>CM034148.1:951794255-953111755 GCA_019776745.2 Taxus chinensis | reverse complement strand
CTGGACCACTGGCACCTATCCCACCACGATGATGTGTAGTCGTACCGATAGGCTCTGAGCTCTTACCTATGTGAATTTGATGAGTTTAACTTAGATGTGGGTTTGGGTAGGAATCTTAATTTTAATAAAATAAGGAATGAATGGAGGTAATGTGTAAAATGGAGTGGGTAGGTAGGTTAGTGAGGTAAAAACGGTAGGGTAGGTTTGTAGGGTTTTCTAGTGGGTAAAAGGGGAAAAATAGCAAAAAATATTTTTTGCGGGTTGTTTTGGGTTCGGCCCCAGAATGGGATAGTGACCGATGTCGGTCACTGGGCGGCCGACATCGGTCACAGAAATAATTTGTATATGTTGTTTAGGTAAAGACTGGCATCGGTCATAGGTCGATCGGCGTCGGTACACATTATTTACTTGGGGTGACCGATGGCAGTCGAGGGTGACCAGTACCGGTCAGCATGGATAGGAGTTATGGTTTTTGTTTGTTGTTAGAATTTAGTCGTGTTGTTTTGTTTGTTTGTTTGGGGGTGAAGGGTGAGGGAGTACAGTTGATAGGAAACGTGATTGGGGTGGGGGGAAATGGGGTTATTGGGGGGCTAGTTTGGGTAGGATAGATTAGGTGTTGGGTATGAAGTAGGAGGTGTTAAATTGACGGGGGTATAATTAGATGGCTAGAGTAGATCGGGGTGGTTGGTAGGGTGTGAGATAAGTAAAGGGGATATTGTAGATGTATAGGGTTAGATAGGTGGGTGTAGATGTGTGTTGTAGCATCGGGTTGTGGTTGGGTGGTTAAGTGGGTATAGAGAGTTAAGGTAGTTGTTATTGTAAAGGGTAGGCCTAATGAAGTGGGTTGTTTTTACAGGTACACCAGCAACTTACGATGTGGGATTGAATGCCCCCTCTATTGAGGTGGATGCGGCCACATGTGTTTGCAGCGCAGTGGGGCATCATGCAAGAGGTTGGACTCAGCGGAGTCCAGCGGTATAGGGCTGTGGATAGGGACCACAACCTAATGGTTGCCCTCATTGAGAGATGGGATCCAGCAACTAATGTCTTCCATCTCCCTACTGGAGAGATGACGATTACTTTAGAGGATGTATATCACATCCTGAGACTGCTGATCATAGGTGAGGCAGTGTTCCAAGTGGATGCAGAGACAACGATGGACAAAATCCTACATGTATTTGGGGATGCAGCCCCATTGTTGACCTATCACAGCGTGAGCATTTCCTATGGCGACATGTATCGCGCACACCGACATGAGACATGGCTTGCCATGTTGATGATGATAGGTATCACCTTCTTCACCCTCCCAGACTCAGAGGGAGGCCGCTTCCCACGGGCTTTGATGGGAGTGTTGCATGAGATGGTAGAGGAGCATACATGCTATGCCTGGGCACCAGTGTATCTGGTGCAGCTATACAGAGAGTTGTGGGGTTATCGCCGTATGAGGCGATTTGGTATTTACTCTACATTTTTGTTACACTGCTGGGTGTACGAGCACATCATCTGTATACAACTGGTAGGGCTGCCCCAGCAGCTAGGGCCATAGATTGTATATAGATATGGATTTCAGAGGTGGTTGGGGGTTGTGGGCCAGCCACGAGCGGTGCTCACAAGACGGGATGTGGCCTACTACCGTCATATGTTGGAGGGCCTGACCGCACTGGACATTATATGGAGGCCCTACAGAGGCCATCAGCCCCGAGGAGGAGCCAGAGCACAGATGCGCTGGATCCAGTATAGCTTCTGGATAGCTAGATGGAGGCCCAGGGAGTATGAGTGGATACCCCTAGAGAGGGTACGATGGTAGTTGGGCTTGCGACAGGATGAGCTACCTCCCTTCCCACAGTGTCGGAGGGATGATGTAGAGGCCCCACTGCCTACACCGTAGCCAGTTGACCCCGACTAGGTAGCAGAGAGACCAAATGACAATATAGTGGATGATGCCAGAGTGACAGGGGCCTTTTTGGTTTGGTGGGTAGGGGAGAGAGTAGCCCGGAGAGCATAGCCTGCACAGCCAGATTTGACGGCTATTATAGTGGAGAGGGACTGGCTCTTAGGACAGGTGTAGTTATTACAGGGGCAACTTGCTACTACACAGGCACATATTGGGGTGCTAAAGGGGAAATTAGCCCAGGCACATCTGCAGGCACCGGTACAGCCACATGCACCGCCACAGGCATAGGCACCGCCGCAGGCATAGGCGTAGGTATAGGTACTGCCACAGGCACAAGGTGTACCGGCAGGACAGGGGTCACTACTAGTAGGAGTCGGGGGACCAGCCCCAGTAGCCATGGTGGCATGGGCCCACTATATGGAGGCGAGAGTGGAGGCTCGGTATTATCAGGACATCCTTGATGGTACTGGGGGCTGACTATCAGCCATATGTGGTGCACAAAGCCGAGACATCCCAGAGCCAGAGATCCTAGGGAGGTGCAGCCACAACCGGTGGGTCTGTTACAGGGAGGAGGCAAGAGCCAGCACAGGGACCAACAGGGAGATAGGCCGAGGGTGGTGGAGAGAGCTGAGACATCCTGGGAGCGGCAATGGGTTTTTTATATTGGATATAGACACCAGTCTGCGAACCGGATATGTATATAGAGGCCTGCATGCCCATATATGATTTATTTATTTATTCATTTTTGTTGTATATACCGGCCTGCAAGCCAAGTACATGTTATATAGTTGATATCGGCTTACAAGCGAGTATATTTTGACAGGGATAGCGGCCTGCGTGCCAACTTTGTATTATTTTTAGATCACAGAGGCCCCCATGCAGGGCAAGTTGTATATTTTGTCATTGATATATATAGATGATGATTTTGATCCACATGGTGTGTAAAAAAAATGTCTTATGTGTTTTGTCGATGGTTTTTGAAATTTAATGTATATAGATGATGATTTTGATCGACATGGTGTGTACAATGATGGGTTTGATGTATATATTAAAATGTCGCATGTATTTTGTCTTGGGTTTTTGAAATTTAATGTAGATAGATGATGTTGATGAAATTGTGATGATATGTATATGTGTTGATGGGATTTTGATGAGAAATATTGATAATGATGTCGTTATGCAGAAAAAAGAGGTGGGCGCCACCAAAAATTTGTAAAAAATGAAGAAAAGGCCTAGGTTTAAGCAAAGGGAGACATATGACCGATATCGGTTAGCTAACCGATGCTGGTAGATATATGACCGATACCGGTTAGATAACTGATATCGGTTATATTAAAACAAGCTTTTCTAAAAATAGAAAAGCTTGGGAGACAAATTGAGTTCTTATTTTTAGAGGCATGCAATAAGTTAAATATGAGAATGTGACGCTGTTTGACGACTGATACAGGTAATTGCAAGGAACAATTGCATGATAAGGAAGAAAGAGATAGGTAAAGTGATTGTGGGCTGAGATTAAGAAGGCAGAAAGGTAAGTTATATTGAAGAAGGTGGTGAACATGGCTGAACAAGGAGAAGCATCCAGCAGGCAGAGATGAGAGGGAAGACAGGTTCCACCGCAAGCTGCTGCGTCCCAAGAGGTAAACTGTTTGGTTGTAATTTAATTCTTGCATGTTTTATGAATAGGATGAGAGAAGGTAAGTGGATAGAGACTAGGAAGAAAAGGTGATATGTAAGAGTTTGGGATGGGGTGAGTGTTATGGGGTAGGTAAGCAGGGGTTTCGCGTATGTTTGTAGGTGTAGAGAGGAGTAAACGAGCAAAATAATTATCGTAGGGGATGTTTTTAAGTAGGCTGTATATGTTTGACAGTGACCGGTATCGTTTAGAGATAACCGGTATCGGTTATATATAACCGATATCGGTTACTGTATGAAATTCCAAAATGTGAGATTTGATTTATTGAATGGTTTGTTTGTTGATTTGATGTATGCAGGCAGAGGCAGGTTTTAGGATGAATGATAGTGTACCGGCTTTGTTGTCATGAGTCTGAGCTGATGTAACACTAGCTGAATGGGTATTGATGAACCGTGTGGGGTTAAGTGGAATCTGCTATTATTCACGAATCGCACGCAATCATGCTATGTTATAGGCATTGACTGAGCAATGGAATCTGAAAAAGAATACCTTTTATCTGCCAACAGGGGAGATGACAGTGACATTGGAAGATGTGTTTAGAATTTTGAGGCTCCCAATTATAGGAAGACCAGTGTATCAGGCGGGGCCTAGCATGGTGTGGGGAGCGATAATAGTAGTATTTGGTGTAGCTGCATGAGATTTAACACAACGAGGTTTGACATTCACTTATGGTACAATGTATGCAACACACCCTGAGGAAACAAGGTTGGCAATGGTATTAATGATAACAGTGGGGTATTATGCATTACCGAGGGTGGATGGGGGAAGATTTCCAAAAGCATTGATGTGTATTATTTGGGAAATGATAGAAAGGAGTGTGACTTTCGCATGGGCACCTGCATATTTGGCGGAGCTATACAGGGGTTTATGGTCCTGTAGGTGAAATCACAGGACAACACTGGATTGTGCATACTTATTACATTGTTGGGCCTATGAGCACATTGTGTGTGTGTGACCAATAGGCCAACCAATCTAGGAAAGAGAGACAGGAGTGTAGAGGTTGGGATTCAGACGATAGGTCCAGACAAAACAAGAGGCAAGGTCCCAGGTTGTGATAGATGACATCGAGTATTATAGGTAGGTATGGGAGATGGTGACGATTGCAGATATTTATTGGAGGCCTTACGGGAACTATATGGTGATAGAGAACATAGCTGAGGAGTTGAGGGGTGTAGAGTGATTGAGGTGGATCACAGGGCACAGGCCAGGTGAGTACGAGAGGATTCCTCTAGATTGTGTGCGGTGACAATTTAAATTTATTTAGGATATACCCATGGCTTATAGACCATATATGAGGATCAATGCTGAGGCATCATTCTCACCTCCCCGGCCGACACCTCCAGAAGGGTTAGAAGAGATAGTAGCCGATCGCAGGGTAATGGATGCGAGAGCGATAGAGGCTTATAGATTATGGTGGGTAGTAGAGTTGTGAGGTGTACATGAGAGGGCCAATCGTCCTGACATAGTTGTGATTACAGCGAAGAGAGACCACCTGCAGGCTTTGGTTCACCAGCTTCAAACACAGGTGAATGAGACAACAGGATTGTTAGAGGTTTTGCAGTTACGTGTGGAGAGACTAGAGGCAAGATTCCTCCACGCGAGAGGGCGTATTCGTATGTTACAAGAGATTTTGGTGGATCAATGGGAGGAACCATTAGTAATGGCCCTTTTGAGGATGGAGAGGCCAGGTGAGTGGCGTCAACGATCGTGATCACCACCTGATTTGGGAGGAGGCGCAAGAGTCTATGTGGATTTTATAGGGGTATAAGAATAAATAAGGATGCCGACCTACACGTCAATGATAGAGAAGATGTATTTGTTAAACATCTAAATAAAATTCAATATGTATGTTAATTTGAGTTACGATAATAATAAGAATGGTTGTGTTTTGAATGTTTTATTTTTATTTTTTTATTTTAAAAAAAAGAAAAGAAAAGATAAAGATGAATGTGATTAAATAGAAATACACAAAAAGATTTATATTTACCACATATGATAGGTATGGTAGGGGATGGTCGAGCTAACCTTGGGAGATCCCATGTCTCCTAAGTGTTGCCTACATAGCCCATTGCCTAAAGCAAGGAGGGGCCTCAGACTAATGTAGTTCTCCCTTAGGACCAGGGAGAGGTGAATTCAGGCAATTTAGTTGTGGTTAGGCAATTTGTTGGTTGATAAATAAAAAAAAATATTGATATTGGTAGGGTAATGTTGTTGGTGTTGGTAAGGAATTGGTGATGTTGGTGTAGGTATAGGTGAAACGAACATTAGCTTACCCTAGTAGTAGGGAACTGTGTCCTGATTAAGGTCAACACATAATCCTAGATTCGAGTAAAAGAGGTAACAGTGTCCCATAGTTGAAAAGAGCTAAACAAACCACATATTAACGTAGGATAAGCTTGAATCCCTAGGTACCTTGCATATGTGAGAAGTCGATAGGTGAAAAGAGTTGTATAATCACAATATATCGGATATACGTCACGTCCCTTGAGTTTTGTTGCTTTAACGAATGGTGAGGTGAGGTGGTTGATATAGTTGGGGTGCAGAGAACTTGTTATAAGGTGATTATTCTGATGAAAGAGAACCAAACCTAAATAGACAAGTCCATGACTCAAAAGTGCTTTGGAATACTGCTTTTTACTTTTTCTAGATATAGACTGATCGATGTGGGAAGTCTACATGGGATATATATTTTGTTGTTCTTGAGGTCTTCACGAAGCTGATCAATGCGAGAAGCTTTTGATAAAGACTGACTTTGTATAGTTGTCCTTCAAGGGAGTAGTCTATTTATAGTAGCAGATGCGGTTTTTGTGTATAGCTATCCTTCAGGGGAGCAGTCTATTTATAATAGTAGAAGTGGTTTTGCACATAGCTATCCTTCGAGGGAGCAGTCTATGTATAACTTAGAGTTCTAGATGTCCATTTGGCATGAAGCATCTAGTTTTGTAGAAATTTTGACTCAAGAATATCCCATAAGCATATAATTGAGAACGTGTTATTTTGATACTTTTAAGTCACGAACCCGACTAAAACGAGGAAGACATCTTTAAGAGGAGGTGATGACCAAGCTACGTGAGCTTGATTCTATTTTGAGATGTATGAAACAAAGTGTATGAGGTGGTAAATGAGCTCAAGGGACGAGCGCAAGGTAGATAAGAAGTGATATAACACTAAAGTCAACAGTAGAATGGTCGAAGATGCAAGGCATTAAGGGGTTTAGGCTCAGGTTTACCATTAAGTGAAGCTAAATGATAAGTGCCTGATCCATAAGTGTGAGTGATAATGTAAGGCCCAATCCAATTTGGAGCAAATTTGCCACATTTGCTCTTTTCGAGTTTAGTTACATGATGATTCTCTTTGAGGACAAGATCACCAACCTTAAAGGTACACTCATGAAGTCACTTATCATAATCACACTTGATATGCTTTTGATAGATTTGAAGGTGGTCAAGAGCTGTAAGATGACGCTCATCAAGAAGCTCCAATTGGGATAACCGCTCTTGGTGGAAATCATCATTGGTGAGAATATCCTGAAGAGATATTCTTAGGGAGGGTATTTGTATTTCGAGAGGTAAGACATCCTCGGTACCATATACCAAAGAAAATGGGGTGGCATTAGTGGAGGTACGAATGCTGGTATGATAAGCCCAAAGGGCAAAGAGGATGTGATCAGGCCAATTTTTTCCAGAATCGTTAACAACTTTCATGAGAATTTTGGTCAGGGTTTGTTAGAAGATTCGGCTTAACCATTTGCTTGTGGATAGTAAGGTGATGAAAAGCTAAGTTTGATACCAAAGTTGTCACAAAGGTTTTGTAACAACTTATTTTTGAAAGATTTTCCATTATATATTATCAGGCGATGAGGAACACCAAAACGGCAGATAATGTGATGGTTAATGAATTCTACAATTTTTTCTTTTTTGGTTGAAATGAGTGGAATGGCCTCTACCCATTTAGTATAATATTCGGTTGATGTGATTATCCAACAGTGACGTTGTGAAGAGGGTTGGTGAATCTCACCAATAAGGTCTAAACCTCATTGTGAGAAAGGCCAAAGATCTCGTGCGACCTGTAGCGGATGGCTAGGAGTATGTCAAAGGTTGGCATGTTGTTGACACATAACACAACGCTTAACATATTCGTAGAAGTTGTTATTAAGCGTAGGCCAATAATAGCCTAGGCGAAGGATCCATTTGGCCACAGTAAGGCCACTAAAATGCCCACCACAAATACCATCATGGACTTGTTGGATGGTATAGGTAACCTCCACGCCAGTTAGACTCAAAGGAGGATGCCATCAAAGCCACGTTTATAGAGGAGTCCCCCCATGACGACATAACGAGAAACACTTTTAAGAAAAGCATGTTTGCCATTACTAGTAAGGTTAGGTGGGAGAACAGAGGTTGTAAGGTAGTGGTGAAACTGGTGATACCAAGTATCCTACGAGTCAGTAGACACATTATTTATCATACAAACATCCGGGGCGGAGTAAGATGGGGCAAAGAGTTGTTGAACCTGTAACATCCTCATTTTAGACAATAGAACAAGTCAATTTTTTTTATTTTTTATTTTTTTTGATAATTGCATCCTGGTTCTAAATACATAATTTAGAACTCACAATTCAAATAACCATTCATATAACAGATAACCATATGTAGCTGTAATGACTCGGAGTACCTCTGATCTATTCATTCCATGACTCGGTAATCTACCGATCTATTCATGATAAATAAGAGTTGGCTTTTTTATTTAACACATCACTCTTGTGGTTCTCTTTCCTATTCTGGGATTTAGAATGCTTTGTCCAAGGAACCTAACTGAATAACTGTTACCATTATTCATTGGCATCTCATCCCTTAGACTAGGTGAATTAGGACAATGCAATCAGTAGCTTGCGATCAATGCAAAGGGTGTCGTCATAAGTCACCTACATTGTTGTAACTTCGAGAAGATCCTAATCTTCTCGGAGGTACAACCCTGCAGTTGACTTATGCCGTCAACCTTTAAATCCGCCTCGAAAAGATATACTTAATACAATGCGTTACGCACGTTGATTTTAAATTACAATAAAGACGTTCCCTTAAGGTTAGCCTTTCCCAAACCCGGGACTCCTCATCAAAGTATGATCTTTCTCAATTAAACCCACTACACAGATGAGTTATTAAGACCAGGGTCTCATCACGGAGCTCTTAGAATATATATGATTCTAAAACAACGGAATTGGTCGATATCTCATAAATTTCACATGAGATAGCCATCTGAACCCCATTAGATTTATATCAGTTCTCATAACTGAATTTATATCATACTTATTAGCATCAAATATAAATGATTCAGAATCCAATTAAATGTTGTCCTGTCATAATCAGGACTAGGGATTAATAATTTAATTCAGTTTGTTTAGTGTTCTGTTTAGGTATATTTTAATCCGATCTTCCAAAGACAGTTACCTAAATTTCAATTTAGCTTATGATAGAACATACCAGAACTGCTAAACAATCATAAGAATTCAGTCTTATATTCTTGCAAATCTTACATTGATAATCACAAAAGTCTCCAAATTATATAATAATAACAATGCTCTTTAGATCATTTGAACCGAAGAAGGTCAAACTATCAAGATAAGAATATAGACACATAAGTAACAATATCAATTTCCATTCCTTCATAACTAATCAAATACATTGTAAGCATTCCGCATACTTGATACATTACTCAACTGAAAAAGGAACATCTTTCCTTATATGGTACATTTAGAAAATCAAGATGTAATTCACTTATAAATCAAATTTAATCAATCTGATTATCCTATCAGATCTGCATGCTTTTACCACTTACGGCAACCATCTGCAAAAATATTTAACATGAGTCAGTTCGATGAACTGAGCATGATAAGCACTAACTCTTAAAACAATTGCAATCCATCAATTGTTTTCATTAAACACCCTGTTTAAATGAGATCAATTCACCAAACAAGTAAACATATTCAGACTATGCCTTTGTAATACAAAAATGATTACAAATGTGTAACTTTATCATCATTACAGAATAGTCCTAAACACTTCTCGAATATTTCATCAACATATTAGAAATCAAGAAGAACAAAAGTGTCCTAAGAAATTATTCATTGTAAATCCCAAGATGAAAAAACATCAGGCAGTAATTATATTAAACTTAAAAAGAGGAATATCATATCAATCCTGAAACCGTCATTATGTAAAAACGATTACAGATGTTAGTTAAACAATTATATCAACTTATAATTTACAACAGAAGAGAAATAAACAATTGTACATATTTCCCTCTGAACTAGCTCATGACTATACCGTCTTTCCAAAAGCAAGGCATTCACTTAATACACATGCAAATAAATCAGTCGATTCCATCATCAACACCACTGTTTTGTTTAAAACTTACAACAATGCAACTACAGTACAGTAGCTCCCATGCCAAACAATGGTGTCTGTCTACCAAGCAGACTCAGAACGACCTCACGCAAGAAGCGAAAGGAAAGAAGACAACTACTGTTGTTACCTGTTTAGGTACAGTTAACTCCTAAATGCATTCATACTCAAAAATGGATATCAAAGAAAGGAAGGCGTAACACGCCTACAATCCCAATAACAATCTACAGCCCCTTCAATCCTTTTCAACACTGTAAGGCTTTTATACCCAAGGTCGAATTCAAAGGAACTCAATTGTTGCCACAGCCAGCAAAAAACTCGAACTCCTTTGAGCAATGACATCTCCCTACGACTTAAGCAGAGAGAATTTTAAACGAAAACCACGCATCACGCACAACCACATCAACTGGCATGTAATCTTAAGGAAAACATAACATAGAATATCGTAGTTACTTCTGAATGAAATCAGAGTAGAAAGTATGGTATCTATGACCTACTTCATAAAATCCATTATACAAGATGTCAAGCTATTCACAAAAATCCAACAAGGCCAAATAAACATCACATGTTCAATCTCAGGCTTATAAAGAAACAGTGACACAGATTACCACTCAAGGACTTTAAGCTAAATCCGTAAACAGTATTCATAGTATAGCTTATACAGAAGCCAAAAAAAAAAAACAAGATATCATCCCATATATAAGGAATCCACAGGGTCAAAATAATAGAGTAAACCCAACAGTCATAATTGAAGCAGTTACACTGTTTATCTGTCAAGAATTCAACTGAGTCCCAACAACAGTATAAGATAAAAAATAGTTAATGATTCTATCTATGCCAACTATAGTAAGCATTCAAAATCAGGTGTAAGCAAATCAAATACCGATTTCATAACAAGGAATTCAACTGAACCTCATCGAAATTCTTGAACAAGCTTACACATAAGGAAATGTAAATGCATACCCAGGGGGTCTGTACCAAAATTTATTACAAATAACAGAGGTCATATGACCTGTTACTTCTACAAGACTCCCACGGAATTCAATTTATCAATATTCAAGATGTATCTATTTCCTCAACAACGGATCATAATATACGATTATTTCAGAGGACTGCAAAGAGTCGTTTCAATACAATAATCATATGTATTTATATATCAATACTATCAATGGGTTGAATCCCCATAACCTCCACGCAAGGGGAAAAACAACTCCAGCAAGGTCGTAAATGAATACTGTAACACAGTGAGTTACCTTTGACAATAACTATAAAATTTTATAACGAAACCAAACCAGAATCATTATCACCACTAGATAACAACCACGACAGAGCTTATAAAAGAAAAAGGTCAATTAAATGAACAATCAAACAATGTCCATCAGTATCTCTTCCAACAGTTTCCACAACAAGCATTGACGACAAAAATCGACAAGTAAAACAGTGGCCTGTACCCCTCACAAGAACAATTTAAGGGCTATTGCCGAGCATACATTCTTTTCATATATTTCACATATTTAAACCAAAATGCAAACACAAAGAAATAAAGGAATAGTTTGAATTTAATAAACACCCATCAAAGGATAAATGAAAAAAATTCGAACCATCATGAAGATGCAATGCCAAAATCACACAGTGACAACCATAGAAAATCATCTATTTCCATAAATAATTTGAACAGAGTTGTTCTAATGAAATCACTTGAAAGACAACAAGATTTTTAAAGGTTAGGGCCTAACATGCCTGGATATTTGCTCAAAATTTTGAAGCAGACCACTGGAAGAGGTCGGACTTCCTTTTCCTTTTCCAAGTTAGAGCGACCAACAAAATTTTTCTTTCCCCCATGACATATATATTTTCCTTGCTAGAGAAAAGAGTTAGATAAGCTCATACTTGCCATGCAACACAAAGAAGACTGGTGCGAAGAACCAGTGAACAGGCAGAAGAAAAACTGAAATTCGTGATAAGCCAAACAAAACAACAACTTCCCACATTGCATGCCTTCTCGTGAATTCCGAGCTTGACTACTAAGCTCATTAATTTCATTTACTACAAGTTTCTCGCTCAAACTCCACTGCCACTGACCGCCAAAGTTGGCGATAGACAAATAAAATCTCAAGACCATTTTCAGTTCTGGCGACCTGCCACGTCGGCTTAGGTTAGCCGTTTCTAAAACCTCCGCCAATACCTGTCCTTCATACATATCCATTGTATTTAATGACATAGAAAATGCCACCCATGGTTCGCACCCCTCCATAGGTCCCCAAAATCCTTGTTCAATAGTTAGGTTAGTAACTTAGGTTAGAATTTAGGATAATACTTAGTCTAACGACTTTACACATAGATACTAACTTAGAACATTAGCTCTTAGCCTAGGTATAGGTTAGACTAACACTAATCTAACCCCTAGATTAATTTTAGTTTTAGGTTACTAACATTAATAATTCCAGTCAGGTCTAGATTCCACACGCTCAAAAAAAGACTTACAACATGCATTCTTGAACAGGGTTAGCTCCTGTTCTGCCTTAGGATACAGAATCTTATGTAACTGAATTATTACCTGGCCCACGATCGAGACCTTCCAGATATACTTCGATATCGGGTACCAAGCCATTTCACATGATCAACCTGAGTTATACTCCGGACTAGTTTATTCAACGAATTCAGACCTTACAACCTGTGAAAGGTTTATAATTTTCTTTTAATTCATCACGAATAACTTAAAGAAATACTTGGATCAATTCCACTGATCCAAGGCTAGATCTTATAGATGGATAACTCTATAATTCATTTCGAGATCAGATTAAACTCAGATGCAAAATGAAATAAATAAAAGAGTCTAATCATATTCAGACTCAGTCAAAGATCTGCAATCTGCAAAGAAGATACAGTACATATCAAGCATGAATTCTCAACCAAAGGAACACATCCTTTTTTTACAAAAGAAATCACATATCAACACTTGTATGCATAGGAGGAAGTAACACAGTTCAGGGTGTTACATGCTTCCCTCCTAAAAAGATTCATCATCCCGATGATCACATATTCAATTAACCTTCAGGTCAACTAATTTATTAGTTCTCAAATCAATGCGACTATTTTCCAACTTGAATAGTTCCAGAAATCAATGTCACAACACATTTTATTCAACCTGAATAATGTTTGCCTTCATCTGGCTTTCATAAATACTTAAAAAAAATAAGTTCATAAAAGAATGTTTTGTCAACAGATTTCATTCTGTTGAAAAAGAGAAGGAAAAGCAATTTTCATCTCTTCCATATTTTCCCAAGTTGCACTTTCTTCGTTAAACTGGTCCCACTGGACCTTACATTACTGTATTTCATGATTTCTTAAATGCAATTAGTGAGTTTCCAGCACTCGTGTGGGTTTAACCATGATTATTCCTGGGTCTTGGACCTGCAAGGAATTCCAATTTAAAACATGTGACAGATCTGAAACGTATTTCTTAAGCAAATAAATATGGAAAACATCATGCATGCGAGATAAAGAAGGTGGTAATGCTAAACGATAAGCTACATGATTGATTATTTTGACAATTTCGAAAGGTCCCACGAATCGAGGTGACAATTTGGCAGCCTTGCCAAAAGTTATAGAACTCTTTCTGGGTTTAACACGAAGAAAAACCTTATCACCAAGCTCAAACCTTCTATCAACCCGCTTAAGGTCAGCATAGCTCTTCTGTCTATCCGCTGCTTCCTTTAATCGTTCACGAATCAGCTTAACTTGCTGTTCCATTTCTGTGAGAATTTCTGGTCCAATTACCACTCTATCCTCGACACTGTCCCAACTAACAGGGGTTCTGCACTTTCTTCCATAAAGTGCTTCAAATGGTGCCATTTTAAGAGATGAGTGATAAGTATTGTTGTAGGCAAACTCAACTAATGGAAGGTACTCCTCCCATTTATACTGTTGATCCATGCAATACATACACAACATGTCCTCCAACACTTGATTTAGCCTCTCAGTTTGTCCATCCATTTCCGGATGATATGCAGAACTGAAGTTTAGTTTTTTTCCAAGAGCTGTATTAAGTGTTTGCCAAAACCTTGACGTCATTCTAGGATCTCTATCAGATATAATCAATTCTGGTACACCATGCAATCTGAAAATTTCGTGTACGAATCTTTTGGCCAGCACTGGTGAATCATCCTTTAGATTTCCAGCGATGAAATGAGCTACCTTAGTCAGTTTATCTACAACTACTAGGATAACATCATGTTTAATCCTGGACATGGGTAGTCCTTGTACAAAATCCATGTTTATTACTTGCCATTTGTACTGCGGTATGCTATGAGGATATAACAGTCCAGCAGGGTGCATATGTTCTGCCTTCACCCACTGACATTCCAGACAATGAGTCAAAAAATTAATTACATCCTTTTTCATATTTTAAACAATTATATCAACTTATAATTTACAACAGAAGAGAAATAAACAATTGTACATATTTCCCTCTGAACTAGCTCATGACTGTACCGTCTTTCCAAAAGCAAGGCATTCACTTAATACACATGCAAATAAATCAGTCGATTCCATCATCAGCACCACTGTTTTGTTTAAAACTTACAACAATGCAACTACAGTACAGTAGCTCCCATGCCAAACAACGGTGTCTATCTACCAAGCAGACTCAGAACGACCTCACGCAAGAAGTGACAGGAAAGAAGACAACTACTGCCATTACCTGTTTAGGTACAGTTAACTCCTAAATTCATTCATACTCAAAAATGGATATCAAAGCAAGGAAGGCGTAACACGCGTACAATCCCAATAACAATCTAAAGCCCCTTCAATCCTTTTCAACACTGTAAGGCTTTTATACCCAAGGTCGAATTCAAAGGAACTCAATTGTTGCCACAGCTAACAAGAAACTCGAACTCATTTGAGCAGTGCTAAAATCACACAATGACAACCATAGAAAATCATCTATTTCCATAAATCATTTGAACAAAGTTGTTCTAATGAAATCACTTGAAAGACAACAAGATTTTTAAAGGTTAGGGCCTAACATGCCTGGATATTTTCTCAAAATTCCGAAGTAGACCACTGGAAGAGCTCGGACTTCCTTTTCCTTTTCCAAGTCAGAGCGACCAACAAAATTTTGCTTTCCCCATGACATATATATTTTCCTTGCCAGAGAAAAGAGTTAGATAAGCTCATACTTGCCATGTAACACAAAGAAGACTGGTGCAAAGAACCAGTGAACAGGCAGAGGAAAAACTGAAATTCGCGATAAGCCAAACAAAACAACAACTTCCCACATTGCATGCCTTCTCACGAATTCCGAGCTCGACTACCAAGCTCATTAATTGCATTTACTACAAGTTTCCCACTCAAACTCCACTGCCACTGACTGCCAAAGTTGGCGATAGACAAATAAAATCTCAAGACCATTTTCAGTTCTAACGACCTGCCACATCGGCTTAGGTTAGCCGTTTCTAAAACCTCCACCAATACTTGTCCTTCATACATATCCATTGTATTTAATGACATAGAAAATGCCTCCCATGGTTCGCACCCCTCCATAGGTCCCCAAAATCCTTGTTCAATAGTTAGGTTAGTAACTTAGGTTAGAATTTAGGATAATACTTAGTCTAACCACTTTACACATAGATACTAACTTAGAACATTAGCTCTTAGCCTAGGTCTAGGTTAGATTAACACTAATCTAACCCCTAGATTAAGTTTAGTTTTAGGTTACTAACATTAATAATTCTAGTCAGGTCTAGATTCCGCATGCTCAAAAAAAGACTTACAACATGCATTCTTGAACAGGGTTAGCTCCTGTTCTATCTTAGGATACAGAATCTTATGTAACTGAATTATTACCTGGCCCACGATCGAGACCTTCCAGATATACTTCGATATCGGGTACCAATCCATTTCACATGATCAACCTGAGTTATACTCCGTACTAGTTTATTCAACTAATTTAGACCTTACAACCTGTGAAAGGTTTATAATTTTCTTTTAATTCATCACGAATAACTTAGAGCAATACTTGGATCAATTCCACTGATCCAAGGCTAGATCTTATAGATGGATAACTCTATAATTCATTCCGAGATCAGATTAAACTCAGATGCAAAATGAAATAAATAAAAGAGTCTAATCATATTCAGACTCAGTCAAAGATCTGCAATCTGCAAAGAAGATACAGTACATATCAAGCATGACTTCTCAACCAAAGGAACACATCCTTTTTTTACAAAAGAAATCACATATCAACACTTGTATGCATAGGAGGAAGTAACACAGTTGAGGGTGTTACACAACCAAGACAAATATGTCAGAGTTAGTTGGTGAGGCAAGAATTTGTGAGGCTAAGCAAGCCATAGTATTCACAAATTTGTTAGTTGAGTGGGGAATGGTTTGGATAGAATAATGAGTAAAAAAGGTCAAAAGTTAATCCACGTAATGTTTGTACTTTTGAAGTTCTTCATTTTTACATTGGTAGATGCCCATAACTTGATTGACTACCAATTGAGAGTTGCCAAAAATGTTAATAAATTTTACACCTAAGTGTAATGTAACCTGGACACCAAAAACAAGGGCCTCGTATTCCGCTGTATTATTAGTGCAGGGGAAATCGAGCTGGAATGAAAGAGGCATAGGTTCAACATCCAGAGGAATGAGAACAACACCAACCCCTCTGCCACACTGGAATTTGGATCCATCGAAGAAGAGGTTCATTGAATATGACTCATCACTGAGTGAAAGAGTGGCAATGAGTTCGTCAGGGAAAGTAAAATTGGTAAATTTCTCCCCAGGTAAAGGGGATTCCACGAGTTGGTCTGCGAAAGTTTGTCCTTTGACTGATTTCTGGTGTACAAACTTGAGGTTGAGGTCGACGAGGAGCATAAGCCATTGGGTGATGCGTTGGTTTAGATGAGGTTTGGCATACATATAATGGATGGGGTCCGTGTTGGTGATGACAAAAGTTTTGTGATTCAGGAGATAGTGTCAAATTTTGGTGGCCACGAATGATAGGGCTAGGCACAACTTTTCTACATGTGTATACCTAGTCTCGTAATCCACAAGAGTATGGATTATGTAATAAATTGCTTGTTCTCGATGCTCGGAGTCATGATGTGCGAGCATGGCTCCTACAGCATGGTCGGTGGCAGAAAGGGCGATCGTCTTGAGGTGGGATAAGCACAGGTGGCTGCAAGAGATAGGCTTTAAGAGCCTCAAAGGCTTGGTGGCACTCTTCACTCCATTGAAAGATAATGTCCTTTTTAAGGAGATGATGGAAAGGTTGACATCGATCCGAGAGTTGTGAGATGAAACACCAGATAGATTGGAGTTTTCCCTACAAACTACACAATTGTTTGAGGTTAGTAGGCGGGGGCATTTCTAGGATAGCTTTGACTTTAGCTGGATCGACCTCGATGCCACACAAAGAGACAATAAAACCAAGGATTTTTCCCGAGAGGACACCAAAGACACATTTCTTTGGTTGAAGATGAACACAGTATTGTAATAGGTGATCGAAAATAATGGTTAAAACATCGAGATGTTCACTGCGATGCTTAGATTTGCCAAGAAGATCATCAACATAATTCTCAAGGATAGTGTGCATAATGTCATGAAAAATATAATTCATAGCCTATTGATAGGTCGCACCAACATTCTTAAGGCCGAATGGCATGACACGATAGTAGAAGGTTCCCCAAGGAGTTATGAAGGAGGTTTTGTGTTGATCGTTCGGGGCTACCAAAATTTGACTGTATCCTGAGAAGCCATCCATGAGGGAAAGCATCTCATGGCCGACAGTGAGATCAACAAGTTGATCAATACTTGGGAGGGGAAAGTCATCCTTTGGGAAAGTGAGATTAAGGTCTCGGAAATCCATACATATCCGAAGTCCCCCCCGTTGCTTTAGTAATAGGTACGATGTTAGAAATCCATTGAGGATAGTCAATAGGTAAGATGAAGGAAACAGAAAGGAGTCGTTGAAGCTCTTCTTTGACCAAGAGGGAAATGCGTGGATGAATTTTTCTCAGTTTCTATTTAACTAGTTTAGAATCGGGTTTTAGGGTAATGTTATGGACCGCAATGTCAGGATCAATTCCTAGCATGTCAATGTAGGACCAAGCAAAAGCTTGGTTACGGGCACGTAGGAAGGTAGTGAAGGCCGTTTGTTCTGATGCATTAAGAGATTTTCTCGATCTTCACAATGTGAGGATCGTCCTCTGTGTAGATGTTGATTTCTATAGTCGACTCATTCAACATGGTTTGATTTTCAAATGGTAAGGCGCGTTGAATATAAGAGTCGTCCGCACCTAGGTAAGTGAGGATGGAGTCATCATCTTGGCACTCAACAACATTAATTGAAGGTGAGTCCTCTTCGATCATGTCTTGGATACATAAGGGGAAGAGAAGATGGGTCTTCATTATTGCGTTGATAAGTGAGAGGACCCAGGAAGATAGCATTTATGAAAAAAAAAAAAAAAAAAAGTTAGGAGGGATAGATTCAGGGTCTATCGACTCTATGGGTGACGATGGAAAAATGGGTGATGATGGTTCAGAAGGGGTGACTTCGTCGTCTTCCTAGATACAACTGACATGAGGTTTCTTTGGTGTAAGTGTTTCAAAAAATCCAAGACCACTACGATCTTTGTGTTTGTGTGTAGTCACGGGAATGATTGTATGTCGGCCTTTTTCATAAAGACCAAAACACAAAACCTTTCCAAGCACAGCGAGTCAAGAAGGTGAGGTCGAAACGATGATTTGTCAGGTATTGAAAATTTGATTGGAAGGGAACCACACCAAGGGGAGGTTCAAGGGTAACGGAGGATGTGTCGACACCCCCATACGTTAGGTTGGTGCGGCAATTAGGTGGTCTCGTAGGAGATTACTTCCCCCATATGACGGTCGTAGGTAGGATGCGCATGTAACTGTCTGTACTTCTGTGGGGTATGGAAATTGCTAACATTATACAGGTGATACTCCCCCAGTGTAAGGCGTTGAAAAACATCTACTAAGGGATCTGAGGTCGGGATGTTGTCTGCGGGAAGGATGCGGTATTTGCGGTGGCGGTTTCATTGGTTGAAGGTGTAGGTGCAGTTGAGGTGGATGGTTGAGGTGTGGTCGAAATAGATGGTTGGGTTGGATGAATGGGTGTCTTGACTGGTACAAGCACATCATTAGGGTGATATAACATATTGCAGGTTTTGAAGGGGGGAGGGTCAGCTTTTACGGTGTAGGACTTCCCCTCATACTCAAATTTTATGCATCTATGTAAGGTGGAGGGAACGCATCCCATAGCCCAGATCCAAGGGCGACCTAACAACATGTTGTATTGGAATTCTCCCTCAAGGACATAGAAGAGTTCAGGTAAAGTACGTGGCCCTACAAGAATGTTAAGGATCACAGTGCCTAAGGTAGAAGTAATAGCATCGTTGAATGAACGCAACATGATGGGGTTGGCACACATGCAGCTAGAAGGGATATTCATTTGTTGGAAGGCTTTGGAAGAGATGATATTTAGGCTAGCACCCCCGTCAATCATAACACGATGTACTCGGATGTCTCGAGACATAAGCTGAGATGAAAAGAGCAGGGTTAGGATCTTCTGCACCAAAGTCAACAATTTCATCTTTGGAGAAACTGACAGCAGCGGTTTGTTGTAACAGGGACGGAAGTGGTAGATTGTTTGGTGAGAGAAGCAACGTGGTTGGGTGTTAAGATGGTGGTAACAGGCAAGGTTTCGTTAGGTAAGACCTCTATCCCTTGAAGGATTTCAACGAGAGCTTGGCGATGAGATTCAGAGGTTTGAATGAGATCATACAGTGTCATTTTTACAGGTGATTGGTGAAGTTGTTTGATCATGGTTCGGTGGGCAACTCCATCAGAGACGGGGTAGGCAGGTCCACGAATAACCACTTTAGGTGGTGGTGCGATCGGGATGGTGGAAGGAGAAAGAGAGGCCACAGGTGTGCTTTCTTTAGCTTTCCCATTGTTTTTCTGCCCTCGAGTAGCAACACTAATCATGTTGATCTCATGAACATGAGAAGAGGAAGACGGTAGGGATAAGTCATTGTCTTCGAGAGGTGGGGTTGTAATAATGATAGATCTTGGTGAGGAGGGGACAGGTGGTATAGGAGAGGGGATTGAAGCTAAAGGTTTCTCCCTTCGTAAGTTGTCTTTCTTAGGCTTTCTATCCGAGATAGGTGATTGGCGAAGTATGGCTCTCAACGCTTTGCATCCCTCTACATCATGTCCTGGTGTGCGGTGATAAGTGTAGATTTTAGACTCATCATAACCTATAGGTCGAGGTGTAGATGGATCATAGGGTCTAAGTGGGGGTAGGGAAATGGTCGCATTCTCCACCAACATATCAAGGATCTTGGCGTAAGATCCTTTGAGCGGGTCAAAGTCAGAGGAAGATGAGGCTATTGATTGGGTGGGTTTTGGTAATGTTTGGGTATGGTTGGTTTGTACGGGTGGTGGTTTAGACAAGGGGTTTTGATAATTGGATTTAACTAAATGTGGATTCTTCGGCGCAGAAGTTATGTTTAGCTGGTTAGATGATGAGGCCACAGATGACGTAATGGCGGGAAACAAACCATGGAGAAAGAGGAGTGACAGACAAACAAATCCTTTGATGATGGAGTTTGTTTAGGGTTGATAGGTGGACAGGATACTTGGGGTGACGGTGTTGATACACCCATGGATCTCTGTATGGGTGTAGAAGATGCAGGTCGTTTTAAAGAAAACGCAGGAGGTATGATGTATTGAGGCAAGGTGGAGGGGTGAGGTCCTAATATAGAAGGTAGGTGTGACGGTGAGGGTTTTAGTTGTGACAGAGGCATAGATTGGACTTGGGATTTAGGGGATTGGGTTTGTCTCTTAGGTGGATGGACAGACTTTATTTTTAGATAAATCTAACCGTTTAGGTGGGTGTGTTAGGCTGGGTATTGGTAAAGTCCCAAGCATAGGGAAAGGTTTGGTTAGGTTAGTAGAGGTGGATGAGGTGTTCGGTAGAGATGAGGAGGGTGAAGATGAGGACATTGGCATTTTTGAGCTTTTGTAAACACTTCGGGTATATGGTAGAGGTGTCTGGATCGGTCATCTGCATTTGAGTAGAGTATGGTGTACTCAAACGCTCCCACAGGACTCGTCTATCTTCTGGGGGATAACAGTCTTCACATGTGAATAGGAATTTTTGTATGGAAGAGAGGTGGGTTGTGATTCCGGTCCACTGTGGGTGTGATACAGGGGGTAAATGAGGCACTATATCAATGGGCGTTAAGAGGTCAACCGGTCGCTGAAAAGATTTAGGCGATGAAGAACTAATAGGTAGGAGGGCATGTTTGAGAGGATCCATCATGATTAAAGAATTTGGTGATGTTGGTTCGAGGGGTTTCTCTGTCTAAGGATGATAGAAAAAGTTGGCGAGCCTTCCTCTTATACAACAAGAGTGGTAGAAGGAGATGTTTGGGAAATAGATAAGTTAGATAACATCTGTTCACAGTCTTGCAGGGATGTGGTGCAAGAAGGATCATCTATGAGAAGAGAACTCTAGGCGGTTAATTCCTTTATGGGTAAAGGAATGACAATGATTTCATCTTGTCTTTATGGTGGTGAAGGGGGGTTTGGGTCCCTGCGTTAGTGAAGAAGCTTGATTTAGAATTTCCTTGATAGAAGTTTTTGGTTGGGAGTCAAAAAATGCATGGATTTCATGAACACTCTCCTCGGCTAAGATCTCTTGGTTTATGTTACTGTTAGATGAGTGGTTTGGGAATGGTTTGTTGAAGATATTCAAATTTCGGTTAGCAGGGGCGTTAGGATTATCGAGGGGTTATATCCCCCTGCATCAACCATTTTCTGCACTATGTTTTTCAACATCTTGTAGTTTTTGTGACTTTGTCCCTTCACACAGTGAAAGTTACAGAATTCATTTTATTTGTACCAAGAAGGTATAGTGCGGGTGGAATCAAACCCGGAGTGAATTTTGATAGGAGGTAAGGTGGTAGCTCCCACTCTGAGCAATTTTTACAAAATGACACCATAATTTTCTCCCAAGGGAGTATAATTGATGGGCTCCTGGCTTTATACTTATAGGTGGTTTTGGGCGGGGTATTAGATGGTGCTTGGGATTTGACCATCACCGTGTGTATAACTCCTTTTAATTTCAAAGCAGTAAATGCATGAGAATTGGTGGTGTTGGGTTTGTTGGTGGAGTCTTGGGTTAAGAAATTAGGGTTTTTGTTGCGCAAAACACAATTTCTCTTCCTCTAAGGCTTGAATCTCTAGTTTTCGACCCATAGTAAAGGCCTCATCAAAGGTGCAGAAAGTTTGAATTTGGAGGGTAGGAGAAATGTGCTTAGCGCAGGCCCGCGTAAAGAGTTTGATAAGTTTGGCCTGAGGCAAGGCATAAGTAAGTTGGTTGATAAGGCCCTGCCATCGTCCAACAAAATCTGTGATAGATTCGTCTTCAAATTTTTGGATGGCATCGATGTCAGTGATAGATACTTTTCTTGGCAATGTTAATGGAGAAATGATCCAAGAAATATTGGGCTAATTGGTTAAAGGAGAAGATTGAGTGCTGGGTTAAAGTATTGTACCACTCCAAGGTGGGTCCTGATAAGGACATGGGAAAGGTATGGAGTAGTAAGGCATCGTTATGAGTAATCAGATAGCAGGCATGTCTAAATGATCGCAAGTGTTGTTGAGGATCCTCCTTACTATTAAAACAAGTAAATTTTGGTAATTCCCATTGATGAGGATATGAATGAAGGGGGACAGAAGGATGAATAGGCTCCCGAAAAACCTTACTCATATGTCAGGGTGCTACGGCTTTCTAAAATAAAAGCCTCTAGATTTTGCATCTTGTCCATTATTTGTTTGATTAAATCAGTGGTTGAATGAGATGATGGTGCGGTTACCGTAAACGGAGGAGGATTGGGTCAAGGGCCACCACTAGACAATGGTGGGGTTAAATGTTGATAAGGTATTGAGAATGAATATGTTGAGGCGACCGAATAGGGATGTCCTATATAACATGTTGAAGTCACTGGATACATGTGTGGAAATGAAAAGGTGGGGCGGAGCTTGATAAGGAAAGCTTGTGTGGATAGGTGGTAGAGATCAAGTTAGGAATGGAGCAGTCTGTGAGAGAGATGAGGTAGGAGCAAGTTGGTGGTAATGATATGTGGGGACCCCAGGTTAACCAAAGGAAATCCAATCTGTGCCATATGAATCACTGAAGCCGCTGAGTTGGGAGACAGGGCTAAGGATGAAGAAGGTAAGACGGAGTTATCAGGTGGGGAAGGAGCTAAGTGAGCAGCTATACTAATAGGCATACCAACAAGGAGTTGACCGTCGGGTGTAACGGTCAGGGGCATGAGACAAATAGTACTGTACAGCGCTAGGATTAGCGTCCAATTTTTTTTGCAAATTCCTTATATCCTACACGGATTTTGGGAACCTCACTGGTGTCCGTAGGATTCCCCACGGAATGTGAAGGGGGTGATTTAGGAAAAGGCACGGAGCAGGCATGTGAAACCATGGCCACAGCTTGTTTCTGAGTGATAACAACCATGGACAAGGGTACACAGTAGGAGGATGTAATCTATCAAGAACAGAAGCAGCAACAAAATGTTGGAATTGGTAGGTTGCTAGTTTTGGGAACTGTGAAAGACAGTAACCGATATCGGTTAGGTAACCGATGTCGGCCAGACTGTAAGCAGTGTCAGTAAGTTAACCGATGTTGGTAGAATAGGACCGGTGTAAGAAGCTGTAAGAAGTTGCTGATTTGGGGTTAACAATGCTTAGTATACCTACCAAACTGTTTTGAAGTGATCACAGAAACAGTGTATGATAGAGAAACAGAACTAAAAACAAGCAAGATGCACAGGCAAATCAAGAGACTATCCCTAGGATTAGTTTTAAATATTGTGGGCTTATGCCTTAGATGCAAGATGATGTCAATCCTAAACAAAAGACCTAAGGGAGATGTCAAGTTTGTTTTGGCTTATAAGGTTACCTCAATCAGGTGGAGGAATACCGCGGAAAAGGGGGATGTTTGAGCTATTGTGTTGATTATGATGTGATTTGGTATGTGTTGTGCAGTGAAAGTAAGATTAATTTCTTGTCAATATCGTGGATATCACCCCCCACGTATACGACCTGTTACTTAATCTACGTTCACTAGAATTGAAAACAGCAAGCAAGGATGTGATGCGCGTGTTTTAAACCCAAATCGAAAATGATATTCAATGAAGCAAAGAAGATGACTTTCACTAATGCAAAGATGTGAAAGCAAGACAAATTCTTTTACCAAAATAACAAGATATCTTGTGAATATTAAGCAGAAACAAACAACAAGTATGCTCCCTATATGAAAGCAAGAAAGAAAGAAAGAAACCCGAAATGGGTCCCATCGGGTGTGCCAAAATGTTTTGCACAGAATGTTTCGGTTCTTAGAATAGAGTTGCTTCTATCCTTTCATTCTTTTGAGAAACAGATAATGGTTAGGGCTAGGAGGAATACCTGTTGAATGTTGAGAGGGTGTGCGTGTACCATAGAGAGAGATCAGATCGATTGCGAAGAACTCCTTTTTGTCTGGGAAGGACTACCTGCAAGTAAGAATACAAGACCACCAGATTTTAGTTAGACAATAAATGAGGGAACTGCCTTGGACCCAGGAAATATTAGACTTCCTTTCGAAGGTGGTCAGTTCCCCTTTCAATACGAATTAACACAAATGATAATAAAGAAGCTATTACAAAATCACGATTTAGGTGCCTCATCACAAAGCAATAGAGACTAAACTACCAATAATAAAACGTAACGTTGTTTGTTTGGTCAATGGTTGTTGATACATTTAGCTTGAGTTACAGGGATAAACCAGATTGGATCTGAGGTTGTTAGGAGGACAAATAGGTGAGAGGAAGGTTTTGGGTATAAGTCACAGTGACTGATGCCGGTCACTGGATAACCGACCGCAGTTTAGAGAACCGCTGTCTGGTAGAGGATAACCGACACCGGTAGGGTCAGTAATCTAGGTTCTCCTAGAAGGGAGGTTGGTTGCAGGGTGATTGTGGGGTTTTTAAGACTGGTGGATGGCCGAGGGGAATAGTGAGATGACAGGGAAGACTCAGAGTGTGATAAAACTATCTTCTGGGAAATACAAGGCTGTATGGATGAAGGTTAAGTACAGGGTGCCGGTAGGTGGTAGATCTAAAAGTGAGCTTATAATTATTATCAATCAAAAGACTCAGGAAATGGTGTCTTAGAAACATACAAGACACTACTTACTCATCCTTGATGAAGATTCAGGTCCAAGGAATGTGGTAGTGACAATAAGGCTTAGTTGGGATGATATGGTATTGGAAAATGAGCTAATGAAGCTATCCTCAGTATTTTCCAATGCTTGAAAGGGGGTGGTAGCAATCCAGTAGCTCAGTTGCAGTCTTCGGCTCGATGCTCTTCTCTTTTCTTCACTTGTCTCTACTCTGCCAAGTGAATTTTTGATCCTTCTAATGAATTCCTGATGCTTTGTTTTTAGTTGGGGGAGGTGATTTACAGGGAATCGATGGCGGTTACGTAACCAACGGCGGTCGAGTAGGAACCAATGTCGGTTAAGTCAAAGTGGGATATTTTTAGTAAAATAGCCAACTTTCCCTCCTTTTCTCTCTAGAGATTAGTTGTGGGCTTGGTCAAGTCATTATTAGGTTAGTTTCGGTGCGGGGTGAGGGGTAATTAGTCATGGGTGTTGATGTAGACGAAGTTATAGGTCTTTATTAGGTTAGTTTAGGGTTAGGGCTAGGTCATGATGAGGTGGTAAAATGAGGTGGTAGGTTTGAAAATGTGGATTTATTAATTATAAGGTAATTAATAAATAATTGTGTAAGGTTTAGGTGGTGAGGTTAGGTTGCGAAATGAGATTCGGGGCACAGGGTGTCATAAGAGACCAATTTGGTGTCTACAGGACCTTCAATTTCTATCTAAGAGGCTTGCGACAAAGAAGGTATTCATTTCAAACATTGATCATAAGAAAGAGAATGCATACTGCATATCCATAATCCTCAAAACTGTTAACGACTATTCTAAAGAACTATATATCAAACCAAACCCAAAACAAGATATAATTCTAGTCCATTAATCATTCTAACATAACAGTCAAGCCTTTAATAGGATACAAGTTTTCTCAGGGAAGAGAAGGAAAGGATATACTTCATATTCACATGCCCTATCAAGTTCAAAGGAGGTACACTCTAAAAGATAGAAGTACTAAAACCATTCACACTCATGAAGGTATGAAGAAGATCTAAAAGGACATTACTAGATCAAATGCAAACCGAAACTAATCTCTTAAGCCCTTATCGAGCAGAAAGTCCATAAATGAGTTCAAGCATTTCAATCCTTGATTACGAGTAAAAATCCAACTCAAAATACAGAATCAAAAAAATCAATTAGACTACAAGTTCGGAACACGCAAGTACTGAATATGAGTCCAATCTCAAACACGAAGCTTCAACAAAATTTATGAACTACACAAATCTCTAATACTGGCTCAGAACAAACATGAAGTTAAAATACAAGCTCATAACGAAACACGAAGCCCCAATACAAGCTCAGAACAAAACACGAATGCTCAATGTAATGCCCTGAAATGTTGTTACTTCGTCCTGAGCACTCAAGTGTTGATATATGATTTCTTCTATATAAGGACGTGTTCCTTTGATTGTGAAGTCATGCTTGATATGGATTGTATCTTCTTTGCATTTGAAGATCTTTGACTGATTCGGAATATATTTGGACTCTTTTATTTCTTTTATTTTTAGCACCTGAGTTCAATCTGATTTCAGGATGAATTGTGGATTTACCCATATTTATGACTCAGCCTTGGATCAGTGGCATTGATCCAAGAGATTTTTTAAGTTTATTCATGATGAACAAAATTTATTGACCTTACGAAATTTGCAAGGTCTGAATGATTTGAATAAGCAATTCAGGAGTTAACTCAGGCTGATCTTGTTAAATGAAAATCGGTTCCAAATACCGTAACATTGGGAAGGCCTAGACCTTAAGCTAGGTAAGATATTCTTGGGTATTTAGTAAGCTTATTTAGAAATACCTGATAGGATCTTGTATAGGGATGTTTTACTCTGTTTAGTTCCAATACGGATCGGTCCTACTTAGGAGACCTAGACTGGATTTGTTAAGGTTAATAACCTTAACCTAAACTATAACCTATTGGTTAAATTATTATTAATCTAACCTAGCCCTAAACTATAAGCTAAATGTTCCTAAGGTTAGCTACACCTAGCACTATGAGGTAAGACTAATGTCTTACCTTATGATCTACCTATGTTTCTAACCTATATTAACTAATGATCATGGTTGGAGGGGAACCTATGAAGGGGCGTGAGTCATAGGCTGTGGTTTCTATGGCATTTATGAGGTGGATAAGGATGAAGGACTTGGGATTTGGCGGAGGTTGTAAACATCTATTGAGACCTGAAGTGGTGGTATCGCCAAATTTGGGAATGGTTGTTTGTGTTCAATTGGCAATCACCAATTTTGGTGGTCGATGGCAATGGAGATTAGGCGGGAATATGGGAGTTAATGCTATTGATGAACTTCGGTTCCCAAGCACAGATTGCTTGGGAAGGCATGCAAAAGGAAACTTTTTTGGTTGTTTGGTTTTCCATGCATTCCGTTTTTCTCTCTCTACTTGATTACTGGTTCTTTGAACCAGTCTACTTTGTGTTGTATGGCAACTATGAGAATATCTAGCTCCTTTCTCGGTTGGGGAAGGTTTATAAGGCATGAAGGTAACAGATTATTGTTGTTTAATCTATCGTGGAAGAAGAAGAGAAGGTGCGGTCACATTCAGAGGTCTTCTTCAGATTTTTAAGCGACATTACTAGGCATGATAGGCCCTGACTTTTAAAAATCTTGCTTTACTCCAAATGATTTCATTAAAACAACTCTGTTCAGGTGATTTTAGTACAATTGGTTTGAAGCAATGTATGGGTTCTTCTTTTCTTGTGGAATTAGAAATCTCTGGTTATTCGAAAACCTTGTTGAAATGTTACTGTATTTATTTCTTCTTTTTGAAATCATTTTCAGATGGAGACCTGACTGTGCTTTTTATGTTATTGCATTCAGTTGAATCTTTCTGGGTATACTTAAAGTTTCTTCTGAATGGGATGCTTGTCGTGATTATTTTTTAACGCGACTTCTTTTTAAGCTTAGTTATGAATACTGTTGGTATTGACTCAGTTGGAGTCCTTGAAATGTATCTTATGTTTCGACTTCTGTATAAGCTTAGTTGTGAATACTGTTAGTATTGACTCAGTTGGAGTCCTTGAAATGTATCTTGTGTTTTGACTTCTGTATAAGTTTAGTTGTGAAGACTATTAGTATTGACTCTGTTGGAGTCCTTGTATGTTTTCGTATGAATTTGACTTCAATCTAAACCCTGGCTGTGAGTTCTTGTTGGATACGACTCCATTGGAGTCCTTGTAGTATTTCCATGTGAACACGACTCCTGTTGAAGTCCCTGATGTGTTTGCGTGTTGGCTCGATTTCTGATCTAAGTCCATGCTGTGCATACTTATTAACTTGACTCTTTCTAAAGGTTGTTTTGTTTATATTCAGTTCAATTCTATGGAATGTGTGTTGGGTTTACATTACAAGCACGACTATATTTGCGTCCCTGTTGTATTTTTTGTATTAGCTCAACTTAGGTTAAAAATTTGATGAGCTTATGTAATGGAGACGACTTCTGTAAAGTCCTTGCTGTATATTCATAGGGATTATATTTAGTTGAATGTTTGTTGTGAATATATGTGTTTCGATTTAGTGGAATTGTCTATGTGTTTGCATCTTGATACGTCTTCTATTTTTGGTGTTATCTAGACTTTGGTTGACTGAGATAAAGGGGTTCCTAGCTGTGCCATGTCAGGCAATGGCGTTGGGTATTTTATTATGTTTAATGAATGATATGGAAAGATTTGTTGAGTCTATTTTGGTTGTATTATTTATTATTGCTTGTCGCGGGAGCTCTAGTATTGCTTAATAGCTACAGGTGATTTTTATAATTGGATTTTGATGAAACTGTAGTTTCTTCTTATTATCTCGACTGATTCAGTCACATGTGTTTACTGTTATTGCATTATTCGTGAGGATTCAGTGTAGTCCTGAACATGATTGGAATGAAGTCTGAATGTATCTGTTTCTTTCTCTTCTACTATAAAGTATATGTTGATATATTTATATTTAACTATAGGAATAATAAAATATTTTCTCCTTGACTAGAAACTCTGAGAGCTTTCTTCTTTTGTATTCCTTATGTGAACTCTACAGTACAGGCTTAAGAAGGGAAGACTGTTAAACTGTAGGGAGAGACTGATAAAAATATATTGTAGTAAAGTTGGTGTATTAGTCAATACCATTGAAATAATGTAATGTTCTTAAAGGAACCTCGTCAGTTGAACTTGATGAAAGTTATAATCTGCCTTGGAGGAATTGTTAAAACATACTGATGGATACACGAATTGATAGGATATTCATTTTTGAATGTAATAATTTGTCGAATGATTGCTGTCCTTGGGATTCAGATGGATGGATGTTTTGGATTCATTTTGTTCTTCTTAGTCTTTAATATTTATGATGAGTCATATGAAAAATATTTAGGATTAATTGGCAGCTATAATATGAGTTATGCATTAAAAGTCATGTTTGAATTACAGAAAGAACATAGTCTGAATTATGTTTTCATGTTTGATGAAATGATTTCATTTAAACAGGGTGTTTAATGAGAGCAATTGGTGGATTGCAATTGTTTTAAGAATTGGTGCTTATCATGCTCAGTTCACCGAACTGACCCGTGTTGACAATTTTCGTAGATGGTTGTCGTAAGTGGTAAAGGCACGCAGATCTGATATGATGTTCAGATTGTTTAATTTAGTTTATGATGAATTCCAACTTGATTCTCTAAATGTACTACACTGAGAAAGTTGTTCTCTTGCTGTTGTGTATTGTATCAAATATGCTGAATGCATAAATTGTAATTGATTAGCTTAGAAATGAATGAAATGAGGGGATTGTTACTTATGTGGTTGCATTTGTATCTTGATGAATTGAACTTCTTCGGTTCGAATGTTTTTAAGTGCATTTTTATTATTTTTATACCTTGAAGTTATTAGGATTCTCTAAGTAAACCTTGTAAAGATTATGTGGCTGGATACTTGTAAATGATTGGTAGTTCTGTTATGTTCTATATAAGGCTAAATTAGAAATTAGCCCACTGTTCTTCGGGAAGCTAAGGTTAAAATAAACCTTAATAGGAAGCTGAACGGGAAGAGTAATTTATTACTCCTAACCTTGATCTAAGTCAAGACAACATATTAAATGATTTAAAATTACTATATCTTAATACAAATAAGCATGATATAATACAGTTTCAGAAAACTGATTTAAACCTAAAAAGTTATATTTATCATCCTTAAGAGGAGACTTAGGGCTACTGCCCATTTTTCGTTGATTAAGATTATGGTGAATAAAGGAACTCTTGATGAGATCTCAAATCTTATTAATTTCTCTCTGTGAAATGGATCTTAATTAAGTAAGGCAACTCAATGATGAGGAGCCCAGGAGTTGGGATAAGACTAATCGGAAAGGAGAGTCTTAAAGTATAATTTCAACTCAACGTATGTAACACCTTAAGATAAGTAGATCTTTCCGAGGTGGTTTTGTAGGATGTCGGCACATGTCTACTGTAAGGTTGTACCCCCGAGAAGATTAGGATCTTCTCGAGGATACAACAATGCAGGTGGCTTATGGTGACACCCTTTACATTGATCATTAAGATTTACACCTTAAACTCGAAAAAGTTTTACTCAGGATCTGGTTAGGAACATGGTCATGTTATGAGGCTGCCCTTGGAGATTTGGGGTACATTGACACACTGGGTTAACTAGGGTTTATCCAGTATGTCAGCTTATCCCTAGTCCTCAAGAGCATCCTTATAACGTTGTCATGTTATTAATCCTTTCCTGAGTGAATGACTTGGGGGAGGGATGACTGACAGAAGTCAGTATGGGACATTCTATATAACATCGGAGTAGTGTGGAGGACGTATTCCAGATTGACAAGTATGCCATCAAGAAATATGAGACATGAAAAGTATGTTTCAAAACTTTGGGCAAAGTATCACAAGCTACTGATTGTGTTGTCCTATGTCACCTAGTCTAAGGGACAAGATGCTGATGAATAATGGTAACGATTAGTCAGATAGGTTCCTTGGATAGAGCATTCTGAAATCCCAGATTAGGGAAGAGAACCGCAACAGTGAGGAGTTTGTAAAAACGCCAACTCTATGAAACACATGAATAGATCGGTGGATCACTGAGTCATGGAATGAATAGATCGGTGGTGCACCGAGTCATTACAGCTGCATATGGTGATCTGTTATGAGAATGGTTGTTTTGATTTGTGAGTTCTAAATTATGTATTTAGAACTAGGAAGCATTTATCAAAAATAAAAAATAAAAATTCTTGTTCTAATGTACTAAATTGGGAATGTTACATCTTGGTATTAGAGATGAAGGTTGCAGCTCTTAGACCTATTGTGTCCATAATCTGATAAAAAACCTAAATTTTCTTGTAACAGAAAATGGTTAGAACAAGGGGGAACGTTGCGAATAATGCTCCACCTGAAGAAGGGGCAGCAACAACCCAAAAACTTGATGAGATCGTTTGGATGTACTTGAGCAGCAAGTAATGGGAAATGAGGAGGATGAAGAAGCTAGTAACGGCAATCAGCTACCTCCTGAGGACAACCCCAATGTGGGTGTTGGTAATAACACTGAAAATGTACCTGTCCAACTAGAAAATAAAAGGGCCAGGTTGGCAGCGGAACTCACTAATGATATAAAAAGGATAAGTCCACCTAAATATGATGGCACCACATTAGGAGATGGAGCTGAGAATTGGCTCAACGAAATAGAGAAGTAATTTTCAATAAGAAACTTCTCGGAGGAAACCAAAGCTATTTGGGGAGCCTATCAGCTTTCCCATGAAGCATCTTCATGGTGGGACAGCTGTAAAGCTGAGCTAAATATTGATGAGACCAATATCACTTGGGATAAATTTAAGGGCTATTTTAGGCAACGTTGGCTGCCACAACTTTTCTATGATCAGAAAATGACAGAATTCCAGAACTTAGCTCAAGGGAAGCTAACGATAACTGAATATTGGGAGCAGTTTACGAAACTCCTCAAGTACGTACCGCAATATCAAACTGACGAGAAGTTCAGAATACGAAAATTTATCATGGGGCTGAATCCCATGATAGGAGGAGAAGTCGATGTTCACAACCCAGCCACTATGGAAGGAGTTGTTGAAAAGGCCATAAGGCAAGAACAGAAATTAAAGGCTATTTCTGCTCATAAAGAAGAAGTGTGGAAGAAGATTGTAAATCCTTCTTCAACTTCACTTGCACCCAAAAAGGAGCCATGGAAAAAGTTTGGGAACAGAAGTAAGTTTCCAGGGGATAATAGTAAGAAAGTAGTAGCAAATAAGCTTGCTGGAAATGTAAGAGATAGTTTTGCCAAAAATTATAACAATGGGCAGAAGCCCTATGGAGGACAACGTGATAATTTTAAGGCTGGAAGTAATTTTGAGCCTAAAAAGGGACCTATAGGAGGCTGTTATAATTGTGGCAAAGACGAATACGCAAATCAGTGCCCTTTGAAGAAGGATGATCGTAATCATCAACATAAGATACATGCTACAGTAGCAGACAAGCAAGCTGAAAAGCAAGTGACACCTATAGAAGTTCCGGGTAAGTTATTTGGCATACCTGTCACTATTCTTTTTGATACAGGAGCTACTGAATGTTTCATTTCTAGTAAAATTGCTTCTAAACTTAAGAGAAAAGCTGGAAAAATGGATAAATCTTGGACTGTACAGTATGGTAATAACTCTGTTCATACAGTGAGTATGTGTCTTTTTGGGGCAGTCCTTGACTTACCTAACTTTTCCACGGAAGTTGACCTCTATGTTACACCCTTGGGATCGTATGACATTGTCATCAGTGTCAATTGGTTAGTTGACCATAAGGCTAAAGTCAACTATTTTGAAAAGAAAATAAGATCTTTAGATGATCGGCTGGAAATAGCAAAGATTCAAGGGGTGAAACAGGAAATTTCAGTTAGGAAACTATCAGCTATGTAACTTAAAAAGGATAAAAACAAAGGATATACCTTATATGCAGTAAAGATATCTAAATTTTCAGAAGAAGATGGTGATTCCATGAAATGATTTCCACTGTTGCAAAGTTTCAAGGATGTTTTTCTGGAGGAATTACCAGGTTTACCACCAAAGAGGGAATTTGACTTCGCCATCGAAATCAAACAAGGAACAGAACCTATTTCCAAAGCACCTTATCGGATGACTACTATAGAGTTAGTCGAGCTTAAGGCACAATTGCAAGAACTTTTGTCTAAAGGTTTGATTAAACCAAGTGTTTCACCTTGGGGAGCACCGGTAATATTTGTAAAAAAGAAAGATGGGACACTTAGGCTGTGTATTGATTATCGGATGTTGAACAAAGTAAAAATTAAGAACAGATACCCACTTCTAAGGATTGACGATCTATTTGATCAGATGCGTGGGGCAGTAGTTTATTCTAAGATAGATCTTCGATCTGGTTATCATCAATTAAGAATTAGAGAAGAAGATATTCATAAAATAGCTTTCCAAACCAGGTACAGACATTATGAATTAACGGTTCTACCCTTTGGATTAACTAATGCACCCGCAACTTTTATGTACTTAATGAATAATATCTTTCAAGAATATTTGGACAAGTTTGTTCTTGTATTCTTGGACGATATTATCATATATTCTAAAAGTGTCAAAGAACACAATGAGCATTTGAAGATAGTTTTGGGAATTTTGAGAAAAAGAAATTTTTATGGTAAGTTATCCAAATGTTCTTTCTTTGATACAGAAGTTCACTATTTGGGTCATGTCATTAGTAAAGAAGGAATTGCTGTGGATCCTTCAAAAATAGTGGCAATAACTGAGTGGCCTACACCAAAGAATGTGCAGGAAGTAAGAAGCTTCATGGGTCTTTCTGGTTATTATAGAAAATTTGTTAAGGATTTGTCTAAAGTGGCTGCACCAATAACTTCATTGCAGAAAAAGGATAAGAAAATTATTTGGAATGATAAGTGTGAAACTGCTTTCAAAAGTTTGAAAAGCCAGTTGACTTCAGCACCTATTTTAGTTGTACCAGACCCTAAAGGGAACTTTACTGTTCTAACTGATGCTTCTGGGGAAGGCCTTGGTGGTGTTTTGTTACAGAATGATCAAGTCATAGCATATGAAAGTAGAAAACTTAAGTTACATGAGATGAATTATGCCCCTCATGATTTGGAGCTTGCTACCATTGTTTATGCGCTTCAAGTATGGAGACACTATTTACTTGGGAAACCTTTTGAGTTGAAAACTGATCATTTAGGGCTGAAGTATATTTTCACTTAGCCTAATCTCAATGCAAGACAATGAAGGTGGTTAGAGTTTTTATCTCAATATGACTTTGATATTAGCTACATCAAAGGAAAAGAGAATAGAGTAGAAGATGCTCTAAGTCATAGGAATCACATTTCTGCTCTTATAACATTAAGAACTCAGTTTAAGGATGAAGTAAAAAGTGCCTCAGAATCTGATATATACTTTCAGCAAGTAAAAGTAGCACTTATTGCAGAACCAAAAGATGAAAGGTATATGAAAGGTATAAAGGTTTTCATTTTGATAATGAAGGAATCTTACGTTATGAAAACAAAGTATACGTACCTTTGCTAAATGATTTGAGAAAGAAGTTGTTAGTTGAATTTCATAATTCACCTTTCTCTGGATACCTGGGTATCACAAAAATACTTGCTGATCTGAAACAACAATACTTTTGGAAAGGTATGAAAAAGGATGTTATTGATTTTGTGACTCATTGTCTGGAATGTCAGCGGGTTAAGGCAGAACACATGCACCCTGCGGGACTATTATATCCCCATAGCATACCGCAGTACAAATGGCAAGTAATAAGCATGGACTTTGTACAAGGGTTACCTATGTCCAGGAATAAACATGATGTTATCCTGGTAGTTGTAGATAAACTAATTAAGGTAGCTCATTTCATCGCTGGAAATCTTAAGGATGATTCACCAGTGTTGGCCAAAAGATTCGTGCATGAAATTTTCAGGTTACATAGTGTACCAAAATTGATTATATCTGACAGGGATCCTAGAATGACATCAAGATTTTGGCAAACGCTAAATACAACTCTTGGAACGAAACTAAACTTCAGTTCTACATATCATCCAGAAACAGATGGGCAAACAGAGAGAGTAAATCAAGTGTTGGAAGATATTTTACGAATGTATTGCATGGATCAATAGTATAAATGGGAAGAGTATCTCCCATTAGTTGAGTTCGCATACAACAACACTTATCACTCATCTCTTAAAATGGCACCTTTTGAAGCACTTTCTGGAAGAAAGTGCAGAACCCCTGTTAGCTGGGATAGTATTGAGGATAGAGTGGTAATTGGGCCAGAAATCCTCACTAAAATGAAACAACAAGTAAAGATGATTCGTGAATGATTGAAGGAAGTAGCGGATAGGTAGAAGAGCTATGCTGACCTAAAGCGGGTTGATTGAAAGTTTGAACTTGGTGAAAAAAAATTTCTTCGTGTTAAACCAAGAAAGAGTTCTAAAACTTTTGGCAAGGTTGCTAAGTTATCACCTCATTACGTGGGACCTTTCAAAATTTTCGAAATAATCAATCCTGTAGCTTATTGATTAGCATTACCACCTGTTTTATCTCGCATGCATGATGTTTTCCATATTTATTTGCTTAAGAAATATGTTTCAGATTTGTCACATGTTTTAAATTGGAATTCCTTGTAGGTCGAAGACCCAGGAATAATCGTGGTTAAACCCACACGAGTGCTGGAAACTCGCCAATTGCATTTGAGAAATCATGAAATACAACAATGTAAGGTCCAGTGGGACTAGTTTAACGAAGAGAGTGCAACTTGGGAAAATCTAGAAGAGATGAAAATTTCTTTTCCCTTTCTTTTTGAACAGAATGGAATCTGTTGACAAAAAAAATGATTATGAACTTGTCTTTTTCATGTCTTTATATAAGCCAGCTTTGAGGCAAACACTATTCAGGTTGAATAAATTATATCATGACATTGATCTGAGAAAATAATTCATGATGAAATTGGTCTCTTGTATTGTGAACTAATAAATTGGTTGACCTGAAGGTAAATCAAAAATATGTAATCATCGGGATGATGAATCTTTTAGGAGGGAAGCATGTAACACCCTGAACTATTGTTACTTCCTCCTGAGCACTCAAGTGTTGATATATGATTTCTTCTGTATAAGGATGTGTTCTTTTGATTGTGAAGTCATGCTTGATCTGGATTGTATCTTATTTTCATTTGAAGATCTTTGACTGAGTCGGAATATGTTTGGACTCTTTTATTTCTTTCGTTTTTAGCACCTGAGTTCAATCTGATTTCAGGATGAATTGTAGATTTACCAAAATTTATGACTCAACCTTGGATCAGTGGCATTGATCCAAGAGATGTTTTAAGTTTATTCACGATGAACAAAATTTATTGACCTTACGAAATTTGCAAGGTCTGAATGAGTTGAATGAGTAATTCAGGAGTTAACTCAGGCTGATCTTGTTAAATGAAAATCGGTTCCAAATACCATAACATCGAGAAGGCCTAGACCTTAAGCCAGGTAAGATGTTCCTGGGTATTCAGTAAGCTTATTTAGCAATACCTGATAGGATCCTGTACAAGGATGTTTTACCCTGTTTGGTTCCAATACGGATCGGTCCTACTTGGGAGACCTAGACTGGATTTGTTAAGGTTAATAACCTTAACCTAAACTATAACCTATTGGTTAAATTATTATTAATCTAGCCTAGCCCTAAACTATAAGCTAAATGTTCCTAAGGTTAGCTACACCTAGCACTATGAGGTAAGACTAATGTCTTACCTTATGATCTACCTATGTTTCTAACCTATCTTAACTAATGATCATGGTTGGAGGGGGACCTATGAAGGGGCGCGAGTCATAGGTGGTGGTTTCTATGGAATTTATGAGGTGGATAAGGATGAAGGACTTGGGATTTGGTGGAGGTTGTAAACATCTATTGAGACCTGACGTGGCGGTATCAACAAATTTGGGAATGGTTGTTTGTGTTCAATTGGCAATCACCAACTTTGGCGGTCGGTGGCAATGGAGATTAGGCGGGACTATGGGAGTTAATGCTATTGATGAACTTCGGTTCCTGAGCGCGGATTGCTTGGGAAGGCATGCAAAAGTAAAATTTGTTGGTTGTTTGTTTTTCCATGCATTCTATTTTTCTCTCTCTGCTTGATTACTGGTTCTTCGAACCAGTCTACTTTGTGTTGCATGGCAACTATGAGAATATCTAGCTCCTTTCTCGGTTGGGGAAGGTTTACAAGGCATGAAGGTAACAGATTATTGTTGTTTAATATATCATGGAAGAAGAAGAGAAGGTGCGAGCACATTTAGAGGTCTTCTTCAGATTTTTAAGCGACATTACCAGGCATGATAGGCCCTGACTTTTAAAAATCTTGCTTTACTCCAAATGATTTCATTAAAACAACTCTGTTCAAGTGATTTTAGTACAGTTGGTTTGAAGCAATGTATGGGTTCTTCTTTTCCTGTGGAATTAGAAATCTCTGGTTATTCGAAAACCCTGTTGAAATCTTACTGTATTTATTTCTTCTTTTTGAAATAATTTTTGGTTGGAGACCCGGCTGTGCTTTTTATGTTATTGCATTCAGTTGAATCTTGCTGTGTATACTTAAAGTTTCTTCTGAATGGGATGCTTGTTGTGATTATTTTTGAACACGACTTCTGCATAAGCTTAGTTGTGAATACTGTTGGTATTGACTCAGTTGAAGTCCTTGAAATGTATCTTGTGTTTCGACTTCTGTATAAGCTTAGTTGTGAATACTGTTGGTATTGACTCAATTGGAGTCCTTGAAATGTATCTTGTGTTTCAACTAATGTATAAGTTTAGTTGTGAAGACTGTTGGTATTGACTCTGTTGGAGTCCTTGAATGTTTTCGTATGAATTCGAATTCAATCTAAACCCTGGCTTTGAGTTCTTGTTAGATATGACTCTGTTGGAGTCCTTGCAGTATTTCCATGTGAACACAACTCCTGTTGAAGTCCCTGATGTGTTTGCATGTTGGCTTGACTTCTGATATACGTCCACGTTGTGCATACTTATTAACTCAACTCTTTCTAAAGGTTGTTGTGTTTATATTCAGTTCACTTCTGTGGAATGTGTGCTGGGTTTATATTACAAGCACGACTCTATTTGAGTCCCTGCTGTATTTTTCGTATTAGCTCGACTTAGGTTAAAAATTTGATGAGCTTACGTAATGGAGGTGACTTTTGTAAAGTCCTTGCTATATATTCATAGGGATTAGATTATGTTGAATGTTTGCTGTGAATATATGTGTTTCAATTCAGTGGAATTGTGGCTGTGTTTGCATCTGGATACGTCTTCTGTTTTTGGTGTTATCTAGACTCTGGTTGACTGAGATAAAGGGGTTCCTAGCTGTGCCATGTCAGGCGATGGCGTTGGGTATTTTATTATGTTTAATGAAAGATATGGAAAGATCTGTTGAGTCTATTTTGGTTGGATTATTTATTATTGCTTGTCACGGGAGCTCTAGGATTGCTTAATAGCTACAAGTGATTTTTATAAATGGATTTTGATGAAACTGTAGTTTCTTCTTATTATCTCGACTGATTCAGTCACATGCGTTTAATGTTATTGCATTATTCATGAGGATTCGGTGCAGTCATGAACATGATTGGAATGAAGTCTGAATGTCTCTATTTCTTTCTCTTCTACTGTAAAGTACATGTTGATATATTTATATTTAACTGTAGGAATAATAAAATATTTTCTCCTTGACTAGAAACTCTGAGTGCTTTCTTCTTTTGTATTCCTTATATGAACTCTACAGTACAGGCTTAAGAAGGGAATACTGTTAAACTGTAGGGAGAGACTGATAGAAACATATTGTAGTAAAGTTGGTGTATTAGTCAATACCATTGAAATAATGTAATGTTTTTAAAGGAACCTCGTCAGTTGAACTTGATGAAAGTTATAATCTGCCTTGGAGGAATTGTTAAAACATACTGATGGATACACGAATTGATAGGATATTCATTTTTGAATGTAATAATTTGTCAGATGATTGTTGTCCTTGGGATTTAGATGGATGGATGTTTTGGATTCATTTTGTTCTTCTTAGTCTTTAATATTTATGATGAGTCATCTGAAAAATATTTAGGATTAATTGGCAGCTATAATATGAGTTATGCATTAAAAGTCATGTTTGAATTACAGAAAGAACATAGTCTGAATTATGTTTTCATGTTTGATGAAATGATTTCATTTAAACAGGGTGTTTAATGAGAGCAATTGGTGGATTGCAATTGTTTTAAGAATTGGTGCTTATCATGCTCAGTTCACCGAACTGACCCGTGTTGACAATTTTTGCAGATGGTTGTCGTAAGTGGTAAAGGCACGTAGATCTGATATGATGTTCAGATTGTTTAATTTGGTTTATAATGAATTCCAACTTGATTCTCTAAATGTACTACACTGAGAAAGTTTTTCTCTTATTTTTGTGTATTGTATCAAATATGTTGAATGCATAAATTGTAATTGATTAGCTTAGAAATGAATGAAATGAGGGGATTGTTACTTATGTGGCTGCATTTGTATCTTGATGAATTGAACTTCTTCGGTTCGAATGTTTTTAAGTGCATTTTTATTATTTTTATACCTTGAAGTTATTAGGATTCTCTAAGTAAGCCTTGTAAAGATTATGTGGCTGGATACTTGTAAATGATTGGTAGTTCTCTTATGTTCTATATAAGGCTAAATTAGAAATTAGCCGACTATTCTTCGGGAAGCTAAGGTTAAAATAAACCTTAACAGGAAGCTTAATGGGTAGAGTAATTTATTACTCCTAACCTTGATCTAAGTCAAGACAACATATTAAATGATTTAAATTTACTATATCTTAATACAAATAAGCATGATATAATACAGTTTTGGAAAACCGATTTAAACCTAAAAAGGTATATTTATCATCCTTAAGAGGAGACTTAGGGCTACTTCCCATTTTCATTGATTAAGATTATGGTGAATAAAGGAACTCTTGACGAGATCTCAAATCTTATTAATTTCTCTCTGTGAAATGGATCTTAATTAAGTAAGGAAACTCAATGATGAGGAGCCCAGGAGTTAGGATAAGACTAATCGGAAAGGAGAGTCTTAAAGTATAATTTCAACTCAATGTATGTAACACCTTAGGATAAGTAGATCTTTCTGCGGCAGTTTTGTAGGATGTCGGCACATGTCGACTGCAGGGTTGTACCCTCAAGAAGATTAGGATCTTCTCGAGGATACAATAATGCAGGTGGCTTATGGCGACACCCTTTGCATTGATCGTTAAGATTTACACCTTAAACTCGAACAAGTTTTACTCGGGATCTGGTTAGGAACATGGTCATGTTCTGAGGCTGCCCTTGGAGATTTGGGGTATATTGACACACTAGGTTAACTAGGTTTTATCCAGTATGTCAACTTATCCCTAGTCCTCAAGAGCATCTTTATAACGTTGTGATGTTATTAATCCATTCCTGAGTGAATGACTTGGGGGAGGGATGACTGACAGAAGTCAGTATGGGACATTCTAGATAACATCGGAGTAGGGTGGAGGACATATTCTAGATTGATGAGTATGCCGTCAAGGAATATGAGACATGAAAAGTATGTTTCAAAACTTTGGCCAAAGTATCACAAGTTGTTGATTGCGTTGTCCTATGTCACCTAGTCTAAGGGACGAGATGCCGATGAATAATGGTAACGATTATTCAGATAGGTTCCTTGGACAGAGCATTCTGAAATCCCAGATTAGGGAAGAGAACCGCAAGAGTGAAGAGTTTGTAAAAATGCCAACTCTGTGAAACACATGAATAGATCGGTAGATCACCGAGTCATGGAATGAATAGATCGGTGGTGCACTGAGTCATTACAGCTGCATATGGTTATCTGTAATGAGAATGGTTGTTTTTATTTTTGAGTTCTAAATTATGTATTTAGAACTAGGAAGCATTTATCAAAAAAAATAAAAAATTCTTGTTCTAATGTACTAAATTGGGAATGTTACACTCGAATACAAGTTCAAACGAAACGCAGGCTCTAAATAATAGTTCATAATGAAACATAAGGCAATGAATGCCTATTCAGCAAACACCAGCCCTGAATACCAATTTCAAAATGATATACAAATCTTCAAATACAATTTTCACATGCATGTAACCATTAAACTAGCATAGAGAAAATTTCCCAAGAACTATCATTACTTTGTAATGGATTTACATCCCAAAAACGATAGAGATTCCTAAAAACATGAAAGTAATTAACTAGAAAAATCAAGAAAACAATTATCTGATGAGAGCAAAGTTTTTGAATGATTCATTTAGAAGAAAGCAAGGAATCTTAATGGGTAGAGCCTATCATGCCTGATAGTGCCTCTTTCAATTCGAAGGAGACTTCCAGCCGAGATTATCACTCTTTTTCTTCTCCACGAAAGATCAAAAACCAAACAAATTTTCTTCCAATGCCTCATATACATTCCTTTGATTGCTAAAAGAAAAAATAAACCAAAAATAGCCATGAAGTAGAAGTCAAACTACTGGTTCAAAGAACTAGATAGCTCCATGCAGAGAAAAATTCGCAAGACATGCAAGACCAAACAACCTCCCTCAAATCTACCTCCCTTGTTTCCAAGATGGTTTACACATAAAAAATGATATCCATTAAAGTCATTACTCCCAAAACTCCCACTTATCTCTCCTTGCCACTGCCTCCCAAAACTGGTGAATGACATTCTTAATTTAACATGCAATTCCATATTTAGTGAAGCCTCCACGTAAGCCCCCACTAAAGTTAACTAGTCTTTGCCAAACTGGCAGTACCTCCATGCATTAAACCCAATCAAATCAATTAAATACCATTGGAACCGTTGCCTTAGTTCCATGGACCATTAGGTTCTTTTTTAATAGTTTAGGATAGATTCCCCAAGACTTAGGTTAGTCTAACAATAAATCACCTTAGGTTTTAAAACATTTAACCATAGGTAGTTTCCACCTTAGGTTAGATTAAATTCACTTCCATATAGTATTATGCATTAGGCTAATATATCCTAACATTACTTTTGGTTAATCTCCCTCTTGTTCATTTTGCTCAAAATCTTTAGGTTAGGATGCCATCCCATCAAAATAGAATAATGCAAGCTTAGGTTAGAATGAACCCAATTAAGTAGACATAGCTAGGGAGTAGGTGCTTTTACCTAGTTTAGGATACCATTAGGATAATCCTTTAGTTTTAGGATTCTTATCCCCTTCATAGTGAACAAGCTAGAATATATTTTGTTTACGCAAATAATGTCCTGTAGAGATCAATCCCAAATACCCAAGCACAACATGCAACCTAATGGAAGTCACGTTAATGCAAGACCAAAGAATTTGTAACATACAAAAGTTCAGTCCAACTATGTCTCTCAACTAATGAATGTCAATTTACCATTCAATCTATTAAGAATATTTTAAAACATTCCTTGGATCACTGTAATTGATCCAAGGATGAGTCAGTCAAAAGAGATAAGTTTGCAACTCTCAAAATCAGATTGCAACTTATCACCTAAGAAGTGAAAAATGGATTCTTGCAAGCCATATCATTCCATTCTAAAGAATCTAAGAGCAGAAAAGATTTATCCATAACAAGCATGATTTTCAACAATCAAGGGAACACACCTCATTCAAGAAAATCACATGCCAACGCTTGTAATGCAAAAGAGAAATATAACAGTTTTTCCAAGGTATTACATACTTCCTTACTAAAAAGAATCATCATCCCGATGATTATTTCTTTTGATCATTGCATCAAGGATAATCAATTTATTCACTTCTCTTAACATAAGTTTGCAACAATATTAGAATTTAAAGTTCCAGAAAATCAGCATTCACATAGTTTTTTATTTAAAAATAAAATAGTTATCTGCCCCAAATTAGTAGACTTATTGACATCATACAAGATAAAATCACAAATTTTTATCAGTTATCATAGTCAATTATGATCAAATAAATATGGAAAATTAGTTTTCATATCTTCTAGGTTTTTTGAGGTTGCACTTTCTTCATTAAAATGGTCCCACTTGACCTTACATTGACTTATTTCATGGTTTCTTAAATGTAACTGGTGAGTTTCCAACACTCGTATGGGTTTAACCATGATTATTCCTAGGTCTTGGACCTGCAAGGAATTCTAATTTAACACATGTGATAAATCTAAAACATATTTCTTAAGCAAAGAAATATGGAAAACATCATGCATTCGTGACAAAGTAGGAGGTAATGCTAAATATTAAGCTACAGGGTTGATTACTTCAACTATCTCAAAGGGTCCCACATAATGAGGCAATAACTTGGCAGCCTTGCCAAAAGTTATAGACCTCTTTTTTGGTTTAACCCGAAGAAAGACTTTCTCACCAAGTTCAAATTTCCTGTCAACCCGTTGTAAATCAACATAACTCTTTTTCCTATCTACTGCTTCTTTCAAGTGACCACGAATCATTTTAACTTGTTGTTCCATTTCCATGTAAGGATTTCAGGTCCAATTACCTTTGTATCCTCAATGTTGTCCCAACTAACAGGGGTTCTACATTTCCTTCCATATAATGACCTCGAAAGGTGCCATCTTAAGAGAGGCATGACTATGTGTTATTATATACAAATTAAACTAGTGGAAGGTACTCTTCCCACTTATACTACTGATCCATACAATACATTTGTAACATATCCTCTAAAAATTGATTAACTCTTTTAATCTGTCCATCCATTTCTGGGTGATACATAGAACTGAAATTTAGCTTATTTCCTAGAGCTACATTAAACGTTTGCCAAAACCTTGATGTCATTCTAGGATCTCTATCAAATATGATTAATTCAAGTAATCCATGTAATCTGAAAATTTTGTGTACAAAATTTTAGCCAATACAGGAGAATCATCCTTCAGATTACCAACAATAAAATGAGTTATCTTCGTTAGTTTATCAACAACTACTAAAATAACATAATGTTTATTTCTTGACATAGGTAACCCTTTTACAAAATCCATGCTTATTACTTGCCATTTGTACTGTGGTATTCTATGAGGATATAATAAACCAGATGGGTGCATATGTTCAACTTTAACATGTTGACATTCCAAGGAAATATGTCACAAAATCAATAACATCCTTTTTCATTCCTTTCCAAAAATATTGTTGTTTTATATCAACAAGCATCTTTGTAATACTAAGGTGTCTATAAAAAGGTGAATTGTGAAATTCTGCTAAAAATTTATTTCTTAAATCATTTAGCGAAGGTATGTATACTCTTGTTTTCAAATCATAAGATTCCTTTGTTATCAAAGTGAAAACCTTTATACCTCACATCATTCACATCTGTAGCAAGCACTATCTTTACTTACTGAAAGTAAGAATCAGATTCCATAATACTTTTTACTTCATCCTTAAACTAAGTTCTCAGTGTTATACGAGTAGAAATGTGCTTCCTACGACTTATTAGAGCGTCATCCACTCTATTTTCCTTTCCCTTGATGTAATTGATGTCAAAATCATATTAAGACAAAAACTCTAACCATCTTATTTGTCTTGCATTTAGATTTGGCTGAGTGAAAATATAGTTCAGCCTAAGATGATCAATTTTCAGTTCAAAAGGTTTACCCAAGCAGGTAATGCCTCAAAACTTGTAGTGTATGAAAAATGGCAGCAAGCTCTAAATCATGTGGAGCATAATTCAACTCATGTAGACTTAGTTTTCTACTTTTGTAAGCTATGACATGATCATTTTGTAACAAAATACCTCTTAGACCCTCACTAGATGCATCCGTTATTACCATAAAGTCTCCATTAGGATCTAGGTATAGTTAGAATAGGTGTTGACGTTAATTTTTCCTTCAAATTTCTGAATGCAGATTCAAAAATGTCACTCCAAAAAAAATTCTTATCCTTCTTCTGTAAATGAATTTATTGGTGCAGCCACCTTAGAAATTTTTTTAACAAATTTTCTATAGTAGTCAGCAAGCCCCATGAAGCTTCTAACTTCATCTACATTATTTGGTGCAAGACACTTAGTTATAGCTACAATTTTTGAAGGATCTACAACAATTCCATTCTCACTTATTACATGTCCCAAATAGTGCACTTCTGTGTCATAGAAAAAACATTTAGATATCTTACATATAATCTCTTTCTCAAGATTTCCAAAACTATCTTCAAATGGTCATGGTGTTTCTCTATTCTTTTAGAATATATGAGAATTTCATCCAAAATACAAGAAAAAATTTGTCAAAGTATTCAAAAGATATTATTCATTAAATTCATAAATGTTGCAGGTGTAGAATCCAAAAGGTGTGAACTCATTGTTTCACCTTTTTCTTAGATTGTTTCTTTGAATGGTTGACAAAACAGATAGGGTAACGGGCATAGGAGGAATACCTGTTCAAATGTTAGTTGATGGGTTGTTGCATGCACGTATGACTTCTGAATCCACAGCTGACCATGAGAGCTTCCTTTTGGCTAGGAGGAACTACCTGTAATGAAAACAAGACCACCAGAAAGCATTAAACAATATGGGCAGTGAACTGCCTAACGTAAGCTAGATCCGGGAAGTATGATACTTCCTAGATGGCTGTCAGTCCACTGTTTTAAACAAATTAATGTTGTAAACAAAGTAAATCCTATTGTTATTTTAAAATGATTTAGGTATCTCACTTAAAACACAATAAGAAATAGATCTAATCTAACAGGCTAAGCTAGAATAGAATCCACAGGTCAAATGGTTGGTTCTGGGTTCTGTAGGTCTGATAAAGGTCTCAGGTAGGTCACAGGTGAGTGAGGGTGAGGTAAAATGGAGTGGATAGGTCTCTTTTTAAGGCTTATGTGGGAAAACACATAGACCGGTGTCAGGTTAGGGGTGACCGACCGCGGTTAGGTATAACCGGCACCGGTTACTGTGAGATCTGGGAATGTCACAGAATGGGGTTTTTGGTCCTCTTTGTGATTGCACAAAGGATTTTGGTTGGTCAAGATGAGGTAATGGGTGACTGGAGTAGGTTTTGGCAAGGTTTTGCTAGATCTACGGAGGTGAAAAGTGTTGGATATGGTCAATAAGGAGCAAGATAAACAATGGGTGATAAAATAATGATGAGATGAAATAACCAAGAAAGTATGATGTTATACTTACTTGGATTTCATTTCTGAAAGTCTGTGTGTGAAGGATGGAGGTGATGATGATGGGTTTGAAGGCTGCAAGTGATCACCGACTGAAAGAAAGCTTCTACATGGGCTACATGCACACTCCTCTTTGCTTAGATAGATCCGAATGTGGCTAGGATGGCTGTGCAGGAGAAGATGTTCAATCTCCTTCTTTGGATGTGAGTTCTTGCTAGAATTGACTCTCTGAAGATGCGTTATCTTTTGTGATCTGTTCTTGCTCATCAAATTTCTCCCAATGTTTGCCAACCTTGAGAATAAGGTAGTTTAGGAGTTAAAAAGGGGTAACCAATGGTAGTTCCGGCTTAACCGGTGACGGTTAGGGGTAACCGACGTCAGTCAAGGTGGGATTTCCTAGGTTTACTAAACTTAGGGAGATCCTCCTAATTTCCTCGGATCTTGTGTGGTTATCCCATGGATTAGACTGGGAGCTTCTTGTGAGCATGCGGGAATGTGGTTAGAGGGAGTGTAGGCATTGATTTTTAGGGTTTGGGTAAGTCTTAGTTAGTTATGGTAACTTGCTAAGAATAGGTCTTAGGTTGAGTTGGCTTGGTGAGGTGTCTACGTGAACTATATGTGTAGATATTATTTAAATTAAGATATTTAAATAATAAATATGGTGAGATATAATGAATTAATTTAATTAAATTAATTAAATTAATACTAGTGAGGTGAAGGGGGTCATGGCTAGGTGAATGTGATGAAGGGTGCTTATTTGTCAAGGGACCAAAGGGGAGTGTGACCTAATTTTAGTGTCTACATTTTTCCCCTTTTTGTTGCATAGCTTGTATTGGTAAGCGATGCTAACAAAAATAAGGTGTGGTTACCCCATGTGGGGGTGAAAGTGATCCCCCTCAAACCAGGAACTGATGAAGCAGCAGGTTGAAGTGGTGAGTGGTTTGATAAAAGGTAAATGTGAGGAAAAGGGAAGTGGGTGTAGGAGAAGAGGGTGAAAGGTATACTCAGGAAAATCTAGGTAATGGGTCAGGGTCAAAGGTAGCAACATAGTCAAATGCACGCACACGTATAAACTGCAGCATGCTACCAGGTTGAAGAGTAGGAAAACTCTACATCGTCTAAGGTCAATAGGTTTATCCAAACAAGGGTGAAGTGAATCCGGTATCCAAGGTATAGGATAAGGTCAGGAAACACAACGTAGGTTAGGTGTAGGAACGTTTAGGTATGTTCCGGTACACCAAAGGTAGGGTCAGGATAAATGGTCATGGCAATAGGCTAGGTAAGGTCATTAGGTCATGAACACAGGTCACAATGCTACAAGGTATAGGCACATGAGGTAAAAGGTCACTAGAGATAGGTCCAAATATCAAGATCACAGCATAAGGCCAAGGTAGGACATCAATGCAGACACAGGAGGTATGGAGGGCAGAGGTGAAGTTAAAGTGGTCATAGGTGTAGGGAAAAAGGAAGGGGGGTCAAGTAGGGTATGAGTAAGGGTAACCGACATCAGTTGAAAACCTATGTTTGAAAAGTCATTTGTGCTTTTGGAAAGGGAGAAAAGGACAAGAAGATAGAAAAGAGGAATAGGACAAAAGAATACAATAAAGAGCTTGGTTAGCAAGCCACATAGGTGAGAGTGGTTGAGTGAGAGGTGGGACTGCGAGAGCAAGTGGCACGGTTCATGTGGCTGAGGAGTGGTTGTTTAGTTGAGGATTGCAGAGGCTGGAGAGGGCTCAGGTGGTCCACCCGTATAGGGGCCAAATATACTGCCATGGCATTGGAAGAAGGATGAGGTAAGCTCCACACCATAGCTTAATAATTTGATTGATTAAGTAGGGTTAAATATGGGTAATAATAAAAACATGGGGGGAGGTTTTGAATTTGGGATTGGGAGGTAAATTAGATATAATTAGGGTGGGGGTGGTTGGAATGTAGGTCAATAGGAGTGGGAAGGGAAGTAAGGAAGGTTTAAGTAAGGTTTAGGTGGGTAGTTAGGTTGATTTGGTCAAAAGTGAAAAAATTGGGTCAGGGGTTTCGGCACCGTTCGGCACCACAGTGATCAGCATCGGTCCCTGCCGGCTAATTTTGGTCACGTAAAAAGTGGCATTGGTCAGGATATAGGTAACCGATGGTGGTTAAATTCTACCAGTGATGGTTATGGGTAACCGGAGTCGGTGTGAAAATAAGCAAATGGGGCTAGAAATAGGAAAAAATGGGGTAGGCAGTGGGAAGGGATGGGAAATGGGTAGGGTAAGATATGTAAAGGTGTAGGGTAATAGAGAGGGGACAGGTTGAGGGTGGGTTAGGTAAGGATTAGGGTAGAGGGATTTTGGGAAGAATAGGTGGTTTGGGGGTGAACATAGGGTAAGTTAGGAAAGCGTATTAATACATAGTGCTGGTTGGATGCAAGCCCGGGATGAGCTGTGGATGAGGGACCGAGAGCCGCTTATATTGCTAGAGTTGCATGGACATGTGAAGTTTGAGGAGTGGAGTCACATTGATGATGTTGGTCTGATTGGGATCCACTGTTATGGGTGGGTTGTGAGAGAGCAGAGTTTGATGGTCGCACTCATCGAGAGATGGGATTCGGCGACTAACACCTTCCACTTGCCGACAGGGGAGATGACCATCGCCCTAGAGGATATATATAGGATATTGAGGCTACCAATTAGTGGAGCCCAGGTTTACTTAATGACTTCCGAGGTCTCGTTGAGGTGCATAGATGAGGTGTTTGGAGAGAGAGCGGGTGAGCTACACTACCATAGTGCCAGCCTGAGTTACAGAGAGGTTTATGCTACCCATCCTAAGGAGATGAGGTCGATAGTGTTGATGATGGAGGTGATCGGGTGTTACGCATTTCCAGATTCAAAGGGTGGGAGATTCCCATGGTCACTGATGAGTTTCCTTCGGGACATGATGATTGATCATACTAGTTTTGCATGCATACCAGCTTTCTTGGTGTAGTTATTTAGAGAGTTGTAGGCCTACGGGTGATTACAAAGATATAGTCTATGTTGCATTTTCCTTCTTCACTGTTGGGCTTATGAGCACATTGTGTGTGTGTGACCAACAAGCCTACCCCAGGTAGATGCATTTGAGCGGAGAGTCATTCGAGTTGGTTATAGACGATGGGTGCCAGAGGGTGGTGTATAGAGAGCCCAGGTGACATACAACATAGCATTTTATAGACAAAGACTGGAGAGCCTATCTAGTATGAGATATAGTCTGGAGACCTTATGTGACCTATCTCTCTATATAAACGGATGTATACAGAACTGGAGGGACTACAGCTACGGAGGTGGATAGAGGGACGTTGTGCTAGGGAGCATAAGATGATACCTGTCGACTGAGTGAGGTGACAGTTTACATTAGTATAGGATGCACCCCCGCCCTTCCCACCGTATATGAGAGAGGAGGTGGAGATACCTTTGTCTCCACCCCATCCAGAAAAGTCATCAGGGGAGGAGGAGGAACCCGTGGACCATCACATAAATGATGTGGGGGTGATAGTGGCATATAGCCAGTGGTGGGCCATACAAAGGCAGGGTCAGGTAGGGACAACTGGGAGGCAGGGGTCATAGATATAGGCCAGAGAGGCCAGAGCTGCAGATATAGGTAGAGAGGTAAGAGCCTTAGGTATAGGTACAGGAGGAGGAGCTCGAGCTATAGATATTGGTAGATGGTGTGATGATATCACCATAGACAATCTCGAGTGAGCAGACACAGTCTCACATGTATAGTGTTGAGAGTGTAGGTGGCCAGTGATCCCAAAGGAGAGAGCAGAGGACATCTATCATGGTACAGGGGTCAGCATCAAATGCCCAGTCATCTAGTGGCAGATAGAGAGTAGCAATCTGCCGCTCTAGGTCATAGGGGACTATTGACATTACAGATGAGGTAGATATGTTACAGCAAATGTGAGATAATATATCACGTATTTTTGTATTATTGGATTTTGGATGTATACCGGCTTGCGAGCCAAAGAAATATTATATTTATTTTTTTGGACATGATATCGGCCTGCGAGCTAACATTTTGAGATGATACGACCATGATGATGATTTTTTATAGCCTACGTGCCAATTTTTGAGATGATAGCTATGATGAGACATGCAGTTTATTGAGATACACATTTATGTGATACGGGTGTGCATTGGATTGATATACACATGTATATATGAGGAGAAAGATGATATGCAGGTGATGTTGTTGTGATGTGTATGAGTTTTACTTTACTTATGATATGGATGGAAAATAGATGAGCTAGGCATGATAGAGTCATGTCATAGGCATGGATTGAGTCAAGTCAGTTTAGACATGGATTGAGTCAAGTTGGTTTAGGTATTAATCGAGTCAGGTTGGTTTAGGCATGGATCGAGTCAGGTCGGTTTAGGCATGGATTGAGTCAGGTTGTTAGGCATGGTTGAGTCAGGTTATTTTAGGCATGGTTAGGTTAAGTTGTTAGGCATGGATCGAGTTAGGTCAGTTTAGGTATGGATCGAGTCAGGTCGGTTCAGGCATGGATCGAGTCAGGTTGTTAGGCATGGTTGAGTCAGGTTGTTTTAGGCATGGTTGAGTTAAGTTGTTAGGCATGGATTGAGTGAGGTTGTTAGGCATGGATTGAGTCAGGTTTTTAGGCAAGGTTGAGTTATTTCAGTATTTTGATAACAAATGGTAATATAAATGCATGAGAAAGTGTAAAATGTGGAAAATGTTGGTCATGTATGAAAATGTGAAATAATATAAGTGGTAAAAGTTATGTGGTATATGGTTTAAATGTCAAGGTTCTTAAGATGAACAGTTTATCAGGTAAGGGTGAGGAAAATGGCTAGGGTAAAGAATGGCCAAGCTAACCTTCCAGGGACCCATGCTCTAGAAGTGCTACCTACATAGTCTTGGAGAAAAGGGACCTCAGACAGATGTAGTTCTCCCATAAGCCTAGGTAAGAAGATGAAAATGAGTTGGTAGGTTTGTGGTCATGTTATGGGTTTGGGTTAAATAGGTGGACGTGAATGATAGTAAACAAATTTGTAGGTGAGGGTGACTATGGAAAAAGGGGAGGATGACCCCAAAAGGTAAGCATTGAGGACTAAGTCCTGTATAAGAATATCAAAAGGTAATGAAGAAGAGAAAAGATAAGAGGGGGCAAGAAAGCCACCCGATTGGCAAGGATCAAAACGTATGAAACACATCTATAGATAGGATAATGAACGTAAGACCCTAAATACATTACATGATTGATAATTCTAAGAGTGACGAAGAGTAACATGATCACCAAATGTCATGTAGGTTCAGTAGGTCCCTTGAGGTATGAAGTGAAAAGACAACGGGTAGAGAGGTGCAGGTAATTGGGTCATAAAATGGGAAGTAGAATGCCTTGGGCAATAGAGCCAAGATCACAATAGGCAAGTCCATGACAAAAAAGCTTTTTTTTTGTCTCTCTGTTTTTAGACTAATCGATGTGGGAAGTCTACATGGGATGAGTATATGTCTCCTTGAGGTCTTCGCGAAGCTGATCGATGCGGGAAGCTTCTAAATTTTGACTTTTGAGAAACAATAGTCTTCTTTTTGGGAAAAACTATGTAGAGAGTTGTGAGCTTTTTATAGCTGTCCTTCAAGGGTGTAGTCTACTTATAGCAACAATTGAGGGCAGAAGATGTCCTTTTGAGGGATTCATCTTTTATATTGGAAGTTTGACTCAAGGAGTTGATCCACATATCGGAAGATGTCCTTCTGCAGGTATTCATCTTTTTTTTTGGCTTTTAAGTCATGGACTAGACTATTATGAAGCATTTGGATCTTGTTGAGAAGGAAAGGGTGAACAACCATGGGATCTCATCTAAAAGAAGACAAAAAGTATCCATGAGAATCATGCCATGTGCAGAGCTGTGGTGCACATATTTAAGAAAAAGCAAAAGGGTGACGGGTAATCACATGATCCTTGTTTAGTCATTGGAGAGGAAGTGTGGAAAAGGTAAATGGTGCTCAAGGGACGAGCATGAACTAGATAAATAGTGATGTAGGACTAGAGGTCAACAGTAGAATGGTCAGAAGATGTAATGCGTTAAGGGGCTCAGGTTTGGGTTTACCCTCAAGCGAGGACAAATGATAGGCACCTGATCCATAGGTATGAGTTATGATGTATGGTCCAAGCCAATTAGGAGAAAATTTTCCCCGTTTTCTTTTCTCTGCTTTGGTTACGTGTTGATTTTCTTTCAAAACAAGGTCACCAACTTGGAAGGTTCATTCATGAACACGTTTGTCATAAGCACGTTTGATACGTTGTTGATAAACTTGAAGGTGATCTAGAGCATTAAGACGATGTTCGTCTAATAACTCTAGTTGTGCTAAGTGGTCCTGACGAAATTCATCATCAGTAAGCATGTCATGGAGAGAAATGTGGAAGTGAGGGGATCTAGACTTTGAGAGGTAGAACAACCTCTGTACCGTAGACTAGAGAAAAGGGTGTGGCCGTAGTGGAGGTGTGAATACTAGTGCAGTATGCCCATAGGGCAAAAGGAATGTGCATATGCCAATCCTTCCCAGTATCGTCAACCACTTTCATGAGAATTTTGTTAAGGGTTTTGTTAGTGGATTCAGCTTGGCCGTTGGTTTGTGGGTAATAAGGTGAGGAGAAACTAAGCTAAATGCTGAAGGCATCACAAAGTTTTTGTAGTGTTTTGTTTTTGAATTGTTTTCCATTGTTCAGTGATGAGGCGATGAGGGACACCAAAGTGAAAAATGATGTGATGGTTAATAAACTCACATATTTTCTCGGCTTTCATGGAAATGAGTGGTATGGATTCTACCCATTTTGTGTAGTATTCGGTAGTGGTTATGATCCATTGATGGCATTGGGAAGAATGAGGATTGATTTCTCTGACAAGATCCAAACCCCATTGAGAGAAGGGCCAAAGGTCACGAGTGACCTGTAAGGCATGACTGGGTGTATGATGAAGGTTGGAATGTTGTTGACATTTCATGTAGCGTTTGACATAGTCGCAACAATCATGATTAAGGGTCAGCCAGTAATAGCCTAGGTGAAGAATACGCTTAGCAATAGCAAGGCCACTGAAGTGACCTCCACATATGCCATCGTGAACTTCTTTAATGGTATAGGGGATTTCAGAGCTGGTGAGGCATCGTAAGAGAATACCATCAAAGCCTCATTTATAGAGAAGGCCACCCATGATGACATAATGAGAGGCCTTTTTGAGAAAGGTGTGCTGTCCATTACGTGTGAGATCAGGAGGCAATATAGAAAGGGAAAGGTAGTCCGTAAGCTGCTTATACCAAAGATCTTGTGTGTTCAGTGAGGTAGTTTGGATGAGGTTAATACAACAAGATTTATAAGAAGGTCTTGGTATGCATTTTACGGTAACAAAGATGTCTGAATCATCAGGCGAAGTGGGTATTTGAGAAGCGAGGCAGGCCATGGTATCTGCGAATTTATTGGTGGATCGCGGAACAGTTTGAATTTTATAGCGGTCAAAGGTAGTCAACATGATGTCTGACGTAACATTTGTATTCTTGAAGTATTTCATTATGACACTGATAAACACCATTGACTTGGTTTACTACCAGTTGAGAATCACCAAAGATATTAATGGACTTAATGTCTAAGGCATAGGCAGTCATGAGACCCAATACGAGCACTTCGTATTCAGTGATATTGTTGGTGCATTCGAAGTCAAGTTTAAATGATAAGGGCATGGGTTCACCATCAAGAGGAATGAGGATAATTCCTGCACCACCCCCACGTTGACATTTGGAACCATCGAAGAATAAGGTCATTTGGTAAGGGTCATCATCCAAAGAGAGGTTAGCAATGGATTTGTCAGGGAAATCAAAGTTCGAGGGTTGGTCCCTGGTAATAGGTGTGTTAGCCAGTTGGTCAGTGATAGCCTGGCCCTTAATGGACTTTTGGTGAATGAATTCAAGGTCAAGATCAGCTAAAATCATAAGCCATCGCACGGTGTGCTGATTTTGATAAGGTTTAGCATACATGATGTGTAAAGGGTCAGTGTTGGTCACAACATAGGTTTTGTGGTTGAGTAAGTAATGGCGGAGTTTGGTGGCAACAAAAACTAAGGCTAAGTAAAGATTTTCAGGGTGCATGTATCAGGTTTCATAGTCCAGAAGGGTATGGCTTATATAATAAACCGCCTGCTCCCTATGTTGTTCATCACGATGAGCGAGCATAGCTCCTAAGGAGTGATCAGTAGCTGATATGTATAGGTAAAAAGGTTGATCATCTTTCGGTGGAATGAGTACGGGTGGTTGGAGAAGGTATTGTTTTAATGCCTCAAAAGCTTTGTGGTAGTTGTCATCCCATTTGAAAGAGACGTCCTTCCTAAGTAGATGATGAAATGGTTGACACCAGTCAGAGAGTTGGGAAATAAATCGGTGAATGGACTGTAATTTACCTTGCAGGCTACGGAGTTGTTTAAGGTTAGTGGGTGGAGGCATTTCTAGAATGGCCTTGACTTTAGCTGGGTCAACTTCTATACCACGTAAGGAAATGATAAATCCCAATAGCTTTCCTGAGAGAACCGTGAAGACACACTTTTTAGGCTGAAGGCAGATGTAATATTTAATGAGGCAGTCAAAGATGGTTTTGAGGACAGCGAGGTGCTCGGCGCAGCATTTAGATTTAGCCAAGAGATCATCCACGTAATCTTCCAATATGTGATGCATGATATCATGGAAGATGTAAGTCATAGCACGTTGATATATAGCACCAACATTTTTAAGGCCAAAAGGCATGACTCGATAGCAGAAGGTCCCCCAAGGGGTAATGAATGTGGTCTTGTGCTGATCTTCTGGGGCAAGAAAAATTTGGTTATAACCCTGAGAAACCATCCATGAGTGAGAGCATCTCGTGACCCATGGAAGGTCCACAAGTTGATCACTACCGGGCAAGGGAAAGTCATCTTTTCGGCAGGCGAGGTTGAGGTCCAGGAACTCCATACAAATGTGGAGTCCCCCTATTGCTTTAGTGATAGGGACAATGTTAGAAATCCAATGAGGATAATCAATGGGTAAGATGAAGGAAACGGAAAGAAGATGCTGAAGTTCTTCTTTGACGAGAAGGGCAATGCGAGGGTGCATTTTCCATAGCTTTTGTTTGATAGGTTTGGCATTGGGAATGGTTACGATATTGTGGACCACTATGGTGGGGTCAATACCAGGCATGTCTGTATAAGACCAAGTCGAAAGCATGGTTATGCTCTCAGAGAAAAGAAGTGATGGCTTCCTGTTCAACAACATCTAAAGATTGTCTGATCTTTAGGATGTGCGGGTCATCCTGAGTATGAATGTTGATCTCAATAGTCGATTCATTCAACATGGTTTGCATCTCAGAGGGTAACGACCGATGAATATATGAGTCTTCTACACCAAGGTAGGTGAGTATGGAGTCATCATCCTGACATTGAACAACGTTAATGGTCGGTGTGTCATCGTCGATCATCTCAGGATACAGGAATGGAAGAGTGGAAGGGGCCTCACCTTCACATTGATAAGTCAGAGGCCCAAGGAAATGGTGTTTATGAAAAAAAAAAAGTTAGGAGGGATAGATTCAGGATCCATCGACTCCATCGAGTGAGGGCGGTGATGAAGGTGGAGAAGGGCTAGGGTCTGTAATGAGTTCAATGAGGGCCTATTTGGTAGGAGGTTCAGGGAAGCCGATACCACTACGGTCATTATGTTTTAGGGTGGTACATGAAATAATGGTATGACGACCTTGCTTGTAGAAGCCAAAACCAAAACCCTTCCACACACAATGGTGCAGGAAGGTGTGGGCGAAATGGTGATTGGTCAGTGATTGGAAGTCAGTGGAAAATGGGCGGGGTTGTGATGGTGGTTCAGGTGTGTAAGTGGTAGTATCAAGTCCCCCATAGGTGAGACTAGTACAAAGATGAGGAGGACCATAAAGGAGGCATTCTCCAATATGGTGATCATAGCAAGGGTGTTGGTGAAGACTTCCATACTCATGTGGAGTAAGGAAGGTGTTGACACTATATAGGTGGTACTCTCCCAAAGTGAGGTGTTGAAAAACACCTTCCAAGGGATCAGTGGTTGGTATGTGGGAAGCTAGTATGGATGATGTGTCGGAGGTCGATGTTGAAGGTGGTGTTAATGGATTGGGAAGCTAATGGGTCAGCTGTGGAGGCTATAGCGATGGTAGGCATGGAGGAGGTATGTGTGGTAAAAGTAGCGGCGGTACTGGTAGGTGTGGGTGTAGGTGAAGATGAAGTATTGGTTGCGGAAGTAGATGGCTTGACAGGTATGAGCACATCATTGGGTCGGTAAAGCATGTTGCATGTTTTTAAAGGTGATGGGTCAGCTGGAATGGTATAAGTATGTCCTTCATGTTCAAACTTTACACAACGATGCAAAGTGGAAGGAATGCAACCCATGACACAGATCCAGGGTCTACCAAGCAACAAGTTATATTGGAATTCCCCCTCCAAAACATAAAACAATTTTGGAATAGTGCGGGGGCCCACACGAACATGAAGGAGGACAGTTCCTAGTGTGGAGGTGATAGCATCGTTGAATGAACACAACATGACCAGATGTTTGTGCATGCAATTGTTAGGTATGCGCATTTGAGAAAATGCATGGGATGAAATGATGTTAATGCTAGCACCTCAATCAATCATCACACGCCATACCCGTATGTCATCAATGTGGACAAAGATGAAGAGGGCTGGGTCTGGGTCCTCATTTTGGTATGGCGTGATCTCCTCCTCTGAGAAGCTAAGGGAGGCCACTTGGTGAACAAGGTGAGGTGAAGATGAAGGTGGTAATTTGGTGAGGGAAGCTATATGATGGGGTGTGATAATGGAGGCTATGGGTGTAGGGTCATTGGGTAAAACCTCGATAGATTGAAGAACCTCCATGAGAGCTTGACGATGGGATTCTGAGGTTTGGATGAGATCATATAAGGAAATTTTGAGTGGATATTGGTGTAATTGTTTAAGCATGGTGTGATGTGTGACACCATTAGAAATGGGGTATGTGGGGCCACGTATAGTTATCTTAGGTATGGGTGCAGATGGTATGTTGGGTATAGGATTGGTTGGTGGGTCAGCTGCCTTTTCCTTACCCTTCTGTGCACGTGTAGTAACGTGTACCATGTTGAGTTGAGGGAATTTTTCAAATGGAGAGGGTGTAGGGTAAGTGGTATAATGACATGAAGGGCAAAAACCTACGGGAGGAGAAAAACCCTGTGAGGTCAGTTAGGCACAGTGACATTTGGGTGGTGGCGTGGCAAGTTCTCTGATGTGAACCATGTTAATTTCAAATCTTGGAGGTGGCTCTAGGAGTTGTGAGGATGAAGGTTGTGGTTGTTGAGTCAATAGTGTGGGAATGGGTGTAGGTGAAGCAGGGTCCTCATCTAGAAGGTCATCATCGTCAAAGTTGGTTTCCGGTGGACACAATTGGATGAGGACAGTTTTCAAGGCCTTACAGTTCTCCACATCGTTCCCTGGCACACGATGGTATGCAAAAATTTTAGTATCATCAAACCCTTTTGGCTTGGGTTTGAGGGGGTCGTATGGTCGGAGTGGCGGTAATGTAATAACAAAAGTCTCAAGGAGATTGGTTAAAATCTTGGCATAAGACCCTGCTAGTGGATCACAATGGGAAGTAAATGTGGGTTTGGGTATAGGTGTGGTCGGTTGTCTGGGAATTATTTTTGGAAGTGTAGGAACAGGTTGAGCTATGGGTTTAGGCACTGGTGCGGTTTGAGGTATCGGTCAGGTTCGTTTAGGTATGGGTACAATAGATGGACGGGTAGGAAGGTGTGGTTTTGTTTTGACTACCTTGTTGTGGGGTAGTGGGGTTTTGTTTTTGGGTTGCACCTTCTTGGGTAAAGGTGATGTGGGTATACAGGGTCTAGAAGGAAAAGCAAATGGAGGAAGAGGGTGAGTTTACCCATGGGGATAACGGGGGTGCTATGAAGGTAGATGATGCAGGTCATGCTTGGGGTGCAAGGGACAATGACTGAAGTGTAGTAGGTAGTGAAGTAATGGCTGAAGGTATCAGAGGTATTGGTGGTAAAGAGACTACAGGTGTGGGTATGAATCATGTTGTGTGATGGGGTAGGTTAGAGATTTGTGAGGTAGGAATGGGTGGTTGTGTTATTGGTTATGAATGGGTGAGGGGTGCTTGACCCTGTTGGGCAGCTGAGGTCTTAAGGACAGATGGGACAAGTGCGGGTGTGATTGGTGCAGTAAGGGTATGAGGTTGATGAGTTTGTTTCTTTAGCTTGGGTGTCGGAGTAGGTGTGGTTTTAATGTTGGAGGATGTAGCTAAATCCAGTTTAATAGGTGGATGAGTAAGGTTGGTGGTCGGGGTGACCCCTAAAGTGGTAATAGGTTTAGTGGAGGTAAATGTTGTGGGTATGGGTTTGGGTTTAGGCATAGGTTGGGTTATGGGTAAGGGTGTGGTGTGAGTGCTAACAGGTATCGTAGAAGGGGTTGTGAAAGCAGTGGTTGTATGTGGTTTAATGGGTGGAAATGTGCTTGGGTAGATAGTGGAGGTGTCATCGAGGGATCTCTGCATCTGTGTTGGGACAGGGAGTAAGAGGCGCCCCCATAGCAAAGCTCTATCCACATACTCTAAGTGATCAACCAAACATGAGAATGGCACGTTTAGTGGGTGAAATTGGTGAGGACCTAATGGGAATTCCCATAAAATTCATCTTAGAGATGGGGAATTGGTCGGCTTCAACTTCCATGGGTAAGAGAGCTGAAAGTAGGTCTATTGGATGTTGGGTAGCTAATGGAGAATGCTCGCCAAGAGGCAAAGGTATCTCCACCGGGTCTATGATGAGTGGAAGAGATGATGGGAGTTCTTAATAAGTGAAGGAATGGATAGGTGCTCCTCTGTGGGTGGAGGAGGTAATGGGTGCTCCTCTATGGGTGGAGGAGGTAATGGTAGGTAAAGGTTCGCTAAGTGGAGGAGCTAGGGGTGAGATGGTCTCAATGTCCGCAGTAGAGACTCCTCTGTAGGAGATGTAAGAGATGAAGGGTGTTCTTCTATTGGTGAAGGAACATTGATGGTTGGTTAAGACATGGAAGGAGGATTTCGGGCTAGGATTTCCTCTATGGAAGGGATGTGAGGTAATTGAGATGCAACAGGTACCTCTTTAAAGATCGCATGAACCTCACGAGTATGGGTATCATGAGTGGATGTCTCACCCATGTTTGATTGGATGAAGGGGCATGATTGGGAAATGGTTTTTTAAAGATTTGTAGATTTTGATTAGGGGCAGCATTGGGATTATCCACAGTCAACTCGCCTTTCTCGAGCATTTCCTGGACAATATTCTTAAAAGTGATGTAGTTGCCTATCACTATGACCCTTCACTCAGTGATAGTTACAGAAATCTTGTTCCTTATACCACGCGGGCATGGGGCAAGTCAGGGTCGAAACCCTGTGTGTGGTTTTATGGGTGGAAGGGTGATGGCACCAGCTTTGATCAGCTTTTCTAAAATAGAAGAGTAAGGTTCCCCAATTGGGGTATATTTTCACTGCTCTTGTCTGAATCAAAAAGCTTGTACGGGTGATATATTGGATGAGGGTGTGGCTTGATTGGATGGATGAGCTGGGCCGGCCTTGAGTACCACTGCGTTAGCGGTACCTTTAGCCTTTGAATAATTGGTTGGTGGTTTAGAAGAAGAAGAGGTTTCAGTCGACTTGAATGTCGAATTCTTATTTCGTAATTGGATTTTCTTCTCTTCAATAGCCCAAATTTCTAACTTTCGTGCCATAGTAAATGCCTCATCGAATGTTCTGAAAGTTTGGACCTGTAAAGGTCGAGGAGATATGTCTGGTGCAAGCTCATGTGAAGAGCTCGATGAGTTCAGTTTGTGGTAGCTGAAAGGTAAGTTGATTGATCAGGCTGCACCAGCGAGTGACAAAATCTGCGATAGATTCATCCTCGTACTGATGTGTGGAATATAGATCGGTCATGGTAACTTTCTTGGTGATGTTGATAGAAAAATGATCCAAGAAAGCCTGGGCTACCTGATTGAATGAAAATATGGAGTGTTTGGGTAACCCACTATACCAATCTAATGTTGGTCCAGTGAGGGACATGGGAAAAGTTCTCAAAAGTAAGGCATCATCATGAGCAATAAAATAACATCCATGTTTGAACAAGCGCAAATGCTATGTTGTGGGTCTTCCTTACTATTGAAGTGGTTGAATTTAGGCATTTCCCAATGCACAGGGTATGAACGGATGGAATGGATGGGTGAATAGGCTCATTGCAAATATCATCGTAAGTGAGAGTGTTGTGGGAGCCAGAAACCGATGCCTCCAGTGTTTGCATCTTATCCATCATCAATCTAATTAGGTCATTGGTGGGTTGTGATGATTGGATGCCTCCTATAGCATGAGGAGGTTGGTTTTGGGTGTATAATGGGTGTGACATTCCAGTGTATGGGGCTGCCATGTAAGGTGGTGGAGAAGAAGGCAATGAAATAGGGGGTACGTACCCGAAATGAACAATAGATGAAACAGGCGGTTGTTGGTAGTATGTATATGGAGGAGGAAGGGTTGTGGTAACCCTAGTGGCAATAGGGGCTAGTGATTGTGGAATGGAAAGAACTACGTTCTGAAATGGGGTAGGGGTCACCGACACTGGAGGTGGGAACGTAGCTACGGGTATGTATGAGACATTAGGGGTGGATGAGGTCATGTTTGGGGTAGTCATCGAGGGTATGGTGGATGTAATGGGTGCTACAGGGGTAACAGACGTGAGCAGTCATAACGGGTATAGGACCTAACTGCAAAATGACTGGGGGTAAAGTGGAAGTAGGTAGCACGGAGCCAGATGGGGCTGAGGCAAAAGTGGGTGCGAGTGTCGGGGGGATAGATACGGACATGCCGTATATCAACTGACCCGAGGCATCTCGAGTGGATGAATGGGAGAGGTAAAACTGCAAGGCAGTAGGGTTCTGGTCAAGGAGTCATGCAAACTCCTCATCTCCGGTAGTGATATTGGTAGGCTGGATGGGATCCATGGCTGGTGATAGAATAGAGGGTGGTGAAGGAATAGGGGGGGAGTGGTTGGTGACTGGCTATGGAACACGAGAGGTGTTCGCTTGTCTTCGGGTCAGTACCATGTGAACCAGTACTGATCAGGTGATGTTTCTTCTCTGTAAATAATACAGAGAATAGTCAGGAACAAGTGAATCTAGTGATAAAAAAATGCATGAAGTAACAAATGGTGCGTGGAATGTGAAATAGGGTAACCGATGCCGGCTAGAGACAACCAACATCAGTCAGGGGTAACCACTTCCGGTTACTGTGGAAAATAGGTAGTGAGTAAACAGTGAGGTAGAAGGAAAAATCTGACCAAGTATGCCAAATATGGGGATGTGTAAACATGTCAATGGAAAAAGTTGACTAGTGATAGAGACTATGGAAAGTGGAAAAAAGTGAAGTGAAACTATACTTTTGAATAGGTTAACAAAAGGACCTAGAACCGATGGCGGTTGAGCTGTAACTGATGGTGGTCAGAGGTAACCGATGACAGTCACTGTGAAATTGATATAGTGATGAGAAAAAGTGGTTGTGAATTAGAATTTGGTGTGGAATCAAACCCAAAATTTTGAGAAATGATGTAGATGTGGTCTAGACACACTCAGACTCAGTCAGAATACTCCGAATATGATTGGGAATGTGCAAGGAAAGACAAAAATAATGATCGAAAGCTCTCACCGCAAAACACAAATCAAACAAAACTCTAAGAAAGAACGTTCCTAGAGTTCCTATTCTATTACGTTTGTTCAAATTATGCTATTTAGGGACTGACACATGAATTGTGAAATAGATTTTTTGGTGAGGATGGCTTCCTACAAAGAAGGAGATCTAAAGGGTGAGGTTTCAGGTTTGTTAGGGTGGGGGTGGGCTACGCTCTGAAGTATGACTTGACAGAGAAGCGAGCTGGGTGCCCACTATGTGCCGTGATCATGTGATCACCTACAGCTTCTTCCAGGTAAGATGTTGTTTAAGAATGTATGTATTTTGAATTTTTTGTGTGGTTTGGTAAGACTCAAAGAAAGAGAAAAGGATAGAAGTGATTTTCTACGATTCATTTGTCAACCATCAGCTGGTACTGACTTCCAGCGTATAGGTTGCCCTCAATTAATGTGAGCTAATGCAGAAAATTAGAATGAGATGTAATTATTTTTAAATCCCAAATAAAAAATATGACATTGGATGACACAATAAGATGAAAAGGAAGAGGGATGCTCTTTCACTAAAATGCAAAAAACATGAAGAAATGATTCCTATTTAAATACACCAAAAGAAAAAGTTTTCCTTTAGAGCAAATAGAACGAAGGAGTGGATGACCAGGGAAGAAAATTAGTGTGTATGATTTTAAAAGGGAAACAAACACACAATTTTTTCCTAGGAATGAATGAAATGCAAGGAACCCCGGATGGGTCCCAACTGGGTGTGCCAAAAATGTTTCACCTATTTTTCTTAGATTGTTTCTTTGAATGGTTGATGAAATAGATAGGGTAAGGGGCGTAGGAGGAATACCTGTTCAAGTGTGGGTTGATGAGGTTGTTGCGTACGTATGACTTCTGAATCCACAGCTGACCATGAGAGCTTCCTTTTAGCTAGGAGGAACTACCTGTAATGAAAAGCAAGACCACCAGAAAGAATTAAACAATATGGGCAGTGAACTTACCTAACGTAAGCTAGATATGGGAAGTATGATACTTCCTAGATGGATGTCAGTCCACTGTTTCAAACAAATTAATGTCTGTAAATAAAGTAAATCCTATTGTTATTTTAAAATGATTTAGGTATCTCCCTTAAAACACAATAAGAAATAGATCTAATCTAACAGGATAAGCTAGAATAGAATCCACAGGTCAAATGGTTGGTTTTCGGGTTCTGCAAGTCTGATAAAGGTCTCAAGTAGGTCACAGGTGAGTGAGGGTGAGGTAAAATGGAGTGGATAGGTCTCTGTTTAAGGCTGTGTGGGAAAACACATAGACCGCGTCGGTTAGGTATAACTGGTGCTGGTTACTGTGAGATCTAGGAATGTCACATAATGGATTTTTGTTCCTCTTTGTGATTGTACAAAGGATTTCGGTTGGTTGGGACGAGGTAATGGGTGAACGGAGTAGGTTTTGGAAAGGTTTTACTAGATATATGGGGGTGAAAAGTGTTGGAGATGGTCAATAAGGAGCAAGCATAAATAATGGGTGATAAAACAATGATAAAATGAAATAACTAGGAAAGTATGATGTTATACTGTACTTGGATTTCATTCCTGAAGGATCTGTGTGTGATGGATGGAGGTGCCGATGGTGAGTTTGAAGGCTGCAAGTGATCACCAACTGAAGATAAAGCTTCTGCATGGGCTACATGCACACTCCTCTTTTGTTTGGATAGTTCAGAAGGTGGCTGGGATGGCTGTGCAGGAGAAGATGCTGAATCTCCTTCCTTGGATGTCAGTTCTTGCTAGAATTGGCTATCTGCCAGATGCGTTATCTTTTTGAGATGCCAGTTCTCACTCGTCAATTTTTTTTCTCTCAATGTTCCAGGTTCCAACATTGAAAAATAAGGTTATTTTGGGAGTTAAAAAGGGGTAACCGATGGCGGTCCGGCTTAACCGGCGATGGTTAAGGGTAATTTGACACTGTCGATCAAGGTGGGATTTTCTAGGTTTACCAAACTATAGGGGAGATCATCCCGATTTCCTTGAATCTTGTATGTCGTTATCCTACGGATTAGACTAGGAGCTTCTTGTGAGCATGCAGGAATGTGGTTAGAGGGAGTGTAGGCATTGATTTTTAGGGTTTGGGATAAGTCTTAGTTAGTTTTGGTAACTTGCTAAGAATAGGTCTTAAGGTGAGTTAGCTTGATGAGGTGTCTGGGTGAAGTGTTTGTGTGGATATTATATAAATTAAAATATTTAAATAATAGATATATGGTGAGGATAATGAATTAATTTAATTAAATTATTTAAATTAATAATAATTGGGTGAAGGGGGGTCATGGCTAGGTGAATGTGATGAAGGGTGCTTATTTGTCGAGGGACCAGAGGGGAGTGTGACCTAATTTTAGTGTCTACACTCATAATGTCCATACCTTGTTCTGAAAGTTGTTTTATGAATATTCTCATCTTTAATCTATAATTGATGATATCCAGATCAAATATCTATCTTATAATATATTGCTGCTCTAGACATATGATCAAATAGATCATCAATTCTAGGGAGTGGGTATCTATTCTTGATTGTTGCTTTGTTTAACATTCTGTAATCAATGCACAATCTAAGTGTTCCATCTTTCTTATTCACAAAAATTATTGGTGGTCACCAAGGTGAAACACTTGGTCTAATCAAACCTTTAGACAAAAGTGTTAGGAATATTGTAGTGCTTCACATATGTATGTGTGTGAATAATAATTACATGTGGTAAATATTATTGTTAGATTGTTATAATATATTGTTTCAACAATATAATATTATATTTTTTTGTTATACATGTAATTATTATAGGTTCTTTGTTGTACCCACTTCCTATTTATTAGGAAGTAGTTATTCTATTATATTGGCTATATATTAGCCAAACATATTGTGTAGATGTATTGAATATTCAGAGTATTATTATTGTGACAATTTGTTACTGTTTTTTCATTTAGCATCAGAGTGAGTATGGGCTTGTGAATATTTATTAAGGGGATTCTCCAAATTCATTGCTACCCCTGCTTGAGGAGAATCAAATTGATGATGTGGTGCTATTGGCATGGTAAATATCGATTCATCATTTTTTTTTTGATCTTTGATGTCATCTTCAACACGCAGCTCTTCCACTAAACTTGATCCAAAACTGGCCTTTAGTAAAATACTCGTAACTTTCTCATTTCTTAACGAAATTGAGAATTTCAAAGTGTTCCAAAAATATTGAAACACAAGGAATAAAACCCAGAAATAATTTTTGAATTTTTTTTTGATAAGTGAGTAGTTCTTTGTAGAAATGGGACAAATTTTGTGCCTGTGTTTGTTCCTGCCAAGTGCTTGTAAGAATTTCATACTGTTTGGAGAAGGAAAGGCGTATGAAGATTACATTTCTCATTGGTGACCATTGCTGATCAATGTCACAAATCCGTTGAGGATAAAAATGTATCACATCAATTACAGTTCATACATTCTTGGCGATTGATAAACTAGCAGATCTTCTACCTACCTCCCACTAAAATTTCAACCCAACTAGTTTTGGTATGCGGGTCTTAATACAAAGATGTATTTTATTATTTTTACAAGTCAAGTTATGTTTTTGTAATGTTATAGTCTTAGTTTATTTACATTTTTATGCTTAGCATATCAATAATTTCGAGTCTATTAGAGAAAGAGTCATTAGTTATTCCTCATTGTCATTGTTATAGTCATTTTATTTTAAAAAGTAATCTCAGTTTATTACTTTTAAAACCAGTTGTCATATTGTCTTCCGGACGTATTTTCTATTGAAACCGACATCCATTTTTTTTTAACATGGCTAAGTTGAATCAAACTGAAAAATTCAAAGGAAAATATTTTTACACATGATAGGTGAAAACTCAGTTGTTATTAATCAACAAAGACCTATGGGAGATTGTGGATGGCAAAGCAAAGAAACCAAGAGATGCACATGAAGCATCGATATGGGACATCAAAGATCAAAAATCCATAGCAATCATTAGATTGGGGTTATTTGATGCATATTTGCATCATATAGATTTATCAAAATCCTCAAATACAATTTGGACTACACTAAACAAACTATTTGGATCACAAGCAGGAAGTGTAGCAGTAGCACTGAAACAAAAGTTGTTCGGACTCAAAATGGAGGAAGGTGACAGCATGGTGGAATATATAAGTAAGTTTCATTCTGTATTAAATCAATTATCTAGAATCAAAGTAGATGTTCTTAGTGATAATGAAAGAGTAGTTTTACTTACTAACATGCCTTCTAACTATTCTAATATGGTCTTCACTTTGAACAAAATCAATCTAAGTCTGGAAGACTTGATTTCTTCTTTAATAGAGGATGAAAATAGAACAAATAAAATTGAAACAGAAGAAAAATTGTTCTATGGAACACATGGTAAATATTTTAAAAAGAGATACAATCATTCTTTCAAGGAAGGTTCAACCTCCCAGGATCTAAAGAAAAGGCTTCTTTGTCACTATTGTAATGTGTCTAGAGATGGAATAATGTTTTGTAAACAACAAGCTAGGGATATGTTGGATGGTAAATTGAATAATAAAGCTTTCATTTCTAAAAATAGAGAAGAAGAAAGTGATTGGGAAGCAGGATCTAACCATTCACATGACAGAGAAGTTATTGCTCAAGATAGTGAAGAAGACTTTCTGTACTAAAAGAATGCATCTACTGGAGGATGGAGGCATATGAGGCTAGAGGCCATTCAACAACCTCTCATTAGTCACCAACGATGGGGCCGCACGAAGCTATGGTGATAGTGTGTGTGTGTGAGTTTGTTTTCTATTTCATAGTTGCAGTTGATTTTAGTTGTGTGCAGCATGATTATTTTTTAGTGTTCCTGTTATGGTTTGAATAAGTGAAATGCTCACATTGAGGGGGGGACATGGTCTCAATGTTCCATTTTCTCTTTTCATATTTGTTCCATCTTTCTTTTTCACAAAAATTACTAGTGCTCCCTAAGGTGAAACACTTGGTCTAATCAAACCTTTAGACAAAATTTCTTGCAACTGAGCCTTAATCTCCACTAATTCTATAGTAGTCATTCGATAAGGTGCCTTAGAAATAGGCTTGGTTCCAGGTTTGATTTCAATTGTGAAGTCAAACTCCCTTTTGGGTTAAAGACCTAGTAACTCTTCCAGAAACACGTCATTGAAGTTTCGTAATAGCGGATATCATTCCATGACATCACTATTCTCTTCAGTTGTTTCTAGAATATTTACTGCATAAAAGGTACAACCTTTATTTTTAGCCTTTTTAAGTTGCATAGCTGATATTTACCTAACAGAAATCTCACGTTTCATACCCTGAATCTTTTTCATTTTCTGCAGGTCATCTAAACAACTAATGTGTTTTTCAAAATAGTCCACTTTAGCCTTATATTCTTCTAACTAATTAACACCTATGATTACATCGTAAGACCCCAAAGGTGCAACATAAAGATCAACTTCAATGGAAAAACCAAGTAAGTCAAGGACTACTCCAAAAAGACACATACTAACTATATGGACAACATTGTTTCCATAATGTACAGTCCATGTTTTATCCATGTTTCTATCTTTTCTTTTTAATTTTGATGTTAATTTACTAGAAATAAAACATTGAGTAGCTTCAGTATCAAAAATAATAGTTATAGGTATACCAAATAACTTACCCGGAACCTCTATGGGCATGGCCTATTTTTCAGCCTACTTGTCAGCTACTGCAAGCGTGTATCTTGTGCTACTAGTTACTATCATCATTTTTCAAAGGGAATTGATTTGCGTAATGATATTTTTCACAGTTATAACAGTCTCCTACAGGGTCCCTTTCTAGGATCAGATTTATTTCCAGCCTTAGAGTTATCATTCTGACCTCCATAGAACTTCTATCTGTTATTATTGTTCTTGATAAAGTTGTTCCGTGTATTACCAGTAGACTTATTTTTTTCTTATTTCTTACTAGTATCAGATGAAAAACTTACTTTTCATTCCGAATTTCTTCCATGGTCATTTCTTAGGTGCAAGATATGATGAAGAAGAGTTGGGGATTTTCTTCCTTACTTCCTCCTTATGAGTAGAAATTGCCTTCAATTTTTGTTCCTTCCTTATGGCCTTTTCAACAACCCTTTCCATCGTGGTTGGGCTGTGAACATCCACCTCTCCTATAATGGGATTCAATCCCATGATGAATTTTTTTATCCTGAACTTCTCATTAGTTTGATACTGAGGTACATACTTAAGGATTTTAGTAAACCACTCCCAATACTCAGTTACAGTTAGCTTTCCTTGAGTTAAGTTCTAGAATTCAGTAATTTTTTTATCATAGTAAAGTTGTGGCAGCCAATGTTTCCTAAAGTAACCTTTAAATTGATCCCATGTGATATTAGTTTCATCAATGTTTAACTCAGCCTTATGGCTATTTAACCATGAAGATGCCTCATGGGAAAGCTGATATGCTCCCCATATTGCCTTTGTTTCTTCTGATAAATTCCTTATTGCAAAGTATTTCTCCATTTTTTTGAGCCAATTCTCAACCCCATATCCTAACGTGGTGCCAAAAAACTTGGGTGGACATATCCATTTTATATCATTAGTGAGTTTAGCTGCCATCCTAGCCTTTTTGTTCTCAAGATGATCAGGTATGTTCACATTGTTATTATCAACACCTAAATTGGTGTTGTCCTCAGAAGGAGGCTGATTATTATTACCAGCATCTTCTTCCTCCTCATTTCCCATTACTTACTATTCAAGTACAACCAAATGATCTCTTGTGTCCAATAGGGCAGCAAGGATCTCATCAAGTTTTTGGGTAGTTACTACTCCTTCCTCAGGTGGAGGGTTATTTATAGCATTTCCTCTTGTTCTAACCATTTTTTGTTAACAAGAAAATTTAAGTTTCATTAGATTATGGACACAATAGGTCAAAGAGCTGCAACCCTCAACTCTGATATTAAGATGTAACATTCCCATTTTAATACTTTAGAAACAAAGGAAATATTTTTTTTGAAACATAATGTTCTCTATTCTAACTAAAACATCATTTAGAACACACATTCCATGCCAATCAATCTCATAACAGATAACCATATGTAGCTGTAATGACTTAGTATACTACCGATCCCTCATTCCATGACTCGGTTACCAGCCGATCTATCATGTTAACTTAAAGTATAGAATACTTTATGTATACTACATATACTTGGTTTCCTACCCTATTCCGGGTACTAAGTGATCTGTTTAAAGAACTTATCTGAATATTTGTTACCAATAGTCATTCAACATCATGTTGCTTTAAACTATGTGACATAGGACAACGCACCCAACAACTTGCGATACTTTGGCCAAATATTTTCAACATAATGTTCATGTTATTATTCCTAGATGGCATACTCATCATTTCATAATATTGCCTTCACCTCACTCTTTTGTTATCTAGAATGGTCTTTACCGACTACTATCAGTCCACTTGCCCAAGGTTTGACCCTAGCCTAGGTTATCAACATAATTTGTTAGAGGAAGATGCTCATGATGACTTAGGGTATGTGGGCATACTTTGCTGACCTAAGTCATCCGAATGTGCCAAGGTACCCTGAGTCATAGAAATCTACTACCTATCATTAACATGCTACTAACTTGACCTAGAGGGAACCTAAGTTCAAGTCCAAATGTGTGTAGATTTAGATGAACAAATATGGAAAGGTGTTGCCACATGTCAACTACAACACTGTATCCTCGAGAATTCCCAGGACTTCTCGAGGGTACAATCCTACAGTTGGCATGTGCCAACATCTGTGAGAAATAATTCATTAATATGTACATACGCCCTTAGTGGTCATTATCATAATTAATATTGGATTAAGATTTAGATTACAATAACCATGCCTAACCGTAATTCCAAAATTCATTAAGTTCTTTATCCATAACTAACCTGAATAGATATGGAGGTCTTCATTATTTCAAGTTTGCATTGTTGTTCATTAACGTGGCATAACAAGTAGTTATCCCAAAAAATAGGACAACAAACATCAAACATTTAATTCTTAATGCAACCTAGCTGTCTATATCAAGTGTGTCATCTACCTACATTCAGCTAGTGTTTACTTTATAACCGTAGTTAAAAGATTAAAGATCATAACCACTATTCCTTTTTAACATTCTTAGCTCATATATTTCAATTTTATGCCCAATGCATATTTCATTATTATCTATAGTTGTGTAAATAAAAAACGACATCTTTATAATTTAACAAGTTTCCTTATAATAAGGGGGATATGTACTATCCCCTTTATCTAACTTATTAACTAATAAAATTAAAAGTAAACAAACCAGATACAATAATAAAACCAAGATATCACTATTAATTCCATCATACAAGTACAAAAGAATTCACACCACAAATTGGAGTCCAACTCAAAACCTTTCAATTCATGATGATAAATATACATTTACAAGACTATGCATTTCAAACATTTTGCATGTCAATCAAAATTAAGATCTTAAAAGAATATCACTTTTATTTTTCAATACAACTTAGAATGATTCGAAATCCTTTACATAGGATCCAAAATTAAGTAAACCAATGCATCATAAATTTTTTTGCCTTCTTTTGTCACTTACGATGTCCATCTGCAAAAATTTTCTAGCATGGGTCAGTTCAATGAACTGAGCATGATAAGCACTAAGCATTAAAGTGAAGTGTATTCAACTAATTGTTCCATTAAAAAAACTCTGCTTTGATGAAATAATTAATATATCATACAAATAGTCAAAAGTAATAACATCTAGAAAATATGTACAATAAAAGAGTCTGAATTCACTTTTAAGAAGAGCATAATATAATCTAGAACATCTGCATTATATCATAGGGTTTAATTGATCCTATCAATTACTTTAAAACAATCAACAGGTATTGTCATCCAATGGTTTCATAGTTCTATAAGAATATAAATACACATTTATCTTTTACTAAGCAGCTAAAGAAGTTAATTATAGCCTAGCTCATATTAGGATGCTTCATCTTTCCATGTAAGCACAGAAGAAAAACCAATACATACTATTTCCCCATACATTAATCATCTGAAAGATAGAAACATGTTTAGAACACACAAAACTACCTCAGTTAAAATATAACAATATAAGGATTCAACATTAAAGGAAAAACATCCAACAAGAATCCCAAATCAACCCAAATAGGGGTTGAGAGTCAAAACAGTCCTCCTGCATGTCTATACTAACTTCCACATGTTAGAAGATATAATTCAAAGATTTGAAACTAGACTTTCCAAAAATCCAAGCTAGACTCAAACATAATTAATGTCTTATCCAGTCCATCCAATAAGGGTTCATAATAAGAAAGAGTGCAAAAAGAGGCAACCTTCCAATATCAATCCAGATGGAGTATGACTCAATCAAGAAAAACAGTCGGTCTAAGCATGTTATTATTTTCTTTCCTACATACCAACTGAACTAATCTCTTTCCACATAATACAACCAATGACTTACATAAAGTAGACCAAACAATCCACAAGAAATTTCCATCTCAAAAGAGAATCGAATACAAAGAAGTTCAATCAAATGAACTTATCCAAACAATAATAAAAAGGGATCTCAATTAGAAAAGGGCCAATCAATAATTTATTTCATTTACACCATCAAATGCATTACCAATTCTATTCAAACTTAGAATTTATTTAACTAGTTCCCAAGAGAGAACACAAACCAAACACACAGTTGAAAGAAAGCACACTTCTGATTTCCCTTACAGATCTTTACCAACTAGTTATCTATTCCCATTCATTAAACACAAGTTCAAATTCAATTCTCAGATTGAAGTACATAGTACAGTCCCTAAAACAGTTTATGCTGTCCCCAAGAGAACATATTCCTTTCTCTTTGAAAACCTGAAGTTTCATTCAATGAATCCATCAAGGAATAGAAATCCAGAAATATTATATGATATACAAGGTTCAATGCAACTTGTGAACTCAATACATATTGTATTCCCAACTTCTAGGTCTTACACGACTCCAAATAATAGAGACATAAAGTTTGAGGTCATCGTGAAGATAAATTTTGTGAGACAACCCCAAACCAGAGATGATAAATAATATCAACAAGATTCAGCATGAGAGAGTAATCAACTCTTTTCCCTAACAACCGAAAAGTCAATTTAAGAGGATCTGAAGGTAAGAAGAAACCCAATATATGTTTAAGAAAAGTACTATCCCAATCTTACCTCCAATGTGACTGAAATAGAATCACAACAAGGACTCTCAAGTTCCATCTAAGAGGCTTGTGATAAAGAATGTATTTGTTTCAAACATTGATAATAGGAAAGAGAATGCATACTGCATATCCATAATTCTCAAAACTATTAACGACTATTCCAACAAACTCTATATCAAAGCAAACCCAAAACAAGATACAATTACAGTTCATTAATCCTTCTAACATAATAGTCAGGCCTTCAACATGATGTGGGTTCACTCAGGTAGAGAAGGAAAGGATATACTTCATATTCACATGCCCTATCAAGTTCAAAGAATGCGGTACAGTCTAAAAGACATAAGTACTAAAACCATTCACACTCAAGAAGGTACATGAAGAAGATCTCAAAAGAGATTTCTAGATCAACTTCAAACTAAAACTAATCTCTCAAGCCCTTATCAAGAAGATAGTCCATAAATGAGTTCAAGCATTTCAATCCTTGAATACGAGGAAAAGTCTAACTCAAAATACAAGTACAAAATCAAAACACATCAATTCGAATACAAGTTCGAAACACACAGGTACTGAATACGAGTATAGTGTCAAACACGAAGCTTCAACAAAAGTTCAGAACTACATAAAGCTCTAATAATGGCTCAGAAAAAACACGAAGTTCAAATACGAGCTCATAACGAAACACAAAGCCCCAATACAAGCTCAAAACAAAACATGAATTCTCCAATACAAGTTCAAATGAAAGACATGCTCCAAATAACAGTTCAGAATGAAACATAAAGCAACAAATGCCTGTTCAGTAAACACAGCCCTAGATACCAGTTTCAGAATGATATACAAAGCTTCAAATACAAGTTTTGGATGTATGTCACCATTAAACTAGCACAGAGAAAGTTTCCCAAGAACAATCATTACTTTGCAATGGATTTACATCCCAAAAACCATAGAGATTCCTAAAAACATGAAAGTAATTAACCAAGAAAATCAAGCAAACATTTATCTCATGAGAGCAAAGTTGTTTTAATGATTCATTTAGAAGAAAGCAAGAAATCTTAATAGGTAGAGCCTATCATGCATGATATATTCCTCTGCCATTTCGAAGGAGACGTCTAGCTGAGCTTCTCACTCTTTTTCTTCTCCACGAAAGATCAACAACCAAACAAACTTTTCTTCTAATGCCTCATATACATTCCTTTTATCACAAAAAGACCAGAGAAACCAAAAATAACCATGAAGTAGAAGTTAGAATACCAGTTCACAGAACCAGATATCTCCATGCAGAGCAAAATTCGCGAGACATGCAAGACCAAAAAACCTCCCACAAATCCACCTCCCTTGTTTCCAAGACAGTTTGTACACAAAAACCGAGATCTAGTAATGTCATTACTCCCAAAACTCTTGCTTATCTCTCCTTGCCACCAACCTCCCAAAACTGGTGAATGCCATTTTTAATTTAACATGCAATACCATATTTAGTGAATCCTCCACATAAGTCCCCACTAAATTTAACTAGTCTTTTCCAAACTAGCAGTACCTCCATGCATTAAACCCAATCAAATCAATTAAATTTCATTGGAACAGTCGCCTTAGTGCCATGCAACCCTTAGGTTCCTTTTTAATAGTTTAGGCTAGATTCCCCAAGACTTAGGTTAGTCTAACAATAAATCACCTTAGGTTTCAAAACATTACCATATGTATTTTCCACCTTAGGTTAGATTAAATTCACTTCCATATAGTATCAGGCATTAGGTTAATATAGCCTAACATTACTTTTGTAATCTCCCCCTTGTTCATTTAGCACAAGAGCTTTAGGTTAGGACGACATCCCATCAAAATAGAATAAGAAGCTTAGGTTAGAATGAACCCAATTAAGTAGATGTAGCTAAGGAGTAGGTGCTCTTACCTAGTTTAGGCTACCATTAGGATAATCTTTTAGTTTTACGATTCTAATCCCCTTCATATTTATAAGCAGGACTATAGTTTTTTTACGCCAATAATGTCTTGCAAAGATCAATCCCAAAGACCCAAGCACAACATACAGCCTACTGAAGTCATGTTAATACAAGACCAAAGAATTTGTAAAATACAAAAGTTCAATCCGCTATGTCTCTCAACTAATGAATGTCAATTTACCATTCATCCCGTTAAGAAGATTTTAAAAATATTCCTTGGATCACTGAAATTGATCCAAGGATGAGTCAGTCAAAAGAGATAAGTTTACAACTCTCAAAATCAGATTGTAGCTTATCAATAAGAAGTGAAAATGGATTCTTGCAATCCATATCATTCCATTCTAAATAATCCAAGAGTAGAAATGATTTATCCATAACAAGCATGGTTTTCAACAATCAAGGGAACACACCTCATTCAAGAAAATCACATGCCAATGTTTGTAATGCAAAAGAGAAATATAACAGTTTTTCAAAGGTGTTACACTGTTTACTACATTCCTTGCTTATTCTGATATTTTTTATTGTTCCCACTTAGGTTTGAATAAGCATATGAAAAGTGCAAAGAATGCATCATTCACCAACTTCACATTTCCTTTCCATTTGATCAACCGTAATTGGGGATAATTATCATGCACTTTTTTTTCTTTGAAATGTGCATGTGGTTACAAGGCCAAGAAAATGCCTATGGCCTACAATATTGTATATAAGGTATGTCATCATATGGAATTCCAAGCTCCTCAATACCACCCATGTTAATTTTTCCAACCAATGTTAAAAATTGTTTATGAATTGAATCGACAATGAGTGTTTCCCAAAAAATACTTACCTTTAATTTTTAAAATAACCCAGATGTGTGGGAACATCCATTCCTTGAAATCAGTAGCCATTTCTAAGCTGGCCATTCTACTTAGCAACATAATTAGGTCTTCTACTTCCTCCATAAATTGTGCCCTAACTATTTTTTTGACGAGTCTTGTGGTAGCCTTCTTGTCTGTCACAATCCATTCAATGTTTATGACCCTAGAATAATCCTTCTTTTTGGCTTCAAAGTCCTTAAGATCTAATTCAATGGTCAAGGTTACCTGTATTGTGTTTTTTTCTAACCTCAACATTAACCTAAAACCTCTGGGTGTTAAAGTGAAAACTACCTCACCACTTCCATCCACAACTTCCTTTTTCTTTGGATTATAATTTATAGCACAAAACCTTACCAACTATGGAAAATTCACTAATGGAGGTATAATAGTAGATAGGGTAATGTTAGTGGCCTTTATTTCTCCGATGGATTCACTTTTATTTGGATTATTGATCCTTTACAAAAAAACATTCAAATCAGCATTTACCAAGTTCGTATCTATGATTTTATCCAGGTCATTGGTAGTACCAGATGTGATGTGAAAACCCAACTGCAATGGCTTCATTTTCCTATACCCTAACTTTATCCCTTTAATATTTTACAAATTGTGAATCAAATAATGAAAAATACGAATGTGGTACAAGTCTTAACAGTTTTTCATGAAAATTTCATGCAATTCTCCTTTGCTTCTTTGATTTTGAACTCTCAAGCTCAATATAAAAACTTCATGTTCAATTTTCCTTTACTCCTTCACAAATTCTCATAATTAGGGCACCGAGATATTCGTATGTAATAATAAAAAACTTTGAAGTGTTTGAAAGTTTCAAATATTTTTTCTTTGATTCGTGCCAAAACACATTAATGGTGGAATCCATAAATGTGTAAGATTCAAACCGTCTATCTTTATTTTATCATTTGAATGTGGACTATCCACATGGATCAATTTGATACTTTGAAGGATCAGGGAGTCTATTTTCACATTTGCACTAACTTTCAAACACATACAAGTTAACACATTTGAACCGAGCACCCGTTTTTTGAATTTTACTGAGATCATGACACATGTTTAGATGTTAAAGGTAACAGAGTCTTGGGACATTTTTGCACATTTGTTTATTTTCCCAACTGGGTATAAAATTACCAGGTTGACCTGAAACCCCACTTCTTTGAATTTTTTGAGAACACGACACATTTCCTTGGTGGGCCTCAGAGATTTTATTTCACTTTGCACTCCATCAACTCGTTATTAAAAAAATACATCATTGATTCGATTCCCCGCTACATTCTTATTTTGACATGTATTCCTTTATAGGAGCAGAGTCAATTTTTACCTTTTTACATCCTTTGACTTCAATATTTCTAAGAATATTATTGAGGCCTCAGGGTTAAGTTTGCAATTTTTAGTTATTATGTAAATGATGTAACTTTGCAAACCGAGCATGCTACAACACAACCAATAGAAAAATGCCATGTATCTTTGGGTGGTAGAAAAAAAAAATGAAATTTTCAATGAAGTTCCAGAGGATGATATACAAGTAATATTTTCAAGATTGAACTCGATTCAATAATAAATTTTTAAAAAGAATTTTTAGGGACGACGTGACTACTACATTCCTCAACTGAAAAAGAGGATTCACATGTTAAACATGGGATTTTATTCACATTAACATGATTGTATCCTTCAAACACATGTTCTTTAAACACTAAAAAATAGTCAAAGGAATTTTTTTAAAGACACACATTATATAAAGGGAAAGATCAAAGCACACAAGGATTGGGCGCATGGACATAGAGTGCATAGGAGCATGTGGGAATATAAAAAATCAGGGCGTGCTTAGATCAATTTGAAGTCAGGACTTAGCAATTTTGTATATCAGGGATAATTTTGGATGTGAAGTGAAGAGAACATTTTGAAAAATACTTCGAGAATACAAAAATCATATTTCAAGACTAGTAGAAGATTGAGTGACATGTCAAGTTTTTGAGCTAATAATAGGATTATAGTATAGTTGTATTATTAGGTAATCTATTATCAGCAATCTTTTATGCTTTTGTATTCTCATATAAGGGTGCATGCATATTATTAACATGTAGCCTATTTTTGAAGGTGCATGGAAGCTAAAGGAAAATTCCCCACCCCTATAAATATTTATTTATTTTCACAATTTAAGAGTTTGATCTTATTGTAGTGTTATGATGTGTGTTTGTTAGTGCGCATGACTATGGAGACTAGGTTATGTATGTATGAAGCTTCTATGTTTTGCAATATTTAATATAATAGATCATATTGGCTAGATATTGATGTTGGATATAACTGAGCATGGATCTTGTATGGTAAATATGATTATATTCATTATTTAGTTAATATTTCATATGGTTAAGATCTAGATCTGGTTTACGTAGTGTGGAATACTTGTTTATCTATTAATGGGTCTGAAGTATATGTACAATCATGCTAATATCTTGAATAAGATTTTATAAAGAGGGAACTGGTACCTTTGCATGCTTTGGGTGAGTTCTCAGTTTAGGCTGAGTGATGTGTCAGTGTGCCTTGGGTGATTGGTGGTAAAATCTAGGCTACATCAAGGACGCACCTTTAGCTGCAAAAATAGCTTCAAATAGCCAAGAATATGACTTAAAAGAACATGAGATAACCTTTAGTTTCATCAATTAGTAAATAGTGTACTCCCCCTACCATAAATAACCCCTTATAGCTCCAAGCATCATTTTTCTCTTCATACTGCATTCTAGCATCATCTTTGACAAAGGGTAGACTATGAGACATCTTTTGATACTTAATAATATTGGACATACCTAGTAATTGTCTTCTCTACTCACTTATCAACTTACTCAACCTTAATAATAATTTAAGACATTTTTTCTTCTTTAGGAACACCCTCATCATATTCTTACAAGCACCTACAGGCCTCTTAGAAGCTCCATACCCTGTATTTACACAAAAACTTCATTTGTAGATTATCACACTGTAATTTTTTTTCTCACTTGTCTCCCAAATATATTATCATTATAAAAGTTGATCTTCAAGAATCTTTTCATGCCTATGAAACACCCTTAGGATCACCTAGATAAGTTCATATACGTCCTTATACACACATACCCATAGATATTTGCATGTTTTGTCTCTTCCTTAGAGTCATGTACTTATACCATTCCATCTTGTGGATGGACTAAAAAATGAGCCAAAATAAGACTTACCAGGTCTAATATCAATCATCGAGGTAAATACCATATTTATTCATGCATAACACAACATCTCTAGGCTCCTTCATATCAAAGGATGAAGTAAACTAACCTTCATACCTATAGCCTTCATCATTCAACAATCAACATAGCTAAGTAACTATTTCACTCAGAATGTTTCGGCTTTTGGGAATAGAGTTACTTCTATCCTTTCATTCCTTTTAGAAACAGATAAGGTTAGGGCTAGGAGGAATACCTGTTGAATGTCGAGATGGTGTGCGCGTACCGTAGAGAAAGATCAGGTTGACTGCGAAGAACTCCTTTTTGTCTTGGAAGGACTACCTACAAATAAGAACACAAGACCACAAGATTTTGATTAGACAATAAATGAGGGAACTGCCTTGGGCCCAGGAAATATAAAACTTCCTTTTGAAGGTGGTCAGTTCCCCTGCTAATATGAATTAACACCAAAAACTGTAAAATATCAATTAAATTGCTTCGTTGAGACGGGTAGGGGAAAGGCTGATTTCTGGTTTTGAGTCACAATAACCGATACCGGTTGCTGATAACCGATATCGGTATGGTCTAGGATCTGTAGGTTGGTTGTTTTATGGGGTGGTTGTGTTGTAGGGTAACGGTGTTGTTGGTAAGGCTGGTATATGAGTGATATTAGGTAATGAGATGGTGAGAGGTAAATGAATGATAGTTAGATGCAATGACACGTTGGGTAGTGGATCTAGGAATGGATTTATGGGGACTGTGATTCAAAAAGTCTAAGAAATGTTATTAAAGAGGACATGCAAGATGTAACTTACTGGTTATTGATGAAGATGCAGGTCCAGGAACTCTGATGACAAAGGCAGAACTTAGGTAAGATGGCTTGACACACAGAAGATGAGAGATCTCCCTCCCGATGATCAGCTGAGTATCACAGGTTTCTGGCTATTCCGTTGCAGTTTTGGGCTTGATCTCCTTTGCTGCAAACTCTTCTGGTTTCTTCACTCGTCTCTGCTCGGCTAAGTAAAGATCCGGATTCTCTTGATCGCTCCTGCTGATCTCTGTTGATCCAAAAATCCTTCCCCCTTTGTTTTTGGTTTGGGGAGCCCATTTACAGGGAACCGATGGCGGTTACGTAACCGACGGCGGTCGAGTAGGAACCATTATCGGTTAGGAAAAAGCAGGCTATTTTTAGTAAAATCACCCACTTTCCCTGCTTTTCTCCCGAGAGATTAGTTGCGGGCTTGGTCAAGTGACTAGAAGGTCGGTTTTGGGTGCGAGAAAGGGGTCATTAGTCATGGGTGTAGGTGTGGACCAAGTTATAGGTCTTAATTAGGTTAGTTTAGGGTCAGGACTAGGTCATGATGAGGTGGCAAAATGAGGTGGCAGGTAAGGTGATGTGGATTTATCAATTACAAGGTAATTAATAAATAATTGTGTAAGGTTTAGGTGATGAGGTTAGGTTGCGAAATGAGATGCGGGTCACAAGGGGTTGTAAGCCACAAATTTGGTGTCTATATTAGCCCCTTATTGTCGTGTAGCTTGTTTTGTAAAGCTGCACGGACAATAATATGAAGTGGTTTCCCCTGTTAAGGGTATAGGTAATCCCCCTCAAATCTATCACAGATTGAGAGAACTTGAAATCAGGGATAGGGTTGATAAAGGGTAAATGGTGTAGAGATGATGGGGAAAAGGTGGGGTAAGTCCAAGGAAGCAGACGCACGTTGAAATGCAATAGTGCGACTAGGGTACATGATTTGACGAGCAAACCAGCAATGCATAGGCAAAGGTCGATAGTTTATCCAAACAAGGGTGATATAATCCTGGTATCCAAGGCATAGGAAGTAGCTCCAGGGTATATAACAGGTAAGGTACAGGAACGTTTAGGCATGTTCGGCAGTACCAAATGGTTGGTTTGGTTGAGATAAACGTCACGGTCTAGGTCTAGGCAAAGTTGGTCGACAGATCAAGTCAAGGACCCTAATCATGCTAAAACACGAACAGGTGAGCTCGATTGAACAAAAAACTACATGATGGGTGGATAAAAGTGTATGTTGTTGATGTTGGGTAAGGTATTGAAGTGGTACGCCATGGGTCGGGCCAAGTTATTGGGTTGCGGCCTTGGGTCGGGTCGAATGGTTAGGGTGAGGCCTTGGGTCGGGCCGGATAGGTAGGGTGAGGCCTTGGGTTGGGCCGCATGGGTAGGTGAGGCCTTGGGTCGGGCCGGATGGTTAGGGTGAGGCCTGGGTCGGGCTGGATAGGTAGGTTGAGGCCTTGGGTCGGGCCGGATAGTTGGGTTGAGGCCTTGGGTCGGGCCAAATGGTTAGGGTGAGGCCTTGGGTCGGGCCGGATGGTTAGGGTGAGGCCTTGGGTCAGGCCGGATGGTTAGGGTGAGGCCTTGGGTCGGGCCGGATAGGTAAGGTTGAGACCTTGGGTCGGGCCAAATGGTTAGGGTGAGGCCTTGGGTCGGGCCGGATAGGTAGGTTGAGGCCTTGGGAACTATATGGGTAACAGAGAACATAGCTGAGGAGTTCAGGGGTGTAGAGTGATTGAGGTGGATCATAGGGCACAGACCAGGTGAGTATGAGAGGATTCCTCTAGATCATGTGCAGTGATAATTTGGATTTGTGCAGGATATACCCCTGGCTTATAGACCATATATGAGGATCGATGCCGAGGCAACATTCTCACCTCCCCGGCCAACACCTCCAGAAGAGCCAGAGGAGATAGCAGCCGATCGCAGGGTAATGGATGTAGGAACGACAGAGGCCTATAGGTTATGGTGGGTAGCAGAGCTGCGAGGTGTACGTGATCACCCTGACATAGCTGTGATTACAGTGGAGAGAGATTGTCTGCAGGGTTTAGTTCATCAGCTCCAAACGCAGATGAATGAGACAAGAGGATTGTTAGCGGTTGTGGAGTCACGAGCAGAGAGACTAGAGGCTGGATTCCTCCATGCGAGAGGGCGTATTCATATGTTACAGGAGAGATTGGCAGATCAGTGGGCGGTACCAATAGCCGTGGTACCTTTGAGGACGGAGAGGCCCGGCGAGAGGCGTCGACGATCACGATCATCTCCTGGGTCGGGATGAATCGTGAGGGTCTAAGTAAATGTTATAGAGGTATAAGAATAAATAAGGATGCCGACCTACGTGTCGATGATAGAGAAGATGTATTTGTTTAACATCTAAATAAGACTGAATATGTATGTTGATTTGAGTTATGATAATAATAAGAATGTTTGCGTTGTGATTTTTGGTGTTTTGAAAAAGGATAAAGAGGAATGTGATTAAATAGAAATACACAAAAATATTTATATTTACCACACATGATAGGTTATGGTAGGGGATGGTCGAGCTAACCTTGGGAGACCCCATGTCTCCGAAGTGCTGCCTACATAGCCCATTGCACAAAGCAAGGAGGGGCCTCAGACCGATGTAGTTCTCCCTTAGGACCAGGGAGAGGTGAATTTAGGCAATTTGGTACGGTTCAGGCAATTGGTTGGTTGGTAAAAATATTGATATTAATATTGGTAAGGTAAGGTTGAGGGTGTTGGTAACGAATTGGTAATGTTGTAAAAGGTATAAGGGAAGCGAAAGTTAGCCTACCCAAGTAGAAGGGAACCATGTCCTGATTAAGATCAACACACAATCCTAGATGCGAGGCAAAGCGGAAAGAGTGCTCCGTAGGTGAAAAGAGCTAAACAAACCACACAACGTAGAACGAGCTTGAAGCCCTAGGTACCGTGCATAGACGAGAAGTCAATAGGTGAAAAGAGTTGTATGATCACAATATATCGGGTGTACGTCACGTCCCTTGAGTTGAAACAAATGGTGAGGTGAGGTGGATGATATAACGGAGGTACAGAGAACTTGTTACAAAGTGAGTGTTCTGACGAAAGAGAACCTACCCTAAATAGACAAGTCCATGACTCAAAAGTTCTTTTGAATGAGGCTTTTATTTTACTGAATATAGACTGATCGATGCGGGAAGTCTACAAGGGATATTGATTGTACTATTCTTGAGGTCTTCACAAAGCTGATCAATGCGAGAAGCTTCTGATAAAGGCTGACTGTGTATAGCTGTCCTTCGAGGGAGCAGTCTATTTATAGTAGCAGATATGATTTTAGTGCATAGCTGTCCTTCGGGGGAGCAGTCTATATATAATAGCAGCAATAGTTTGGCCTATAGCTGTCCTTCGAGGGAGCAGTCTATATATAAGGTAGATAGCTAGATGTCCTTTTGACGTGAAGCATCTAGTTTTTGTAGGAAGTTTGACTCAAGAAAATCCCATAAGAATACGGCTTATTTTAATACTTTGAAGTCATGGACTAGACTAAAAAGGGAAGGCATTGCTGAGGTGAAGTGAGAATCAAACTATGTGAGCTTGATTTTTATTATGAGGTGTAGGGAACAAAGTGTATGTGGTGGTAAGTGGGCTCAAGGGACGAGCGGCAGGTAGATAAGAAGTGATATAACACTAAATTCAACAGTAGAATGGTCGAAGATGCAAGGCATTAAGGGGTTCAGGCTCAGGTTTACCATTAAGCGAAGCTAAACGATAAGTGCCTGATCCATAAGTGTGAGTGATTATATAAGGCCCAATCCAATTAGGAGCAAATTTTCCACGTTTGCTCTTTTCTAGTTTGGTTACATGTTGATTCTCTTTGAGGACAAGATCACCAACCTTAAAGGTACGCTCATGAAGTCGCTTATCATAAGCACGCTTGATACGTTTTTGATAGATTTGGAGGTGATCAAGAGCTGTAAGACGACGCTCGTCAAGAAGCTCCAATTGGGCTAACCGCTCTTGGCGGAAATCATCGTTGGTGAGAATATCCTGAAGAGATATTCTAAGGGAGGGTATTTGTACTTCGAGAGGCAGGACAGCCTCGGTACCATATACCAAAGAAAAAGGTGTGGCATTAGTGGAGGTACGAATGCTAGTACGATAAGCCCAAAGGGCAAAGGGGATGTGATCGTGCCAATTTCTTCCGGATTCATTGACAACTTTCATGAGGATTTTGGTTAGGGTTTTATTAGAGGATTCAGCTTGTCCATTTGCTTGTGGATAGTAGGGTGATGAGAAGCTGAGTTTGATACCAAAGTTGTCGCAAAGGTCCTGTAACAACTTGTTTTTGAAAGATTTTCCATTATCTGTTATCAGGCGATGAGGAACGCCAAAACGACAGATAATGTGGTGGTTAATGAACTCTACAATTTTTTCTTTTTTAGTTGAAATGAGTGGAATAGCCTCCACCCATTTTGTGTAATATTCGGTTGCTGTGATAATCCATCGGTGACGTTGCGAAGAGGACGGATGAATCTCACCAATAAGGTCTAAACCCCATTGTGAGAAAGGCCAAAGATCTCGGGCGACCTGTAGCGGGTGGCTAGGAGTATGTTGAAGGTTGGCATGTTGTTGACACATAACACAACGCTTAACATATTCATAGCAATCGTTATTGAGAGTAGGCCAATAATAACCTAGGCGGAGGATTCGTTTGGCCACGGCAAGGCCGCTAAAATGTCCGCCACAAATACCGTCATGGACTTGTTGGATGGTATGGGTGACCTCCGCACCAGTGAGACATCGAAGGAGGATGCCATCAAAGCCACGTTTATAAAGGAGTCCCCCCATAACAACATAACGAGAAACACGTTTAAGAAATGCGTTTTCCGGTACTAGTAAGGTCAGATGGGAGAACAGAGGTTGTAAGGTAGTCGTGAAATTGGTGATACCAGGTATCCTGCGAATTAACAGACACATTATTTATCGTACAAACAACCGAGGCTGAATAAGATGGGGCAAAGAGTTGTTGGACCAAGACGAAAATGTCAGAGTCAGTTGATGAAGCTGGAATTTGCGAGGCTAAGCAAGCCATAGTATCCGCAAATTTGTTAGTGGAGCGGGGAATGGTTTGGATAGAATAGCGAGTAAATAAGGCTAGAAGTGAATCCACGTAGTGTTTGTACTTTTGAAGTTCCTCATTTTTGCATTGGTAGATGCCCATAACTTGATTGACTACCAATTGAGAGTCGCCAAAAATATTGATAGATTTGATACCTAAGTGTAACGCAACTTGGAGACCCAGAACAAGGGCCTCGTATTCCGCTGTATTATTAGTGCAAGGGAAATCGAGTCGGAATGAGAGAGGCATAGGCTCAGCGTCGAGAGGAATGAGAACAACGCCGGCTCCTCCGCCGCGCTGGCATTTGGATCCATCGAAGAAGAGGGTCATTGGATACGACTCCTCCCTGAGTGAAAGAGTGGCGATGAGTTCGTCGGGGAATGTAAAATTGGTAAATTGTTCCCCTGGTAAAGGGGCTTCCGCAAGTTGGTCTGCGATGGTTTGTCCTTTGATTGATTTCTGGTGGACAAACTCAAGGTCGAGGTCGGCGAGGAGCATGAGCCATCTGGCGATGCGTTGGTTTAGATGAGGTTTGGCATACATGTAATGGATGGGGTCCGTGTTGGTGATGACGAAAGTTTTGTGATTCAGAAGGTAGTGTCGGAGTTTGGTGGCCACGAATGATAGGGCTAGGCACAACTTTTCTACATGTGTATACCTAGTCTCATAGTCCACCAAAGTACGACTTATATAATAAACGGCTTGTTCTCGATTCTCAGAGTCACGATGTGCAAGCATGGCCCCTACAGCGTGGTCAGTGGCGGAAAGGTAAAGGTAGAAAGGGCGGTCGTCCTGGGGTGGGATAAGCACGGGTGGCTGCAAGAGATAAGCTTTAAGAGCCTCAAAGGCTTGGTGGCATTCGTCACTCCATTGAAAGTCAATGTCTTTTTTAAGGAGGTGATGGAAAGGTTGACATCGATCCGAGAGTTGGGAGATGAAACGTCGGATAGATTGGAGCTTACCTTGTAAACTACGCAATTGTTTAAGATTGGTAGGTGGGGGCATTTCTAGAATAGCTTTGACTTTAGATGGGTCGACCTCAATGCCACGCAGAGAGACAATAAAGCCGAGAAGTTTTCCCGAAAGGACACCAAAGACACATTTCTTTGGTTGAAGACGGACAGAATATTGTAACAGGTGATCAAAAATAATGGTTAAAACATCGAGATGTTCACTGCGATGTTTAGATTTGCCAAGAAGATCATCGACGTAATCTTCAAGGATAGTGTGCATAATGTCATGAAAAATGTAGGTCATAGCCCGCTGATAGGTTGCACCAGCATTCTTAAGGCCAAATGGCATTACACGATAACAGAAGGTTCCCCAAGGAGTTATGAAGGCAGTTTTATGTTGATCGGCGGGTGCAACCAAAATTTGGTTGTATCCTGAAAAGCCATCCATGAGAGAGAGCATCTCATGGCCTGCAGTGAGATCAACAAGTTGGTCAATACTAGGTAGGGGGAAGTCATCCTTAGGGCAAGCGAGGTTGAGATCTTAGAAATCCGTGCATATCCGAAGTCCCCCCGTCGCTTTAGTGACAGGTACGATGTTAGAAATCCATTGAGGATAGTCAATAGGCAGGATGAAGGAAACAAAAAGAAGTCGTTGAAGCTCCTCTTTGACCAAGAGGGCAATGCGTGGATGCATTTTTCTCAATTTCTGTTTAATTGGCTTGGAATCGGGTTTCAGTGTAATGTTATGGACGGCAATGTCAGGATCAATTCCTGGCATGTCAGCGTAGGACCAAGCGAAAGCTTGGTTGCGAGCACGGAGAAAGGTAGTAAAGGCGACTTGTTCTGATGCGTTAAGGGATTGTCTGATCTTCACAATGTGAGGATCCTCCTCCGTGTGGATGTTGATTTCTATAGTAGATTCGTTCAGCATGGTTTGAGTTTCAGATGGTAAGGCGCGTTGAATATAAGAGTCATCCGTGCCAAGGTAAGTGAGGATGGAGTCATCATCCTGACACTCAACAATAGTTAATTGAAGGTGAGTCCTCTTCAATCATGTCTGGATACAGAAGGGGGATAGAAGAGGGGTCCTCATTATCGCATTGATAAGTGAGAGGACCTAGGAAGATAGCATTTATGAAAAAAAAAAGTTAGGAGGGATAGATTCGGGATCTATCGACTCTGTGGGTGACGAAGGCAAAATGGGTGATGATGGTTCGGTAGGGGTGACGTCGTTGTCTTCTAGAAGACAACTGACACGAGGTTCCTTCGGTGTAAGTGTTCCTGGAAATCCGAGGCCACTACGATCATTGTGCTTACGTGTAGTTACGGGGATGATTGTATGTCGGCCTTGTTCATAAAGACCAAAACCAAAGCCTTTCCAAGCACAGCGAGTCAAGAAGGTGAGGGTGAAATGACGATTTGTCAGGTATTGAAAATCGGATTGGAAAGGAACCACACCAAGAGGGGGCTCAGGGGCAACGGAAGATGCGTCGACACCCCCATATGTTAGGTTAGTGCGGCAGTGAGGTGGTCCGTAGGGGATTACTTCCCCCACACGACGGTCATAGGTAGGATGTGCATGTACCTGTCCGTACTCCTGTGGGGTATGGAAAGAACTAACGTTATATAGGTGATACTCCCCCAGCGTAAGGCATTGAAAAACATCTACTAAGGGGTCTGCGGTTGGGATATTAGCTGCAGGAAGGGAAGTGGTTTTTGCGACAGTGGTTTCATTTGAAGGTGTAGGTGTGGTTGAGGTGGATGGTTGAGGCACATTTGAAGAGGATGGTTGGGTTGAATGAATGGGTGTCTTGATTGGTACAAGCACATCATTAGGGCGGTATAACATATTGCAGGTTTTAAAGGGGGGAGGATCAGCTTTTATGGTGTAGGACTTCCCCTCGTACTCAAATTTTATGCATCTATGTAAGGTTGAGGGAACGCATCCCATAGCCCGGATCCAAGGGCGACCTAGCAATATATTGTATTGAAACTCTCCCTCAAGGACATAGAAGAGTTCGGGTAAAGTACGTGGTCCTACACGAATGTTAAGAATCACGGTGCCTAAGGTAGAGGTAATAGCGTCATTGAATGACCGCAACATGATGGGATTGGCACACATGTAGCTAGAAGGGATATTCATTTGTTGGAAGGCTTTTGAAGAGATGATGTTTAGGCTAGCGCCCCCGTCAATCATAACACGACGTACCTGAATGTCTCGGACGTAAGCTGAGATGAAAAGAGCAGGGTCAGGATCTTCTGTACCAAAGTCAACAATTTCGTCTTCGGAGAAACTGACTGCAGCAGCTTGTTGTACAGAGATAGAAGTGGTTGGGGCAGTGGGTTGTTTGGTGAGAGAAGCAATGTGATTGGGTGTAAGAATGGAGGTAACAGGAAGGGTTTCATTAGGTAAGACCTCGATCCCTTGAAGAATTTCCACGAGAGCTTGTCGATGAGATTCAGAAGTCTGAATGAGATCATATAGTGTCATTTTTACGGGTGATTGGTGAAGCTGTTTGATCATGGCTCGATGGGCAACTCCATTGGAGACGGGGTAAGCGGGTCCACGAATAACCACTTTGGGTGGTGGTGCAATCGGGATGGTGGATGGAGAAAGAGAGGACGCAGGTGTGCTATCTTTCGCTTTCTCGTTGTTTTTCTGCGCTCGAGTAGCAACACTAATCATATTAATCTCGTAGACCTGAGATGAGGAAGATGGTTGGGATAAATCATGGTCTTCAAGAGGTGGGGTTGTAATAATGATAGATCTTGGTGAGGCGGGGACAGATGGTATAGGAGAGGGAATTGAAGCTAAAGGTCTCTCCCTTCGTAAGTTGTCTTTCTTAACCTTTCTATCTGAGAGAGGTGACTGACGAAGGATGGCTTTTAAAGCTTTGCATCCCTCCACATCATGTCCTGGTGTGCGGTGATAAGCGCAGATTTTAGACTCATCATAACCTATAGGTCGAGGTTTAGATGGGTCATAAGGTCTAAGTGGGGGTAGGGAAATGGTCGCATTCTCCACCAACATAGCAAGGATTTTGGCGTAAGATCCTTTGAGTGGGTCAAAATCGGCGGAGGATGAGGGCATTGGTTGTACGGGTTTTGGTAATGTTTGGGCATGGTTGGTTCGTACAGGTGGTGGTTTAGCCAAGGGGTGTTGACACGTGGTTTTCACTAAACATGGTTTCTTTGGCGCAGGAGCTACGTTCAGCTGGTTAGATGATGAGGCTACAGATGACGTGGTAGCGGGGAACAACCACGGAGAAAGGGGAGTGACAGAAAATAAATCCTTTGATGATGGAGTTCATTTAGGGTTGATGGGTGGACAGGATACGTGGGGTGACAACGTTGATATATCCTTTGATCTCTGTATGGGTGTAGGAGGCGTAGGTCGTTTTGAAGAAAATGCAGGAGGTATGATATATTGATGCAAGGTGGAGGGATGAGGTCCCAATATGGAAGGTAGGTGTGATGATGATGGTTTTGATTGTGATAGAGGCACGGATGGAGTTTGTCTCCTAAGTGGTGGGGTGGCTTTATTTTTGGATAAATCTAGTCGCTTAGGCGGGTGTGTTAGGCTGGGTATTGGTGAGGTCCCAAGTGTAGGGGAAGATTTGGTTAGGTTAATAGAGGTGGATGAGATACTTGGTATAGATGCGGGGGATGGAGATGAGGACATAGGGATTTTGAGTTTCTGTAAACACTTAGGGTATATGGTAGAGGTGTCTGGATCGGTCACCTGCATTTGAGTAGAATAGGGGGTACTCAAACGTTCCCATAGGACTCGTCTATCTTCTGGAGAATGACAATCTTCAGGTGTGAATTGTAAATTTGGTACGGAAGAAAGACGGGTTGTGATTCCAGTCCACTGTGGGTGTGATACAGGGGGTAGATGAGGCACTGTATCAATAGATGTTAAGAGATCGACTGGTCGTTGAAAAGATTTAGGCGATGAAGAACTAATAGGTAGGAGGGCATGTTTGAGAGGGTCTGTTATGGTTAAAGAATTCGGTGATGTCGGTGCGAGAGATTTCTCGTCTAAGGATGACAAAAGGAGTGGCGAGCCTTCCTCTTGTGCAGCAAGAGCGGGAGGAGGAGATGTTTGGGAAATAGATAAGTTAGATAACATCCGTTCGCAGTCTTGTAGGGATGTGGTATAAGAAGACTCATCGATGAGAAGAAAAGTCTGGGCAGTTAACTCCTTTATGGGTAAAGGAATGATTTCGCCTTGGTTTGATGGTGGTGAAGGAGGTTCGGGCCCCTGCGTTAGTGAAGAGGCTTGATTCAAAATTTTCTCGATAGAGGCTTTTGGCTGGGAGTCGAAGACTGCATGGATCTCATGAACACTTTCCTCGGCTAAGATATCCTGGTTTACGTTACTGTTAGAAGAGTGATTTGGGAATGGTTTGTTGAATATTTTCAGATTTCGGTTGGCAGGGGCATTAGGGTTATCGAGGGTTATATCACCTGCGTCAACCATTTCCTGCACTATGTTTTTCAACATCTTGCAGTTTTCATGACTATGTCCTTTTACGCGGTGAAAGTTACAGAAGTCATTTTCTTTGTACCAGGAAGGTATAGCGCGAGTGGAATCAAACCCGGAGTGAGGTTTAACAGGAGGTAAGGTGATGGCTCCTGCTTTGAGCAATTTTTCCAAGATGACACCATAAGTTTCTCCCAAGGGAGTGTAATTGATGGGCTCGGCTTTGTACTTATAGGTGGTTTTTGGTGGGGTATTAGACGGTGTTTGAGATTTGACCATCACCGCGTGGACAGCTCCTTTTGATTTCGAAGAAGTGGATGTGTGAGGAGGGGTGGTGTTTGGCTTATTGGTAGAATCTGGAGTTCAGAAATTGGGGTTTTTGTTGCGCAACCGTAATTTCTCTTCTTCTAAGGCTCGAATTTCTAATTTCTGAGCCATGGTAAAGGCCTCATCAAATGTACGGAAAGTTTGAATTTGGAGGGTAGGAGAGATGTGCTTAGCGCAGGCCCGCGTAAAAAGTTCGATAAGTTCAGCCTGAGGCAAGGCATATGTAAGTTGGTTGATAAGGCCACGCCATCGTCCAACGAAATCTGCGATAGATTCGTCTTCGAATTGTCGGATGGCATAAAGGTCGGTGATAGATACTTTCTTGGCAATGTTAATGGAGAAATGATCCAAGAAAGATTGGGCTAGTTGGTTAAAAGAGAAGATTGAGTGCTGGGTTAAAGCACTGTACCACTCCAAGGTGGGTCCTGATAAGGACATGGGAAAGGTGTGGAGTAACAAGGCATCATCATGAGCAATCAAATAACAAGCATGTCTAAATGATCGCAAGTGTTGTTGAGGGTCCTCCTTACTGTTAAAACGGGTAAATTTTGGTAATTCCCATTGAGGAGGATATGAATGAAGGGGGACAGAAGGGTGAATAGGCTCCCGAAAAACTTGCTCGTATGTCAAGGCGCTACGACTTCCTGAAACAGAAGCCTCCAGATTATGCATTTTGTCCATCATTTGTTTGATGAAATCTGTGGTTGGATGAGATGAGGGTGCGGTTGTGGTAAACGGAGGCAAATTGGGCCAAGGGCCTCCGCTAGACAATGGTGGGGTTAAGTGTTGATAAGGTATGGAGGATGAATATGTTGAGGCGACCGAATAGGGATGTCCCATATAGGATGTTGAGGTCACTGGATACGTGTATGGGAATGAAAAGGTAGGCGGAGCTTGAGAAGGAAAGCTCGTGTGGATAGGTGGCAGAGAGCAAGTCATGAACGGAGCGGTCTGCAAGAGAGATGAGGTAGGGGCAGTCAGTGGTAGTGATATGTGGGGTCCAAGATTAACCAAAGGAAAGCTAATCTGTGTCGTATGAACCTCTGAAGCCATCGGATTGGGAGACGGGGCTAAAGATGCGGGAAGCAAGGCGGTATCATCAGGCGGAGTGGGAGCTAAATGAGTAGCTATACTAATAGGCATACCAACAAGGAGCTGACCATCGGGCGTACGGTCAGGGGCATGAGACAAATAGTATTGTACAACACTAGGATTAGCATCCAGAAACTTGGCAAATTCTTTATCTCCCACAGGAATTTTAGGAACCTCGCTGGTATCCGTAGGATTCCCCACAAAATGTGAAGGGGGTGATTCAGGCAAAGAAACAGAGCAAGCATGTGAAACCATGGTGGCAGCTTGCTTTCGAGTGATAACAACCATGGACAGGAGTTCACAGTAGGGTTTCAATCTGTCAGGAACAGAAACAAACTCAGACTGGTAAAATTGGTAGGTTGCTGGTTTGTCAGGAATTGGAAAAGACAATAACCGATATCGGTCTAGTAACCGATGTCGGTTATACTATAGCCGACGTCGGTCAGGTAACCGATGTCGGTGTAAGAAGTACTGGGCTAACAAGATATAAAAGGCTGCTAATTTGATTTTTAACAACATTTAGTATACTTGTCCAATTATTGATCACAGAAGACAGAGTATGAGAAAGAAAACAGAACTAAAAACAAGCAAGATGCACACGTAAATCAAGAGACTAACCCTAGGGTTAATTTTAATTATTGTGGGCTTATGCCTTTAGATGCGGAATGATGTCAATCCTAAACAAAAGACTTAGGGGAAATGTCAAGTTGTTTTGGCTTATAAGGTTACCTCAATCGGGCGGAGGAATACCGCGGAAAAGGGGGGATGTTTGAGCTGTTGTGTTAATTGTGAAGTGATTCGGTATGTGTTGTGCAGTGAAAGTAAGATTAATTTCTTGTCAATACCGTGGATATCACCCCCACGTGTACGACCTGTTACTTAATCTACGTTCACTAGAATTGAAAAACAACAAGCAGGAATGCAATGCACGTGTTTTAAACCCAAATCGAAAATTATGTTCGATGAAGCAAAAGAGATGACTTTCACTAATGCGAAACTAGGAAAGCAAAGCAAGTTCTTTTACCGAAATTATACAAAGCCTAAATATATAACAAGAGTAACAACAACAAGTATGCTTCCTAAAATGAAAATAAGCAAGAGAAACAGAAACCCGAAATGGGTCCCACCGGGCGTGCCAAAATGTTTCACTCGGAATGTTTCGGCTTCTGGGAATAGAGTTACTTCTATCCTTTCATTCCTTTTAGAAACAGATAAGGTTAGGGCTAGGAGGAATACCTGTTGAATGTCGAGATGGTGTGCGCGTACCGTAGAGAAAGATCAGGTTGACTGCGAAGAACTCCTTTTTGTCTTGGAAGGACTACCTGCAAATAAGAACACAAGACCACAAGATTTTGATTAGACAATAAATGAGGGAACTAGCCTTGGGCCCAGGAAATATAAAACTTCCTTTCGAAGGTGGTCAGTTCCCCTGCTAATATGAATTAACACCAAAAACTGTAAAATATCAATTAAATTGCTTCGTTGAGACGGGTAGGGGAAAGGCTGATTTCTGGTTTTGAGTCACAATAACCGATACCGGTTGCTGATAACCGATATCGGTATGGTCTAGGATCTGTAGGTTGGTTGTTTTTATGGGGTGGTTGTGTTGTAGGGTAACGGTGTTGTTGGTAAGGCTGGTATATGAGTGATATTAGGTAATGAGATGGTGAGAGGTAAATGAATGATAGTTAGATGCAATGACACGTTGGGTAGTGGATCTAGGAATGGATTTATGGGGACTGTGATTCAAAAAGTCTAAGAAATGTTATTAAAGAGGACATGCAAGATGTAACTTACTGGTTATTGACGAAGATGCAGGTCCAGGAACTCTGATGACAAAGGCAGAACTTAGGTAAGATGGCTTGACACACAGAAGATGAGAGATCTCCCTCCCGATGATCAGCTGAGTATCACAGGTTTCTGGCTATTCCGTTGCAGTTTTGGGCTTGATCTCCTTTGCTGCAAACTCTTCTGGTTTCTTCACTCGTCTCTGCTCGGCCAAGTAAAGATCCGGATTCTCTTGATCGCTCCTGCTGATCTCTGTTGATCCAAAAATCCTTCCCCCTTTGTTTTTTATTTGGGGAGCCCATTTACAGGGAACCGATGGCGGTTACGTAACCGACGGCGGTCGAGTAGGAACCGGTATCGGTTAGGAAAAAGTAGGCTATTTTTAGTAAAATCGCCCACTTTCCCTGCTTTTGTCTCGAGAGATTAGTTGCGGGCTTGGTCAAGTGACTAGAAGGTCAGTTTTGGGTGCGAGAAAGGGGTCATTAGTCATGGGTGTAGGTGTGGACCAAGTTATAGGTCTTAATTAGGTTAGTTTAGGGTTAGGACTAGGTCATGATGAGGTGGCAAAATGAGGTGGCAGGTAAGGTGATGTGGATTTATCAATTACAAGGTAATTAATAAATAATTGTGTAAGGTTTAGGTGATGAGGTTAGGTTGCGAAATGAGATGTGGGTCACAAGGGGTCGTAAGCCACAAATTTGGTGTCTACAGTAACTTCTCATACACATTATCAGTGTAGGTGGACATTTTACACTCTAATGGGCTCCAAAAAGCATCACATCACCTATGTAAACATATTAAGATCCATTTTTTCTCCCTCATAACACAACCTTCAATCAATTAGACTTATGAAAAACTATTAGAGAGATTCTGAGAACTCAAAGATTATTTATAGACATGTAGCGGAATAAGGCATTATCCTAATTCTCAAAGAGTCCATGAACTTGCAAGTTTGCAAAAATGTTTGTTCTTTCACTATTACATTACTTACTCAAATATATCACATAATTCCAAGACCATAATAACTTCACAAACCAATTATAATGACTAGACAACTTATTATGACCATACAAAACTTTTGAGAAGGATGAATGCACTGAGATAATTTATAGCCTTTTGTGACACCTTCATAGCTATTCACACATCATGGACTCTTAGATACACATGGAACATGAATTATAACATATGATGACTCTATGAAACTTCATAAGACTCAAAATTGCCACTATGTAACTTCACAAACCATAGACCAAACCAACAAGAAAGATAAATAACTCAAATATAAGAAGGATTTTCATATGACAATCATGATATGGAATTTTTTTCACACCATCCATAGTCATTTGATATTTATACCTTTGATACAATCCAGGTTTTGAACCAATAAACCCTTTAATAGACTTATGAATATAGATAAAGTTAGGTTTTCACTCATATTTCAACTTTACAAGTCTACAGACCTTGACTCATTCAAACAACAAAAACTAGAGATTTATTCATACCTTGATGACACATAAATCCTTCTAACATACCTTAAACATGGATTGATAAAAACACTACAACATATATCACTAATGTAACACCTCTAACATGGTTGATATCTATGATGACTCTTGTTTTCGAAGTTGCAAATGTTGACATGTGATTCTTGTCTTAAGACGGTGTAATCTTATGATCTATGACATCATGTTTGTTGTACATAATATGTTATCTGCTAAAAAGGTACAATTCTACCAGCATATGCTGCATAGTAAATGAAGTTATTCAAATATACTTATGATGAAAATTTCACTGCTTGGGAAATTTGAAAATGAGTTTTAGTTTTCATAATTTATTGGGATGCAGAATAGAATTACCTTAAATCAATTTCATTGATCTAGGGTATGCTTCTAATTCATAACTTTTTGGTCATAATGAACAAGATCGATAGATCATGTGATCTCTAAACTCTTAATATTCTGAATTCATGAAGGATCTCCATGGCTCCCTAATCTGTATCCAAACGTGGCTGGGTAATCCGGTTCTTCTTTGACATTTGGGATGAAATTATTTTGTGGACTAAGGAATCTAATTAAACTATGTTCCTTAAATTAGTAACTCTATCCTAAAGGTGAAACCTAACCTAAGTTACTATGTTATTTTGTTAGTGTGGGCTGTTAATAAAAAAAGGGACCTAAGACTAAAACTATAGACTTAGAACTAAGGACTTATTTTAGTTCCTGAACTAATGTTGAAGCTAACCTAGTGTTTGGCTAACCTAAAAGGGGCCTATATGATGAAATAGAGAGGGGGGAGGTCGATGACATCAACCCCTACAAATTTATGAGGAATTAATATAGTCTTATATCTTTTTAAGCTAACAAATTTGGCGAATGCACGAGAAATGTTGGGGGAATGAGTTGGCACCTCTACCAAGTTTTAGTTGCATGTAGTTTTTAACTTAGTCATTGCCAAACATAGAGATGGCGGTGGTGGGAGAAGTGGAAGGAATGACAGTCCTATTTTGCATTTAATATTTTGAAAATGGTGAAAACTACCTAGGAAGAAGAAAGAGTGGTTTTGGTTTTTTTTTTGGTCATTTGGTCTTTTTGAGCTTGAGCTCTACATGTGGTTTCTGCTCTTCAAACCTCTAGTTCAAATTCTTGCATGAATTTTTATCCTTGCATGGCATGAGAAGATAAAATTGGCTCTATGGGAACTGTTGTATATATCTTCCCCCAGGTAGATATAGACAAGCGGAAGAATATGGAAACCAAAGAAATTCAAACCTCAGCACATGGCGCACAAAAGGGGCGTACGACAATGAGTGTCGACAGCAAAATAGATGTGCCCTTGGCGCATGGAAATGGCGCATAACAATGAGTGTCAACATGAGAATGTATGCACCAAGGCGCAGGAAAGTGGCGCACAGAAATGGATGTCGACAATGTAATGGATGCGCCCTTGGCACACGGAAATGGTGCACAACAATAAGTGTCAACAGGGAAAAAGTTGCGCCTTGGCGCACATAAGAGGATGTCGACACAAATGTAAATGCGCCCTTGGCGCACAGAAGAAGATGTCAACATAGAAATAGACGCGCCCTTGGCGCACAGAAAAGAGTGTTGACATGCAAATGAATGCGCCTTTGGCGCACAAAAAGGGTTGTCGACACAAGCATATTTGCACCTTTGGCGCCCGAAAAGGATTGTCGACATGCATATGGATGCGCCAAGGTGCACCTTCAGGAGGCGCAACATTCTGAGCGCTGACAGGAAGCAAACCCTGACCCAGATATTCAGATGGCCATAACTTTTGACTGGGAGCTCCGATTCACACAAGGTTGGACTTTTCGGAAAGCCTACGGCGTCCTCTACCTAACTACGACTGGATATCTTTAATTGGGTGGGAAAAAGTTCTTAAAAATGCAAAATACAGTTTGCCACTTTTGGGGTTTGATATGGTCCTCACCTACCACCATAATGAGATGAATTAGATACAACCTGAGGTGGTTGGGGTAGATTTGGACTTTCTCTCTCTTCTCTCTCTCATTCTTCCTATAAATTGTAAGGAGGGGCTTCTTTCTAAAGGTTGGACATTCTTGTTTTTCCCCTCCCTTCTTCTCTTTGGCAGGTGAATCTGTGGAGTTAAAACCTCCCATTTAAAATTGTAATGCAGCTTTGCCTCTTGGCATTTTGCAGTGTGTTGTATCAATCTTTGGAGCAAATTAAGGCATGTCTGTGGATGATTATCAACCCTCTCAGTGTTTATTTGCATCTTCTTGATCTTTCACTGTAAATCTGGTTATCTGTGCATGATCTTGCATTACATTTTTTTGGTCTGTGTTTATTGACAAGACAGGTGTTCTTCATTCCTCGGTGCATCACCTCTGTTAGTTTAGGTTTTTATTTTCTGCATTTTCTTCCCCCTGTCTCCTTGGAAAATTAGATTAGGTTTTGAGTAGACCTCTACATTTTTTACGTGTGCATCTGAACAGAGGAATAGGAACCGGACTTCATCCGGAGAGCTTTTCCGATTTCGCAAGGTCCCACACTTGGGAAAAGCTCCATGTTATGCAATCACACTGAGAATCTGTAACCCATCGAGTTACAGAGTCCCAGGGGTGCTGTGATTTGACATCAACAGTTTTGGCACGCCCGGTGGGACCCAGAAGTCATTTCACAGTTTCGAAGGAACTTTCAAGAAATTCGGACTTAAAAAATTGCAGGTTTTACAATTTGATATTTTCACCTACCAGGCTGAACTTTGAAATCGATTTTCAAGGACTTAACTTGCTCGAAACAAGTCAAAATTTCACCAGCTGATAGATCTGGGGGTAATCTTCAAAAGGGTATTCTTAGATTTTTGAGATTTTGACTTTCAAAATTTCATGGTTTTTTGATTTTCGGATTTCAGGTTTTCGGAAGTCTGGCATTTTTGGGTTTTTAGGACTGTCATTCCAGAATCAAGTTCCAAACTCTAAAATATCAAAAATACAGGTCTTTCAATTTTCCATTTTTAAAATATCGTCAGGTTTGGTGTGTAACTTGGCAGGATCTAGCCTTTTGAGGCTCACTTTCTAACACATCTGGCGACTCCGAAGGGGTAGAATTCAGCGGTTGTAGCAGCACAAGTTGCCTAGGCACATGAGAAGAATTCGAACTAGGTCCAATACTCAAGAAGAAGGGCTATTTTTCCACTTGCAACTATCACCAGGCAGAGGAAGGAGAGGAAGAAGACCACAAAGATCACCATCTCCGCCTAACAGGACCTTGTCTACACCTCCACCTGGTAGGCCTTTTCTCGCATCAACCAGGGTTCTTAGGCCAATCATAATGGTGCATCTACCACCGAATCCCTTTGTCAATTTCACGGGTAGTAGTCCACTTGCCCTAAATGCTCAGAATCAAATTCCAGTTGCAGCGCTAAAGAATATCCCCTACTTCACAGGTGAAAATCATACTACTCCTATTGATCACATCTAGGATATTGCTAATGCATGTGCAATCCACGAAATAAATGAAATGGATGTTGCAGTCAAGCTGTTGGCTTCATCTTTCAAAGGCAAGGCCTTACAATGGTTTAGGAGCCTTACAGCAGGGTCTATTACGAATTGGAACCAACTTTGTTCTGCTCTTTGCAGCCAATTCGGGGAGAGGGCGGACAATTTATCTTTATTGGAACAGCTGACAACAATCAAAAGGGCTCCTAACGAACAAATGGCAGATTTCAACTTTAGATTCCAACGGACATGGGACAGGATCCCAATAGTTGTTAGACCAACTGCCGAAGGAGCATTCCTTTATTTCTTAAAGGCTATAAATTCAGACATAGCCATGATGATCCAATCAATGGGAGGGACAACGCTGCCAGGGTCCTATGACACAGCGATCAGAGCAGAGAACTGTTTGATCCAAGCCGGAAAGCTTGCACCAAGGCCACCAATGCCTCTCTATCCAGACATGGGAAAGCCTACAACCAGTCAAGCACCAGAGTTGAATCCCATTCCAACTCCTAGGAATCAAAGCAATAATGAGGCGTCGACTTCTTCAAATACTTCAAAGGAATTGCAGGAGGTCATGAAACAATTGCAGAACCTTGGAAATGAGCTTGTGACTATCAAAAGACAGCAAGCTCAAAGTGCTAGACCGTATCAGCCTCAAGTACAGTACCAAGCTAGGCCCCCATACCAACAAAATAGACCACCACCTCAGGCTGCAAATCAAAACCAGAACCAAGGACAACCTCAAGCTGCCAGGCCATTTCGACCGTATGATCCAAATGCAACGACGTCCTCAAGAGCCTTGGTTCCATCACAAAATAACATGGCACAGGAGTACGACTGGTGTTACCCTTGCAATCTACCTCACAATCAGTCAACATGTTTCAATGGTGCACTGAATCAGGCCTTGATGGTGCAAACCATTGGTGTTGCTCAAGAACCAAGCCAGGAGGAGAATCAACAGCAACAAACACAACAAGAAGGACCTCCAACAGAAACCACATTGGCAAATTGGCAAACGGAAGACTTCTGTGGAGTTAACCAACAGCCTTTTCAAGGCGTGGCTGCCAACACACGGTCAAAGAAGAGAAATATAGGAGAGGGACAACCATATAATCCAGTTGTTTCTCAACCCACTCTTACACAACAAGGGGTCAGTAGACCAAACGCAGCTCCAAATGTGCAGAATCAACCTAAGGTACCTGTTGTAGCAACACATGCACCTGTTCAAGCTCCAGAAAAGGTTGCGCCAAGTAAGGGACAGCAAAAGGACAATTCATCCCCCTTCAACATCATCGATCAAATGAAGAAGACACATGTGAACATTTCCATGTGGGAATCACTGGCGATCCCAGGGCAACGAGATTTATTGCAAGCTGCAATGGCTAATTGGTCTGCCACAAATGTATCAAACCAGGGACATGAGAAAGTTCTCACTAATGCAGTGCAACATGATGGGGGCCAGACAAGGAAAAATTTGAAGCCTCCACCATTCTATGTTTCGTTGATTGTTGGAAACCACTTGGTACACAACTGCATGATTGATTCTGGGGCAAGTAGTTCAGTGATGCCGAAGCAAATAGCGGATCAGCTGGGTTTGAAATATGAGCCAGTGCTGAAAGGAGTAGTACAGCTAGATGGAACGGCAGTAGGAACAGTTGGGGTCATCAATGGGTTAAGCCTAACACTACATTCCTGTCCTAATGTTACAGTTCTACAAGATGTGTCTGTGATTGACCTTCCGCCACTCTTTGCGTTGTGTCTATCAAGAGACTTCACCTGCAAAAATTGGTGGATATTTATCTGCAGATTGGTCGCACATGATTTTTAGGACAAGGTATGGAGCCAAAGCAACAATCAGGTCAGAACCAATTGCCCATTTCCATATTGATCCTCATGTACCAAATCCTATCAATGCAAATTGCTCGGTTTTTGATCAGGAGGAGTGTTCAAGTGATCTAGAAACAGGTACTAAGGTCGAGGGAATTCCTGATTTGACTTTGGATGAATGGGCAAACAAGAGTCATGAATTTGACCCATACAAGGAAATTGAAGAATCTGAATTGGGCGTGTATTGTATACACGAAGAAAATTCACCCCATTCCCCGACATCATTCAGCCTGAACAAAAGGATGAAAACAAAGTTTGGAAATTATTTTTCGATGGTTCGAGAAGCAGACAAGGTGCTGGAGGTGGTGCGATGTTGATTTCACCACAAGACATCAAATATTTTTTCAGCTTTTCGTTTCCAGTTTTCCTGTTCAAACAACACGGCTGAATACGAAGCATTGATTCATGGAATTCATTGGGCCAAGAAAAGGGGCATAAAGAACTTGCAGGTGTTTGGAGATAGCGAGCTAATCGTCAACCAAGTTAGGGGGACAACATGCTACAAAGAACGACTTGCTAAGGAGCTACAAGAATAGGGTATGGGACCTCATTGAGGATTTCAAAGCTTTCAACATTGTATCCATACACAGGAAGAAAAATGAAGCCGCAGATAGGCTCGCAGCAGTTGGAGCGACATTTGATGTGGTTGACAGCATCAGGAGAGAAAAAAACACAGCCACACATCCATGTGATTGTGAGGCCAGCAGTTCCAGATAACAACACAAGCTGGCAGGTGTTTGAGAACGATCAACAGATCGTCAATTTCTTACAAGAAGAGGCTGAATTTTTAGCTAGGAATCAGGACAGATTAGAGCAGCAGTATGGGGATCAAGTAGTATAGCTGCGGATGAACAAGCTTCCTAAGGGTTTGGTAACATTGGAGTCTATCTTCAACCCTAACGACCAGTTTCGTAAGGAAAAGGCAAACATACAGGTCAAGAGAGAAGATTCAGAGCTAATTCCGGTTGGGGAAGACAAAACACTTCAAATTGGCAAAGTGGCCACTGAACAGGAGAAATCAGATTTCATACAACTTTGCCAAGAATTTCCAGATGTCTTCGCTTGGAGCTACGAAGACTTGAGAGGATTCGATTCAAATTTGGCACAACATACCATAGAATTGGATCCAGATGCTAATCCCATCAGGTAGAAACAGAGACCGGTCAACCCTCACATTGAGCCTCTAATGAAGAAAGAGCTAAATAAGCTGATAGAGGCAAGCATTATATTCCCGATCAAGCACTCAAGTTGGGTTGCAAACTTGGTTCCAGTCAGGAAGAAGAGTGGAGAAATTAGGTTGTGTGTAGATTTCCGAGACCTCAACAGGGCATCTCTCAAAGATCATTACCCACTTCCTTCAATGGAACAAATATTGCAAGTAGTATCCGGTTCAGAGAGGTTCTCTCTCCTAGATGGCTACTCAGGGTATAATCAGGTGATGGTAAAAGAAGATGACCAGTTTCAAGACAGCTTTCACCACCAAAATGGGGGACCTATGCCTACAAGAAGATGCCATTTGGGCTATCAAATGCTGGGGCCACTTTCCAAAGGGCAATGGATATGGCATTTAAGGGGTTGATCAATAAAATAGTTTTGATATATCTTGACGACATCACTGTATTCTCAAAAAATGCAGTGGATCACCTCTGTCATTTGAGGCAAGTATTTCAGAGGTGTAGAAGATTTGGGGTATCATTGAATCCCAAAAAATACATATTTTTGGCTCACGAGGGAAAACTTCTAGGCCATATTGTTTCAAAGAAAGGGTTGACGATTGACCCAGAAAGAGTTGAAGCAATTCGAGCATTGCCATTGCCAAGTCACAAGAAGGCTCTTCAAAGCTTCTTGGGAAGGATCAATTTTGTCCGCAGGTTTGTTCCAAACTTTGCAGCTCTTGCGAAGCCAATAACACTGATGTTAAAGAAGAGCATGGCATTTAAGTGGAAATCTGAAGGCAAGGCAAGTTTTGAGGCAATAAAAGAGGCTATATCTCAAGCCCCAACTCTCATCAAATCCAGACTTCTCTAAGGAATTCATGCTATATGCCTTTGGTGGTGGAGACACAATTTCTGCAATCCTGGTACAACAAAATAAAGAAGGGTTAGAACAACCAGTTGCTTTTCTTCAGTCAAATCTTGGAGGAATACGAAACTAGGTACTCTTTCATTGAAAAGCATGTCCTTGCGGTAATCAGAAGCTTAAAGAAATTCAAGCACCTAGTCTCAAACAACAAGATCCAATTATTAGTCTCTCATGAGGGAGTCAAGGACTTCCTTCTAAACAAGGATCTGAATGAGAAACGTGCAGGATGGATAACTCGTGTCATGGAATATGACATCGAGATCAAGGTCACCAAACTAGTACGTGGGAAGGGACTATGTGAGCAGCTAGCCTTGAGTCAGAAAGTTGAAGCTGGTGATGAAAAGGAGACTACCTTGATACTACAGGATGATCAAGAACAAGAAAATGATGACGTGCCTACTCCTTGTTGGACTCAAAATATGATACACTTCCTACAGACAGGCCTATGCCCTCCAGAAATGAGCAAAGCAAAGAGGAGATACTTCAGATTACAAGCCATTCCATATGTGCTTGTTGATGGTGTTTTGTTTAAGAAAGACATCAATGGAGTTCTATTGAGGTGCATTGGGATAAGTCAAATTGAGAGGGTGTTACGAGATTTTCATGATGGAGATTTTGGAGGACATTTTGCCCCACAAGTAACAGCTCTCAAAATAATGAAGGCAGGGTATTATTGGCCGACAGTCTTCAGTGACTGCTATACATGGATAAGAAAGTGCAAGAAATGTGCACTCTTCACAGGAAAAGAAAGACAAGCAGCACTTCCATTGCACCCAATTCTGGTTGACCAACCATTTATGCAATGGGTATTGGACTTCGTCGGGGTCATTAATCCAAACTCAAGCCAAGGCCACAAGTGGATTCTCCACGGCAACAGACTATTTCACCAAGTGGACCGAAGTAGTAGCGCTCAAGGAAGCAAATGAGTCTAACATACTAGACTTTTATGAAGGAATAGTGACCAGGTTTGGTGTGCCGTCCACTATCATATCAGACAATGCATTGGCATTTATAGGTTCCAAAATTATGGAATGGGCTGTTAAGAATGGAATCTACTTGAGCACCTCTTCAAATTATTACCCGCAGGGTAATGGATAGGCAGAGTCCACAAACAAAAATTTGCTAAGAATCATCAAGAGGACTCTGGATGAAAATCAAAGAACATGGCATACCAAGCTAAAATCAGCATTATGGGCTGACAGAATAACACCAAAGAGGTCTATAGGTAATTCCCCTTATAAGTTGGTCTATGGAAAAGAGGCAGTATTGCCTATATCATTAGAACTACCTGCATTAGAATTCATGAAGCAGTTGGAGTTGGCTGAGTTCGAACTAATGGAGGCTAGGTATGCAGAGTTGATGGAATTGGAAGAAATTAGAGAACATGCAGTTCAAACAATTGAGAAAGATCAGGCCTTAGTGAAAAGATGGTTTGATAAGAAAGCAAGAGCAAGGACCTTCCAGGAAGGGGACCTAGTTCTGAAATGGGATGCAGATCAGGCAAAACCAGGAAGGCATTCCAAGTTTGATGCCCATTTGGAGTGGCCCCCTACATGGTCACAGGATGTAAGAGTAGTAATGCCTTCCAATTGTCTACATTGGATGGAGAAGAACTTTCGATTCCGGTCAACGGAATCTATCTTAAACATTTCTACTGAAAAGAGAAAAATTTCTACCCTTGTAAATATTAGCTTAGATTTCAATTCCTCTAAGTGCGTTTGCACATTGTCTTGTTGTAGTTAAGTTTCAGTTTCCCCTAAGTGCTTTGGCATAGGTTTCGTTGCTCTCAGGTTGTTTCTACAGTTCAAAGTGCTGTCGGAGAAGGAGTTGCGATTTCAGGCTCGGGATCAGAGATCAAGTTGGTTTCAAGTATTGCTTATGACTCCATGCCCAATGGATTTCTAAAAGGGCCACTAATCTTCTACCTAGCAGGCAGGTGATCCCGTTGAGTCGCCAAATTGTTGTATATATCTTCCCCCCACGTAGATATAGACAAGCGGAAGAATATGGAAACCAAAGAAATTCAAACCTCAGCACATGGTGCACAAAAGAGGCGCACGACAATGAGTGTCGACAAGCAAAATAGATGCGCCCTTGGCGCACGGAAATGGCGCATAACAATGAGTGTCAACATGAGAATGTATGCACCAAGGTGCAGGAAAGTGGCGCACAGAAATGGATGTCGACAATGTAATGGATGCGCCCTTGGGCGCACAGAAATGGCGCACAACAATGAGTGTCCAACAGGGAAAAAAGTTGCGCCTTGGCGCACATAAGAGGATGTCGACACAAATGTAAATGCGCCCTTGGCACACAGAAGAAGATGTCAACATAGAAATAGACGCACCCTTGGCGCACAGAAAAGAGTGTTGACATGCAAATGAATGCGCCTTTGGCGCACAAAAAGGGTTGTCGACACAAGCATATTTGCACCTTTGGCGCCCGAAAAAGGATTTTCAACATGCATATGGATGCGCCAAGGCGCACCTTCAGGAGGCGCAACATTCTGAGCGCTGACAGGAAGCAGACCCCTGACCCAGATATTCAGATGGCCATAACCTTTTGACTGGGAGCTCCGATTCACACAAGGTTGGACTTTTCGGAAAGCCTACGGCGTCCTCTACCTAACTACGACTGGATATCTTTAATTGGGTGGGAACGAAGTTCTTAAAAATGCAAAATACAGTTTGCCACTTTTGGGGTTTGATATGGTCCTCACCTACCACCATAATGAGATGAATTAGATACAACCTGAGGTGGTTGGGGTAGATTTGGACTTTCTCTCTCTTCTCTCTCTCATTCTTCCTATAAATTGTAAGGAGGGGGCTTCTTTCTAAAGGTTGGACATTCTTGTTTTGCCCCTCCCTTCTTCTCTTTGGCAGGTGAATCTGTGGAGTTAAAAACCTCCCATTTAAAATTGTAATGCAGCTTTGCCTCTTGGCATTTTGCAGTGTGTTGTATCAATCTTTGGAGCAAATTAAGGCATGTCTGTGGATGATTATCAACCCTCTCAGTGTTTATTTGCATCTTCTTGATCTTTCACTGTAAATCTGGTTATCTGTGCATGATCTTGCATTACATTTTTTTGGTCTGTGTTTATTGGCAAGACAGGTGTTCTTCATTCCTCGGTGCATCACCTCTGTTAGTTTAGGTTTTTATTTTCTGCATTTTCTTCCCCCTGTCTCCTTGGAAAATTAGATTAGGTTTTGAGTAGACCTCTACATTTTTTACGTGTGCATCTGAACAGAGGAATAGGAACCGGCCTTCATCCGGAGAGCTTTTCCGATTTCGCAAGGTCCCCACACTTGGGAAAAGCTCCATGTTATGCAATCACACTGAGAATCTGTAACCCATCGAGTTACAGAGTCCCAGGGGTGCTGTGATCCGACATCAACATGAACTATAAGAAGAACAAGAAGAAGGTTTAAAGGATATTTTTGGCATTCTAAGGAAGGAATCAAATTCGTTCTTGTATATTTCTATAGAAAGTAAATACAAGAGCTCTATTAGGCATGATAGGCCATATCCATTAAGTCTTTTTCTTTTAATTAAGTGCTTCATAAAAAATACTATGCTCTCTATGGAAATCTTCTAGTTATCATTCTTTGATCATTTTAATTTTTTCTTCTATGGTGTTTTATTTTTTGCTTTGGATTCATTATCATCTTTGGTTTATTATTTCAAAATGAAATCTAGGAGTATCATTTCATAATTCTGGGTAATCTTGCTTTTGCACGAGTCCTTAGAGCAGTGGCTTCAAACTAGTTTTTTTAGTTAAGAGATCTTTTGACTACATGTATTATTGTAATGTATGTGTTTGGGTTGTTAGAATATTAATATTATTTCTTGAATGGTTACCTTGTTATCACTATTGGAAGATTTAGATATATGAAACTTATTTGATATTGAAATTGTTGTCTGGGACCTTGTTGTTCTAGATTTTACATTTGATTTACTTGTTGTTGTAGAATTTGAAGACCATCATTTTTTCTTGATCGAGAAAAAACATATGTCATGAGTTTCATCTTATGAACATTAATACGGATGACTATAAATCCTAATATTTCAACTTGCATGCCTTCTTTCTGATGTGGTTGAATGAAATTTTGAAGGACTCCTTGTGTAGACAATACACCATCATTTTGGAAGTATAACATGTTTTATGAATGAGTTTGGTTTTTTGGTAATGAAAGTGGGAATTTCTAGTCTATTTAATATTACTTTGAGACTGTAGGTTAGTTGAGGAATTACCCACTTCGTATTTTCTAAAACCCATTTTGGGTTTTTAGTTACCTTGGAAGATCTTTATAGGTATGGAGATTACTCTCTCTAAATCATGGGTTGTCGTTGAACTTTAGGGAAAAAAATTTGTTCAAATGATCTTTTTATTCTCCTTATTTTTTATTTGATATATCCTTGAGTAACTAGCTTGAACTGAGTATGAGTTACTTACCTTTCCTTATGTCATGGAGATTCTAAGTATTGGAATGATTCTTTGTCATTTGGTGGAAATGTGGATGGTGATTTTACTTTGTGGAGGAAGGATAGATTGAATTACTTGTTGTATGATATTATTTATGTGTTGTTAAATTTCTTGTTCATTGAATCCTAACTATGAGCTATAATTTTATATCAGTTAAGAACTTATTGATCTTAAGTGGGTTTCTCTCATTTGATTTAGCACACTATGTGCGTTACTCTTAAGGAAGTCATTTTTGTGTCTTTTCATTTGTCTTTAATAAAATAGATGCCTATCCTGTGAAAGGAGATATGGTTGTTTTCTTCCTCCTTCACGTGTTAGTATCTTGTATATTGAGAATTTTGATTACTTTGTTAAATGCTCTTCGTGAGCTGTACTGACTTGAGATTCAAGAAACCAGATTTGTCTGATGTATAATTGTTTCCCTTTATGTGCAATTGATATTTTTGGTTAGAATATTTAAGATACTTTGATAGATTTATGATTGTTGTGTTGATGGGTCTCTTGAGGACATGGTTGAAGTCCCTTTCCACAAATCTGGAATGTTATCACTCATTTCCTTGTAATTACTCCTTGGGATGAACTCTAGCATAAGATAAGGGAATGATAATAATTTTAGTTTGGTTCAGTACTTTAACCAATTCTACTCTTTGGGGATTTGATAATGGTTGGTCAAAATTTATGTGTAACTTGAAGGTATCTTTTATTTCTTTGGCTTTTGGTTACTTAAATGATGATTTTGCTAGGACTGCAGAGTGTTAATTATCACTGTTCCGTTTAGTGAAAATTTAACTGAACTCATTCAGGTTATTTAGATTATTTCTTCTGTGAGTTGACTTTTTTGTTCCTAATTGATTAAGTCTTACTTACCTAGAACATAGAGACATAATGTTAAGCAGTACAACTTTTTCCTCTGTTCTAAACTTGAAATCTATCTGCAAAATTGTTCTAAACTTGGCATAATATGAGGCATAATATTTTACAGATAGAAAGACATAGAAATTTACATCTGTTTTACTAAATAAATTACATCCTTATTATGATGAAATGTGGCTTCATTACTTGACATGTACTTGTGGAAAATAAAGTTGTAATAAGATTTAGTTTTGTACTTCTATTTTGACACTTTGTAATCTCTAAAATGTTTCTGGATTCAATGAATGTATCACTCCTTGTTGATGAATAAAAGATGTGATGATTGCTAAATAATAAATTATTGTAATACTTTCTTCTCATGAATTGGGATGTATTATTAGCTATTATCCTAATGAAGGAGAGATGTTAATATACTTAAGTGTTCTAAAATGTTAAGGGAGGGAATCTGAATTGTTAGTTGGCTTATTTTCTCAGTTAGAGATGCAACTTATAAAATTCACACTCATAAGAAGATCCACAATCAATGCAATAAGGACTATATTTGAAATATATGGATGTATGTGTATTATCATAAATGGACACTAGTCCATGAAAAGGGGAAAAGGGATAATTCCCTTGAGTTCAATCATGGAGACATAATTTAATAACTCGTTGATGTGTTATGAAATGTTGTAAGCAAATAATTTAAAGTGATATTTCTTAGGAAGATTTCCTTAATAAAATTAGGAATGCTCAGAAAGGAATTAAATGGAATTTAGACTTCATCTCCATGAAGTATAAAATAAAGGTTTAAAAGGGACTTATGTAAGATAGGGATGGAATATGTGAAGAATCAATTAACATTTTCATAACTTCAAGAGAAAAATTTTCATTATATTATGTGATTTGTATCGTTTAAGGACAAATTGAAGCATGCAATTTATCGGTTAGGAAGCATATTTTATATGTATACCTACCTCTCATGTAGTTTCAACTTGTAGCCTTATATTTTAAATAACCTAGTTGAATCTTTATAGGTTAAAGTGATTAATCTTAATAAAATGATTAATGGGTTGATAAAATTATAATCTAAGGTATATTCATCTAGTTGAGGAAACTCAGTTGGATGTTGGAACACATCAACTACAACATAGTACCTTTGTAATGAGAGGATTCATTATGAGGATACTATGATGCAGTTGATAGGTCTCAACACCCCCGCATAGTTTGTTCAAATTGATTCACATAAGTGCTTAAATAGATCATGGTTTTTCTCTATGCAAGGATATTAACTTGATCTAGTGTCGAGTTCATCTCATGTTGACTTAGGCTAACTAGACACACCTAATTGATGTAATTTGATTGTGTATGTCTATGTACCCTTAGTCACCATGAGTATTCATCCACACTAGGGCATGTTGCTAACCTTGTCTAGAGTGTAACTTTGAATCAAGTGGGAATGACAGAAGTCAGGAAAGACCATTCTAGATAACATAACAAGTGTTGTGAGGGACTTGTTTATTTTTTACAAGTATGTTGTATAGGAATGTAAATATGATAAACATGTTTAAAATATTTCGCCAAAGTATCCCAAGTTGTTGGTTGCGTTGTCCTATGTCACCTACTTTAAGAAGCGAGACTTCAGATGAATATCGGTAACAAATATACAAATAACCATCTTAAGAAAAACAATTTGATACCCCCTAAAATGATAAAAGAACCAAGTATACATTGTATACACATGTTGAGTAACATGAGAGATTGGTTTTGTACCGAGTCATGAAATGAGAGATCGGTGTTTCACCGAGTCATTACAGCTGCATATGGTTTTCTGTTATAAGAATATTTTGGCATTGGAATGTGTGTTATAAATTATGTTAATTTAGAAAAAATAACATTATGTATAAAAAAATTATTGTTGCTAAATTCTTAAAATGGGAATGTTACAACTAATCACATGATAAACTCATTTTACAAGGCATTATTTAACATACCTTATATACTCATACACATTTTGGAATAGAAACAACATAAAGGACACCTTAAGGAGGATATTTTGAATAATTACAAGACATTTTTCATGCTTGATATAGTTTATTTTACTTATGTTAAGAACTCTCATACTAGATCACAGTTTCATGGCAGTTGACATAGACCAAACTCTTGATAGAACCCTCAACCATGATAACATGTGCAAACATATGACCTTAAACTCAGACTTGACAGTAGAATAGGAATTTTAAAGATAACAAGACTACTCCATGTTAATTTTTCACACTTGGACTAAGAATTATAAAGACAAACATGAATGATAACAAGACACATATCGACACTCATAAAGGCAGGAACTCAAAGTATCATAGATTTACCACTTGACATACCTTCATATGATTAAAAATTTTGATGATGGCTCCATGAATCCTAATAGAGACACCCAAGATATCTATAATTTTCCTAGAAAATTAATATATCCATGTACTCATAGGGCCTGACACCAAGGTCTTTTATCAACCTCTTCAGATACTCCACCTTCTCTTTTCTATCATCTTCTTGATGGTATTCTTGGGAAGACAACAACAACTCCCTAGGTTCAACAAGAGAAAACATAACTTCATGAATAATGGGATCACTTTGATTAGTACCAATAACTTTGGGATCATCTTTAGTCCTTCTGAGTTATTCTTTTACCTTATGAGCTAGTATAGTCTTAACACAATCCTTCCTTTTTTAGGTGTTCATTTTGAATCTATAGTATCTTTCAATGTGACCTAATTTGTTACATGTGAATTAAATAGGAGCACTCTTACCTCTAGAAGAATTAGTACTTTTCTTAGATTCCTTTTGATGAAAAAACTTGGCTATATTCCCAAATTGATTACAACCATAACACACAAATTCATGCTTCTTATCATTTTTTCCAAATCTGATTAGGAGATTCATGATGACATAATTTTGCAATATGAACCTTCTTATGACAACTATAACATGCAATATCCCTTGATTGATAAAAATGTTCATTCCTACCATTGCTCCATGGAAATACATTATTAACAAAACTCCTACAGTCTCCTTCTCTATGACCAAAAGTATTGCAAGAGTAACAAACACCATTGAACTTACTTGTAGATTTCATAGCATTAGACTACCTGATACTCTTATTGAAATCTTTAGCATCCTTCATAGATTTATTAGCATCACTAGGTTAATCTATGTTTACTTCATGCTTCTATGAATGTTCTTCTTTGTAGTCAAGATGAACTTTTTCATTTGTAGTTATTTGAGTCTCTAACATGTTATTTAGGGATTCTAAAATTTTCTCTAACTTTTCATAGGTCTTCAGCTTACTATGTTCCTGATCCAGATCTAATTTTAAGGAAATCAACTCATCTTCATACCTGTTGCAATGTTCTTATTTGACTTCTAAGGTTTTAGTCAAATTTTCCACTTGAGATTTCAAATCCATGATGGCTTTATTATGCACTATCTCCATATCCTTGAAATGAATTTGGTAGGATTCCATACATGAATTAACTACTTCATTACTCATACTCAATGTTACTACAATATCTGAATACTTACCCATTGTTTTTGCTTCAAAATATCTCCTTCAAATATCTAAAATTTCTTCACAAGGACCTGTTAGTGCAAATTCACAGCACCCCCCAAAGTGACATATGGATCTACTTTTCTAAGGTAATTTCGTTTGGTGTGAATGCACAACATTGAGATTTCCCAAAGTGTGGGACCTTTGCAAATGGGGAAAGCTCTCCAAAGAAGGCTAGTTCCTCTTCCTAAACTACCTGCCACAAGCTATTCTAGTGTAGGCAAGCTAATCTAATCCTAATCTAACTTCCAAGGAGACAGGGAGAGCAAGAAACAAGGAAAAAAATAGAGCCTAAACTAAAACGATGATACACTAGAGAAGGAAAATGTTGAACTTCTATTGAAACTACCGTGGAAACAAAGAGAGGTGAGCAATGGAAAGGATGGACAAGTGCAACACACAACCAAGGATGGATTTCACACAAAAAATGTTCTAAAAATCCATGAACACATATCCAAAACCTGTAATGAACATTCAAACATGCACAAATACCTGAAATGAAGAGAGGCAAGAAGAAAACAAGAAAAAAACGAGCAAGGATGAACAAATGCATCACAAAACATGTTTTTATTGCTCCAGAAGTTTGCACAAAACATCATTTCAAGGTAAAGAGGAAAAAAAAAACCATTACAGAGTAGTAGAGGAGGTTCAAACTCCATTTTCAACCCTGGGGAAGAAAATAAGGGAGATGCAGAGAAGAAGGATGAACAAATTTTACAAATGAGCCAAAACTAGCTTTTATAACCATCGAACAGAATGGAAGAAAGGAGAAAATGCAGGCAAAATCTGATTTGAAACTCCAACCACCAACAAATCCCTTCAATCTCACCTAAAAATTTATGGGCTTCATGGAAAAACCCATACGCCAAAGTACATTGCTTTGCAGAGAAAGAAAGAGGCCCATACTTCATTAATTTTGGTGGTTGGGGGCCAGTTTTTGTGTTTTTTACATGCTAGAGACGTTTTCCCCATCTTTCTCTTGTAATATCCATCAAAAATCAAAATTTAACACTCCATCATGTAGAGGATTTTACAAGCTTTCCAATGATAATAAAGAACGCGAAAATCTGAGCTCAGGATCGAAATTTATGCCCCTTTGAAGATTTAGGGTAAAATGGTAATTTTAGAGCAAAAAATCGGATTGGCGGGCCGAAACTTGAAAATTTTTCCTCTTTTTTGAATTTGGGAAAAATTCCAAAAAATTCCCCTCACCCCGCTGCTCCTCTACCACATGGCATCACCTGGTTTGCTGATGGAATCGTGGGCTCAAACTTCACCTTTTTCCTTTTGATTTTTCATTGGGAAAATCTCCCAAAATTTCTCCGCGCTCTGCCACTCCACTACCACGTGTCAACTTCTGGTTCGACCGTGGGTTTCAAATCACATTTTCCTCTCTTCACCCGCCAAGGGAAAATTTTCCAACAATCCCCCACTGCCCCGAGCTCTGCACTGATGTGGACACGTGGCACTTTTTAATCGCTTGGTGGGGATGTGCCTCTATTTTTACCTTTGCACCTTTTTTGGTTTTTTGGGAAATAAACCAAAAATTCTCCCACTGCCCTAACTTCTGCTAATAACAAGACACGTGGCATCTCCTAGCTAGGCGCAGGCCTTAAACAGTTTCTTTTCCTTCTCCTTTATGGGCCCGCGGGCTGATTTTTTCCTTTATGCTCTTTGAAAAAAGCACCAAAAAACTCCAACATTCCCCCGACATCCACCACTTTGCCCTGTCATGTGGTACCTTCTCATTGGCTTCGGGACTGCCCAGGGAAAATTTGCCGAGCCATAACTTGAAAATTACAAGGAGTTAGGAGGAAAATTTTACCTTTTTGGAAAGGGGAATAAAAATCCTATCTGATGAATCCATTTCCAGAAACCTTTGAGTTCTTAAAATGTGTGAAAATTGAATTTGAATCACAAGCAATGAAAGAATGAAGGCAAGTTAGCCAAAATAAGCAGGGGGGTCATTTTGAATAACAGGACCTGCTCGGATACCAATTGTTGGAAGGACAAGGGACTGAGAAGGGGGGTGAGACAATCCTACAATGATTTTTATTTAATTTAACAAACCATACATTCATCAATTAGATTATGCATATAACATTTATAACCATGTGTTCTTATTAATATGTGTAACTGTTATCCCGTAAAATTGACAAGGGCAATTTTACCGATAACCATACCGAAAATTTTGTTTCGATCCCTCGTTAGGGATCCTTCGCATTCAGAATATTGTAAAATCCCTTCCCGGGAAATTCAGTTTTTGAACTTAGTCTTTTTGAGCCTTTTTTGGCTGGGCGCATGGTTTTTCCTTGCAACATCAATTTTTGATGCGCCCCCTTAAAAGCCTTTGGCGCATGGTTTTCCATGTTAGCACGCTTCTCGGTGCGCCAAAGGCGCATGTATTCTCCATGTTACATCATGTTTTGGTGCGCCAAAGGGCGCACATTTCCCCATGTCGACATCCCTTTGGGCGCGCCAAAGGCGCACCTATGCTTCTGTTGACAACCGTTTTCGCGCGCCTTTTCAAATGGTGGTTGGCGCATTAATGACAAATTTTGTTATATATACCTATGCGCGCCATGTCATTTTCATTGTTCTTTTTTCAAGGCACGTGATTGCTCTGGGTGTGTCAGCTCTGCTCTGTCGTTGTCATTTGCTCTGTGGGTCCGCTTTCCAACCGTCTTTATACATTCGAAGGTAAGAGGTTCATCCTCTTTTTCATTTTTGTGCTTTGGTGTGCTCGGTCTGGTTTTCGTTTGATGGCCCGTTTTTAAATGTTGTTTTGCATTGGACTGGTTCTTCCCCTATCCCGCATAAACCAACTTCTTCCTCCTCTCCCTCCCTCATTTCCAGTTTGTAGGGGAAGTTGGTTTGATTAGGCTTGGTGTTAGAATGAATAATGCTTAAATGTTTAAAAGTATTTTTGGTATTCCCCTTGGCGCGTTGCCGCGTCATGTTGCACCTTAGACAGTCGCGCCCCTCGGCGCGTCTACCCAGCATGCTGCAGTTATTAATCATGCGCCCCTAGGCGCACCCTTTCGGCCTGTAACACGCTCGAAACCCGCGCCTCCTTATATCCCTTTGGCGCATCTTTTACCCCTGTTGCATCCCTCTTCTATGCGCTAAAGGGCGCGCCCAGCTTCCATGCAACGCAAGAGTTATTTGCGCGTGTAAAACCTCCAAGGCGCGGGCGCACCTTCCGTTGCAAGTACATGATGTTGTGTAGCCCCCCCATACGCCGCGCCATATACCTTTGGTGCGCCTTTTTTCCATGTTGCACAATCTGCCCATGCGCCAAAGGGCGCACCAAATCTCAATGTAACATGCATTTCCTGTGCGCCCTTCTATATAATGCAGTCTGCTTCATCCATGCGCCATGCGCCGTTGGCGCCAACTTAACCTCTGTTGCACCCTTTTCCTGTGCGCCTTGACTATTCAGCCTGTTACATACATTTTTCATGCGCCCTGCGTCCCGAACCTTAAAAGTTCTAACTCTTTCTTCTGCTAGTATTCCAATGGAAGATCAAATGACTAATTCAAGCTTCTTGGATTGGGTTTCGCTCCTTCTACGTGCAGATCATCAGATAAGCCTTGAAGAACACATGTCTACGTCTAGCAAGAGACCCATCAAACCAAGAGGGAAGGCAAAGCTAACAGAAGAAGAAATGAAATACAAATATCAGAGGGTCAGAATGCCCGAATCACAGGCAGAGTGTAATATGGATGTCAGGGATTCTGAACTGGGCCACATTGACATAGAGGAATTCTGGGTAAGGACTCAGAAAGCGACAAGGAGTCCATGGATGGATAAATTGATAGGCAGCGCCCTGCACTTTGCCGGAGGAATCCCTGTCAGCGCTGTGAATAACGAGTTCATGATGATTGTTGCACAATCCTTCAACAAAGACACGAGATGTGTCGAGAATAGCAAAGGCGAGGTAGTTATAAACCTTACTGCCCGTCGCTTTGAGTTGATGCTTGGAATCCCTCACCACCGAAACTATGTGGCTGTTAGCCAACAAGAATGCCTCAAGGCTTGGGAGGACAATGAAGACAAGTGCATGCAATTAATGAATGAGGTCTACCTCAAGAATAAGAAGGTAGTGACCCGGTGGCCTCAAACTATCCACCAGAGTGATTTCTCGGAGGAACTCAGTGATACAATCACCTTCTTGAGCAGAGTCTTCGGTCTTTCAGATGCTCACTACTTCCATAAGTGGATGCTGCGGTACCTGGAAACAATGAATAAAAATCTGCCCGATCAGTGTTTCTGCTGGGGTGAGATAATAAGCAGCACAATATCCGAGCAGCTACAACAGTTTGCCACAACAGGAGTGTTCCACATGAACTCCTACGTAGTGTATGCTGCTGCGTCTGAAAGGGATTATCCAGGGCTGCACCGAAGCGGAACTTGGCCTCAGGCCAAAATATATGAATACTATCAAGAGCTGAAGCTGGAGAACAGCATCCAACACTTCGCTAAAATCAATGATGTTTTCTTCTATCACATCATGTGCATGTTGCGGCCAAATTTGACTCATGGCCGGACAACCAAAAACATAGTGGCAGTCACAGAGAAGTGGGGCGCCTTGTTCACCCAGTTTCCCACATTCACCTATCTGAGGGCGGTCAACTTTTTGGGCGAACCAACCAGGTTGCCAAGGTATGCTGGACCAAAGCTGATTTTATTGGAACTATCAAGACAGCTCGTCACATACCATGAAAAGTGCCTCAAGAGAAAGAAGGGCGGAACTCCTTTCCCCCTCACAGTAGGCCGTTACACATGCTCCAGCTATCACAAGGCGAAGGAGATGTTTGCTGAGCTAGAATTGCTCAACCTAAAGCATGATTTCCCAGCAAGGCCTACATTCGACCCTAGGGGCTGTCTACCAAGGGCTAAGCTTGATCCGATTCATGTCCCTCAGATTGAGGATATCTACATTGACGTTCTCCATGAGGTAGAACTCAGAAGAAAGGATCACTCTCGCTTAGCATTAACGGAAATCATCCATTACGGAGTGGCCATCGTCCCAAAAGGCTTCCAAACCACGGAAGACGAAGTAGACAAAGTATATAATGACACAGAAGGGGATGATTGGCCCTTCCCGGACATTGACAGAAGCAAGGCTCCTCAGACAATCGAGGAGAGGGTCAAGGAGACTATGCGGAGAACAGAGCATTGGTGCCGCATGAATGGGTTAATCTACCTCGGTGTAGATTTTACAACTTCTCCTTTGGGTAATGCACCTCCAAGGTCAAAGAAGCAGCTAAAAGGCAAAGCTGCGGAAGGTGAGCCTAGCACCATTCAGGAGGAAGCCCCTGAAAGTCCTCTTCCTTCAGAGCCTGAACAAGTAATAACCCTGGATTCGCCAGAGAAGGAATTGACAGAGGATAGTCCTATACGCCCATCCACCCAGGATGTCGGCACCGCTACAACTACAGAGGTCTCTTCTATCCCTTCTTCTTCTCTTCCTCCCCTTCCTCAGATGTCGGCAACCACTCCTTTGGTTGTGTCTTCTCCCCCTTCTTCTACCCTTTCCCCTGCCTCTTCGTCCATCTTCTCCTCTCTCGCTGATTTGTCTTCCTCCATTTCTTCCCTCATTTCCGGGCTCCCTTCCCTTCCCATGTCTTCTGCAGCCCCGGTTTCCCTTCCTCCCGTGGACACCTCCGCGGCTATTCTTTCAATGCCACCGCCGCGTGTCTCCACGTTCTTCCCCTCTTCTACCGTTGCTGCTTCCCCCTCTGTCTCTGGTCCTTCTTCAATAGGACCAGCTTGGATCTCTCAGCAGCTGAGCCAGCCAAAGAGGAAAGTCCCCATCGCTCCGATGGACTTTTCGGTTATTCCGGCTAAAGGAGCAAAGAAGCACAAGCCGGTTACACGCTTCTCCAAGAGCGCTGCAGGTGAGAGAGTTATGGAAATTGCCTACCCCGATCTCACCAAAGAAAAAGAAGATCTGTCTCCGGCAGATTTCACAGTGACCCAAGTCACAATGGGGACATCCTCTGAAAGTCTCCAGGGGGAAGCTCTTTCCGCAGTTGATGCACTCTGCGAAAAGCTTCAGGAAACAAAGGAAGAAAAGAGGCTACTGAAGGAGCAGAATAAATACCTGCTTCAAGCCCTACAGAAGATGGGAAGTGCACCTCCCACAACTGCCGCCGAGACTCCTGAGCTGCTCAGCCAGGAGAAGATCAATGAATACTCAAAGATCGGCGAGCAAGGTATGGTTGTTTCTGCTTGGAGGAGCCAAATCCTTAAGGATAGTGAAAAGGTGATCGCCGAGTATATTAGTTTATACCTGAACATCGAGAAGGCGAATAAGGAACTCCAAACATTAGCAAGTCCAGTATCAGAAGAGCTCGAAAATGCCAGACTCCAACACGAGGCCTTCCAACAAATGTTCGACTGTTCAGTCGAAGATTTGGTCAAGTTTGGAGTATTCGGTCATCCAAGGACCCTCAACAAGATCATGTCCACTCTGGACTATCGGATAGATCAGCTTGAATTTGTGTTAGAGAAGATAGACAAGGTGAAGGAAGAGGCCCTGGATGCGATGCATCAAATGGAGAAGATTGTTCTATCTATGACTCCACGGTTGCTCACTCCTTCCCTCACCTTGAGATCAGCTGACGATACTATCCGAATTTTCAAGGAGCTAGCTTCTCAAGGGACAGGGCCAGAAGTCACTTTCGACATCGAATCCATCAACAACCTACTGGCCTGTAGAGACTTCATCGGGTCCCTAATCGAGGCGGGTAAAGACTATTCCAAGGTCCCCGAAAAGCTCATTGATGAGCGGGAAACTTGCGAAGCAATTAGTGAAAGGCACAAGGATCCGTCACAGGATCAATTTGCGCCAATGATCAGCAAGTTCTTGGAATACCGCGCTCAGTTCCACACCTCATCTCCTGATCAGCATCAGAAACAGGCGACCCCTTTTAGGCCACAGGATCATGATGATGAATAGCTTCTTCTTCTTCTTCTTCTTCTTCTCCTCTCTATTCTCCGACTTTCTCTTCAAAATATCTGAAGTGTGTTGGCACAAACGATGACATCATCCATGTTGCATCATGGGATGATGTCATCCATCCAAGTTGTAAAAGTCAACATGACTTTTGGATATTTTGTAAATATCTTGTGAATAAGTGGTTGGCTCCATTTTGCCCTCTCTCTCCCTCACTTTCTATAAATACTAGAATACTTGTTGTATTCAAGGAGGTGAACATTTTTCAGATAGAAATAGAGGTGAGGAGAGAAAGACTTTGAGCTTTCTTGTAACAGATAAAAACAATTAATACAATTATTCAGACTTTGTGCTCAATAGCTGTGTTATACACTAGATCTTTCTTATGTTAGATCTGCATGTGTCTTTTCTGTTGAATTCATATCTACTTTTCCGTCACTTGTTTATCAGTATTGCTTTGTTTATTTATGCGAGTAGGTTTGGCTCTGTTTACTACCAAGCCCAAAGCATAGATCTTCTGACCCTTCCGCTTTGGAACTCATTTCTTTTCTTCCTTCGGATCTGTTCTTTCTCTTCTCCTTCTCTTATTCCTTTCTCTTCGCAGCCTAGAACACTCTACTGGGATAAGATCCCAACCCCCGAAGGCAGAATCTGTGAGACTTGCATAGGTTCCTGCTAGTAGAAGTAGCAATAAACCAGTTTCGCTTTGCTGTCTCAAAGAGGGGCTAAGCCCTGCAACACCGTTGGCCCGTTTATCCATAGATCTGTCCGCGTGACAGATTTTCGGACCAACAATAACATCAACGACAAGAGCAAGAAATAGATAACTCAACACAAGAACACCTTATGTAAGTGGGAAACCCTCGTGGGGAAGAAAAACAACTGAAAATATTTTTATATTACACAAAGAAAATATATTTACTGAAGCACCAACTTCACAAAGATCACCAACCCATGATTTAGTAAGGCACCAACCCCATAAGGAGCACCAACGATACAAGGAGCACCAACCCCTAATTTATGGAAGAATGAACTCCACAAGGAGGATACAACCCCCTAGGATGACCAATCACAAACTCAGCCACTTGATAATGTTTTATCTCTAATTTTTCTTCTTCCACAAATGATGGAAATCACTTATTCAGCTCACAAACCCTAGCTCAAACCCTAGGGCATCAAACTTTCTCTATCTTCTTTCTTCTCAACTTGTATTACCAATAATATCTTACACACATGTTGTAAAAATCTAATAAACATGAAAAACATCTAATCATCCTTCAAATCATTCCTTCATACCTTCAAAACTCTCTCACCTATGTTACACTTCTTGCACACACACACAACTAGCTTTTAAAAGTACATAAAACAATGCTTTTATAAGTTCCTTTTCATTTTAAATTCAAAAAAAGTTTTTTCCCTCCTTTGGCTCGACCCATACATCATAAAACATCCAAAATTCAAATCATAATAGTCATAAGTGACTCAAGTAGGTCAGCCCAGCCAAAAACATCATTACATGCTCAAAAAAGATTCAAATCCCCTTCGGCACAAAGAAAAAAATACCCTAATCTCATAACCATAACTAGTCATGACCCATAAATAACTACAATGTTTAAATTAAAATTTAAACATCATAAATTTTTAGAATTTATCTCAACCAATTAGATTATTTCATTTAATGGGACTATTTCTCTTTGTTCTTCTCTAAACAGTTGTTTCCTGCACCCTTCATGACCTTGAAATACATCTTTATGCTACTAGATCACCCAGAAACATCCAAAATATTACATGTGACAAATTTATGGAAATTCCAATACCTGTATAACACTTATAAGAAAGTTATAAGTCTTGAAATAATCAATTTCTCAAACAACATCCACTTTTGACTTCAACAAATCAAATTGCCCAAAACTTTATTTTCAAAGATTAGCTAGTTAACACCTTTACAGAAATAGTCAATAATTCTAAATGAGTTCATTAGATGAAAAATGCATCCCTATTCACATTCCAGGTGATAGGAAGCATCGCCTAATTCATCTCATGCTCCAACCAACTCAAATATTTAGCAAATCTTGTCCTGTCCCGCACTAAAAAAATATTACTATCCAAAACCTGACCTAGAAACCTTAGAAAAACTCTTAATCATGAGATAAAAATTAAATAAATATAAATATATCTAAATAATATTTCTAACAACACTTTAATCACCTCATAATTCCCCATGTAGCTCAAGTTATGCCCATTTTACTGAAGACTACTTTTACTACCTCAAAACTGCCCTTTGACCAGTCAACCTAAATAAAGATCACTTGACCATGTAACTACATCCCCATGACCTGAAATATATTTTAACATGAATAAAAACTCACATACATCCCACAATTCTAATTTATCATACAACTCCTTTAAACAACCTTGTCCCAAAACACTCTTCTTCATAAACTAGCATCTTTTAGTGGAGGCCACTCATCACAATCCCATATACCATACCTTTCTAGAAATAAGGAGTCCTATACATTTTCCAATCATAATCCACTGACTAGGAAGAAATTATGGCCACCTAGGAAACAATTATTCCATACCACTTTCAAGCTAGGGTTTCAAACTCATAAATAATCGTTTACCTTGTTACAATTCATTCATAAAAACCTAACGATAAAATGACCTAATTATCGTTGTGAGATATTTTAAAATAAATATAAAAAAATCCCTGAAAGCTGCAAGGTCCCATGAAAATCTCACTATTTAGGGTGAACATCATAAGTTCTAATTCTAGCTAGAAATGGCCTTGTTCTTAATCTTGTCTCACCAAAACTGACATAACTTACAAAATTCACATCCTAACATTCTGAAAAAATTCTCAAAGCGCCATAAAAAATCAAAATAACATCTCAAATCATCATAAATTCATCTCCATCTCTAAAAATATCAAGACACTAAGACTTTCATAGTTACCTCTTTGGGTTTTGTATTGTAGAAGCTAGCGTCAACTAAAATAACAATAAAACTCATCATGAAAGAACTCAAAATGACCCAAAAAATACATGGTACACCAAGATAAACTTTCATAAAAGCATCAATGAGCTCATGTATCTCCAAAACTCATCCTCATACCTCCTAACATCCATTCCTATTCTAAATGAGCACTTAAAACATAGTCAATCATCTATATCTACACCTTAAAACTAATGTGAGTTATCAAATACTCTCCAAACCTACTAACCAACATGTCAATATGCTTCCCAAGAAATCAATAATCTCATACCACTATGTAACATCACCTAGAAACCTTAATGGGCTTGGAAGATCAAGCAATCCTCACTGAATCTCCATGTATCATCATGAAGACTCATGAACCATCATGTCAACACCATCCACAACATCAAATGACCCTAATACATCATCCACTTTGTCAATAATGTGGTTTTTCATCAATTAAAAAACTTATAGGACCACATGCCAATAAGAAAACCTTTGACACCTATTTGTCTTTTCTACCAACCACCAACTCTATTGTGTGTTCAACCCTTAATTAAATTTTAGGTGAATTTAATTAGTTGTAGAATGGATTAGATTTTATTTACAAATATAAAAAAGATGATACAATACAAATATTAATTAAAAATTTTAAATCAGATCAAATAAGAAGAATTTTCATACACTAATTAACCTAACATGTAATTTAAAGTAAAAAGAGAGCGTATGGAAGCACTTAGCTAATTTTTACTAATTTTTGGAGAGATCTAGGATTATTCAACTGAGAAACAAAGAGATCTAAAAATAAGTAACCTTCACAAACTAGCATAGATCTATGACTGAACTTAGGTTATGACCCTACCATCAATTCAAGTTCATATCATATGGTCCAACATCTTCTATATGGTCTTGGAACCACTATAAATTTACCTCTTCAAATTACTGGGTTTCCCACCTTCTTATTTTTAACACATATCACAAGGCTATATGAATGGACCGGTCATCATCTCAAACCCTAGCCATGGATGAGGAGTCCTAAAAATAATCATTTTAAGAGTTTTGGTTACCCCCATCCACCACCAATGTCATCAATACTCTAAAAATGCCTCAAACCACACATTATTCTCCACCTAACATATGATATCGAGATTGATCAATCAAATTTGGAATTTTCTTATTTTGACTTAGCTCTTGCTAATAATCTTGGAGAAAGGATGTTTAGATACTTGTAGATGAGAGATATGGCTTCATTGACATGTTTTGTATCTTAAAAATTGATGTGGGTACTACCATCGTGACTATAGATGTGTGATTCAAAGATTTAGGCAGATTTGGATTCGTTTTGCAAGTATAAGAAGTGACTACTCTAGTGCATTGGCTTAGGATTTCTAGGTTAATAAATATGGTAGTGTTTACTTGTTTATGTAGGGTTTTTACATAATTTTTCTAATAAGGATAGACCAGATGAAGTAAATACCCAATGAGAGATATGTATTTGAAATTATAGTTGGAAGACATATCATTCCAATACTAAAAAAATAGGTTAGGACCATATGGTATGGTCCTACCAAATTCTATGGTCCTGACCAAGAATAGGGACTGTGCTAAATGAAGTTTTGAGCCAGTAAAATGATGTCTTACTATATATTTTATGTACTTAATTATTTTGATTTCTTGATGTGTTAGTGTGCAAGGATAAACAAGATAAATAATGAACCCTATAAATCTCTAAGTGGGAATGGTGAAGCAGAATTTATCATAACAATAATGCATAGTCAAATCAAGGGTTACATAAGTGTAAATTTCAATATCCAATTCCCTTAAATTATGAAATAGAACATTGCATGCTTAAATGAAATTTTATATAGGTGTGTAAACACAATTTTCCTTTACTTGAATGTTTTTTGTAGCTGCATTGGTGTGCTTGATACTGACATATTCCATGATGAAACTGTTATCCAAAATGAGCCCCTTGCTTATTTTTTTAGGCTAACTCTCTTCATTCCTTCCTCCCTTGTGCCTCAATCAGAATTTTTCACTTTCAGGAACTCAAAATGTTCTGGAAATGGTACCATTGGATAGAGCTCTTTCTCAGCTTTCTAGAAAGGTAAAGTTTTCTTCCTAACTCCATGTATTTTTGAAGTTATGGCTCAACAGAGTTTTTGTGGGAAATTTTCCCTAGACAAGCCCGCCAATGAATCAGAGAGTGCCACATTAGCAAAGGATTGGTGGAGCGTGGAGGGATGCTTTGAAAATTGCCAAAGTGTTTGGCGAAGGTGCTAAGAAGAAATTTTTCCCCGAAAGCCCTCCAACCAGTAAGATCATACCACATGTCACTGGGGCATCGGGGGTCAGAGGTGTGAGAGGAATTTTTCCTTTTTTCCCAAGTTTGGAAAATTTGAAAAGAAAGGCCCACCCCTCAAAACCCGAGCCAATACAAGGAGGCCATGTGTCCCACAAGGCGTCGGGGGTCGAACAGGCGGGAAGAAGTTGGGAAAATTTCCCAAATGTTAGCTCAAAGAAAATTCTTGGCCCCCAGGCCCGCCAACCAATTGAAAGAAGCCACGTGTCCTCAGGTCAGTAGAGTGTGGGGGAAGGTTGGGAATTTTTCCCAAGGCAAATCAAAGGGAAATATTGAAGGGAAAAACCCACTCCCCAAAGCCCGAGCCAGTAGGATTATGCCATGTGTCCACGTGGTGGCAAAAACACAAGGTTGAAACGATGGGAAATGAAGCAGGAAGGGCCCACAACCAATAAAATCATGCCATGTGGCACCAGAATAGTGGGGCATGGATATTTTTAGGAAAATCTTCCAAAATGCCAAAAGTGGGACAATTTCAAATTTTCGGCATGCCAACCCATTTTGGCCCTGTTTTGCCCTACATTTTCAGATGGGCATAACTTTTGATCCAGAGCTATGTTTTTTGCGTTCTTTATATCAATGGAAAGATGTTGAAATTATATACATGATTATACAATCAATTTTGTGTTTTGGTGGAGTTTGGAGGGAGAAAATTGGAAAATACCTCTGGTACATGGAAATCAACAAAACTGACATTTTAACCACCATTTTTAATGAAGTATGGCACACATTCTCTCCCAGCATGGTTAAAAACATTGAGGAATAGAATTTTGAGGGTTCCCATGCTATTTTAATACCATTTTATTGGTGGTTGAAGCATCTTTCATGTTTTCCTACATTTCTCTCTCCTAAGTTCAAATGGGCATTGTAAAAGCCAAAATGGGATCATTTTTGAAATAGTTAGGCATTTTTTGGCCCTGCAACTTCTCTTTTCTTCCTCGTCAAGCAGATTTGTGGAATTTTTACCTTTTCATGCAAATAAAACATCTCTTTTTTCCTCTTGGTCACTGTAATGCAGTGTATTAGACCTAGAATGATAATGTATGCTCTGTGATTAAAATTTTCTCAATCCTTTCATATGTTTATCATTTATTCCTGATCTCTCATTACATTCTAGCAATTTGTGCATATTCTGTGTTGTATTTTATTGTGGATTGTGTATGTTTTGTAGTAGTAGGTGTCTACTACTCCGTTAGTGCATCACCTTATTTAGACTAGGTTTATTTTTTGCATTTTCTCAACCCTATCTCCTTGGCAAAGTTTGATTAAGTTGTAGGTAAACCCTCTATAGAATGTCATGCACACTTGAATAAAGGAGTTGAGGAATCGGCCTCTAATCTAGAGGATATTTTCCAGTTCTGTAATTCCCACACTTGTGTAAAAAAATCCAATGTTGTGCAATCACACTGGATGCTAAAATGTCAAACTAGAAATCTAATAGAACATCCAGAGGGTGCTACTGATTTGAACCAACAATTTTGGCACACCTAGTGGGACCTTAGAGGTCTTCATCTTCATTGCAAAAAAATTGATGTGCATTTGTTGTAAGTTTCTTGCTGAAAGAGCCCTGAATTACACATCTGGCGACTCCAAAGAAGAAGAATCAACTAGTTTTAGCAATCCAAACCTAAAAACTCATGAGAAGAATCACCACAAGGTTAAGAGTTGGAGAATAAGAAGTGTTATTTTAGTATCTACAATTATCTCCAAGAAGAAGACAAAGAGGGAGGAGAATTCAAAGGTCTCCATCTCCTCCAAATAGAACTCTATCAACTCCTCCACCTGGTAGACCTTTCATCCAATCAATAAGGGTTCTAAGGCCAATCAGAATGGCACAACACAACCCATATGTCAACTTCACTGACAGCAGTCCACTTTCTCTCAATGCACAAAATCCAATCCCAGTTACAACACTAAAGAACATTCCATACTTTACTGGAGAGAATCATACCACTCTTGGTGATCATGTCAAGGATATTGCTAATATTTGTGCAATCCATGAGATTGATGAGATGCAAGTTGTTGTCAAACTATTGGCATCTTCATTAAAAGGGAAAGCTTTGCAATTGTTCAGGATCCTTGCTTCAGGCTCTATCCAAAATTGTAACCAGTTATGTATAGCCCTCCACGAGGAGCTCGGAGAAAAGGGAGATAACTTGTCCCTCTTGGAACAATTGACAACTATCAAGAGAGCTCCCAATGAGCAGCTGACTGACTTCAACTTCAGATTTCAAAGGACTTGGGAGAGAATTCTAATGGCAGTAAGACCAACAAAATAAGGTTCTTTTCTGTATTACCTTAAAGCTTTAAATTCTGATATTTCTATGTTAATTCAATCCATGGGAGGCACAACTATCCCTGCTACTTATAACATTGCCATTAGGGCTGAAAATTATTTGATCCAAGATGGTAAGCTAGCTCCTAGGCCTCCAATGCCATTGTATCCAAATTTAGAGAGTCCAAGCACTAGTCAAGCACCTATTTTAGCTCTTATTCCCACTCCTAGAAATTAGAATTCAAGTGAAGCTTCTACTTCATATTCTAGTGCCTCAAATGAACTTTAAAAAGTCATGAAGCAATTGCAAAAAATTTAGGTAATGAGCTATTTACACTCAAGAGGCAGCAAGCCCAAAGTTTTAGGCCTTCTTATCAACCTCAAGCTCAGCCTAATAGGAAGCCATATCAGCCCCAAAGACCACCCAATCCAGCTACAAATCAAAACCAAGCAAGGCCTCCTGCCAACAAACCATTTCAGCCCTATAATCTCATTGTTGCATCTGCCTCTAAAGCACTAGTTCCAGTACAAAACAACATAGCTCAAGAGTATGACTGGTGTTTTCCATGCATTGAACCTCACAACCAGTCTATGTGCTTTAATGGTGCTCTAAATCAAGCCTTAATGGTAACAACAACCGGTGTGGAGGGTGAAGGGAGTCAAGGAAATAACCAACAGCTAGAAACATCCTAGCAACAATCAGTTCCAAATGATACCACACTTGTAAAATGGCAGGCAAAAGAATTTTGTGGCATGAATCAACCAATCTCTCAAAGTGTTACAGCCAACACAAGGTCAAAAAGGAGAAATTTTGGTGAAGGACATCCATTGGCTCCAAGAAATCCACAACCTTCTGTCACTCCACAGACTATTGGCAAACAAAATGCAGTTTCAAACATGCAAGGATGGCCCAAACCAGCCCCTAAACCAACTCAGATGCTATTTGTTGCTTCCCATGTGCAAGGAATGAATGTGCAGGCCAAAGGGAAGCAGAGAGATGCTTCATCACCATTCAACATCATTGATCAGATGAAGAAGACAAATGTAAACATATCAATGTGGGAATCACTATCCATCCCTGGCCAAAGAGATTTACTACAAGCTGCCATGAAGGACTGGTCAACTTTAAATCAACATGTCCAAATGCAAGAGAAGGCACTCACAAATGCTACCCAACCTGAAGGGAATCATGGAGGACAATAAGGTAAAATGTTGAAGTCCCCTCCATTCTATGTTTCATTGATCATTGGGGACTAATTAGTGCACAACTGCATGATTGATTCCAGGGCAAGTAGTTCAGTAATGCCCAAGCAAATTGTTGATTAGTTGGGGATCCAATATGAAATCATATCTAAAGGGGTAGTGTAATTGGATGGGACAGTAGTGACAACAGTAGGAGTGATTAAAAACTTGAGTCTTACTTTGCATGCATGCCCCAACATTGTTTTTTTGCAAGATGTCTCAGTGATAGATCTTCCACCACTCTTTGCCCTATGTTTGTCAAGGGATTTCACAACTAAGATTGGAGGTTAATTATCTTCTGATTTGTCACACATGTTGTTCAGAACAAGATATGGAACCAAAGCCACAATCAGATCTGAGCCTATTGTAAACTTTCACATTAAGCCTCACACTCCAAGCCAAATCAATACCAATTGTTCAGCGTTTGATCAAGAAGATTATCCAAGCACTGATGAAGCTGACACCAAGGTTGGAAGCATCCTAGATTTGAATCTTGATGAATGGGAAAGCAAGGTGCATGATTTTGATCCTTATCAAGAAATAGAAGAATTTGAGCTAGGAGTCTATTGCATGCATGAAGAAAATCAGCCTATTCCTAGCATCACTAAGCCAGACCACAAGGATGACAATGAGATATGGTAGTTGTTCTTTGATGGATCAAGAAGTAGACAAGGTGTAAGAGGGGGAGCTATGCTTGTTTCACCTCAAGGAGTTAAGTACTATTTAGATTTTAGATTTCAGTTTGCATGTTTTAATAATACTGTTGAGTATGAAGCTCTAATACAAGGATTGCATTGGTCAATCAAAAGAGGAATAAAAAACTTGCAAGCCTTTGGTGACAGTGAGATGATTGCCAACCAAGTTAGAGGACAACATGCTTCCAAGAGTGATCTGATCAAGTGCTACCAAAACAGGGTGTGGGACCTCATTGAAGATTTTGAGTGTTTTAGAAAAAGAGAACCAAGCTACTGATAGACTTGCAGTAGTTGGATTAGCCTTTGATGTTATTGAAAGCATCAAGAAAGAAAAATTACAACCAAACATTCATGTGATTGTAAGGCCTTCAGTTCCAGAAAACAATGTGAATTGGCAAGTGTTTTAAAATGATCAACAAATCATCCATTTCTTGTAAGAAGAGGCTGAGTTCTCAGCTAAAAATCAAGAAAAGTTAGAACAACAGTATGGTGATCAAGTGGTACAGCTGAGAACCAACAAACTACCAAAGGGACTTGTCACTTTGGAGTCCATTTTCAATCCTAATGATCAGTTTAGGAAAGAGAAAGAAAACATCCAAGTCAAGGGAAAAGATTCAATTCCCATCTTGGTGGAAGAAGGCAAGTCACTCCAAATTGGTAAAGTGACAACTAAGCAAGAAAGGCATGAGGTCATACATCTTTTTCAAGAATTCCTTGATGTTTTTTCTTGGAGCTATGAAGATTTGAAAGGCTTTAATCCCAAGTTATCTCAAAACACTATTGAATTAGACCCAAGTGCTAAACCCATCAGGAAAAAATAAAGGCCAGTCAATCCACACATAGAGCCTCTCATGAGAAAAAGAATTGAATAAGTTGATAGATTCAAGTATCATATTCTGTATCAAGCATTCTAGTTGGGTAGCCAAATTGGTTCCAGTTAGAAAGAAGAGTGGAGAAATCAGATTGTGTGTTGACTTTGGAGATTTGAATACAACATCTCTCAAGGATCATTACCCACTTCCTTCTATTGAGAAGATTTTACAAGTTGTTATTGGCTCTCAAAGGTTTTCATTACTTGATGGCTATTCAGGGTACAATCAGGTTATGGTGAAGGAAGAGGATCAGTTCAAGATAGCCTTCACAAAAAAATGGGGGACTTATGCATATAAAAAAATTCCATTTGGGTTGTCCAATGTTGGAGCTACATTCCAAAGGGAAATGGACATCGCGTTTAAGGATTTGATTAATAAAATGGTGCTGATATATCTAGATGATATCATTTTTTTTTCAAAAAATGCAGTAGACCATCTCTTTCATTTGAGACAAGTGTTCCAAAGGTGCAGAATATTTGGGGTATCCTTGAATCCTAAAAAGTTTACTTTTCTAGCTTATGAAGGAAAGCTCCTTGGCCACATTGTCTCCAAATAAGGATTAGCAATTGATCCATAAATATTTGAAACCATAAGAGCACTGCCATTTCCAAGCCATAAGAAATCCCTTCAAAGTTTCTTGGGAAGGATAAATTTTATTTGGAGGTTTGTCCCAAATTTTTTTGCCCTAGTCAAGCCTATCACCAAGATGTTAAAGAAAAGCATAGCTTTCAAATGAGTAGCATAAGGCAAGGCAAGTTTTGAAGCAATCAAAGAGGCCATCTCACAAGCTCCAACTCTCATTAACCCAAATTTATCCAAGGATTTCATCCTCTATGCATTCGGAGGTGATGATACTATTTCTACAATTTTGGTACAGCAGAACAAAGATAATGATGAGTAGCCAATTTCTTTCTTCAACCAAATCTTGGAGGACTATGAGGTGAGATATTCCTTCATTGAGAAGCATGTTCTAGTAGTGATTAGGAGCATGAAGAAATTTAAGCATCTAGTTTCAAACAACAAGGTTCAATTGTTGGTTTCTCATGTGGGAGTTAAAGACTTCCTCAACAAAGACCTGAATGAAAAGAGAGCACGGTGGATTACTGTTGTCATGGAGTATGAAATTGAGATCAAAGTCACCAAGTTGGTTAGAGGAAAAGGATTGTGTGAGCAGTTGGTCTTGAAAAAACAAACGAAAGAATACAATGAGAAAGAGGTTGTTTTGATGTTGCAAGATAGCCTTGAACAAGGAAGCACTCAAGAAGAAAATGATAGTACCCTCACTCCTTGCTGGACCTGAGACATAATGAACTTTCTACACACAGGCCTATGCCCTCTAGAGATGAACAAAACCAAAAGGAGACACTTCAGATTGCAGGTTGTCCCATATGCCCTTGTTGATAATGTTTTGTTCAAAAGGGATGTGAATGGAGTGCTGCTGAGATGTATTGGTACAAATTAGATCCAAAGAGTGTTGGAAGAGTTCCATGGTGGATCATTTGGGGGTCATTTTGCACCAAGATTGATAGCTCTCAAGATCATGAGGGCTAGCTATTATTGGCCCAAGATTTTCAGTGACTGTTATGCATGGATCAAGAGGTGCAAGAATTGTGCATTCTTCACAGGTAAGGAGAAACTAGCCACCCTTCCATTACATCAAATTTCAGTTGACCAGCCATTTATGCAATGGGGTTTGGACTTCATTGGATTCATTAACCAAAATTCAAGCCAAGGACACAAATGGATTCTAACAGCAATAGATTATTTCACCAAGTGGACTAAGGCAATAGCACTCAAAGAAGCAAATGAATCTAGCATCCTAGACTTTTATGAAGGGATAACAACCGGATTTGGAATACCTACTACAATAATATCAGATAATGCATCAGCATTCATTGGGTCCAAGGTAACTGAATGGGCTGTCAACAATGGGATCTACCTAATAACTTCATCAAATTATTATCCTCGGGGTAATGGCCAAGCTAAATCTACAAACAAGAACTTGCTAAGGATCATCAAGAGGACTCTTGATGAAAATCAGAGGTCTTGGCATACTAAGTTGAAATCAACCTTATGGGCTGATAGGATAACCCCCAAGAGATCTATGGGTAATTCTCCATTCAAGCTTATTTATGGAAGAGAGGAAATTATGCCCATGTCACTTGAGTTGCCAACATTATAACTCATGAAGCAGTTGGAGTTATTGGAGTTTGGACCCATGGAGGTTAGGTATGCAGAATTGATGGAGCTCCAAGAAATCAGAAATTAGGAATCCCAAGCAATGGAGAAGGATCAAGCTTTGATCAAGAAGACATTTGATAGAAAGGCCAAGGATAGATCTTTCCAAGGTGGGGATCTAGTGTTAAAATGGGATGCAGACAGAACAAAACTGGGGAGGCATTCAAAATTTGATGCCATTTAGAGTGGCCCTTACATGGTTACGAAGTGTAAAGACAGCAATGCCTTCCAATTGTCTACATTGGATGGTGAAGAATTGTAGATGCCAATCAATGGAATCCATCTGAAGAATTTCTACTAAGGGAAATTATCCACCTTGTACATATTAGCTTAAGTTTTAATTCCTCCAAGTGCTTATGCACATTTTTTTGTTGTAGTTTAGCTTTACTTTCCCTAAGTGCTTTGGCACAAGCTTACTATCCCAGAAATGTATTTTGCAAGCCTTGCTCCAATCAAATGGTGTTCTACCCTCCATCTTCCTCCTTGCATTGTTCTGATCAATTGGGGTACAAAGTAGAGAATTTGATGACTCCATGCCCAATGGATTGTTTCAGGCAACTGGTAGATTCATCCAATAGGCAAATGACCCCTCTGAGTCACCAAAATTGTTATCCAAAATGAGCCCCTTGCTTTTTTTGTAGCTAACTCCCTTCATTCCTTCCTCCATTGTGCCTTAGTTAGAATTTTTCACTTTCAGACACTCAAAATGTTTTGGAAATAGCACCATTGGATAGAGCTCTTTCTCAACTTTCCAGAAAGGTAAAGTTTTCTTCCTAACTCCATGTATTTTTGAAGTTATGGCTCGGTGGAGTTTTTGTGGGAAATTTTCTCTGGATAGGACCACCAACCAATTAGAGAGTTCCACGTCAACAAAGGACCGACGGAGTGCGGAGGGATGCTTGGAAAATTACCAAAGTGTTTGTTGAAGGCACTAAGAAGAATTTTTTCCCCGAAAGCCCACCAACCAGTAAGATCGTGCCACGTGTCACTGAGGCGTCGGGGGTCGAAGGTGTGAGAGGAATTTTTCCTTTTCACCCAAGTTTGGAAAATTTGAAAAGAAAGGCCCACCCCCCAAAACCCGAGCTAATACGAGGAGGCCACGTGTCCCACAAGGCATCGGGGGTCGAACTGGCGGGAAGAAGTTGGGAAAATTTCCCAAATGTTAGCGCAAAAAAAAATTCTTGGCCCCCAGGCCCACCAACCAATTGAAAGAAGCCACGTGTCCTCAGGTCAGTGGAGCATGAGGGAAGGTTGGGAATTTTTGCCAAGGCAAATCAAAGGGAAATATTAAAGGGAAAAACCCGCCCCCAAAGCCTGGGCCAGTAGGATTATTCCATGTGTCCATGTGGTAGCAAAAGCACAAGGCCAAAATGATGGGAAATGAAGCAGGAAGGGCCTGTAACCAATCAAATCTTGCCACATGGCACCAGAATAGCGGGGCACAAAGATTTTTAGGGAAATTTTCCCAAATGCAAAAGTGGGAAAATTTCAAATTTTTGGCCCACCAACCCATTTTGGCCCTGTTTTGTCCTAAATTTTCAGAGGGGCATAAATTTCAATCCAAAGCTTGGTTTTTTACGTTCTTTATATCAATTTAAATATGGTGAAATTCTCTACATGATTCCAGACTCAATTTTTTGTTTTGGTGGAGTTTGGAGGGAGAAAATTGGAAAACACCTCTGGTATGTGGAAATCAACAAAACTGACATTTCAACCACCATTTTTAATGAAGTATGGCACACATTCTCTCCCAACATGGTTAAAAATGTCAGGGAACGGAATTTTGAGGGTAGCCATGTTGTTTTAATACCATTTGGTTGGTGGTTGAAGCATATTTCATGTTTTCCCGTGTTTCTCTCTCCTGAGTTTGAATGGGCATTGTGAAACCCAGAATGGGATAATTTTTGAAATAGTTATACATTTTCTGGCCCTGCAACTTCTCTTTTCTTCCTCATCAGGTAGATTTGTGGAATTTTTACCTTTTCATGCAAATACAACATCTCTTTTTGCCTCTTGGTCATTGTAATGCACTGTATTGGACTTGGAATGATAATTTATGCTCTGTGATTAAAATTTTCTCAATCCTTTCATCTATTTATCACTATTTCCTGATCTCTCATTAAATTATAGCAATTTGTGCATGTTTTGTGCTGTATTTTCTTGTGGATTGTGTATGTTTTGTAGTAGCAGGTGTCTACTACTCCTTTGGTACATCACCTTATTTAGACTAGGTTTATTTTTTGCATTTTCTCAACCCTGTCTCCTTGGCAAAGTTTGATTAAGTTATAGGTAAACCCGCTGTAGAATGTCATGGACACTTGAACAGAGGAGTTGAGGAACCAACCTCTAATCTAAAGGATCTTTTCCAGTTCTGCAATTCCCACACTTGTGTGAAAAAATCCAATATTGTGCAATCACACTTGATGCTAAAATGTCAAACTAGAAATCTGATAGGACATCCAGAGGGTGTTGTTGATTTGCACCAACAGAAACTTGCAACATAAAGTGTAGTTAATATCCATGATAGATAATTGATCATAACTCAAGTAAAATATGTAACATACAATATTTTCATTTTCATATATCTGAAGTGATAATATGTAAACAAATAAAGGATAAACATAATTTATTGTGATTTGTTTTTAATTGAAGATTTATCTCTTCTAAAATTCACTAAAGGATTGGGGGTGATTAGTCCCCAATAAGTTCTGAGAAGAAACTAAGTTTTTATGTGCATGAAAACTAACACATAAATGTGCAAGAGAAAGATTAACAAAGAGATAAAAAATACACCTCTACAAAATGAAAAGGACCTTGTGTCAAAGTTATTCATCACCTTTGATATCTTCCCCTTGAATTATAATAGTAGATGAAATCCTACCCACGAATATCTTAGCTACTTCACTACCTTCGGTAACCCCATAGATCAAACCACTGCAGATGGATCTAAACCTAATTTTACAAATGAATTGCATACAATGAAAAAGAGAATAGTTTCCCAAAAACTCTCCCCAAATTCCAAAACACTAAATATGCTATAAATTTGCTTAAAATGTTGAACTAGGAATGAGACACATGCCCCCAATATTCCTGATACTGAAACTAAGAGAAGAAGTAACAAATACTTTCATGCCCCCTTAACCAATCAAAAGTAAGTAATATGAATGTAAAATATTATAGGAAACCTATGTATGTACCTAAAAAATCTCAAAACTTGTTGAAATTTTGCCATTCATAAATGTATGGGGGCCAAGACCATACCATACCATCTTAACCAAAGTGTACAATTTTGACCTTATGTTATTTTTCCAAAGTTCTATGTGTAACTATATTTTTAGGTGCTTGTACTGTGCATTTACTTACATATTTCCCTATAATTCTACCTATGTCTACTGAAAGTGTAAAATAAACCTAGGTATATGCCCCCTCTTCTAAAAAATGTTTGAAAACCATGTTTGAGAATGTGGTTAAAAAGAAATAGGTGTATAAATTTTGTAGCAGATGTTAGAAAATTTATGTGGAGTGCTAAAGAGATGGTAAACTTGGAGGACCTATACCTAAAAAAGGAAAGTTGTTTGTGTATGGTGGCAACCATGGCACACAACAAAAAAATGCTAGTAACAAATGAGTGTACTAGTAATGAAAGTAACTAGTAAAAACAACCCATGTATAAAAAACATAAAAAGCAGCAATGGTGTCCCCAGATTTCACCCTGAAATCTGAGACTACCCCATGTTAAAAAAATTGTACTTTTAAAATAATAGGTTGTTTTTTGTTTTCATTGACAGAAAATGCCTGTGTTGCATTAGGATATTCCCAGAGAGTCATATGATCTAATTTCGAAAAATACGTAGATGCCCAAACTCGTTTTATCCCTTTGTCAGGGTTTGTCTGTGGAAAATTTTTATTTAATTATTTTAAGCCCCTTTTGAGGTAAATTATGCTCCGGTTTAACCTTGTTGAGGTTTTACATGTCAATATTCCTATATACCACTTAGGGTTTTAACCAGGAATGAATCATGGGCTTTATCTGTGACTTTTGGCAACGTTTTGCATTTTTGGTATTTTTCACGTTTTGTTTTCTGCGAAATTTCTCTAAGTCAACTCCTTTGTCAATTCAGTCTATTTTCTTTCCTGGAGTATCTAGAGATCATCTATGGATGTCAACCCAAAATGAATTTTCCACAGGAGGTCTAGTTCTCTCTAAAAATACGAAGTCATACACAAAGAAGGCCTCTTCTGGGTAGGTCACATTTTTGGGAAAGAAAGTTTTTAAGCTACAATGAGATTTTTGGTAGCAGCAAGCAGGTGGGAATTTTATACCTGCTTGGCAGGGTACTTTTGCCCATGGGAGCAAAGTCACTTAAGTCACAATGGGAAAATTAGAGGTAGCAGGCAGGCGGGAATTTTCTACCTGCCTTATAGGGTGAAAAATCCCATTATGAAATCAAAGAAAATCACTTAAGGCATTGATGGGAATTTCTTACCCGCCTTGCAGGGTAAAAAATCCCATTATTAAAGTCAAACAGCTTAAGTGGACCATGGGATTTTTGGAGCTGCAGTGTAGGGTGATTATTCCCATCAAAAAGTGACTTTTAAAAATAGAATTCGCCCTTTGCCAAAAAGTGTGACCCACCTTGGGTGAATAAGAATGCATTTAATAATACTTATTAATGTTTATTCACCCAATTTTGGTGCCCAAATATGAGGAAAAGTCAACACAGGATGAGAAAATAAAGGAAATTAGAAATAGAATTTTAAAATTAAATAAATGTAATTTATTTAATGCAGCTCCCTCTCATGTAAAAACGTGCGACCCATATTGAGGAGAAATAATACTTTTTAAAGTATTAATTGATGGAATTAATTCCTATTTTTAGTGCATGAGGTCAAAGCACACTGTGAAGTGAAAGTGGACTGGAAGTAGAAAGCTAAAATTAAATAAATTTAATTTATTTAATGCAGCCATGAACATGCACAATTTTGGTCCTCAAGTTTAAATAGAGAAGCTGATTTTTAATTAATTAATTGTCAGGAATAGGAAGGGAAATTATTAATTATAGAATGATGAAGATTATATAAGAATGGGCTACCATAATGATGAATTAATTAATTCTTTAGAAAAGAGGTGCAACCCAGACAATTTTGGCACCCAATTAAGGAGGAATTTTTCTCAGAAGAAGGTGTTTTCACTGCCGAAAATCTTTAAATTTTGGCACCTAGGTTTGAAGGAGCTTGATTAAGTTTGATTTATGCTAGCTTTACGTGTAAGCAAAGCCTCAAATTTTAGGGCAGTAGGCTTTATATGAAGATTTTTGTGATAAAAATCAAGTGTTCATGCTCTGGAATCCGTCTTTGTCTGAATTAATTGTAGGTATTCATTATAGGTGATTATATAATTAAAAGGGAGCTTGAATCAATGTCCAATACATTGAGTATATCTTATGAATCTGAAGAAATTCCTAGATCTACACCAATTATAAAGAATTCTGGCCGAATAAAAAGAAAAAGAGTTTCTCAGATGAAGATTGCTCTGGCCATGGCAAAGCATGATCAAAGAAAAGGATCAGCAAAATCATGCATAGCTTCCAGATCCAGATCTAGATCCATAATTGCAAAGGCTTCATCCTCTTGTTTCGAATGTAGCCTGTGAAGAAGTCAGTGCATGGAGAATTCCTTCCAGGACCTTGTGCATGTTCTCCCAATCTTCTAGTTGAAGCCTTCATTGAATTTACATTCACCCGGAGTGCTTTCCAGAATTTTTAATTGCTCATATGCAATTAAAAATAAAAATGATGAGTTATTTACGGCAAACATTACACTGATGCATGATGAGTTATTTACGAAAAACATTACACTACAACTTTCCTCTTGCTTCTTTTTTCCTTCGACAAAGTAATTGAGCGATCAATTAAATTATAAAACTTAAGTGATTGGTTTAAAATTCATTACTCGAAGAAGTCAACTACTTGGAAATAGGTGGTTGACATGCAAAATAGAAGGTTCTATCTTTAGTTGCAAATCATGCATGTCATGTAAAGAGGAATTCCAAGAGGGAGATTGCTAGTTGTTTCCTTTCTGACTTCAACAAGTGCCAGTTCAACTAAAAGCTTCCTATTTGTAATTTCCCCTCTACATGTTATAAGTAAAGGAAGAACCTATGGGTTAAAAGATATCAAAATTTGTAAGTAACATTCTTGTGTTCTAGACTTTGTGTTGAAGCCCTTGATAGCTATTTGAAGCAAAGGAATAGAAAGGATTATATTTTCAGAGAACTTTGTGTCGATGGTGCATTTTGTTTCTAACTTTTTGTCTTAGATCTACTTGTAAACTTTTTGTTATTCTAGATCTAGATCTGAAAGTTTCTTTTGGTTATAATTCTGTTTGTTAATATCTATTGGTTATGTATATGTGCATGCAATCAACTCTATAATCTATTGATTGGGTTGCACATCTTCCCTCTTTCTTTCCTGTGTTTCTATTATTTCCTTCTTCATCACATTTTTCCATTATTTAAACAACTACTTACTTGCTGCAAAACTATACAGCTATGGTTCATGAGCAACATGGTTAAAGTAATACCCCAAAATAGATACTAGCATATTTAATTGACAAATCTTACACGGGAGCCTCAACGGTAAATGAGGGAGATTTATCTCACGACTACCTAGGTCTTTAGCTATGTAGAAAATCTAGCCTACTGGGATGGAATTGAGTTACTACTACCTTTCAACGGGTAGCATCTGAAGCTGTTCAGAAACTGAGATATAGGGTACAACCTGTATGTATATAAATAAATGTCTATTTTTCTTTTTTTTCTGTGTTGTGTTTTTTTTGTTTGCCTGACCCTGAACCCAATGGATAAGATACGAAACTAGAGATGTTGGGATCTCATCTTTACTCCTGTCATTCTGACAGAGGCAAAGATGTCCACAGACGGAGCCAACTGGTGTCCCTAGATTTCACCTTGAAATCTGAGACTACCCCATGTTAAAAAAATTGTACTTTTAAAATAACATGTCATTCTATGTTTTCATTGCCAGAAAATGCCTGTGTTGCATCAGGATATTCCCAGAGAGTCATATGAGCCAATTTCAACAAATACCCAGATGGCCAAACTTGTTTTATCCCTTCGCTAGGGTTTGTCTACAGGAAATTTTTATTTAATTATTTTAAGCCCCTTTTGAGGTAAATTATACTTCCGGTTTAGCCCTGTTGAGGTTTTACATGTCAATATTCCCATATACCAGTAGGGTTTTAACTATAATGAATCCTGAGCTTTATCTGTGACTTCTGGCAACATTTTGCATTTTTGGTATTTTTCTCATTTTGTTTTCTGTGAAATTTCTCTAGGTCAATTCCTTTATCGGTTCAGTCTGTTTTCTTTCCTGGAGTATCTGGAGATCATCTATGGACGTCATGCCAGAAGGAATTTGCCACAGGAGGTCTGGTTCTCTCTAAAAAGACAAAGTCATGCACAAAAAAGGCCTCTTCTGGGAAGGTCACATTTTTGGCAAAGGAAGGTTTTAAGATACAATGGGATTTTTGGTAGTAACAGGTAGGTGGGAATTTTGTACCTGCTTGGCAAGGTACTTTTTCCCATGGGACAAAAGTCACATAAGTCATAATGGAAAAATTAGAGGCAGCAGACAAGTGGGAATTTCCTACCTGCCTTGCAGTGTGAAAAATCTCATTGTGAAATAAAAGAAAATCACTTAAGGCATTGATGGGAATTTCTTACCTGCCTTACAAGGTAAAAAATCTCATTATGAAATTCAAACAACTTAAGTGGACTATGGGATTTTTGGAGCTGCAATGCAGGGTGATTATTCAACCATCAAAAAAATGACTTTTAAAAATAGAATTTGCCCTTGCCAAAAAGTGTGACCCACCTTTGGTGAATAAGAATGCATTTAATAATATTTATTAATGTTATTCACCCAATTTTGGTGCCCAAACACGAGGAAAAGTCAACGCAGGATGAGAGGATAAAGGAAATTAGAAATAGAATTCTAAAATTAAATAAATGTAATTTATTTAATGCAGCCCCCTCTCATGCACAAAAGTGCAACACAGATTGAGGAGAAATAATACTTTATAGAGTATTAATTGATGGAATTAATTCCTATTTCTAGCGCATGAGGTCAAGGCACCCTTTGAAGTCAAAGTGGACTGGAAGTAGAAAGCTAAAATTAAATAAACTTTAATTTATTTAATGAAGCCATGAACATACACAATTTTGGTGCCCAAGTTCAAATAGAGAAGCTGATTTTTAATTAATTAGTTTTTATGAATAGGAAGGGAAATTATTAATTATATAATGATGAAGATTATATAAGAATGGGCTGCCATAATGATGAATTAATTAATTCTTTAGCAAAGAGGTGCATCTCAGGAAATTTGACGCCCAATTAAGGAGGAATTTTTCTCAGAAGAAGGTGTTTTCACTGCCTTAAAGCTTCAAAGTTTGGCGCCTAGGTTTCAAGGAGCTTGATTTAAGTCTGATTAATTGTTTGTATAATGGTAGAGGTTCCCAAGTGAATTTGACAATATTTATGCTTGCTTTGCATGCAAGCAAAGCCTCAAATTTTAGGGCAGCAAGCCTTATATGCATATTTTTATGATAAAAATCAAGTGTTCATGCTCTGGAATCCATCTTTGTCTGAATTAATTGCAGGTATTCATTACAGGTGCTTATATAATTGAAAGGGAGCTTGAATCAACATTGAATATATTAAGTATATCTTCCGAATCTGAAGAAATTCCCAGATCTACACCAATTGTAAAGAATTCCAGCCAAATAAAAAGAAAAAGAGTTACTCAGACAAAGATTTAACTCTAGCCATGACAAAGCATGATGAAAGAAAAGGATCAGGAGAATCATGCATAGCTTCTAGATCCAGATATAGATTCATAATTGCAAAGGCTTCATCCTCTTGTATCGAATGCATCCCGTGAAGAAGTCAGTGCATGGATAATTCCTTCCAGGACCTTGTGCATGTTCTCCCAATCTTTCAGTTGAAGCCTTCATTGAATTTTCATTCTCCTGGAGTGCTTTCCATAATTTTTAATTGCTCATATGCAATTAAAAAATAAAAATGATAAGTCATTTACAGAAAACATTGCACTCATGCATGTACTGGAGAAGAACTACAAAATCTTCAAGGATAAGAGGGAAGACAAGGCAAAGGCAACACCCGTAAGAAAAATTCTAGATCAAACCACTTCCATGTTAGGAATATCTATGTTGTAGTGTGAACATAGAATATTATGTAAGTGATTATATTATCTAGGATAATATAATATGTGTTGTAATAATTAATTACATTATTGTAAATGTAATTATGAGTGGGTGAGTAAATATTTTTATGAGTTGTTGAGTAAACAAATCATTAACAATATTAGTTTTGTGAGAAATCAAAATCTCACGTATAATAGCATGGAGTTGTTTTAGGAGTTATGTGTGGAGATATTTATGAAGATTATATCTCCTTAAATATAGGAACAACATCTCCTATTTAAATGGATGTAATACTTCCTATGTATTGAGAAAGAATAAAGAGTAAGATTTCAAATTTTATTTATGCAATTATGATATTAACTTTTCATTTGGTATCAGAGCAGGTTTGATGCAAGAAATTTCAGTGCTTTCATGATCAGATCCGTCTCAAAGAATATATTATATTTTTCGTTTCCAGATGTGGGTTTTTCTATAATTTTGTGTGCAGAATCATGTGCCAGTCAAGAAACTACAGAAGAAATTTTAGAAGAACCCAAAACGTATTTTGGAAGAAATACGGATTTTACTATACAGCTATCAAATTAAGCACATCAATTCTTCTACTGAAAGTTTTCTCCAATTTTCAATAATGTTGAATTGTTAATACAAGTTCTTGACTTGCTTGGAGGTTAAAAGGTATTCAATATAAAATTTTAAAGTACTTGATTCAATTTTGTATTTTTTTATCAGTATTGTACAAAATAATGGAGAAACTAAATCTGATTGAAAAGTTTGAAGGACAAGATTTCCATACATGGCAACTACAGATGCAATTACATTTAATAGAAAAGGATCTATGGGATGTGGTGAAGTCTAATTCAACTCCACCCACTGGAGGAAATGAATTGGCAAAATGGAATGCAAAAGATCAAAGAGCATTGGGTACCATTGGTCTGGGCTTATCAAAAGCCTATCTACATCATGTGGATTTCACAAAATCTGCAAAAGAAATTTGGGAGTCTCTTAACAAATTGTTTGGTTCTGAAGCTGAAATGGAAAAGACTACATTGAAGCAACACTTGTACGGGTTGAAAATGGAAGAGAACTCAAAAATGGCAGATCATATAAGTAAGTTTCATTCTTTGCTAAATCAACTAGCTGGAATTAAAGAACATGTAAAAGATGATGATGCTAAAGCTATTCTTCTTAATAGCATGCCTAAGAGTTACTCAAATATTGTATTTACTTTGAGTAAAATTACTATTAGTCTAGAAGGAGTGATTTCTACATTGTTAGAACAAAGCAATCATAAAGAACATGAAGAAGTACTATATGTAGGAAACAAACCGAGCTCCTCATCTAAGAAGGAAAAACATAAACCAAAGAAGGTTCCTTCACATGGAAAAATAAAATGCTTTTATTGTAATGAGATTGGGCATGTAATACTGAACTGTAAAAAGAGAGCTCAGGATCTTCTTGATGACAAGATAGATCAGAAAGCCCTTCTAGCTGAAGTAGAAACTGATTAGGAAGTCTACTCAACTGATGAAGAACTTTCATGTCCTAGTGATGAGGATTTCCTATGGTAGACTCTTTTCTTGTTGGAGGAAGGAGGCAATGGAGGAAGGAGGAAAATCAGCGTCCTCTCGTCATTCACCAACGATGGAGTCGCAGACAGATGTGGTGTGTTTATACACAAGGGGGTGAAACTAGTTTCATGTTTTGATTTTAATGTGTTCACATAGACTAACAACAGTTCCTGAGTGTCTATTTGGTGTGGAAGAAGCAAACTGCATGACTCAGCTTACAGGGGAAAATCATCTACGTACGGTCCTCTGACTGTCGTACGGTCCTCTGACTGCCATACTTCGGTGGAAGGTACTTCGGTGGAAGGTGATCAGTCGATGAAGATGTTCATACGACAAGGATGATCATTAGCAGCAAGATCCAGATAGCAAGATCCAGTAGCAATGAATACTCCGACAAGGTTGATGTTTCCAGGAGCTCTTACCCCATGTTCACACTAAGGGGGCGAATGTTAGGAATATCTATGTTGTAGTGTGAACATAGAATGTTCACGGGGAATGTTGGAAAATATTATATAAAGCTCACATAATATGTGTTGGAGATAATTAATTACATTATTGAAAATGTAATAATAAGTGGGTGAGTAATATTATTGTTATGAGTTGTTGAGTAAACAAATCATTAACAATATTAGTTTTGTGAGAAATCAAAATCTCACGTATAATAGCATGGAGTTGTTTTAGGAGTTATGTGTGGAGATATTTATGGAGATTATATCTCCTTAAATATAGGAACAACATCTCCTATTTAAATGGATGTAATACTTCCTATGTATTGAGAAAGAATAAAGAGTAAGATTTCGAATTTTCTTTATGCAATTATGATATTAACTTTTCATTCCAGATCTACCTATTTCCAGACCTAGTATGGTGAGAATCAAGGGAAAAAGAATCAACTGCATACAGAATATAAAAAAAGAACAAGACTGCAGCTTTTCTCTTCCTTCTTCTTTCCTCCGACAAATTAATTGAGCGATTAATTAAATTATAAAACTTAAGTGATTGGTTTAAAAGCCATTACTTGAAGAAGTCAACTACTTGGAAATAGGTGTTTGTCATGCAAAATAGAAGGTTCTATCTTCAGTTGCAAATCATGCATGTCATGTAAAGAGGAGTTCTAGGAGGGAGATTGCCAATTGTTTCATTTCCAACTTCCACATGTGTCAGTTCAACTAAAAGCTTCCTATTTGTAATTTCCCCTCTACATGCTATAAGTAGAGGAAGAACCTACGGGTTAAAAGATATTAGAATTTGTAAGCAACATTCTTGTGTTCTAGACTTTGTGCTGAAGCCCCTGATAGCTATTTGAAGCAAAGGAATAGAAAGGAGTAGGTTTTCAGTGAACCTTGTGTCAACATTGCATTTTGTTTCTAAATTTTTGTCTTAGATATACTTATAAACTTTCTTTTATTCTAGATCTAGATCTGAAAGCTACCTTTGGTTATAATTATGTGTGTTAATATCTATTGGTTATGTCTATGTGCATGCAATAAAATCTATAATCTATTGATTGGGTTACACATCTTCCCTCTTTCTTTCCTATGTTTATATTATTTCCTTCTTCATCACATTTTTCCTTTCTTTAAACAGTTGCTTACTTGCTGAAAAACTATACAGCTATGGTTCATGAGTTACATGGTTAAAGTAATACCCCCAAATAGATACTAGCATATTTAATTGACAAATCTTACACGGGAGCCTCACTGGTAAATGATGGAGATTTATCTCATGACTACCTAGGTTTTCAGCTATGCAGAAAATTTAGCCAACAATCAATCTAGTCAATTTGTAAACAATGGCATACAAGAGCATACAAAAGTATTTTTAGTCCTACAAACATGGAACACCCACAGTTTCATAATACAATTAGGTCCCATATGCCTGTAAAAAAGATCAAGCAATTACAAACAAGATAGGAATGATGTCACAGACATGGGACACCCTTGGTGTTGTAAGAAAAACAACGCACATAGGTCACAAGTAAGAAAATAAGCAATAACAAATACATAAACATGTTTAAATGAAACCAAATTTTCAAAACATAATAACATGATGTGGTAACCAATGTGAGTAATATATATGAAACAAGCTATGTCAACATTTCACAAGACACATGGTAGTCATGTTAGTATAAAAAGTAGCAAGTGCATGATATGTATAGTAGATTATAAATGTAAAAGTGCAAATCAATTATAATACAAAAATAACACCTATATAATGTGGAGGCATTGGCCCCCAATGATGATAATGTAAGGATATATGATTGATCCTATAAGTGTGTACCATTTTGTGTGTCCTACATCTAGTTCATTATTCCAAGTGAACACTCGTGTGTATAGAGAAAAAGTATGCTATCTATCACACAAAAGTGACACACAATACATGTAATGTAAAATGATAACAACTCAAGTAAAATGCATAGCTATTGATTTTATAATTTTGAAAATATTTTAATGTTTTATATTATCACAATGCATAGCTATGTACAAAAGATGTGAGTATAAAGAAATATATCCAATGAGAACCTCTTGAGAAGGTAGAGAAGATATCAAGGAAGATGGAGGCTTGGGCCTCAATTGTGCCAAATAATGTGACTTAATTGTATGTGTCATAGAAACATCAGGAGTAGATTAAGGTGGACTAAATTCCGAACAATTCATGTGTGACTTATATGATTAGTGAATAGGAGAATGAGGGGGAAACCCAATAGAGATGAAAATTTGAGTCATGTATGAATTAAGAATTGGTGTATTAGTAGCACTAATATGAGGATATAAGAAATGTTAACTTAAGAATTAATATACTAAGTGTATCTTGTGTCAACCTCAAAAAGAGGGGGAGACATAAGGAAAACCACAAGTATAAGAGGTGTTGGAAATTCTAGGAACTGAAGGGGGGTGAATTAGTAACAATTCAAAATTTGAAAGACAATTCAATTATCTTAACTTTTTTATGATGAATCCACAACACCATTCACAAGAAATCAACAGGAAAAAAAAATATAGAGCTAATATTTAATGTGGTAAACCCTTAAAGGGAGAAAACCCATTGAAACTAATGAACTATCCTGCAAAAATAATGTCTTGTAAATGTTATAAATATTTCACTATTGAGAATCCACTCAACATGAAGCTACAAATCCTATTTTAAGTCAAGGTGCCACTTGACCTTCTGCAAGCCAATATTTTTTTGAAAGAAACAAATCCCAAAACTCCAATCAAGCTTCTACCTGATTCTTTTATAAGCTACAAATTACTAGGAATCTTGAACTCCTTGTTTTCTAAGCCACAAATTAATATTGTAAAATTTTTTTATCACTCTTAATTGGTTGTATCACACAACAAGTTATGACCACTAAATCATCCACGTATCTATGTTCATCTCTCTTCTTCACTCACTATGTCTCACCTATCTTCTCAACACTTCATACTATTGCATTCTTAGTTTTCAAGTCTTATTTTTCTCACATATCTTTGTCCCTTATTTATACATAATAATATCATATTTTTTCTCTTTCTTAGTTCATGTTTCTCATCAAATCATCTCACATCTAGTTCTATCTTCAAAACATCTCTTTCTGCATACTTGTTTTGTTTCACATATAAACCTAAATATGATTTCACTAGTTTTCATACATGAATATTTCAGTTGTAAAAAAAATTATTTATCCAAAATGAGATTATTATATCGTAAAATAAGACATTCTCCAATGACTCTTGTACTTCACCTTGTAAAATAACTCTTTGACTTCAAATCTTAAAATTGAATTGAAAAGGAGGAATGCCAATAAACTAAATTCTCCACTTTTACAATCATTTGACTTGACATATGATCAGTTACATATGTTTCCTTTTCAGGACCTGTCAATATGTTTCTCATGAAAATTATAACCAAGAGTTAGTTCTAAACTAACTGACCATCTGACTACACCTGTAAATATTCTTTCTAACACCTTCAGATTTGATTTATAGCTGCCAACCCTATTTTGTCTTATCCTTCAATGTAGGATTCTTGTTTTCTAGAGAAAGAAACTTGATGCTAAGTGTATCCATCATGCATGCATGTTATAAAACTCCTCATTTAGCTTTATAAATCTATGACTCATTATATATTGTAGTCTTATTTTTGTCACACATAACCCTAGGCACACTGGAAATTCATCTAGATGAATTTGAATGCTCACTCAAAGCACACAAAGGTACCAGGTCCCTCTTTTATGGAATATTTGTCAAGATGTTAGCATGAACATTCACATATTCCATATCCATAAAAGTAGTTAAAGGTAAAGCACAACAAGAATCAAATCACAACTATGGTGCATAATGAATTAAACAAGGATCAAGATTATATTTACCATACAATAACCATGAACAGAGACATCAAAAATCAATATCCATCCACAAATAATCCATTATATTAACTCATCACAAAGCATATCCTAATACATACACATAATATCATAAGAGTCATGCCCGTAAATCATACCAGCAACATAACTTTAATGCGATCTATTGATGATGATCATGATGCAAAAAATGTACAAATCAATACATATATATAGGGGCGGGGAATTTCCCTTCACATCCCATGCACTTTCAAAATAGGTTGCATGCTTAAAAATAGCCATGTGCCACTACAGAAATAACCAAAGAAGCATGCATGCTTCGCCTAATAATATATTATCTATAATTAACTCCAAATCTAATCCTATTATTATCTCAAACTTTGCATGACTCTTAATCTTCCACTTTCTCCAAAATAGTCATTCCTTGGCCACAAAGTCTTCCAAGATTTTATATCTTCTATGCTCTACACTCCATCCTATTATTAGCCTGGCCCATTGAAAATGGCTAAGTTCTGAACTCTGTCTTCCTGGGCGTGAATATTTAGGACGTAACTCTGTCAACCTTTCGTGCTTATCCAAATGACCTCTTCCTTCATGCAAATATCACATGTTACTTTGATACTTAGGTAATACTTCACCCGGTCAACATTACCCCACACTAATGTCATTTTTTCCCTCGGAAATGAGGTTTCTTGACTTATAACTCAAAAAAATAAAGAATGTAGAATGAATTTAAAAATATCAAAATAATTATATTTCTCGACTTATAACTCAAAAAAATAAAGAATGTAGAATGAATTTAAAAATATCAAAATAATTATATAACTGAAATAATAATTACATAACTAGCACAATATTCTGTATTAGCTAGAAAAATCTTAGGGTACTAATTTTAGATGTCTGATTCTAACTTATCCCAATCGTGAAGTCCCTTCTTCTCCCTTGTGGGAACATATCCGAACACAACATCCATTTTTGATAAATTCATACTCTTTCTCTTCTTCTTCAGCTCTCGTACTACATTTGCTAAACCTAAAACCATTCCATCCATCACATCCATACATCATGTCATTAAATTTCCAAATTATTTGATCCTATCATCATGAGGGTCCTTAGCTATCTTGAGTGCATCGCGTGTTTCCCATAGTAATGCCAGCCTCTCCTCACGCCCCAAAGTATCATTTTTCTTCACTATAAGGACTACATTATCCTCTTCAAATTTCCTTCTCTTAATAATATTCTCAAGATCTTCACACATCTTCTACACCAAATTTTCCATTTTTAGTATATCCCTCAAAGTATCAAGTATGGCATCACACTAAACTATCCAGCACACAATCTACTTTTTATCTCTCTTTGTCTCTATGGAATCATTATTTTTCTTTACTCGGAGCATGGAATTTATTTTCATCTAAGACTAAATGAAATAAAATATGCAAATAGTGTAATGCGGAGGAGAATTCCCTAGATACCTCTTTCTCATACTGAGGTCATGCTGCCAAAATTTCATCTCCAATCTCTTCAGCCATATCTAGAAAGTCACAAGCCTTCACCTTTGCTTTATCATTCTTCTTAGTTAGGCACTAAATTTCTTCCTCCTTATCCTTTCTATCTTCAAGAATTTTCCTAGTGAGCAACCTCTGTAGCTATCTTTGTCAACACATTGCTTTCCTACTCATCTGAGAAATCCGTTGGCTTGATTTTCACATGTCTAGAGTGTGGGACCCTCTTCATTCTTCTTATAGCACATGACTCCTCACACACATCAAATATAGTCTCATCCACATGGGTATACATACTCCATGATAAATGTTTCCTTGTGCTTTTGTTTTCCATATCCAGGTCCATCAACTCCCATTCATACAATTATTCCAAGGAAAGAGTGCTCTGGAACTTGATGCATATAATATTTTCCAGGTCATTAAGGTACCCAAGGTTCAATATCTACACCATCTCTTCTTCATTAAGTCAAATAGTGTGCTCACCTATATGCTCTTGTTTTCCAATGCCCTCTTTATAATCTTATCCAATTTCTACTTCAGGTCCACTAGTAGGGTGGGAACACTATCTTCTATCTTTGTATCTCAACTAGCATAGCTCTATTCTTCATGATCATGCACACTCATGCTAAGGAATTATGTATCAAAGTGTGGTTTCTCACCAGAAACCCACTCATATCCTTGAACTTTGACCCTTGAAGTAGATACATTATTATGCACGGCCTAACTTGATCATTTCTCTTCATCACTATCTTTCATGGGAAAATACTTGCACCTTCATTTTTTCTCTTCTTCAACATTATTAACAGGTGTTACGTGTGGTGACCTTCTCAAAAGATGTGAGGGTTCAACACCCACATATGTACTTTTACGTCTCCTATGCAATTTTCTTCTAATATGATCAAGTCTAGTACTACCTTCATGTTCTTCCCCTTCCCTCTCAAGGACATGTTCTATGTTCTTATTTTCTTGCATTGGGGGTGTTTCTTTAAACGACCCCTTCATGCCCACATCCTGTTTTCCTTTTAGAGGACCTAGCAGTGACAAGTCCTTTTCTATAATAATTTTTCCATCCTTAATCCTATGCCTTAAGTACACATATACATGTGTGGGCTCTATCTACCCCACAACCATGACCTTTGGAGAGATATCAATGTTATCTGAATCCATTGTCTTCACATATGCCTCCTTGTTAGGGAAAACATAAGTTTTGTACAGAATGTGAATATCTACATCTACCTTGTAAACATCAAATTGTATCTTACATGTGTTATGTAGCTGGTTCACCGAATCCTTAAAGTAATGAGTATTAAAGGTGAAAGGAAACTTACACCAAGGACTCTTCTTGCCGGTCTTCATGAAAAAGAGGCTCAAACAGAAGTGTTGATATGTTGTGAACTCTTGTTTCTCATCCAACACACCAATAAACTCTTGTAGTATGCACCATTCCCATTCAAATGCGTTGTACATCCTTTGGTACCACTGCTCTTGGTGTTTCTTATAAGTGTTAGAGATTGTGCCTTGGAAAGTATACTTCACGAATTTATTTGACGAGGACTTGTTCTCTAAAGGGTATTCCCACATTTTCTCCTTTATCCCATCAGGCACACCAATTTCACTAAACAAAATCAAAATTGAAATGGCACCCCAAGTTATTTTCTCACCTTTGACTTCCTAGATGTATGCTTCTGTCACTATACTCTCTGCAGTGTATCCCTCAATGTTTTAGTCTGTTTTGTTTTCCATTGTACGCATTATATATAACCAATGCTTTTTCACCTCTTTCCACCTCTCCAAGGTTCCAAGATTGTAGCTAACCAGTCATATCTCCACCCTTGTAGCTAGGTCTTCTATGTTTCCAATATTAAAGGCTCAACCTCCCTTGTGATAATTAAATGTAGTGGCCTTCCCCTCTGCTCCATCATCAGATAGGTCACCAATAATCTCTGAACCAGAGTTGTATAACCTTGTAACCTTCCTGATCAACCTTATTATGATCCTCATTCTCCTTCTCGTAAATTAAAATAATTCCTCATGCACGTGTGACATAAACCACTAGTAAAACCATTTTAACTTTCCAAATAATGATAACTCATAAAATTTCATAACCCCAACACTTTTTAGTAGTTTATATATCAAATTTTCAATCGCCCTTTTCCCATCTACAGTCCTCATGTTTTTCTTCAAGATGGTATTATCCTTTATGTCCTTCAGGGTTTTTCAGTTCGGTGATTCATGTCACTAATCTTGCACTTAGTTAGTTAGGACATCTAGGACCTTCCTTCAATAACCTCCTCTGGGTACTATAACTTTGCGAACCACTCTTGTGGTTCCTCCTCTGTTCTGGGTTCCTTAACCACCCTTAATCTTGGTGCCATTATTCTGATTAAGTGATAATCTACTCTGAAAACTATAAATTTTTTACTACCTTACCCTCACACCTTTGATTTCCTTTATTCCTTCACAATATATCATGACCCAATGTGTCATAGCCGTGAGTTTTGTCTGCTCCAAACCCTAACATGTGAACCTTCCCTCTACACATGCCCAACTAACTCAAACTCCCTTACACAGAGAGCTCCGTCAGTTTCATGTTTTAAAATCACCTTATTCGACGCTTGATCAAACACTCTTTGCACTTCGTCACACTTAACAACTCAAAAAATCAAAGGATGCAAGGTTAAAATAACATTGCAAGCACCTTATTTTACATATTTTTTAAAACTCTTTTTATTAATTACTCCTCAACTCTCACCATATGTGGAATTAATTCCTCTCAATTGTTCTTATGCGCTCTGCATCATATTCTTCCACGTCTTAGTCATAACCTTCTGGTGCACTCACTACTCTTCAACCACAAATCTCCTTACGCATGCTTCCCTACATTGACGTACCTCAACTATTGTGCCTCATACTAAATAGTCTCTCATATGGTTACCTACCTTGTGTTATACTGTGCATCCATCCTTCTACACATGGTTTTCAATATGAGAAAATTTCCTTAAAATATCTTCAATCCGAGTATCTGTAAGACCTTTCTTCTATGCACACCAATCTTCCGGAAGATGTCCATATTTCAATACTTGTAAAACACTTGTATTTGCTCCACCCCACACTAAAATTATGTGCATTCCTCTATGCATGAATCCAATAGATAGTAGTTAGGTCATGGTGTGCAAGTGCGATTATTACAACCTAACATTGAAATAAATTGAAAAAGCATAGAAACGATGAAAGGAACACATATAAAGGAAATGCATTAAAGGAAAATATAATCTATGTGGAAATACTTCCTTATTACAAACATCAAGAAGCCTTATTTATAGTAGAGCTTCAGCCTACTCCCATTGAAGTAAACAGGAAATACAATGACATTCAGCACCTGTAACAGACAAGCACCTGAATCAAGTATCTTTGTTACAACAAAGGGTCCCAACCAATGAACTTTTAATTTCCCTGGGTGACACAAAAACTTTGAATCATATAAAAGAACCATCTTTCCAACTTCAAACTTCCTTTTCCTTATATGACGATCATGTCAAGCATTATTTCATGATTTTTTTGTCTTCTGGATCCACCAAACAATATCGTGCTTCTCATCTAAATGCATCAGTTTTTATATGCACTCTTCCACAGCTTCTTCATCATCTAATCCTCCTACGAGCGCAATATGTAGGGATGGTAACATAAACTCCATGGGTAAACAACCTCTCTACTAAACACCAACTAAAATGGTGTGTCCTTTTTCAAGCTCTTGTAGGTAGTCATATATGCCAAAAGTAAAGAAGAGACTTTATCATCATGGTATTTCCTTCCAACATCATAGATGTTTGTCAATGTTTGTCTAAGAATCTTGTCAAAAGCCTCACCAACCCCATTTTCCTATGGGTGATAGGTATTTTTTCTATGGCATTCCACCATAAACTCAGCCATGAGAATTCTAATGGTTTCATTCAAGAAATGAGTGTCCCTATCACTTTTTAAACTCAATAGACATCCATACCTTCTGATAATGTTTTCCCAAATAAACCTAGCTAGTAATCCCTAGGTTTATTTGTAGGTACTTCTTCTACCCACCTTGTCAGATAATTTGTATAAGTTATAATATAGGACACGTCAAGCCTATGTGAAGGTGGGGAATGTGCCTAAGAATTAGTTATCAATGTAATTAAAATCAATACTAACACCTAATAGCCTTAATACAATGTTAAACTAAAATCTATGCACCATCATGCTAAGATCTAAACAAGTAATAAACATCAAAATTATGCATTATAAACTTGAAAATTAACTTCAAGATAACATGTAAACATTTATTTCTCTACTCTTTAGAAAGAAAAATCAATGGAATGGACCTAGGTAGATCCTTTCACTATCAAAGGGTTGACAGTTGTTACTTGATCCAAGAGGATTGAGGATGGAGGTTTATCAATTCATGACAACAAGGCCTTTCTTGATTAACTCCCTTTATCTTCACAAAATAACTTGGATGATTGAATGCAAAGGAATGATACTTAGCTCCTTTCTAATGAAGAATTCTCTAATATGATGAAAATGGCTATAGCTTAGGCTCTATGGTCATGTTGGTATGTAGGCGTCAATAGTAAGGTAGGAGGAGGGATCCTTATATAGCCCAATGGATAAAATAATCTCTATATCCCTTTACATGTGGCATAATAGAGAGGTTGGGTTAGTTGTGGATAAGGATGGTTGAAAGGGGGTTGAGTCAACCTTAGGAGAGTTTATTTTGTCCTTTAGTGACTCATGAGATTTGAGGGGATTTATTAGCTAACCCAAGTGATTAATTAATAGGTGTGCAAGCTCATAGAAGATTTTTAGAGGAATAATTAGTATGATTTATGTTATGAGAGGATTTTAATCAAATAAATGGCAATTTATTGATTAAATAGAAGAGAGAATTAATTAAGAATAATTAATTAATATAGATAGAAAGGGGTATTAATTAATTAATTTAAATAGAAAGGGGAGATTAATTAATTGGAAATAATTAGTTAACCTAGATAGAAAGGGGAGATGATTAAAGGAAGGTTGTTAATTGGCATCATTTTTGATAGAAGACTTAATTGACTAACGTAATGTAATTAATTAACAACTATATCAGATAAAATGTGTGATATTGATGATATGTCGTCAATTTGTAGGAAAGGGTATAATTAGTGAAATTTAAGTATTTAAATTGCTCGAGATAAATTATAGGTGTCTACATTTTCCCCTCTTTAGGGTGGCGTAAGTGACGCCACTTCAAAGATAGTAGATAGACAAAAATTTGAAGGGGTAGAAGAAAATTTAGTACAAGTAAGAGACCCCCCCTCGAGTGTCGATGGGGTGATGAAAGAAGGTGATTGACGATCGAAAAAGGTGAGAGAAATGGATAGAATAATGGATAGGGGTAGGATGCCCCAAGTGAATAAGAAGAATAGTCTTGATAGGAGAATGATGTAGAAGAGGAATGAAGACAAAAATAAAAGAGAAAGATTTGATCCAATGTATTGAAACAACTTTATTTTCATCATATTTCCAAATATCTACGTCAACGGTCCTTATAAAAATATAATCATATGAAAAAAGTAGAATGACATTAAAATCCATAATACAAAAAAAAATTCATTGCTGAAAATACCAACTCCATGTAACAAACAAAATGTAATGCAATATGAGAAAGTAAAACATGCCTAACTCCTTGTAACAAACATAATGCAATGCAATATAAGAAAGTAAACAAGCTAACCTAACAGAGAAACATAATGAAATGTTTTTTTATCAAGCTTTGATTCCGACCTGTGTGAATTAATGACAAGGGTTAAAAGATGGTGCCTCAAGAAAGGATACATGCAAGGGGAATAATAGAGGACACTTGGGTCCTATGAAAAATAGTACCAAGCAACTCATTATGCCCCAAAGTATAGAAATAGTAAGAAAACTAGATTTATTAATGGAGGTAGATCAAGATGATATGTATGTCACACACAAGAACATGAGAGAAAAAAAGAGCGGCATTTTGTAGGATGATTTTTTACTGTTTTTAATTTTGAAATTTTTCTGAAACTATGTACAGGAAGACAAAGAAGCGTGGATTCTCCCAGTGATAGATGGGATGTACAAGGGTATAATGCCACGTGTATGCGCAAGAAAGTGAAGATGAAAAAATTCCCTAGTGATTAGGTGGGAGTATTCAAAGGAAAAAATTTTACACACTGAAGGGGGGTCAAGGCCAATATAAAATATGTTCAATCATACGGGAGCAAGGATGCCCCCAGCATAAATTGGTCACATGAGAGAAAAGAAGTAGAAAATTGTCATATTAAAAGGGGAAAAAAGTTCCTGTAAACATGACAAAGAGGACATTTGATGCACGTGGATGTTCTAAAATATTTTTGAAGAAAAAATAATGCTATGAAAAAATTTAGAAGATGTTCGATGAAAAAATGATTAGCCCAAGGTACAAATCATGAGATAATACATGCACTAAAGAAATAGTTTGAACAAGGTCCAAAAAGTAACACTTGATAACATACTAATCTTGTTTACTCATCGAGATCTTAGGTGTGCACATGGAAATGAATTACCTCTTGAAAGAAATAGTTGATAGATAGTAAGTGAAGACACTAGTCAATGTGTACGAATGATTTAGTTTGAAAGGTTATTTGTGAATGGATTATGGAAGGAGAGTCGTACATTTCTCCGCTTCCAGCCAGGCATCCATAGCCCTAAAGGAGATGCATTTTATTCTAATCACAACATTTCTATACTCCTAGCCACGTGTACATAGCCCTGGTAGAGATTATTGGAAATACCCTAAGAGAGAGTTAAATATCAATTTGATTTTGCTTTTAGCTTTTACATTTTAAGTGATTTGTTTTTATTCTTTTTTTTCCTGAAATCTTATTTAAGCTATATTATTTAACAAGGGGTTAAGAACCACTGATGGCTTGATGGAAGGATATGAAAGTGATTGCGATGATGACATTGACTAGTGTCAACAAATATATCCAAAATTTCTTTGCAACAAGTTTATTAAATTTCAATTGTGATAGGATCTCTAAGAGGTCATCCGTTCTTTAATTTACCAAGGTGATGAAAGACCAAGATCAAACAAATACCATAGTGATAAATTTCAAAAAATGTCTACGAAATAAGATAACCAAAATATCATCAAAGGGATGAAAATGGTGGATGAATTGCACAGGAATATGAAAGAAAGGGAGGAAATAACATCCATGTGTATGCAATACCTAATTGCAATGTTTGATCTTTGTACCTTTGATTTTATTTTTGTAATGTTTTAATGTTTTCTCATTTTTTTTGTATTTTTGAGTTGTTCTATGATTTTTTTGATTTTTTGATGCTTATCAGAAAAAAACATGTGACTCTGCATGATAGGATCTAACAAAGATGTCCATGATTTATTTGATAAGAGAGACTAAGAATGTTTTTTTATCAAGTGTAATATTATCCCCAATCTTGATGATAGTGGTGAGCTCACACTCAACAAATGATTGTGATTTTTTTTGAAACATTGATTTTGTATGTGGGAGCTTGACTTCCCTATCCATAGGTTTTTACACTTTGTGTCATACTTGATGGGTATGTTGCTGTGCATTATGGAATCACATTTTATTTTGAATTTTAAAATCATGTGAGTTGTTGGGAGCTTTAGATCTCTTCGGTGTTTTGGTCTTAGCTTAGTTAAAAACTTGTCTAGGTTTATTACAAGATAATGCTTGACTTGTCTGATCCTAAGAAGTGGGAGAAGAATGTGGATGAGAGAATTGATGTGAGAAATGATGGTGGGCTTGCAATAATATTTAGTAGAATAATAATGTGATGAATGAAAATGATACGTGTAACATCCGGACTCTTCAAACTCAGAGTTATTAATAAATATGTTTGGTTGTTTCTTCTTGGTTGCAGTTTGTGTTTTCGTTAGTCATTCATCAAAGGTATGAGCATAAAGCATAAAGGAATGGACATTCGTCCATATACCCATCTGGGTATGATCATAGGTATACGAGCATGTATACTTATGTAAATAAGCTAGCATACACATGTGAGTATATGCACAAGTGCCCACTCTTTCATGAGTTAACACTCATCCTTTTGATTATGTGACAACATTGTGGTAGCTTTCGGTGAGATATTGTTTAATATCAGTTGCTAGCCTAACTAACCTAAGATATAGGTTACATGATCTAACCTAAGCCTAACTTATGTTGGTATGTTAGTAACATAACTGAGTGCCAAAATATTATTTAGATGTTTTTTACTCAACCATAATAAATGCATGACATTTTGATTTTCTTGGTTAATTAGATTGACATTTAAATAATGCTTAATTATAATGATATTTTGTGAATTTGAGTTATATTGGCATTAACTTATGGGTTAATTATTCCTTATGAAATGTGGCACATAGTTTTATTTAAAATAAATAAATAAATAAAAATTAAACTTAGCCTAAAGGTAAGTGGAGGCATTTTTGAAGTTTAATTATATTTAAATGGATTTTGGAATCCATGGAATAAATTAGAGTTAGGTTTTGATTTTTACCATTTATCATGGCGTGAAGAGAGGAGGAAGTAGAGGGGAGGCCATGTCAAATAAAATCTAGAGGATTTCATGGAAATTTTAAAGGCCATCGAGAGCTGATTGGGCCTGTATTTTGGGATCTTGTCATTGTGGGATGAACATGGATGAACATGAATTCACATGAATGAACATGAATGTGTTGAAACCATATCATTACGGTTTGCCAAAAATAATATGAAATATTTATTTGTTTAAATATAATTTATGAGGATAAATATCTTGAACACGGTTTTTGATGAAGCAATGAAGTGCCCGTGCTTTTCAAGGGATATGGTTTATATGACCACTTGAAAAGTAATCGATTACTGAACTGCCTGGTTTTTATTTCTTCGAAGGATTTTATCTTTGGCCTTATCTTTCAGTTAACCGATTTTGGATTTAATTAGCAAAATGCATTTAAGGTTTTGATTCTTGGTGGTATGATTGCAAGCAGTAATATAAAGTTGTAAGGCTTCTGTTTTAGGCTTGAAATATTTTAAGGGAGAGGAGACAATAGTGGAGCATGGACCAATAATGGTGAATGGGTATTTGTAAAGTGAGTGACTAGTACATGCTACATTTGTCATTCAACATGTTGAAAAAAAAGTAGCTAATACAATGTTGTTGATTCATCAAATCGCATCAAAGAATCACCTAATTTGTATGATTTGCCACTATAAGTGGCTGCTAGAATGCATGATTTTCATAATTGCCCTACTAATGTTGTAACAACTGCTAGGAGTGTTTTTCCTTTGTAATGGAAATTATTGCTACAGTGTTGGCTGTTAAAGTCCTCAGTTTTGGTTAATTCCATGCTGCTTCCAGTAAATATAAAATGTGTTGTTCTAAAAAAAAGTATTTAGATAAGAAAAAAAAATGCTTTTAAAGGGTGATTTCTACGTTTTTCAAAATTTGTATGTATTTATATGTGTGTTGTACACCCCTGTAACTTTTTCTGCTACAACTATTGGCATCCTCTCCCTTACTTCAGTCTAGTGTGTAATCAAGTTGCATGTACATGGATCAAATGAATGTTCTGGCTATGACACTAGCTTTTGTGCAAATGATTAGTGTGAAATCATGTTAGCTAGGATATGGAAATGAAGCTGCAGGTGTTGTGACATTACGTCAAATAGTTGCATATGTACTCATGGTTATATGAGTTAAATGCATGAGCTTGTGGATAATGGCAAATTTATCATGCTGAGTAGCATTGGATTAATTGGAATTATATCTTTTCTTGCTTTTATAAAGTATCTTTTTAGTCATGCTGCTGAAATGAATTCTTGGACTTGATGTTGGGAGTTTATATTAATTGACATTTTTTCATACCTTTATCATGTCGATTATTTGAGTCAATAGAGGATTTGTTAGATGTCTTTTGAAAATGTGTTAAGTTGTTGATCCGTTTTGGCATGTTACGTTCAAATTGAGCTTGTTAAGTGAAGTTCATGATATGAAATTTTTTCATACAATTGGTATATGCATTCCTTGGAATATATGTGAAGTTCATCATATGACATTTTGTCATATGGTTGGCATGCATTTTTGGGTATAAAGGATCTTTTGTGCCTCTTGAAAATTATGTTACGTTGTTGATTTGATTTCGCATAATTTTCATTGTAAGAATTGTAAAGTGAAGTTCATGTTGATGCTTTTACAATTGCTTATCATGCCTTCTCCTTTTTATATGGAGCCTATATGTGACATTTATTCAAACAGTTGGAATGTTGATTTGATTTGGCATGAAATAATTTTATGAAATGCACTATGTAATTAGCCTTACGTTAGATAAGTTTTATGCATTTTCATGTAAGATGGTTAAATATGCCACTCTTGAAATATATTTTGAACTTGGTTAGTTCATGCATGTATACATGCTTTTTGAAATCGTTATTATAATAATGAATGAATTAGTATGCTTATGCATGACTATATATTTTGAATATGATTTTATTTGTAGAATACTACATATATGAAAATGGAAATCCTTGTCAGTTCAGTTTGAGTTGACCCCTTATGGAATATATAGGCCATTCTGGAGATAAGGGAAATGAAATAATTTGAAGGGATTCAAGCTGATTTAAGATCTTGATCAGTTACTTTTATATTTCAGTTATGGAATAAATTTTACTCAATGTACTATTGAAATAATCAGTATATTATATAAGCTTATGAGGCTCTTTGCCATTACATGTAACCTTATAAGTTTGTATTGAGATATTAAAAATAGTGAAATGTTCTTTGTACTCAAATCTTGTTTTTTATCAACGTGTTTAGAACATATGATTTGTTTGTATAATTGTATGATTTGATTATGTATGAAATGAACATATCAATTAAGTAATGGGAATAATGGGAGTCAAAAAAATTGGACCTCCATTCTCGAGGTCCTTACACTTGGTATCATAGATGAGGTTTTATAACACTTAGGCCTCTAGTAATGTTATATAATAATTCTCTTTGTACTTACCAGGAACAATGGTAAGAACTCAGAGTAGTAGTGGTGTGAATAATACAAACTAAGGTCATGGTGGCCGAAGGGGAGGAGTTGGAAGAGGTATAGGTAGAGAAGTTAGTAAAAACATCAACCCTGTACTCAACCCCACTAAATAATTCCTTAATGAACTTCTTAGAAATGTCAAGACTTTGCAAGATAGATTGACATCTCATGATAGGAACCTAGAGAAAAATAGTGGCCTATGGTGTAATCAAGTAAGACATGACCAACATGAGGTAAACCTGGGAGACTTAAACAATTAGTTGTATGCTCGTGAAGATTTAACCATAGAGAATAGAGTAATAGATCCCTTCCTTAAGGAATTGAAGAAAGTGCATATTCCTAGATTCAAAGGGTTATCCACTGACTCGGGTGATAAAGGTGAAGCCTGGTTGTTTAACTTACAACAATACTTTGGGCTGCATGATTGCAAATCCAATACAAAGGGTCATATTGTAGTTTACCACCTTAAAGAGAATGTTGTCCTGTGGTGGGCTCATTTGAAGCAAGTTAAGGGTTATGTGGATTCCACCATTACTTGGAAAAAAATTGAGAAGAAATTCAGAACTAGATATATTTCGGCTAATCACCGAGAAAGGAAGCAATCTAAGTTTCATAGTTTTAAACAAAATAAGATGACTGTAGATGAGTATGAATCTCAATTTTTAGATCTGATCCATCATGTGGAATATATGCAGTATGAAGAGTCCAAGGTAACCAAGTTCAAACTAGGTTTGAGAGATTTTATCTGGCAAGACGTAAATATGGTCAACCCTAAGAGTCTTGCACAAGTAGTTAGTACAACCTATAGAGCTGAAGAAAAAGAGCAGTCTTGGCTAAAATACCACTAGGAAATGAAAGAGAATGCAAAAAATAGTAATAATACTGGTGTTTCCTCTTCTAGACCTTACCAGAAACCTAAGTTCAAAAGGACTACTTTTAATGGAAAACAAAACAATGGAAAGTTTCATGAAAATAATAACCAGGGAGGGCTAAGGCCTCCCATTAAACAACAGAAAAATAATCACCAGGCTGATGGTAATAGATACACACTTGCTACAGGAGCCAACAAGGTTCCGGTGGCAAACAAAGCACCTCAACAAGGTTGTTGAACATGTGGTAAGAACCATTACTAAATAGATTTCCTAGAATTCCTTCCAAGCAAGACAACAAGCCACCAGGTCTATGAAGTGGTAGATAACCACAAGGCTGAGCAAAAGCAACCCATATTAAGACTAAAGGTAAAATCTTTGGCACTGAAATTTTTACTCTATTTGATATTGGAGCATCCAATTGCTCTATGTCTCCTAGAATAGTGTAAAAGCTAAATTTTAAAATTGTTCCTATGAAAGAAAAATGGCAAGTAGAATTTGGGACTAGTAAGAAAGTGCAAATTTTTGAATATTTAGATCAAATAGAAGTTGATTTAGGGATGTTTAAAACTAGATTAAATCTACATGTTGTTCCTTTGCAATCTTATGATCTTATTATTGGCATAGATTGGTTGTAAGACCATAAAGCTTAGATTGATTGTTTTGACAAAAGAATACACTATTTTGATGATTTTCGCTTTGAAAAAGTTCTATTTGGTATAAAAAAATAGTAATTTTTTACCCACTCTTTCTGCCTTATAGTTGAAAAGAGCAGTCCGTAAAGGATGTCTCTTATTTTCCTTACACATGGAATAGTCTTCTGAGATGAAGGAACCTATTTTTCATGATTATCCAGTATTAAATGATTTTAGGGATGTTTTTCCTAAGGAATTTCTAGGTTTTACCCAATAAAAGAGTTTGATTTTTCAGTAGATATAATGCCTGGTTCAACCCCTACCTTTAAGGAACCTTACCAAATGAATACTATGGACTTGCAAGAGCTAAAAGCTCAGCTGCAAGAACTTCTTAAGAAATAAATGATTAGGCCAAGTGTGTCCCCTTGGGGAGCACTAGTGGTCTTTGTTAAAAAGAAAGATGGTACGTTAAGGTTGTGTATTGATTACCACATGCTCAATAAGGTTACCATTAAGAATAAATATCCGCTTCCCAGGATAGATGATTTATTTGATCAAATGAAATGGGAAGTCGTATCCTTTAAGATTGACTTAAGGTCTAGTTACCATCAACTTATAACCAAAGAGAAAGATGTGCATAAAACAAATTTCCATACAATATATTGACACTATGAATTCACGGTTATGCCTTTTGGTTTGACCAATGCACCGGTTGCTTTTATGAACCTAATGAATAGTGTTTTCAGATATTTTCTAGATAATTTTGTATTAGTCTTCCTGGATGATATTTTAATGTATTATAGAGATGAGAAGGAACATGAAAAACATTTAAGAATGGTTCTACAAAGGCTCAGGGACCACAAATTATATGCAAAATTGTCTAAGTGTGAGTTTTATAAAGATAAAGTGCACTACTTAGCACATATCATTTCTAAAGATGGGAGTTCTATGGATCCATCTAAGATTAAAGTTATTGAAGAATGGCCAACTCCTAAAAAATGTGACAGAAGTCCAAAGTTTCATGGGCTTGGCTAGGTACTATAGAAGGATCGTGAATGAATTTTCATGAATATCCCATCCTATCACATTGCTATAGTGAAAGGGTAAATGTTTTGAATGGAATGCTAGGTGTGAGGAATCATTTCTAAAGTTGGAACATGCTCTCACTACAACACCTATCTTACTAGTTCCAAATCCAAACAGCCCATTTGAGGTCTAGACTGATGCATCCCTAAATTGTTTAGGGGGTGTACTAACTCAAGAAGGAAAGGAAGTGGCTTATGAGTCATGGAAATTAAATCCTGATGAGATGAACTATCCCCCACATGAATTAGAGTTGGCTGCAGTAGTTCATGCTCTTAAGAAATGGAGACATTCTTATTGGGTAAGCCATTCAAACTTAGAACAGATCATAAAAGTCTGGAGCATTTGTTTACTCAAGATAACTTGAATAGATAACAAAGGAGATGGTTGGAATTGATTAGTGACTATGATATGGAAATAAAATATGTCAAAGGTAAAGAGAATCGAGTGGATGATGCACTCAGCCATAGAGTTCATTTTCCCATTGTTTCTAGAATAAAATTTTTACTAAAGGATCAGTTGTTACAACAGTAGAAAATAGATATTTTCTATAAGGAAATGATAGAATGTTTTTTGCAAGAATGGGTGGATAACAAGTATGTTGGGTAATCCTTGGATTTATATGGTATTTTAAGGTTTGAAGGTAGAATTTACATACCTTCTGAAGGAAATTTCAAAACTATTCTAATGCAAGAATTGCATCAAGCTCCTTGTTTGACACATCTCAGGGTTATTAAAGTGACTCGTGAATTGAAACAGTTTTATTTTTGCACCGATATGAAAAAGGATGTGGATATATTTGTTTCTAAATGTTTAGAATGTCAAAAGGTGAAATTTGATCATTGCCATCCTAGTGGTAAGCTTTTTCCCCGTGACCTCCCAAAAGAAAAATGGGCAACTATAACTATGGATTTTATTTCTGGTTTGCCAAAATATTAAAAAAAGGCATGATACTATTTTAGTTGTTGAAAAGCTAACAAAGGTTTCTCATTTTATTCCTGGTAATCTAACGAATGATGCAATTGTACTTGCTGATAGATTTATGAAGTTGTAAGATTGCATGGAGTTCCTGAACTGATTATTATTAATAGAGATACTTTGTTTACATCTTGTTAGGAAATTAATTATTAATGTTTACATTATAAATATTAGGTTTGAAAGAATATATTGTTTCAACAATATATTATTCATGGAGTTTTGTTGTACCTGTAAATTTATAAACGGGTAAGTTGTTTGATACACTTCCTATTTTATAGGAAGAGGTTTGTCTATTATATTGGCTATATATTAGCCTAATGTATTGCACAGGATTGAGGGACATAAAATATAATATACAGTATTATTACTTTATTTTGGCCATCGAATGTCCAAATCACAAGATTTGGTATCAGAGCGTAGGCTTATCAAGAAGGCTATGGAGTCATATTGATTTGATTTGAGTATTATTAGTGGCATACAAGTGTTTCTTAGTTTTTTTAATAATTTTGTTCTTTGTGTAACATTCTGATATGGATCAGATTTTGAAACAACACGGCATAAATGGGTCGCATCTCTATCATTTTCTGAATCTGCCAAACTCTCAGTTTAAAATCCTTTCAGGAATGTGCTTATTCAACGCATGCATGATGTATTGGTTTTTTATTGCATAGCTTGGAGTATCCGCAGAGAGGAATCGATGGAATGAGTCACAAATTCCATCGGAGGGAATGAGGTTTAGAGTTTTTTGATCAAATTCGGCCTCTGATTTTTACGACTATTCTACTGCAGACATTTACAGATCGAATGGAATAATAACCATCACAACACCTCTGCTCCATCTATTCCAGTGCCGCTGTCTTGCCCAATTTGCTATGAGGATTTGGATGTCACATACTTAAATTTTGTTCCCTATAGTTGTGGATTTCATCTGTGTTTGTTCTATCACAAGAAGATTTTGATATAAACTCATGATTGGTGGGCGCACATGTTTTCCCATTGTTCCTAGTATCAAGCTCTGAGTTCTGCAGATCCAGTGTTTGGCATGACCATGTATGGTAGTCACAGCAATATCTACTAAGCCGTGAATGTTAATTTGTCCTTATCAATAGGAAAATTATTATTATCTAGCCTTGCATGGTGCTTCAACACATCTCCTCCATAGAACAGTCTAGCTGTAGGCATAGAGATCTACGTTGGAATTTTTTTATACACATTGAGTCGCATCCAACTATAGATCAGGCAAACAAATAAAGGCAAGTATTTTTCCAAGGTATTTGCATTTCTTAGCAAAGCATACACATGTTATAGAGGTCAGGGCAATTATGGCTCTTAGTTACTCGTAACCAGCTTGTTGTAGTTTGTGAAAAAAATTTAAGCTTCTTTAATTATTTTTTACATGTTATTGCACGGACGCATTCTTGGTAGAATCTGACGTCCATATTGTGTGAAAATTCATAATGAATAAGTTGAGTCACATTGAAAAATTTGAAGGAAAATATTTTCATACCTGGCAAGTGCGGACTCAATTATTCCTAATCAATAAAGACTTATGGGATATTGTTGATGGAAAAGAAAAAAAACTGACAAATGCAGATGAAGCAATAAAATGGGACAGCAGAGATCGAAAGGCTACAACAATTATTAGATTGGGTCTATCAGATGCTTATCTACATCATATAGACTTAAAAAAGTCCTCTCATACAATCTGGGTGACATTGAACAAATTATTTGGATCAAAAATGGGAAGTGCAGCGATATCCTTAAAGCAAAGATTGTTCGGCCTCAAGATGGAAGAAGGTGAGAGCATGGTGGAGCATATCAGTAAGTTTCGATCTATTTGTAATCAACTTGCTAGCATAAAAGTAGATGTACCTGATGATGATGCTAAAGCAGTATTACTTAATAGCATGCCTTCATGTTATTCTAATATGGTCTTTACATTAAGAAAAATAAATCCAAGTCTAGAAGAACTTATTTCTTCTTTGTTAGATGAAGAAAAAAGAATTATGGTTGTTGAACCAGAGGAAACTGCAATGTTTGGCAGAAACAAGAAAGCATTTGGTAAGAAAATTCCCAAATACGGTTCAACCTCTAAAGGACCAAAGAAACAATTTACATGCTACTATTGTAAACAACCTGGTCATATATCTAACAATTGCAGAAAAAGAGCACAAGACTTACTTGATGGGAAACTACAAGATAATGCCATGATTGTTGATGAAGAAGGAGAAAATGAAGAGGAAGAAAATACCGCACATCAAAGTGATGAAGATTTTCTCTTCTAGATGATTTTTCACTGGAGGACGGAGGCATAGGAGGATGGAGGTCATTCAACGACCTCTCGTCAGTTGCCAATGACGGGGCCGCATGAAGTTGTGGTGATAGTGTTTGTGTGAGTTTTCTTTCATTTATGAATTGCAGTTTGTTGTGTGCAGTATGATTTCAGAGTTCCTATTTTGGATTGAATAAGTGAAATGTTCACAATGAGGGGGGGAACATGGTCTCATTGTTCCATTTCCATTATGTTTTATTGTTCAGTTTTGAAAGCAGTATTTCCTACATGATTCCCTTTTGTAGTGACATTGTATAATATTGATCAACAGTATTGTAGCAATCATGATGTAAAGGTTTTTGGTAAACCTGTAAAAACCAATTGTGTAAGGTTTTTGGTAAACCTGTAAAAACCAATTGTGTAAGGTTTTTGGTAATCCTGCAAAACCAAGTGTGAAAGGTTTTTGGTACACCTGCAAAACCAATTGGTAAGGTTGTTGGTAGAAGCCGAATAAAAACCATCAGTGGAAGAAATGTGCGTTGGCACATGTTCGAGTTTTGTGCAAGCCCAATGCTGCACATTTGTGGAATTGATCATGAGCACACAGAGGTGGCAGGCTACAATCAGTGAATGAGATATGTTGTACCATGTAAACATTAAGGGGGGGAATGTTAGGAAATTAATTATTAATGTTTACATTATAAATATTAGGTTTTAAAGAATATATTGTTTCAACAATATATTATTCATGGAGTTTTGTTGTACCCATAAATTTATAAACGGGTAAGTTGTTTGATACACTTCCTATTTTATAGGAAGAGGTTTTTCTATTATATTGGCTATATATTAGCCTAATGTATTGCACAGGATTGAGGGACAGAAAATATAATATACAGTATTATTACTTTGTTTTGGCCATCGACTGTCCAAATCACAAGACATCTTGGTTTTGGAAAACTATGGCAGTAGCTTTTGGTATAAAGCTACATTTTAGTTCTTCTTATCATCTTGAAATGGATGGGTAAACTAAAAGAGTAAATTAGGTATTAGAAGACATGCTAAGAATGTATGTTATGGACTAGCAAAACAAGTGGGAAGAGTTTTTGCACTTAGTTGAATTTTCTTATAATAATACTTATCATACTTCTTTGTAAATGGCTCCTTTTGAAGTTTTATATGGTAGGAAATGCAAAACACCCTTGGGGTGGGAAGCCCATAAAACAAGTTAACTACATGTCTTGATGTTTTAAAAGAATATGATTAGCAGCTGGTTGTTATAAGACAAAAATTAAAGGCTGCAAGTGATAGAAAAAAGAGTTATGCTGATCAGAAAAGGACTAAAAAAGAATTTCAGGTGCATGAAAAAGTGTTTTTGAGGGTCAAACCTCATAAAAGTTCAATTAATTTTGGAAAGGAATCTAAACTTGTACCCATATTTGTTGGACCATTTGAAATTTTAGAGAAAATCAGTGTTGTAGCCTACATGTTAGCTTTGCCTCCTTCACTCTCTAAAATTCATGATGTATTTCATGTCTCACTTTTGAGAAAATATGTGCATGATCCTTCACATGTACTAACTTGGCAAAACTTACAAGTAGAAGATAAGTTGAATTTTAAGCTTGAGCTAGTAAGGATTTTATCACAATGAAGAATTAAGTTACGAAATAGAGATATCCAACAAGTTTTGGTCTAAAGGGACAAATTAAGTGAACGAAGTGCCACTTGGGAAGATGCAGAGTACATAAGAAAGAATTTTCCATTTCTTTTCAAGTCTCATTAATCGGGACATTACCCTTGTTAAGGGGGGGAGGATGTAACATCTTGACTTTCGGGACTCAGTATTATTAATAAATTTATTTGGTTGTTTCTTCTTGGTTGTAGTTTGTGTTTTCGTTAGTCATTCACCAAAGGTATGAGTATAATGCATGAAGGAATGGACATTCAGCCATATAACTGTATGGGTATGATCATAAATACGTGAGCATATATATATATATATATATATATATATATATGCTAGTGTAGTTATGCGCATACACAAGCGAGTATACAGACAAGTGCCACTCTTCCATGAGTTAGCACTCACCCTTCGATTGAGTGAGAACATTTTGAAAGCTTCCGATGTGATATTGTTTATGTCAGTTGCTATCCTAACTAACCTAAGTCTAACTTATGATGGTATGTTAGTAACATAACCTAGTGTGAAAATATTATCTAGATGCTTTGAACTCAACCTTAATAAATGCATGGCATTTGATTAGCTTAAGGAAATTGGATTGGTTAATGGGCTTGACATTTAAATGGTGCTTAGTTTTAATGATATTATGTAGAATTGGACTTATGAGTTATATTGGCATTAAATCATGTATTAACCATTCCTTATGGAATATGGCACATAATTTTATTTCGAAAATAAAAAATTAAAATAAAACTTAGTCTAAAGCTAAGTGGTGGCATTTTTTAGAGTTTAATGATATTTGAATGGATTTTGGAATCCATGGAATAAAGGAGATTTAGGTTTTCATTTTTTCCATTTAGCATGGCGTGAAGAGAGGAGAAAGTAGAGGCGGAGACTATGTCAAAAAAAATCTAGAGGATTTGCTGGAGGTTATTACGGCCATCTGGGGCTGGATTTGGGCTTGTATTTTGGGATCTTGCCATTTTTATTGCAACAATGTGGTGGAGAATAATTCTGGGAAAATAAATAGGTTTTGGGATTTTATTTTATACAATGTGGAGCTAAGAAGCTGAAGGAAGAAAAATAGAGAAGGAAAGAGGAAAAACAAAAAGGTTTTTTTGGTCTTCTTTTCTTTGAATATTTCAGACAAGGGTTTCTTGCTTTATCTATGCAGTTTTTTACAACTAAATGCATATTTAGTTTTATCCCTCTTCTGGGTAATGAGAAATTTGGTTTATCAATTCTGGGTATTAATATTTTTGGTCAAGCCTTTATGGGTATTTGGAAAATATGTTTATTTTATTGTGGGCATTATATATTTTAGATCTCTCAAGTATGAGATTTTGTTTTATCTCCTTATTTGAAAACAGGAATTAATGAGGTTATTCACTTGGGTGTTTAGAGAAGGTTTTTTGTCATTTTAGTTCTAGGTTTTGGACTGATCCCAAGATGCATTTTTACATGATAGAGCATTGCATTTTTTTTAATTCGTTGGTGTGATTTATCTATTATAAGATGTGTTATTTTCTGCTAGAAGCATTTTTTTTAATTGATTTATTGTTACATTTTTTATTGCAACATTTGTTATTATAGCGTTGAGTATTGGTTGCTTCCTTGTTGCATTTAGTTTTTATTTACTATGTTTTTTTATTGTAGCATTAGCTAAAAAATCATGATGTTTTTGGGTGATTTCTACACTTCAGATTTGTTGTTAGATAGTTGTGTTCTTTGCTACAATTTTTGTTGCTAGTTTGTTATATTTTTTCAAATTGTTAGTATGAAATCATTTGGTTAGAATATTTAGAGAATGATGTGCTGTGACATTATGTCAAACAATTGATACATGATATTTTATTGACATAAATACATGATTATGGTTTATTACATTTTTTCATGCTGCTGGAATGAATTCATTGGAGTTTATGTGATGTTCTTTTTATGACATTTTGTCATGTTGCTTGAATTTACTATTTGGAATTTATGTAAAGTTATTTTTATGGCATTCGAACATGATGTTGGCATGCATTGTTGGACTGTATGTGAAGTTCATTGTAAGGAATTTTTTCATGTTGTTGGCATGCATTCTCTAGATTATATTAGAGTTTTATATTATGCCATTTTATAATATGGTTGGCATGCATCCTTGGATATAAAGGATTTGTTGTGCCTCTTGAAAATTATGCTATGTTGCTAATTTGATTTGGCATAGTTTTCATTTTCAGAATTGTGAAGTGAATTTCATGTTGATGTTTTGACAATTGCTTATCATGCATTCTCCTTTTACATGAATCCTATATGTGACATTTATTCAAACAGTTGGTATGTTGATTTGATTTGGCATGAAATAATATTATGAAATGCATTATGTAATCATCCTTACGTGTGGTAAGTTTTATGTATTTTCATGTAAGATGGTAAAAGACACCACTCTTGAAAGATATTATGAACTTGATTAGTTCATGCATGTATACACATTTTTTTGAAATCATTATTATAATAATGTATGAATTAGTATGATGACACATGAGTATATATTTTGAATACATTTTCATTCGTAGAATACTACATATATGAAAATGGAGACACTTGCTAATTCAGTTTGAGTTGACCCTTTATAGAAAATACAAGCCATTACGGAGACAAGGGAATGGAAAGAATTTGAAGGGATTCAAGTTGGCTTCAGATCTTGATTAGTTACTTTTATATTTCAGTTATGGAATGAATTGTAATCTAAATACTGCTAAAATAATTTGTATATTATATAAGCTTATGAGGCTCTTTGCCATTGCATGTAAACTTATAAAATTATACTAAGGTATTGGAAATAATGAAATGTCCTTTGGACTCAAAGCTGATTTTATCATTTTTTTCATCACATATGATTTGTTTGTATAATTGTATGATTTGATTATGTGTGAAATCAACATATCAATTAAGTAATGGGAATAATGGGAGTTTTTAAAAAAATGGACCTCAGTTTTCGAGGTCCTTACATATGGTGTTTTGGGTTACTTAGGGTCTATGTAAAAGAGTGTTTTGTTGGATGGTTGTATTCAAAAACTAATTGCAAACTAAGTTTTAGTATGATTTGTTTAAATGTTTTGGCTGTTATTTTGAATTAATATTGTTGTGTAAAAGATTTAGTGTACTTGTAAAAATAATTTTACTTCATCTCATCGCATTTGAAGAAATACAACACCCCTCTTATAACACTTATTGTTGGTATTTGTTTTGATAGAATTCTTATTGTATAATGAGTAAAAGTGAAAAGGGTAATGTGTTGAATGATTTTGTGTTCTTAATTTGTTACATGTGATTTTGATTGCAAAAGAAAAAGTTGTAAAATTTATCATTTTGAAAATTTGATAAAACTCCCTATATTGTATGAGTAAAGAGAGTTATATCCATTATGTATTTGAAAAAAAAGGTTGGGTTCCTACATCGATGTGCTTGAAAGTGGTTGAAAATAAATATTATAAAAAGTTGTTTGGAAATTTTGAATTACTCTCTCTCTCAACCTCTTGAAAGGATATTTGCACAAATTTATTTGGAAAGAAATAAAAGATTTCTTGGTTTCATATGAATTGTGGTTTAGGGATATTGGTGATACATTTGATAATTTAACTTTTATAAGAGTATCCCTTCTATTTTTCTTACCTTGTGGAAAGAGTTTAAACAAGTTCCCAATTAGACTCTTATTGTTAAATGTAACATACATTTATATTGGAAATACATTTTTTTGGAAGAATAACAATCACCTAACTTGAATTAGGTTTCAACATAGAAGTATATTTAATTTTTAAGTTTATATCATTATCTGAGTATAATATATATAGTGATGTTCACTTGGCAATAATCTAACCTCATTTCTTAGCATGACTACCTAAATAAATATACGCACATGTTAGCATTGTAAACTTTAAAGAATGTAATCTTGATAAACAATTAGAGGAAGAAATTTTGATATGATATACGTTTTCTTATACTAGGAAAGTATACGATATTAAAATTAAAGGTCTAACTTATATTTGAAATGGAGTTTAAATTAAAATGATTAATGGAACATAGGTATATATATATTTGTGTATGTTTGTATATATATCATATTATTAGTATTACTATATATACATGTCATGTTATAAGTATACAAGAAAATAGTTTATATATACATGTATATAAAAACAGTTTTATAATTTACATTTTATATGTTATTAATACCTATTTTACATAATATAGTACATCGTATAAAAATTACACTAAATAAATTAAAAAACAAAATCTAAGGCCTACCCTAAGCGGATAGAGCCACAAACCTAACCCTAACCATAGTGGCTAAGCCATGACCCCAAAAAGGATCCACCTGTGCCCTAAGTGGCAGAGTTGCATGCCCAAACTCCTGAACTCCCTCCTGACCCTCCATGGTTGTATTATGACACTACCAGCATCACTATCCCTAGTAATCCATGATCCACACTATAGTTTCAAAGACACATTCATGACCCTCAAATTCATCTGCTTAAGCGGCTAAGGTTTTTTACAGGCCCTAACAAGATGCTTTGGTCCTTATTCAAGCATGACCAACACTGGGTTGTTTTCACATGCGCACGTGTGCGCGCGCGCGTGCACACACACACACACACATGGAAATAAAGAAACTCTGCTAATGAAAAAAACTTGTGGAGCTGGAAAACCTAGACTTGTAAACAAAAAAAGTGAGAGAACAAAAGGAGAAGATGAGTTATAAGAAATCTATAAGGAAATTAGGGTTTTGTACTGCCCTAAGTAATTCTATGGTGGGAAATAGGTTGATCTAAAGGATAATAATTAACCCTATTTTTGTATTAATAAGTTGTTTTTACTTTCTAAAAGAAATATTGAAACTCCTTTTTAACTAATTAACATAAGTTTGATTAAAATTAAATAAGGGTGAGATATGAAAAATAAATAGGTGTTATTTATTATTATGGGAGACAATTTATTGTTAACTTTTCAATGGTGCTCTAGAGCACGTTAGTGCGGTCAATATTATTAGTAGGAAAAACTAATCAAATCACATTTTTTATCGATTTATCAAGCGTTAAGACCATTGATTTCCACATTAATCATTATATAACATTAAACAATATTACATGATTAAATTTTAACCACCAATGAGGTTATTTTCTTTTCCAATTTAAATTAAAAATCCATCACTAAAAACCGCCACTAATATGACTCGCAAGTGCATGAAAATATTGCGCAACACAATGACTCGAGAAGAAAATTGTAATAACATAAACATGAGAATTTCCCCACATCAAGTGTTTCAAAAACATATTCTATAATTTTTATAGCTAGCTTGGTTTAATTTCAGATTTAATAATATGATGCTATATCTAGGAACTCTTGTTCTATGAATTCCCAATATCTACTTCATAATCCATAAGCACTTGAGGTGGATTCATATCTTTTACCTATTGGTTTTATTATTTATTAGTGTCTAATTTACAAAGGTAAAGAAGATCCTAAAAAAAAATTACTCCTTCCATTCAACAAATCTAGATTATGTCTATGATGATAAGATCCAACTAAAATATTATCACAAATTCTCAATGCCCTATAATGGGTCTATAACCACTTTCAATCCATCATGGCCTTCAATCTATTGGATAATCAATTTTTATCCCTCTTTTCAATCAATATTTTTGATAAAGTCTCTTATGCGCTATTTCCAAAACTCAAGCAAGGATATAATGATATGATTAGTGCATATGTTTTACAATATAATACCATTCTTACAAAGATGAAAAATTCACTTGCAGATAATAATCTTCCAGATCTATTTAGATTGTGTTTACTATCTTCTTTACAAGAATCTATCATGTTTTCAAAGTTATGATATTTTGATGAGATATGTAATATCATTAAGGAGTGAGAGGTCAAGCTTCTAACAATGAACAAGCTTAAATATGTGTCCAACATATAATCTATAAATACTAAGTTACAAGGAAAATAAGGTTTTAAATTAAAATCTAAGTAATATGAGAATGAAGAAGAGGTAACGATCAATGTTATATCTCTACTAACTAAGCTTCAATTACAAGCCCCTTTTAGATGTAAATTGACATGACTACCTTCACTACCACATATTATACTTAAACACCTACTTGAGTGTAACCTCATGTCTCTCCATATGTTTATGGATCTTGATACAAAAAATCCCCACTCTATATATTTTGATTATATTACATACTATCACTATCACCAATGTATTGGCCATTTTACAAGGTAACGCTTCAAGTGAAAGCATGCCATTAAAGATATATCAATAATCAAACCATTAAATTTGACACTAATCAAATGAAGTCTAGAATTCTAGTCAATGAGAATGTAAAGATTAGAATCCTTTATGACCCATTACCTCAGCATACAGTAGAGCCTATAGGTAATTCTGAGGTTCATCATGTATATAATGTACATCCTCTAGCTTCTTATAGTCATCCATTGGATGTCATCATTGGAGCTATCATTACTAATCTACCCCCATGATCAAATATTACATTAAATGAAAATGAAATTGTGGATTTTCCATTTGGATAAAAACACACTATTTATTCAAGCCTATATCATTCAACAACCTATATACAATGTTAAGGCTGAAAGTGGTTCAACTAAAATTATATGTACTATGTCGTTTCTTAAGTCTTTAGGATACATAAAATAAATTTATAACCCACTTATTGAGTTATTAATGGATTTATTTGACACATCACATTACTCTTTAAAGTGGGGACCGTAGTTTTTATATCTACACCCTTCTTGGTTCTTTAGATAATTGGGAAATGTGGCATGTTACTAGTACACCCATCGCTTCATATACTCTGTGTTATTTCTTATATTATACATAATTATATTAAATTTGCAATTATGTTAGTATTTAATAACACAAGCCTTTGTAAACATGGAATTCATATGCAATTCTAGACTTAGGTGCAAGCACGCAGGTTATGGTGTGTGCATGTGGGTTATGGTGCATGTGTGCCTCTATATGAACTTAGCGGGTCTGTAGAATGTCTACACTACCCAAGAGATGCATGTGCCTATATCAATGTGCATGTGCTAGTGGATAGATGTCTATGCGTGGGAAGAAAAATAAAAGGTAAAATAAGTTATGATAGTGTGTGTGCTAGAAGAAGAATGTTTACACTAGAAAATGGGTGCATGCACCACTAATCCAGACATAGAGCGTGTGTGCTAGCAGAATGGTATATGTGCTACCTTTAGGATGTATGTGCTAGTCTGATAGGCTTTTTATAAAATCAAGGTACAATACTACAAATGTGTGTGTGCACGCTGAGATTAGTGCTTGTGCATGGTTTTGTGTGCCTGGGTGCCCCCTACAAAAATTATACTTGGTAATGACGTCAAAATATAGCCCAATGAATTAAACAAGATCAAAAAGCTCCAAATTTTAACATGTTAGCTCAAAATTGACAATAAGCCATCAAAATTAAACCTCTAAATAAGACTCAACACATGTAAGGTTAGCAAAATCATAAGATTTTTAACATTATTTCACACATGTGCATATTAAGGGTTAGCCAAATATTGAGATAACAAAAAAATTGAACTACAATGTTAAGGGACTAAGGATCCATCCCACCGGGCATGCCAAATTTTTGTAAGAATTAGTCAGAAATGTAAGTAAAATCAAGACTAACACCTAATAACCTCAATACAATGCTAAAATGAAATCTATGCACAATCATGTTAAGAGCTAAACAAGTAATAAACAACAAAATTATGCATGAGATCCTTGAAACTGAACTTTGAACTAACATGTAAACTTTTATTGCTCTATTATTTATAAACCTAAATAAATGGAATGGACCTAGGTAGATCCCTTTGTTATCAAAGGGTTGATAGTTGTTGCTTGATCCAAGAGGATTGAGGATGGAGATTCATCAAGTCATGGCAACAAGGCCTTTCTTGATTAACTCCCTTGATCTTCACAAATATCTTGGATGATCGAATGCAAAGTAATGATGCTTATCTCCACTCTAATGGAGAATGCTCTAAGATGATGAAAAGGGCTATAGATTAGGCTCTATGCTCATTTTGGTGTGTAGGTTTCAATAAAAATGTAGGAGGAGGGCTCCTTATATAGCCCAATGGATAAAAGAATATCTACATCCCTTTACATGTGGGATAATAGAGAGGTTGGGTTAGTTGCACGGATAAGGATGGTTGAAAGGTGGTTGAGTCAACCTGAGGAGAGTTTATTTTGTCCTTTAGTGACTCATGGGGTTTGAGGGGATTTATTAGTTAACCCGAGTGATTAATTAATAGGTGTGCAAGCTTATAGAAGCTTTTTAGAGGATTAGTTAGTATGATTTATGTTATGAGAGTATTTTAATCAAATAAATGATGATTTATTGATTAAATTGAAGAGAGAATTAATTAATCTAGATAGAAAGTGGAGATGATTAATGAAAGGTTGTTAATTGGCATCGTTGTTAGATAGAAGAGTTAATTGACTAATGTAATGTAATTAATTAATGATGATAACAAAGAAAATGTGTGATATTGATGATATGTCATTAATTTGTAGGAAAGGGTATAATTAATGTAATTTAAGTATTTAAATTGCTCGAGCTAAATTATAGGTTTCTATAGGGAAATAATACCTACAAATTCAATAGCCCATTTATCAAATAGTTTAGCACTTACGATAGTCCTCAAAGGCATCTAATCTTTGGTTCCATACTTCCCAAGGTGCTGAGAGTGATCACATGCCCTGACATATGCTTCCATATTTTTATACAGAGTCTCCCACTATAATCCAGTTATCAGAATATTACATGTGGTGACATCTCCAACATAATGACCCCCTACAATTCCAGTATGAAATTCTTCCATTATGGCTTCATGCTCATGCTCTAGAATACACTGGTGTAAAACTTCATCACAACCCAGTTTGTAAAAATATACACCTATCAACTGATAGGGTACCATACATATTGCAAGTTGCATTCTCTCCAAGTCTTCATCCCCTCATATGATTTTTCCATTTGCAAGAATATTTCAATGTCCTCTACATCTATATGCATGTGGTGTAATCTGAATAATTGTGCATCTCCCATTGTATCCTCAATGCTTTGTGTGTCCTCGCTAGAATTTATTCTCAACATATGGTCAGGTCCGGAATTACTTTTTTGAGGTTTAACAACCACTATAAACTCAAATTCCTAAAATAGAAGTATCCACCTACAAGTGCGCCCTTGCAAAATAGGTTTTTTGACCAAATACTTAAGTTCCATGTGATCTGTAAATAAGATAAATGATGTCAGAAATAAGTATTATCTTAACTTTTGTAACATATAAATCATGGACAAAGCCTCATTCTCAGTAGTTTTATAATTATGTTCCACAAGATTTGACTTCCTGCTCGCAAAGCATATAGAGTGGTCTACAATTCCTTCACCTAGTTGTGCCAATACAGCTCCAATCATCATTCTAGAAGCATCAACATGAACATCAAAGGGCTTATCGTAAGAAGGAAAGTGCAAAATAGGTGAAGTAGTCAGCCTTTCCTTCAATGTTTCAAATGCCTACTGTTGCACAACACCCCAATAGAACTTTCCTTTTTCTTTCAATAATTCCTCCAATGGTGCGACAATCCTTACATGGCCCTTAATGAATTTCCTGTAATATCTTGTATGTCTGAGAAATTTGTGCACTTCACTTTGATAATTAGGTTCTTCCAATCCCAAGATCATAGCAACCTAGCTGGATCTACCAAAAAACATTCCTTATAAACATTATACCCAATTAAATTGCCAAAAGGTGTCACAAAGATACATTTCTTAATATTCAAAAATATTCTCAACTACCTGTACCTCTAAAACATAAGCCTCAAATTGTCACAATGATCCTTATCCAAACCATACACTGTCAAATCAGCTAGATATACCTGTAAAAACTTATGAATGAAGTCTTGAAATACGTGCACAATTATGTAAAAGAACACAACGGGAGCATTCTTCATTCCAAAGGGCATAATTTTATATGCAAAACTTCCCCATCTACTGGTGAAAGTTATCTTTTCCTGATCTTCTTTTGTTAAATTCACTTGATGATATCCTGAAAAACCAATCTGTAAAAGATTATATCTTGCGAAATACAACTCCCTAAAAAATTTCCTCTATAAGAGGGGTATGAAAAGGATCAATGATGCATGAAGTATTCAACCCTCTGTATTCCACACAAATCCTTATCGTCCCATCCTTTTTAATACCAATGACCATGGGACTAACCCATTATGATTCCTCAATGGGTAAAATTATACCATACTTAAGCATGTTATCAATTTCCTCCTTAACCTTGATGTGTAGATTAGTATTCATCCTGTAAGGCCTCTTCCTAATCGAGTGCACACCTTCTTTAAGCTTGATTCGCATCTCACCTAAAAAATGTTGTACTCCCTTTAATTCATGATAACTATGCAAAAACAAGTCCTCAAATTCACACAAGATTTCAATAATCTTAGCAATTTCCTGATCTAACCATTAGTCACCAATAATGGCCTCATTAGGATCTTCATATGTCCCAATGTTAAATTTTTTGTCTTCATAGGCTCATGATATGCATGTGCCTTTTCATCTATTGTGTCCATCACCTCACATGTACCTTTAGTGTGGTTAACATCCAGATTATTGTCATCATCATCATTTATCATGCATATCAGTTTACCCTTATCATTTTCTTCAAAGGTATGGACCATTTCTTCTTCTTCAATCTCTTCAAGTTCAAGGTGTGCCTCTAAATCCAGCTCACCAAACATATCTATCACAATTTCCTCAACCTTTGAGCTATGTCCCAAAGTAAGGTGCTTCATGATCTGTAGTGGTTCATTGACCAGAGGTTTAGTAGAAAATTAATCAAAAGTCTAAACCATTCTTGAGGCCATCTCCTACCAATTTACTATTTCTTCTGTTAATTCTGCATGGACATAACATGCATGCACGTAGACGACTAGGGTGACATAGAACTTATGAACCTAGAGTGATGGTTTCAAGGCCTCCTACTCCTCCATCTAAAGTCTCTCACAATTTTAAATGTGGTTCGAAGAAAGGGAATTCCTATGAAATTCACATATCTAAGAAGGTACTTTACTCCAAAGAAACGTAGTAGAAAAAGAGATTCTCACTTCTCACCATTCTAATAAGTTATCTATGTGTGTATTCCAACAATGTGTTGTTGTCCCATATAGAGTATATACAAGAAAATTTCATCTATCTCCTTGGTTCATACTCTTCATAAATACATCAGGGGTCCCTTTACCAGTATACCTAGGTACCTAGTTATAAATCAAATGCATCATGATGCACGGCTTAATCACGCAAGTAGCTTTGTTCTTAATATCACACCCAACTACTTCATACATTCCATGTGCTCAGTTGTCACAGAAATACTTGTGGTATCACTAATTGACTGAGCATCATCCCATTGAATCACTCCTTCCTTAAATGGCTCAATTAACTCAGGGTCTCTAATTGAAAGTGCATATATCCAATTCAATTCCTCATTTCTCAAAGGCTCACCATACGGGGTAGTCTTCTCATCTGACATAAGTATAGAAACACACTCTTCCTTATTCTTAATGCCAATGTACCCTTTTTTGAAGTGTAAATCTACATTATTATCATAACACTAGGGGTTCCCAAGTACAATCAGGAAACTATTTGCTTCAGTGAGCTCCAATACTTCAAATTCCCCAGTAAATGTGGCTCCTTGAATCATAATAGTCACATCTTTTAATACCCCAATAGAATTATCCCTAGTTCTATTTTTCATATACAACACATTCGAAGAAGGTTGTAATGGTGGTCTCCCTATCTGATTCCAAGCATCCAACATAAGTATATTAACTTCTGCACCTGTAGCTATCAATATGTTACTTAAAAATCATACATCTATGACTGGATTCAAGGTAATCTCCTTCTCATACTAATGATTATGTGGGGGAATATTTGCATGAAGAATCTACCTCTCGTGCACATTACCTAAGTGTGGTATCTTCTCTCTCAACCATTCTCCTAAGAGAATCTACATCTTTCTGCGGGAGTTCAACCTTCTTTACTCATTGCATTATGTGTGTCTATTCCTTCAAGCCCCAAATATATCATTGTAAATCCCTAATAACTTACATGGTCTCCAAATACACTTTTTTCTAATGTTCAACATCAAGGTACTTTACATTTATCACTTATTTATTTGTTATGGTCAGCTTATACTTCAAAGGTTCTCTCGTGTGCACAGTCTCAGCACATGTAGTAACTAAAATAGGTAACTCTAAAGAAGGTGTTATATTAGGCATCTATTTATCTTCAACCACATGTTGAACCTTTATCATTCCAGCACCCTTGTCTTGCTTGTGTTTCTTACTCATGTGCTCATATAAGTCAGGAAATTCTTCAAACTTATGTTGTTTTCGGCACCATGAGAAAAATACGTTCTAAGGGCACTAGCACATGCAATGGTTAGGTGACCTACAAGTAAAAAATGTTCCATGAGGGAAGTTACCTCTTCCACTACCACAACCTTGGCCTTTGTATCCTCCATGGTAGCCTTAACCTCTACCACCTCTATCAGGACGACCTTCATGATGTTGTATTTCCTTCTCCTTTAAACTACTTGTGACACTAGTCTAGAACACACCAATCTCAATAGCCTCATAAATATGATCAATAAATCTATAGTTCTCCTTATCATGAGTGTGAAACTTAAAAATCTTACAGTAATAGGACATGTTCTTCTGGATCATGTGTTGTAACAATAGACATCTACTTGAATCATGATCTAAGTGACATATCTCATAATCCAACAACATGGCACACACTGATTTACGAGTGAAACTATCTTTAGTATGTGCTTATACCTCATAATCTATACACCACAATCCACTTCACGTATAATGATCTGAAATGGCCAAAATTTTCTCCAACTATTTTTCCATAGATGTTATCTGTGCCTCCAAGAATGGGCTAACTCAAGTGTCCACACTTCCAACTACATCAGCACACAAAGGTACTTCTAAAAACTTGTGTGGATCTATAGAATTATTATGAGAGAGTTCCCTTCTAAAAAATGTTATCAATCCACCAAAATACCACCGTGCTTGTTGGCTAGGGTGAATATCATAAGACAACTTTGATTACAGGGTTTTAAAATGTGCATCATAATCTCTTATACTCTCAGCCATACCCTGCGTAATTTCATTTAGTGAACTGAGGGTTTTTTGTTCAAACTCAGGTATATAGAACTCATCCAATAAGGCATCACATAGTGCATTGTATCCATAACCCTATGATTTAGATCATACTCATTATAAAAGCTATGTGTGTGCCCTTGCAAAGTAGTATAAAAATGAATTACCTTATGCTCGAGAGATATGATTCCCTTAGCACGCCATAGTATCTCAAACATGTGCACATGATCCACTACATCCTCAATGCCTCTGTACTCTAGTATGCAAAGAGACATCTTGTAATTAACTTTTTGTGGCTGGTGTAGACCATGCCCACAATATCCACTAGATCCCAATCCTCATAAGCATCCAAATCCACCTGATCCTCCTCCTAAAGCTGGAAATAAACCATTGGATGTACTTCCTAGTATCCCAATAATAGTACTAAATTAAAATCCCACAGTTTACAATTTTTTTCTACTTCTAGATGTATTCCCAATGTTCTACACACCCACACTCTATCCTGATGAGGTGCCAGGAAATAGTCCTCCAACTAGTCCCCTAAAAAAAGATGATGTTTGTGCTACTGTAGATGAATGTGTTATATGTTGTACTTATATATTTAAAAGAAAATGAAAAATATTTATAGCTACTACATTACCTACACTCACATGTTGATCAATATTTACTTCTGAAATTAGAACACCAAGTGCAAGGGATAGGTTTCCAGGTGGGATCATATGTACACTCGTGGTCCTCAATCTTTCCTCCTCTGATGCACTCTCATTAGAAGTTGAAGGGAATATCTACCATGATTTCCTAAGGTTGGGAGAACTAGATTCTGTGGCTCCACATCTTCTACGTGAGCTTCAAATCTCTTACGAGACATATTCCACCAAAACGCCATAGACTCCTCAACATCATGTTGCTTCTCTATTTCCCTCTCCCGCACTTCATTATACTTAAGACACTTTTCTTCTCTCTACCTTTCTGTTGCTACGTCCCCCATCTATCACCACACCTACTCCTTCCATTTTGCATAGTGGGGAGTTTAGCTAGTAATAGGTAACATCTCTAAACTTAGCACCAACATCAAGATTTTAATCACTAAAGGAATATCACACAAAAACTCAAACTCAACAACTTCTGGACAAAAATACAGAGAAATGATGTATTCAAGAGTATAATTGTGCATAACACGAGCCCACCAATGATCTAAAACACATGTCCAAGGTTCATCGGCATAAAATAAAGCCTGGTACTCTTCCTACATCCAAACCATGGGTCTGTAACTCTAGCATTTTTTTGATGCAGATGATGATAGCCACTCATACAATTCTATTGGAAAGAAAGAAAATAACATCTCATAAATTTCATGATAAATATGTAATTCAACCCATGCATTTTCACTGAAACCAAGTCTAGTCCTATATCTAAGAGAAAACTGATCATGTCCATCAATAACTGAATCTTCAATGGTTGCAAGAGTCAACCAATACACCATCAATATGCAACATCATAACAACAAGCTTAAAAAGAGGTCTCGACAATGGAAAAAAAAATTAGTCTTAATTTTCTCACTCATAACCCGAGGCGTGTTGGCACTTCATCCAGATGAATATGAATTCTCACCCAAAGTGTGCAAAGGTACCAGGTCCCTCTTTTATGGAAACTTTGTCAAGATGTTAGCATGAACATTCACATATTCCATATCCATAACAAGTAGTTAAAGGTAAAGCACAACAAGAATCATATCATAACCATGGTACATAATTAATTAAACAAGGATCAAGATCAAATTCACCATACAATAACCATAAACAGAGATATCAAAAATCAATATCCATCCAAAATGATCCATTATATTAACTCATCACAAACTAGAGCTGAATACATACAAATACTACCATAAGAGTCATGTGCATAAATCATACCAGCAACATAACTCTGATACAGTCCAGTGATGATGATCATGATGTAAAAACCATGCAAATAAATACATATATATAGGGGTGGGGATTTTCCCTTCATTACCCATAGACTCTCAAAATAGCATACATGTTTAAAAATAGCCATGCACTACTACAAAGATAACCAAAGAAGCGTGCAAGCTTCACCTAATAATAGATTATCTATAACTAATTCTAGATATAATATTATTACGATATCAAACTCTGCATGACTCTTGATCTTCTACTTGCTCCAAAACAACCATTCATTGTCCAAAAAGTCTCTCATGATTTTATCTCTTCCATGCTCTGCACTCCATCGTATTCTTATCCCAACCCATGCAAAATGACTAAGTTCATAACTCTATCTTCCTGGGTGTAAATCTTTAGGGTGCAACTTTGTCAACCTTTCGCATCTATCAATGCACCCTCTTCCTTCACACCAATATCACATGCACCTTTGATACTTAGGTAATATTTCACCTGTTCAACATATACTTTCCATTTCCTCTTCATTCTTCATTAGAGCTTCATACTTGGTCAAGGAGGTATCAAAAATTACAGTCACAGAGATGCTCTTATAATCAATTATGCATGCACCTTAACACCATTATAAATAATGGATATGATAGTATATGATATGTATATTATATTTAAGTGAAAATATTTACTCGATCAATCTTATTTAAGAAATAAGATGCTGATTTTGGAAAGCAACAAACATGGATTCAAAACTCATGACTTTTCCCTTCACAAGATGAATAAGTTCATGCAATTAGAAACTTGTTACAGGCTCTAAAGAACATTATTAGAAATATCTATTCCTTGGGAAAGTATCCAAGTTCATACATTGCTCTATTTTAGGTAAAATAAGTCAAACAAGCTTGGTTTTCAAGAACACCTTGAACTAGTTATTAAACTTTAAAAACTAGTCTTACATGTAAGCTATATAAATCATTGATAACAAGAAAGTACATAAACTAAAGTTATACCTTCCTCTTTGTGTATCCTTCACAAACCTTGGAATGGGAGATGACTTTTATGGGATTGGACTGATTGGAATGTAGGTTCCTTATCCAATATGAGAAGGAGCTTCACTATAGAGGCAATCGAATCACAAATTTGCACCAAGAAGTGTAAGGATAAAGGATTTAGGGATGGATAAAGTAGGCTTATGTGGACATTAGGACAAGATAGAAGGGATTCTTTGTGTAGAAAGAATGCAAGAGATCTGACATGATTTTTCCTTGTGTCAAAGGAGGGGGAGTAAGGCTCTATTTATAGCTTGAAAGTTAGATTAATTCGAAGGTTTTAGTTAATCATGATTTGAAAACGTAAGAAGGATTAAATGAGTGGGGGACATGAAGAATGGATAGGAATTAAACATAAATATTTAATTCTCAAGTGGTGAATCATGGAGAATAATTACATGTGAGGAAGATTAATTAGGAAATGACAAGGTTTAATTAATTGAATAATGTAAATTAATTCCTCATGGGTTATTTTGGGAAATGGAATGGGAAAATTAATTGATTTAGAAGGGGTGTGAAATTGGGGTGTCTACATTACCTTTTCTTGTATACAACACACTATAACTAATTTTCATGGAAAACATTTGCATCGATACTTTAGGAGTAACCTCTACTTCATGTAAAAACAAACTTTTACATAGGTTGAATGAAGAAAACACAAGTTTGAGTACTAAGATAACAATCCATCTTGACTGTCCCAAAATGACAATTTTGGTTCATTAGAACTAGATCATGATATCAATTCACATCATCAAATCAAGGACTTAAATAAATTTTATTGGACCTATACCACTTTTACAAAGTCATATTTCCCTTGAAAACAATCTATTTCATCAAGAAACTCTCATCCTCTAATGATTAGTTTTTGACATGCTTAGATTATAGTGGTAGGATACCTTGTTTCAGATTTTTATTCTAAAGTTTACACAAAAATCATCTGGATATTTTCATGGATGCTAAGGAAACCTCTCATACATTCTTCCACATCAATATTAGCCTCTACAACTCTACCATCCCTTACTGTACAACCAAATTCCTTCAAAATATGGGTCAAACTATACCTTAATAGCTGACTAAGATCATGCCACTAATGTTATAATATGCTTGAAGGAATTATTTACATTATAAGATCACTAAATTTTGTCACCCAGGTCACTTCATGCTCAAGCATACCATATTTTTTCCATCACTCCATTATGAGGGTTTTGGGGAGGGTTTGGAGTAACTTTTACTGTTAACCTTCATTCATAAATCTCAGTCCATCAGTTTAATTCATTCCACCTCTAAAAGGATTTTAATTCAAATCTTTAACTTTTGGGAAGAGGTGTGAACATCATGAAAAAGTTATACATACCATTGAAGTCCTCAAAGTTGACCTTCGAGTTGGAGAAGGGCATTCTAAGAGCGATATTTCACTAAAAACCTCATAACTTAAAAAATATTCTTCCTTTATCCCTATTTTTGACCACAATACTATGATAATACCTTCACATGTCCTAAGTCTTGGTTTCTCATAAATGTACATGTACATTCTTTACCAATCTCATTTGTGCATGATTTCTTGCTCGTTCTCAAGGACAGTCATAGAATTGACCCTAACCATTCCTCCAAAGGATGAATTATGAATTGTAGCTTCATATAAGGACTATTGGAAATGTCCATATATACCTACCATGCTTTAATTTTATTTTTATGGCCTGATTTACTTTGGACACCCACATTATGTCCTTGAAATAGGCCAAACTGAGCTAGTTTCACTTCATACCTCATGTATCTACCCTATTTTCATAATGTTCTTTCCTTAACATGCTCTAGTCATGTTTTGCATGCCTCTACCATTTTTTTCCATCAACCCCCTCCTTCACTCCACCATTTCAGGTCCATTTGCTGACTATGCCTAGGGATTAGGCCATATGGACTGAGCTATTCTTTGTAATTCCACTCATGTGCCTGTGTATTCATCCTTATGACCTTGTTTTGTCATCATGAACTAGATCAAACATCTAGGATATCATCTTAACATGTTCTCACATCATCTCTTTTCCTGTATAAGTCACTAGCTCTTCAAGAAGTCAAGCTTGCATCAAGTATTCTTCAAGCCTTATCTTGTCCTACTTATACGACCCACTCCAATCTCTCCTTCATCATGCTTTGTCATTAATGTGTCCTTTTAATCAAAGAAAACTCACCAAACACATGCCAAATAACTCCCACTTTGTCATATATGAAAAACCTCTTGATTCTTCTGCCCCTTTTCAATTAATGACAAAGTGCATGTCTGTAGTACCCAGTCTTCATCTTTATTAGCTTATTTGGACCCTATTTTGGTTAGAAACATTAACCAATCTCATCATTCAAGCTATCCCTTTTGTATATTATTCTTTAGCTTATTTTTTATCTTCATCATGCATTGGATTCACTATTTCTCCCCTGAGAAGATGCATTTAAAACATATACACATGCCAACAAATAATCTTAGAGTAATATCATCCTTCTTATTCATGAGTATGTCTATCTCATCACTAAGAACTCAAAGCTAGGCTTGATATTGTTCTATTCTAATTGCAAGACAAATTTAGGTCTTAGGTCCTTGAATTGGACTTTCAAAGTGTTTAAGGACATATTTGTCATGTTCTAGAATATCATATTACTCATGAAACTATGATTTCTACCTCCCCTTGAGGTTATACCAACCATATATCCCTATTTATGTAAGAATTAGAGTCTCATTCCTTGATCTCATGTCTTATTGATGAGCCAACAATATCAACATAGTCCGAAAATACTATTTTGGTGCTCTTTGTCTAAATTAAACTAATTGAGATACGAACATTCTCCCCCTTTTGAGTAACCATGCATTAATTCAACCCTCTTGCAATTTTCACTTCCTTAACACAAAAAACACCAAATTTAGGAACATAAACATCTTCCCTTGCCTTTAATCTCTTTCTCCGACCTATAGACTGGAATTTCAAACCTCTAACATTCTACAATGCCCTTCTTTATGGTCTCATTTGGATACTTTGATACCTTTCTTAGTTATAGGTATTTCTCCCTTGTTCATATGCTTGTGACCTTCACATACATAGCTTATATATCCCTAGTAACACATATAATACTTTTCTAGGAGTAAACTTAGCTTTTCATTCTTTATTATGTCTTCTCAGATCAGTGTATCCATGTGTTTGGAGATTCTACCAACTTATTTTACATGGTGAAATGGATTTCTTATTTTCCTTGTCATTATGCTTTAGTAACCTTGTTATTTTAGCTTCCTTTATGTCTTAACCACTTCCTTAAGGACTATAGACACCTCCCCCTTCTTTAAATATAATATTCTGACCTACAAATCTCTCTTTTAGAGCATCCATATTCTGTAACATCCTCAATGTGCATGAAAACCTTACTTGACTTACCTTTTCACAGTATTGTGAACATTATCTTTCTTTTTTACATAAAATTCTTGGAAACCAATCACTATGTTGATGAATAATGTAGATATCCTATCCAATTGCGTTAAACTCATCAAGTTTAAGTACACTTCATTCATAACATAAGCTATTATAAGAAATTTTGGTCTTCAAACTAGCAAAAAATGATATTTTCACATGAAAGTGTGTCTATCAAGCATGACACAACATTGAATACACCAACCAATGTCATGATAATGAATTAATAGATTAATAACAAGAAATTGGATCAATGAATTTTCTTTTTCATGTTTATTCTTTTAGGATTCAACAAAAAAAATTCTCAAAACAAGCTAACTTTTGGATTTCTAGCCTCAACTTCCCTGTCTAGCTATGATCCTTATTGCATGATCTTGAATTCATGGAATATGAATCATCAATAATGTGTGACATGAGAAATATTTCAAATTCCATTTTAATTTCACTATAAATGTATTTTTAATCTCTTAAGAGAAATACTAATGGAGATTTTATGACTGGAATAAATTGTTCATACCCAAAAAAATGTGAGGTAAATTTTTGAGTACCCTTTTTCCCTGTGATGGTGTGACTCAAATTTTGATTTCCAATTCTTAGCATAAATCACCTTTCCACTTCTTCAATTTCCTAACTAGTGTTTTATTCAACTAGCGTTGCCTAGGTCTTTATTTGAGCTTAACTTTCCATGCATGAGGTTCTTGAACAAACTAATAGCATATTTTGACACCCTTTTTCTATTTTTAGTTTTCCACAAGGTTTTAGAGCTTGATATAAAGGAAAAACATATTTTACTTCAAAACACTCCTTCCTAATTAGGTCTCTTCTCTACCACAATCCACTAAGGACAATACTGTCATAAATAATCTCTATTTTCAGAATATTTTCTCAAAACACCACTTGGATATGTTTTTAAAATCAGCAGATAATATTTTTTAGAAATTTTTAGGGCTTCATGCCAAGTTTAAGACCTTCAAATCAATTATTATTCTCAAACCATAGACAAGGTTTCATAGGAACCCAGTAGGCTATAGATCACTATAAAATCCTTGAAATTCAATTTCAAAGAAAAATAAGTGAGATTTAAGCCTTTTTCAACATGTTTTGTGTGATTTCCTTACTAGTGGGAGGTTTTTAATTCATTAAACCATGCAAACCAGTTGGTTTTTTTGTATCCGAACTATAGGTGGAAGCGTAACAATTTTTTTCCAAGTACTTCAATAAATAGAGTATAAACCTCCTTTTAACATCTTCATATTCTTGGATACTATTCAATCATAATGATTTTTCACTGTGGTCTTACTATGCAACAATCATAATTTGTTCCTATAAGTGCTAACATAGGGTTTAACTTCTTTTATTGATTGCAGCAAACTATATTAGTCACCTACATGCTTCGTTTAATGGATTTTAGTCTCTATTTCATGCATCAATAATCTTCAATCTCAATCATAAATTTTCCTTAACCTTCTTCTTTTGGCCTCCATGAGATTGATACCCTTGTATCATGACAATATTATCTTCCTTTAGACCTAAATATGACCACCTAGGGTTTCATGTAGAAAAACCCTCTTTTCAAGAGTATGACAGGTTTTCAAGCTCTTCATGATTATTTCATGCACACATGATTACTTGACTGCTATAATTTGATGATCTTGAAAATCACTTTGAATTTGATAAATTTTCCTCAAGGTCTTGAAGTAGGAGTTTTGAACATAGTCTTTTCAGTTGCATGTGGATAGACTTTCTTGACTCTGCTACTGACTTGAATCATCTTGATAGAACATCGTTTCATGGTTTCCTTTTTACTCAGTCTCAGAACATTCCTGAAATTCATTTATAAACTTTTTTTTTGATCGATTAATTGAGCCAACACAAAAAGTGTCCTTTTTCCTTCATGAATACATCATCTTTATTACTATCAACATTTAACCAATCTTTTACATAGGTTGGAGGTCTTTAAGACAATGAATAACTAAACTTTAACTAAATAATTTCATAGATTATATACCATACTCAGGGAATCTGTAACTTGTTCTTCATCAAATGAGCCTACGTCTTAGGCACTTTCTTCTTGACTATTAATTTGACCATGAATGTTTTCCTTGGGGACTACCCCAAACTTATACATTCACTTTTTAGGGATGGAGTACTTAGTTAGGAGTCAACTACATTTGTTATAAATTATGACATATCTTGACAACCCTAGTTAATGTTCATTTATGATTTATTACATTTTGAACTGGTTGACTTATCATAACATGTCACTATGATACTCTTGAATGAAGCTAGATTGACATTTTGAGGAAATTTCTTGGCAGGCTATGTTAAGAAAAGATCTCACACCCTTATAAATCTTTGAAGATTTCTCATACCTTTTATACATGCTAGTCACACAAAAAAACCTTATGAAGGGATAGAGACACACAACATTTTATGGTTCATATCTTCTTGGATCCACTACTTAGTGTAATAACCCCATCTCCAATGTATTCTTCTTCTAATTGGATTCCTAACAAGCATACATGATGCATCTCATGTATTTGTTCTACTTTCTTCTTGGCATGGTCATCATCTTTTTATGCCATGATTGAAATTTCCTCTCCTATGACTATTCTTGATGTCTATGTATCTTCATCATATTCCCATACTATTTTCTTATTATTGTTTGCTTACTCAACTCTATAATTGACTTGATTAACCTTGGATATGTACTTAATATTCTTCTTTCCAGTGTCTCTTTTGAACATAGTTGACTTGGTGTCATTATTATAAGTTTAATTCACCTTGAATACCTTTTTTCCTTTCATTTTGAATGCATGAGCATTTTTTCTATATCTAGGATATTTGTAACAATGTTTTACGAAATTCCCTTTTCTATGAAAATTGAAACATAAAACATAGTTCTTGCCTCTACGACATTCATTTTCCCAATTTTGACTGTATGATTCATGAAGATAATTATTATTAGTATGACCCTTATCTTGACAGTTAAAGCATACTATGTTCCTTGAGTACACATCTCTGCAATATCTCCATGGATGTTCATCCATGACATGCTTTATACATTCCTTATCTCTATGCCCAAAGTTATGACAAGAAAAATAGTAACCATTGAAATTCCTTTCATACCTGGATGTATTTCATTTCCTAACTGACTAAGGCCTTCTTTTCTTGTCTCCTTTGTCATCTTCATCGTTTCTTGTCTATTTGTACCAAACTTTTCATATTCAAAATTCTTCATAGGCTCTCCTTTGAAGCCTAGTCATATCTTGTCTCTTGCTACTCTTTGACTATCCATTATTCCATACAGAGCTTCAAGATATTCTCTAATTTTCCATACATCTTCAGTATTTCTTTTGTTTCTTCTTGTTCACCTTTCAAGTAGCTTAAATTTTCTTCATGTTTGAGGAAAGCAACTTATTTTTCCTTCACTTATTTTAACACACTATCAACTATAGATTCCATCTCTTTGAGGACTTGGCTATGATAAAATTCCATATGTTTGATTTCCTTCTTCAATACATCAACCAGGGACTAAGAAATCTCATACAATCAAGGACTAATAAATCTCATACCTCCTTTTCATAACTGATTCAATTGGTTTACCCATGCTTGTTCTTCAAGGATCTTCTCCAAGATGTTAAACTTGAGTCAAGAGGGATCAAGATCTAATACCAATTGCTGGAAATTCTAGGCACTGAGAGGGGGCATGAATCAGTGATAATTCAAACTTCCAAAGACAATTCAATTACCATAAATTTTTTATGATGAAACCACAACACCATTCACAAAAAATCAAGAGGAGGACACATAACAAGACAAGATTTAATGTGGGAAACCTTCCAAGGGAGAAAACCCCACTGAAACCAATGCACTAACTTGGAAAAAAATGTCCAGTAAGTTTACAAAGATTTCATAGTTGATCCTCCACTCAACATTAATCTATAACTCCAAATTTTAGTCAAGAATATACCTTACCTTATACAAGCCACTACTTACTTGGAAGTAAAAAATCCAAAAACTCCAATCAAGCTTCTACCTGATTCTTCTGTAAGCTACAACTTACAAGGAAGCTTCAAATCTGTATTTGCTAAGATACCACTTAGTTTTCTATAATTTTTTGATAAATATTACTTGGTTGTCTCAAACAATAATTTGTGACCACTAAATCAGCCTTGTATCTATGTTTTTATCTATTCTTCACTCACCATGTCTCACCTATCTTCTCAACACTTCATACTATTGAATTCTTAGTTTTCAAGTATTCTTTTGCTCACATATCTTGGTCCCTTATTCATAAATGAATAGCCTCATATTTATCCTCTTTCTTATTTTATGGTTCTCATCAAATCATCTCCCATCTAGTGCTATCTTCAAAACATATCTTTTTGCATATTTGTTTTGTGTCAAATACAAGTGTAAATCTGATTGCACTAGTTGTCATACATGAATAGTTAAGTTCTCAATAGAAATTATTTATCAAAAATGATATGATTATATCATAAAATTATACATTCTATAATGAATCTTACACTTAACCTTGTAAATAAACGCTTTAACTACAACTCTTAAACTTGAATTGGGAAGGAGGATTGTCAACAAACAAAATTGTCCACTTTTGCAATCATTTGACCTAACATAGGATAATCTACATAATTTTCCTTTTCAGTACTTGTCAAGATGTTTCTCATGAAAATTTTGAAAATGAGGTATTTCTAAACTAACTGACCATATAACTAAACCTGCAAATTATGTTTCTAGGACCTGTAGATCTGATTTGTATCTGTCAACCATGTTTTTTCTTATCCTCCAATGTAGGAGTTTTGTATTCTATCCAAATAAAATTTATTCCAAGTGTATCCTTCATGTATGCACGTTATAACACTCCTCATTTTAACTTTATAAATCCTTTAATCCTTTTATACTCTCCATTTCTTCTTCATTCTTCATTGGAGCTTCATACTTGGTCATGGAGGTCTGAAAAACTACACTCAAAAACATGCTCTTCTAATCAATGATACATGAACCTTCAAACCATTATAAACCATAGAGATGATATAATATGAATTTAGATCACCTTTAATTGCAAAAAATTACTCCATAAATTTCATTCAAGTAAGAAGATTGTGATTTTGGTAAACAACAAATAGGGATTCAAAACTGATAATTTTACCCTTCACAAGATGAGTAAATTACATACACTTAGTCAGTTCTTCAATGTCCCAAACACATATTTTTGGAAATATATATTCCTTTATCAACTAACTGTTATCCAAAATTAACCCCCCAGGGTAAATTTTGATAACATGCATTAAATTCTCAAGTCCCAGGCAAATAGATTGATTCAAGGTAAAAATCATGTTTCTGGGGTCCCCTCGGCTTTTTTCTAACTCTCCTGTCTAAGGAGAGAAGAGCAAGTTCTAAAAAGGGGTGAAAACTTGCAAAAAACAAGCTTGGGCTAGAAAAAATCATGAAAAATGGCTAAGTCCTAGTCCAGGCAGTCCTTGGGATAGTTGGGATGTCAGGGCGCGAATCGACCGAAAGGCCGCCAGGCAGTCCGCAGAGCAATGGGACATCTAGGCTGAAGGGACGCGTGGGATGTGAAAGGGCGAACCAGCCGAAGGTAAAAACAAAATTGACTAACTTCTGTGCAGAACAAGCTGGGACATCTGGGCCGTGAGGACGCGAAGGACGCGAACCACCCAGATCGGCCCAAAAAGGAGAACTTTCGCACTGGGACAGTTGGGACATAGGAACACGTGGGACGTGGAGAGCCGAAGGAGCCAAGAGCCAATCAAATAATGCCACATGTCTTCACCTCAAAGAGGGACAGGGAAGCCTGAATCGAGCGGATAGGAGGAATTTTTCCCAGACAGTTTGGGACAGCTGGGCCGTGGGGACGTGAGGGACGTGAAAATCTGGCAGGCCCGCGGATGAATCAGGAAACGCCACATGTCACAAGGGAAAACATCCAAAATTTCAAAGGGCAAGGTTTCAAGAGTTGGCTCGAGCCAATAAAAAGAGGACACGTGTCCTAAGGAGAAGGGGAGTGTGGAGCTCGGGGAGGAATTAGAGAATTTGGAAAAAAATTTGGCTAAAAACTAAAAGGTGAAGGATGACCTCACGCCCTTGTCCTCCAACCAGATCATGCCACATGTCCCAAGTGGCGGGGACGTGGGGAAAAAATGGGAATTTTTCCAAAATTACAAAAAAGTTAAAACTTTCAAGGGAAACCCATGGGTAAGGGAACAAGAGAGAATTTCTCATCCAATCAGTGCCTGACATGTGTCGTCCAGGTGGCGGAGCGCGGGAAAAAATTTCAAAAAACCATTTTTGCCTTTTTTGTGCCCTAAATCTTCATATCGCCATATCTTTCGATCCAGAGCTCAGATTTGCACATTCTTTATATCATTGGAAAGCTTATAAAATTCTCTACATGATTCTAGGGTCAATCTTGAGTTCTAGTTCATTCTGGAGAGAGAGAGTTAAGAAACAGCTCTGACGTGTGTTCATGGCCAGAAATGACCTTTCAGCGACCAAATTTAATGCAGGATGGGTCGCATTCTCCTCTAATTCGGTCAAAAATGACAGGGTATGGGTTTGTAATGTCCCCCATGCTGTTTTAATGCATTTTTAGTTAATGAAGAATGGGCTCCCATGTTTTGTACGTTTTCTGTCTCCTGAGCTCGACCCATGCAATGTAAAAGTTAAATTTGGCTCATTTTCAAAGGGGGGAACACTTTTGGCATAGCAGACTTCTTCTTTCACCTCCAGCAAGTGAGTGTTGCAAGAATCAGACCTCTTCAAGGATTGTAATATGTTTTCTACCTCTCTGAGGTTGTAATGCAATGGTTTTTGACATTGGAAATGATAATGCAAACCTTGTGAATGGGTTTCAGTCCTTTGTTTGTATTATTTGGTTCATTTCAGATCCTAAATTATATCTTATCAGCCTGTGTATGATTTTATGTTGCAATCTTTGGTTTGTGTCTATTTTCATGACAAAAATATTCACCACTCCTTTTGGTGCATCACCATCTTTAGTTAGTTTCATTTTTTTTTGCATTTCTACCCCTATCTCCTTGTAATTTAGAGTAAGATTAGGATCTGAACCTCTATAGTTGTGCAAGCATTAGATCTAATCAGAGGAGTTTGAGGAACCAGCCTCTAATCTGGAGATTCCTCTCTCAATTTCACAAGTCCCACACTTGGAGAGAGGTTTCCATGTTGTGCATTCACACTGGATGCTAGAGTGATCAACCTAGAAGCCTGATCAACATCTAGGGTTGCTTTGATTTCGCCTAACAGTTTTGGCATGCCGGGTGAGACACTAGAGGTCTCATTTTTATTGTAGCAAAGTTGATGTGCATCTACTATAATTTTCTTGCTTGAAAAGAGCTATTATTTGCATATTTGGCGACTCCAAGGGGAAGACTCAACTAGTTTCAGCAGTGCAGGCCTAAAAACTCATGAGAAGAATCAACACAAGGTCAAGAGTTGGAGAAGAAGAAGTGTTGTTTGAATACCTACAATTATCTCCAAGAAGAAGGTAAAGAGGAAGAAGGATTCAAAGGTCTCCATCTCCACCAAACAGAACTCTCTTAACTCCTCCACCTGGTAGGCCTTTCATTCAGTCAACAAGGGTTTTAAGACCAATTAGAATGGCACAAAACAACCCCTACGTCAACTTCACAGGCAGCAGCCCACTTTCCCTCAATGCCCAACATCCAATTCCCATTGCAGCCTTGAAGAACATTCCTTACTTCACTGGAGAAAATCAGACTACTCCAGGTGATCATGTTAAAGATATTGCTAACCTTTGTGCAATCCATGAAATTAATGAAATGCAAGTGGCTGTCAAGTTGCTGGTGTCTTCATTCAAGGGGAAAGCATTGCAATGGTTTAGGAGCCTTGGAGCTGGTTCTATCACAAATTGGAATCAGCTATGTATAGCACTTCATGAGTAATTTGGAGAAAAGGGAGACAACTTGTCTCTTTTGGAGAAGCTGACAACCATCAAGAGAGCTCCCAATGAGCAGCTAACCGATTTCAACTTCAGATTTCAAAAGAATTTGGAGAGAATTCCAATGGCAGTCAAGCCAACAGCAGAAGGTGCTTTTCTCTACTATCTCAAAGCTCTAAATTCTGATATTTCTATATTGATTCAGTCCATGGGAGGCATAACTATCCCTATGGCTTATAGCATTGCCATTAGGGCTGAAAATTGTTTGATCCAAGCTGGCAAACTTGGCCCTAGACCTCCCATGCCATTGTTTCCAACTTTAGAGAGCCAAAACACCCATCAAGCACCTAATTTGGCTCCTTCTCCCACTCTTAGAAATCAAAGTTCAAATGAATCTTCCACTTCATCTCCAGGTGCCCCAAATGAGCTTCGAGAAGTCATGAAGCAATTGCAAAACCTAGGCAATGAGCTGGTTACTCTCAAGAGGCAACAAGCCCAAGGTTTTAGACCTTCTTATCAACCCCAAGCTCAGCCTAATAGGCAGCCATACCAACCAAAAAGACCACCTAATCCTGCTGAAAATATAAATCAAACAAGGCCTTCTGCCAATAGACCATTTCAGCCCTATAATCCAAATGCCATATCTGCCTCTAAGGCATTGGTGCCAACACAAAACAACATTGCTCAGGAGTATGATTGGTGTTTTCCATGCAATGAGCCTCATAACCAATCCATATGCTTCAATGGTGCTTTGAATCAAGCATTAATGGTGACAACTACTGGTGTGGAGGGTGAGGGCAGTCAAGGAAAACAAACCAACAACAAGAAACATTCCAACAACAATCAGCCCCAAATGACACCACATTGGTAAATTGGCAAGCAGAGGATTTTTGTGGCATGAACCAGGTAGTTTCTCAAGGTGTTGTAGCCAACACAAAGTCAAAAAGGAGGAATTTGGGTGAAGAACAGCCATTAGCCCCAACCAATCCACAACCTTCCATGGCTCCACAAATGATTGGCAAGCAAAATCCAATTTCAAATGCACAAGGGCAGCCAAGAACAGCTCCTAGACGAACTCAAATACTAGTTATTGCTGCCCACGTGTAAGGAGTGAATGTACAAGCAAAGGGACAACAGAGGGATACTTCATCTCCGTTCAGTATCATTGATCAGATGAAGAAGACAAACACCAATATATCAATGTGGGAATCCCTATCTATCCCAGGCCAAAGAGATCTACTGCAAGCTGCCATGAAGGACTGGTCAACCTCAAATCGGCAAATTCAGATGCAAGATAAAGTACTTACAAATGCTTCCCAGCCTGAGGGAAATCATGGAGGATAGCAAGGTAAAATGTTGAAGCCCCCCTCCTTTCTATGTTTCATTGATCATTAGAAATCAATTAGTGCACAATTGCATGATAGACTCCGGGGCAAGTAGCTAAGTAATGCCTAAACAAATAGCTGATCAGCTAAGGCTCCGGTATGAAACAATATCCAAAGGGGTAGTGCAGCTAGATGGGACAGCAGTAGCAATGGTTGGAGTGATTAGAAACTTGAGTCTTACCTTGCATGCATGTCCAAATGTTGTTGTTTTACAAGATGTATCAATCATAGACCTTCCACCACTCTTTGCCCTATGCTTTTCAAGGGACTTCACATCCAAGATTGGGGGATATTTATCTGTTGATTGGTCACACATGCTATTCAGAACGAGGTATGGAACCAAAGCCACAATCAGGTCGGAACCTATTGTAAACTTCCATATTGAGCCTTACACTCCAAGTCAAATTAATGCCAATTGCTCAGCATTTGATCAAGAAGATCACCCAAGCACTGATGAGGCTAACACCAAGGTTGGAAGCATCCCAGATCTAACTCTTGATGAATGGGCAAACAAGATACATGCATTTGATCCTTATCAAGAAGTGGAAGAATTTGAGCTAGGGGTCTATTGCATACACGAAGAAAATCAGCCTATTCCTAGCATCACCAAGCCCAAACCACAAAGATGACAATGAGGTATGGCAGCTGTTTTTTTCATGGATCAAGGAGTAGATAAGGTGTAGGAGGTGGAGCCATGCTTGTTTCACCTCAAGGGGTAAAGCACTATTCAGCTTTTAGATTTCAGTTTTGCATGCTCGAATAACACTGCTGAATATGAAGCCTTGGTGCAAGGGATGCATTGGGCAATAAAGAAGAAAAATAAATAACTTGCAAGTCTTTGGGGACTCGTGAATTGATTGTAACAATCAGGTCAAGGGGACAACATGCTGCCAAGAATTTCCAACTCAGGTGCTACAAGGAAACAGGGTATGGGGACCTCATGGAAGATTTTGAGGGTTTTTGGCACTCAAATCCATTCCTAGGGAAGAGAATCATGCTGCTGACAGGCTTTGCAGCAGTAGGGGAAGCCTTTGACATTATGGAAAGCATTCAACAAGATAGGGTATAGCCAAACATTCCATGTGATTGTGAGGCCTTTTAGTCCTAGATAACAATGTTAGTTGGCAAGTGGTTTGAGAATGACCAACAAATCATCCATTTTCTTGCAAGAAGAAGCTAAGTTCTCAACCAAGAATCAAGAGAGATTGGAACAGCAGTTATGGTGACCAAGTAGTACAGCTGAGAACTAACAAGCTAACCCAAGGGACTTATCACTTTGGAGTCCATTTTTAACCCTAATGATCAGTTTAGAAAGGAAAAAAGCAAACATTCAGGTCAAGAGAGAGGATTCAGTTATCCATCTTGGTAGAAGAGGACAAACCATTGCAAATTGGAAGGATGACAACTGAACAAGAAAGGTATGAGTTCATACAGCTGTGTCAAGAGTTCCCTGACGTGTTTGCTTGGAGCTATGAAGACTTGAAAGGTTTCAATCCCAACTTAGCTCAGCATACCATCGAATTGGATCCAAATACTAAGCCTGTCAGGTAGAAACAAAGACCAGTCCAATCCACACATAGAGCCTCTCATGAGGAAAGAATTAGACAAGCTGATTGAGTCAAGGATCATTTTTCCCTGTCAAACATTCTCAGTTGGGTTACCAACTTAGTTCCAGTCAGAAAGAAGAGTGGAGAGATCAGATTGTGTGTTGACTTCAAAGACTTGAATAGAGCCTCTCTCAAGGACCATTACCCACTCCCTTCCATGGAGAAAAATCTTGCAAGAGTTGTGGCTGGCTCCGAGAGGCTTTCACTAATTGATGGCTACTCAGGCTACAATCAGATTATGGTGAAGGAAGAGGACCAATTCAAGACAGCCTTCACAACCAAATGGGGAACTTTTGCATAAAGGAAAATGCCATTTGGGCTATCCAACGCTGGTGCTACCTTCCAAAGGGAAATGGACACCGGCATTCAAAGGTTTGATTAACAATGTGGTGCTGATTTACCTTGATGATATCACTGGTTTTTCAAAAAATGCAGCAGACCCACCTCTCTCATTTGAGACAAGTCTTCACGAGGTGCAGGAGATTTGGAGTGTCTTTGAATCCTAAGAAGTGCATATTTTCTTAGCACATGAAGGAAAGCTCCTTGGCCATATTGTCCTCCAAGGAAGGATTAGCAATTGATCCAGAGAGGGTTGAAGCCATAAGAGCACTACCATTGCCAAGCCACAAGAAATCCCTTTAGAGTTTCTTGGGAAGGATAAACTTTGTTCAGAGCTTTGTCCCCAGATTTTTGTAGCCCTTTTCAAGCCCATCACCAAAATGTTAAAGAAGAGCATGGATTTTCAAGTGGACAACAGAAGGCAAGGAGATTTTTTGAAGCAATCAAAGAAGCCATCTCTCAAGCACCAACTCTCATCAACCTGAACTTCTCCAAGGATTTCATCCTCTATGCATTTGGAGGTAATGACACTATTTCTGCCATTTTGGTACAGCAGAACAAGGATAATGATGAACAGCCAATTTGCCTTCTTCAGCCGGAGCCTAGATGACTATGAGGTGAGGTACTCTTTTATTGAGAAGCATGTGCTAGCAGTAATCAGAAGCTTGAAGAAATTCAAGCATTTAATCTCAAAACAACAAGGTCCAGTTGCTGGTCCTCGCATGTTGGGGGTTAAGGACTTCCTCCTCAACAAGGATTTGAATGAGAAAAGGGCAAGTTGGACCACCCGTGTCATGGAGTATGACATTGAGATTAAGATCACCAAGCTGGTAAGAGGAGGGAAATGATTGTGTGAGCAACTGGTTTTGGGGAAGTAAAGAGAAGTATGCAATGAAGAAGAGGCCTGTTTTAATAGTCCAGGACAACCATGAGCCAAGTGGCAATCAAGAAGAAGACAATGCTGCCCCCCACTCCCTTGCTGGACCCCAAGGTATTATTACACTTCCTAGGCACAGGCCTATGCCCTCTAGAGATGAACAAGACCCAAAGGAGACACTTCAGATTGCAGGTTGTCTCGTATGCCATTGTTGACGGAGTTTTGTTCAAGAAAGATGTGAATGGAGTGTTGTTGAGATGCATTAGCAAAGAAATCAGATTCAAAGGGTGTTGGAAGAGTTCCATGGTGGACCAGCTGGTGGTCATTTTTGCACCAAGAGTGATAGCTCTAAAAAATCATGAAGGCTGGTTATTATTGGCCTAAAATCTTCAGTGATTGCTATGCATGGATCAAGAGGTGTAAGAATTGTGCATTCTTCACAGGAAAAGAGAGACTTGCTGCCATTCTATTACATCCAATCTCAGTTGACCAGCCATTCATGCAATGGGGTTTAGACTTCATTGGAGTCATTAATCCCAATTCAAGCCAAGGGGCACAAATGGATTTTTGACAGCCACCGGACTACTTCACCAGATGGACAAAAGCAGGAGCACTCAAAGAGGCAAATGAGTCTAGCATCTTAGACCTTTTATGATGGGATAACAACCAGATTTGGTGTACCTACTACAATAATCTCAGATAATGCATTGGCATTCATTGGATCTAAGGTGACTGAGTGGGCTGTCAAGAACGGTATCTACCTTAGCACTTCATCAAACTATTACCCTCAAGGTAGTGGCTAGGCCGAGTCTACAAACAAGAACTTGTTGAGAATGATTAGGAGGGACTCTTGACGAGAATCAGAGGTCTTGGCATACCAAAACTAAAATCAGCCTTATGGGCTGATAGGATAACTCCCAAAAGATCCACAAGTAACTCTCCATTCAAACTTGTTTATGGAAGAGAGGCAAATCTTGCCCATGTCACTTGAGTTGCCAACATTTGGAACTCATGAAGCAGCTGGAGTTGCTTGAATTTGAGCCCATGGAGGTGAGGTATGCAGAGTTTATGGAGCTGTAAGAGATCAGAAATCAGGCATCCCAAGCAATGGAAAAAGGATCAAGATTTTGATCAAGAAGACCTTTGATAGGAAGGCCAAAGATAGATCTTTTCAGGTTGGAGATCTAGTGTTGAAATGGGATGTGGATAGAGCAAAACTGGGAAGGCATTCAAAATTTGATGCCATTTTGGAGTGGCCCATACATGGTCACGAAGTGCAAGAACACAACAATGCTTTCCAATTGGCCTCATTGGATCGTGAAGAGACTGTAGATTCCAGTAAATGGAATCTATCTCAAGCATTTCTTCTAGAGGGAAATTCACTACCTTTGTAAATATTAGATTAGATTTTCATTCCTCCAAGTGCTTGTGCACATTGTTTTGTTGTAGGTTAGTTTTGTTTTCCCTAAGTGCTTTGGCATAGCTTGCTGTCCATGGAGATGTTTTGCAGTCCTTGCTTCCATTAGGTGATATTTCCATCTTCCTCCTTGCACATTCTAAGGTCATTTGGGGTTCTAAACAAAATATTTGATGACTCCATGCCCAATGGACTACTTCAGGCAACTGGTAACTTCATCTAGCAGGCAGGTGACCCCCGCTAAGTCACCAAATTGTTATCCAAAATTCACCCCCCAGGGTAAAATTTTTGATAACATGCATTAAATTCTCAAGTCTCAGGTAAATAGATTGATTCAAGGAAAAAAAATTATGTTTCTGTGGTCCCCTTGGCTTTTTTCTAACTCTCCTGTCCAAGGAGAGAAGAGCAAGTTCTAAAAAGGGGTGAAAAAAGTTTACAAAAAAACAAGTTTGGGCTAGAAAAAAATCATGAAAAAATGGCTAAGTCCTAGTCCAGGCAGTCCTTGGGACAGTTGGGACGTCGGGGTGCGAATCGGCCGAAAGGCCGCTAGGCGGTCCGCAGAGCAATGGGACATCCGGGGCTGAAGGGATGCCGTGAGACGCAAAAGGGTGAACCGGACGAAGGTAAAAAACAAAAATTGACTAACTGCTGTGAGGAACAAGCTGGGACATCTGGGCCATGAGGACGCGAAAGGACGCGAACAACCCGGATCGGCTGAAAAGGGAGAACTTTCGCACTGGGATAGTTGGGACATAGGAATGCATGGGACGACGGAGAGAGCTGAAGGAGTCGAGAGCCAATCAAATAATGCCACGTGTCCTTTTGCCTTAAAGAGGGACAGGGAAGCCCGAATCGGCGGATCAGAGGAATTTGTCCCAGATAGTTTGGGACAGACCCGAGCCGTGGGGACGCGAGTGACACGGAAAGCCGGCAGGCCCCGTGGATGAATCAGGAAACGCCACGTGTCATAAGGGAAAACGTCCAAAATTTCAAAGGGCAAGGTTTGAAGCATTGGCCCGAACCAATAAAAAGAGGACACGTGTCCTAAGGAGAAGGGGAGTGTGGAGCTCGGGGAGGAATTAGAGAATTTGGCAAAATTTTTGGCCAAAAAACTAAAAAGGTGAAGGATGACCCCCGCGCCCCTATCCTCTAACTAGATCATGCCACGTGTCCCCAAATGGCAGGGATGCGGGGGAAAAAAATGGGAATTTTTCCAAAATTACAAAAAATTTAAAACTTTCAAGGGAAACCTGCGGGTAAGGGAAGGAGAGAGAATTGCTCATCCAATCAGTGCCCTACACGTGTCCGTCTAGGTGGCGGAGCGCGGGAAAAAAAATTCAAAAAAACCATTTTTGCCTGTTTTGTGCCCTAAATCTTTCAGATCGCCATATCTTTCGATCCAGAGCTCGGATTTGCATGTTATTTATATCGTTGAAAGCTTATAAAATTCTCTACATGATTCTGGGGTCAATATTGAATTTTGGTTCATTCTAGAGAGAGAAATTTAAGAAAACAGCTCTGACGCGTGTTCATGGCCAGAAATGACCTTTTCAGCGACCAAATTTAATGCAGGATGGGTCACATTCTCCTCTAATTCAGTCAAAAAATGATAGGGTATGGGTTTGTATGGTCCCCCATGCCATTTTAATGCATTTTGCAGTCAATGAGGAATGGGCTCCCACGTTTTGTACATTTTTCTCTCTCCTGAGCTCGACCCATGCAATGTAAAAAGCCAGATTTGGCTCATTTTCAAAGGGGGGGAAACACTTTTTGGCATAGCAGACTTCTGTCTTTCACCTCCAGCAAGTGATTGTTGTAAGAATCAGACCTCTTCAAGGATTGTAACAGGTTTTACTACCTCTCTGAGGGTTGTAATGCAGTGGTTTTTGACATTGGAAATGATATATGCAAACCTTGTGAATGGGTTTTTAGTCCTTTGTTTGTATTATTTGCTTCATTTCAGATCCTAAATTATATCTTATCAGCCTGTGTATGATTTTATGTTGTAATCTTTGGTTTGTGTCTATTTGCATGACAAAAATATTGACCACCACTCCTTTTGGTGCATCACCATCTTTAGTTAGTTTCAATTTTTTTGCATTTCTACCCCTGTCTCCTTGCAATTTAGAGTAAGATTAGGATCTGAACCTCTGTAGTTGTGCAAGCATTAGATCTAATCAGAGGAGTTTGAGGAACTAGCCTCTAATCTGGAGATTCCTCTCTCAGTTTCACAAGTCCCACACTTAGAGAGAGGTTTCCATGTTGTGCATTCACACTGGATGCTAGAGTGATCAACCTAGAAGCTTGATCAACATCCAGGGGTGCTGTGATTTTCGCCTAACACTAACTAGATTCATGAATTATTTCATTTTATGGAAAATAGCTCAAACAAGCTTGGTTTTTGAAGAACACCTCAAACTAGTTATTAATCTCTAAAATTAAGTCTTACCTTTGCTTGCATAAAAAAACACTCTAACTTATATTCATGCAAAACCCTTGCATGGATAATTCAAGAGGAACCTATAATTCATGTGCAAACAAATTTTTTCATAGGTTGAATGAAGAAAACACAAGGCTGAGTACCAAGACAACTTGCCTTCTTGACTATCATGTAGAATAATTTCTACATCAGCAGGGATATCATTGTGTTTTTGTCACCCAACACTTTTGGTTTTTAGCATTATTTATTCCTTCGGAGCATGAATTTTTGTTAAGTGTGGAGCTAAACACAGAGAGTATCCACATGTCTCTTTGGCGGATGATTGAAAAAAGTATAAATAGTCATGATCTTCAAATCAACGTGTGGACTCCACATTGCAAAGGCACAACAACATAGCCTGAACAGGATCAAAAGTCAAAATAAAAGGAGATGAGACTATATAATACCTCTTTCCTCCTAGGTGAAACTCCAAAATGAGAAAATAGAAGGAAACATCAACTTAGTGTGTGGCCTCCATGTGTCACTCAAATAGTTTTATCACCATCTGCATAACATACCAAAGAAGAGAAATGACTCACATTCGGTGGATTGAATGTGATTCCAAGTCCAGAAGAAAGTAGTTGAGATCTATTACATGGGGAAAATATTAGGTAAATTAAGAATTAAATGTAGATGGAGGATATCATGATGATAAACACATTAGACTGTGAGCCGTAGGGTCTATATAAGAGAGTCCTTGAACTAGTAAGAAAACGGGGTGAATAGAGGAGAAATTATTTAGAAAGCTCTACAGGATTTTTATTTTCAGTAGTTTGTGTTTATCAGCCTTAACAAGGTTATGTTGTAAAGAAAACACTATAATCTATGTCATTATTGACCTTATTTATTATTTTCTCTATAATAAAAGGGTTCTTGTTATGTGCACAAAGGATTCACAATACTTTGTATCTTTATTTTCTTTCGTATGCTTTAATTTAACTCTTAGATATATGTTTTTAGTTTCTACTATGCTATATGCCCTTAAGATCCTTTTACATTCATCTTCTTAATTGCATGGTTATAATTTAGTTCTCTCTAGTCTTAGATAATATTGAATCTTTCTGAAAATAGATTAATATTTCTCAATGCTCTTTAACTTATTTTTTTTTATTTGGGTATGTATCACTGTGATTTATGGTAAATCTTAGCTCATCACCTTAGATTAGGATTTGCAGTTATTTAGTTTCCTTTCTAAACCTTATCTCAATGATTGAGGAGAAGATCCAACTTCTATAAAATATTGAGGTTATCTTAAAGGGACAAAGTCCCCACATCCCTAATATTTTTCCATGTTTCTGATGGTTCATCTCCAAAGATAATCGTCAACCATTTTTTTATGCATGCCCGGTGGGAAAAAATCTAAATCTTAATCAATGGGTACATTAGTGTTTTATTTTGGTGGGAAAAGAGCCATAAGGATATCCTAGAGTATTTTTGATTCAAGAGAAGGATACAAACACGGTCACAAAGAAAGAGAAGAAGGCGTATTTGAGTACTTGTAGCTATCCCCTAGTCAAGGAAGAAGAGGAAGGCATATCTAGAGATATCCATCCTCCCTCAAAACCAAAAATTTTCAACACCCTCCACCTAGGAGGTCCTTCTCATAATCTAGTAGAGTCCTGAGACCTATCAGAATGGCTCATTAGCTACCTCAGCCTCCAAGGCATTTCGTCCCCATGGAATCAAGGGAGTCCACTTATTACACTGGTACATCTGACACCATGGAACCCTATTCTAGAAAATGCAATTAAAACACTACCCAAGTTCCTTGGTGAAAGACTTTAAGACTCTGGAGGAACATCTCCAAGATTTCACAAAGATATGTGTAGTACATTTCATCATAGAGCAAGATAAAGCCTTAAGAATTCTAGAGGCCTCATTCAAAGCAAAAATCTCTTGATTGGGTATAGATCCTTAACTCCTAATTCTATTGGTACCTGAGATGATCTTTGAAGCATTTTTTTTTGCAAGGATTCTATAAAAAGGGAGATAGATATTCACTTCTTCAACAACTGAATCAACATCAAGAAGGCTTCGTAAGATCCTTATGACTAATTTCAATACCAATATCTATAAGAAATGGAAAATAATTCTAGTTCTAGCCATTGCCGCCTACAAGTATGACTATTTATTTTATATTTAACATATTAGAAACTTAGATATCTCTATTATGATCTAGTATTTGGGAGGACTTATTCACCTCAGGCATATGATATTACGTTCCAGACTGAGAAAAAAATTGATAGATGTTGGTAAAACTCCCCCCAAAGGTCCATTTTCCAGTATATCAAAGAGATATCCCCCCCTCCCTCAGGTAATAAAACCTTGGGCTCAACCCAAACTCATGCATCCATATATAGCTACCCATCCCCTCAAGGAGCTTCCATCCCCACTGTAGCATCATCATCTTCCTCGAAGATAGAAGAAATGAAAAATATCCTTAGGATATTATCAAATGAGATAGTTAACCTTAAGAGGAATCAAGGAACTTACCCTAGACAAAATTATCAAGGCTACTAAGGAAATAGGCCTACTTACCCTCCATAATATAAAAATATCCAGAGACCTCCTCCAGCCCAGCAGTCTAACCAAATTGTCCCAGTGCTAACACCTCTCTAGAATCACTCACCTAATAAGGGGAGAGAAATGATTCTAGTACAGAGAAATCTAGTAAAAGACCCTAATGCTTGGTGTTTTCCTTGTAATACCCCTCATATGCCAGGAGATTTCCCTCAATGGAATATACAAAAATTGGTAGCAAAGAAAAGAGCAATGGAGGGTTTTTTGGTCCATGCAGGCAGACCATACAAGTCCCAAGAAATCAAGAATGTGGTCTTTATTGTGTAGATGCAAGGAATGTCCCTGGAAAAGGAAGCAACAATTTCTCTTGAGAACGCACTTTTCTCTTGGATCGAAGGGGAGGAGTTTGTATTCACAAATGAAGTATCTACTTCAATTCTAGTAAAATCAAATTACAACACTCATTTCAAGAGGTGAATGATGGAAGCTATAAATATGAATCCTACTACGACGAATGAAGTAAGAAAAGGGCCTCTGAAATTCATTGCTCCTTCACCCACAACTAGACAGATCTCGACAATAGCCCATAATCAAATTAACTTCTATCTAGTGGTGGAAAGACCAAAATATCAGCATGTTCCCAAGGCACAACAACCCAAGCCCATGAACGTAGTAGAGAAACTCAAAAAATCACCAACCAATGTATCCTTGTGGGATATCTTGGGCATTCCAGAACAAAAGGAATTGCTGCAAGAGTCCTTAAAATCTAGTTGTGGCTCAAGTGTGACCAAGAAGGGTAAAGAATAATTTGAAGCAACTCAAGCTCTGAATGAGTCAGTGATGATGAATCATAAAGGGGAAGGAAGTAAAACAATACCCTAACCCTTCTTTATGACTCTTATTATTGGTAGAATTTATTACATAATTCCAAGATAGATTCTTGCACAATCACAATAGTGATGCATAAAGCAATAGCAAATGCCTTAGAAATCAAATATTAACCCTTGAGGAAAGGATTCATGTAGTTAAATCGAAAAGCAGTGTAAACCATCATATTCATCAAGGCTCTCCCATTACAACTCTATTATTTCCTGATCATAACAATTCTAGAGGACATAATGGTGATTCATGTACCACCAATCTTCATACTATGTCTATTCTGTGACTTCACAAAAAACATTTGGGGCTATATGTTAATTGATTGGTCACATCTTATTCTACATACTAAGTATGGATCCAAAATGAAGGTGTTATTAGAGCCTCTCATGGAAGTTCATATAACAGATTAGGAAGCCTTAGGTTTTGAAGCCTCACATGCCATGATCATCAGAGAAGAATATTCATACATAGAAGAGAGTGACCATCAAAGTGGAAACTATCTAGTTGACCTATCGTTAGGAGATCCCTTTGGAAATTTTGACTCCACTAGATTGGGCACTTATGTGATTTTCAATGAAAAACACCAACATAACAAAGATCATGAAAGAGGATAGCAAAAGATAAAATAATCCCACAAAGGATCCACAGATATTAACTCTACACTTTGATGGTTGTAGAAGTAGAAATGGCTCTGGATTTGGTATCTTCTTAGCTCCACCAAGTAAAAGAAATGTACTTCAATCATTTCTCTTCTAATTCACTTACACCAGAAATAAAGCGGAGTATGAAGCCTTAGTACATGGTTTGACCTTGGTGTATAAAGAAGGTATAAAGTAACTAATATTCTTTGGAGTATCTGAGTTAGTGGTAACACAAGTCAAGAACACTACTGTGGAAAAGAATCCAAGAATGAGGTTCTATCGACATAAGGTATGGGATCTTATTAAATAATTTGAAGTATTTGATATCAAGGTTATCCCTCGGGACTAGAACATAGAAGTAGACGGGATGGATCAGATCATATCACAATTTTATCCCACCAAAATATATTGGAGAAAAGGATGTAGTAAATATGATCATCCACACATCTATACCTAAAAATATAGACCATTGGAAATTCTTTGAGAGTGACCAGAAGATATTGCTTTTCTTTCAGTAATATAAAGAAATCGCAGACCAACACCAACCAAAAATTGAAGAAGCATATGGAGATCAAGTCATCCATCTTAGAACAAAAAATCTTTCAAGAGGGCTGATAACATTGGAGAATATTATTGATACCAATTATGCTAACAAAAATAGGAGAAAGTTCACTGCGGTCAAAGAATATTATGCTTAAATAGAAGTAGCTCAAGGAAGGAAGCTAAAAGCAGGGAAACTAGTCACCCAACAAGAAAGAGAAAATCTTGTGGCTTTATGCCATAAATATGATAAGGTGGTGGCCTATACTTATGATGACCTACATGGTTAGAAAAAATATATCATTCAACTTACCATTGGTTTATAGAAAGGAACAAAGCATGTGCATAAAAATCAAAGGATGGTGAACCTAAAAATAGAATCTCTCATGTCTGAGGAGCTCAAGAAGCTCTTAGAAGCCAAAATAATCTTTCCAATCAAGCATTCTAGGTGGGTGTCTAACCTGGTGCATGTGAGGAAGAAAAAAGGTGAAATCAGACTTTGTGTGGATTTCATAGATCTAAATAAGTTGTCTCTCAAGGATCACTACCCCTTGCCTTCCATGGAGCAAATATTACAAACAATGGCAAGTTCAGAAAGGTTTTCTTTGTTGGATGGTTTTTCGAGCTACAATCAAATATGGCTCATGAAATAAGATCAACATAATACCACCTTCATAATGAAGTGGTGAACCTTCCCATATGAAAATATTCCATTTAGAATTACCAATGTTTGGTCAAACTTCCAGAGATCCATGGATGTTGCATTTGGAGAGATTATCAACAAAGTGATTTTGATATAGTTGGATGATCTCATAGTGTTCGCTAAAATAGGAGAGGATAATTTTGATGCAATAGAATCTGTATTCAAAATTTTTCATAAATTTGGGATCTCTCTGAATCCTACAAAGTTTGTTTTTTGGGGTCCCGCAATGAAAACTCTTGGGGCATATTGTCTCAAAATATGGAATCTCTATTGACACAGAAAGGATTGCAGCTATTCTGGAGCTATCTCTTCCTGTCAATAAGAAGGTAGTTAAATATTTCTTGGGAAATATTAACTTCATTAGTAGGTTCATTTCATACTTTTCTAGAATGATCAACCCAATCACTTTGATGCTAAAAAATACCTAAATTTCAAATTTACCATCGAAGGCCGACAACCTTTTAAGTCAATCAATAAAGCCATTGCATTTTCCCCAGTGTTATGCAATCCATATTTCACTAACAATTTCATCATGTATGTATATGGAAGTGAACATAGTGTAGCCTCTATGCTAACACAAAATGGATATTCATAAGGAGAGGATCATCCAGTAGCCTTCTTTTCAAAGATTCTCCATGACTACGAAACTAGGTACAACTTTGTAGAGAAGAAGGTGAAATAACTGATAAGAGAGATAATTGGATCACCAATATTTTGGAGTACGATGTTGAGATTAAACCCACAAAGTTAGTAAGGGGAAAAGGCATGTGCAAGTATCTTTCCTATGAATTAATGACACCAATTGATGATAAATCTAAGATGTTGTTATAGATTCAAGAAAATGAACACAAATGTTAGGTATTTGATAGAATACATTTCATTTAAATAGGTGAGTATCCAGGTCACCTTCCTCTAAAAAAGAGAAGGTATTACCGACAACAGGGATCTAAGTTTGTCATAATTTGCAATATCCTTTTCAAAAGGAACTTCGATGGGATTATAATTAGATGCCTGGAGAAAGAGGAAACTGAAAGGGTCTTACATGAGTTACATCATGGTAGCTAAGGAGGCCATTTATCGGCCATAAAATTCCTACAAGAAAGATACTTTTAGCCCAACTTGTTTGTTGATTATTACAAGATGGTGAACAACTGCAAACTTACCAGTATTACACAAGTTTCAGGAGAAATTCTGCATTACCCCTTAATCAAATTCTTATTAAAGAACCATTCACATAATGGGGTGTGGATTTCATCGGGATGGTAAACCTAGTATCAAGCACAAGCCATAAGTGGATCCTAATAGCCACATATTATTTTACCAGATGGGTAGAAGCAATGCTACTAAAAGAAGCTACCAAGAATATGACCCTGGAGCTTCTCTATGACATCACCAGCCATTTTTGACTCCCAAGTAAAATTATATAAGATAATTTTAATTATTTCATAGGTGCTAAAGTATCTGACTTTTCCAAGAGGCATGACATTTACTTAAAAACATATTATAATTACTACCTGCAAGGTAATGGTTTAGAAGACTCCATGAACAAAAATTTGATAAGGCTCATTAAAAATGGTGGATAAGTGCAATAGTTCATGGCATGAACACATCAAGACAACCTTATGGGATGATTGAATCACACCAAAACAAATCTTGAAGAATTTACCATATGAGTTAGTCTATGGTAAGAACACAGTGATACCTTACATGATAGAACTTCAAGCATTACAATTATTAAATAAGCTAGAGATAGAGGAACATGGAGCAATGTAGGTGAGGATCACAGAATTGAAATAACTATAAGAGAATTGGGATTCATCTCATGAGTCTTTGATCAATCACTAATACACTATCAAAACCTAGTTTGACAATAAAAATTCAAAGCCTGGTCTTTTAGTTATCTCTTTAGTACTAAAATGGGATGCAAGATATGCCAAGCATGGAAATCATGGTAAGTTCGACCCCCTCTTGACTGGTCCATTCAAAATCACCACATGCAAGCATCACAATGATTTTGAACTCAAGACCTTGAAAGGATAACCCTAGGCAATTCCGGTAAATGGAATCCGTCTTAAACGCTTTCATTAAGTCTTTTTGGATATTATATAGTGTATCATGTGTATAGTTTCTTCTTTTGTATCTTTTATTTGGTGGTTTTTCTCCTTCTAATAACTATCCTTGGACACATGACTCATGTGAAGACTCTAATGCCCCTTTTGGAATTTGTGGGAAGGGTGTGCCTTCCTATGTTTCTCCGAAGTTATGATCCAACAACATTTAGGAGTACTTATTGAAAAGGATTGAGGGAGTAATGGAAAATTTCTTGGGAGACATCAAATTTGGCATTAGAGTTCATTTGGCCAACGATTCATTACAAGACATGACTAGTTGTGTGTGTGAGCCATTAATTAGTAAAAGCGGGAAGGCTATTTTAGGTAGGTAATGGGTTAGCCAATTTTCATTCAACATGCTAAAGAGTATCTTGCTCGAATATCTGAACCACCATTAGAAAGAACCAAAGTTTCCTTTAGCCTAAAAACAACCATTGAAACCTCTAGTTCATCCTCTCAATAAAGGTCTTATACAAGACGCTCCATGTCGATGCACACTCAACATCAAAAACTGGTTTTCTCTTAAAAGGGTACATACTATAGAGATGCTTCATTGGTTACCAATTATTGTCCTCAAATCACTGCAACCTCTAAATGGTAATAATGTGAACAAGACGTTCATTGTGATTGGGATGTATGGGATCACCTCTCAATCTATGGGACATGGGCTTAAGGTGAACCTCAAGAGAAGGTTGGATTCCTCTTCCTAAACTAAGTGTTGTATTACTCCTAGTGTAATAAAATGGCTATATAGTCTTATTCTAACATTTTCATGGGGTTTTAGGGAAAGATATTTACAAAAAAAACTTAAACTATTCTAGGGATGGTGATGCACTAAATAAAGGGTACTATCAAACTTAGCAATGGTTAATTTGAAGAGGGTGTATGCAACACAAACCAACTTCACCAACTGCAACTTGGAGAGGATACATGATTTCACAAACTAAGAAGCATACATTCATGTTGTTAAACTCATATTATGCATGATAGATCAAGTTCAATCAAAAACAAAATCAATCACTATGATAATATAAATAGACATATGTCAAACATCCATTTCATTCATAAGTATCAATGATAATACAACTTCCATAATAGAAGGAACATAACTTTTGACAAATCATATTCACATAATTATATCACTTTCTAATAGAATGAAATAAGATACTCTGATATAAAGACAAGCCAACCACTTATACTAAGGAATTAAGCATTCACAAAGCATAAACACATCCACCATTAACACATTAACTCATCTTTCCATGGAAAAATATCACTCTGAATGTAATTGAAATGTTTATGAATATCCAAAGAACTCTTCCAAGCTTGAAGAGTAGATTGTCCAAAAAATTATCTCCCTAAAGACTTAATGTACCTCTCGATTTATAAGTTCCTTAGGCTGAGCCATTACAGCTAGGCCTTAACTAATAATTTACTAAAAATAGAAATTTCATTAAACTCAACGGAACATGCTCCCATAAAAATAAAAAAGTTTGTTGCAAGAAGTTGACTCAGTCAACCCTATAGCTTTGACCGATCAAGAGCTTGGATCATTCCTCTCATGGCCGCCTACCTTTGGCTTGGGTCAACAACCTCTTCTCTAGATTTAATTTTCCATAGGTCCTTATCCCATACAGCCAATCTATGTTTTTACTCGATGAAATGCTTGATAATTCTATGAATCTCTTCATCCTTTGGCCCACATTCGTAGTGATTTACTACATCCACCATCTCGAGTTCACTTGTGATTTTGGATAGAATTCTGCTAAGTTTACCCACGACCTTTTTTATTCTTCTTGTGAAATTCTTGCATTACACCAACCTATTAATAGATTCACTGCTGAAAGTCCAGGTAACCTCATCATCGCATTTCCCCAAATCCTTGAAATTTTTCTAGATTTTATCCTCTAGAAGAGAATCAATGTTCTCATTTAAGAACTTACAACTAGTAATAGCAAAATCTTTTTATATGTCGTTCAGTCAATGATTTTTATTTGTTTATCATCACACTTCTTTATCAAATATTCCAACAATTGAGATTGGAATTCCATTTCCTTTTAATATTCAAACAATTTTGAAGCATCATCAATTACATCCTCCTGAAGGAGTAGATCTTAATCTTCTTCTCTAATTTCACTCCACGTGGCTAAGTTCAAGTTCAAATTATTATTATCCTCATAAAAGAATTCATCCATTTTACAAATAGCATCTCTTCCAACCTGTAAATCATTATATATTTCAAGAGCCTCTTTAATTAAAGGATTGGATTCCTAAAGTATACACTCCATCCATCCATTTACTGATCTTCCCTTATGACCTATCTTCTCAATCTCATGATAAGGAATATCATTGAGAGTAGATGAAACCATCAGAGTTGTAGTAGTTGAAACCTCGATAAATGGAGTTGGCTGTGTTACTTTCCTTAATAGTGCAGTGAGTTTCTCAACCTTTGATTTGAGATCATCCTTAGAAGCCTTATCCTTGTCATATTTTTCCAATAAATTTCCTGATGAGCATCCTCCATTTCATGTTTATCTCCTTCGTGTGTTGCTTTTAGAAGTGAAAATTGAGAAATTCGATAATCCACTTACTATAATAGTTTCCTTGGTTTTCCCTTCAATGGGAGTAGCAAGTTCTACGAACCTTTCTCCTGATTAATTCACTAATAGGACTGGAAATAATTTTGGGCCTCTTGACCTATCATTTTGGTGCAGGCTCCAATACACTTCGGTCTATGATATCCTTGAGAGACACCTTCTTCTTCTATTTTGGAATCTGATGAAACAACCATTTTGGAATAGCTGATGCTGATGGGAGTGGAAAAAATGATTAAGTACCTAAAGAAATATTCAAAACAAGAGAACCAGAATGAAATTTGAATGGAGGGGGAAATAATTGGTGACCTCCAGGGAATGGTTTGATCAGTTTTAACATTTTTTTCTCAACGTAGATGTTAAAAGTTAACATTTTTGGTGACCTCTAGGGAATGCTTCCCTGCTAATATTTTGATCAGTAGCCTTATACAAACCATTGGGAAAAGGAGTCTTGGAAGAAAAAACTACATTCACGGTGCATGGAAAAAAAAGAAGAACAAAAACAAACAATGTGTGAAGCACTTAGAGGAAAAGACAAAAGAAAACTGTACAGGGGTGAAACAATCTCAAAAGAAATCTTTGAGATGTATCCCATTCACGTGAATGGGAAATTATTCTCCATTAATTATGAATAGATGAAAACAAATTCACCTCTTTGCAACTTGTGATGATATATGGTCCGCTCCAGAGAGCATAACACTTGGCATGTCTGTTTGGTTTGGCTCTTTCTTCATCCCATTTGAGAACCAAATATCCCTCCTAGAAACACCTATCAGAATATTTATTGTCAAAGGATTTCTTGACTTGAGATTGATGTTATCCTAAAGTTTTCATATCCATGCTATGAACTTCTTCTAAGTTTATGAGTTTAGCAAAACTTACCATCAGAGAGTCATTTTCCATAACTTCAAGCTGATGAGCCAACTCCAAGGAAGGTAATATTAAGGAGAGTGGAAGTTTTTCCTCCCTTACATATACAATCACAAAAGGTGAACTCCCAATTTCTCTTTTAGGTGTAATTTGATCTACCCATAAGGTAGTCTTAAGCTATGTATGTCAAGTCCTTTTGTTAGCCTCCATTATGTGTTTGATGATCCTTATGAGATTATTATTGCTAGACTCAGCCAACCCATTCCCTTGTGGATAGTAATTGGATGAAGTCTTTAGGTAGACTCTATTCTTAACCTCCCATTCACTCAACTTAAAAATAAGAAAATTCATTGCATTGTCATAGATAATCGTAAATAGAACACTGAATCTTGTCATTATATTTTCCAGAAAATCAAGGACTTCCTTTTTCATTACTTTCTTTCAAGGCCACTACCTTTTTCCATCAAGTGAAGTAATCAGTTACAGTAAGGACCCATTTATGTCCATCACTGGATGGAGGTTTGATCAACCTAATGAAATCTAACACCCATTGAATGAAAGGTTGATCCACTTAAACAGGATGCAGGGGAAGAGTTGTCAACTTCTGTTTCTCTGCAAAAAGAGTGCATTCTTTATATTTCCTCACCTAGATATGAGAATATTTGAAAAAATATTGACAATAATAACCATCTCACATAATTTTTGTGGCAGTTTTAAGAGAATAGTAATGCCCCCCCCAGATAGGCCATTGTGGAATTCTTCTAATATATTATTCACCTGCTCTGGTTTGATGCAGCGCAGAAGAACATTGTTCAAGTCCTTTTAGAAAAGAACATTATCAACCAAGACGTATAGAATAGACTGGAGATGGAAAGTATGAATTTTGACTTTATCCATATTTGAAGGATATTCCCCTGTGAGGATAAAAATTATCATTACATTTGTCAACATTAAAAAGCATAACCTCTTCCTCACTTTTGAATTCTATATGTGCAATGAGCTACTGACACATGTAACATCCTCAATTTAATACATTAGAACAAGTCCAATTTTCTTTTTTTTGATAAATGCTTCCTGGTTCTAAATACATAATTTAGAACTCACAAATCAAATAACCATTCTTATAACAGATAACCATATGCAGCTGTAATGACTTGGAGAACCTCCGATCTATTCATTCCATGACTCGGTAATCTACTGATCTATTCATGAGTAATAAGAGTTGGAGTTTTTAATCAACACTTCACTCTTGTGGTTCTCTTCCCTATTCTGGGATTCAGAATGCTCTGTCCAAGGAACCTAACTAGAATAATTGTTACCATTATTCATCGGCATCTCATCCCTTAGACTAGGTGACTCAGGACAACGCAATCAGCAGCTTGCGATACTTTGGCCAAAGATTTGAAACATACTGCTTATGTCTCGTATTCCTTAATGGCATACTCGTCAATCTGGAATACGTCCTTCACCCCATTCTTATGTTATGTAGAATGTCTTATACCGACTTCTGTCAGTCCCTCCTAACCCAAGTTATTCACTCAGAAACGGATTAGTAAGGTGACAACGTTATATGGATGCTCCCAAGGACTAGGGATACGATGACATACTGGGTCAACCCTAGTTAAGCCAGTGTGTCAAGATACCCCAAGTCTCCTAGGCAGCCTTATAATGTGACCACATTCCTAATCAGTTCCAGAGTAACTTGTTCGAGTTAAAGGTGTAAATCTTAATGATCAATGCAAAGGGTGTCATCATAAGTCACCTGCATTGTTGTAACTTCGAGAAGATCCCAATCTTCTCGAAGGTACAACCCTGCAGTTGACTTGTGCCATCAACCTTTAAATCCACCTCGAAAAGATCTACTTATAATAAGCGTTACGCACGTTGAGTTAAAATTATAATAAAAGACGTTCCCCTAAGGTTAGCCTTTCCCGATCCCTGGGTTCCTCACCATAGAATGACCTTTCTTAATAAAACCCATTACACAAGAGAAATTATTAAGACTAGAGGGTCCCATCAAGGAGTTCATAGAATTTACATAATTCTAAATCAACAAAATTGGACAATAACCTATATTCTTCACATGTGATTGCCAACCGAACCCTTTTTAGGTTTATTTCAGTTCCTATAACTGAATTTATGTCTTACTTATTAATATCGAGATATAAAGATTAGGAATCCAATTAAACGTTGTCCTGGCTTAATCAAGACTAGGAATTAATAATTTAATCCATCTTGTTTAGCATCTTGCTTAGGTTTATTTTTACCCTAGCTTCCAGAAAGACAGTGATCTATATTTCAATTTAGCTTTAGATAGAACATACAAGAACTGCTAAACAATCATAAATATTCAGTCACATATTCTTGCAAGCTTACATTGATAATCACAAAAGTCTCCATATTATACAATAATAACACGCTCTCAAGATCATTTGATCCGAAGAAGGTCAAACTATCCAGATAAGAATACAAACATATAAGTATCAAATATCTAATTCCATTCCCTTCTGAACCAAACACATACATTTTATGCATTCAGCATACTTGATACAATACTCAACGGAAAAAGAACATCTTTCCTCAAATAGTACATTTAGAGAATCAAACTGTAATTCATCATAAACCCAATTAAACAATCTAAACATCCTATAAGATCTACGTGCTTTTACCACTTACGGCAACCATCTGCAAAAATTTTCAACATCGTTCAGTTCGATGAACTGAGCATGATAAGCACTAACTCTTAAAACAATTGCAATCCACCAACTGTTTCCATTAAACAACCTGTTTAAATGAGATCATTTCACCAAACAAGTAAACATATTTCAGACTATACTTTTGTAATACAACATGACTATAAACGCGTAACACAAATTATCGTTACAGAATAGTCCTAGATACTTCTCAAATATTTCAACAAAATATTAGGGATCAAGAAGAACGAAAGTATCCAAAACAACTATCCATTTGAATCCCAAGATCAACAAACATCAGATAGATCATTACATTCAACACTAAAAGGAATATCATAACAAATCATGATTCCATCAATATGTTAAAAATAGTTCCAACGGTTAGATAAAAATATCAACATATACTTTACAACAGAAGAGAAAGAATACAAGTCATTCATATTTCCCTTCACACAAGCTCATGACTGTACCGTCTCCTCGAAAGGAAAGCATTCACCTTATATGCATACGAATAAGTCTAAAGAGCCACAAAAAGAACCATAGTTTTGTTAAAATCAAATATAACAAAACTCCTATAGCATATTAGCAGTACAGTAGCTCTTACACCAAAACAGATGAATGTCAACCAACAGATTACACATGACCTTCCACACGAAGCGACAAACAAGAAGATATTCAATGCCATCATCTGTTGAGGTGAAGTCGACAGTTCCTTAGTTCAGTCAAGCTCAAGACTAGATACCCATGCAACAGAAGACATAATCATGCTCAAACATGACAACAATTCCTCACAGCAACATACAACTTATTCTAATCCCTACTAAACACTATATGGTTTTAGATCCAAGGTCGAAATCAAAAGAACTTCTCCTTTTTATCTCAGCCAACAAGAGACTCGTTAACATTAAAGCACAAGATGTTTCCCCTAAGACTATGCCAGAGATATTCACACGAAATCCACTCAACATGCACAAACCTTAATTAACTGTAATTATTCAGAAAGGAAACATAACATATCGTATTCACATCTGAACTCATTCAAAGTTTGAAAAGTATGGTAATCACAACCTACTTTTACAGAGACCAAGATACAAGATATCTATCAAAACTTAAGGAACCCAACAGAGCCAAAAACAATAAGTGTTCCCAATCAGGCTTTTATAGAAGCAGATACACTGGTTATCTATCAAGGATTTCAACTGAATCCGAACAATAGTATACATGATAAATCTTCTACAGAAGCCGATATACCAGATAAACATAAGTTAAAGATTTCAACCATGCCAACAATGGTAAATAATCAAAATCAGGCTATTACAGAAGTTAAATACTGATTTTGTAACAAGGAATCCAACTGAGCCTCTACAACATTATTCACTCAAGCTTACACAGATTGGAACATCGAAAGTATACCAACCGAGTCTGTACCAAAAATCCATTACTTAAACGAAGGTATACATTACAAGATAACAGAAGTTCATATTACCAGTTACCCCTCCAGGACTCCGACGGAATCATGCTACCAGTATACACATACATAACTTATACAGTAGTCCAATATACGAAGCAATCCAAGGACTCCACAAAGTCATCTTGTAAGTAAAATAAATATAATGTAAACCATCAACGGGTTACACCCCGTAATTACAACACAAGGAGGGAAAAACAACTTCTACAGGGTCGCATCAAATACTGAAACACAGCCAGTTATCCGTTCAACATAACCAAAGTATCATAGCGAATCCCAACAAAATTTTAGTAACCACCACCTATACTAAACATGACGGAACTTACAAAGAAGTCCAATAAAACTGAACATTCAAACAAAAGTCCATCAGTATCCTTCCGACAAGTATCAACAACAAGCATCAATCAACAAGTATCATCAACAAGCATCAATCAACAAGTATCAACTGTAGACTGAACCCAATAAGGGAACAATGCATGGGCTCTCATAGAGCAGGTCTAATATTATTTCTTGCATACATTTCACAAACCTAAGCCGGAATGCAAAACACAACAAAATAGAGCAATAGCTCGAAACACAATGCACACCCGTCAAGGGTTAAATTGGAAAATCGAACCAGAAGAAGATACAGTAACAAAATCACACAAAGCTACCATAATAACCATCAGAACCCATAAATCATCTGAACAGAGTTGTTCTAATGAAATCAATTGAAAGAAAGTAAGATTTTTAAAGGTTAGGGCCTAACATGCCTGGTTATTTTCTTAAAAATCCGAAGAAGACCACTGAAAGAGCTCGACCCTTCTTCTCTTTTTCTAAGTTAGATTCACCAACAAAAATTTGTTATTTCCATGACTTATAAATTTTCCTTGCCAGAGAAAAGAGCTAGTTACGCTCATACTTTCCATGCAACACCAAGAAGACTGGTGCGAAGAACCAGTGATCAGACAGAGGGAAAACTAGAGCGCATGAAAAACCAAACAAACTACTAACTTTCCATTTTGCATGCCTTCCCGTGAAACCCGAGCTCGAAGACCGAGTTCATAAATGGCATTTACTCCAAATTTCCCGCTAACTTTCCATTGCCACCGACCGCCATAGTTGGCGATGGATAAACCCAGTTCAAAGACCATTTCAAACTTTGGCGACCTGCCACGTCGGCTCTAGCTAGCCGTTTAAAAACTTCTACCAAATTACATGTCCTTCATACTTATTCCGCCATTTAATGCCATAGAAACTGCCGCCCATGGTTCACACCCTTCCATAGGTCCCCTTTCTTCCTTGTTCATTAGTTAGGTTAGTAACTTAGGTTAGAATTTAAGATAACACTTAGTCTAACCTCATAGCACATAGATACTAACTTAGAACATTAGCTTATAGCCTAGGCCTAGGTTAGATTAACACTAATCTAACCCCTAGGTTATAGTTTAGTTTTAGGTTACTAACCTTAATAAATCCAGTTTAGGTTTAATATTTCAAATGCTCAGAAAAAGAACCTACAACATACATTCACGAACAGGGTTCACTCCTGTACTGCCAATAGGCTATTGAATTATATGTAACTGAATTATTACCTGGTCCACGATCAAGACCTTCCTGATATTACGATATCGGGAACCAATTCATTTAACATGATCAGCCTAAGTTATACTCTGGACTAGCTTATTCAATGCATCCAGACCTTGCAACCTGCGTAAGGTCTATAATTTTAATTCATCACGAATAAACTTAAAGCATCACTTGGATCAATACCACTGATCCAAGGCTAGGTCTTATAGATGGATAACTCCATAACTCATTCCGAGTTCAGATTAAACTCAGGCGTAAAATGAAAGAAATAAAAGAGTCCAAACATATTCTGACTCAGTCGCGAATCTGCAATCTCAAAAAAAAGATACAGTCCATATCAAGCATGACTTCTCAATCAAAGGAACACATCCTTTTTACAAGAGAAATCACATATCAACACTTGTATTCTCAGGAGGAAGTAACAACAGTTCAGGGTGTTATATGCTTCCCTCCTAAAAGATTCATCGTCCCGATGCTTACATATTCGATTAACCTTCAGGTCAACCCATTTATTAGTTCACAAAACAATGCGACTATTTTCCAACTTAAATAGTTCCAGAAATCAATGTCACAACACATTTTATTCAGCCTGAATAATGTTTATCTTCATCTAGCTTTCATAAATACTAAAAAAAATAAGTTCATACAAGAATTGTTTTTGTCAACAGATTTCATTCTGTTGAAAAAGAGAAGGAAAAGCAATTTTCATCTCTTCCAGATTTTCCCAAGTTGCACTTTCTTCACTAAACTGGTCCCACTGGACCTTACATTGCTGTATTTCACGATTTCTCAAATGCAATTGGCGAGTTTCCAGCACTCATGTGGGTTTAACCACGATTATTCCTGGGTCTTGGACCTGCAAGGAATTCCAATTTAAAACATGTGACAGATCTGAAACGTATTTCTTAAGCAAAGAAATATGGAAAACATCATGCATGTGAGATAAATCATGTGGTAATGCTAAATGATAAGCTACAGGATTGATTATTTCGACAATTTCGAAAGGTCCCATGAATCGAGGTGACAACTTGGCAGCCTTGCCAAAAGTTATAGAACTCTTTCTGGGTTTAACACGAAGAAAAACCTTCTCACCAAGCTCAAACCTTCGATCAACCCACTTAAGGTCAACATAGCTCTTCTGCCTTTCCGTTGCTTCCTTTAATCATTCACGAATCAGCTTAACTTGCTGTTCCATTTCTATGAGAAATTCTGGTCCAATTACCACTCTATCCTCAACACTATCCCAGCTAATAGGAGTTCTGCACTTTCTTCCATAAAGTGCTTCAAATGGTGCCATTTTGAGAGATGAATGATAAGTGTTGTTGTATGCGAATTCAACTAATGGAAGATACTTTTCCAATTTATACTGTTGATCCATGCAATACATTCGCAACATGTCCTCCAACACTTGATTTACCCTCTCCGTTTACCCATCCGTTGCCAGATGACATGCAGAACTGAAGTTTAGTTTCATTCCAAGAGCTGTATTAAGCGTTTTCCAAAACCTTGACATCATTCTTGGATCCCTGTAAGATATAATCAATTCTGGTACACCATGCAATCTGAAAATTTCGTGTATGAATCTTTTGGCCAGCACTGGTGAATCATCCTTTAGATTTCCAGCGATGAAATGAGCTACCTTAGTTATTTTATCTACAACTACCAGGATAACATCATGTTTATTCCTGGACATGGGTAATCCTTGTACAAAATCCATGGTTATTACTTGCCATTTGTACTGCAGTATGCTATGAGGATATAACAGTCCAGCTGGGTGCATATGTTCTGCCTTAACCCACTGACACTCCAAACAATGAGTCACAAAATTTATGACATCCTTTTTCATACCTTTCCAAAAGTATTGTTGTTTCAGATCAGCAATAATTTTTGTGATACCCAGGTGTCCAGAGAAAGGTGAATTATGAAATTCAACTAACAACTTATTTCTCAAATCATTCAGCATAGGTACATATACTCTGTTTTCATAACGCAAGAATCCTTCATTATCAAAATGAAAACCTTTATACCTTTCATCATTAGGTTCTGCAGCAAGCACTACTTTTACTTGTTGAAAGTAAATATCAGATTCTGAGGCACTCTTTACCTCATCCTTGAACTGAGTTCTTAATGTTATAAGAGCAGAAATGTGCCTCCTACGACTTAGAGCATCAGCTACTCTATTCTCCTTCCCTTTGATATAACTAATATAAAAATCATATTGTGATAAAAATTCTAACCACCTTCTCTGTCTAGCATTAAGATTAGGCTGACTGAAAATATATTTCAGCCCTAAGTGATCAGTTTTCAACTCAAAAGGTTTCCCAAGTAAATAGTGTCTCCAGACTTGAAGTGCATGAACAATGGCAGCAAGCTCTAAATCATGAGGATCATAATTCAGCTCATGTAACTTGAGTTTTCTACTTTCATATGCAATGATTTGATCATTTTGTAGCAAAACACCTCCAAGGCCTTCCCTAGAAGCATCCGTTACAACACTAAAACTCCCATTAGGGTCTGGTACCGCTAATATAGGTGCAGAAGTCAACTGGCCTTTCAGAATTTTCAAAGCCGCTTCGCACTTATCATTCCATATGAATTTCTTATCCTTCTTCTGCAATGAAGTTATTGGTGCAGCTACTTTAGAAAAATCCTTTACAAATTTTCTATAGTAACCAGCAAGACCCATGAAGCTTCTTACTTCATGCACATTCTCTGGTGTAGGCCACTCAGTTATTGCCACTATTTTTGAAGGATCTACAGCAATTCCATCTTTGCTAATGACATGACCCAAATAGTGAACTTCTGAATCAAAGAAAGAACATTTGGATAACTTACCATACAACTTTCTTTTTCTCAAAATTCCCAAAACTATCTTCAAATGCTCATTGTGCTCCTCAACGCTTTTAGAATAAATGAGAATATCATCCAAGAATACAAGTACAAACTTGTCCAGATATTCTTGAAAAATATTGTTCATTAAGTTCATAAAGGTTGCGGGTGCATTAGTTAATCCAAAGGGTAGAACCATGAATTCATAATGTCCGTACCTTGTTCGGAAGGCTGTTTTATGAATATCTTCCTCTCTAATCCTTAACTGATGATAACCAGATTGAAGATCTATCTTAGAATAAACCGCTGCTCCACGCATCTGATCAAACAGATCGTCGATCCTTGGAAGTGGATATCTGTTCTTGATTGTTGTTTTGTTCAACATCCAATAATCAATACACAACCTAAGTGTTCCATCCTTCTTTTTCACAAATATTACAAGCACACCCCAAGGTGAAACACTTGGTCTAATCAAACCTTTAGACAAAAGTTCTTGCAATTGTGCCTTAAGCTTGAATAACTCTGTAGTAGTCATCCGATAAGGTGCTTTGGAAATAGGTTTTGTTCCTGGTTTGATTTCGATGGTGAAGTCAAATTCCCTCTTAGGTGGTAACCCTGGTAATTCCTCAGGAAAAACATCCCTGAAACTTTGTAATAGAGGAAATCACTTCATGTAATCACCATCTTCTTCTGAAATTTCAGATATCTTTACTGCATAAAGGGTACATCCTTTATTTTTAGCCTTTTAAAGCTACATAGCTGACAGTTTTCTAACTGAAATTTCCCGTTTCACACCTTGAATCTCTACTGTTTCTAGCTGATCATCTAAACATTTTATGTTCTTTTCATAGCAGTCTACATTTGCTTTATGGTCAGCTAACCAATTGACACTGATAACAATGTCATACGATCCCAAAGGTGTAACATAGAGGTCAACTTCCGTGGAGAAATTAGGTAAGTCAAGGACTGCCCCAAAAAGACACATACTAACTGTATGAACAGAGTTATTACCATACTGTACAGTCCAAGTTTTATCCATTTTTCCAGCTTTTCTCTTAAGTTTAGAAGCAAGTTTATTAGAAATGAAACATTTAGTAGCTCCTGTATCAAAAAGAATAGTGACAGGTATGCCAAATAAATTACCCGGAACTTCTATAGGTGTCACTTGATTTTCAGCTTGCTTGTCTGCTACTGCAGCATGTATCTTATGCTGCTGATTACGATCATCCTTCTTCAAAGGGCACTGATTTGCGTAGTGGTCTTTGCCACAATTGTAGCAAGCCTCCTACAGGTCCCTTTTTAGGCTCAAAATTGCCTCCAGCCTTGTAATTGTCACGTTGTCCCCCATAGGGCTTCTGCCCATTGTTATAATTTTTGGCAAAATTATCCCTTACACTTCCAGCAAGTTTATTTACTACTGCTTTCTTACTGTTATCCCCTGGAAACTTATTTTTGTTTCCAAACTTTTTCCATGGTCCCTTTTTAGGTGCAAGAGAGGTTGAAGAAGGATTTGCAGTCTTCTTCCGCACTTCCTCTTTATGAGCAGAAATAGCCTTTAATTTCTGTTCTTGCCTTATGGCCTTTTCAACAACTCCTTCCATAGTGGATGGACTGTGAACATCGACCTCTCCCCCTATCACGGGATTCAATCCCATGATGAATTTCCATATTCTGAACTTCTCGTCAGTTTGATACTGTAGTACATACTTGAGGAGTTTTGTAAACCGCTCCCAGAATTCAGTTACCGTTAGCTTCCCTTGAGCTAAGTTCTAGAATTCTGTCATTTTCTGATCATAGAAAAGTTGTGGTAGCCAATGTTTCCTAAAATAGCCTTTAAATTGATCCCAAGTAATATTGGTCTCATCAATATTTAGTTCAGCTTTATGGCTATCCCACCACGAAGATGCTTCGTGGGAAAGCTGATAGGCTCCCCAAATAGCTTTGGTTTCCTCTGAGAAGTTTCTTATTGCAAAGTACTTCTCCATTTCGCTGAGCCAGTTCTCAGCTCCATCTCCTAATGTGGTGCCATCATACTTAGGTGGGCTTATCCTTTTTATATCATTAGTGAGTTCTGCTACCAACCTGGCCTTTTTATTTTCTGGTTGGATAGGTGCATTCCCAGCATTAACATCAACACCCATATCGGGGTTGTCCTCAGGAGGTGGCTGATTGTCATTACCAGCTTCTTCATCCTCCTCATTTCCCATCGCCTACTGTTCAAGTACAGCTAAACGATCTCTTGTGTCCAACAGGGCAGCAAGGATCTCATCAAGTTTCTGGGTTGTTGCCACCCCTCCTTCAGGTGGAGCATTATTCGCAACGTTTCCCTTTGTTCTAACCATTTTCTGTTACAAGAAAATTCAGGTTCTCATTAGATTATGGACACAATAGGCCCAAGAGCTACAACCTTCAGCTCTGATACCAAGATGTAACATCCTCAATTCGATACATTAGAACAAGTCAATTTTTTTTTTTTGATAAATGCTTCCTGGTTCTAAATAAATAATTTAGAACTCACAAATCAAATAACCATTCTTATAACAGATAACCATATGTAGCTGTAATGACTTAGAGTACCTCCGATCTATTCATTCCATGACTTGGTAATCTACCGATCTATTCATGAGTAATAAGAGTTGCAGTTTTTAATCAACACTTCACTCTTGTGGTTCTCTTCCCTATTCTGGGATTCAGAATGCTCTGTAACACCCTGAACTGTTGTTACTTCCTCCTGAGCATACAAGTGTTGATATGTGATTTCTTTGTAAAAAGGATGTGTTCCTTTGATTGAGAAGTCATGCTTGATATGTACTGTATCTTCTTTGCAGATTGCAGATCTTTGACTGAGTCGGAATATGATTGGACTCTTTTATTTCTTTCATTTTACGCCTGAGTTTAATCTGATCTCGGAATGAATTATGGAGTTATCCATCTATAAGACCTAGCCTTGGATCAGTGGAATTGATCCAAGTATTTCTTTAAGTTTATTCGTGATGAATTAAAATTATAGACCTTAAGCAGGTTGCAAGGTCTGGATGCATTGAATAAGCTAGTCCGGAGTATAACTCAGGCTGATCGTGTTAAATGGATTGGTTCCCGATATCAAAATATATCTGGAAGGTCTTGATCGTGGACCAGGTAATAATTCAGTTACATATAATTCATGTAGCCTAATGGCAGTACAGGAGTGAACCCTGTTCGAGAATGTATGTTGTAGGTTCTTTTTCTGAGCATATGAAATGTTAGACCTAACTGGAATTATTAATGTTAGTAACCTAAAACTAAACTTAACCTAGGGGTTAGATTAGTGTTAATCTAACCTAGACCTAGGCTAAGAGCTAATGTTCTAAGTTAGTATCTATGTTCTAAGAGGTTAGACTAGGTGTTATCCTAAATCCTAACCTAAGTTACTAACCTAACTATTGAGCAAGGATTAAGGGGACCTATGGAGGGGTGTGAACCATGGGTGGCAGTTTCTATGTTATTAAATGCGTGGATAAGCATGAGGGACAGGTAATTTGGTGGAGGTTTTAAAACAGCTAACTTGAGCCGACGTGGCAGGTCGCCAAAGTTGGAAATGGTCTTTAATGTGCTTTTGTCCATCGCCAACTATGGCGGTCGGTGGCAGTGGAGATTGAGCGGGAAAATGGGAGTAAATGCCATTTATGGACTCGGTCTTCGAGCTCGGATTTCATGGGGAAGCATGCAAAATGGAAAGTTAATAGTTTATTGGGTTTTGCATGCACTCCGGTTTTCCTTTTGTCTGTTCACTGGTTCTTCGCACCAGTCTTCTTGGTGTTGCATGGCAAGTATGAGCGTAACTAGCTCTTTCCTCTGGCAAGGAAAATATATAAGTCATGGAAATAGCAAATTTTTGTTGGTGGCTCTAACTTGGAAAAGAAGGAGAAGGTTCGAGCTCTTTCAGTGGTCTGCTTCGAAATTTTAAGCAAATATCCAGGCATGTTAGGCCCTAACCTTTAAAAATCTTTCTTTCTTTCAAGTGATTTCATTAGAACAACTCTGTTAAAATGATTTATGGGTTTAGATGATTTTATGGTAGCTACGGGTGATTTTGTTACTATATCTTCTTGCTGGTTCGATTTTTCAATTTAAACCTTGATGGGTGTATTTTATTTTTCGAACTGTTGCAATAATTCTTGGTGTTTTGCATTCCGGCTTTAATTTGTGAAATATATATGCAAGAATGTGTACTGGGCTTGCTCGGTGAGAGCCCATGAATTGTTCTCTTGATGGGTACAGACTACTGTTGATACTTGTTGTCAATGTTTATTGTCGATACTTGTTGTTAATGCTTACTGTTGATGCTTGTTATTGATACTCGTTGGGAGGAATACTGATGGACATTTTGTTCAGTTTTATTGGACTTCTTTGTAACTTCTGTCGAGGTTATTAAGGTAGTGGTTACTGAATCTCATTGGGTTTCGCTTTGCTATTTAAAGTTATTTGTGAATGGATAACTTGCTGTGTTACAGTACTTCATTGCGACCATGCTGAAGTTGTTTTTCCCTTGCATTGTGGTTATGGGATGCAACCCATTGATAGAATGCAATATATATATTTATTGTACTCGAAACGACTCTGTAGAATCCATTGAATGATTCGTGTATTATGGACCTCTGTTGAAGCTATATGTATATATATTTGAGTATTGGTAATTTGATTTTGTTGGAGTCCTGAAGGAGTAACAGGTATACGACCTATGTTATTTTGTATGAATTTTTGGTACAGACTCTTGAGTGTACTTTACGTTTCCTTTCTGTGCAAACTTGTGTGAAAATATTGAAGAGGCTCAGTTGGGAATCATTATTATTATTTATCTTGTATACTATTACTCAGGTTCAGTTGAACCCTTGACAGGTAACTATAGTATCTGCCTCTATTCAACCTGATTGGTACACTTGTTGTTTTTGGCACTGTTGGGGTTCCTTGAGTATGGAAAGATATCATGTGTCCTGACTCTGTTGAAGTGAGTCGCGAATACCATACTTTAAACTCTGAATGCGTCCAGATGAGAATAGATATGTTATGGTTCCTTTCTGAATATTCCAGTTAGATGAGGCTGTGCATGTTGCGGGAATTCTGTGTGATTATCTCGGCATAGTCTTAGGGAAACATCAATTGCTTAATGCCATGGAGTCTATTGTTGACTGCGATATAATAGAAGTTCTTTGATTTCGACCTTGGGTCGAAAAGCCTTACTGTGTTTAGTAGGGACTAGCATGGGCTGTAGGTTGATGTAAGGGATTGTTGGCGTGTTTACGTCTTCTGTTGCATGTATATCCTATTCATGAGCTTGATTGAACTTAGGAGTCGTCGGCTGCACCTCAACAGGCGATGTGGTGAATATCCTCTTGTATGTCACTTCATGTGGGAGGTCATGCAGAGTCTGTTTGGTAGATAGTCATCACTATTGGCATGTTAGCTACTGTACAGGAGTTTTGTTATATTTGATTTTATCAAAACAGTGGTTCTCCTTGTGGCTCGTCTGACTTATTCGTATGCATGTAAGGTGAATGTTTTCCATTTGAGGAGATGGTACAGTCATGAACTTGTTGAAGGGAAATATGAATGACTTGTTTTCTTTCTCTTCTGTTATGAAAATATATGTCGATATTTTTATTTAACCGTTGGAACTGTTTTTAACATATTGATGGAATCATGATTTGTTATGATATTCCTTTTACTGTTGAATGAAATGATCTGTCTGAAGTTTGCTATTTTTGGAATTCAGATGGATAGATGATTTGGATACTTTCATTCTTCTTGATTTCTAATATTTTGATGAAATATTTGGGAAGTATTTAGGACTATTCTGTAACGATAATAGAGTTACCCGTTTGTAGTCATTTTTGTATTACAAAAGCATAGTCTGAAACATGTATACTTGTTTGGTGAAATGATCTCATTTAAACAGGTTGTTTAATGAAAACAGTTGGTGGATTGCAATTGTTTTAAGAGTTAGTGCTTATCATGCTCAGTTCATCGAAACTGACCCATGTTGACAAATTTTGCAGATGGTCGCCGTAAGTGGTAAAAGCATGCAGATCTGACAGGATGTTCAGATTGTTTAACTTGGTTTATGATGAATTCAGTTTGATTTTCTTTAAATGTACTATAAGAGGAAAGATGTTCTTCTTTCGTTGAGTATTGTATCAAGTATGTTGAATGCATAAAATGTATTTGATTAGTTCTGAAAGGAATGGAAATTGATATTTGTTACTTATGTGTTTGTATTCTTATCTTGATAGTTTGACCTTCTTCGGTTCAAATATCTTGAGAGCATTGTTATTATTGTATATATTTGGAGACTTTTGTGATTGTCAATATAAGCTTGCAAGAATATGAGACTGAATTCTTATGATTGTTTAGCAGTTCCTGTATGTTCTATCAGAAGCTAAACTGAAATTTAGATCACTGTCTTTCTGAAAGATAGGGTTAAAATAAACCTAAGCAGAACGCTAAACAAGCTGAATTAAATTATTAATCCCTAGTCTTGATTAAGCCAGGACAACATTTAATTGGATTCTTAATCATTATATCTTGATACTAATAAGTACGATATAAATTCAGTTATGAGAACTGATATAAACCTAAATGGGGTTCAGATGGCAATCTCATGTGAAGTTTATGAGTTATTGTCCAATTTCGTTGATTTAGAATTATGTATATTCTATGAACTCCTTGATGAGACCTTGGCCTTAATAACTTCTCTGTGTAATGGGTTTTATTGAGAAAGGTCATTCTAAGATGAGGAATCCAGGGATCGGGAAAGGCTAACGTTAGGGGAACATCTTTTAATATAATTTAAACTCAATGTGCGTAACGCTTATTAATAAGTAGATCTTTTCGAGGTGGATTTAAAGGTTGACGGCACAAGTCAACTGCAGGGTTGTACCTTCGAGAAGATTAGGATCTTCTCGAAGATACAACAATGCAGGTGACTTATGATGACACCCTTTGCATTGATCGTTAAGATTTACACCTTTAACTCGAACAAGTTACTCTGGGACCGATTAGGAATGTGGTTACATTATAAGGCTGCCTAGGAGACTCGAGGTATCTTGACACACTGGTTTAACTAGGGTTGACCCAGTATGTCATCTTATCCCTAGTCCTCGAGTGCATCCATATAACGTTGTCACCTTACTAATCCGTTCCCGAGTGATTAACTTGGGATAGGAGGGACTGACAGAAGTCGGTATAAGACATTCTACATAACATAAGAATGGGGTGAAGGACGTATTCCAGATTGACGAGTATGCCGTTAAGGAATACGAGACATAAGCAGTATGTTTCAAATCTTTGGCCAAAGTATCGCAAGCTGCTGATTGCGTTGTCCTGAGTCACCTGGTCTAAGGGATGAGATGCCGATGAATAATGGTAACAGTTATTCAGTTAGGTTCCTTGGACATAGCATTCTGAATCCCAGAATAGGGAAGAGAACCGCAAGAGTGATGTGTTAAATAAAAATGCCAACTCTTATTACTCATGAATAGATCGGTAGATTAGCGAGTCATGGAATGAATAGATCGGAGGTACTCCGAGTCATTACAGCTGCATATGGTTATCTGTTATAAGAATGGTTATTTGATTTGTGAGTTCTAAATTATGTATTTAGAACCAGGAAGCATTTATCAAAAAAAAAAAAAAATTGACTTGTTCTATTGTCTAAAATGAGGATGTTACATCTTGGTATCAGAGCTGAAGGTTGCAGCTCTTGGGCCTATTGTGTCCATAATCTGATAAAAACCTGAATTTTCTTGTAACAGAAAATGGTTAGAACAAGGGGGAATGTTGCGAATAATGCTCCACCAGAAGGAGGGGCGGCAACAACCCAAAAACTTGATGAGATCCTTGCTGCCCTGTTGGACACAAGAGATCGTTTAGCTGTACTTGAACAGCAGGTGATGGGAAATGAGGAGGATGAAGAAGCTGGTAATGACAATCAGCCACCTCCTGAGGACAACCCCAATATGGGTGTTGATGTTAATACTGGGAATGCACCTGTCCAACAAGAAAACAAAAAGGCCAGATTGGCAGCAGAACTCACTAATGATATAAAAAGGATAAGTCCACCTAAGTATGATGGCACCACATTAGGAGATGGAGCTGAGAACTGGCTCAACGAAATGGAGAAGTACTTTTCAATAAGGAACTTCTCAGAGGAAACCAAAGCTATTTGGGGAGCCTATCAGCTTTCCCACGAAGCATCTTCGTGGTGGGATAGCCGTAAAGCTGAACTAAACATTGATGAGACCAATATTACTTGGGATCAATTTAAAGGCTATTTTAGGCAACGTTGGCTGCCACAACTTTTCTATGATCAGAAAATGACAGAATTTCAGAACTTAGCTCAAGGGAAGCTAACGGTAACTGAATTCTGGGAGCGGTTTACAAAACTCCTCAAGTATGTACCGCAGTATCAAACTGACGAGAAGTTCAGAATACGGAAATTCATCATGGGATTGAATCCCGTGATAGGGGGAGAGGTCGATGTTCACAGTCCAACCACTATGGAAGGAGTTGTTGAAAAGGCCATAAGGCAAGAATAGAAATTAAAGGCTATTTCTGCTCATAAAGAGGAAGTGCGGAAGAAGACTGCAAATCCTTCTTCAACCTCTCTTGCACCCAGAAAAGGACCATGGAAAAAGTTTGGAAACAAGAGTAAGTTTCCAGGAGATAACAGTAAGAAAGCAGTAGTAATTAAGCCTACTGGAAACGTAAGAGATAATTTTGCTAAAAATTATAACAATGGGCAGAAGCCCTATGGAGGACAACGTGACAATTATAAGGCTGGAGGCAATTCTGAGCCTAAAAAGGGACCTGTAGGAGGCTGCTACAATTGTGGCAAAGACCACTATGCAAATCAGTTCCCTTTGAAGAAGGATGATCGTAATCAACAGCATAAGATACATGCTGCAGTAGCAGACAAGCAAGCTGAAAAGCAAGTAACACCTATAGAAGTTCCGGGTAAGTTATTTGGCATACCTGTCACTATTCTTTTTGATACAGGAGCTACTGAATGTTTTATTTCTAATAAACTTGCTTCTAAACTTAAAAGAAAAGCTGGAAAAATGGATAAATCTTGGACTGTACAGTATGGTAATAACTCTGTTCATACAGTGAGTATGTGTCTTTTTGGGGCAGTCCTTGACTTACCTAACTTTTCCACGGAAGTTGACCTCTATGTTACACCTTTGGGATCGTATGACATTGTCATCAGTGTCAATTGGTTAGCTGACCATAAAGCAAAGGTAGATTGCTATGAAAAGAACATAAAATGTTTAGATGATCAGCTGGAAACAACAGAGATTCAAGGTGTGAAACGGGAAATTTCAGTTAGAAAACTGTCAGCTATGCAGCTTAAAAAGGCTAAGAATAAAGGATGTACCCTTTATGCAGTAAAGATATCTAAATTTTCAGAAGAAGATGGTGATAACATGAAGCAATTTCCTCTGTTACAAAGTTTCAGGGATGTTTTTCCTAAAGAATTACCAGGGTTACCACCCAAGAGAGAATTTGACTTCACCATCGAAATCAAACCAGGAAGAGAACCTATTTCCAAATCGCCTTATAGGATGACTACTACAAAGTTAGTCGAGCTTAAGGCACAGTTGCAAGAACTTTTGACTAAAGGTTTGATTAGACCAAGTGTTTCACCTTGGGGTGCGCCTGTGATATTTGTGAAAAAGAAGGATGGAACACTTAGGCTGTGTATTGATTATCGGATGTTGAACAAAGCAACAATCAAGAACAGATATCCACTTCCTAGGATCGACGATCTATTTGATCAGATGCGTGGAGCAGTGGTTTATTCTAAGATAGACCTTTGATCTGGTTATCATCAGTTAAGGATTAGAGAGGAAGATATTCATAAAATAGCTTTCCGAACAAGGTACGGACATTATGAATTCACGGTTCTACCCTTTGGATTAACCAATGCACCCGCAGCCTTTATGAACTTAATGAACAATATTTTTCAAGAATATCTGGACAAGTTTGTACTTGTATTCTTGGATGATATTCTCATTTATTCTAAAAGCATTGAGGAGCACAATGAGCATTTGAAGATAGTTTTGGGAATTTTGAGAAAAAGAAAGTTGTATGGTAAGTTATCCAAATGTTCTTTCTTTGATTCAGAAGTTCACTATTTGGGTCATGTCATAAGTAAAGAAGGAATTGTTGTAGATCCTTCAAAAATAGTGGCAATAACTGAGTGGCCTGCACCAAAGAATGTGCATGAAGTAAGAAGCTTCATGGGTCTTGCTGGTTACTATAGAAAATTTGTAAAGGATTTTTCTAAAGTAGCTGCACCAATAACTTCATTGCAAAAGAAGGATAAGAAATTCATATGGAATGATAAGTGCGAAGTGGCTTTCAAAAGTCTGAAAGACCAGTTGACTTCTGCACCTATATTAGCTATACCAGACCCTAATGGGAGTTTTACAGTTGTAACGGATGCTTCTGGGGAAGGCCTTGGAGGTGTTTTGCTACAAAATGATCAAGTCATTGCATATGAAAGTAGAAAACTCAAGTTACATGAGCTGAATTATGCCCCTCATGATTTGGAGCTTGCTGCCATTGTTCATGCACTTCAAGTCTGGAGACACTACTTACTTGGGAAACCTTTTGAGTTGAAAACTGATCACTTAGGGCTGAAATATATTTTCACTCAGCCTAATCTTAATGCCAGACAGAGAAGGTGGTTAGAATTTTTATCACAATTTGATTTTGATATTAGCTATATCAAAGGGAAACAGAATAGAGTAGCTGATGCTCTAAGTCGTAGGAGGCACATTTCTGCTCTTATAACATTAAGAACTCAGTTTAAAGATGAGGTAAAAAGTGCCTCAGAATCAGATGCATACTTTCAGCAAGTAAAAGCAGCGCTTGCTGCAGAACCTAATGATGAAAGGTATAAAGGTTTTCATATTGATAATGAAGGAATCTTGCGTTATGAAAATAGGGTATATGTACCTATGTTGAACGATTTGAGAAAGAAGTTGTTAGTTGAATTTCATAATTCACCTTTCTCTGGACACCCGGGTATCACAAAGATGCTTGCTGATCTGAAACAACAATACTTTTGGAAAGGTATGAAAAAGGATGTCATAAATTTTGTGACCCATTGTTTGGAGTGTCAGCGGGTTAAGGCAGAACATATGCACCCTGCTGGACTGTTATATCCTCATAGCATACCGCAGTACAAATGGCAAGTAATAACCATGGATTTTGTACAAGGATTACCCATGTCCAGGAATAAACATGATGTTATCCTAGTAGTTGTAGATAAACTGACTAAGGTATCTCATTTCATCACTGGAAATCTAAAGGATGATTCACCAGTGCTGGCCAAAAGATTCGTACACAAAATTTTCAGATTGCATGGTGTACCAGAATTGATTATATCTGACAGGGATCCAAGAATGACGTCAAGGTTTTGGCAAACGCTTAATACAGCTCTTGGAATGAAACTAAACTTCAGTTCTGCATATCATCCGGAAACGGATGGACAAACTGAGAGGGTAAATCAAGTGTTGGAGGACATGTTGTGAATGTATTGCATGGATCAACAGTATAAATGGGAAGAGTATCTTCCATTAGTTGAGTTCGCATACAACAACACTTATCACTCATCTCTTAAAATGGCACCATTTGAAGCACTTTATGGAAGAAAGTGCAGAACTCCTGTTAGTTGGGATAGTGTTGAGGATAGAGTGGTAATTGGACCAAAGATTCTCATAGAAATGGAACAGCAAGTTAAGCTGATTCATGAACGATTAAAGGAAGCAGCGGATAGACAGAAGAGCTATGCTGACCTTAAGCGGGTTGATAGAAGGTTTGAGCTTGGTGAGAAGGTTTTTCTTCGTGTTAAACCCAGAAAGAGTTCTATAACTTTTGGCAAGGCTGCCAAGTTGTCACCTCGATTCGTGGGACCTTTCGAAATTGTCGAAATAATCAATCCTGTAGCTTATCGTTTAGCATTACCACCTGCTTTATCTCGCATGCATGATGTTTTCCATATTTCTTTGCTTAAGAAATATGTTTCAGATCTGTCACATGTTTTAAATTGGAATTCCTTGCAGGTCCAAGATCCAGGAATAATCGTGGTTAAACCCACACGAGTGCTGGAAACTCGCCAATTGCATTTAAGAAATCGTGAAATACAGCAATGTAAGGTCCAGTGGGACCAGTTTAACGAAGAAAGTGCAACTTGGGAAAATCTGGAAGAGATGAAAATTGCTTTTCCTTCTCTTTTTCAGCAAAATGAAATCTGTTGACAAAACATTCTTTTATGAACTTATTTTTTTAAGTATTTATGAAAGCCAGATGAAGGCAAACATTATTCAGGCTGAATAAAATGTGTTATGACATTGATTTCTGGAACTATTCAAGTTGGAAAATAGTCGCATTGATTTGTGAACTAATAAATTGGTTGACCTGAAGGTTAATTGAATATGTAATCATCGAGACAATGAATCTTTTTAGGAGGGAAGCATGTAACACCCTGAACTGTTGTTACTTCCTCCTAAGCATACAAGTGTTGATATGTGATTTCTTTGTAAAAAGGATGTGTTCCTTTGATTGAGAAGTCATGCTTGATATGTACTGTATCTTCTTTGCAGATTGCAGATCTTTGACTGATTCGGAATATGATTGGAATCTTTTATTTCTTTCATTTTACGCCTGAGTTTAATCTGATCTCAAAATGAATTATGGAGTTATCCATCTATAAGACCTAGCCTTGGATCAGTGGAATTGATCCAAGTATTGCTTTAAGTTTATTCGTGATGAATTAAAATTATAGACCTTAAGCAGGTTGCAAGGTCTGGATGCATTGAATAAGCTAGTCCGGAGTATAACTCAGGTTGATCGTGTTAAATGGATTGGTTCCTGATATCGAAATATATCTAGAAGGTCTTGATCACGGACTAGGTAATAATTCAGTTACATATAATTCTGTAGCCTAATGGCAGTACAGGAGTGAACCCTGTTCAAGAATGCATGTTGTAGGTTCTTTTTCTGAGCATATGAAATGTTAGACATAACTGGAATTATTAATGTTAGTAACCTAAAACTAAACTTAACCTAGGGGTTAGATTAGAGTTAATCTAACCTAGACCTAGGCTAATAGCTAATGTTCTAAGTTAGTATCTATGTTCTAAGAGGTTAGACTAGGTGTTATCTTAAATTCTAACCTAAGTTACTAACCTAACTATTGAGCAAGGATTAAGGGGACCTATGGAGGGGTGCGAACCATGGGTGGCAGTTTCTATGTTATTAAATGTGTGGATAAGCATGAGGGACAGGTAATTTTGTGGAGGTTTTAAAACAGCTAACTTGAGCCGACGTGGTAGGTCGCCAAAGTTGGAAATGGTCTTTAATGTTCTTTTGTCCATCGCCAACTATGGCGGTCGGTGGCAATGGACATTGAGCGGGAAAATGGGAGTAAATGCCATTTATGGACTTGGTCTTCGAGCTCAGATTTCATGGGGAAGCATGCAAAATGGAAAGTTAATAGTTTATTGGGTTTTGCATGCACTCCGGTTTTCCTTTTGTCTGTTCACTGGTTCTTCGCACTAGTCTTCTTGGTGTTGCATGGCAAGTATGAGCGTAACTAGCTCTTTCCTCTGGCAAGGAAAATATATAAGTCATGGAAATAGCAAATTTTTGTTGGTGGCTCTAACTTGGAAAAGAAGGAGAAGGTTCGAGCTCTTTCAGTGGTCTGCTTCGAAATATTAAGCAAATATCCAGGCATGTTAGGCCCTAACCTTTAAAAATCTTGCTTTCTTTTAAGTGATTTCATTAGAACAACTCTGTTAAAATGATTTATGGGTTTAGATGATTTTATGGTAGCTACGGGTGATTTTGTTACTATATCTTCTTGCTGGTTCGATTTTTCAATTTAAACCTTGATGGGTGTATTTTATTTTTCGAACTGTTGCAATAATTCTTGGTGTTTTGCATTCCGGCTTTAATTTGTGAAATATATATGCAAGAATGTGTACTGGGATTTCTCGGTGAGAGCCCATGAATTGTTCTCTTGATGGGTACAGACTACTGTTGATACTTGTTGTCAATGTTTACTGTCAATACTTGTTGTTAATGCTTACTGTTGATGCTTGTTATTGATACTCGTTGGGAGGAATACTGATGGACATTTTGTTCAGTTTTATTGGACTTCTTTGTAACTTCTGTCAAGGTTATCAAGGTAGTGGTTACTGAATCTCATTGGGTTTCGCTTTGCTATTTAAAGTTATTTGTGAATGGATAACTTGCTGTGTTACAGTACTTCATTGCGACCATGCTGAAGTTAGTTTTCCCTTGCATTGTGGTTATGGGATGCAACCCATTGATAGAATGCAATATATATATTTATTGTACTCGAAACGACTCTGTAGAATCCATTGAATGATTTGTGTATTATGGACCTCTGTTGAAGCTATATGTATATATTTGAGTATTGGTAATTTGATTTTGTTGGAGTCCTGAAGGAGTAACAGGTATACGACCTATGTTATTTTGTATGAATTTTTGGTACAGACTCTTGAGTGTACTTTACGTTTCCTTTCTGTGCAAACTTGTGCAAAAATATTGAAGAAGCTCAGTTGGGAATCATTATTATTATTTATCTTGTATACTGTTACTCGGGTTCAGTTGAACCCTTGACAGGTAACTATAGTATCTGCCGCTATTCAACCTGATTGGTACACTTGTTGTTTTTGGTACTGTTGGGGTTCCTTGAGTATGGAAAGATATCATGTGTCCTGACTCTGTTGAAGTGAGTCGCGAATACCATACTTTAAACTCTGAATGCGTCCAGATGAGAATAGATACGTTATGGTTCCTTTCTGTTTATTCCAGTTAGATGAGGCTGTGCTTGTTGCAGGAATTTTGTGTGATTATCTCGTCATAGTCTTAGGGAAACATCAATTGCTTAATGCTATGAAGTCTATTGTTGACTGCGATATAATAGAATTTCTTTGATTTCGACCTTGGGTTGAAAATCCTTACTGTGTTTAGTAGGGACTAGCATGGGCTGTAGGTTGATGTAAGGGATTGTTGGCGTGTTTACGTCTTCTGTTGCATGTATATCTATTCATGAGCTTGATTGAACTTAGGATTCGTCAGCTGCACCTCAACAGGCAATGGCAGTGAATATCCTCTTGTATGTCACTTTGTGTGGGAGGTCATGTAGAGTCTGTTTGGTAGATAGTCCTCACTATTTGCGTGTTAGCTACTGTACAGGAGTTTTTTTATATTTGATTTTATCAAAACAGTGGTTCTCCTTGTGGCTCGTCTGACTTATTCGTATGCATGTAAGGTGAATGCTTGCCATTTGAGGAGATGGTACAGTCATGAACTTGTTGAAGGGAAATATGAATGACTTGTTTTCTTTCTCTTCTGTTATGAAAATATATGTCGATATTTTTATTTAATAGTTGGAACTGTTTTTAACATATTGATGGAATCATGATTTGTTATGATATTCCTTTTACTGTTGAATGAAATGATCTATCTGAGGTTTGTTGTTTTTGGAATTCAGATGGATAAATGATTAGAATAATTTTGTTCTTCTTGATCCCTAATATTTTGATGAAATATTTGTGAAGTATTTAGGACTATTCTGTAACGATAATAGAGTTACACATTTGTAGTCATTTTTGTATTACAAAGGCATAGTCTGAAACATGTATACTTGTTTGGTGAATTGATCTCATTTAAACAGGTTGTTTAATGAAAATAGTTGGTGGATTGAAATTTTTTTAAGAGTTAGTGCTTATCATGCTTAGTTCATCGAACTGACCCATGTTGACAAATTTTGTAGATGGTCGCCGTAAGTGGTAAAAGCATGCAGATCTGACAGGATGTTCAGATTGTTTCGCTTGGTTTATGATCAATTCAGTTTGATTTTCTTTAAATGTACTATAAGAGGAAAGATGTTCTTCTTCCGTTGAGTATTGTATCAAGTATGTTGAATGCATAAAATTTATTTGATTAGTTCTGAAAGGAATGGAAATTGATATTTGTTACTTATGTGTTTGTATTCTTATCTTGATAGTTTGACCTTCTTCGGTTCAAATATCTTGAGAGCATTGTTATTATTGTATATATTTGGAGACTTTTGTGATTGTCAATATAATCTTGCAAGAATATGAGACTGAATTCTTATGATTTTTTAGCAGTTCCTGTATCTTCTATCAGAAGCTAAACTGAAATTTAGATTACTGACTTTCTGAAGGATAAGGTTAAAATAAACCTAAGCAGAACGCTAAACAAGCTGAATTAAATTATTAATCCCTAGTCTTGATTATGCGAGGACAACATTTAATTGGATTCTTAATCATTATATCTTGATACTAATAAGTACGATATAAATTCAGTTATGAGAACTGATATAAACCTAGATGGGGTTCAGATGGCAGTCTCATGTGAAGTTTATGAGATATTGTCCGATTTCGTTGATTTAGAATTATGTATATTCTATGATCTCTTTGATGAGACCATAATCTTAATAACTCCTCTGTGTAATGGGTTTTATTTAGAAAGGTCATCCTAAGATGAGGAATCCAGGGATCGGGAAAGGCTAACATTAGGGGAACGTCTTTAATTTAATTTAAACTCAATGTGCGTAACACTTATTAATAAGTAGATCTTTTCGAGGCGGATTTAAAGGTTGACGGCACAAGTCAACTACAGGGTTGTACCTCCTAGAAGATTAGGATCTTCTCGAAGTTACAACAATACAGGTGACTTATGACGACACCCTTTGCATTGATCGCTAAGATTTACACCTTTAACTCGAACAAGTTACTTTGGGACCGATTAGGAATGTGGTCACATTATATGGCTGCCTAGGAGACTCAGGGTATCATGACACACTGGTTTAACTAGGGCTGACCCAGTATGTCATCTTATCCCTAGTCCTCGAGTGCATCCATATAACATTGTCACCTTACTAATCTGTTCCTGAGTGATTAACTTGGGATAGGAGGGACTGACAGAAGTTGGTATAAGACATTCTACATAACATAAGAATGGGGTGAAGGACATATTCCAGATTGACGAGTATGCTGTTAAGGAATATGAGACGTAAGTAGTATGTTTCAAATCTTTGGCCAAAGTATCGAAAGCTACTGATTGTGTTGTCCTGAGTCACCTGGTCTAAGGGATGAGATGCTGATGAATAATGGTAACAGTTATTTAGTTAGGTTCCTTGGACAGAGCATTCTGAATCCCAGAATAGGGAAGAGAACCGCAAGAGTGATGTGTTAAATAAAAACGCCAACTCTTATTACTCATGAATAGATCGGTAGATTACCGAGTCATGGAATGAATAGATCGGAGGTACTTCGAGTCATTACAGCTGCATATGGTTATCTGTTATAAGAATGGTTATTTGATTTGTGAGTTCTAAATTATGTATTTAGAACCAAGAAGCATTTATCAAAAAAAAAAAAAATTGACTTGTTCTATTGTCTAAAATGAGGATGTTACATGCTCTGTCCAAGGAACCTAACTTGAATAATTGTTACCATTATTCATTGGCATCTCATCCCTTAGACTAGGTGACTCAGGACAATGCAATCAGTAGCTTGCGATACTTTGGCCAAAGATTTGAAACATACTTCTTATGTCTCGTATTCCTTAACGACATACTCGTCAATCTGGAATACGTCCTTCACCCCATTCTTATGTTATGTAGAATGTCTTATACCGACTTCTGTCAGTCCCTCCTAACCCAAGTTATTCACTCGGAAATGGATTAGTAAGGTGACAACGTTATATGGATGCTCCCGAGGACTAGGGATACGATGACATACTGGGTAAACCCTAGTTAAGCCAGTGTGTCAAGATACCCTGAGTCTCCTAGGAAGCCTTATAATGTGACCACATTCCTAATCGGTTCCCGAGTAACTTGCTAAAGTTTAAGGTGTAAATCTTAATGATCAATGCAAAGGGTGTCGTCATAAGTCACCTGCATTGTTGTAACTTCGAGAAGATCCCAATCTTCTCGAAGGTACAACCCTGCAGTTGACTTGTGCCGTCAACCTTTAAATCCACCTCGAAAAGATCTACTTATAATAAGCGTTACGCACATTGAGTTAAAATTATAATAAAATACGATCCCCTAAGGTTAGCCTTTCCCGATCCCTGGGTTCCTCACCATAGAATGACCTTTCTTAATAAAACCCATAACACAAGAGAAATTATTAAGGCTAGAGGGTCCCATCAAGGAGTTCAGAGAATTTACATAATTCTAAATCAACAAAATTGGATAATAACCTATATTCTTCACATGTGATTGCCAACTGAACCCTTTTTAGATTTATTTCAGTTCTTATAACTGAATTTATGTCTTACTTATTAATATCGAGATATAAAGATTAGGAATCCAATTAAACATTGTCCTGGCTTAATCAAGACTAGGAATTAATAATTTAATCCAGCTTGTTTAGCGTCTTGCTTAGGTTTATTTTTACCCTAGCTTCCAGAAAGACAGTGATCTATATTTCAATTTAGCTTTAGATAGAACATACAAGAACTGCTAAACAATCATAAATATTCAGTCACATATTCTTGCAAGCTTACATTGATAATCACAAAAGTCTCCATATTATACAATAATAACACGCTCTTAAGATCATTTGATCCAAAGAAGGTCAAACTATCTAGATAAGAATACAAACATATAAGTATCAAATATCTAATTCCATTCCCTTCTGAACCAAACACATACATTTTATGCATTCAGCATACTGGATATAATACTCAACGGAAAAAGAACATCTTTCCTCAGATAGTACATTTAGAGAATCAAACTGTAATTCATCATAAACCCAATTAAACAATCTGAACATCCTATCAGATCTGCGTGCTTTTACCACTTACGACAACCATCTGCAAAAATTGTCAACATGGGTCAGTTCGATGAACTGAGCATGATAAGCACTAACTCTTAAAACAATTGCAATCCACCAACTATTTCCATTAAACAACCTGTTTAAAGGAGATCACTTCACCAAACAAGTAAACATATTTCAGACTATACTTTTGTAATACAACATGACTATAAACGCGTAACACAAATTATCGTTACAGAATAGTCCTAGATACTTCTCAAATATTTCAACAAAATATTAGGGATCAAGAAGAACGAAAGTATCCAAAACAACTATCCATCTGAATCCCAAGATCAGCAAACATTAGAAAGATCATTACATTCAACACTAAAAGGAATATCATAACAAATCATGATTCCATCAATATGTTAAAAACAATTCCAACGGTTAGATAAAAATATCAACATATACTTTACAACAGAAGAGAAAGAAAACAAGTCATTCATATTTCCCTTCACACAAGCTCATGACTGTACTGTCTCCTCGAAAGGAAAGCATTCACCTTATATGCATACGAATAAGTCTGACGAGCCACAAAAAGAACCACAGTTTTGTTAAAATCAAATATAACAAAACTCCTATAGCATATTAGCAGTACAGTAGCTCTTACGCCAAAACAGATGAATGTCAACCAACAGATTACACATGACCTTCCACACGAAGCGAAAAACAAGAATATATTCAATGCCATCGTCTGTCGAGGTGAAGTCGACAGTTCCTTAGTTCAGTCAAGCTCAAGACAAGATACCCATGCAACAGAAGACGTAATCATGCTCAAACATGACAACAATTCCTCACAGCAACATACAACTTATTCTAATCCCTACTAAACACTGTATGGTTTTAGATCCAAGGTCAAAATCAAAAGAACTTCTCCTTTTTATCTCAGCCAACAAGAGATTCATTAACATTAAAACACAAGATGTTTCCCCTAAGACTATGCAGAGATATTCGCACGAAATCCACTCAACATGCACAGCCTTAATTAACTGTAATTATTCAGAAAGGAAACATAACATATCGTATTCACATATGAACTCATTCAGAGTTTGAAAAGTATGGTAATCACAACCTACTTTTACAGAGACCAAGATACAAGATATCTATCAAAACTTAAGGAACGCAATAGAGCCAAAAACAATAAGTGTTCCCAATCAGGCTTTTATAGAAGCAGATACACTAGTTATCTATCAAGGATTTCAACTTGAATCCGAACAAAAGTATACACGATAAATCTTCTATAGAAGCCAATATACCAGATAAACATAAGTTAAATATTTCAACCGTGCCAACAATGGTAAATAATCAAAATCAGGCTATTACAGAAGTTAAATACTGATTTTGTAACAAGGAATCCAACTGACCCTCTACAACATTATTCGCTCAAGCTTACACAGATTGGAACATCAAAAGTATACCAACCGAGTCTGTACCAAAAATCCATTACTTAAACGAAGGTATACATTACAAGATAACAGAAGCCATATTACCAGTTACCCCTCCAGGACTCTGACGGAATCATGCTACCAGTATACACATACATAACTTATACAGTAGTCCAATATACGAAGCAATCCAAGGACTCCACAAATTCATCTTGTAAGTAAAATAAATATAATGCAAACCATTAATGGGTTACACCCCGTAATTGCAACACAAGGAGGGAAAACAACTTCTACAGGGTCGCATCAAATGCTGAAACACAGCCAGTTATCCATTCAACATAACCAAAGTATCATAGCGAATCCCAACAAAATTTCAGTAACCACCACCTAAAATAAACACGACGAAACTTACAAAGAAGTCCAATAAAACTGAACATTCAAATAAAAGTCCATCAGTATCCTTCTGACAAGTATCAACAGCAAGCATCAATCAACAAGTATCATCAACAAGCATCAATCAACAAGTATCAACTGTAGCCTGAACCCAACAAGGGAACAATGCATGGGCTCTCACAGAGCAGTTCTAATATTCTTTCTTGCATACATTTCACAAACCTAAGCTGGAATGCAAAACACAACAAAATAGAGCAATATCTCGAAACACAATGCACACCCGTCAAGGGTTAAATTGGAAAATCGAACCAGAAGAAGATACAGTAACAAAATCACACAAAGCTACCATAATAACCATCTCAACCCATAAATCATCTGAATAGAGTTGTTCTAATGAAATCAATTGAAAGAAAGCAAGATTTTTAAAGGTTAGGGCCTAACATGCCTGGTTATTTGCTTAATAATCTGAAGAAGACCACTAAAAGAGCTCGAGCCTTCTTCTCTTTTTCCAAGTTAGATTCACCAACAAAAAAAAAATTATTTCCATGACTTATACATTTTCCTTGCCAGAGAAGAGAGCTAGTTATGCTCATACTTGCCATGCAACACCAAGAAGACTGGTGCGAAGAACCAGTGATCAGACAGAGGGAAAACCAAAGCACATGAAAAACCAAACAAACTACTAACTTTCCATTTTGCATGCCTTCCCGTGAAACCCGAGCTCGAAGACCGAGTTCATAAATGGCATTTACTCCAAATTTCCCGCTAACTTTCCATTTCCACTGACCACCATAGTTGGCGATGGATAAACCCAGTTCAAAGACCATTTTCAAACTTTGGTGACCTGCCACGTCGGCTCTAGCTAGCCGTTTAAAAACTTCTACCAAATTACCTGTCCTTCATACTTATCCCGCCATTTAATGCCATAGAAACTGCCGCCCATGGTTCGCACCCTTCCATAGGTCCCCTTTCTTCCTTGTTCATTAGTTAGGTTAGTAACTTAGGTTAGAATTTAAGAGAACACGTAGCCTAACCTCATAGCACATAGATACTAACTTAGAACATTAGCTTATAGCCTAGGCCTAGGTTAGATTAACACTAATCTAACCCCTAGGTTATAGTTTAGTTTTAGGTTACTAACCTTAATAAATCCAGTTTAGGTCTAATATTTCAAATGCTAAGAAAAAGAACCTACAACATACATTCACGAACAGGGTTCACTCCTGTACTGCCAATAGGCTATTGAATTATATGTAACTGAATTATTACCTGGTCCACAATCAAGACCTTCCTGATATTACGATATCGGGAACCAATTCATTTAACACGATCAGCCTGAGTTATACTCCGGACTAGCTTATTCAATGCATCCAGACCTTGTAACCTGCGTAAGGTCTATAATTTTAATTCATCACAAATAAACTTAAAGCATCACTTGGATCAATACCACTGATCCAAGGCTAGGTCTTATAGATGGATAACTCCATAATTCATTCCGAGATCAGATTAAACTCAGGTGTAAAATGAAAGAAATAAAAGAGTCCAAACATATTCTGACTCAGTCGCGAATCTGCAATCTCAAAAAAAAGATACAGTCCATATCAAGCATGAATTCTCAATCAAAGGAACACATCCTTTTTACAAGAGAAATCACATATCAACACTTGTATGCTTAGGAGGAAGTAACAACAGTTCAGGGTGTTACAGACACAAACCCTTTCCCCTAACAAGTTTGGTGACTTTTATGTGCACATCATACTCTGTTATCTTTGTAATCCACACAACATGTTTGTCATTTATCTCTTTATTCAACAAAAAGTATTTGACGCAAAGATGGGAGACCATTAGATGAATTTTTTTGTTGGACAACATGTGCTTGAATTTCTTCAGGGCTTGAATAACTGAAAATACTTATTTCTCAAAAAATGAATATTTAAGCTCATATTCATTACGGGATTGACTGAAGAAGGTAGTTGGTTGCTCCATCAGATCATCATTTTGCTGGGTAAGAATCCCTGAAATACTTTCGTGACCTAAAAAAACATAAAGAATAAAATAATTACCAAACTTGGGTTTTACCAACATGGGAGCTTGAGAAATGGCCATTTTGATAGCCTCGAAGCTCTTTTTTCCTTCTTTTTTCCATGAGAATGGAATATTCTTCTTTAGCATAGCTTTTAGTGGTTTAGCCTACATTGTAAACTAGGGAATGAATCTTCGTACAAAATTTATGGTTCTTAGGTATCTCTGAAGGTCTTTCTTGTGACTTAGAAGAGATAACAAGATGATTGAATGAATCCTATCTTGATCAATGGATAATCCTTCTACTGAAACAACATGCCTTAACAACTTTCCCTCATACACTATAAAAATGCACTTCTTTGGATTGAGTGAAACCCTAAATTCTCTACATCTTTGAAAAACTTTCCTTATATGTGTGATGTGATCTTCAGCATGCTTAGAATATACATTTATATCATCAAGATAAACAAAGATGATATCATTAATTAATCCTTTCAATGCCATGTCCATGGCTCTTTGGAAGGTAGCCCCTACATTAGAAAATCCAAATGGCATTTTGTTGTATGCATGCTTGCCCCACTTAGTAGTGAAATCTGTTTTGAATTGGTCATATTCTTGGATTAGAATCTAATTATATCCCAAATATCATTCGAGCAAGGAAAACCTTTGAGCCCCTACCACTATTTGAAGGATTTTCTACATTGACAAAAGAGGGTAGTGGTCTTTTAATGAGGCATGATTTAAATCCCTAAAATCCATGTACAACTAAATATCTCCATTCTTCCTTACTGGCACTAGATTAGCTACCCATGAGGAAAGTTTGATAAGGGAAAATTATGTAGGTTTCATGAGTTTTGGTAGCTCCTTTCTCATCAGTGGCTCAATCTTAGGATTAATTGGCCTTTCTTGTGGCAAATTAGCTTAGAATTTGGGTTCAGTTCAATGGTAAGCCGTGTTAGGCCCGGATCAAAACCATGCAAGTATTTTTAGCTCCATGAGAAAATATCATGATATTCTTAACACAATTTGATGAAATATTTCTTCTCTTGAGCAGTGCACACTTTACCAATCTTTAAAAGTTTTTCGTTTGTCACCTTGACTTCTTTGAAATATTCTTCCTTGACCACCATGTTTGTGTTTTGTCATTTGGCTTGATCATCTAAATTAAAGATGGATTTAAGGGTAACTAAGCCCTTTGGTAGCTTGTTTCCCTTTAGCTGTATAATCTGATCACCATATGAATTTTGTAGTTTATCTTGGTGTTTGGTAGAAAAATCTACCTCCTCTTAATATGAAAAGAAAAATTTGTTTGGCACTATCGAATACTTTCGAGCTACTTAAATTATCTAGAATTTTAGGATAGACCACCATCTTGACTACTTGTTGATCCTATTTCATGATGTTCATAGGTATGTCATACTGTGAGCCAATTGTAGGAAGCCTATTAGCATCATGATTTTACTTTCGAGGAACTGCATGAATTGTAAAAGATTTAAAATCCTCTATCAAATTCTAAACTCAATTCTTGTATGACCTCAAGAGATCATTTTTTGATGCGCTGTTGGCCGTTACTTGATCCATAACTAACTCATTATCTCTAAAAATATTCAGATCCTTTCTTCCTTTCTCCTAAGATAGTTTTTCCCTTGTATGAGAGCCTCATAATCGGCCACATTATTAGTGTAACTAAATTTTAATTAAAAATATGAGAATTATTTGTTTCCTTCTGGAGAAATCAACATAACTCCTGCACTAGACCCATTTTTACTCCTCAAACCATCGAAGAACAATTTCCATAGTCCCTCATAAAAAAAAATTTTAACCAATTGAGGTACGATTGTTCCTTCTTCATGGATGCAGTATGTACCCAATCCAGTTTCTTCCAATAATAGTCATCTAGATTCTTCCTGTTAATAAATCAGCATAGGGATCATATTGAATGTCTATATTTACCTCATCAAGTAATGTATTGGGGGCCTCTTCTATAAGAGTGGTTGGTTCATGATTTACATCTTCATCCTCTAGATCAAAAATAGCATAATTACCATTTATGGGATTAGCAGTGTATGGCTCAACATGATTATGGAAAATCAGTTCAGCTCTTATAGTCACCTTCATTCCATAGTGAGTTATAAGAATCATGTGTGACCAATTTGATGACAAGTAACCACCCATCTTTTCGGTAAAATATCATGATAATAAAATGGAGAAGAGAGGAGGAAGATAAATAATGGATATGTATTGTGTAAATGATAAGTTATGACATGCATGTATGCTAAAATGGAGCCCCTTAATGACTCCAACAGTCTTAATAGTTGTGCCATTTAACTGAACCACTCCTTTTACAACCAGTGCATATTGTATGCCTAACACATCTACGATTTGTTTAGGCATAATGAAACTACTGGCTCCAGAATTAATCATGCAATTATGAACCAAATGATCACCAATGATCAGGGAAATAGAAAATGGTGGTGGCTTACTAGCATTAAGAGATTCTTTCTTCTCTAGTTCATATAGACTTGTTGATTTTGTTGTTTTATATCCCGATGATCCATCAGTTGTATAAAAATTTTCAAAGTTTCTTGCAGTAAGTTCCATTGAGAAGGAATTGAGAGTGTGTCCCACATTGTGACGCTCAGGTTGGTTTCTTCATTTGTTCAACAATGCTGAATGGAATTGCCCCAAACTTTGCTAATACCTTTTTGGGCATTAGAGTCTTCTTTTGGAAAATTATAATTTGGCATTGTGATTCCTAAAGAACCTTCTCATCTATCAGTTTGGCCAACAAATGTTCCTGACAGTTTCTTCCCTGCATCTTTATCAATTGCTACTTCTTTCTAGGGCCGTGAAGTGGATGTTTGATCAGCTTTGGGAGCTTGAGATTCTATTTCTCTCTTTTAAGAATGGGTGTTGGTCGCCACATATGAAGCTTCTGCATTCAACCTGCAAAACTCTTTAGCTTTCCAATTAAGTAAAGTGACTTCTTTAGGGGCCTACAATTAACTTGCTTCTTCTTGTGTAGATGCATTATCTGTTAACTCTGAAGGGGTAGATATGCTTTGAACCATAAGGGCCTAACTAAGAACTCCATGGGGAAAAATATTTTGGTTGTAGGGTTGAGAACAAGGATATCACCATTTTTAGGCTTGAACTAAATTATTTTGGATATGTAGTATGGCTCTAGACAAGCTAGAAACAAGAGGGTTCTGAAAGTTCAAAGGCCTGATATTTGTAGCTTGACCTGCAGCATGATTTTGAGGCTATTTTTTTCCTTGGAAAGGAGGATGGTTAGCCTAATACTACTGGTTTTGTGTGTGATATGGACCCTTATATTGAAATTTTTTCCTTTTGAGTGTGACAAGCTCATCTCCAAAATTTTGCAGCAGTGACTTGACTTCAAATAGATCATTTGAAGAGGCAAGGGAAGACCAAGTTGGTTGATTAGAGGCCCCTAGAATAGGATCGATGATAGGCTGATTGTTTGTAAGATCCAGAGAAAATGACATTGGAGGTCATGGAGCTCTCTTTCTATCCTAAATCCAGGGATTTTCCACTCTTATGGCAATGTCATAAGCAGCAGATAATGTAGTCCCTCCCATGGACTGGATCATAACTACTACATCACTATTCAAGGCTCACAAATAGTACAAGAATGCATTATTTGAAGAAGGTTTTATGAGTGATGGAATCCTATTCCAGGTTCTGTGGAATTAGAAATTTAAAACACTCATGTACTTTTGAGGATCCCTCTTCATGGTAGTGAGCTATTCCAAAAGTGATAGGTGATCAATCTTGTCTTCAAACTGTTTACAAAGTTTTTCTCCTAGTTCGTCCCAAGTGGTTATAGTGCCAGAACTTAACCCTTGAAACCTTTGAAGTGATTTTCCCCTGAAATAAGAGGGCACAAGTCTGACATCAACATTATCCTCTGTGATGTTATGTATGGCACAAATTATAGCTAAGTCAAGAATATGTTCTACTAGAGTAACGCGAGTTTCCCCTATATAAAAGGGTAAAGTTTTGATTGTTGCAATAGGTATAGGATCACGTTGAGCCAACAGAAGAGGACTGCTTGCATTGAAAGGGGGAAAATTTTATTTCATGTCATGGAAACAAGTGGTTGATTGTTCCTTGGCAGAGGAAACCTTCTGAACAGAGGAGTTGAATGCCCCCTATGAAGTAAATCTGCAACGGATGATAATGAAATGCATCTTCTACTTCTCTTTGGAGGAGATGAGGAAAGTTTAATATGCTCTTTCTCTAAAGAATCTCTTGTCTGAATTATTTGCATAAGTAATTACACTGAGACTTTAAATCCATATAAATAGATTCTCCAGGTAATTTACGTCTTGTAAGTGCGAAGAGAAATACCAACACAGTCCCACTGGGTGTGCCAAAATATGTTGTTGTCAAATCATTGCACCCTCCGAATGGCCAGAATGTGAACATACATTCAGTGTGATTGGGACACATGGGATCAACTCTCAAGCTTGTGGGATATGGCTCGAGGTGAACCTATAAACAAGGCCAACTTCCTCTTCCTAAAATAAGTGTTGTATTACTCCTCGTGTAATAAAATGGCTATCTAGTCCTATGCTAACATTTTCATGGGGTTTTAGGGAAAGATATTTACAAAAAAAAACTTAAACTATTCTAGGGATTGTGATGCACCAAATAAAGGGTACTATCAAACTCAGAAATGGTTAATTTGAAGAGGGTGTATGCAACACAAACCAACTTCACCTACTACAACTTGGAGAGGATACATGATTTCACAAACTAAGAAGCATACATTCCTTTGTTAAACTCATATTATGCATGGATAGATCAAGTTCAATCAAAAACAAAATCAATCACCATGATAATATAAATAGACACATGTCAAACATCCATGTCATTCATAAGTATCAATGATAATATGGCTTCCATAAAAGAAGGAACATAACTTTTGACAAATTATATATACACAATTATATCACTTTCTAACAGAATGAAATAAGATACTCTGAGATAAAGATAATCCAACCACTTATACTAAGGGATTAAGCATTCAAAAAGCATAAACACATCCACCATTAACACAATAACTTAGCCTTCCATGGAAAAATATCACTCTGAATGTAATTGAAATGTTTATGGATATCCAAAGCACTCTTCCAAGCTTGAAGAGTAGATTCTCCAAACAATTATCTCCATAAAGACTTAATGTACTTCTCTATTTATAAGTTCCTTAGGCTGAGCCATTACAGTTGGGCCTTAACTAACAATTTACTAAAAATAGAAATGTCATTAAACTCAATGGAACATGCCCCCATAAAAATAAAAAAATTTGTTGCAAGAAGTTGACCCAGTCAACCCTACAGCTTTGACCAATCTAGATATTGGATCAGTCCTCTCATGGCCGCCTAGCTTTGGCTTGGATTTGCAACATCTTCTCTAGCTTCAATTTTCCCTTAGTCTTTATCCTAGGTAGCCATCTGATGTTTGTACTCGATGAAATGCTTGATAATTCCATGAATCTCTCTGTCCTCTGGCCCACATATGTAGTGATTTACTACATCCACAATCTTGATTTCCCTTGTGATTTTGGCTGGAATTCTTCTCAGTTTACCCATGACCTTTTTTAGTCTTCTTGTGAAATTTTGGCATGACACCAACCTATCAATAGAGTAACTGCTGAAATTTCAGGTAACCTCATCATCTTGTTTCACCAAATCTTTGAAATTTTCCCAGATTTGATCCTCTGGAAGAGCATCAATGTTCCCATTGAAGAACTTACAACTAATAATATCAAACTCTTCTAGATATGTCATTTAGAGCATCCATGATTTCTATTAGTTCATCATCCAAATTCTTTATCAAATCTTGTAATACTTGAGACTGGAATTCCATTTCCTTTTGATATTCAACCAATTTTGAAGCATCATCAATTACATCCTCCTGAAGGAGTAGATCTGAATCTTCTTCTCTAATTTCACTCCATGTGGCTAAATTCAAGTTCAGATTATTATTATCCTCATAAAAGGATTCATCCATTTTACAAATAGCATCTCTTCCAACCTGTAAATCATTATATATTTCAAGAGCCTCTTTAATTAAAGGATTGGCTTCTTGAAGTATACACTCCATCCATCCATTTACCGATCTTCCCTTCTAACCTATCTTCTCAATCTCGTGATAAGGAATATCATTGAGAGTAGAGGAAACCATCAGAGTTGTAGTAGTTGAAACCTCAGTAGATGGAGTTGGTTGTGTTACCTTCTTAATAGTGTAGTGAGTTACTCAACCTTTACTTTGAGCTCATCCTTGGAAACCTTGTCCTTGTCATATTTTTCCAATAAATTTCCAAGAGCATCCTGCACATCATGTTTAGCTCCTTCATGTGTTTCTTTTCCAATTGAAAATCTAGAAATTCAATAATCCACTGCTGTAATAGTTTCCTTGGTTTTCCCTTCAATGGGAGTAGTAAGTTCTATGACCCTTTCTCCAGATTGATTCACTAACAAGATGGAAACAATTTAAGGCCTCTTGGCCTGTATTTTTGGTGTAGGTTCCAATACACTTAGGTCTATGAAATCCCCCAGAGGAACCTTCTTCTTTTGTTTCAGAGTTCTGATGAAATAACCATTCTGGAATGGTTGATGCTGATGGGAGTGGAACAACTGATTTGGTACCTGAAGAACTAGTCAAAACAAGAGCGCTAGAAACATTAGTTGGCATTTGAATGGAGGTGGTAAATAATGGATGGGGTGGATGTGATAACAACCATAGGAGTGGATATAATGGGATTAGAAGATGAGACACAAATAAATGGAAGTGTTAGTGGTAGTGAAGAAGAGATGGGTGACCCAATCGTTTCCCCTACTGAGAGAACCAGAAGAGATCAGAACACTTAGGCCATAGAAGGGGATGGGAAAGAAGAAATGATTGTAGAGGTGGAAGGAAATGATGGAGGAAGTGATGATGAAAGAGGAGATGGTAGATCCTGTGAGACACTTGGAGAATCAACAACTTCAACTATTTATAAAGTTGATATTGCTAGAGACACATCCTTGGAAGGGGGAGTATTTGAGAGAGAGGAGCTACCAACAAAAAATGAGATCTTCTTTGGAATTTTTTGACCCCTTTAGATGGATTTATTCCCATTTTGTAGGTGTTGGAAGACTCACGATTGGTTGGGATCCTATATTTGTAGGTTGTTCTAACCCTTTGGGTGAAATTCCAAAGATGGCCAACCAATTATAAGTTATTTGTATAATGGGCCCCACCCTATCCTTGGTATTGACAACATTCTTCTACATACCAATCAATCCATGGTAATGGTTGATTGGAAATGTTGTTATCTTTGTAAGTTGCATCCAAAACCTCATCATCATCTTGTATTTCCTTTGGAACATTGGCTATACCAAACTGTTGAACCTCATCCAAAGTTAACCTCTCATAATATATTTGTTAGATGATGATTTAATCTCAAAAATGAATCCAAATGTCTTCCAACTGGGGCACGTGAGAACTAGACAAACTTGTTTCACCAAATTTACCCCAGTAGTCAAAACTGGTCCAAGGATGGAAGGTCCATAAAGTTACTTCTAACATCTCTGCATCTAAATTATTTTCCTTATAAATATTGGGACAAGTGTATCTGTCTATTGAAATAGGGAATTGCATTCCCAACTTGTTCCATTTATTCTGAATCTTATGATAGTCCAACAACTACTGAACCAATTCTAGTAAGACCCACTTGTCAGTGAGACATCTTGGAAGCTTTTTGGGAGCACCTACAAAACTAGGAATTGGAATATATGTAAATGTAGGGAGCTGTAAGTAGATAGCTCCACCACTCACGTACTTCCTTGAAGGATTCATCTGAAATCCTTTCAATTATATAACTCTTTATCGAAATGATAGAGAATGACAACAAAGAAAGCATCGTTAATTCTATGGAAGTGCCTACTTCCCTCATTCAGTGTAAGATGAGGATAGAAATCATAAATTTGGAAATTAATTTGAATACCCTTAGTATTCAGTCCAGTAAAATCCACCATAGCAGCTGTAGCATAGACTAGAAAGGATGGCATGTAGAAACTCTTGGAAGATAATACCTTTCTCAATTGAAAACAAATGGAGCTACTAATGTGCTCCTCCCATCTTATAAATTCTTTTCTTTTCTTGATGGTAGCTATATACAGGAACATCCATTCCTAAAATTCCTTGGTATAGGGAAGGCCTGAAACTCTGCTTAGTAACACAATAATGTCATTGACCTCCTGGATGAAATTTTATCGATACATAGTCTTGGGAAATTTAGTAACATTCTTGGCTAGATAGATTTTTAACATGACCCTTGTGCATACTTCTATTTCCTTGTCCCAATGCTCTACTACCAATTCCAGTGAATTTTTTGCATAATCTTTGACATCTGGAAGTTTGAACAAGTCCTCAAAGAAATCTAGGTCCAAGCAGATTACAACCTTTCCATCAACATCTTTAACTGTCTGGGAGTCTTCATCGAAGTGAGTTGTTGTAGCTAAGAAAAACTCAAGGAAATGTATGGATGTGGGAAATCCAACAGCTAAAACAAGTCCATTGTCATATATGGCTTGCATCCAAGATTTCTTGTTTGGGGCTTTCACCCTTACCCAAAAGTCTAGAAAATCAATCTGTCTGAGATCAGTGTCTCCTATATTCCCCAAGTCTAAAGACAGAAAAGAATGCAGAGCCACTCCAAGGAATGTATACTTCATCTTTTCCTTTCCCTTGGCTGTAGAAGTTGACATCAAATTTTGATTTCAGAATATGAAGACATTTCAAGAGTTCTGAAAACTTGAAATGGAGAGTTCCGAAAACCCAAAAAGGAGAGTTACGAAATGGAGAGATCCAAAAACCTGAAATCACAAACCACAAAATTCTAAACAGAAAAGTTCCAAAGTAAGAAGTTCTGAAATCCCAAAGTGAAAAGTTTCCAAATGGAGAGTTCTAAAAAACTGAAAAAGGAGAGTTCCGAAAACTAGAAAAGGATGATTTCCAAAAACCTGAAAAGGTGAATTCCGAAAATCTGAAGGGGAGAATTATGAAAACCTGAAAAGGAGAGTTCCAAAAACTTGAAAAAGAGAAACAACATGTTCTAAAACAAGAAAAAGGCATGATTTCCAAATAATTGGAACCTCCGAATGACAAACCTCCTAACTCTAAAAAGAAAATCCTCTGAAAACACCAACCTTCGAACTCCTTAAAGAAAGTGCTGAGAGGTAAAATTCCAATACTTGGGAGGATCTTTGAGGAATGTGATGAAATTTGCACTAAATTATTGTAGAAAATCATATTGTTAAAGGAAACATGGCAGGAAATGAGATTTTCATCTTCCAAGGTATACAGAAGAGGAAAAAAAAGAAAAAAAATGAACAAGGAGAAAACAAAACAAAAGATCTTAAACCAAAAAGAAAATAACCTAAATAAAATACCTCAAAAATGACGTCAAATAGTACAAGATACAGTAAAACCATATCGTCAGATAAAAATTTCAGGTGAAAATGACAGGTAAAATCACAGGTTTAAATAGAAAAACCCGACATTAATGCCTGGATTTTGACACGTATGGAAGTAGGTAAGAATTAAATGCACAAATAATTCTGAAAGTCCAAAATTCTGAAAATTTGGAATTTCAGAGTTTCAGAATTTGGAGATCAAGAGGTGAAAATCATGGAATGGTGATGGAAAACCTCTTAAACCCAAAAGCTTGAAATTTTGAAATGTTGGACTTTCAGACTTTTAGACTTCAGAAGACTGAAAACGAAAAGAACGAAAATGGTTGGGAGAGTTCTGAAACCCAAAATTCTAAAATTTTAGACTTTTAGATTTTCAGACTTTAGAACTCTAAATGATATTTTACCCAAAATGTGACATGGCATTCCAAAACCCGAAAGCCTGAAAGTCTAATATTTTGAAATTTCGAGATTTTGGACTTCGAAAGTTGGAAATCGAAAATCACCAATTACTTAAGGAAATATTTGAAACCCAAAAGTCCAAATTTTTAGAATTTCGGGCTTGCTGACTTTAGAATTCCAAAAGCACAATTTCAATTCTTTGCCATAAAGTTTCTGATAGGGAGAAATCCCCGAAACCTGAACACTCAAATTTTTCATATTTTTAGAATTTGAAGAATCTCCAGAAACTACCAAATACTTCCGAGTGAAGGATATTTTTTAATTTTTGGTTTGATGGGTTTTAACATCTATTTCTCAAGGTAGATGTTAAAAGTTAACACTAACTATACAAATGACATTTTCAACCCTGTCTTGAACAAGAAACTGAAATCCCTCAGAGAAAAAGCTTATGCCAGATTCCTCAACTATAGAGATTATGGGTCCTTCAGCTCTAGGCTTTGGACCACCATGATGGCTCAATAGTTGGTGCCCCTCGTGCATGCATATCTGAAGCTCATATAGATGTGCGTGCACCATTTCGACCTCACAAGTTGTACCATCAATGAAAATAATATACATGTGGAAATATCACCACGAGCTATCAGGGAAATGTTGGACATGCCATATGACCCAAGTGCTAGCTTTTACGACATGGCCAAGCTTCAAAAAGTCTTGTCTTTGTGCCAAAGTAAGACCAATTTTCTCTAGAATGATTTGCAACAGGATAATTTAAGCATTCTAAACTGTTTGAGTTTCCAATTTCATTGACAATGTTCGTACCAAAGTCACGGGATGTCTACTCTATGCTAACCTTTATTTTTGGTCAGGATTTGGACATAGATGTCCATGACTGGAAAATGGGAGCCATTTTTAGGATAAGGGTAGTTGGTAAAGAGAAATCATACAAGTTTGACTTCTTTGAAGTCATTTCATAGACCTATTTTCCCCCAATTGGCCAATTTCCACACCAATTCAACCTTCAGGTATTCCTCATTTTGTCCCAGCAATAAGGACACTTTAGCTAGTATATGCATCTATAAATCTAGGATACATAAATCAACCCTCCAAGAATTATACCAGTATCAACATAGACCCATGTGATATCCTCTTCTTCAAATGCATATGAGTTCGTAAGATTTTTATTACGCCACTTTTGCATGATTTGGACTAGGATGGGGTCGATAATAGAATAATTCACTCAGTCCGAGGTATCCTCAAAAACAAGCTACACCCATGCGACTAATTTTTTGAGACAACACATTCAACGATAAGAGTGTATGGGTTTCGAGAGGAATCCTTCATGCTCCCTAGAGTCCTCACAGCATGGGTGGTGGTATTGGAGATAGCCAGAGAGATGGAGAGATAGGATGGAGAGTTTGGTTCTACCCATAAGAAGAAAACATTATTTGAACTCCTCTAGAGTAAGGAGGACATTATTGTGATAAAGCACAAGGCGGGGCATATCCTCACACAGAAGTTGGTCCACTATGGTTTCACCTTGATCTAGGAAAGATGGAGATATGACCCTGATGGGGAAACGGCTACCACCATTGCCCAAACACAAGGTCTCAGGCTCATGTAAACATGAGTGGAGAAATTTCTTTGAATATAGGAGGTCCCCTAAGTAAGATACTCCTAATAGTATTGTTGAATTAAAAGATATCCCACCCCAACATGATATTATTTTTATCAATTCGTGCATAGTTGTGACTCCTTTGTTACTATGTGTAAATATTTAAGGACAACCCTAAAAGGTAGAGACTAGGGAATGGAAAAAAATTGATGCCTTCTAGAAATAGAGGTAGGAAATTGGGAAAACTGTCCAAAATTTTGAGGTGTCCATTGACAAGAAATGGGAATAATTATGGCAAGCCGAGCATGGGACCAATTCAGATGGTGAAAAATTAGTCACGAGCCCTATAACATAGCTCCCACGGAAGGCAGTAGAAACCTATGGATTCTCTCAGTAGCAAGCACCACCATGGTTCCTTCCCTCAGTCTCCCAACAATATCTGTTGAGAAATATACCCATGACTCAAGTGACACCAAGTCCTCAGGGTTCGGAAACATGAAAGAAATCAGTGTTAAACCCAAACAAGGGTCTTGTTTCTACATAATCATTGGTAATCCCCTTCATCGTCACCACTAATATTACTGACCCTCCTAGCCTGCTGAGAAATAATAAGAGATCGTTTGAGGTACCATCTTCATCCACCCCTTCCTTTGTTTCAATTCCTCCATTTTCTTCACCCCCTAGCACTCACTCACTCCCTAATTTTTTGCCTTTCATTTATTTAACTAGGGATGTCTCTATTATGGTCATCCTGACTCAAACCCGTCCACTCCCCAGCTCCTCTCTCATTCCTCCACTACCTGTCACCATGTCTACCTTCTCTCCCAAGGTCCTTACACCATTCTCTTTAGTTATTGTAACATCCCAACCCTTACAACCCACTACCATTCCATATAGTATATCACTGAGGTTCCAATTCATGGGAAATCTTATTCCTTCCCCTGCAGAGTTTGTAAATTAGGCTAATTCAGCCAAATTAGATCACACGAGGAGAAGGGAGAAGAAAAAAAACAAGGAGATGGTGAGTGGGGAAATGAACCACATGCAGTCATTATATGACCATTAGCAGAGCTCCCTCACTATTACGTAAATGATTCCTAGCATCTACAAACTTGGGGAACATATGTAACCAGTTGATTACACTATCAATGTTGTGGTAGTAGACTTGAATCAATTTCAACCTCAAGATAAGGTCGAATTGATGAGCTAACCAACTGCTATTGTCACTACGGATTTCCTGAAGATAAAAAAATAATTTGAACAAAGTGGAGGTTAGCCTCAGAAAAACAGAGGGCACTATTGGTTTCCTCAGCTTAGAAATAAAAGGTGAAAACAAAGAGTTGGAACAACTCCATAAGGAGTTGAATGATATGGCTTTGAAGGAAACTCTTACAGATTCTAACATAGAATCCAAAAATTTAGAGATTAAATTGAACAACAAGAGATTGATTTGATTAAATAAGAGATTTTAACCTCTAGGAAATCATTTGGTTCTCTTCACTGGGATCTTGAAGCAAGGAAAAATGATGTTTCCATGCTTCAGGAGAAGTTACACACCAAAGAGGATGAGAAGGGGAGCCTAGAAACAAAATACTAGTCATCGGAGGACACGGTCAAATATTTTACCCAGAAGGTTTCCATGTAACCACAAAAGGGAGGAATCATCATATTAATGTAGGGGCTATATACCTCTTGTTGCAAAATAATTTCCACTACAGTAAAGGGAATGTTTCCCGCACTCAAATTTATATCTGATGCACAGGTCTTATGTTCTAATGTGGAGTCCTCCACATCCACCATCACCAATGCCATCTCCTCCAAGGTTCTTGACACATAAGCATTGGTCAAGAAATTAAATGATTCCTCATAATATTCCCTAAAAGGGGCTTGTATCATGAATAGGTGAATGGAAATGGCCAAAATCAATGAGATTGCGAGTTGCAAAAAGGCCACACTTAAGTGTCAAAATCTCCTCTCTTAGCTCAAGCTCAAAAATAGGGAATAGAAAGATCATATTAAGAAATTGGTATAATTGAGATTCCCCTCTCCCTTTTGTAATGACTCCACAGTATTTTTAAAGGACTAAATCCAATAGCTATTCACAGCAAAGGAACAAGACAAGATTGTGTTACAATATATAAAAGAGGAATTAAGTGTGGCTAAGGTGGAGATCATTCTAAATTTGATAGTGAAACTGGAGTTCTGATTGCACACAATGGCGGAGGATCTTAAAAGCCTCTCACAAAAGGATATTATCAATCTGGATAGATCCTTCTGGGATCTATAAAGAATAACATACCCAATGAAGGATGAATGGATTGGGTACTGTTGACAATTTTTTCACTTGTGTAAGTGCAAAAATGGGCAACTCGAAACTTCATTACGAAGGATAGCATTGGTGAAGTATACATAAGCTAGGGGAGTTTCTTTCAGAGAATATTGTTACTAAATAATTGCATGGAAGTTGCAGCTATGTGTTCTATCAAAAAATACAATAGATGACATAGTCTACAATTTCATGACTAGCTTCAGCAAAAGAACACAAAGCCCTGAAGGACAGTTGTGTTGTCTTGATGAACACATCCAATTACAAAATAGATGAAATGCTAAATCCTAGAAGAACAAACATAGTGGTAGATAACAAAGAAATCAGAGTTCATTGTTGGATGTTACAAGAATTTCAAATGTTCCCACACAAGCTGTGGGATGTAACTTGAAAGTAAAGTACAAGTACTAAAATAAGAGGTACACATACATAAAAGAGAAAATAGAGGTGTATGAGTGAACCCATCATTACCTTGGGTCTTCTCCTCTGGTTGATGTATCTTCATCTTCAACTTATTCCCTCTTCATATTCATCACTAGAAGTATTGTACCTGAAAAGAAGAAAAGAGGAAGATTATCAGTTAAGAGATCAGGGTTAATCCATATTCCTATGTTGTCCTTTTTTGTGCATATGGATCTCTTAAAATAGGATATATAGATTACTTGAAGATCATATTACATACATGATCTACTCACTCAGGATGAAGGAGGAAAGAGAAAAGAAAACTATGGACTTAAGAGAGGCCAAAAATCCTAAATATTTTCTAACTTTTTCCTTAAGTGTGTAGGTGCAGGTTGTAGTAAAGAATAAAATAAATCCTGTTTTATTGTCTTCACTATTAGATAACAAGGTTACAGTTCTCAAATGATTTCCATACTGTGGTACATGAAGTAGATAATTCATAAGTATATGTTCCCGATTTCAACTAAAGAAGAAGGAATTCTGAGGAAATTTTGAAAGGAGCTTCGCCATGTGAAATGGACTTTTTAAAACTTTATAGCATACATATCAAAGCTGTAATAAAAGGAAATGCAAGTATTAAACAGATTGCAGAATCAAGAAGAAATAAATAAGTTTGAATGCCCATATCAAAGGAGTGATACCCAAATCTGGGTTGAAATACCTCAAGCCACAAATTGAAAAATACATGTGTATATACAAATTTTGGAGAAAATAATTCATTCAGGAAGGACAGTTAAAGGTTCATATACAAATTTGTTGCAATATAACTCAAAGGAATACACCAATAAAGTTACTAGATTCATAAGGAAGAAAATTATGAGTAAAGATGTTGGCTTCACCATGAATCTGAGACCTTTTCAGACCCATTAATGAGTACTAAATATCAGAGTAAGGATCAAGAAATCTCAAAGTGGTTAAAATTGAAGTAGAATATCAAACCCTCATTGAAAGTTTAAGAGCCAATCAGGGAGAACCCAAAATTGATTTGAGATCAAGTAGACAGAGATCAATGTTGTTCATCAATGGCTGAAGATGAAATAAAAATGAAATTTTGCAAAGCCTGATGAGACAAATGGAGCTACAATATGGAATACCCAAATGGAAATTATCTAGCAAACCCTACCATAGTTGTTCGAAGAAAGCTAACAGTAATAACCATGAAAACTATGATGATATAAGCTTATTAAACATCAAGCAAAGGCCATAATATTCATATTACTGAGCCATTCATAGAAGGATGAATCTTTTGAGTTACCTCCACGAGTTAGGAAATGAAGTTCCAATGGTAATAGCCAAATCATCGAATTGAAGGAGCCATCACAAAATTCCCACCTCAAAAGAAGGTTCATCAAGAAGAGTGATTCAATAGGCCAACACAAGAAATCATGGTGGCCAACTCACAGAACTTGGTAAATATATTCCAGACCAACCTTAAGAGCCGAGCTTCAAGACTCCAATAATGGCGTCAAAGAAAATTTTTCCATGGCTTCCCCATCGCGAACCAGAGGAAAAATAAAAATGAATGGGGTTTAGTTTGTTTTAACTCACCCATCTCAGTCTATGGCTTAACCTAACTCACCAGAGTTAGTGATCAAATGATCCAAAATCAAAAGTACAGAGATCAATGCTCAAGAATTGATCACCCAAATTCTCAAGCAAACCACCATGGTTAAAGTTTTTATTGACCACATTCAATGCAAGTCAGAAAGCATGTAGAAGATCAACGAATGAGGTTACATCATGTAAAGGATCAAATGGAGGAAATCAAATCACCAAAATTGATGCAAACCTCAGCTTGACTCATGAAAATGGTGGGTCTTTTGGCTGACTTAGCACTTTTTATTATTTTGAAAAAAAGTGTCAAATTGGTCCGTAGGCCCAACGAAATCTGATTGGATGCAGAGGGGCGGGCCCTTTTTGTGTTTTGAGACATTTTGGCAAAGGGAATAAAGTCATAAAATGACCGCATGGCCCCTGCTCATGTCAAAAGGAAAAAGTCAAATGTTAGCCCACATTGAAAAGAGTCAAAGCGTGGAGAAGCGGACCATGTCAGAATGTTTTTTTCCTTTAAAACTTTTCAAAAGGGAGTAAAGTTTGTAAAAATGCCCCGCGCCCCGCTGAAGCATCAAAAGTCAATCATATTGAAGTAAGTCAAAGTGGATCGTCAGGATGACAATTTGAGAATTTGAAACTTTTTAAAAAAGGAGCAAAGTTTAAAAGTGCCCTGTGCCCCTGCTAAGGACCAAACAAAGCCACATATTCAATAAGTTCAAAGTGGAGCGTCGGGTCAATTTGAGATTTTGAGCCCTTTTTGAAAAAGGGAAAAAAGTGTTTAAGTCACCCACGACTCCACCCAAGCATCAAAAGTTAAAATCGGGAAGCGGGTTGCCGGGGCATTTTAAAATTTTAAGCCTTTTTCAGAAAAAGGAAGCAAAGTATCAAAAGTAAGCCACAATCCCACTTTGACCAGATTCAGACATGTGTAAGGCCTAGATTAAAAGAAAATGGGTGGGCCGAATATTCAAAAATGTAATTTCTATCAGAAACACAAAAAGAAGGATTTTCTAGGCCCATTTTTGGATCAATTTTGTCCTATGTGGATGATCTTTTTGAGGTAATAAAAGATAGAGTTCTTCAGAGAACCTTCAGTCGAGCTCAAATTCTGCATCAATGGTAAAAATTTTTAAAAAAAACTCACACAGAAAGCTTGAAGTTATTAATGGTGGCCATGGGAAAAATTTTGCAGAGCTTTGCTAGCTCGAATGGAGCTTAATAATTTAATCACCAAAAATATGATTAAGTCTGTAATATTTTGCATCTTAATTCGAGTCCTAAGTTCACCAGATTCAACCATGGTCAGAAAGTAATTAATTTTTCTACCCACATAGAGTAAAATTATCACTTCACAAAATTCAGAAAAGGACAGATCAACAAGAAGACAAATCTGCATGCACAAGAAAGAAAGCTTGCTCATCAAGCAAAACTTATTTTTAGCAAATCATATCACTTTTCAAAAATAGACATGCTTTTCTTAAAAATAGAACAGTCAACTGTAGTTGACTAAAGTGTAACCAATGGCTATTAATGCCTCTTTTTATTTGCATGTTCTGTTTTTATTCCTTTATTTATTAATAGATGAAGGATAAAAATAGGATGCATGGGCGAGTACAATTTTAGCCTATTTTAGGAAGGGTGGGAAATATTTTGCTATATATTGTGTGCCTTGGCAAAGCACAAAGGACTTAGAGGAGGAATTTTAGATACAGGAGTGCTTCAAGCAATTTTTTTGTCAGTTTTTCCCTTTGAATGTGAAGTATTTTCTGCCTTTCCAATTATTTGCAGTCTTGTGTATGTTTTCATTAATCTTGTGAGTTTGAATTCCCTGATTAATTATCTTACCCTGTTGCAAAATTTAGTAATTTCTGCATGATATTAATGTGTATGTGTAACTTAGCAGTATTGTTGTGATTTTATCCCTCAATACATCAAAGTGTTTACCCTTAATTATCTTCAGAAAACTGTTGGCTTGTGCATCAAAAATCCTTTCCATATCAATTGTGCATATACTCAGTCAAATACCTCATACAAATTTGGTGTATCACCTCAGTTTAAATATTTTTACAGTCATCTTTTACCCTTAAACCCCAGAAAATCAGTTTAGGATACATCAATAAGGAACCGATCCTTGATACCAGAGACTCACCTCAAAATAGGTATACCCACAGACCTGAGGTGTTTCCATTGTATCTACGAAAGAGAGAGATCCATTTTTGCAAGCTTAGAACACCTGCAACCATCTCTCTATAGGGTGCACTTTTGAGAGATAATTATTTTTGGCACACCTAGTGGGACCACGAATCATATCTATACAAGTTACAAGATATCTACATCAGATCTACAACAAATTTATAGCAGATCAAAAGTTACTTTTGGGACAACAAGCTGCAACAATTCTTTCTAAAGATTTAAAGATCTTTTTGGTGACTCCGTGAACCTGATTCCAGACCAGTATTACACCATGTTCCATGCCTAAAGTGACTACAAGATCATCGGTAAGAGGAATTCCTCCTGAGTTTGTTTCTTTACCTTTGAATTCTGCAAGAAGGAGAAGAGTTGGTAATACTTTACCTTATAATAGACCTGGTTTTGATAACCCTCCTCCTAATATTCCTTCACCACGTATCAATTTTTCTATTCAAATCCCAGTCTTTCAAATGGCTATTCAACCACCTAGGAATTTTGTGACCTTTACTAATGGCATCCCATTAGTAATCCTAGTTTACCATGACATCCCTAATGTAGCCATGAAAAGTCTTGCCATCATTCACTGGTGAAAATCAAGTTACACCTACAGAGCACATTAAAGATGTTGCAGCCTTATGTGCAGTTCATAATATCACTCATGAGGATGTAGCTTTGAGACTTTTAGCTGCATCCTTTAAAGGACAAGCCTTGCAATGGTATAGAAATCTAGAGATTGGATGCATAAGAACTTGGGATGACTTAGGTGATAAATTGCTGAAACAATTTCAAGATAATTCAGATCATTTATCTCTCATAGAACAATTGTCTACCATTAAAAGAGATCCCAATGAATTTATGTCTAGTTTCAACATCCATTTTTCTAGAACTTGGGAAAGAATTCCAACAAGAGTCAAGCCTCAAGCTGATCATGATTTTCTTTATTATCTTAGAGCATTAAACAATGATATTTCAACTATGATTCAATCTATGGGAGGAGAGATGCTCCCAGATGCCTATGATATTGCCATCCAAGCTGAAAATAGTCTTATTCAAGCTGGAAAATTAGCACCAAGACCTTCAATGCCTTTTTTGGTAGATTTAACACCTATTCCTCAGCCTATCACAATTATAGAACCTACCATTGTGCCCCATCAGATGATGTATTTAAAGCTTTGTAGACTATGGGGAACAAGCTTACTTCAATTGAGAATAGGCTTGCATTACCTAGCAGACCTTATCAGGCTCCTTATCAGCAAAATCAGCAAAATAGGCAGCCTTACCAACAGAATCAAAATTATAGGTAACCTTATCAGCAAAGATAGTTTGACACTTGCATTACAAAGGCTTATAGTTCATCTAAAAATCAGCTTTAGTCCTAATGCTTTAGTTAATATGGCTACTGAAGAGTGGTGTCAACCTTGTAATCAACCTCATTCAGCTGGAAATTGCCCAAATGATTTTCTGAACATAAGTCTTGTTGCACAACCTCAATCTGAAACATTATTCATGCCTCAAATGGAGGGTGGGCAGTAAGAAAGTCATGTTCAGAAAGCACCTAAAAAGAACTTAGTCAGTTTCAGTGAGGATGATTTCATTGCAGTTACTACTAGGGCTTAGGAAAAGGCTACAGAGAGCAAAAAATAGCAGAATAGGCCTGTTCTACCTACTATCACTGATAAAACAACAACTATAAGCCCAAAACCAGCTAACAGTGTTATCTGTTCCTCAAAAAATAACAGGTGTTACATATGGTAAAGAAAAACAAAAATAGCTACAGCCTGATCTAAAGAAGGTTATTTATACCTCAGATATCAAAAGCAGCTGAAGCAGAATCAATTTTCGCCAAATCCTATTCTAAAACAGTAGAATTTGTCTCTAAAACTGTTTCTTCTTTTAACATTGTTGATGTAATGAAAAATCATAATGTTAACATCTCAATGTGGGATGCTCTAAGTATTCCAGGACAACAAGATTTACTCTCTCATGAACTAGCTAAGCTGTAGATTTCTTCTAAAACAACAGAAAAGGAAGTCCAGAAAGTAGACATGGTCCTTGGAACAATGGAACAAGACCCGCATCAAAGAAGTTAAATGGATGGTTCAGAAAGTATTAAATGCTCATGACATCAAGAATCCACCACCATTTTATCTATCACTGATTATTGGAGAACATCTTGTTCATAACTGTATGGTGGACAACAGTGCAAGTAACACAGTTATGCCAAAAGCAATTGCAAAAAAATTGGGTCTGCAGTATGAACCTACAGAAAAGAGTGTCTTACAGTTGGATGGAACTGCAACTAATATGGTTGGTGTCATCAGAATCTAGAGGTAACATTGCATGCTTTCCCAAATGTTTCCATTCTGCAAGATATTACTATTGTAGACTTACCTCCTTACTTTGCTATATGTTTATCAAGAGACTTCACAACAAAAATAGGAGGTCTATCTCTCTTTAGATTGGTCTTTCTTATTTTTCACTACTCGTTATGGGACCAAGGTTACTATCAATTCAGAACCGTTGGCTAGATTTCACATTGAGCCTCACACTTCTAATGCAGTAGCTAATTATGCAGCTTTAGACCAGTCTGATTTTGATAATATAGCTCATGTTTCAACACTAGATGGTGTTTCTAACCTATTTATGGATGAAAAGACACATGAAGAACATGCTCATGATCCTTTCAAGGAAGTTGAAGAACACCTGTTTGGTGTGTATTGCTTGCATGAAGAAAATACACCAATTCCCTTACTGTCCAAAATAGAAAATGCAACAGAAGGGATTTGGAAGCTTCATTTCGATGGAGTTAAAAACAAGAAAGGATCAAGGAGTAGGTTTGATGCTCACTTCCCCAACAAAGGAAATTTATTTCTTAGCTTTGAGTCTCCAATTTTCATGCACTTGCAATGTAGCTGAATACGAAGCATTAATTCATGGCTTACTTTGGGCCAGAAAGAGAGGTATTAGCATGCTACAGATTTTTGGTGATTCTGAGTTGGTTATCAATCAAGTAAAAATTTCAATGTTTGTAAGAATCCATTAATGAAGTCTTACAGACATAGAGTTTCAGACTTAATGGAATATTTTGAAGCTATTAACATTCAATCCATTCCTAGAATAGAAAATAAGCATGTAGATAGACTTGTAGCAATTGGTGCTAGTTTTGAAATGCTGGAACAGATTGAAAATAGTAAAATTTAGCCTCATATAAAGCTAATTGTCAGGCCTTCGATACCTGATAATGACTTAAATTGGTAGGTTTTTGAAAGTGATGATCAAATCTGTAAGTTTTTGCAGCAAGAAGCTGAATTCTCTGCAGTAAATCAAGATAAATTACAACACTTATATGGTGACCAGATTGTTCAATTAAAGACAAAAAACTACCTCAAGGTCTGGTCACATTAGAAGACATCTTAAACACTCATGATCAGTTAAGAAAAGACAAAACAAAGATGTCAACACATGTTGATAACTATGAAGAGATCTCAATTGATGAAGGGAAAATTTTGTTTCTTGGAAAGGTATGTTCCTTGGCTAAAAAACATTCATTTATTAATCTTTGCAAAGAATTTAAAGATGTTTTTTCTTGGAGATACCAAGACATGAAAGGGTTTGATCCCAATTTAGCACAACATACTATTGAATTAGTTGAATTCCAATCCAGTTAGGCAAAAACAGAGGCCTGTAAATCCCAAAATAGAGCCTCTAATGAGGAAAGAGTTATCTAAGTTGATTGAATCAGGTATTATCTTTCCAGTTAAGCATTCAAGTTGGGTAGCCAATCTTGTTCCTGTTAGGAAGAAAAATGGAGAAATTAGATTATGTGTGGATTTTAGAGATCTAAATAAAGCTTCATTAAAAGATCACTATCCACTTCCAAATATGGATCAGATTTTGAGAACAGTTTCTGGTTCGGATAGACTATCTCTTCTAGATGGCTATAGTGGATACAATCAGATTTTAGTTCAAGAAGAAGATAGGTACAAAAAAAATTTTACCACCAAGTGGGGTACTTATGCTTACAAAAGAATGTCTTTTGGCCTTTCAAATGTTGGTGCAACATTTCAACGTGCAATGGACATGGCTTTTCACAGCTTGTTAAATAAATGCATCCTTGTTTATTTAGATGATGTTACTGTATTTTCAAAAAATTCAGATGAGCATCTAATACATCTAAGGAAGAATTTTCAGTTATGTAGGTAGTTTGGAATATCTTTGAATCCCAAAAAGTCTATCTTTTGAGTACATCAAGGAAAATTACTTGGTCATATTGTTTCTAAGAAAGGTTTAGCAATTGATCCTTTCATAATTGAAGCCATATCACAACTATCATTGCCTCATCATAAGAAGGCATTACAAAGTTTTCTTGAAAAAATCAACTTTGTTAGAAGATTTGTTCCAGATTTTGCAGCATTGGTGAAACCATTGACAACTATGTTAAAGAAAGAATAAGAATTTCTCTTGGACCAGTGAAGGGAGAGAAGGATTTGAAGTAATCAAAACAACCATCTCTCAAGCTCCTACTCTTGCAAATCCAAATTTTGATAAAGATTTTACAATGTATGCACTTGCAGGAGCTGAAACAATCTTAGCCATATTAACTCAGGTTAATGATGAAAATATAGAACAACCAATTGCTTTCTTTGGATAGAGCTTGCATGATTACAAAACAAGGTACACATTTCTTGAAAAACAAGTACTTTCAGTAGTCAGAGGGCTAAATAATTTTAAGTACATGCTTTCAAACAATAAAATTCATGTTCTTGTTTCTCATCCAAGTGTGAAAGCTTTCTTGTTAAATAAAGAATTGAATGAGAAAAGAGCAGGCTGGATAACGAAAGTTATGGAATATGATGTTGATATCTGGGTTGCGAAGACAATTCGAGGAAAAGGCTTATGTGAGCACCTAATTGCTGATATGGAAAAACAACATGAACCAGAAATGAGAAGATCCAAAATAACATGCTGAAGTTAAGCATCAACAATCAGATGTCATGGTTCAGCCAGAAAACCAACAACCTGAACTTGCTCAAGAGGTCCAAGAATCAAGATGGATGACTGATTTAGTTAGCTATTTACAGCATGGTATTTATCTAGAAGGTATGGACAAGAATAAACAAAGGTATTTCAGATTACAAGTTGTACCCTATGTTTTCATTGATGGTGTATTATTCAAAAGGGATATAAATGGAATCTTGCTGCAATGTGTTGACTATGAAAAAATTCAGTAATTATTATCAGAATTCCATGAAGGACCTGTAGGAGGTCATTTCTCAGCACGTACCACAACCTTAAAAATTATGAAAGCTGGTTACTATTGGCCTAACATATTCAAGGATTATTTTGAATGGATCAGAAAGTGTAAGAAATGTGCTTTCTTTGTTGGAAAATAACGTTTGGCTTCTCTACCTTTACAGCCTATTTCAGTTGATCAACCTTTTATGCAGTGGGGTATTGATTTTATTGGCATGATAAACCCACCTTCTTCACAAGGACACAAGTGGATTTTGACTGCTACAAATTACTTTACATGCTAGACTGAAGCAATAGCTTTGAAAGATGCTAATGAAACTTTGATACTATACTTTTATGAAGGTATAGTTTGTAGATTTGGTGTTCCAATAACTATCATATCAAATAATGCTATTAGCATTTCTTGGTGCAAAGGTAACAGATTGGGATGTTAATCATGGAATTTATCTAAGTTCTTCATCTAACTATTACCCACAAGGTAATGGGTTAGCTGAAAGTACTAACAAGAATATTTTAAGGATCATCAGAAGAACACTCAAAGATAACCATAGATCTTGGCATCTAATGTTGAATTCAACACTTTGGGCTGATAGAGTGACTCCTAAAATATCAGTTGGCAATTCACCATACAAGCTTGTTTATGGAAGAGAAGAAAGAATGTCTATTTCAGTTGAGTTACCTACATTAGATTTGCTACATCAAATGGAGCTGCTTGAAAATGAACCATTACAGGTTCATTATGTAAAATTAATGGAATTACAAGAGCTAAGAGATCAAGCTCATTCAAACATGGAAAAGAATCAGAAATAGATGAAGAAGACTTTTGATAAGAAATCCAAATTTAGAATCTTCAATGAAGGAGATATTGTGTTAAAGTGGGATGTTGATCATGCAAAAGCCACGAAGACACACAAAGTTTGATACAATCTGGAGTGGTCCTTACATGATTTCAGGTTACAAAGAACACAATTCTTTTCAGCTCTCGAGGCTGAATGGAGAGGAACTTCCCATTCCTGTGAATGGTATGTTTCTCAAACATTGTTATTGAAAATCCTACAGTGTCTGTTTAGCAGTAGGATTTCCCTTCAATAAGTGCAGTCCCTGCACATTGCAATGTTTTCAATTCAATAAGTGCATTTGTGCACATGATCTGGTTTACTAGATCCTTTCCCAATTTTAGTTCATTTTGGAAGGGTTGGACCTTCAGGAAGGATAGATTTTTAGTTACATGCTTTAGACTCCATGCCCAATGGACAAGAGCAAGGAACTAGTTTACAAGCTAGCAGGTAGCTTTCCCCGCAGGATCGCCATAAATGTTGACAATTTTTTGCACTTGTGCAAAAATGGGCAACTCAAAACTTCGTTACGATGGATAGTATTGGTGAAGTATACCTAAGCTAGGGGAGTTTCTTTCATCGAATATTGTTACTGAATGATTCAATGAAAGTTGCAGCTATGTGTGCTATCACAAAATATAATAGATGACATAGTCTACAATTTCATGACTATCTTCAGCAAAAGAACACAAAGCCCTGAAGGATAGTTGTGTTATCTTGATGAAGACATCTAATTACAGAATAGATGAAATGCTAAGTTATGGCAGAACAAACATAGTTACATATTCTTTAATGTAAAGAAATTAGAGTTCATTACTGGATGTTACAAGAATTTCAAATGTTCCCACACAAGCTTTGGGATGTAACTGGAGAGTAAAGTACATCTACTAAAATAAGAGGTGTATGAGTGAACCCATCATTGCCTTAGGTCTTCTCCTTTGGTTGATGTATCTTCATCTTCATCTTATTCCCTCTTCATATTCATCACTAGAAGTACTGTACCTGAAAAGAAGAAAAGAGGAAGATTATCAGTTAAGAGATCAGGGTTAATCTATATTCTTACATTGTCCTTTTTTGTGCATATGGATCTCTTATACACAGGATATATAGATTACTTGAAGATCATACTACATACATGATCTACTCACTCAGGATGAAGGAGGAAAGAGAAAAGAAAACTATGGACTTAAGAGAGAACCAAAAATCCTAAATATTTTCTAACTTTTTCCTTAAGTATGTAGGTGCAGGTTATAGTAAAGATGAAAATAAATCATGTTTTATTGTCTTCACTGTTAGATAAAGTTTGTAGTTCTCAAATGATTTCCATCTTATAGTACATGAAGTAGATAATTCATAATTATATGTTCCTGATTACAACTAAAGAAGAAGGAATTATGATGAAATTTTGATAAGGCTTCGCCATGTGAAATGGATTTTTTTTAAAAAAATTTCCACCATACATATCAAAGCTATAATAAAAGGAAATGAAGTATTAAACAAATTGTGGAATCAAGAAGAAATAAAAAAGTCCTAAATGTCATATCAAAGGAGGGATACCCAAATCTAGGTTGAAATACCTTGAGCCACAAATTGAAAAATACATGTGTATATACAGATTTTGGAAAAAATAATTCATTCATGCAGGATAGTTAAAAGTCCATATACATATTTATTGCAATATAACTCTAAGGAATACACTAAGGAAACACAAAATAAAATCACCAGTTTCATCAATTAAAGTGCACTACTAAAGACAACTCATTCATTATGGTAAAGATGCTACAGAGGTTCAAAACATAATTTGAGTATATTTTTAGAGCAAAAAATAAATATCAGTAGCTCAGAATGCTCAAATAAATCTCTAAAGTGGGTATCATAGAGTTTAGGAAGAAATATCAAAGGCACAAAGAGCCAAAGTTTCAGAAGAGTAACAGATCATGTAGAAGAGAATTGATTTGGTAAAGAATAGAGCTTCATGTTTTCATCAATGGCCAAAGATAGAAATTTTACAAAGCCTGACTGAGACAAATGGAGCTACAATATGGAATACCCTAAACAGAAATTATCTATCAAACCCTCCAATGTCAGTTCGAAGAAAGATAACAGTAATAAACATGAAAACTATGATTATATAATCTTATCAACATCAATCAAAGTAGAATATTCATATTACTGAGCCATTTAGAGAAGGATGAATCTAGAGTCACCTCCACGAGTTAGGAAATGAAGTTCCAATGGTAATGGCCGAATCATCGAATTGAAGGAGCCATCACAAAAATCCCACCTCAAAAGAAGGTTCATCAAGAACAGTGATTCAATAAGATAACATAAAAACCATGGCGGATAACTCATAGGACTCAGTAAATATATAGCCATACCAATCTTAAGAGCCGAGCTTTAGGATTCCAACAGTGGCGTCAAAGAAATTTTTTCTAGGGATTCACCCACAAACTAAAGGTGAAATAAAAAATGAATGGGATTCAGTTTGTTTTAACTCACCCATCATAGTCGTGGCTTAACCTAACTCACTCGGAGTTAGTGATCAAACGATCTAAAATCAAAAGTACAGATATTAATGCCTAGAATTGATCACCCAAATTTGAAGTAAACCACCATGGTTAAACTTTTTACCGACCATATTCAATGTAAGTCAGAAACGTAGAAGATCAATGAATGAGGTTGCATCATGCGAAGTGTTAGTACCCAATTTTTTTCTCCTTTTCAGTCTAAGAAGCATCACAGATATGCAATGAAGCTTGAAGACAAATATATCATGATGTATGTTGTTTTGTAGGTGGGGATGTGATCTAACTGGCACTCAGATTTGTGGAAAGATGGATAGCACTCAAATAGGACTTGATCTTGTCTTAATTTTTTTAGGTTGTGCCTCTCAACCAAGGTAAGAGAACCTATTTTGTAACCCTTAAATGGTGAAGGAGATGAAGATATCCCTCAATTTGTGTAAATAGTATGAAAAGGGCCTTGGGAAAATATGATCAAAACTCCAAATCTTACTTTCAAAAGTTGTCACTTCCTAACTATGGAGATACTTTCAATGCAATGCAAGGGTTATTGAAGAGATTTTGAAATCTTGATCTGTTCTACATACTTTAGCAAATGTATTTTGATCTTCTGTGGGTATACAGGTCAAAAAAGGGGTAAAACGGGGTAGGATTAGTTATTTTGAATGATTTTTGGGTGGGAGTTCAAAAAGATAGATTGGACTTTATCAGATCCTTGAGGAGATTAAAAAAAATAGAGAACTTCAATAACAGAAAGCTTTAAAATAGTTAAAACATTCCTTCAACCAGAAGGTGTGCATCAATGGAGGCCCAGATTTGCACCTTTTCCCACAATCTTTGAGATTCTAACATGAAGGCTCGAGTTAGAAAACCTAATAAAACATCAAAATCTAAGATAAATCACGCCTAAGGTACACCCAAAAGCTTACAGAAAATCTATGTCAATAGATGAAAGAAAAGTGATTTTAAATCATTTATTTCATTCCCAGATGAAATCTCTTCAAGAAAATGAAATTGTAGATGCCACTAAACTATCACAAGGATTAAGACCTATGTGATTCAGATAGATTTTGATACAGTATTGCAATAGGAACTAGAAAAACTACTTACAAACATTCTAAAATGAAATAAACACAAAATTGCAAGAGATTTAACACAAATTAACTCAAAGTTTATCAGATTCATTAGTAGGGAGAGTTATTTAAACAATCTCAGAGCTTGTCGATGGTTATACACTTGTAACCAACTCAACATGAATGAAAATATGACACAGAGGAAGTTAACCTAGTTTCTTTGAAATTTTTCTTAGAAGATGAGCTTTTCTCAAAATTTTCTCATGAAAATTAACTTCCCGACCTTTTTTCATGTCTCAAAACATGCATTATATATCTCTCTATTACATTTGATCCTTCCTTCCCAAGGAAAGAATATCCGATGGCATCTTAGTTTGTTACAAATTCACTCATAACTTTTTGAAAGTGACACTTAACCAATTTTGTGAGGAGGAGATGTTAGGCATTAAAAAAAGAAAATTATTACAAATCTTCATCATTCCTTGTCATGGGAGCATGTATTCTTCCTTTAGCACCTGTAGCATCTTCCTTTTCCATCATTTCACCTTTACACTTTCCAAATTTTCCTCTGCAACTTTTGGATCTGGTATTTCACGTTTCTACTCCAGCCTGAACAAAATTTCATTTCAAAAGTACCTCAGATCTGTAAATTTAATTTTTCAAATTGATTCCGTTGATCCTTGAAGGAAAAAATGGCATGAATTCACCAAAAATTTAGTGAAAATTGATGCAAAAATCATATCTCCAAGCTTCCTGGAGCTCAAATGGTGGCCAAACTGAAAAATGCATAGTTACCATTGATTTTCCTTTGTCCCTTCAATCTGAGCCCTCCACATGTCACAATGTGATTAGAAATGGGCTTGGGATCATTTTTTGACATTTCAACACTTTTGGAAAAATGTAAAAATTTGACATTTTTCTCTGCCCCTCTGCCCTTGAGATTTGGTGCCGACACAGGGCACAATATGATTGGATCCGAGGTCGTGGATCAATTTTATACATTTCCACCTTTTTTGGAAAAAAGTAAATTTTTCACAGTTATCCCCATAGACCCGCACCTCCACTTATGTCCCTGACACATGGCTATCGCTGATTCACCGCAGGGCCATAACTCCCTTTTTCACTTCATACTTCCTTCACAAAATTTTCAAGTTTTCGAAACTCACTGGCGGCCCATACTCCCCTCTACCATTGCTTTTGAAACATGTCTCCCTCTAATTTGATGTGGAGCCACACTTCAAATTACCACTTTAACTCACTTTTCCAAAAAGGCAACATTTCCCTTTTTTCCTTTGGCAGCCCGTCGACCCGAGCAAGCCTTCTATTTTATTCTTTGTCGAGGCCGCACCTTCTTTTAATAATTTAACCCTTTTTAGGAAAAATGATAAAAATCTCAAACTCTCCCAGACATCCGCTGCTTCGCCTTTCCATTCAAAACAAAAAATACTAAGGCATTAATTTACTCTAGCGGGCTTGCGGGCTTATTTAGCATTTTAGTACTTTTTGCCAAAAAAGGCAAAATTTCTCCAAGTCCACCGCCGATCCACATCCCCCTTTGCCAATTAGAACAAGCCACGTATGTAAAAGTATATGAGCTAGAATTTGATAGGAAAAGGATGCCCGTATGACCGATAAAAAATGTAGAAATTGCCAGTGACCCCTAAAATCAATTTCTTCTTCATGGGTGAAGAATTTTTTGATCAAAAGACAAATGGAAAGTTTTTTTTAGGAAATTTACGACCATTGAAAGGGATTTTTGAGGGTAAATCAGTATAAATCAAACAATTTTGATCTCCAAAGGCCAGGAAAACATGAGGAAAATGGCAGAGGTGTTTGAATGAGAAAAATTAGGGTAAAATGCATGGAAAACTACAGAGATTCCTTCAAAATTGTGAAAAAATGGAGAAAAAATGAACAGCTCAAAGCATTCAAACGCAGATACAATTTTTTTTTTCACCAAATGCGAAGGATGGGAGAATCCAAAGCCATTTTTTTCTCAAAAACAGGGCAAAAATGCACTTCTCCTTAGAAAATTAGGGCAAGGTAATGAGTTTGTAAACAATCCAATGCACAGGAATGGAGCTACAACTTCACATCATCGATTTCATGAGGAAAAAATGTTTCAGAGCACAAAGAGAAAAGGGGAAACATGGCAAAATAGTAGAGGATCAAAATGGGCATCAAGATTGGCTCCTACTCAGGGATGGGCACTCCCAGTGAGTGCCACAAGAATAAAAGTAGACCAAGTTCCAAAATAATCCTTTGGGAAAATGGAGTCATGAGCCAAAGACACCAAAAAACCAACTAAGAAACTGAAAAAAATTGGCTGCCACACACCAAGGCAAACCACGAACTGATAAAACACCAAAAATAGAGCAAAAGCCAAACACTATACACTGTACAAATTGGTGAAAAAACCATGATTCAAAGAAAACAAATCAAGGGGAAACCCCAATTGTCCTTCATGCTAGATATGACCATGCCAAGAAGTTCTGATATGTTTTTAGTAACTAGAAATATACCTCTTTTTTTTCTTTGTTTAATTTGTAAACCATCTAGTTTCTTTGAAGCTCCTCCATTATTTTTAGGTCAAACCTTTTAACATTTTTCAAGGATGAATCAAGGACCAAATTTCCAAAAAAAAATCATACTTAGGAGATATGTTTTTAACAACTTCATACTCCCTGAAATCCACAAAAATCACAAAGTGATTAGTACTAGCATCTGCCTGCAAAACTTCATAAGATGCATTGTCTGGGTCTTCAATAAGGTACAACACCTTTTTCTCTCCATATAACATTACTAAGTTTCCTTTAATGGGGATAGTGGCATAAGACATGTCCATTTGGACACTCCCACCAACACTTGTAGCCCATTTCCTTGATAATAACATACCCCATTTGGCAGGGCAATCAAGAATCACAACATCCAATTTTAAATTCCTCCTAGGATAAGATGCAAGTTACACTACCAAATCTTTGACACATCCAACAACTGGCACTTAGCTGGAATCCATAGTAGTACACTTGACATATGCTACTGTCACTTTGATTCCCAATTCATTCATGACCTCCAAAGGCATGACATTGCATGATGCCCCAGAGTCAAACATACAGTTATGTAACAGCTTGTCTTTGATAACCAAGGTAGTGAAAAAAGGATCCATGTTTAGTTGGAATTTAACCAAAGAAGTTCCTAAGTAAACCTCAGGTGGTTCCCCCAACTCTTCCAACACTTGTGGTTGTTCCAATTCTTTAATGGCAATAGGAATCCCAACCTTGTTTCCAACTCTTCTTTAGGTACTCTCTTCCTCTCTGAATCCTAAATATTCAAAAGCCCTCTTCTTGTGCTCAGGAATCCTAAGCAACTCAGTAATTGGGACAGGAATCTTGATCTGACTCAAGACTTGGGAAATATCATATGGAGCATTCTTGGGTAAAGCAGCACTAGGGGAAAGACTAGAAAATTCATCAGATGGTATGGAATTCTTTTCAGTTTGGGCATGGGGAGGATCACAAGTTTTTCTTGGGGGAATAGGGCCTTTACCAGATGTATTTTTCTTTGGATTTTCTTTAGTAGGAAATGAAAATTTTGACTTGGCTTGTTGCCCCTTGGCAGCTTTACTTCTGGTATTGTGCTCCTTCTCTTAAGAAACTACATCATTCATAAGCAGTTGCTTATCCTCCTTCGAAGGGATACCACCATCATACTTCTTATTCATCAAAGCTCTTAAGTATTCAAAATCATTATTGGGAAGCTCAAATGCTTGTACATTATCAATTTCTAAAACATGAGAAGGAGGAAGAAGATGTACCCATTGGATATAATCCCAAAAAACAACATCAGTCCTAGCACTTATGACATCCATTGAAGTTGCTCCCCTTGGTGAACTTATAGGGATATCTCATGCAGTTTCATCATCAACTTCCTCTTCAATTTGCTGATATGTTCCACATGGAGGATGGGGTAAAAAACATTTGTCATACTAGTCAATCTAATTTGCATCATCAACAACTTTCTCAATAGCAGCAACCCTGACAGTTTGGGGATTAGGTAACACTCTTCCTTCACATGGTTGAGGATGTCTATTTGCAGACCCCATGGGTCCTTTCCCTCTATCACCAGATATCTGATCACCCCTGGGATGTTTGGAAAATATGTCATGGTTTTGTGATTTTTGCTAACCTTATGAAGTCTTCCCAATTCCCTTCTCTACCTGGGCTAACTTGTATGATATTTATTTGACAACCCCTACCAAAGTTTTCACAACCTCCTCCAAATCAGCACCCTTGATAGCTTGAGGTTTTTTAGGGTCTATCAACTTTACACCATCTCTCTTGAGAGGTTTCCCAATTTCTTTGATATTATTTTCAATCTGCAGTGCCATGGTAAAGGCCTACCTTAAATTGGTAGGGTTCTTGTCTCTTAGGTAATAGGTTGATTTCTTGTCAAATGCATCTGTATATTTAATTAAACAAGATTCATTACAAGGCTTCAAATTAACAAGTAGTCTTCTCAAAAAAAATTTAATTATTGTGTTAAAGTCATGCATTGATTCATTGGGGTTCTTCTTGATATTTTCAAATTTAGACAATAGAAACCTAGGATCAGTTTTGTCACCATATTGCACCCTAAATGCATTGTTCATCTTAGTCCAAGAATCAAAAGAATTATCAAGAAGAGCCTTGTACCAATCCCATTCATCCTCTTCTATTGTATGAACGAACAATTTAACATACACATCTTCATGCTCAATCTTAAATTCCTCCATCATGTTAACAAAAAGTTTGAGATGTTGATCACCAGTTATAGCATTTGGGTAACCATCCATTCCCATAAAATTTATTGGGCCAAAGGTATTGACCACAAATGGAGGTCTAGGCTGAGCCATATTGTTTTGAGGTGGTGATCTTGGGGGTGACACAAGCTGATGAGGAGTGCAAGGTCTTTGGGGCTCAAGAATGTGGTTCACAAGATTGGTATTCTCTAGGTGTTTATTTTCTTGGAAAGTTTTTCTAGAATTGAAACACACAGGTGTAAATTGAAGAAGGAAATCACCAGGTACAGTAGAAGGACCTTCACTGGTTGAAGAAAACAAGTTTATGAGAAGATTGCTTGAATCAGAATCACTAGAAGAAGAGTGATAATCCTCTATTAAAGGATGATCTCTTTCACCAATGGATATACCTTTGCTTGATGTCTAACCTTCAACAAACTTCCAAACTTTTCTTTCCTCTAAAATTGTTTTTCCAAATTCTTGAAATAACTTTCTACTTCAGTCCCTCCTAAAGAGATATCTTCTTCCTTCTAGTTTTGCAGAGATTAGCAACACAAAAATAAATGATAGAAAGCTAATACACTTGTATTTATCAAGATAAAATCATCATGGAATCGCCACTAAGGATTTTCACCCTAGTTGTGCAAATGCACTAAAATACTCTGTCAAATACCTATCAACACTAAAAATCTTGCCAAACTTTATAGATCAGACCTTCCTTTTCCTAAATCTATCAACCTCAAATGCAAATGAAGTGTAACTACTGCTAGAAATTGATAAAATTACAAATAGAGTTTGAAACCTTTGCATACACCTTGCAAATCTGAGCATAGAATGATGCTTTAACAATATATTTACAGAAAAAACTTGCAAGAGACATTACCAGGGTTTGATATGCATTCAAATATCTCAAATATGTATGCACATGGATCATGTTGAACTAAGAATGTCCCTGAAAATGGCGCCACTGGTGTTGGTACCTAAATTTGTTCTCCGTTTTAGTTTGAGCAGCATCACAAATATGGCATGAATATTGAAGACAAATAGATCATGATGTATGTCATTTTGTAGCCGAGATGTGATCTAATTGGAACTCAGATTTGTGGAGAGATGGATAGCACTCAAATAAGACTTGATCTTGTCCTAACTATTTTAAGTTGTACCTCTCAACCAAGGTAAGAGAACCTATTTTGTAACCCTCAAATGGTGAAGGAGATGAAGATATCCCTAAATTTGTGAAAATATTATGAAAAGGGCCTTGGTAAAAATATGATCAACACTCCAAATCTTACTTTCACAAGTTGTCACTTCTAGATTATGGAGATACTTTCAATGCAAGGCAAGGGTTACTGAAGACATTTTGAAATCCCGATCTGTTCTGCATACTTTAGCAAATGGATTTTGATCTTCTCTTGGTATATAGGTCAAAACAGGGGTAAAATAGGGTAGGATTAGTTATTTTGAATTATTTTTGCGTGGGATTTCAACAAGATAGATTGGACTTTGCAAGAGCCTTGAGGAGCTTCAAAATAATGGAGAACTTCAATAACAGAAAGCTTTAAAATAGTTAAAACATTCCTTCAACTAGAAGGTGTGCATCAATGGAGGCCCATATTTACACCTTTTCCCACAATATTTGAGATTCTAGCACAAAGGCTCGAGTTAGAAAACCCAACAAAACATCAAAATCTAAGATAAATCACGCCTAAGGTACACCCAAAATCTTATAGACAATCTCTGTCAACAGATGAAAGAAAAGTGATTTTAAATTGTTTATTTCATTCCCAGATGAAAGATCTTCTAGAAAATGAAATTACAGATGCCACTAAACTATCACAAGGATTGAGACCTATGTGATTCAGATAGATTTTGATACAATATTGCAATAGGAACTAGAACAACTACTTGGACACATTTTAAAATGAAATAAACACAAAATTGCAAGATATTTAACACAAATTAACTCAAATTTTATCAGATTCATTAGCAAGGGAGAGTTATTTAAACAATCTTAGAGCTTTTTCATGGCTATACACTTGTAACCAACTCAACATGAATGAAAATATGACACAGAGGAAGTTAACCTGGTTTCTCTGAAATTTTTCTCAGAAGATGAGCTTTCCTCAAAATTTTCTCATGAAAATTAACTCCCGACCTTTTTTCATGTCTCAAAACATGCATTATATATCTCTTTATTACATTTGATCCTTCTTTACCAAGAAAAGAATATCCGATGGCATCTTAGTTTGTTACAAATTGACTCATAATTTTTTGAAAGTGACACTTAACCAATTTTGTGAGGAGGATATGTCAAGCATTCAAAAAAGCAAATTATTACAAATCTTCATCATTCCTTGTCATGGGAGCATGTATTCTTCCTTTTATACCCGCAGCATCTTCCTCTTCCATCATTTCACCTTTACACTTTCCAAATTTACCTCTATAACTTTTGGATCTAGTATTTCACGTTTCTGCTCGAGCCCGAACAAAATTTCATTTCAAAAGTACCTCAAATCTGCAAATTGAATTTTCAAATTGATTTCATTGACCCTTGATGGAAAAAATGACTTGAATTCCCCAAAAATTTGGTGAAAATTGATGCAAAAATCACATCTCCAAGCTTCCTAGAGCTCAAATAGTGGCCAAATTGAAAAATGCACATTTACCATAGATTTGCATTTCTCCCTTCAATCTAAGCCCTCCACGTGTCATAATGTGATTAGAAATGGGCTTGGGATCATTTTTTGACATTTCAACACTTTTGGAAAAATGTAAAAATTTGACATTTTTTCCCACCCCTCTGCCCTTGAGATTTGGAGCTGACACATAGCACAATATTATTGGATCTGGGTTCACGGCTCAATTTTATACATTTACAGATTTTTTGGAAAAATGGAAATTTTGCACAATTATTCCCTCGGACCCACACCTCTGCTAATGTCCCTGACATGTGGCGATCATTGATTAGCTACGGGGCCATAACTCCCTTTTATTCTTCATACTTCCTTCACAATATTTTAAAGTTATTAAAACTCACTGGCTGGCCCGTACTCCCCTCTACTATTTCTTTTGACACATTTCTCCCTCTTATTCGTTGTGGAGCCATGCTTCAAATTACCACTTTAACACATTTTTCCAAAAAGGAAACATTTCCCCTTTTTCCTCTGGTGGCCCGCCGACCCGCGCAAGCCTTTAATTTTCTTCTTTTTCGGGGCCGCGCCTTCTTTTCAGAATTTAACCATTTTTAGGAAAAAGGTTAAAAATATCAAACTCTCCCAGACATCTACCGCTCTACCTTGCCTTTCAAAACAAAAAATAGTAAGGCATTAATTTACTCTAGCGGGCTTGTGGCCTTGTTTTGCATTTTAGTACTTTTTGCCAAAAACGGAAAAATTTCTCCAAGTCCACCGTTGATCTGCATCCACTTTGCCAATTAGAATAAGCCACGTATGCAAAAGTATATGATATAGAATTTGATGGGCAAAGGACACCCGTATGACCGTCAAAAAACATAGAAATTGCTAGCGACCCCTAAAATCAATTTTTTCTTCGTGGGTGAAGAATATTTCGATTAAAAGACAAATGGAAAGTGTTTTTAGGAAATTTACGACCATGGAAAGGGATTTTTGAGGGAAAATAAGTATAAATCAAACAATTTCAAGCTCCAAAGGCCGGTAAAACACAGGAAAAATGGCAGAGGCATTTGAACGAGCAAAATTAGGGCAAAACGTAGGATAAACTTAGAGATTCCTTCAAAATGGTGCAAAAATGGAGAAAAAATGAACAACTCAAAGCATTCAAACATAGATACAAGTTGTTTTTTCACCAAATGTGAAGAATGGGAGATTCCAAAGCCATTTTTTCTCTTAAATAGGACAAAAATGCACTTCTCCTTAGCAAATTAGGGTAAGGTAATGAGTTTGCAAACAATCCAATGCACAGGAATGGAGCTACAACTTCACATCATCGATTTCATGAGGAAAAACCCTTTTAGAGCACAAATAGCAAAGGGGAAACATGGAAAAATGGAAGATGATCAAATGGAGGAAATGAATTCACCAAAATTGATGCAAACCTTAGCTTGACTCATGAAAATGGCAGGTCTTTTGGCTGACTTAGCACTTTTTATTATTTTGAAAAAAAAAAGTGTCAAATTGGTCTACAGGCCTAACGAAATCTGATTGGATGCAGAGGGGTGGGCCATTTTTTTTATTTTGAGACATTTTGGAAAAAGGCATAAAGTCGTAAACTGGCCTGCGGCCCTGCTCATGTCAAAAGGAAAAATTCAAAGGTTGAGTCCGCATTGAAAAAATCAAATTGGTGAAGTAAACCGTCGGAATGTTTTTTCCTTTAAAATTTTTGAAAAGGGAGTAAAGTTTAAAAATGCCCCACTGAAGTATCTAAAGTCAATCATAGTAAAGTAAGTCAAAGGTGGATTGCCAAGACAGTTTGAGAATTTGAAACTTTTTTTAAAAAGGAGCAAAGTTTAAAAGTTCCCTGCGCCGCCGCTAAGGACCAAACAAACCCATGTATTGAATAAGTAAAAAGTGGAGTGTCGGGTCAATTTGAGATTTTGAGCCCTTTTTGAAAAAGGGAAAAAAGTTTTTAAGTCACCCATGACTCTGCCTAAGCATCAAAAGTTAAAATCTGGGAAGTAGGCTGTCGAGGCATTTTAAAATTTTAAGCCTTTTTCAGAAAGGACAGCAAAGTATAAAAAGTAAGCCGCAATCCCACTTTGACCCTATTTAAACACATGTAAGGTCCATATTAAAAGCAAATGGGTGGGCCGAATATTCAAAAATGCAATTTCTATCAGAAACACGAAAAGAAGGATTTTCCAGGACCATTTTTAGATCAATTTTGTCCTACGTGGATGATCTTTTTGAGGTAATAAAAGAAAAAGTTCTTCAGAGAACCTTTAGTCGAGCTCGAAGTCTACATCAATGGTGGAATTTAAAAAAAAACTCACACAGAAATCTTGAAGTTATTAATGGTGGCCATGGGAAAAATTTTGTAGAGCTTTGCTAGCTCGAATGGAGCTTAATAATTTATTTACCAAAAAATGAGTAAGTTTGCAATATTTTGCATCTTAATTCGAGTCCTAAGTTCACCAAATTTAACCATGGTCAGAAAGTAATTAATTTTTCTCACCCACAGAGAGTAAATTTGTATGCCTTCACAAAATTTAGAAAAGGAAAGATCAGCAAGAAGATAAATCTGCATTCACAAGAAAGAAATCTTTCTCATCAAGTAAAGCTTATTTTTAGCAAATCATCTGGACATGCTTTTCTTAAAAATAGAAAAATTGACTGCAGTTGACTAAAGTGTAACTGATGACTATTAATGCCTCATTGTATTTGCATGTTTTGTTTTTATTCCTTTATTTATTAATAGAAGAAGGATAAAAATAGGATGTATGGGCAAGTAATATTTTAGGCTATTTTAGGAAGGGTGGTAAATATTTTGCTATATATTGTGTGCCTTGGCAAAGCACAGAAGGAGTTAGAGGAAGAATTTTAGATATAAGAGTGCTAAAGAAATTTTTTCCATTTTTACCCTTTGAATGTGAAGTATTTTCTACCTTTCCAATTATTTACAGTCTTGTGTATGTTTCCATTAATCTTGTGAGTTTGAATTCCCTGATTAATTATCTTACCCTATTGCAAAATTCAATAATTTTTGAATGATATTAATTTGTATGTGTAACTTAGTAGTATTGTTGTGATTTAATCCCTCAATACATCAAAGTGTTTACCCTGAATTATCTTTAGAAAATTTTTGGCTTGAGCATTAAAAATCCTTTCCATATCAATTATGCATATACTCAGTCAAAGACCTCATACAAATTTGGTGTATCACCTCAGTTTAAATCTTTGTTCAATCTTCTTTTACCCTTAAACCGCAGAAAATTAGTTTAGGATACATCAATAAGGAATTGGCATTGATATCGGAGACTCACCTCAAAATAGTTATACCACAGACCGGAGGTGTTTCCACTGTATCTACGAAAGATAGAGTTCCATTTTTGCAAGCTAAGAACAACTGCAGCCATCTCTCTACAGGGTGCACTTTCGAGAGATAACAGGTACCAGGTTGCTTTGAAGAATCTCTAAGTGGCATGTTTTGAGACACATTTATGTAATTTTAATTAGGGAAGGATTTCTAGATTATTCCATGATAGGCATGAATTCACTGAGTGAATCACCATAGCTATATAATAATTTATACATCTGCAGGGATCTCTTGGTTTTTTGTCACCTGGCGCTTTTGTTTTTTATGTTCTTTATTCCATTGGAGTAGGAATTTTGGTTGAGTATGGAGCCAAGCATGGAGGGTATCCACGTGTCTTTTGGCACATGATTGAAAGAAGTACAAAGAGTTAGGATCTTCAAATCAGCACCCAGACTCAACATGGAAAATGTACAACAACATAGCCCAAACATGTTAAAAAATTTAAAGAAAAGGAGATAAGCCCATAGAATCCCACGTGTCACCAAGGTGCAACTCCAAAGGGAGAAAATAGAAGGCAACATCAAATTAGTGTGTGGCCTCTACATGTCACTCAAATAATTTATCACCATCCGCAGAGCCTACCAAAGAAGAAAAAAGACTCACATTCGGTAGATTAAATGCAATCCCAAGTCTCAAATCAAGCAGTTGAGATCTACTGCATGGGTCAAAGATCAAGCAGATTAAGAAGTAAATGTAGAAAATGGTGATCATGATGACAGGCATGTTGGAGCACAAGACTCAACATATATATAAGAGATTCCTTGAAACAGTAAGAAAAAGGGGAGAATAGAGGAGAAATTTTTCAAAAAGCTCCATACGATTTTTAGTTTTAGTAGTTTTGTGTTTATCAACCTTAACAAGGTTCTGTTGTAAAGAAACACTATAATATGTGTCATTATTAGCCTTATGTATTGTTTTATCTATGATTAAAGGGTTCTTGTTTTGTGCACAAAGGATTCACAATACTCTGAAGCTTTATTTCCTTATGTATTCTTTTATTTAACTCTCAGATATATGTTTCAGTTTCTATCATGTTATACACCCTTAGATCCTTTTACATTCATCTGCTTAATTGTATGGTTATGTTTTAGTTATCTCTAGCCTAAGTTAATATTGTGTCTTTTTGAAAATAGGTTAATCATGCTCAATGCTCTTTAACTTATTTTTGTGATTTGCGTATGTATCTTTGTGCTTTATGGTAAATCTTGGTGCATCACCTTAGATTAGGATTTGCAGTTATTTAGTTTCCTTTTTAACCATTCTCTCAATGCTTGAGGAGAAGATCCAACTTTTGTAAAATATTGAGGTTATCTTAGGGTACAAATCTCACATTCCTAATATTTCCCATGACTTTGATGGTTCATCTGCAAATATAATCATCAATGTGTCCTAAAATGACAATTTTGGTATATTTGAACATGATCATGAAATCACTTCACGTCATCAAATCAAGGGATTGAACACATTTTATCGGACCTATACCACCTATACAAAGCCATATTTTCCTTACAAACTTGATCATTAACAAATTAGCTAATGGATCTGGGAGCGAGTGATGGTTTTGAGAGTATATTTTTGTACAACACTGACTGTAGAATGTCTATTAACATGCAATAAACCTTTTGATGTATCACCACCTCTATAGATAGAAATAGCCAAAAGTATTGATATCGAATATGGCACTTTGGAAGATGTTTGTAAGGTACCTCTTGACAAATAGGTGGGTCCACAGTCTCCTACAAATTTTCAGAATAAATCATTATTCAAAATCACAAAGGATAAGAGGGTGTGACTCACATCCATGTGCCTGATGGATGTCTACATCAAGTAATGAGGAAAATGAATCTTTCCCATATTGGTAAGTTCTTGGGTGTTAGACCCAATATTGATGTCATCAGAAAGTGGGTTGCATTTGTAGCTAACAACCAAAAGGATATTTGGATATTATTTTTGGTGTAGGTGGTATTTTTTTTCACATATTTAGTGTTATTCCACCTCATCAGGTGAGTCATCTCACTTAGGTGGACATGGATCTAGGTGTCATCTTAGTAATGACAGATTATCTTATAGAATTTGTCATATGTGTAAGTGTGTCATAGGAGTTACATTCCCATTTGGGAAAGTAACTCCTCTTCTCCATTTTGGAGGAATATTCTCTTAAATGGGAGTTACACATTCACTCCCCTATTTGTACTCACCTCTTTTGATCTACGAGAAGCCTAAGCCAAGCCAAGCCATTCTATTCTACTCCATTTTTGAATCTTGAGATCTTATATGCATGCACATTGCTTTAAAAATCTTCTTTGCTTTAATCTCACAACTCCTACACTTTGGTGAAGTACAACTATTCGATGCACATGAATTCCTTCTAGGTCTTTGTCCTTCACTCCTTCATGGTATCACAGCACGGGGAACATAATCATGTTTCTCACCATTTTTTCTCCATCGTGTAGTTACTTATGCAAGCTCTCACTTTTACATGTGCTTTACTTACATATTTTGAGATTCTTGTGGGTGCATGTTTTAGGTTTAATGTGTTGCAGGATCCAACTCATTTCCTATCTCTCCACTACTTTTCTCTTTGAATCCCCGAATGCATTTGGCATGCTTAACTTGATGGTATTGCTTTGTATTTAAGCTAATTGGTCTAGTTTGTGTGAATAGACTCGTGCTTCACTCCATCAACTCAACTCAAGGGATCCATTTACGTTGGATTCTTGTTACTCTATTGTGGCCATTTTAGACTCAATTTCTTTGCTTCTTGCTTAGTGTGCATCCACTAGTGTGTTTGGATCCTTCCACTACTACGTTAACTCACCAGGTTGAGTTTTACTATGGTTTCTTACATTCTAGGGTCGTGGCTCTCCTCTGGTGTGTTCGAACTCTACTTCAAAATAAATCTTGCTCATTTTATCTCTGGTAACGGCAACCCCCTGTCAGCTTGGTTGTATCAAGACAGTTTGATTTGCAAGCAAAAACCGTTTCCACTCATGCCTAAACCTCTGACACATGGTTACACCATTCCTCTGAGCTTGACCTTGCATCTTTGTGCACTCTCCTGGTTAGAGTTACTCACTTCCCTACGTGGTTTGGCTTCTACTCTAGTTCAAGTTTTTTGCCATGTTTTCTTGGACCTTCGATTGGTGTGAGCTCCTTCTTCTAGCTTTCTACATTCAAATGGCTCAGGTTTCATTTGTATGTAGCAAGATTACACCTGACATGTGGCTTTTCCATTACACTGCCAATCTAAGACCTCTCAAATCATGTAAATACGTGGCTTCATTTACAGTCACATTGACCAATCACTCGGTGGTTTTTTACAAAAAAGACTCGATGATGAACCTTACTCAACTCAGAGTCCACTCGTTCAACTCGCCATGGAGAGCCATCAAATAGCTCGGCCTTAGAACCTACTCTCTTTTAGAACTTTTTTGGTGGTTAAAACAACCTGTTTTTAATGTTTTAAGGAAAAAACATTCTTATTATGGCATTGTAATAATTTTAAGGCTTTATTTTGCTTGTATTATGTCCTTCATTCATATGTCAAAGACAGAGGGCAAGGTTCGGGGTTGGTAGGAGGCTAATCCCCCATCGCAAGAAAAATAAACCCTACTTAAAATTTGATGTCATTTCCAATGAGTACCCACACAACACCCTTTGCACCCATTTCAGACACTTTTTTAATCCATTTGCAGGACTTATTGGCATTTTCCATCAATTGTGAGAATCACTTTTTTGCTATAACTTTTGACTCACTGCTTGTCTTTTAGTGCTTCTTTAGTCAAAGTTGCATGATTTTTTGCACATTACATGATGACACTATCAATTTTGTAAATGTACTACTTTATAAAGTGTCACATTTTGGGGGAATTCACTAGTACTCTTGAGTTTTTACTCGCAGATGCATTGCCGGCTGAGTCTGATGTCTTGCTTTCATACATCTTGCACTTTTTGATTCCGCATCATGGAGGGTACTCTTTCCAAAATTGAGCATTGTAGGATTACTTTATAACCTCCACCACTTCTCACCGGTAGAGGTAACTATTCAGCTTGGTGTGCTTCCATGGAACATTACTTCACTCACGAGGGTCTTTCACCCTTCTTACTTGGGCCAATTCCTCCACCCACTGATCATCATCATCTGGAGAATTTCCTTGACACTTGCAACCATGTTTTTGGTCACTTGATGATGCTTGTCCCCAGATCTCTCTAGTTTCACATGGAAGACTCAGATCCTCCCCACCGTGTCTAGAGCATTCTTCAGTTCCTCTATGGAGACCCTTCACATACTACCACCATTGTTGTTGTTGTTGTTTTAGTTGTCTCCTCTATTTCTTCATGTGATGACAGTTTCGCTAACACAGACTCACTTGGTTCTACTTCTGATGATGAGGATTGTGCACCTAGTTCTGATGTCGAGAGTACTATAAAGGACTCTTATCCTCCTTCTCTCACTATTCCAGAGAGTGTTGACACTTCCCACATCTCATCAGATATTGAGCAGTCTCCTACTCAATCTTATATAGTAATCACACCCACCTCTTTTCCACCTTTAGTGTGTGAGGCACCTTTCACTCCTCTACCTTCATTGGATGACTCATACCTATCTGACATCACTCTTTTGTTTGTTGAGCCCCCTTATTGGGACAAGTATCTGCTTGACCTTTGTCATATTTTTTGAGAGTACACTTGTGATGTACTACAGGTTCCTCATCCATCTACAGGTATTTCAAAAGAGTTCATCAGCTCCATTATTAGGAGTGCCCCTTCTGGGACTCTTACCACTTCCACTTTTCTAGAGACCTTCATTGATCCACCCTTGCTTGTGGATCCATTTTTTGTTGTGGGGGATGTATTATTTTCTTCACATCAGTTGGACATACTTTCTATAGGTGTTCACCCTTCATACTCTGATAGTTCTACACTTGTGACATTACCTTCAGTTACTTTACACTCACTTGCTAGACCTATGTCACACTTTCGTGGACAAAACTCAGAGTTCTTTGTGCTACTGCCTTTAGTTTTTTCATGGAGTGGTCGGAATTCCAACAAATCATTTCTATCCTTCCTAAGGGAAAGCACAGAGTTCAGTGTGGATGCCTCTTCTTCAGTCTAGAGGCAGAGGATCTCATCATCGACATTCTTCTGGGAGACTTCCTAAAGCTACAGAGTTTAGATCTGTCCATGGCATCTTTTGCATTCATCTCATCTCCCTCTTCTTCTCTCTTCTTCTTCTTTCCAAGAGATTTCCTCTTTGTACATGGGTGCCTTTACAAGCTCGTATGTGGCCATGACCCATCTTTGGCATCTTTCTTAGATTAGAGAGTTGACTTGTCTCTCTTTTGGGGGGAGTTTTTCCCACTGGGTTTTCTCCTGTAGACACCCATAATTACGTCCAAGCAATTTAAATACTTAAATTGCGCTAATTATCTCCTTTCCCACGAATCGAAGACATATCTTCAAAAATTCTCATATTCCCTATTATTTTCGTTAATTAATTACAATACGCTAATGGATTAAGTCACATATCCAACTAACAACCTAATTAACGAACTTACGTTAATTATTCAATCCTTCTATCTAGACTAATTAATTATTATTAATTAATTAGCCTTCCCCTTCATTTAACCAATAAATCAATATTTAATTGATTTAATCCCCTTCTAATGGCCTAAATTGTACTAATATTCCTCTAATTAGCTTCTATAAGCTTACATCTACATATTAGTTAATCACCTTTGATTAATTAAAATACTCCCTCAACTCTGATGACTTGCTAAATATAAATTAAACCCTTCTAAAGTAAGGTTACCTTTTATAAAGCAACCTTATCCATTCCTAATCATGTTTTACCTTTATCCCACATGCAAAGGGATGAAGTGTTTCCTTTATCCATTAGGCTATATAAGGAGCCCTCCTTCTACCTTTATACCTACACCTAAACTTCTTGAGAAAGAAAATGCAAAGCATATAGCAAAATAGACTAAGAGCTTGCTTTTTTTTTTCTTGAGAGTTCGTCATCTTGAAGAGTTAAGCCTCTTTCCTAAGTTCTTAGGTCATATGGCAGGTGTCAAAAGGGTCTTGTAGCCCAACTTTAACAAGCCCTCATTCCTAGGTTCTTGGAAAACCAAAGACAACCATTTTTGATAGCCATGGAGCCTACATAGGTCCATTCATTTACTTTTTGTTAGAGAATAGAGGATTTAAATGCTTAACATTGTTAGTTTCAATTTTTTTTATATTGATGAATGTTAGCATCTAACCTTGTTGAATTCTTATCATGATGGTGCTTAGTAGTTTGTTTAATTTTTGCTAATTAAGGCTATTAGGTGTTATTATTTATTTACATTAGCAATAGTTTAAAATTAATTCATGCACACATCTCCTTTTACTCCATTTTTTTATATTTTCTTGTATATGGGTACCTCATCAGGCTTTGTGTCGGGACCCATTTCTCATTTCTGACTTGCCACCTCATCCTAAGTTATGATGAAGGGGGGGTGTTGGTGTAGGTGGTATTTTTCTTCACTTATTTAGTGTTATTCCACCTCACCAAGTGAGTCATTTCACTTAGGTGGACATGGATCTAGGTGTCATATTAGTTATGACAGATTATCTTACAGAATTTTTCATATGTGTAAGTGTGTCATAGGAGTTACATTCCCATTTGGGAAAGTAACTCCACTTCTCCATTATGGAGGAATATTATCTTACATGGGAGTTACACATTCAATCCCCTATTTTTACTCACCTCTTTTGATCTATGAGAAGCCTAAGCCAATCCAAGCCATTCTATTCTACTCCATTATTTTAATCTTGAGCTCTCATATGCATGCACATTGCTTTACAAAGCTTGCTTGCTTTAATCTCACAGCTTCTACACTTTGGTGAAGTGAAACTATTCGATTCATGTGAATTCCTTCTAGATCTTTTTCCTTCACTCCTTCAATTACAACCATGTCTAACTTTTTTTCCTTGCTAGATTCAATCTGTAGATAGATCTAGAAGCAGTATTTTTGGGTGGACCCTGGTGTCTAGGAAACATGGGGATTTTCATAAAAATATGGTACCTAGGTTCTAAACCTAATACTAAAAATATTCACACTATTATTGTTTGGTGTAGGCTTCTTAGACTACCCCTGCATTATTGGGATGATGATATCTTACTTCATATTGCAAGGTCGATCGAATCTCCAATCGATTTAGATGGGCCTACTAAAAACAGATCCAGACTAGCCTTTGTTAGATTTTGCATATCTTTTTAAATGGAGAAAGAATTGTCTAATTACATCATTCTTCAATCAAAGTTTTTTACATGGCAACAGGTAATAGAATATGAAACTTTTCAATTAAGATGCAAAAAATGCCATAAGTTAGGAAATTTGACTAGGAAATGTCCTATAGACAAAAATAAAAAGAATGAGAAATATTGAGATCTATTCAGGGAGAAGGAAAATAATCCTGAGGAAAAAGAAAAAATAAGTGGATCAGAGGTTTTAGTGGAAAATATATCCTAGGGGGACAAAAAGGAAGGGAAAAATCACCTCAACCAAAAAATATACAAATTCAACATCAAAATGATAAGGAGATAGATAAAAATATCTCTAATCCACCAGATCTAAAATATACAAAGAAAACAAAAGGGATTCAAAACCACTATAAGGCGACCTCCAGTCTGTAGAAATATTTGGAGACCAAAAACTCCCTCAATAAAAACGGGGGAAGATGATCTGATGGAGAAAGATAAGGCAAAATATATGGATCTTCAAATGCCTATAAAGTTGAACATAGAAGTGGATGAAGATAACGAAAGGGTTTCTATTAACCTAATAATATCAGATCATGAGTGGATGGAGGATTCAACTTGTGATCAACATAATATTTCTTCTCATGTTTAGTATAAGGAACAGATACATAACAACACCTTCACAAGATCAGAAGGACATGATACAAAGCCTCACTCTGAAACAAAGGGCTTATTAGAATCCATATTAGACTTGATCTAGACAAAGATGAATAATACAAGAAATTGGATGAATGATTGAATGAGGAAAATCCTCCTTGATCTCTGGTGGTTGAAAATATTTCATCCAACACCAAATCAGTAACTTTATAACAAATGTAACACCTTTGACAAATTGTTATCTTTCCTCTTTTGCATTGCAAGCATTGACATGTGATTTTTCTTGATAAGGTTTGTTCCTTTGATTGTTGGAAATCATGCTTGCCAAGGATAAGTCATTCTGCTCTTGGATTCATTTGGTTGAAATTTTGTTACTTACAAAGAATCATTTTTGTTTTAGATAGATAAGTTGTAATCTAGTAATGATGGTTGCAAACTTATCTCTATTTATTATCACATCCTTGGACCAATTCCATTGATCCAAGGTATGTTTTAAATCCTCTTACCTGATCTGAATGGTAAACTGACATTCAGAGGTTTAAATACATAATGGACTGAACTCTTGTATGTTTAAAATTTTTTTATCTTCTTGAAGGATCATGCCTACATTCTATTGTATGTTATGTGCTTGGATCTTTTTGGTTGATCTCTTCAGGATGCTTTACAATGTTAAGTGGAACGAGGCCTGCTTCAGGACTATTGAGGAACAATCTAAGTCCTAGACCTAAGAGATCTATCCTAACGGGATTCTAAACTAAGGTAGATGTACCTATTTCCTATCTATGTCTACTTTATTTGGATATCATCCTATCTAAGTTGCATGTTCTAAGTAGAGGGAATAACCTAAGGTGATGCTAGGTCTATTTCTAATCTAATACCTAATACTATATGGTTGTGAAGTTATGACCCATCCTAGGATGGAAATTTACCTATTGTAATGTTTGTAAACCTATGGTAAATACTTCTAAACTATCCTATGGTCATATCCTAAGCTAATGGTATTTAGCCTAAACTAATGAAGTGTTGGAAGGGGACCTAAGGGTCGTATGGCAAGTTGGAAGCTTGGCAACAGTTCCTAAGTTATTAATTTGATTTTATTTTTGAAATAAATGGACAACGTACTTCCATTTTAGGCAGAGGCATGTAAATTAGTGGAAGTCTACGTGGAGCCATCACTAAAATTTAGTAATGCATGTAGAAGTTGAATTAGGATTCACCAATTTTGGATGGTGGTGGCATGGAGAGATAGGCAGGAGTTTGGGAATTAATGGCATTTATGAACCTCATTTTTGGTGATCAAACCACCTTGGAAACCATGTGGGTGGATTTGTTGGAGGTTTTTTGGTCATTCATGCTTTCTGATTTTTTCTCTGCATGGAGCTATCTGGTTCTTCGAACTAGCAGTTCTATTTTCAATTTTTGGCTATTTTTGATTCCCTTGGTCTATTTTTGATTAAAGGGAAGTATATGAGACATTTGAGAAAGATTTTTTTAGTTATTGATCTTTCTTGGAGAAGAAGAAGTTTTGGAGGCTCAGATGGAAGTCTTCTTCGAATCAACAGAAGAACTATCAGGCATGATAGGCTCTATCCATTAAGATCTCTTGCTTTTCTCAAAATGTTTCATTAAAATAACTCTACTCTCATGAGATAATTGGGTTTCTATTTTTATTTTGGTTATTTGTTTTTCTTTCTAATGGAACCTCTGGTTTCTTGGTTTATGGAACCTTTGCATGATAATTTTATCATTGGGTACTTTCTCTAAATGAGTTGATGGTGAAATACACTTGGGGTTGTTTAGGACTTGAGTGTTTTTGGATTGAATCTATATTCTAGTTTGTTTTCTTGAAAAAGGGTTTAAGTTGTTTTTTCCTGGAGCTTTGAACTGGAAGTCTCTTTTGAAATTAGAAGGTGAATGAATACTCTTCTCTGATGCATCCTTGAGTTATTAAAGTTGTATCACTCCTTTGTGGTCTGTATGGGTTTATATTTAAAATCATTTCTTGAACACAAACTTGTATAAAGGTAAGGAATGGATATCTTGTTTCTTTTATTCCAAGTAAACCTGCGTTGTTCAAACTAAATGTCTTTGATTATTTCTAGGAAGGTAGAAGAATACTCTCCTATGTCATATCTTGTTTTGTAGAATTTTAAATACTCCTTATCGGGATTGTATTTGCATACTTTGATCTGCAGTATGGACTCGAAACTTGTGTTAAAAAGGGGGTTAATGGGTGAAGGAGGTTTATGGAATTGTCTGTATTTTATACTTTAAACTGGTATAAAAACTGTGAAGGAATGATTTTCTCTATTTTTGAACTGATTTCCACTACTTCAAACTTTAAAAATCAATGGGAGCTGAGGTATTTATGGTATTTTGATTAACGGATTCAGTTTGAATGCATGAGGGAAATAGAAGGAAAGGTTGACTTAAAATTTGTTGTTTGGTTTTAGTATTCTCTTTCGAAACTCTTGAAAGGAATTCAAGGTTTTAAAATGGTCTTGGAATTTAATTGTGGAAACAGTAGTGATGAAGTCTTCTATGCAGTTTATTTATGTTTGAGTCTTCCTTTAAAATTTTGGAAGTTGAGTTGTTGGTAGATAGTTGAAGTTATGTTGTTTGAATATACATTGGGTGATGGTCTTCTCCAAGTCAATACCATTATTATCATTCTTAGCTCTATTCGAATTTCGTAAGTTCAATCTTTCCATCCTTAACACTTTTAGGACTTGGATGTGGATGATAACAGTTTTTGTTTCTCACATCCTTCTTGGAATGAATTAAGTAAATGATTAACGGTTGTTGTTTCTTTAAATGGTGAAACTATTGGAGAGTTTATTCAAAGATACAATTATGTATGTAATCAGTTCATGTATCTTATGTACCTGATTTCTATATCTTAAAAGATTTGGGGGTATGGGGAACTGTCTCTACTAATTCTTTTACAACCTTATTTCTTTTGAATGAACAATAGAAACCTCTTCTGGCATAACTCCTTTCTCTTCCACTCTCAGTGGTAAGCTCTCCATTTTCATTTTTGGAAAACTGTAGGGTAGGATGTTGATTATTCTTTTCTAAAGATGCATATGGGAATTCAGTTTAATTGAATGATGAGGAAGTTGTAAACTATTTACTCTCCAGTTTGATCTTCCTTTCTTTAGATAAACCTTGTTATAGGTTTAATAGAATCTAATGCATTACTTTTATTAAAGTAATTGAGTAGTAATTGTTACTACTTACTTGTCCACTTATATTGTATTGAAGGAAATTAATAGTTGTTCAGTTAATTGAAGTAAAACATTGTGGCTAGGAAATATTTTTCTAATGTAATAAGAGGCCTAATCTAAGAACCTAGGCTATATATTTTGACCTAGAATTAGGCTGCCACATCTGAATAGTGAATCTCTTAATTATTTAATTTGTTGGATGAATCATCCTATAAACATTACTATGCTGGAATGAACTTGACCGTGCATGTTTTCTTGAAACTTTGTAAAGATGAACAAGAAGGTATTTGTTTCTGAAAGTAATTGTTTTGTTTATATAGTGAAGTTGATTCTATATTTCAAATTTAGAAAGAATTATGAAATAATTAATTGATAGGAACTATTACTTGAGATAAATAAGTAATTGTTTGGGTCAATACTTATCTGAGATAATGCAGTGGATTAGCTGATTATATTATGATCTCTTCCTATAAAGTGAATTTAGATTTATTATTGTGCTCCTTTTATGGTTGTTATTTCTTATGATTTATTTGTATGACTTCACCCATTGTTTTGTAAAAGCAGGGTTGCTTTAATGAAATAATTGGTTGAAGGCACTTCGTTTTAATGCTTAGTGCTTATCATGCTCAGTTCAATGAACTAACCTGTGCTAGCAATTTTTACAGATGGAATTTGTAGTGATAAAGGAAGGAAATAACTTGTATGATGTATTGGTTGATTTAAAGTCTGGCTCTTTTATAGAAGAACTCCAATTCATTCTTGAGTTGTATTGAAAAAGAAAAAAAAATTGTATTCTTTGATGAGATTTATGTTATTTGACATGCAGTATGTCTGAAATGCATGGTCTTGTAAATTGTGTATTTCTATCATGATGAATTGAAAAGCTTGGAGATTTACTACAAATTGTTGTGTAATTTCTCTTGTACCTTTTATGAAGGAAATTGGAATACTATCTCGTTGATATTTTCATATCTGTTTGGATCCTTACTCTTTTGTCATTTAATGAAATGAATGAATGGGAAATAGTGTAATTTCCCTTACTGGAATGCAACTTGATAAGTTGTAGGTATTGAGGTTCTTTTCCTAAACTAGTATGGTTTATTATGGGATTTTAAATGAACATGCATTTAAAAGTTATAAGGAGTGTGAAAGGAAAAAGGGTATATGAACCCTAACACTTAAACTGTAAAGAGGAAGATTATTCTCCTCTCAAATGAATGTAAGAAAAATGAATGGAGTTTGTGTCCATAATCATTTAGACTTCATTCCTATGAAGTCTATTTTAATAGAACCTATTTTGGTTCATACAACCTCCTTCAAATGATTGAATTACATTAAATAAACCTTATGATGTATGTTGTTCTGTTTTCGAATAACTACTTGTTAAGCTAAAGTTAATGAACATTAAGGAAATCATGAGATATTGAAGTTCTTTAATATATAAACAACCCAAATATGGATAAAGAACTTAAGGAATGTTGAATTTAGGGTTTTGCAAGGTTGTAATTTGAATCTTAATTCTAAGTTAATTAAGGGAAATGACCTCCTTAAGGTGTGTATATCATGATGAAGTGGTTATGTCGGATGTTGGCACATGCCAACTGCAGAACTGTACCTTTGTGAAGACTTGGGTCTTCACCAGAATACAGTGTTGTAGTTGACATGTTGCAACACCCTTCAACATTGGTTCATCTAGATCTACTCAAATTGGGACTTGAACTTAGTTTCCCTCTAGGTCAGGATTAGCAATATGATTTTGCATAGGAAGTAACACACTATGACTTAGGGTAACCACATGAAGTAACACACTTCATTTTGCACATTCATTCAAATTAGGTCGAATGAGTATGCCCATATACCCTAAGTCATCGTGAGTGGCTCCCTATACCAAATTATGTCACTAATATGGGTTAGGGTCAAACCTTGGACAAGTGGATTGACAGAAGTTAGAAAATACCATTCTAGATAACAGATGAGTGGGATGAAGGATGTATTCCAATTTGATGAATATGTCATCTAGGAATAGTAACATGAATAGTATGTTGGAAACCTTTGTCCAAAGTATCGCAAGTTGTTGGTTGTGTTGTCCTATGCCACCTAGTTTAAGGAACATGATTTCAGATGAATATTGGTAACAAATATTCAAATAGGTTCTTTAAACAGATCACTCAATACCCAGAATAGGGTAAGAAAACCAAGTATACGTAGTATACGTAAAAGTATTCAATACTTACAGACAAACATGAGAGATCGGTAAGATACCGAGTCATGCAATGAGAGATCAGTAATTCACCGAGTCATTCATAGTTGCATATGGTTATTTTGTATGAGATTGATTGGCATGGAATGTGTGTTCTAAATTATGTTTTATTTAGAACAAAGAACATTGTGTAAAAAAAATCCATTGTTTCTAAAGTCTTAAAATGGGAATGTTATAGTAGAAGGATTCAGAATATAGAAAGGAGGAAGGGGAGATTACCCTAGCCTCATTAAAGATTCTCACTGACTATGAAAATTATTTGAATAATGGATTCATTGAAGTTAAAAAAAAGTGGAGAATGAAAGGGTTTGAAGAGGTTCTTGAAGCTTTATACAGTGATAAAAAGAAGAAAATTGGGAATTGGGAAGCCTCTACATCTAGGATCACTAGATCATCTGCTAAGAAGGTGGTAGATATTGGAGCGAATAGTAAAAAAGGAATAACTTCAAAAAAGGAACTAAGAAAGAAAGATATTGAGAAAGAGATTGCAAATGGAACTCAAAGTCAATTAGGCCATCCGGAAACTACTTCCCCAAATTTTTTTAGATGAATATTTTTTCTTGGAATGTTAGAGGAATAAATGGAGGTCCTAAACAAAGGATGCTTAAAGAGCTTAGAATATCTAGCGGACCTAAAATTATATTAGTGCAAGAAACTAAAATGAAGACATAAACTTTGAAGGAATGTAAAAAGAATTTTTAGGAGAATTTTGATTTTGGTGTTGTTGATTCATAAGGAGCTTCTGGAGGTGTAGCAATTTTCTAGGACAACAAATATCTAAATGGTAATGTGATTCTAGTTTCTCATAATCATTTAGCTGTTAAATTTCATGTTGTTGAAAATGACTCAATTTGGATCCTTTCCAACATATATGATCCAAACATTGTTGTTGGCAGAAGAAAATTATGGGAAGAGTTAAAGATATTTAGATACAGTTTTAAGGATTATAATTGGTTAGTCATGGGTGATTTTAAAACCCCTTTAAACCCTAGGGAAAAATATGGGGGTATCTCTAATTTCTCAGTTAGTAAGGGTGACTTTTCTGAGTTGGTTTCTTCTCTTAACCTCATGGATATTAAACTTCATGGAAATCAATTTACTTGGTTTAACAAGAGAATTGGTGGGAGTCTGATATAGTTTAGATTATACATAGCTCTTATCTCTGCTAATTGGATTTTGATTCATGATTTTCACCTCTCTTCGTTACCTAGGATTGGATTAGATCATAATCCTATTGCTCTTAATCTTTACAGCTGGTCCAAACCATCACATAGATCTTTCAAATTTGAAAAATTGTGGCTGGATCATGAGGTCATGATGGATAGGATCAAAGAATGGTGGCATTGGGATGAAGAATGTACAACACAATTCAGATTAATTAAGAAACTAAAATATTTAAAGTAGCAAGTTAAAACTTGGAACAAAGAGGTATTTGGAAATTATTTTGAATGGAAGAAAGAGCTAAAACAATATCTTGAAGAGATTAAGCTGAGAATATCAATGAAAGGTATAAATTATGATAATTAACAGCTAGAAAAGAAATTACTCTTTGATTTGCATAACATAAAAAATAGAGAAGAAACCTTTTGAAGAATGAAATCTTGAGCTATATGGCTGAAAGATGGTGATAGGAACACAAACCAATTTCATATGAATTCCCTTAAGCATAGAGCCTGCAATAGAATCACTGTGGTATCCAAAGTAAATGGTATGGTTAATAAAGATCAAAATGACATAAAAGTAGAAGCTCTAAAATTTTATGATAATTTGTTAATGGAAAGTAATGTCTGTAATGAAGAATTGGATTCTTTCCTTGTAGACTCCATCCCAAGTAATAATCTCCTTGATGAGAGATTCACAAATCTTATAAAAGTTTTTTTATTGAGGAACTGAAGAAGGTATTTTTTACACTAGAAGGAGGAAAGGCACTAGAGCCTGATGGTTTTTCTGTGAATTTCTTTCAAAAATTTTGGGATATATGCTCGAAAGATCTATTGAAAGCTATAAATGAATTATATAGAACTAGAAATATTATAAAGGAAATGAATAATACTCACATTGTGCTTGCCCGAAAGAAGTCGGATGCTAAAGGCTTCAAGTATTTCCGACCTATCAGCTTGGTTAATGTTGTTTACATATTTTTTACCAAAAATTATAGCTACTAGATTACAAACTTTGCTAGATGATCTTATCTCTAAACAACAAAGTGGCTTCATAAAAGAAAGGATAATTTAGGATGGGGTAATAAAGTGGCTTCATTCCATGGATAAAAGTAAAAAATTAGGTACGGAAATAAAATTGGACATGCATAAGGCCTTTGATAGACTATTTTGGAAATTTTTAGATAAAGTCCTATCAAAATTTGGTTTCCAAAGTAAATTTATAAAAATAATTCATGCCTTCATTACCACTTCTAGATTTACATTAGTTGTGAATGGTACTCTGGAGGGATTCTTTACCAGCAGTAGAGATATAAGAAAAGGGTACCCCATAACCCCCTTACTTTTTATAATTATGGCTAATAACCTTAACAGATCCATAACTAAGGCTGTGAATAATGGCATGTTAAAAGGATTCAAAACAACTTCCACCAATCATAGATCTTCACATCAACACTTTATTGATGAAAAATCCTACTTCTGATGGCTTTTATTCTAGAGGAAAAATCTATAAAGACTATTCTCATATTATATGAAGTAACTTCTGGCTAGAAAGTCAACTTTGATAAAAGCTCAGTGCATTTTTTCAAATAGGCAAAAAATAATTGCACTCATTTCGGGATGTAAATTTAGCTCTTTACCCACTACCTATTTAGGATTATCGGTAGCCACTAATAGAGTCTATAATATTGTTTGGAATTCCATGTTAGATAGATTTCATATAAAATGGGTTGGATGGAAAGGTGTTATTCTCTCTAGTGTTGAAAAATGTTTATTAATCAAAAGTACACTTCAGAACTTTCCTATATATATCATGTCAATGTACAACATTCTAGCAGCAATTATGGACAACATTGAGAGAATTCAAAAGCACTTTCTATGGCATGGGACTGAAGAAATATTTAGATACCATTTAGTATCTTGGGATCAAGTTTGTATACCAAAAACGATTGGTGGAATGAGAATTAAGGATACTTGGTTGGAGACTTCTTAAGGAAAATTAACCTTGGATTGAGCTTATTAGGATAAAATACTTGTCTCAGCAAAATTTGAATTCATTCTTTTTGAACAACAACTTCCCACTAGTTCCATTTTCTAGAACAAATTTCTGTAAATCAAACATTTTCTTGTCAAAGGGTGTAGATGGAAAGTTGTTAATGGTTAGGATATAATTTTTTAGCAAGAAAATTAGACTGATTTTAAGATGAGTGATAAATTTGGTTCCCTCAAAGACAGTCTATGTGAGAAATATGGTAGTAAAGTAAAATATTACATTGAAGAGGTTAGTAATAAGAGATATTGGAAATAGCTCAAAGTTGATAATTTACAACTTGATGTCTCCTCTTTGCAACAAAAACTCTCTCTCATTCATCTTAATCAAAAGGATAGAAAATATGAGATTCTTTGGGTTGGTTCTTTTTATGGGGACTATACAGTCAAATTTGGATACAATGTTTTGATTTATAGCAATCAAATTTGGATTAAATTGGAGTAAAATCTGGATGCCTGAGTTAACCCCAAAATCTATTTTTTTTATGTGGCTTGTGTTAAAAGGAAAGATTCTTACTAATGATAATCTAATTAAAAAGGGTTTCATTATGCCCAACAGATGTTGTATGTGCAAAAAATAGGCTGAAGACATCAAACATATTTTCTTGCATTGTGAATATGCTTCAAAGATTTGGAGTCTTATCTTTACAAATTTCAATCTACACTGGGTCCTTCCTAACACCTTCTTGCAGATACTGGGAGCAATGGGATCCACCATATAAACATTTCATGATAATAATTTTATGGAATTTGGTTCTAGCTCATAGTATATGGAGATTGTGGAAAACTAGAAATGGTATAATTTTCAGGAACAACAGACAGGTATGTAATAAGATATTTAAGGAAAAATTTATTGCTGTCAAGGATAACATTGAAAGGTTTAGGCCTCCTAAAAATAAACCTTATCCAAAGGTAGAAAAACATATACTTATTTCCTAGAAGATTGACACTAGCAATATTCATAGGAATGATCCAAATAGAATTGAGAGATCGAAAATTCATTGGATTTAGCCACCCACTTTATAGTACAAACTGAATTTTGATGGAGCTTCCAAAGTAAATCCTAGGGCATCATGCAGAGGTGGAGTAATCAGGGATCACATAGGTTGTCTTGTTGCTAATTTGGTAGGTAAAATGGGCCACCAAATAAACCACTATTTTGAAGCCCTGGCAACATTATGGGGGATAAGGCTAGTTAGGGATTGCAACATCTCCAATATTATAATTGAAAGGGACTCTTTGAACATAATAAACCTCCTAAATCAAGTTCAACCCCCTATTTTGACTATTAGGGATTTCATTTATGAATCTATTGAGATTTTTAAATCCTTTGTACCAAATTTCAAATCACACATACCTACCGTGAAGGAAACAAAGTGGCAGATAGTCTTGCTAACTATGGTGTTAGTAATAACATGAAAAAATGGTTTAGTGATGACATTCTCCCTAGCAAGGTACACAATGACATTATTAAGGATAAATATGATATTCAAAATCATCATTAATGATCCCACCTCCATGCGATTTGAAAGTGATTATCTCCTTTGCACATAGGGTAATTAATACCACTCACATTTTGCATCCTTTTTTGGGTATGCGAAGAAGTTGTTGAGAAGTAGATTTAGGGAAGAAGCATTACAGTTGGAAACAAAAGAAAAAATAATAGCAAAATGGGTGGACCTCCATGCAAAACGGAACCCATTTTCGACCCGTCCTGGAAGGATGATGTGATCTTATGGACTTATTTGCAAATGGGTGGGGTCTCTAACCTCATTGAGAAAATCTAGGGTCACGATCAAGATGTCTCTGTTCAATTTGTAGCTTGGTGGAAATAAAGGATGGTTGAATATGGGGAGATCCACGTCAAAATTACTGAAGAACTTATTGCTGAGGTTACATGATTGAGCCTAGAAGTGGCTATATTTTTCAATAAAAGGGTAGACAAGAATGTTGAAGCCAAGAAATTACTTGCAGACAAAGATAAAATATTGAATTTGTTGTGGCAATTATAAAAGTGACCTCCATTCTTAAACCCTTCGATGAAATTACAAGGATGATTTTCAGGTATGTAACTTTGGAAGGAAGATATGTGATGGTTCCTCTTAAACATTTGTTTTTCCTAAATCACTTTAGAAGGAATTTGTAGGTTATATTTATCCATTATCTTTTAAATTCCTTGAAACACTCTATCCTTGAGTTTCAAAATGACACTTGTGCCACCCCCCTCCATCAAGGTCTCATTCTGCTACTACATCATTATTTCCTTTCCTAGCTTCGTGCAATCCCAACTACCCCTACCCCCTCTTACCCTGACTCCATTACCCCCACCACCAATTTCTGAGCATAGAAAAATTAGAACCAAAAATCCTCTTTACCCCATCAATCAACCCCTCCCCTCCCAAAGGGTCCTTCATAGCATAGTAAAGAGATTGAATCGACAAAAAGTATGCTCCATATTAGCAACCCTACTGAATCTTTTGCTAATGAAAAGGAGGAAGGACTTCTTTAACAGAAATTATCAAGTTGGAAAAGGAAGTTGGAGACCTGAAATAAGATATCAAATAGATTGGTAAGAGAGAAGGTAAAAGGAAGATGCATGATGACCCAGATATGGATAATGAGCAGACTTTGCAAATCTATAAAAAACTTAATTCTATGGACAATAGACTGGGTTTTACAAAAGGTAGGCATGAATTTACTATTTTTGTGCTCAAGGCTATTTACAACTTCATGGAGAAACATGTCAAAAGTGTTTGCATACTTAGCGACATTTCTGCTAACATCTGGGAGTTAGATTCAGCAAGGGACCTGGTTCTGTCATAAATGGATAAAAAGGACCCCTCCCATTTCACTACATTGGCATTATTCACCTCTCTTCAGAAGATAAAAAACTAGTATTAATAAAGTATTCAAGTAATGTGGACTATTACTACTTTCAGATTCATGTTTTGATGTCATAAAGGTGTTGTTTTCAGGATGCTTTTTTACAAATTTGACTCTTTTTTTCCCTCTTTATATTTTTTGTTTGAGCTATAGTTTTCCTCATGTATATATTTTATTCTGATCCATTTTTAAAGATTTTACTGCACTATCGGTCTTTTGATCCTTTTTGTATTAGGGCATAGTCCTTTCAAAACTATGGTATACTTTTTGATGCTCTATCTGGCTTGTGAGATTTTTGTAACATGGTATAGTCCCTTTAAAACTATTATCCTTAATAAACAAAGTTATATTTCCCTTGAAAAAAATCTATTTGATTACAAAAATATCATCCTCCAACGATTTTTTTTTGACATGCTTATGTTATAGTGGTATGATACCTTGTTTGAGATGTTTATTCTACATTTTCAACAAAAAACATCTATATATTTTCATGGATGCTAATGAAAACTCCCATACATTATTTCACATCAACATAAGCCTCTACAAATCTATTATTCCTGACTATATAACCAAATTCCTTCAAAATATGGGTGAAACTATACCTTAATAGTTGATTTAGATCATGCAACCAATGCCAAAATATGACTAAAGGAGTTATTTACATGGTTAGATCATGAAATTTTCTCACCCAGGTTTTTTTGTGCTTAAACAAACCATATTTTGTCCATCACTCCATTATGAGGGTTTGGGGAAGGTTTGGAGTAACTTTTACTATTAACCTTAGGTCATAAAGATCAGTCCATCATTTTAATTCATTCAACCTCTAAAATTATTTTAATTCAATTATTTAACTATGGTGAATAGGATTAAACATAATGCACAAGTTTAATGTACCATTTAAGTCCTCATAGTTCACCTTTGAGTTGGAGAAGGGCATTCTAAGAGCTAGATTTCACTAAAATCCTCAAAACTTCAAAAATATTTTCCTTTTTCCCTTAATTTTTTACCACATCACTATGATAGGTCCCTTCACATGTCCCAAGGCTTAGTTTCTCATAAATAAACTTGTACCTTCTTGACCGGTCTCATTTGTGCATGCTTTCTTGTTTGTTATCAAGGAACATCATAAAATTGACCCTAACCATGCCTCTAAAGAATGAATTATGACTTTTAGCATCATCTAAGGACACTTGGAAATGTCCCATGCTTGCATTTTCTTTTTATGGAATTTTTTGCTACAAACACCCACTTTACGTCCTTGAATTAGACCAAATTGAGCTAGTTTAACTTCATACCTCATGTACCTACCCTTTTTCATCATGTAATTTCCTTAACATGTTATATTCATGTTTCTCATTCCTCTACCGTGATTTTTCATCAGTCTCCTTCCTTCACTCCACCATTATAGGTCCATTTGTTGACTAGGCCTAGCGATTAGGCCATCTAGACTGAGCTAGTCTTACCAATTCCACTCCTGCACCTATGTATTCATCCTTCTGAAATTTTTTCCTTGTCATAAACTAGAAAAAACTTCTATGATTTTATCTTTAGATGTTATCACATCATCACTTTTCTTGTATAAGCCACTAGCTCCTTAAGAAGTCAAGTCTGCATCAGGGGTTCTTAAATCCTTATCCTGTCATGCTTTGTCTGACTCACTACAAGCTCTACCTCATCCTTATTTTTCATTGATGTGTATTTTTCATCAAAAAAAAATCACCAAACACATGCCAAAAAGATGTGATAAAGAAGCATTAGGACCAGTAAAAATAAACCAAGTTGTGTACATAGTAGAATATGTAATACTATCATGCATACAAGTTAGGGCCAACATAACATAAAGAAGTACATCAAGTGAAATTGAAGGAATATTAGAAGAGACAATGAAATCCTTTTGTATAGTGGTAGATATAAACTCAAGCATTTGGAAATCAGTTCTTGTTAAATACATAATAAGTGTAATGCTACAAAGTGGAATATTGGTTCTCCTTGAATATGTGAGCATCATAAAGTGAACATTAGCCAATATAACCATAACATAAATTTGTGGTAGAGTTCATGTAGATAACATAGTATGATTCATTGAATATGATGTGATAACCTGGGCTAAAGGAGTAGAATTGAGTTTGAAAGGAGCATACTCAGCTTTGATGGTGAAATACTACTTTGGGAAAAAAAACTTGAGACAATTATGTAGAGTAGAAGGTATTGTTTGAATAACATGAATCTAAGGGAATGCCAATAGAAAATAATAATTGGGATTATTAGGCATAACATGACATAGGGTGGGGAGGGTGCAAGATCCTAAATTGATGTGTAACATGGATTGGCTATGGGGCTAACATGGTATATTTTCCATGCCACAAATACTACTAAAAGAAGGGTATAACTCATTAGTAGGAATTCCCAAATGATGTAAACATGAAATATTACAAATGTTGAGGCCAGAAATGTTATAAATGATAACATATTTGATCAAAATATTATGGTTAATGACTTGCACATAAAGCAAGAGATGATTATCAATGATATCTTGAGGAAGAAACTCATCAGAGGTGAAAGAATCCATTAATATTATCAAAATAAATAACAAACCAAGGAGAATGATCGTATATCAAGAAACCCTTACTGAAGTAATAACAAGCCATAGTCATAAAAATAAGAGGGAATAATCCCTGAAACAAGACACAAATTCCCTAAGATAGTCCTAGGGTTTTGAGATACACAAAACCAATACACAAGGAACTAATAAGATCCTAGATTAGGTGAAGGATTCAATCAAAAGAAGGTTCACCAAAAATTTTAACCCTTAATTAAATTTTAAGTCAATTTAATTAGGTGTAGAATTGATTATAGTTGATTTACAAATCAAACAAAGATGATACAATACAAATACTAAATCATATTAGAAACTCATATCAAATAAGAAGAATTTACATACACCAATTAACATAACAAGAAATCAAAATTACAAATCACAAGTATATAAGAACTTTGCTGATTTTTTATAGAGATTTGGGTTTGTGAAACTAAGAAACAAATAGATTTGAACCAGAGTAACCTTAGAAATCTAGAATAGAATTGTGAATTCACCTGGGTAAGGATCATACAATATAATCCATCCCCTTATGTATGGTCTTGTACAAATTTTAATCTACCTTTAATTTTTTTTGGGTTGATCTCCTTCTTGGATTTATTTGTCACTACTACACCCTAGATTTCACACATGTAGTGAGACTCTTTGAATAGATTAATCATCAGCTCAAACCCAATCCATGTATGAAGAGTCCTACAAAAAAAAATATAAGGTTTTTGGTAACCACCGTGCATTTATGAGATTGGTACTAATAAAAGGAGGCCTTAAATTGCATGTGGTTGTCCACCTAGCATGTGATATCTAGGTAAATCAATCAGATTTAGAACTAGCTTTGACCATGCCTAATTTTTCTTAGCTCTTGCTAAAAAAATTGGAGAGAGGATGTTTGGATTATTTTATATGATATAAATGGATATCTTGACCTAGTTTATAGCTTCAAACCTGATGTGGGTGCTTCCCTAGTGATTGTAGATGTGTAATTGTGATATTTAGGAAGCTTTGGATGTCATTTGCAAGTGTAAGAAGTGAGTGAGTGCTTGTTGAGTTGTCATTTATTAAAAAGGATCAATAATGAGAAAGGAGGATGAAGTAATGCAAGAGGAAGTTTGTATTTAGTATGAGATGGCAAAACAAGACATGACACGAGTTCATGGTGTCATGATGAAGATCACATGGTAAGGCTTGGCTTCTTGAGTAGATAGTGACTTGTAGATGCATGATAGTGATGTGTTAGGATGTCATGATTATTTCCTAAATGTTTGAGTAGGTGTGTGATGATGTGACACAATCAACATGATGTACACAAGAATGCAAACATATGTTTAAGTATGGTTTTAAAGTGGTTAATTAGACCCAACCTAGGTTCTTGAAGGCATAATGAAGCATGTAAGTGAGTTGTAAAGGTAAGTGAGCCCATCAAGATATGCAGAGGTGTGAAAAATATTATCTCAAAGATGTGTAAGTGAATTCATGATGAAGAACAAGACATGTTCATGGAACATCGGTGGAAAAATATTAACTAGGCCTACTTCTAAGACCTAGTACACGCATGGATTCGAGTATGGATTAAATAAATCTAAAACAAGGAAGTAAAAACATTAATTATGTGTTATGATACTGTAGAGATGATTTATAAGGTGCTACAGGTCAAGATTTAGCTTTTGGAGGCATGTTCTTGATGACAAGCCAGGTATACATGTACAAGTCTTGGTGGATGATGAGTTTTAGAAAAGTGTAGAATTAATTGAGCATTGGGACATGTGAATGAGTTTAACATAGTGTTGTGGAAAAATTCTCATTTCAAGATTAAAAGGGAGATATAAGAAAAATGAGTTTAATTAATATCGAGCTCTCAAAATGATCTTTTCCAACTCAAGGGTTGGGTTTGATGTGCTCATTGGTACGTTAAATCTCTGCATTGTGACCTAATAGTTTTATAAAATTTGGGTCATGGAGTAAAGAAGATTTTACAATTAGAATGAGTTAAAATGATGCATTATACTCTATGAATGATCCTTAAGAAGTGAATTAGGTTCCAAACCCTCTCTTGAAAGTGATGGAGAAGAAATCAATATTTTGGTCATGAAATGACTTAGACAAGCTGATTTGATGACCTGGGCTTTATTTCCCATTTTTGCATCGCTTGTAAAATTTGAGCAACGTGCACAATTTATAGACTTGGTGGATATTCGGAAGTAAATTTGAAGGAATTGTGGAATCTTAGAGCACGTCATGAATAATAGAGCATCACCAAAGAATATTTATAACTACATTATCTCAAGGATCTTCCATTTTTAATAGCTGGGTGCATAGGTATCCATGTTTCCCTTCAGTGTTTTTTCAAAAAGGCACAAAGAATCGGGAGCCTTCAAATAGTGATAATTGGCCATGTGGCTAAAGCGTGGCAAGGAAGCCCAAGTGGGATGAAAATTCAAGATGAAGGAGAAGAGTGCATAGGCCTCCACGTTTTCTCCACACACAACTTCAAAAGAAATAATAAACTGTGGTAAGGAGGAACTTCTGCGGAAAGAATAAATGGCTCGATAGTTGGATTTGCAAAGTTGTGCTATTACAGACAGTGTCACGGACTGAGGCAGTAGTACAAGGTGGGCCATGGGTAACAGGGAAGCAAATTATGTCATTTACGCAAGTCGTGGAAGGTTTTCAAAAGCTGCACTAGACCTAGATGCCACGATACAAAGAAATTATCTGCGGATATCAAAATCCACGTAACAATGAATGAAGAAGCCACATAATAAATTAAAATGATGACTCTTCACAGAAATCAGAAATCAACCGGATCTTCAATTTACATATCAAATATTTGAAAATTCAATTAGATTTTTTTGTTCTCTATGCAATCAAACTTGTTTTCATGATTCAAATCGAGGCAAGGAGATAAGAGTCAAGAAAACTTCTCCATCACGCTAAAAGGTGTGATTTCAGGCGGCCCAACTACCAGAATTAAATATGGTATGGGTGCTCAATATAAAATGGTGTGCAATAGTGGATATACAGTGCGATGTACTATCTCTAAGAAGAAATTAATGAAGGTGGTTGGGACTAGTTGAATAATTTGAAATCCCTCTAATTTCTCCTCTTTCCCCCTTCTACGATTTTCTATATATTGTATAACAATGCTCATTCTTAATGTTGGATACTTATAGAATTTTAGGCATCTTGTAACAAAGGCTCTTCTTCTCTTGTGTTACATATATGTCCTAAGGGTTACATGCCTTGGATTTGGATTTATAAAATACTTTCATCTTCCTCTCGCGATTGTAATAGTTTTAGTATAATCTCGAGAAATAAAACATAATCTTGTGGATCATTTTTCCCTTGTTACTTTTATTGCATTTGTTACCTTCCTTGCATTCATAGGTGTGTTGTATGTATATCTTTCTGAGTCTTTATCTATTGTGCATCGTAAAAGTAGATTTTGAGAATGATTTTGATCTGTGTTTGATATTCAATCCTATTAATTATCATTACCTTCACTTTCCTCTTATTTTAATTTATTCATCCCCTTATTTTTTGGTGTTATCTCCTCTGTAGATTAGAAGTTATGTTTTATGCATCTCCTTCTCACCTTGGTCCCTCAGAAAGTTAAAATAGAGCTAGATAGTTGTATTTCAATTCCTAGGAGTAGTTTTAGTAATAGAAGTAAGTAGAGGAAGTTGGCCTTCTCTGGAGGTCTTTCTGAGTTCGAGTCCCACAAGTTGGAGATAGTCCCATGTTGTCTCAAATCCCAATTTTTTTATGATTTGGGAAAAGGTGTACATTTAAGCTCCAACTATTTTGGCATGCCTGATGGGACTCGAAATAAGTATTTCTAGTTTTATCAAGTTTTGGTGTGTATCTTGATGAAATTATAAGCATTTTGAGGCTTTGGAGAAACACATATGGAATCTCCATTTGACATATCAAATGGTTTTAGCAATACTGGTGGCTCAATCCTTCTTAGTAAATGAGAAAGATACAAACTTTGTCTAGAAAAGAACAAGAAGGCATATTTGAATACTTATAGTTATCCTCAGGCATAGGTAGAAGAGGAAGATAGATTCAATGATCTCTATCTCCTCCAAATCTAACTCTCTCTACACCTCCGCATGGTAGGCCTTTCTTACAGTCCACTAGATTTATCAAACCCATTACAATGGCTCATTTACAAAAACTGCCACCTCATAATTCATTTGTAAACTTCACAGGCAACAATCCACTTGCTTTGAATTCCCACAATCCTATCCTAGTAGATTCTTTAAAGAATAATCCATATTTTACTAGAGAAAACCACACTACTCTAGTTGATCACATTTAAGACATTACAAATTTTTTTGTATTGACTAGATCCTTGATGTCTAGTTCGTTTTATGTAAAGTTATTCTGGTGAATTGCTTTCATCTTATTGATCATGGTGTTTGATTAGCATTTGTGTTCTTGGCTTGGTATGATCTGGTTATCGTTCCTTTCATGGTATCAGAGCTGGAGATTGTTGTTGACATCCGTCTGTAAGTTTTATTTTGCAAATAAAATCTTTGTGTATTCATATATTTGGGATTTGGTCATATTTTGTTGTTGCGTGCATTTTTATGCAAAACAGAGGCTTCCATTGGATCCGGAAGGTGTGAAAACCCTAAGATCGACTGTAAACTCAGCCATTTCTGGGGACAGTCGTTTTTTGGAATGTGGTTTTTTTGGTTGTAGTGAGAAGCACACTGGTTCACCTCGGGATTCATAGCCCACAAGAAAAGAAATTAGGGATTTTTTTTTAGGTCTGTTGGATTTATTTAGAGATGCTACACAGAGCTTTTTTGTTGCGGCGTATTTTTTTGCGTGTAGGAAGGTTTTTGGATCTTTCCTTTTTTGGCAGGGGTCCATGGATGCTGTGCACATTGTTTTCTATTTTGGTACCTTAGCAGGTTGCTATTTTTGGCATTTGGTCGGTTACAAAGTCTAGAAATAGTAATTTCGCTTTTTGGGGCTGGTGCTTTTTGCCCACCCATTAAAATCCTTAGCCCCTTGGTCATATGGTATGGTCATATAAGGGCTTAAAGCTTGTGATTCCTACTAGTAGGTGCTTAACTTCAGCCCCCTTTAATTTTATTTGTGTGGTGAAGGAAACAACAATTTATTTTGTTTTAGTGGCAACTAAAATAAATAACAAAGAAAAATATTAAAAAGCTTGTAACTTTTGATCGGTAACTCGGTTTTGAGTGCCATTTTTTGTAAAAGTGCTTGTTTTTTTTGTGTACGACTCTTTCCATTGGAAATATTTATTTTGAGACTTGCACTATAATTATAAAGTGCCAAATATGGAGGAGTGTTGTAATCAATTGTGGACTGCAATTTCGGCTGAGCCCGACGTCCTAAATTTTTGGGAGTTGTAGTTTGTACCTATCATGGATTCTGAGAATGATATGCTTTTCTCTGAAGTATGTGGACTTCAAGAGGATATTGTAAAATTTGTGGAAGAAAATAGATCGCTCAAGAAGTGAAATTCTCTTCTACAATCACTCATTCACGATAAGGATACAATAATACACTCCCTGCAGAACAAACTTGCTAGCCTACAACATCACCATCATATTGTGGAAACCATATCCATGCTCCTAGTCCACTTGCAGTTGTTGCTCTTGTACCCACTGACATTAATCTACCAGTCTTTGAGCCTGAACCTGCTTTTGATGCTTCTAAACCTATGAGGCTTGTTACTGCATGCTCTTCCACATCTGTGCCTATTACAGTACCACATGTTGTGTATCCTACTTCTGCTCAGCTGCATGGATTTTTTAAGAAGCATACCACTGCATTCAGTTCTCGCATGCTCCGTTCTATGGGTCTCACTAGCGGAGTCATTGGCAGACATTCACAGGGTATTGTTTCCTCTATTCCACATGTTAAGTGGAATTCTCGTCATGACATTGGTTTTCGAGCAGATACTTCATTGGGATCACACATTGACAGAGCTCCTTTTTTTGTTCACTCGACTCTTTCTGAGGATCATGAGCAACACATGAGTTCTACACCTTCACTCAGGATTGAGAAACCTGAGATTTCAACTGTCAGACATGATCAACCTGACACACATTCTGATGTTCTTTTGCATGCACCCATTGTGCATTTTGCACCAAGTCATATGCATGCATCTTCTTCATCCATCCATGTTGATTTGGGGTGGATATCTGATCACTCATGGTGGCGACATAGGCATTCGTTGAGAGGACTCTATAGGCATGGCTCCTCCACCATTCGGCCTCTTGCTCCACTTTCTATACCTTATGCATTGTGATGCTTCTTGTTTTGAGCATTTTTCTTTAGCAGGTGTAGTGTATCTCTCTTGTTTGTTGAGAGATTTTGTATCTATATTTTTGACACTTTTGGCATGTTGACAGTATCTCTTGTGGGGGATCTATTCTGGTGAAGTCCAGTGTTAGTTTGTCAGTGTTCGAGTAGTTGATTTTAGGCAACTCATACAAATTTGTAGCATCACTCCACCCATTCAGCAGTATGGGAGGGTGTGGTGTTGATCCTGCTTCTTCGGTTTTGTGTCCTTGCCTTGTTACCTTGGCTTTTCTTGGATCGTGACACTCTAGATTTTGTGTCCTTGCCTTGTTGCTTTGGTTTTTGTTCTTGGATCGTGGCACACCTATTTGTAGCAGTTGATCGAATTATGTTTGGTGTTTTTTTTTGCACTTTCGACATCACTCCGTTGACAGTCTCCTTGTATGGAGCTATTCTGGTGAAACCCAGTGTCAGTTGTTTTTGAGTTTTGTGATCGAGCAGTGGATTCAAGACCATAGTGCACACCAAACTTCTTCAGCATTGTACGAGTTTTTTGAGCCGAGCTTCTTGGGATGCCTTGGAGCAGGGTCTTTACTCTCTTTACTTTGTTGTTATTGGTTTTGGGTACCTTGCGGTGTCCCTTTTTTTTTCCCATATATTGTACATGAGTACCTCATCAGGCCTAGTTGTCGGGACTCATACTAGGCGATAAAGACTTATTGCTTTACTGACCTCTTTTGGGTTAATGAATTATCAAATTGTCCTAGGATGGCAACTGAGCGAGAGGCAAAGTAGCTACTACGAAGGAGCATGAAGCTAACTTTTGAACTCATGGCATTCACGAAGAAACACTTAGTTGATTCTCCGGTGTTGGAAGCATGGAAGTGGGGACACCGTTGATTTATGCCCATTGAACCGGGCGACTGTAAATCACGCATGGTCTCATTTGCCTCCTTCTTCAGGTGATGTGATACTACGTGATAATAAAATAAATGCATCCTTTGAAGGCTTGAATACCTGTCTTCAGAAAGCATCCCGCAAAGTTGCCCAACTAGTGATAGATCCGGCATGGCAAATGCTAGAAACCATTAAGCTGCATCTGCCCTTGTAGAGTTTCCAGAAAAGGCCTACACATCTTGGATGAGTCACGTCCAAAATACTGCATAGACATAATGAAAGCAGATATGTGGGAATCTGTGCTTTGATTTCCGCTCCCCGTGAATATCAGGAAAATTCTTTCTGATAACTATCCGTGAGGGAGTGCATGAACTAAGATGTGGTCAAAATCATAAGGACCCATAGCATTTCCCCATGGTACCGCCAACTCCATAAAAAATGAAAGGTTGGATAAGAGAGGACACGAGCTGGAAATACGTATGTTCCAACTGAGTAATGGTATATAAGCACTACAACCTTCCTTCCACATGTCAGATGTTCCCGGCAAAATGACTTTTTAATTTTGTGAAGGTGAATCACTCCTGGATGACCGGCTAGCCAAGCTTAGCACTGAAAAACGTGCCGGTGTTACGCTGAAATTGTGCCTCTCAAGCAGATCGAAAGTAGGATCATACTTGGAATCCACGGGCTCTCGTGCTAGCGCGTAAAAGTTTCACTTGCCAGCGTACCTTTCGAGATCTGCAATATTATTGCGCAGATTTAAACTTTATTTTTGGGTGTAGTTACTGATTTTCTAGTTTTTCTGACAAAGTGTACCAGCAGCAAGATTGCACTTTTCATGAATATTTAAATATGTATCCTCTTCGAAGTCATTAACCGATTGCGGTTAAATGACAAATGAAAAGTGAGGATAAGATGGTGTTAGAATGAATAGTCAAATGCTGATTTTACAGATCTGATTTTTAATTGTTAGAGGGTTTCAAACTTTTTGCCTGAAAATAGTCAAAACTGATGATCTACGAACATGATCAATGTGTAATTGTATGATGATAAAAACTCAGCGAACTAAAGATGTAGTAAATTAGGCTCAATATCTATGATCTCAGAAATGATAAGGTAAAAGTTCAATTTTAGGCATAAAAATTGCAAATTTTTGGATTTTCAACAAAAAGTTTTCAGATATTGTGAGACTGGCAGCAAGGCTTATTTTTCTCTGATTTATAGGCATATATACTACCAGCATAGATCTGACAGAAATAGTCTGTTCGATCCCCAGCGAGTCGCCAAAAACTGTTGGTCCGAAAATCTGTCGCGTGGACAGATCTATGGATAGACGAGCCAACAGTGTTGCAGGGCTTAGCCCCTCTTTGAGACAGCAAAGCGAAACTGGTTTATTGCTACTTCTACTAGCAGGAACCTATGCAAGTCTCACAGATTCTGCCTTCGGGGGTTGGGATCTCATCCCAGTAGAGTGTTCCTAGGCTGCGAAGAGAAAGGAATAAAAGAAGGAGAAGAGAAAGAACAGATCCGAAGGAAGAAAAGAAATGAGTTCCAAAGCGGAAAGGTCAGAAGATCTATGCTTTGGGTTTGGTAGTAAACAGAGCCAAACCTACTTGCATAAATAAACAAAGCAATACTGATAAACAAATGACGGAAAAGTAGATATGAATTTAACAGAAAAGACACATGCAGATCTAACGTAAGAAAGATCTAATGTATAACACAGCTATTGAGCACAAAGTCTGAATAATTGTATTAATTGTTTTTATCTGTTACAAGAAAGCTCAAAGTCTTTCTCTCCTCACCTCTATTTCTATCTGAAAAATGTTCACCCCCTGAATACAACAAGTATTCTAGTATTTATAGAAAGATGAGGGAGAGAGAAGGCAAAATGGAGCCAACCACTTATCTTACAAGATATTTACAAAATATCTAAAGTCATGTTGACTTTTACATTTTTGAGTGGATGACATCATCCCATGATGCAACATGGATGATGTCATCATTTGTGCCAACACACTTCAGATATTTCGAAAAGAAAGTCGGAGAATAGAGAGGAGAAGAAGAAGAAGAAGAAGAAGAAAGCTATTCATCATCATCATCCTGCGGCCGAAAAGGGGTTGCCTGTTTCTGATGCTGCTCAGGAGATGAGATGTGGAACTGAGCGCGGTATTCCAAGAACTTGCTGATCATTGGCCCAAATTGATCCTGTGACGGATCCTTGTGCCTTTCACTGATTGCTTCGCAAGTTTCCCGCTCATCAATGAGCTTTTCGGGGACCTTGGAATAGTCTTTACCCGCCTCGATTAGGGACCCGATGAAGTCTCTACAGGCCAGTAGGTTGTTGATGGATTCGATGTCGAAAGTGACTTCTGGCCCTGTCCCTTGAGAAGCTATCTCCTTGAAAATTCGGATAGTATCGTCAGCTGATCTCAAGGTGAGGGAAGGAGTGAGCAACCCTGGAGTCATAGATAGAACAATCTTCTCCATTTGATGCATCGCATCCAGGGCCTCTTCCTTCACCTTGTCTATCTTCTCTAACACAAATTCGAGCTGATCTATCCGATAGTCCAGAGTGGACATGGTTTTGTTGAGGGTCCTTGGATGACCGAATACTCCAAACTTGACCAAATCTTCGACTGAACAGTCGAACATTTGTTGGAAGGCCTCGTGTTGGAGTCTGGCATTTTCGAGCTCTTCTGATACTGGACTTGCTAATGTTTGGAGTTCCTTATTCGCCTTCTCGATGTTCAGGTATAAACTGATATACTCGGCGATCACCTTTTCACTATCCTTAAGGATTTGGCTCCTCCAAGCAGAAACAGCCATACCCTGCTCGCCGATCTTTGAATATTCATTGATCTTCTCCTGACTGAGCAGCTCAGGAGTCTCGGCGGCAGTTGTGGGAGGTGCACTTCCCATCTTCTGTAGGGCTTGAAGCAGGTATTTATTCTGCTCCTTCAGTAGCCTCTTTTCTTCCTTTGTTTCCTGAAGCTTTTCGCAGAGTGCATCAACTGCGGAAAGAGCTTCCCCCTGGAGACTTTCAGAGGATGTCCCCATTGTGACTTGGGTCACTGTGAAATCTGCCGGAGACAGATCTTCTTTTTCTTTGGTGGGATCGGGGTAGGCTATTTCCATAACTCTCTCACCTGCAGCGCTCTTGGAGAAGCGTGTAACCGGCTTGTGCTTCTTTGCTCCTTTAGCCGGAATGACTGAAAAGTCCATCGGAGCGATGGGGACTTTCCTCTTTGGTTGGCTCAGCTGCTGAGAGATCCAAGCTGGTCCTATTGAAGAAGGACCAGAGACAGAGGGGGAGGCAGCAACGGTAGAAGAGGGGAAGAACGTGGAGACACGCGGCGGCGGCATTGAAAGAATAGCCGAAGACATGCCCACGGGAGGAAGGGAAACCGCAGCTGCAGAAGACATGGGAAGGGAAGGGAGTCCGGAAATGAGGGAAGAAATGGAGGAAGACAAATCAGCGAGAGAGGAGAAGATGGACGAAGAGGCAGGGGAGAGAGTAGAAGAAGGGGGAGAGGACACAACCAAAGGAGTGGTTGCCGACCTCTGAGGAAGGGGAGGAAGAGAAGAAGAAGGGATAGAAGGGACCTCTGAAGTTGTAGCGATGCCGACATCCTGGGTGGATGGGCGTATAGGACTATCCTCTGTCAATTCCTTCTCTGGCGAGTCCAGAGTTATTACTTGTTCAGGCTCTGAAGGAAGAGGACTTTCAGGGGCTTCCTCCTGAATGGTGCTAGGCTCACCTTCTGCAGCTTTGCCTTTTAGCTGCTTCTTTGACCTTGGAGGTGCATTACCCAAAGGAGAAGTTGTAAAATCTACACCGAGGTAGATTAACCCATTCATGCGGCACCAATGCTCTGTTCTCCGCATAGTCTCCTTGACCCTCTCCTCGATTGTCTGAGGAGCCTTGCTTCTGTCAATGTCCGGGAAGGGCCAATCATCCCCTTCTGTGTCATTATACACTTTGTCTACTTCGTCTTCCGTGGTTTGGAAGCCTTTTGGGACAATGGCCACTCCGTAATGGATGATTTCTGTTAATGCCAAGCGAGAGTGATCCTTTCTTCTGAGTTCTACCTCATGGATGAACGTCGATGTAAATATCCTCAATTTGAGGGACATGGATCGGATCAAGCTTAGCCCTTGGCAAGCAGCCCCTTGGGTCGAATGTAGGCCTTGCTGGGAAATCATGCTTCAGGTTGAGCAATTCTAGCTCAGCAAACATCTCCTTCACCTTGTGATAGCTGGAGCATGTGTAACGGCCTACTGTGAGGGGGAAAGGAGTTCCACCCTTCTTTCTCTTCTGAGGCACTTCTCATGGTATGTGACCAGCTGTCTTGACAGTTCCAATAGAATCAGCTTTGGTCCAGCATACCTTGGCAACCTGGTTGGTTCGCCCAAAAAGTTGACCGCCCTCAGATAGGTGAATGTGGGAAACTGGGTGAACAAGGCCCCCCACTTCTCTACTGCTGTCACTGTATTCTTGGTTGTGCGGCCATGAGCTAAGTTCGGGCGCAACATGCACATGATGTGGTAGAAGAAAACATCATTGATCTTAGCGAAGTGTTGGATGCTGTTCTCCAGCTTCAGCTCTTGATAGTATTCATATATTTTGGCCTGAGGCCAAGTTCCACTTCGGTGCAGCCCTGGATAATCTCTTTCAGCTGCGGCAGCATAGACGACGTAGGAGTTCATGTGGAATACTCCGGTCGTAGCGAACTGTTGCAGTTGCTCGGATATAGTGCTGCTTATTATCTCTCCCCAGCAAAAACGCTGATCGGGCAGATTTTTATTCATGGTTTCCAGGTACCGCAGCATCCACTTATGGAAGTAGTGAGCATCTGAAAGACCGAAGACTCTGCTCAGGAAGGTGATTGTATCACTGAGTTCCTCTGAGAAATCACTCCGGTGGATAGTTTGAGGCCACCGGGTCACTACCTTCTTATTCTTGAGGTAGACCTCATTCATTAATTGCATGCACTTGTCTTCATTGTCCTCCCAAGCCTTGAGGCATTCCTGTTGGCTAACAGCCACATAGTTTCGGTGGTGAGGGATCCCAAGCATCAACTCAAAGCGACGGGCAGTAAGGTTTATAACTACCTCGCCCTTGCTATTCTCGACACATCTTGTGTCTTTGTTGAAGGATTGTGCAACAACCATCATAAACTCGTTATTAACAGCACTGACAGGAATCCCACCGGCGAAGTGCAGGGCGCTGCCTATCAATTTATCCATCCATGGACTCCTTGTCACTTTCTGAGTCCTTACCCAGAATTCCTCTATGTCAATGTGGCCCAGTTCAGAATCCCTGACATCCATATTACATTCTGCCTGTGATTCGGGCATCCTGACCCTCTGATATTTGTATTTCATTTCTTCTTCTGTTAGCTTTGCCTTCCCTCTTGGTTTGGTGGGTCTCTTGCTTGACGTAGACATGTGTTCTTCAAGGCTTATCTGATGATCTGCACGTAGAAGGAGCGAAACCCAATCCAAGAAGCTTGAATTAGTCATTTGATCTTCCATTGGAATACTAGCAGAAGAAAGAGTTAGAACTTTTAAGGCTCGGGGCGCAGGGCGCATGGAAGATGTGTGTAACAGGCTGAATAGTCAAGGCGCACAGGAAAAGGGTGCAACAGAGGTTAAGTTGGCGCCAACGGCGCATGGAAGATGGATGAAGCAGGTTGCATTTTATAACAGGGCGCACAGGAAATGCGTGTTACATTGGGGTTCGATGCGCCTGTGGCGCATGGAAAGATTGTGTAACATGGACGAATGATGCGCCAAAGGAATATAGCGCGGCGCATGGAGGGTTTACACAACATCATGTTACTGCATCGGAGGGTGTGCCAGCGCCTATGTAATCTTTATACTTGCGCGAAAAAGGCTTTTGTTGCATCGAAAGCTGGGTGCGCTCTTTGGCGCGTGGAAATGGGATGCAACATGGGTAAAGGGTGCGCCAAGGCTTATAGGAGGAAGCGCGGGATTTACACTTGGAGCATGCAAAAGGGGTGCGCTTATGGGCGCATGAATTTCAGCTGTATCAGGATGGCAGGGTGCGCCATGGCGCGGATCTTTGAGTATGTTGCAAGTCAGATAGGTGCGCCGAGGGGCGCGACTGTCTTGATTGTTACAAGGCGCGCCGGTGCGCCTTGTGAAATAAGCTCTCAAACCTCTTTCTCTTTCTTTCTCTTCCACTTCAAAAATTGCTTGGACAAGTAAGGTTTTCCAAAAACCTTGTAAACAGACCAAGCTAGCTACAAAACGACCCCTTTTCCAGCAGATCCGGAAAGAGGGAGGGAGAGCAAGAGCAACAGAAGAAAATGAACAGGACAGCACGGGGGGAAAGGCTCAAACACATTCAAACTTGATGAAAACTGGCCAGCAAGTTGGCATACACACCAAAACCGGACAAAAACAAGCCCAAAGAACAGAAAACATAAAACAGGGAAGGGGAAGAACCTCTTACCTTAAAATATAGCGAAAATTCCTTGAGCGGGTCCACAACATGACGAAAGCGACAGAGCAGGGGCTGACAAATCCAGAAAAATCACGTGCTGACAAAAGAACAATGAAAATGACATGGCGCGCATAGGTATATATAAGAAAAACTTGTCATAAATGCGCCAACCACCATTTGAAAAGGCGCGCGAAAACGACTGTCGACAGAGGAAAGCATGCGCCCTTTGGCGCATGGAAGTAACTGACAACAGGAGAATGGGTGCGACTTTGGCGCATCAAACGAGTTGTCGACATGAATTTATGTGCGCCATTGGCGCACCAAAACGTGGTGTAACACGGAAAATACATGCGCCTTTGGCGCACCGAGAAGCGTGCTAACATGGAAAACCATGCGCCAAAGGCTTTTAAGGGGGCGCATCAAAAATTGATGTTGCAAGGAAAAACCATGCGCCCAGCCAAAAAAGGCTCAAAAAGACTAAGTTCAAAAACTGAATTTCCCGGGAAGGGATTTTACAATATTCTGAATGCGGAGGATCCCTAACGAGGGATCGAAACAAAATTTTCGGTATGGTTATCGGTAAAATTGCCCTTGTCAATTTTACAGGATAACATAGTTGAAGGTGCACTTCTTGACCTAGTTAAGAGATTTCTTTACATTTTGAAATCTCTTAACTCTGATATATCTATTATGTTGTAATCTAAGGGAGGTGTAACGTTTCCAGTGGCTTACACATCGGCCATTAGATCTGAGAATTTTTTAATTCAAGCTAGAAAATTATCTCCTAGGCCACCTATGTCATTATCCCTTGAATTCCCACAAGCCACTCAACCATCCATTTCTCTTATCCCTCAACCAAATCCACAACCTATAGCTTCCACATCAAAAAACCCTCCACAATAGAAGGAAGATGAGGAAATGAAATATCTAATTATAAGCTTGACAAACAAACTTATATCCCTAGAAAAAAAAAGAAGCCTAATCATATAGAAATTGATCAAAAACAAGGGAAATATTCAAATTAGGGATATCATCCTTATAGAAACCAACAACCTAATCAAATATATGCACAAAACTAGAAAAATAATAGATTGAAAAATCAAATTTATACTCCTCCACAGGCACTTCTTGCCCCTAGTCCAAGTTAAGTCTTAGTTCTAGTACAAAACAATATGGCACAATAAATAGATTGGTGTTTTCCATGTATTCTACCTCATAACCCACTTGGTTTTGAGAGGGAAACACATCTCCAAGACTACATGATTCAACATGCGTATAGTCAGCAAAAACCATTTATTGAAGCACTAAACCATAGTGTAGAAGAAATCCAATAAGACGTGCCTAATGTTAACATTATCTTTTCCAGAATTGAAGATTTTTGTACACTCAACTCAATGTCTGGTGGCTCTGGTAGACCTTAGATGAATGTTTCTGAAAACATGTGGAATAAGAAAATAATTTTGGAAACATAGGTGGAAACTCCCGTGAATCATAGTACTACCACGGAAAAGGAGAAGACAGTGGAGGAATTAAAGAAAATCTACAAACTAAAGCAGAAGAAAGATGCTGAAAAAAAAAGTGGAGTGAAGTAGGAAACATGATCAAACAATATGCGGTTCCTAAGAAGCATGCCATGGGAAAAGAGGTTGTTTCTTCACCAAATTTGTGTGATTAAACAATGCCACAACAAAGGAAGGAAAGTAGCATTTCATAGATGCAAAATTTTGTGGGTATTCTATTCAACATCATGGATTAAATGAAGAAGACCAATGTTAATGTCTTTATGTTGGATGCTTTTTCTATTCCATTAAAATGTGATCTCCTATGTGAGGCTCTCAAAAAAATTCCTTTGGCAGATTTGGTAATGTAGAAGACAAATGCCGCGGTGTATGTCTGTTAAGAAAAGGGTGATCAAGTAAGTAAAAATTTCAAAACCCTACCGTTTTACATGTCTATAATTTTGGGTAAACACCTAGTTCATAACTGTATGATTTATTTAGGGACTAGTAATTTTGTCATGCCAAAGAAAATTATTGACATCCTAGGTCTCAAGTATAGTCATGTGTCTTAGGGAGTTGTACAACTTGATGGGTCAATTGTGAATGTCCTTAAGTTAACCCTTGATTTAAAAATCCTAGGGGTAGTTAAATACATTGATTTAACCCTTCATTCTTTCTCGAGTCTCACAATAACCCATGATATATCAGTTGTAGACTTTCCACCCCATGTTTGTAATTTGCATGTCTAGATATTTTACTGCTAAAGTAGGAATCTATATGTATTTATATTGGACACACATGTTTTTAAGAAACAGATATGGAACAAGATTAATAATTCAAGTTGAGCCTATCTTTATCTAAAGTCATATGAACCTTACCATATCCAATCAAATTGTTTGATACAAGAATAACATGATTAGATTTCAAGTTGAGAAGAACAACCTACTCCCCCTCTCATGCCCGATTTATTTTTTGATGAATGGGATGAGAGAGATCATATATTTGATCCATATTTAGAAGAGCTTAAATCTTATGAAATTGGTCCTGGCACCTATTTTGTCTTACAAGAGGAATTTGTTATGGCTGTAACATTCAAAGAAGACAAGGAGCCATTATTTGGCTCATAGAAGATATATTTTGATAGTTTTAGAAGTAGAAATGGAGTTAGGGAAGGTGTTGTGATTATTTCACCAAAATAAGACAAGTTATTATTTGCCCTCAGAATCTAATTTACATGTTCCAACAATGTGGCGGAATATGAGGCATTAGTGCATGGCTTGCTGATTGTGGAAAAGAGAAAGATCAAGGAGTTACAGGTCCTTAGAGAGACTAAGCTGATCATTAACCAAGTCTGTGGAAGATGTGCTACAAAGATAAAACTTCTAAAGGCCTACATGAATATAGTTTGAGACTTTCTAGAGAGTTATGATGCTCTCAACCTACAAACTATACCACAGAAGCTGAATAAAGAAGAAGATCAAATGGCATATCTCGTCTCTTATTTTTCACTTGTGGAAGACCTGGTTAAGGGAAAGACACAACATATCAAGATGATTGTGAGGCCATCCATATCAGATAATGCAACTAGCTGGAAAATATTTGATAGTGGTGAGAAAATTGTCCAATTCATATAGAATGAAGCTGATTTTTCTTCAAGAATGCACTCTGATGTGTAGGAAATCTATGGTGATTAGACTATTTATCTTAAAACAAATAAATTGACAAAGGGATTGGTCACTTTATATTAAATTTTCAGTCTTTATGACAAGTTTAAAGGTATAGAAAAGACCATGGTGGAAAAAAAAGAAGATTGTCAGCCTGTTGCAATTGCCCCAAGAAAAGAAATTTTTCTTGGAAAGATATGTGTGTTTCGCACGGAATGTTTCGGCTCTGCAGAATAGACTTGCTTCTATCCTATCATTCCTTTGAGAAACAGATAAGGGTTAGGGCTAGGAGGAATACCTGTTGAATGTTGAGATGGTGTGCGCGTACCGTAGAGAAAGATCAGATCGACTGCGAAGAACTCCTTTTTGTCTTGGAAGGACTACCTGTAAGTAAGAATACAGGACCACCAGATTTTAATTAGACAATAAATGAGGGATCTGCCTTAGGCCCAGGAAATATAAAACTTCCTTTCGAAGGTGGTCAGTTCCCCTTTTAATACGAATTAACACAAATGATAACAAAGAAAGCTATTGCAAAATCACGATTTAGGTATCTCGTTACAAAGCAATAGAAGCTAAATTATCAATAATAAAGCGTCACATTGTTTTTTCGGTTACTGGTCGTTGATACGTTCAGGTTGAGTTATAGGGATAAACCAGACTAGGATCTGAGGTTGTTAGGTGGAAAATAGGTGAGAAAAAGGTTTTGGGGTATAGGTCACAGTGACCGACGCCGGTCACTGGGTAACCGACCGCGGTTAGAGAACCGCTGCCGGTAGGGGATAAACGATACCAGGTAGGGTCAGCAATCTAAGTGCTTCTGGATAGAGGTTGGTTGCAAGGTGATTGTGGGGTTATTAAGATTGGGGGATGGTTGAGGGGAATGATGGGAGGATAGGGAAGACTCAGAGTGTGGTAAAATGGCCTTCTGGGCAATATCAGGATGTATGGGTGAAGGTTAAGTGCAGTATGTTGCTGATAGTAGATCTGGGAATAAACTTATGATTACTATTAATCAACAGGCTCAAGAAAATGGTGCTTAGAAACATATAAAACACTACTTACTCGTCCCTGATGTAGATGCAGGTTTTAGGACTGTAATGATGAAGACAGGACCCAAGTTGGATGATCTGACAATCCAAGATGAGTTATCTCCTCTTCTGATGCTCGAATGAGTGTTACTGGGCTCTGGTTATTCAGTTGTAGTCTTGGGCTTGATGTCCTTCTCTGCAAACTCTTCCTGTTTCTTCACTTTTCCCTGCTCGGCCAACCAAAATTTGGATCCTTTCAATGATTTCTCCTCCTTTTTTCGATCAAATGAAAATCCGATCCTTTGTTTTTGGTTGGAAGTGGTCATTTACAAGGAACCGATGGCGGTTAAGCAACCGACAGCGGTCGAGTAGGAACCGGTATCGGTCAGGTCAAAGTGGGCTATTTTTAGTAAAATAGCCAACTTTCCCTCCTTTTCTCCCAAGGGATTAGTTGTGGGCTTGGTCAAGTGACTAGAAGGTCGGTTTTGGGTGCAAGAAAGGGGTCATTAGTCATGGGTGTGGAATTGGACCAAGTTATAGGTCTTAATTAGGTTAGTTTAGGGTTAAGACTAGGTCATGATGAGGTGGCAAAAATGAGGTGGCAGGTAAGGCGATGTGGATTTATTAATTATAAGATAATTAATAAATAATTGTGTAAGGTTTAGGTGGTGAGGTTAGGTTGCGAAATGAGATGTGGGTCACAAGGGGTTATAAGACACAAATTTGGTGTCTACAGTAGCCCCTTATTGTCGTGTAGTTTGTTTTGTAAAGCTGCACGGACAATAATAAGAAGTGGTTACCCCTGTTAAGGGTATAGGTAATCCCCCTCAAATCTATCACAGATTGAGGTAGCGTGAAAGCAGGGATAGGGTTGATAAAGGGTAAATGGTGTTGAGATAACGGTAAGAGAGTGGGGTAGGTCCAAGGAAGCAGACGCACGTTGAAATGCAGTAGTGCGACCAGGGTATATGATTTGAAGAGCAAACAAGCAATTCATAGGCAAAGGTCGATAGTTTATCCAAACATGGGTGATATAATCCTGGTATCCAAGGCATAGGAAGTAGCTCCAGGGTATATAACGGGTAAGGTACAGGAACGTTTGGGCATGTTCGGCAGTACCAAATGGTTGGTTTGGTTGAGATAAACGTCACGGTCTAAGTCTAGGCAAAGTTGGTCGACTGATCAAGTCAAGGACCCTGATCATGCTAAAACATGAACAAGTGAGCTCGATTGAACAAAAAGGTACATGATGGATGGATAAAATAAAACGTTGATTGTGGGTATGGTATTTAATTGGTGCAGCCTTAGGTCGGGCCAAATGGTTGGGTGCGGCCTTGGGTCGGGCCAAATGGGTTGGTTGCGGCCGTGGGTCAAGCCAAATGGTAGGTTATGGCCTTGGGTCGGGCCAAATGAGTTGGTTATGGCCGCGGGTCGGGCCAAATGGTAGGTTACAGCCTTGGGTCGGGCCAAATAGGTTGGTTGCGGCCGTGGGTCGGGCCAAATGGTAGGTTACGGTCTTGGGTCGGGCCAAATAGGTTGGTTGTGGCCGTGGGTCAGGCCAAATGGTAGGGTACGGCCTTGGGTCGGGCCAAATGGGTTGGTTGTGGCCTTGGGTCGGGCCAAATGGTAGGTTACGGCCTTGGGTCGAGCCAATGAAGTTAATAAATGGTTGTCAACGAAGGTGGATATAGGCGATGTTGGTAGAAAGGGCTATTAGGAAATAAGGGCCAAAATTGGGGTAGAGGGGAGATAAAACCGATATCGATTGTGTATGACCGATATCGGTTAGATGACCGATACCAGTTCCTTAGGGCACAATAAAACCGATATCGATTATAGGTCAAAACCTATAAAAAGAAAAATACGGCCAGATCATTGTCACATTGTCAATTTGAAAAACCAATTGGAGTTGTCTGAGGTGGATTGTTGAGATTGGAGCATTTGTTGGTTGAGGTGGCACTATTTGAGTGGAGAATTGAGTGTTTAGTGGACCCTAGTGAGTAGGAGGCAGCAGTTGATTGGTGGAGGACCCAGCAGAGGAGAGTTTATAGCCATGGCATAGCCAGGAGGAGCAGGAGGTGCTGGACCAGCTGGACCACCACCACCCATCCCACCATGACGACGTGTCATCATACCGGTAGGTTTGAAACCCCTCGTTGTGTGGATTTGAGTATATTATGTTGTATTTGGGTTTTAGGTAGGAATGTTAGATTTTGATAAAATAATTAATAAATGGAAATGATTTAAAAAAAGGAGAAGGTAGATAGGTTAAATAGGCCAAGGCGGCTGGGTGGGTAGGTTTTTAGGGTGTTTGGGTGGGTATAGAGGGAGAAATAGGAAAAAATGGATTTGGGGCGGGCCCGCGCGGGGTTCGGCTCCGAAATTTTACAGCGACCGGCATCAGTCATGAAATTTTTGGTGGACGGAGTTTTGTAAGTGACCGGTGTTAGTCGTATAGCGACTGGCGTCGGTGAAGAGGACCGGTGTCGGTCATAAGTGACCAGTACCGGTCCTTAGTTATTTTTATTTTTGTTGGTTTGGGTTTTGTTGTTGGTTTGAATTTTTGGCTGTTGTTTGGGTGTTTTGGTATTATTTGGGTTGTTTTTTTGGGTGTTGTGGTATTGTTTGGGTGTGTTGGTATGGTTTGGGTTGTGGTGGAGGTGTTTTGGTATTGTTTGAGTGTTTTGGTATGGTTTAGGTTGTTGTTTGGGTGTGAAGAGGGAGGGGGATATCGTAGAGGTTTTTAGGGTAAGATAGGTGGGTATAGAGGGTATAAGTAGATGTTGTGATAAAGAGTAGGACTAATGTAGTGAGTTGGTTTTGTAGGCACGTCAGCAGCTGATGATGCGGGACAGGATGCCCCCGCTGTTGAGACGGATGCGGCCACACGTGTCCGCAGCGCAGTGGGGTATCATGCGCAAGGTGGGACTCGGCGGAGTCCAGTGATACAGAGTGATTGACAGGGATCACAGTTTGATGGTCGCCCTCATCGAGAGATGGGATCCGGCGACCAATGTGTTCCATCTACCGACTGGAGAGATGACCATCACATTGGAGGATGTGTATTGCATCCTTCGATTACCGATTGATGGAGAGGCAGTCTTTCAGGTTGACGCTGAGACAGCCATGGACAGCATCCTACATGTATTAGGGGATGCAGTTGCGCTACTTACATATCACAGCGCGAGTATCACGTATGGGGATATGTACCAAGCCCACCACCATGAGACACGGCTTGCCATGCTGATGATGATCAGGATCACCTGCTTTGCCCTCCCAGACTCAGAGGGAGGCCGCTTTCCACGGGTGCTTATGGGTGTGCTACATGAGATGGTGGAGGAGCACACATGTTATGCTTGGGCACCAGTATACCTGGTGCAGTTATACCGAGAGCTATGGGGATATCACCAGATGAGGCGATTCAGGATTTACTCAACGTTTTTACTACACTGTTGGGCATATGAGCATATCGTATGCATTAGACCAGTAGGGCTGCCCCAGTAGCCAGGGCCACAGGTCATCTATAGATACGGCTTTCAGAGGTGGTTGGGGGTCGTGGGCCAACCACGAGCAGTGCTTACAGGGGCTGAGACGTCACTTATTACAGACATATGTTAGATGGCTTGACAGCGTTAGATATTTTATGGAGACCTTATAGAGGTCATCATCCACACGGAGGAGCCCCGAGCACAGTTGCAATGGATCCAGTATACATTCTGGATAGCGGGATGGAGGCCGGGAGAGTACGAGCGGATACCCCTGGAGAGGGTACGACGACAGGTTAGGCTACGACAGGATGAGCCACCTCCCTTCCCTCAGTATCGGAGGGATGATGTAGAGGCTCCATTGCCTGTGCCACATCCTATGGACCCAGATTGGGTTGCTGAGAGGCCAACAGATGATACCGTAGATGATGCCGGCTACACATGAGCATTTTTGGTTTGGTGGGCCGGAGAGAGAGCTGCGAGGAGAGCACAGCCAGCACAGCCAGACTTGGTGGCTGTTAGAGCAGAGAGGGATCAACTCAGGGGCCAGGTATAGTTATTACAAGGGAAGCTTGCTGCTGCACAGGCACAGATAGGTGTCTTACAGGGGTAGCTAGCCCAGGCTCAGGTACAGGTACCAGCACAGGTACTCAGCACAGGCACCACCAATGGCACCAGCACAGGCACAGGTACCAACACCACCATTGGCACAGCCACAAGCACCACCAGCGGCACCAGCATAGGCACAGGGGGCACTGGTATTAGGTGTTAGGGGGACCAGCCCCAGCACCTACGGTGGCTCGAGATCGTTATATGGAGGCTAGAGCGGAGGCCCGGTACTATCAGGATATTCTTGATGGTACCGGGGCTGATTATCAGCCTTATGCGGTACATAGAGCAGAGACCTCTCAGAGCCAGAGATCTTAGGGAGGTGCAGCCATAGCCGGTGGGTCTGTGACAGGTAGGAGGCGAGAGGCAGCACAGGGACCAGCAAGCAGACAGGCAGAGGGCGGTGGAGAGAGCTGAGGGGTCCCTACATATTTTTTGTATTGGTTCATTAGATATGGGCATCGGTCTGTGAACCGGCTATGTTTATAGAGGCCTGCGTGCCTAGATATTATGTATTCATTTATTCATTCATTCATTTATTGTATATACTGGCCTGCGAGCCGAGTATGTTTTTGATATGAGAGACCGGCCTGCGAGCCGAGTCGAGATTATTGACAGTTATTGCGGCCTGCATGCCGGCTTTGTTGTATTATCAGATCACAGAGGCCCCGATGCAGGGCACATTGTATATTTGAAACTTTGTATATATATAGATATGATGATTTGACCCACATGTTGTGCGTAAAAATGTGTAAAGTGTTTTGAAAATGGTTTGTGATATTTAATGTATGATGAGTTTGATTTACATGGTGTTATATATTATGATGTTGATGTCTTTTGTTGATGGGACGTATGTATGTATATAGATGATGAGTTTAATTGACATGTTGTGTTATGAAATGTTGTATGTTTTGGCACTGGTTTGTGAATATTGAATGTTTGTAGCTGTTGATTTGGATTCAAATGGTGTATAGATTGATAGTTTTTGATATCGTATGTTGATGGCTTGGTTGTTTTTGTAAGATAGATAGATGATGTTGATGAAATTGTGATGAGATATGGATTTAATGAAAAATATGGATAATGGTGTTGTTCATGCAGGAAAAAGGGGCAGGCGCCACAAAAATTTGTAAAAATGGAAAAAAAAGGCTTAGGTTTAAGCAACAGGGGGACATGACTGATATCGGCTATGTAACCGATGTCGGTAGCTATATGACCGATATGGGTCATGTAACCAATATCGGTTATGAAAGAGTTATTTTCCTAAAAATAGAACTGTTGGGTTGGCAACTTAAGTTCTTATTTTTAGCATTCTTATTTTTAGAGTCATGAAACACGTTAAATATGCAAATGTGACGTTGTTTGACAACTGCTACAGGTAATTACATGAAAGAATTTAAGTGATAAGGAGGAAAGAGACAGGTGAAGTGAGCGTGGGCTGAGATTCAAAAGGTAGAAAGATAAGTTATATTTGAAGAGGGTGGTGAACATGGCTGAATGAGGAGAAGCATCCAGCAAGCAGGGACGAGGGGGAAGACATGTTCCGCCCCAAGCTGCTGCATCCCGAGAGGTAAACTGTTTGGTTTGTAATTTGATTCTTACATGTGTTGTAAATAGGATGAAAGAAGTGTAAGTGGGTAGAGATGAGAAAAAAGGTGATAGGCAAGGGTTGGGGATGGTATGAGTGCTACGGGGTAGGTAAACAGGGGTGGGCATGTATGTTTTTAGGTATAAATAGGAGTAAACGGGGCAAAATAATTATCGTAGGTGTATGCTTTAAGTAGGGTAGGTATACTTTGACAGTGACTGGTATCATTTAGAAGTAACCGGTATCGGTTTGCAAACCGGTATCGGTTATTTATAACTGGTATCGGTCACTGTATGAGTTTCCAGAATTTGAGAAAAAACCCGTGGAGATTTGTTCTTTTGAATAATTACCTGTCGTTTTGATGTATACAGGCAGAAGCAGGGTTAAGGATGAATGATACTGTGCTAGCGTTGTTGTCACGAATCCGAGTGGATGTAACACCAGCTGAATGGGCATTGATAAATCGGTTGGGGTTAAGTGGAATCCGCTATTATTCAAGAATCGCACGTAACCATGCTATGTTGCAGGCGTTGGTTGAGAGATGGAATCCATAAAAGAATACCTTCTATCTACCAACAGGGGAGATGACAGTGACTTTGGAAGATGTTTTCCATATTTTGAGACTCCCAATGATAGGAAAAACAGTGTATCAAGTGTTGCCCCGCACGGGGCGGGCAGCGATAACAGTAGTATTTGGGTCAGCTGCATGAGATTTGACACAACGAGGTTTATCATTTACGTATGGTACAATGTATGCAACACACCCTGAGGAAACAAGGTTGGCCGTGCTATTAATGATAGTGGTGGGGTATTATGCATTGCCAAGGGTGGAAGGTGGAAGATTTCCCAAAGCATTGATGAGTGTTATTTGGGAAATGATATAAATGAGTGTGACATTCGCATGGGCACCCGCATATCTGGCAGAGTTATATAGGGGTTTATGGGCCTGCAAGTGAAAACACAGGACGACACTGGATTGTTCGTACTTATTACATTGTTGGGCCTATGAGCATATTGTTTGTGTGCATCCAATAGGCCGACCCATTGAGTCGGGAGAGGCAGGAGTGCAAAGGTTGGGATTCAGACGATGGGTCCAGACAGAATAAGAAGCGAGATCCCAGGCCATGATAGATGACATCAAGTATTATAGACATGTATGGGAGATGGTGATGATTGTGGATATTTGTTGGAGGCCGTACGGTAACTATATGGTGACAGAGCACATAGCTGAGGAGTTGAGGGGTGTAGAGCGATTAAGGTGGATTACAGGGCATAGGTCGATTGAGTACAAGAGGATTCCTCTAGATCGCGTGCGGCGACAATTTGGGTTCGTTCAGGATATTCCTATGACATATAGACCATACATGAGGATCAACGCCGAGGCAGCATTCTCACCTCCTCGGCCTACACCTCCAGAAGGGCTAGAAGAGATAGCAGCCGATCGTAGGGTTATGGATGCGGGAACGACAGAGGCGTATAGAGTATGGTGGGTAGCAGAGCTGCGAGGTGCACGTGAGTGCCCTGACATAGCTGTGATTTCAGCGGAGAGAGATCTTCTATAGGATTTGGCTCGCCAGCTTCAAACACAGGTGAATGAGACAATGGGATTGTTAGAGGCTTCACAGTTACAAGTGGAGAGACTGGAGGCAAGATTCCTCCACGCGAGAGGACGTATTCGTATGTTACAGGAGATGTTGGCGGATCAATGGGAGGAACCAATGGTAGTGGCACCGTTTAGGATGGAGAGGCCCACTGAGGGGCATCGATGATCACGATCACCACCTGATTCGGGAGGAGGTGTAAGGGTCTAAGTGAACTTTATAGGAATATAAGAATAAATAAGGATGCTGGCCTGTGAGTCGATGATAGAGAAGATGTATTTGTTTAATATCTAAAATAAAACTAAATATGTATGTTCTTTTGAGTGATGATAAGAATAAGAATGATTGTGTTTTAAATGTTGTTTTTGTTTGTTTTGAAAAAGGATAAAGATGAATGTTGGCCAATAGAAATACATGAAAAATATTTATATTGACAACACATGATAAGGTATGGTAGGGGATGGTCGAGCTAACCTTGGGAGACTCCACGTCTCCTAAGTGCCTGCCTACATAGCTCATTGCACAAAGCAAGGAGGGGCCTCCGAATGATGTAGTTCTCCCTTAAGACCAAGGAGAGGTGAATTCAGGCAATTTGTTGGTTGGTAAAAATATTGATATTGATATTGGTAGGGTAATGTTGTTGGTGTTAGTAATGAATTGGTGATTTTGGAATAGGTAGAAGTGAAGTGAAAGTTAGCCTACCCAAGTGGTAGGGAACCATATCCTGACTAAGATCAACACATAATCCTAGATTCGATTCAAAGAGGAAAAAGTTACTCCGTAGTTGAAAAGAGCTAAACAAACCACATATTAATGCAAGATGAGCTCGAACCCCTAGGTACCGTGCATAGATGAGAAGTCAATAGGTGAAAAGAGTTGTATGATCACAATATATCGGATATACGTCACGTCCCTTGAGTTTAAACAAATGGTGAGGTGAGGTGGATGGTATAGCTGAGGTACGGAGTACTTGTTACAAAGTGAGCGTTCTGACGAAAGAGAACCTACCCTAAATAGACAAGTCCATGACTCAAAAGTTCTTTTGAATGTGGCATTTATTTTACTGAATATAGACTGATCAGTGTGGGAATTCTACAAGGGATATTGATCATACTATTCTTGAGGTCTTCACGAAGCAGATCAATGCGAGAAGCTTCTGATAAAGGCTGACTGTGTATAGTTGTCCTTCAAGGGAGCAGTCTATTTATAGTAGCAGATGTGATTTTAGTGCATAGTTGTCCTTCGAGGGAGCAGTCTATATATAATAGCAGCAATAGTTTGGCATATAGCTATCATTTGAGGGAGCAGTCTATATATAATTTAGAGATCCAGATGTCCTTTTGGCGTAAAGCATCTAGTTTGGTAGAAGGTTTGACTCAAGAAAATCCCATAAGCATATAATTAAGAATGTGTCATTTTAATACTTGAAGTCATGGACTAGACTAAAAATGGAAGGCATCGTTAAGGGGAGGTGGGAATCAAACTATGTGAGCTTGATTTGATTCTGAGATGTAAGAAACAAAGTGTATGCAGTGGTAAATGAGCTCAAGGGACGAGCGTAAGGTAGAGAAGAAGTGATATAACACTAATTTCAACAGTAGAATGGTCAAAGATGCAAGGCATTAAGGGGCTCAGGCTCAGGTATACCATTAAGTGAAGCTAAACGATAAGTGCCTGATCCATAAGTGTGAGTGATAATGTAAGGCCCAATCCAATTAGGAGCAAATTTTCCACATTTTCTCTTTTCTAGTTTGGTTACATGTTGATTCTCTTTGAGGACAAGATCACCAACCTTAAAAGTATGCTCATGAAGTCATTTATCATAAGCACGCTTGATGCGTTTTTGGTAGATTTGAAGGTGATCAAGAGCTGTAAGACGATGCTCATCAAGAAGCTCCAATTGGGCTAACCGCTCTTGGCGGAAATCATCGTTGGTGAGAATATCCTGAAGAGATATTCTGAGGGAGGGTATTTGTATTTTGAGAGGCAAGACAGCCTCGGTACCATATACCAAAGAAAAAGGTGTGGCATTGGTGGAAGTACGAATGCTAGTACGATAAGCCTAGAGGGCAAAGGGGATGTGATCGTGCCAATTTCTTCTGGACTCATTGACAACTTTCATGAGAATTTTGGTTAGGGTTTTATTAGAAGATTCAGCTTGACCATTGGCCTACAGATAGTAAGGTGATGAGAATCTAAGTTTGATACCAAAGTTGTCATAAAGGTCTTGTAACAACTTATTTTTAAAAGATTTACCAGTATCTGTTATTAGGCGATGAGGAATACCAAAACGACAAATAATGTGATGGTTAACGAATTCAAAAAAAATTTCTTTTTTGATTGAAATGAGTGGCATGGCCTCCACCCATTTTGTGTAATATTCAGTTGCTGTGATTATCCAATGGTGATGTTGCGAAGAGGGCGGGTGGATCTCACCAATAAGGTCTAAACCCCATTGTGAGAAAGGCCAAAGATCTCGTCCGACCTGTAGTGGATGGCTAGGAGTATGTTGAAGGTTGGCATGTTGTTGACACATAACACAACGCTTAACATATTCGTAGCAGTAGTTATTAAGAGTAGGCCAATAATAACCTAGGTGAAGGATTCGTTTGGCCACGGCAAGGCCACTAAAATGTCCACCAAAAATGTCGTCATGGACTTGTTGGATGGTATAGGTGACCTCCGTGCCGGTTAGACATCGAAGGAGGATGCCATCAAAGCCACGTTTATAGAGGAGTCCCCCCATGATGACATAATGAGAAACACTTTTAAGAAAAGCACGTTTGCCGTTACTAGTAAGGTCAGGTGGGAGAACAGAGGTTGTAAGGTAGTCGTGAAATTGGTGGTACCAAGTATCTTGCGAATTAGCAGACACATTATTTATCATAAAAACAACCAGGGCTGAGTAGGATGGGGCAAAAAGTTGTTGGACCAAGATGAATATGTCAGAGTCAGTTGGTGAGGCAGGAATTTACAAGGCTAAGCAAGCCATAGTATCTGCAAATTTGTTAGTGGAGTGGGGAATGGTCTGGATAGAATATCGAGTAAATGAGGTCAAAAGTGAATCCACGTAATGGTTGTACTTTTGAAGTTCCTCATTCTTACATTGGTAGATGCCCATAACATGATTGAATACCAATTGAGAGTCGCCAAAAATATTAATAGATTTGACACCTAAGTGTAACGCAACCTGGAGACCCAAAACAAGGGCCTCGTATTCCGCTGTATTATTAGTGCAGGGGAAATCAAGCCGAAATGAAAGAGGCATAGGTTCAGCGTCAAGAGGGATGAGAAAAACACCGGATCCTCCGCCACGCTAGCATTTAGATCCATCGAAGAAGAGGGTCATTTGATATGACTCTTCCTTGAGTGAAAGAGTGGCGATGAGTTCGTCGGGGAAATTAAAATTGGTGAATTGTTCCCCAGGTAAAGGGGCCTCCGCAAGTTGGTCCGCAATAGTTTTTCCTTTGATTGACTTCTGTTGTACAAACTCAAGGTCGAGGTCAGCGAGGAGCATAAGCCATCGAGCGATGCGTTGGTTTAGATGTGGTTTGGCATACATATAATGAATGGGGTCCGTGTTGGTGATGACAAAAGTTTTGTGATTCAGGAGGTAATGTCAGAGTTTGGTGGCTACGAATGATAGGGCTAGGCACAATTTTTCTACATGTGTATACCTAGTCTCGTAATCCATGAGAGTACGACTTATATAATAAACGGCTTGTTCTCGACGTGTCGAGTCCCGATGTGCAAGCATGGCTCCTATAGCATGGTCAGTGGCAAAAAGGTAAAGGTAGAAAGGATGATCATCCTGAGGTGGAATAAGCACATGTGGCTGCAAGAGATAGGATTTGAGAGCTTCAAAGGCTTGGTGACACTCTTCACTCCATTAAAAGGCAATGTCCTTTTTAAGAAGGTGGTGGAAAGGTTGACATCGATTCGAGAGTTGGGAGATGAAACGCCGGATGGATTGAAGTTTACCCTGCAAACTACGCAATTGTTTGAGGTTTTTGAGTGGGGACATTTCTAGGATAGCTTTGACTTTAGATGGATCGACCTCAATGCCACGCAAAGAGATGATAAAGCCAAGAATTTTTCCCGAAAGAACACCAAAGACACATTTCTTTGGTTGAAGCCGGACTAAATATTGTAACAGGCGATTGAAAATAATGGTTAAAACATTGAGATGTTCACTGCGATGTTTATATTTGCCAAGAAGATCATCGACATAATCCTCAAGGATAGTGTGCATAATGTCATGAAAAATGTAAGTCATAGCCCGCTGATAGGTCGCACCAGCATTCTTAAGGCCAAATGGCATGACACGATAACAGAAGGTTCCCCAAGGAGTTATGAAGGTAGTTTTATGTTGATCAGTCGGGGCTACTAAAATTTGATTGTATCCCCAAAAACCATCCATGAGAGAAAGCATTTCATGGCCTGCCAGTGAGATCAACAAGTTGATCAATACTTGGGAGGGGGAAGTCATCTTTGGGGCAAGCAAGGTTAAGGTATCGGAAATCTGTGCATATCCGAAGTCCCCCCGTCACTTTAGTGACAGGTACGATGTTAGAAATCCATTGAGGATAGTTAATAGGCAAGATGAAGGAAACAGAAAGGAGTCGTTGAAGCTCTTCTTTGACCAAGAGGGCAATGCGTGGATGCATTTTTCTCAGTTTTTTGTTTGACTGGTTTGGAATCGGGGTTTAGGGTGATGTTATGGACGGCAATGGTAGGATCAATTCCTGGCATGTCAGCGTAGGACCAAGCGAAAGCTTGGTTGCGGGTACGGAGAAAGGTAGTAAAGGCGGCTTGTTCTGATGTGTTAAGGGATTGTCTGATCTTCACAATGTGAGGATCCTCCTCTGTGTGGATGTTGATTTCTATAGTCGAATCATTCAACATGGTTTGAGTTTCAGACAGTAAGGCACGTTGAATATAGGAGTCATCCGCCCCAAGGTAAGTGAGGATGGATTCGTCATCCTGGCACTCAACAACATTAATCGAAGGTGAATCCTCTTCGATCATGTCTGGATATAGAAGGGGAAGAGAAGATGGGTCCTCATTATCGCGTTGATAAGTGAGAGGACCTATGAAGATAGCATTTATGAAAAAAAAAGTTAGGAGGGATAGATTCAGGGTCTATCGACTCTGTGGGTGATGATGGCAAAGTGGATGATGATGGTTTGGTAGGGGGTGACGTCATCATCTTCTAGGATACAACTGACACGAGGTTTCTCCAGTGTAGGTGTTTCAGGAAAACTGAGACAACTGCGATCATTGTGTTTGCGTGCAGTCACGGGAATGAGTGTATGTCGGCCTTGTTCATAAAGACCAAAACCAAAGCCTTTCCAAGCATAACGAGTCAAGAAGGTGAGGGCGAAACGACAATTTGTCAAGTATTAAAAATCATATTGGAAGGGAACCACACCAAGAGGAGGTTCAGGGGTAACAGAGGATGCATCAACACCCCCCATACGTTAGGTTGGTGCGGTAATGGGGTGGTCCATAAGAGATTACCTCCCCCACGTGACAGTCGTAGGTGGGATGTGCATGTAATTGTCCGTACTCCTACGGGGTATGGAAAGAGCTAACGTTATATAGGCGGTACTCCCCCCAGCGTAAGGCGTTGAAAAACATCTACTAAGGGGTCAGAGGTTGGGATATTATCTGTGGGAAAGGAAGTAATATTTGTAATGGTGGTTTCATTGGTTGAAGGTGTAGGTGCGTTGGAAGTGGATGGCTGGGTTGGATGAACGGGTGTCTTGACTGGTACAAGCACATCATTAGGGCGATACAACATATTGCAAGTTTTGAAGAGGGGAGGATCAGCTTTTACGGTGTAAGACTTCCCCTCGTACTCAAATTTTATGCATCTATGTAAAGTGGAGGGAACGCATCCCATAGCCCGGATCCAAGGGCGGCCTAACAACATATTGTATTGGAACTCTCCCTCAAGGACGTAGAAGAGTTTGGGTAGAGTACGTGGTCCTACATGAATGTTAAGGATCACGGTGCCTAAAGTAGAAGTAATAGCATCATTGAATGATCGCAACATGATGGGGTTGGTACACATGCAACTAGAAGGGATATTCATTTGTTGGAAGGCTTTTGAAGAGATGATGTTTAGGCTAGCACCCCCGTCAATCATAACATGACATACCTGAATATCCCGAACGTACGCTGAGATGAAAAGAGCAGGGTCAGGATCTTCAGCACCAAATTCGATAATTTCATCTTCAGAGAAACTGACAGTAGCGGTTTGCTGTATAGAGACAGAAGTGGTTGGGGAGATAGATTGTTTGGTGAGTGAAGTAACATGATTGGGTGTTAGAATAGAGGTAACAGGCAAGGTTACATTAGGTAAAACCTCTATTCCTTGAAGGATTTCAACGAGAGCTTGTCGATGAGATTCAGAAGTCTGAATGAGATCATACAATGTCATTTTTATAGGCAATTGGTGAAGCTGTTTGATCATAGTTCGGTGGGCAATGCCATTAGAGACGGGATAGGCAGGTCCACGAATAACCACTTTAGGTGGTGGTGCAATCGGGATGTTTGATGGAGAAAGAGATGCCGCAGGTGTGTTTTCTTTCGCTTTCCCATTGTTTTTCTGCCCTCGAGTAGCAACACTAATCATATTGATCTCATGAATACGAGAGGAGGAAGATGGTAGGGATAGGTCATGGTTTTCGAGAGGTGGGGCTGTAATAATGATAGATCTTGGTGAGGCAGGGACAGGTGGTATAGGAGAGGGAATTGAAGCTAAAGGTCTCTCTCTTCGTAAGCTGTCTTTCTTAACTTTTCTATCTGAGAGAGGTGACTGACGAAATATGGATTTCAATGCTTTGCATCCCTCTACGTCATGTCCTGGTGTGCGGTGGTAAGCGTAGATTTTAGACTCATCGTAACCTATTGGTCGAGGTTTAGATGGATCATAAGGTCTAAGTGGGGGTAGGGAAATGGTCGCATTCTCTACCAACATAGCAAGGATTTTGGCGTAAGACCCTTTGAGTGGGTCAAAATCAGAGGAAAAGGAGGTTATTGACTGGGTCGATTCTGGTGATGACGTAGTATGGTTGGTTTGTATGGGTGGTGGTTTAGTCAAGGATTTTTGATAATGGGTTTTAACTAAACGTGGCTTCTTTGACACAGAAGCTAGGTTGGATGATGAGGCCACAAATAATGTGGTATTAGAAAACAACCACGGAGAAATAGGAGTGACAGAAAAAAAATATTTTGATAATGGAATTTGTTTAGGGTTGATAGGTGGACAGGATACGCGGGGTGACGGTGTTGCTATACCCTTGGATTTCTGTATGGGTGCAGAAGGCGTAGGTCGCTTTAAAGAAAACGCAGGAGGTATGATATATTGATGTAAGGTAAAGGGATGGGGTCCCAATATGGAAGGTAGGTGTGACGAAGAGGGTTTTAGTTGTGTTAGAGGCATTGATTGAGGAGATTGAGTCTGTCTCCTAATGGGATGGATGGCTTTATTTTTAGATAAATCAAGCCGCTTAGGTGGGTGTGTTAGACTAGGTATGGGAGAGGTCCCAAGTGTAGGGGAAGATTTGGTTAGGTTAATAGAAGTGGATGAGGTATTTGGTAGAGATGAGGGGGGTGAAGATGAGGACACAGGCATTTTAAGCTTCTGTAAACACTTCGGGTATATGGTAGAGGCATCAGGATCGGTCATTTGCATTTGAGTAGAATATGGCGTACTCAAACGTTCCCTTAGGACCTTTCTATCTTCTGGGGAATGACAGTCCTCACATGTGAATAGGAACTTTTGTATGGAAGAAAGGTGGGTTGTGATTCCAGTCCACTGTGGGTGTGATACAAGGGGTATATGAGGCACTGTATCAATGGGCGTTAAGAGGTCAACCGGTTGCTGAAAAGATTTAGGTGATGAAGGACTAATAGGTAGGAGGGCGTGTTTGAGAGGATCTGTCATGTTTAAAGTATGTGGTGATGTTGATTCAAGAGGTTTCTCGTCTAAGGATGACAAAAGAAGTGGCGAGCCTTCCTCTTGTACAACAAGAATGGTAGAAGGAGACGCTTGGGAAATAGATAAATTAGATAACATCCACTCACAGTCTTGCAAGGATGTGGTTTAAGAAGGCTCATTTGTGAGAAGGGAACTCTGGGCAGTTAATTCCTTGATGGGTAAAGGAACGGCAAGGATTTCAGTTTGTCTTGATGGTGAGGAAGGGGGTTCGGTTTCCTGCGTTAGTGAAGAGGTTTGATTCAGAATTTGTTCGATGGAGATCTTTGGCTGGGAATCAAAGATTGCATGGATCTCATGAACACTCTCCTTAGCTAAGATATCTTGGTTTAGATTACTTTTAGAAGAATGATTCGGGAATGGTTTGTTGAATATTTTCAAATTTCGGTTAGCAGGGGCATTAGGATTATCGATGGCTATATCCCCCCGCATCAACCATTTCCTGCACTATGTTTTTCAACATCTTGCAGTTCTCATGACTATGTCCCTTCACGTGGTGGAAGTTATAGAAGTCATTTTCTTTGTACCAGGAAGGTATGGCATGAGTGGAATCAAACCCGGAATGAGGTTTAACAGGAGGTAAGGTAATGGCTCCTACTTTGAGCAATTTTTCCAATATCACACCATATGTTTCTCCCAAAGGAGTGTAGTTGATGGACTCTGCTTTATACTTATAGGTTGTTTTTGGCGGGGTATTAGATGGTGATTGGGATTTGACCATCATCTGCGTGCACGGCCCCTTTTGATTTCGAAGCAGTCAATGGGTGAGGATTGGTGGTGTTAGGTTTGTTGGTGGAATCTTGGGTTTGGAAAGTGGGGTTTTTGTTGCGCAACCGCAATTTCTCTTCCTCTAAGGCTCAAATCTCTAGTTTTCGAGCCATAGTAAAGACCTCGTCAAATGTACGAAAAGTTTGAATTTGGAGGGTAGGAGAGATGTGCTTAGCATAGGCCTGCGTAAATAGTTTGATAAGTTCGGTCTGAGGCAAGGCATACGTAATTTGGTTGATAAGGCCCCGCCATCGTCCAACGAAATCTGTGATAGATTCGTCTTCAAATTGTCAGATGGCATAGAGGTCGGTGATAGATACTTTCTTGGCAAAGTTAATGGAGAAATGATCCAAGAAAGATTGGGCTAGCTGGTTAAAAGAGAAGATTGAGTGCTGGGTTAAAGCACTGTACCACTCCAAGGCGGGGTCCTGATAAGGACATGGGAAAGGTACGGAGTAGTAAAGCGTCGTCATGAGTAATTAGATAGCAGGCATGTCTAAATGATCGCAAGTGTTGTTGAGGGTCCTCCTTACTGTTAAAACGGGTAAACTTTGGTAATTCCCATTGAGGAGGATATGAATGAAGGGGGACTGAAGGGGGACTGAAGGGTGGATAGGCTCCCGACAAACTTGCTCGTATGTCAAGGCGCTACGACTTCCTGAAACAGAAGCCTCCAGATTTTGCATTTTGTCCATCATTTGTTTAATTAAATTAGTAGTTGGATGAGATGATGGTGTGGTTGTGGTAAACGGAGGAAAATTGGGCCAAGGGCCACCACTAGACAATGGTGGGGTTAAATGTTGATAAGGTATGGAGGACGAATGTGTTGAGGCAACCGAATAGGGATGTCCTATATAAGCTGTTGAGGTTACCGGATATGTGTGTGGAAATGAAAAGGTGGGCGGAGCTTGAGAAGGAAAGCTCGTGTGGATAGGTGGCAAAGAGCAAGTCATGAATGGAACAGTCTGCAAGAGAGATGAGGTAGGAGCAGTTGGCAGTAATGACATGTTGGGCCCAAGATTAACCAAAGGAAAGCCAATCTGTGCCATATGGACCCCTGAAGCTGCTGAGGTAGGCGACGGGACTAAGGATGTGGAAGGCAAAACGGAGTTATCAGGTGGAGAAGGGGCTAAATGAGCAGCTATACTGATAGGCATGCCAACAAGGAGTTGACCATCGGGTGTACGGTCAAGGGCATGAGACAAATAGTATTGTACAGTGCTAGGATTAACATCCAGAAATTTGGCAAATTCTTTGTCTCCCACAGGAAATTTAGGAATCTCGCTAGTGTCTGCAGGATTCCCCACAGAATGTGAAGGGGGTGATTCAGGAAAATGCACAGAGCAAGCATGTGAAACCATGGTGGCGGCTTGCTTTTGAGTGATAACAACCATGGACAGGAGTACACAGTAGGGTTTCAATCTATCAGGAACAAAAATGGACTCAGAATAGTGAAATTGGTAGGTTGCTGGTTTGTCAGGAACTGTAAAAGACAGTAACCGATATCAATCTAATAACCGATGTCAGTTAGACTATAGCCGACGTCGGTCAGTTAACCGATGTCAGTGTAAGAAGAATGGTATAAGAAAATATAGGAAGCTACTGATTTGATTGTTAACAATGCTTAGTACATTTATCAAATTATTCTAAGGTGATCACAGAAGACAGTGTATAATAGAGAAAACAGAACTGAAAACAAGCAAGATGCACACGCAAATCCAGAGACTAACCCTAGTGTTAATTTTAATTATTGTGGGCTTATGCCTTTAGACGCGGAATGTTGTCAATCCTAAACAAAATACTTAGGGGAAATGTCAAGTTTGTTTTGGCTTATAAGGTTACCTCAATCGGGCGGAGGCATACCGCGGAAAAGGAGGGGATGTTTTGAGTTGTGTTAATTATGAAGTGATTCGGTATGTGTTGTGCAGTGAAAGTAAGATTAATTTCCTGTCAATACCGTGGAAATCACCTCCACATGTACGACCTGTTACTTAGTCTACATTCACTAGAATTGAAAATAGCAAGCAAGAATGCAATGTACGTGTTTTAAACCCAAATCGAAAATGATACTTCAATGAAGTAAATAAGATGACTTTCACTAATGTGAAACTAGGAAAACAAGACAAATTCTTTACTAAATATAACAAAAACAGCAACAACAAGTATGCTTCCTAAAACGAAAGCAAGCAAGAGAAACAGAAACCCGAAATGGGTCCCACCGGGTGTGCCAAAATGTTTCACACGGAATGTTTCGGCTCTGCAAAATAGACTTGCTTCTATCCTATCTTTCCTTTGAGAAATAGATAAGGGTTAGGGCTAGGAGGAATACTTGTTGAATGTTGAGATGGTGTGCACGTACCGTAGAGAAAGATTAGATTGACTGCGAAGAACTCTTTTTTGTCTTCGAAGGACTACTTGCAAGTAAGAATACAGGACCACCAGATTTTAATTAGACAATAAATGAGGGAGCTGACTTAGGCCCAGGAAATATAAAACTTCCTTTCAAAGGTGGTCAGTTCCCCTTTTAATATGAATTAACACAAATGATAACAAAGAAAGCTATTGCAAAATCACAATTTAGGTATCTTGTTACAAAGCAATAGAAGCTAAATTATCAATAATAAAGTGTCACGTTGTTTGTTCGGTTACTGGTCGTTGATACGTTCAGGTTGAGTTATAGGGATAAACCAGACAGGATCTGAGGTTGTTAGGTGGCAAATAGGTGAGAAAAAGGTTTCGGGGTATAGGTCACAGTGACCGACGCCGGTCACTGGGTAACTAACCGCGGTTAGAGAACCGCTGCCGGTAGGGGATAAACGATACTAGTAGGGTCAGTAATCTAAGTGCTTCTGGATAGAGGTTGGTTGCAAGGTTATTGTGGGGTTATTAAGATTGGGGGATGGCTGAGGGGATTGATGGGAGGATAGGGAAGACTCAGAGTGTGGTAAAATTGCCTTCTGGGCAATATCAGGATGTATGGGTGAAGGTTAAGTGCAGTATGTTGCTGATAGTAGATCTGGGAATAAACTTATGATTACTATTAATCAACAGGCTCAAGAAAATGGTGCTTAGAAACATATAAAACACTACTTACTCGTCCCTGATGTAGATGCAGGTTTCAGGACTGTAATGATGAAGACAGGACCCAAGTTGGATGATCTGACAATCCAAGATGAGTTATCTCCTCTTCTGATGCTTGGATGAGTGTTACTGGGCTCTGGTTATTCAGTTGCAGTCTTGGGCTTGATGTCCTTCTCTGCAAACTCTTCTTATTTCTTCACTTGTCCCTGCTCGTCCAAGCAAAATCTGGATCCTTTCAATGATTTCTCCTCCTTTTTTTGATCAAATGAAAATCCGATCCTTTGTTTCTGGTTGGAAGTGGTCATTTACGGGGAACCGATGGTGGTTAAGCAACCGACGGCGGTCGAGTAGGAACCGTTATCGGTCAGGTCAAAGTGGGCTATTTTTAGTAAAATAACCAGCTTTCCCTCCTTTTCTCCCAAGGGATTAGTTGCGGGCTTGGTCAAGTGACTAGAAGGTCGGTTTTGGGTGCAAGAAAGGGGTCATTAGTCATGGGTGTGGAATTGGACCAAGTTATAGGTCTTAATTAGGTTAGTTTAGGGTTAAGACTAGGTCATGATGAGGTGGCAAAATGAGGTGGCAGGTAAGGCGATGTGGATTTATTAATTATAAGATAATTAATAAATAATTGTGTAAGGTTTAGGTGGTGAGGTTAGGTTGCGAAATGAGATGCGGGTCACAAGGGGTTGTAAGAAACAAATTTGGTGTCTACAATGTGATGAACATGAAAAGTAGAATCTTGTTCCCTAATGCCAAAAGTTCAGTGATGTGTTCTCATGGGGCTATGAATATTTAAAATAATTCAATCCAAATATAGCCCAACATTCTATCGAGCTTGATCTTGATATCAAACCAGTTAGGCAAAAGAAAAGGCTGGTAAACCCCGAGATAGATACCCTCACAAGAAAGTAATTATCTAAACCCATTTAGGCTAAGATTATTTTTCCCATTAAATATTCTACTTGGGTGGAAAATTTAGTTCCAGTCAGAAATAAGAATAGTGAAATCAGGATCTACATAGACTTTAGGGACCTAAATAATGCCTCCCTCAAGGATCACTATCCTTTTCCATCAATGGAGTATATCTTATAGACAGTGGCTGGATTTGAGAGATTTTCAATGCTTGATTGATATTCGGGCTTCAACCAAATCAAAGTGAAAGAAGAGGATCAATACAAGACTGTGTTCACTACCAAATGGGGAACATATGCATACCCAAAAATGCCTTTTGATTTATCAAATGTAGGTTCCACCTTCCAAAAAGCAATGGATATTGCTTTCAAGGGATATATCAATAAATTTATCCTTATCTATATTGATTATATTACTCTTTTCTCAAAGTACAAAAAAGACCATATTAGTCAGCTTGAGAAAGTATTTGAAAGATGCAGGGAATTTAGGGTATCTCTTAACCCCAAGAAATGTAATTTTATAGTCCCTAGAGGTAATGTTTTGGGGCACATTGTTTCTAAAGAAGGCATTTCCATTGATCCAGAAAGAGTCTCTACCATCCTTCCTCTTTCCTTGCCATCTCACAAGAAATATTTGTAGTCTTTCATTGGAAACGTTAACTTTATTAATTTCTTCATACCTAGCTTTGCAAGTTTGGTAAATCCACTCACACTTATGCTCAGAAAGGATTCAACTTTTAGGTGGACCATGGAAGGGAAGGATAGCTTTGAAAAAATCAAGAAAGAAATAGCCCAGGCTCCTACCTTGATTAATCCAAATTACTCCAAATATTTAATCGTATATACATATGGAGTTGATTCTTGCATTACCATAGTTTTAACCCATCCAAATGATCAAGAATTAGAGCAACCAGTAGCCTTTTTCAGCCAAACCATGAAGTATTATGATATTAGGTACTTCCATATTGAGAAACAATTGTTTTCCATCATGCATGCCTTGAAGAAATTTAAAGGCATGATTATAGCTATCCACGTAAAGGTTTTTGTATCACATCCCAGTGTTAGTGATTTCACCATGGGAATAGAGATTGGTGAGAAGAGAGCTGGATAGGTGACTAAAATCATGGAAAATAATGTGACCATTAATGCTAAAAAATTGGTAAGAGGCTATGCTCTTTGTAGACAACTAGCTGAGGATGTGCGGAATGACCCAGAAATTACTTTATTCCTAGAAGAGGAAAGTTGTGTGGAACCTAAAAATAATGAGGACATAACCATAGATAGCTAGATAAGGATAATGAGAAAATTCCTCTCCTCTGGTATATATCCTCTTGATCTCATAAAATCAATGAGGCAGGATTTGAGGTTGTAATATTTTCCATATGTGTTAGGTGATGGCATAATGTTTAAAAGAAACATTGATGCCATATTTATCATATGCATTGAAGGTGAGTAATGTGACAGGGTTTTGATAGAATTTCATGATGGTTTTTCTAGAGGACATTTCTCTACTAAAGCCACAGCTTTGAAGATCATAAAAGCATGATATTTCTGGCTTATATTGTTCATAGATGCTCACAAGTGGGTGCCAAAATGTAATGAGTGTGCACTCTTCACTGGAAGGAAAATATTGGTATCCCTACCACTTCATCCAATCCAGAAAGATCACCCATTTACACAATGGGGTATTAACTTCATTGGTATGATCAATCCTCCATCTAGCGCTAGTCACAAATGGTTTCTCACAGCAACAAATTACTTCACCAGATGGACTGAAGCCACACTATTGAAGGAAGCTACTGAATCAACCATCTTGGATTTTCTTAAAGAAATTGTTACAAGGTTTGGCATACCCCAAACCATTATTTTTGTTAGTTCTAAGGCTTTCTTGGGTGAAAAAATATCTGATTGGGCTCTTGAACTTGGGATTTATCTCAACACTTCCTCAAATTATTACCCCTAAGGTAATGGATTGGTGGAATCCAACAATATGAACTTGATCATAATCATGAAGAGAACCATGGACATAAATAAAAGGAAATGACATACAAAGGTGAAAATTTCTCTTTGGGTGAATAGGATAATGATAAAAAATGTCATTGCAATGTCTCCCTATAGACTGTTATATGGAAAAGAAGCTATAATTCCTTTCTCACTTGAATTTCCTTCACTAGAATTAACTCAACAGCTAGAATTTGAAGGCATGGATCAAAGAGGAATAAGAATGGTGGAACTAGTGGAACTTGAGGAAAACAAAAATTCCACCATGGTCAAGATGGAACAAAATCAGAATTCAACCAAGTGGCAGTTTGATAGAAAATCTAGGCATCAGACATTCAAAGTCAGGATCTAGTCTTAAAATGGGATGTGGATCAAGCTAAACCAGGAGGACACTCCAAATGTGATGTTATTTGGAGTGGACCATACATCATTATTTCTTGTAAGGCAGCTAATTATTTTAAGTTGTATGATCTTACTGGGAACACATTTCAAATCCCAATTAATGGGATTTATCTCAAACATTCTCATTGAGAGTTTTATGCGTCTTGTAAATAGTAGATTAGATTTCTAATTCCTCCAAGTTCCCTCAACACATTATCCTATTGGTAGTTTAGGTTTCTTTTCCCTAAGTTCTTTGCACGTGTTTTGTTTCTTGGGATCTTTTTGCACAATTCCTTGTTTCAGAGGATGTTGTCGAAGTGAAGTCCATAGTGTTAAAAATCAATTACCATCAAGTGAAGGAGTCAAATGCAGAGCAACTAAATCAATCAGCTGACTTGGTGCCCAATGGATACCTAAGGCTACTGATCATCTATCTCGTCAATAGATGACCCTTGTGAGTCACCAAAAATGTTGCCCAATTTTACATCCCTTGTGAAATTTGAGAAACTTACACAAGTTATAGACTTGGTGGATATTTGAAAGCAAATTTGAAGGAACCGTGAAAGCTTGGAGTATGCCACAGATAAGAGAGTATCACCACAAAATATTTACAACTACATTATCTCAGTTCTCTTCTATTTCCTCTATCTTGCCACCTAGGTATCCACATGTCCCTTTGGCATTTTTTAAAAAAAGAACAAAGAATTGGTAACTTTTAAGGAGTGAGAATTGGCCACGCAACTAAAGCATGGAAAGGCAGCCCAAGTGGGCTAAAAATTCAAGATGAAGGAGAAGAGCACACTAGACTACATGTGTCTCCTAGGTATAGGTTTAGAAGAAAGAAGAAATCACACTAAGGAGGAAGTTTTGCAGAAAAAATAAATGGCTTCGTGGTTGGATTTTCAAATTTACGCTACCATAGACAGTTCCATGGGCTGAGGAAACAGTACAACATGAGTTATGGGTAACAGAGAAGCAAGTTATGTCATTTAGGAAAGTTGTGGAAGGCTTTCAAAATCCACAATAGACCTAGATGTAGTGATATAAATAAATGATACATGGATATCAAAATTTGTGGAACACCGAATAGAGAATTCGCGTAACAAATAAAATGATGACTCTCCACAGAAATCAATAATCAACTAGATAACTATCAAATATCTATAAATTGAATTAGATTTTTTGTTCTCTATACAATCAGACTTGATTTCATGAGTCAAATTGAGGCAAGGATATAAGATTCAAGAAAACTTCTCCAATGCGCCAAAAGGTGCAATTCCAAGTGGCCCAACAACTAGTATTAAATACGGTATCGACGCTTAGTAGAAAATGGTGTGTTATAATGGATAAATAGTGTAAAAACCTGAATCCAAGAAGAAATTAATGAAGGTGGTTTGGATTGGTTGAAGAATTTGAATTCCTTATAAATTCTCCTCTTTCTCTCTTCCATGATTTTCTATATATTATAGAGAAATGCTCAATATTAATGTTGGATACTTTTAGAATTTTTGGCATCTTGTAACATAAGGCTCTTCTCTTGTGTTGCATGTATGCCCTAAAGGTTGCATGCCTTGAATTTGGATTCAGAAAATACTTGCATCTTCCTCTCATGATTGTAATAGTTTGTGTATAATCTCAGGAAATAAAATCTAATCTTATGGATTATTATTTCCTTATTCCTTTTATTGCATTCGTTTCCTTCCTTGCATTCACATTTGTGTTGTATGTATCACTTTTTGATTCTATGTCTATTTTGTATCGTGAAAGCAGATTTTGGGAATGATTATGATCTGTGTTTGATATTCAATCCTCTTCATTATCATTTCCTTCACTTTCCTCTTATCTAGATGTATCCATCCCCTTATTTTATAGTTCTATCATCTCTATAGATTACTATTTTTGTTTTATACATCTCCTTCTCACCCTAGTCCCTTGGAAAGTTAGAGTAGAGCTAGATAGTTGCATTTCAATTTTTAGGAGTAGTTTAAGCAATAGAAGTAAGTATAGGAAGTTGGCCTTCTCTGGAGGTCTATCTTAGTTTGAGTCCCACAACTTGGAGACAACCCCATGTTGTCTCAAATCCAAAATTGTCTACAATTTGGGCATGGGTGTGCATTTGAGCTCTAACAAGCTTGTAGAGGATTCTTCCTACTTTATTTTGGTGGTGGTATCATTCTCGAGGTCAGCTGGTAAGTTACAATAATATGTTTTTTTTAATTTATTTTATGGTACCATCAGGTGTATAAGGTTTTAGGATGAAAATTATAATGTGGTAGCAAGTTTAGGATGTTCCCTATGTTTCCATGACAATTATCATGTAGGTTGTTTGCATAATTTTTTTGAAATAGGGAAACTAATATAACGTATCGCTTAAGGCCTAACAAGGAAAAAACTAGTCAAGTCTATTTGAAAGGATGATGATGTGTAATCTTGTTGTTAAAGTGAAATACAAGCATGGATAGTTGATATAATCTCAACATGACATGTTGAATCTCATGACTTGATCAGGTGAAGGGATTTTGTGTCCAAGTTCAACTGGTCTAAATTGTCTCATTTTTATGAAGGTATGAGGAATGGAAGTGAAAATATGAAATTATCCACATAACCCATAAAGGTGAGAGATTAAATATAGATTAGAGGTCTCTAGTGAAGTGTAAAATTCATTTGTTGGACATAAAGATGAATTTTTGTGTGTTAGAAGCCTTTAGGAAAAAATGGTTTTAGATATCTTAATACCTAATGTGAACAGTTTTAGAAATGAAACCTTATTAAAGATATATGCCTTGAATTGATGCATGAAATTATTTTAATAATTTGAATGAGGATAAAATATTTCCATATATGTTCCATGAGAGCAATGATTAGGTATTTATATGTATAAAATCGACCAGTTTGTGATGACTAGTTTTCAGTGTGTGCAAACCATTTGAGACCATTTCCTAATCATTGTTTCATTGAGAGAATGAAGATGCTAGGGTATCTCCAATTCCTTGAAAGTGATCTATAGGTCACATTAAAATATCTGCAAGCATTAATAAGTTTTTAAACCTCATACTTTAGTGTTGATGAGGAAATCTTGTGATTATATGTTTAAGCTGCCATGACTATGTGCTTAAATCTGCAAAGAAGAGTGGAAGTGAAGTCATAATCCCTAAATTACAGTATTACAAGCATGTGGTGATGTATTGGACATCTCAAAGATCCCCCCTTCTCATTTTCATTACATGAATTGAATCCTAGATTGTTCCTCTTTCATTCAAGTTGAAGATTGAGATTTTGAAGCACATGCACCTAGTAGAGCATATGAGCTCTAACGATGTATTTGTTAAGAGAATAGTGATTTATAGAGTGTGTCAAGGATTTATAAGGAAAATTGAGGATATTTTTTATGTACACAAATTTTCCTACCACTTGGTGCATTATCCTTATTATCTAGAGAAAAATATTCCTACGCTAAGAAGAAGACAAGAAGAATATAATCATTACAAAGTGCAGATATCATACTGAAAATGAAATTTTTTCAATTGTTTCAAAGGTGCAGAAAGCTTAGGTATGTTTTATAAGTATTCATAGGTGTTATAAGTGTCATGAAAAAATAAAGAAAGGTCACTACTTGTAACTGATATCCTGCAATTGCAATGATTACATCGTGACAATTATAAGTGATGTCATTTAAAATCCTGCATCTGAGTTGAAGAGTAAAGAAGATGAAGGGGTCAAAAGAGGAAGTTTAATATGTGTTAGAGTATGTAATACTCATGTATATTAATTCCAAAAATGTGCAATAAAATATGTTTTTTTATTCATACACTAAATAAGAAGAAGTTGATGACGACATGAAGTTGGAGAAGTGAAAAGAGAGATTTATCCAAGCATTTGTGGGCCTAAGTGAGGATGAGTATAAATCTTCATGAATAATGAATTAATAGTTGTATGATATGATTAAGAGTCATAGGTATGAGATAGGTTCACCCAAGAATTTATGTACGCTTTTGAAGACTTCATTGGAAACAATATGAGATGATGAGAAAGGAGGTGAATCAAGGTGAATGAATAAGTATGATGAACATGAAGGAGATGAATAAGAGATAAAAATTTGTTGATTCAAGCAACTAGATGATTGTGATCAAAATTTTCTTAAGTATAATTTGGTTCTTAACAAAGTAAGGAGTTGATGCTTCCTTGTAATTTGTATCTTCCAAAAGCAAGGAATTGGTTCTTCCATGTCAAGTAGGTTTTTGAATAAATTGTTGGAGTTAGTGCTTCAAGTTGAGTGGGTGCTCAACCAATTAAAATCATTGTAATTTTTTATAGGACAATTTTCCACCATAGTTCATTGATTATAGTTGGTTTTTATCCCTTTAAGGGTTTCCCACATCAAACATTATCTACATGTGTGATTACTTGTTATTTTCTTATGTTTGAATGTCATTTTTTGTTCATGGTAAAGGTTTAGTAAGATTAAATGAATTGTTGAGTTTTAGAATTGTTTTTAAATATTGAAGAAGAACTTATTCACCCCTTCCCTCTAAGTGCTTGTGTTTTCTAACAATTGGTATCATAACAGGGTCATTTAGAAGCAAGTTTGATAACTTAGAGGAGGTCATTGAAGCAAAAGAATGGGTAAACTATATGAAGCAGTCTTTAAAAGGAATTTTGATAGTGCTAAGTCCATAATTCACGAGATTGAAAGAGAAAATCAAGTGTATGGACGATGAGCATGGTCAATTCCTCAAAGAGATGGAATCTTAAGTTGAGAGTGTGTCAAAATCCCTTAAGGAAAAAAATATTATTTCTTCAAGTATGAAGAAGAATTGAGATCCTTGAAATCTGAATTAAAAGAAGCAAATAACATGTTGAAGATGTATGGAAAGTTACAGAATATATCTAAAGTTCTTGATGAAATTTTGGATAGTCAAAGAGCAAAAATTGACAAGACAAGTGTAGGTTTCAAAGGAGAGAATATGGAGAAGTGTGAATATGAGAAGGAATATCCAAACAAACAAGAAAACATGAAGGAGGCCAAGGAGAAAAATTCAAGAAGGTATAACTTGGTTAGGCAACTTAATTCATCAAGGTATGAAAGATATTTTAATGGTTATTATCATACTTGTAATGGTTTTGGGCATAGAGTTAAAGAGTGTAGGAAGCTTTTCAAATATTACCATCCATCAAGAGATAAAATATATCATAAATCAAGTAATATCACTTTTTTCAATTTTCAAGAGAAGGGTCATACTGCTATGTATTTCCTATATGAACCATCTAGTCAAAATTAGAGGAATGAATGCCCTAGAGGTAAGAATGCAATTGTGTGTTGTTACTGCAACAAGGTTGGACATGGTAATAGAATTTTTTATGGTCATAAGGCTCTTAAGTTTGGATGGAATATTAGTTCACATCAATCTAGAAGCAAAAATTGTGTTGTGTGTTACAATTGTCATGGACTTTGACATTTTATAGGACATTTCTATCAAAATGAATCTTATATATACAATAGTAGGTTTCAAGCATTCAAAGGGAAAGTTAATAAGCTATTTAAAATTAATACCAATCCTAAAGGTGAACCTAAATCAGTCCTATTTGAGATAGTCATTGAAAAGAATGACGTTGAGCACAAAATTAAGGTCAAGGGAGATGATTCTAGGTTTGAAGAGGAAAAACGTGAAAAGAAGATAGAATTTTTAGATGATATAAAATATAAGGAATCAAAAATAATCATAGGAGAGCCTAATTCCACCAAGATATTAAAAAGTGTTTATAAAGCCAAGAAGGAAGAAGACAAGCCTAATGTAATTCATGAAGGACTTATAGCCTTAGCAGAGAGAGAGTAAATGAAAGAGGTGTATCTTGTATGTTTTACAGGTCTTTAATCATAATATGAATACATAGGAGATGAAATTATCATATCTGAAAGGACATTCAATAAGAATGAGAATATCTCAAATACAAAAGATAGAATATAGATTCTTTGAGTTCTTGTGACGACTATATACTATTTTAGTGATCTAACAAGCATTGTGTGTCTTCTCTAAGCCTATAAAATAAATTCATCATTTTAAGTAAGCATGGTGTTTTCTTGTACGTGCATTACCATATGTAGTTTTTTATCAAAGTATTCACAATGTTTTGAGTGTGTGAAAATTCAAAAGGTATATTTGTATAGCTCGTTACTTAAGGTCTATGTGCATGTCTGATCTGTGTAGGGTATTTTAAGGTCTTGGTTGATCATCTAAGAAAATAAAAGTGTCTTAATTTCATGTCTTTATATATTTTTTCAGGTCTCTTCTCAATCAGTCTATCTATCTCTGTTCAAGTGTGATGATATCCATCCCATTATTCAAGTATAGAGTTATGAAAAGAGTAAACATTAACCAGTCTATCATGAACTACAACTAGGTATGTTTGAGTCTTAACTAAGTTTCCTAGCTATGATAAGTGTATGTGGGTACTTTGTGTGAGTTTACAAAGGTTGAAGTAGTATTCAATAAGAAATGGTCCATGGTCTAATTGACATCTCAAGAAGAAGGTGTCAAGTTGTATACTAATCATATTTGAACAAGATGTAGGTGTCATTAGTTTTCTATATGCTCTATGAGGTGTTAAAGGTATATTCCATCAATGAAGGAGAAGTAAATTCCCTTAGGTAATCAGTGAATGATTATCAGTCTTCTTAAGGAGTTATTTATGATCATTAATTCATCAAAGTTTTTCATGTCTTATGAAGAATAAAAATAGGCAATCAAAGTTCTGTGAAACATAAAAGTGAAGGTTGGTCTAATAGTGACTTAGTTTTCAAGCTCCTTGATGAAATAATTAAGGATAATGAGGTCATGAAGTAACTCAATGTATCCTAGGTTCATTGAAGTATATGTAAGAGATGTCAAGTAGTCATGAGGTATGGTTGTGTTATCCCATAAAATTGGCAAGGGCAATTTTACAGATAACCCTACCAAAATTTTGTTCCGGTCCCTCGTCAGGGACTCCTTGCATTCGGAATGTTGCAAAATCCCTTCCCGGGAAATCTAGTTTTCCGAAATTATCCGTTTTTGGTCTTTTTTGGTCGGGCGCACCTAATGTTTATGCAACATAAATTGTTCATGCACCCCCTTTAAATCATTTGGTGCATGGTTTGAAGTGTCGACAGGCATTTTGGTGTGCCACTTGAAAAAGTGGTTGGAACATTTATTACAACCTCACCTATATATAGGCGCATCCACCCTATCATTTTCATCAGATAAGAATCACATGATTATTATTTTCCCTCTACACCTGTCAGCGTGCCTATCATTCTCATATCACGTCGTGGACCTAGTTTCATCTCTAACATTATATATATTCTTGGTAAGTGGTCCTTTTCTCTTTTGTTTTGTGTTTTGGTTATTGGCTGCTTGTTTGTGGAGATTAGATTAAATAAATCTGTGAAACCATGAACCCTCCCCCTAGTGTTTTTTCTATCCTTCCCCATGCACTCCCCCCTCTTTCCAGATCTGCTGGTAAAGAGGACTCTGTCTTCGAAAAATTTCTTGAAACTCTTTTTTTTAGCTTCTTCATCACCCAAGGAATCCTGCAAAAGAAGCTTAAACACATGTAAACCCCTCAGGGAAAAGAATCAAGTCTTAAAAGTAAGACTGTATTTATTCCTCTTTTTGCGCATCCGCCACCCCTGCATCCATGCAACATCAACTTTATTTGTGCCAAGTATAAACTGTTAACGGCGCAAGCACATCCATTATTACAACAACATCATGTCATGCATACCTTCTATGTGCCGTGCCAAGTTCCCCTGTGGCACATGAAAAAATTATGTTACACGCATTAAACCTATGCCCTTTGGCGCATCTTGTACCCGTGTAACATGAAAAATATTAGTGCCTGTTATAAAATGCATACATATGGCACAGGCACACTTCTACTTGCAACAACAAAAAAATACAACCTACAATATCCATGCGCCCTGCACCCTTTGGCGCTGATTTATCCCTTGCAGCACCCCTTTTCTGTGTGCCATACTATTTAACCCTATAATCTGTAGTATTCATGCACCCTACACCCTGAGGCCTTAAAATTGCTAACTCTTCCTTCTATCAACGCTTTAATGGAAGATCAAATAGCTAATGTGACTTTCTTGTGTTGGGTTTCACTTCTTCTTCTTGCAGATCAGCAACTGAGTTCAGAATTACATATGTCAACATCAAGCAAGAGACCTACCAAATCTAAAGGCAAAGAAAAGCTCACAGAGGAAGAAATGAAGTATAAATATCAGAGGGTCAGGATGCCCGAATCCCAAGCAGAGTGTGACCTGGATATCAGAGACTCAAAACTCAGGCACATTGATATGGAGGATTTATGGGCCAGAACCCGAAAGGTCACAGGAAGTCTGTGGATGGACAAACTGATGGGCAGTGGGCTGCATTTTGTTGGTGGGATCCCAGTTAGTTCCATAAACAATGAGTTCATGATGGTAGTAGCCCGCTGCTACAACAAAGATACATGATGTGTCCATAATGAGAAGGGCGAGGTCATAATCAACCTCACTGCCTGACACTTCAAAATAATGCTCAGCATTCCTCATCACTGGCACTTTTTGGCTGTAAGCCGGGAAGATTGCATCAAGGCTTGGGACGATAATGAGGATCAGTGTATGCAGTTGATGAATGAGGTATACCTGAAGAATAAGAAGGTGGTGACCAGATGGCCACAAGTCATTCATCGAAGTGATTTTTTAGAGGAACTCAGTGATACAATCACATTCCTGAGCAGAGTATTTGGGCTTCCTGATGCCCACTACTTTCACAAATGGATGTTGAGATATTTAGAGACAATGAACAAAAATGTGCACGATCAACACTTCGAGTGGGCAGAGATCATAAGCAGCACCATATCTGATCAGCTCCAACAACTTACCACAATGGGTAAGTTCTATATGAACTCTTACGTAGTTTATGTTGTGGCCTCAGAAAGGGATTATCCAACTTTAATGCAGTGCAGGGTTTGGCCCCAAGTCAAAATATATGAATAATATCTAGAATTGAAGCTGGAAAATAGTATCCCCCAGTTCACAAAGATTAATGATGCCTTCTTCTATGGCATCATCTACCTTTTAAGGCCAAACTTGACTCACAGTCATACGACCAAGAGCATTGTTGCAGCTACAGAGAAATGGGGAGCCTTGTTCACACAATTCCCCACCTTTACCTATCTAAGGGCAGTCAACTTCTTGCGGGAACCAACCAAATTGCCAAGATATGCTGGCCCCAAGTTGATCCTATTGGAGCTGTCGAGGTAGCTTATAACCTACCACGAAAAGTTCCTAAAGAGAAAGAACGGTGGAACTCCTTTCCCCCTCATAATGGGTAGGTATACTTGTCTCTCTCACCACAAAGAAAAGGATATGTTTACAGAACTGGAGCTGCTAAATCTGAAACATAACTTCATGGCAAGCGCAATTTTGACCCAAGGAATTGTCTGCCCAGGGCCAAACTTGATCTGATCCACAACCCACAGATCGAGGATATTTATATCGACCTATATCATGAGGTCGAGCTCAGGAGGAAAGACCATTCCTGCTTGGCTTTGGCTAAAATCATCCAGTATGGTGTAGCCATCATCCCAAAAGGTTATCAAACTACTGATCAAGAAGTTGATCAAGTATATCTTGACATGGGTGGGGACGATTGGCCTTTCACTATAATTGACAGAACCAAAGCACCTCAGACCATAGAAGAAAGGGTCAAGAAAACACTGCGGAGAATGGAGCATTGGTGCAGAATGAATGGCCTCATTTACCTCGGAGTTGATTTCACTACATCTCCGTTGGGCAACACACCTTCCCGAAAAAAACAGCTGCCAAAGGGCAAAGGGAAAGGAAAAGAGGGTGAGTCAAGCTCCACCCAAGAGGAAGCTCCTGAAAGTCCCCCTTCTGCTTCACAAGAACGGGTTGTAATCCCAGAAAGCTTAGAAGAAGAAGTAGCGGAAGATGTTCTGATAGGCACATCCACTCAGGATGTTGCCACTACTGTAACTATTGAGGTCCCTTCTGTCCCTTCTCCTTCTCCTCCTTCCCCTACTCGAGTGACCCAAGCGACCATTCCTTTGGTCATGTCCTCTCCCCCATCTTATACTGTTCCCCCTTCTTCATCATCCATCTTCTCTTCTCTCGCGGAGTTGTCCCCCACCATTTCTTCCCTCATCTCTCAGCTCCCTTCCATTCCTATTTCTACCTCCCCTGTAGTTTCCCTTCCTCCCGTGAGCACTTTCTCGGCTTCCCTCTCAATGCCACCTCCAAGTGTCTCCACGTTTTTTCCTTTTACTACTACAGCTGCTCCCTTTTCTATTTTTGGTCCTTCTCCCATAATTCCAGCCTAGATCTCCCAGCACCTGAGTCAAAAAAAGAGGAAAGTTCCCATTGCACCGATGGACTTCTCCGTCATCCCATCAAAAGGGGTCAAGAAGAAAAATCCTATAACCCACTTCTCTCAGAGTGCATCAGGGGAGAGAGTAATGGAGATAGCATACCCCAATCCTTTAAAGGATAAAAAGGATCTGTCTTCGATAGATTACACAGTGACCCAAGTCACAATGGGGACATCTTCAGAAAGTCTTCAAGGAGAGGCCCTATCTACAGTTGATACCCTTTGCAAGAAGCTCCAGGAAGTAAAGGAAGAGAAAAGGCTGTTAAAGGAGCAAAATAAACATCTTCTCCATGCCTTACAGAAAATGGGTAGTGCGCCTCCTACAACTGCCACCAAAACTCCTAAGCCTATGAGCTAGGATAAGATTAATGAGTATACCAAAATCGGCAAGCAGGGTATGACAGTTTCCACCTGGAGGAGCCAAATCCTCAAGGAAAGAGAGGGAGTAATCACCAAGTTCACCAGTTTGTATCAGAATATCAATCGAGCGAACAGAGAACTCCAGCGATAGCAGGACCCATCTCTGAAGAGCTGGACCATGCCAAGATGCAGCATGAGACCTTTCAGAAAATGTTCTACTGTTCAATCAAATATCTAGTCAAATTTGGTATCCTTGGTCACCCCAGAGCCCTCAACAAAATCCTTTCTACTTTGGATTATCGGGTTGATCAGCTGGAGTTCGTCCTGGAGAAGATCGACAAAATAAAGGAGGAAGCCCTGGATGCAATGCATCAAATGGAACAGATTTTCCTAAGAATGTCTCCAGGCTTGCTCACTTCTTCTTTCACCTTAAGAAAGGTTGAGGAAACTATTCAGATCTTCAAGGATATCGTTTCGCAGGGGCTGGGACCAGAGGTCACGTTCGACACCGAATCCATCAACAACCTATTGGCATGTCATGACTTTATTAGGTACCTGATAGAGGTGGAAAATGATTATTCCAAACTCCCAGAAAAGCTCACAGACGAGTGGGAGACTTACGAAGATATCAGTGATCGACACAAGTATCCTTCCCAGGATCAACTTCAACCCATGATCAGCAAGTTCATGGAGTATCGTGCCCAGTTCCACATCTCGTCTCCCGAGCAACAGCAAAAGCAGGATCCCCCCTTTCAGCCGCGGGACGACGATGAATAGTTTCCTTCTTCCTAACTTTCTCCTTGTAAATTATCTAAAGCATGTTGACACAAACGATGACATCATCCATGTTGCACCATGGGATGATGTCATCCACCAAAGTTGTCAAAAAGTCAACAAATGACTTTGTAATCTATTGTAAGATATTTTTGTAATTAAGTGGTTGTTTTACTTTTGTCTTCTTTTCTTCTCTCCTTCTATAAATACTTGAATACTTGTTGTATTTCTGTGGTGGATATTTTTTAGATGAAAAATAGAAGTGGGAAGAAAAGGCTTTGTACTTTTGTAATAGAAGAAAATATTAATACAAATATTAAGACTTTGTGTTGAATATGTGTATTATGGGCATCTGATCTTTCTTATGTCAGATCTATGCGTTTATTCTGTTGGATCTATCTCTACATTTTTTTCATTTAATTCATCAGTATTGCTTTATTCATTTATGCAAGTAGGTTTGGCTCTATTTACTACCAATCCCAAAACATAAACCCTCTGACCTTTCTGCTTTGGAATTCATTTCTTTTCTCCCTTCGGACCTGATCTTTCTTCGTCCTCTCTTTCATTCCTTTCTTTTCGTAGTTGGAAAACACCCCTACTGGGATAAGATCCAAAACCCTCGAAGGTAGAATATTCTGAGACTTGCACAGATTCCTGCTGGTAGAATAGCAATAATCCAGTTTCACTTTGTTGACTCAAAGAGGGGCTATGCCCTACACACTGTTGGCTCGTCTATCCATAGATCTACCCAAGTGACAGATTTTCAAACCAATAGGTTGTATTATTCATTGTCTCATATCAATACATGAAGAAGATAGGTGTACTCTCAGGCTAAATATGAATGATACCTAGCAATAATTCTTTATCACATTGACTCAACTTAGTAAGGTGGTCAAATATTGTATAACTATGATACTCATGTGATTTTATGGTCAGGTATTGAGGTTAAACTTATCAAGTTGAGTTTGATTTTCAAATTCATAAGTTTCTCCTAGTCAAATATGTGTTGAGCCAAAGATAAAGGTTTGTAATAAAGTTTCAAATAAGATAATAGTTCTATAAAATTGAGGTCATGATGTTATTTTTGTTTATCATTCATAAATTCAGTGGTATTAAAAAATTTGTTGCAAACATGATAATGTGTGTAGTTGTCAATCATCATCTTAAGAAGCATGAAACTCTTGTGGTATCTATCAGTTAATCTTATAATGAATAAGAGTTTTGCTATGGTGTCAAGGTATGTTGAGCATGATCTTAAAGATCTCTAGCATGTTTAGGTGTTGATTGAAAAAACATGGATGTTATTTTCATGGAGGAAAAATAAGTCATCTAGTATGATGACTTGATCAGACTATCTGATGTAAGGAGAAAATGATGCTTTACATGTAGGATTATGAGTTACATGATGCTAGAGTATGGACTCATGGCTAATGCTTCATGTATAAGGAGTATAATTATTTTTTTACGTCTCATGGAGATTGTATGAAGAAGTGTAAGGCATTGTAAAAAATGTGAAGATAAAAAATGATTCTCATTGTTGGTATACATTGTGTTAAACATGTACATGGTTGTTGGGGATGTGTATAATTGTCTCAAACAAGAGTTCAGAGTTTCCAATAGGGTTTGCATGGATATACAAGCCTTAAATGAAGTGATAGGAATTTTAAGGGGATTTTAAGTTGGATCAAAGAGATGGAATTGTAATAAAGCAAAGGATATTACATTTGTGACTTATTGTGATCATCAGAAGTAGGGTAATGATGCATTATATATATATATATATATGAAGATAAGAGGTGAGTCTCTCAATGATATCCTAATGCATGAAAATTTAAGGCTTAGTGGAGGACTACAATTTTGTGCAAAGATATCATTTTATGACATATTATTTCTGAGTTATTTCTCTTGAATACATAACAATATTGCATGTGTGTGAATATTTGGTCACATCATATGTATGGAAGGTTCAATGTGTGTGGTGTTGATAAATGACCTTAAGGATAAGCTAGAGTGATCATCATCCCTAGGAAGTGATGCTTGAAAGGGTGTAGGACTGGTTTGAGTAAATATTTCTCTATCTCGGGGTGTTATAGGTTGTTGGGGGTCTGAAATACTCACCTACATGTCTGAGAAGATTTCTTGAAGGAGGAGTTATGAATAATTTCCAAGCAGGTGATTTAGGTGTTAAATATCCTAAAATGGAATATATTTTTATGATTGCATGTCTACTCCAAGGGGGAGCACGTATGTGGCTCAATCAACTAAATTGACATGAAACAAGGACATAGTAGTGAAAAAGTGTTATAGTACTGTATTTATTTGTTTGATCCATATTCATGGCATAAATGTAAGGGGTGTACTTGAGTTCTTTTATTTTCAGTTAAATAGTGGTAGAATAATCCCATGGGAGAAACATGGGTTGTTTCATGTTGAATATGTACTTCTATACTAAGGATAAGTTTGGGTATTTTTCTTTGAAAGTTTTGTTAAGGCATATCAGTCCTAAATATTTCTTGCAACTAGTATATGGATTAATTAAGACTAGTTTTCAGTATCTTCAGTTGAGATAGGAATATTTGTAAGTCAGAAGGATATTATGATTCAAATATATGATTTTTTTCGTTTGTATGTTCTATGAAAGCATTTGTCCATGGGAGCTACAATGATCTCAAGTCTATGATGAAGATAAAACTAAATTCAAGGAGAAACAAGTTTGTAAGCTTAAATGATGATTTTGGTTCATGCTTTGAACTAAGAAGGGGTCTCAATAAGTTAATGAAGATGAAGAACATGTGCTAAAGGTATGAAATTTGTTAGTAATGTAAAAAGGGGGAGATTAACTAGGTTTTTTCCATCAATGAAAAAGTGGGGATTGTTGGCATGTGAGTACTTGTTGAGTTGTAATTGATGTAAAAGTCTAATTAATGAAAAAGGGGGATGAAGGATTGTAAGAGGAAGTTTGTAGTGAGTGTGACATGGCAAAACAAGGCATGGAATGTGTTCATGGTGTCATGATGAAGATCACCTAGTAAGGCTTGGCTTCTTGACTAACTAGTGAATTTTAGAGGCATGATAATGATGTATTAGGATGTCATGATGATTTCCTAGATGTTTGAGTAGGTGTGTGATGATGTGAAATAGACAGCATGGTGTACATAAGAGTGAAGGCATAGGTTTGAGCATGGATTATAGTTGGTTATCTAGACCCAACCTAGGTGCTTGTAGGCCTAATGAAGCATGTAAGTGAGTTGTAGAGATAAGTGATCCCATGAGGGCATGCACAGGTGTGAGTCATCTCGTCTCAAAGGTGTGTAAGTGAATTCATGATAAATAATAGGATAGGTTCATGGAATATAATTAGAAACAAGATTGACTAGGCATAATTCTAAGACCTAGTACAAGCATGTCTTGGAGTAAGGAGTAAAGAATGTCTAGCTATGTGATTCTTAAATTTATATGATCAGTTATTGTGGTCAAATTATAGATTTGATTTTGATTATAAATTACATAAGTTTTCTCCAAGTCAAATCGGTGTTGAGCTAGAGCTAAAGGTCTACAAGAAATTTATAAATATGATTATAATGTTGTAAAAGTGAGGTCATGATGTCGTTTTGGTTAATCATTCATAAATTTAGTGGTCTTCAAAAAGATGTTTCAAATATGGTTAGGTATGCAGTTGTTAATCATCATCTTAAGAAGCTTGAAAATCTTATGGTCTCTATCAATTTGCCTTATCATGGATAAGAGTGTTTTTATGGTGTCAATGTATGTTGAGCATGATCTTAAAGATCTCCATCCTGTTTTGGTGTTGATTGAAAAACATAGATGTAAGTTTCATGAAGGAAAATCATTCATCTGGTATGATGAATTGATTAGACCATCAGATGTAAGGAAAAATGATGCTTTCTAGGTAGGATTTTGAGTTTCATGATGCTAGGTGTGGACTCATGTCTCCTACTTCATGTATAAGGTGTATAATTTTTTTTTACGTCTCATAAAGATTATATGAAGAAGTGTAAGACACTGTCAATACTGTGAAGATATAAAATGAGTCTACAAGTTAGTATACATTGTGTTAAACATGTACATGGCTATTAGGGATGTCTATAATTGTCTCAAACAAGAGTTCAGAGTTTCTAAGAGGGTGTGCAGGGATATAATATCCTTGAATTAAGTGATAGGAATATCAGGGGGAGTTTAAGTTAGATCAAAGAGATGGAATTTTCATAAAGCGAAGGATCTTGCATTTGTGATTTATTGTGATTATTAGAATCATGGTAATGATGCATTATAGGTATGTGAAGATAAGAGGTGAGTCTCTCAGTGATATCCCAATGCATAAAAATTTAAGGATTAGTGAAGGATTACAAGTTTGTGTAAAGATACCATTTTATGAGGTATTCTTCCATAGTTATTTCTCTTGAAGACATAACAGTATTTTATGTGCATGAATATATGGGCACATATTATATATGGAATGTTCAAGACGTGTGGTGTTGATCAATGAGCTTAAGGATAAGCTAGATTTATCATCATACCCAAGAAGTGATGCTTGAAAGGGTGTAGGACTGACATGAGTAAATATTCCTCTGTCTCAGTGTGTTATAGGTTTTTGGAGGTTTGAAATAGTGTCCTATAGGTTTGAGAAGACTACTTGAAGAAGGAGGAGCTGTAAATAATTTCCAATCAGATGATTTAGGTGTTAAAGAGCCTAAAATGGAAGAATTGTTGATGATTGCATGCCTATCCCAAGGGGGAGCAAGTACGTGTCTCAATCAACTGAATTGACATGAAATAAGAACATGGCAATGAAAAAGTGTTTGAAGACTGTATTGATTTGTTTGATTCATAATCATGGCATGAATGCAAGGGTTATAATCATATTCTTATGTTTTTAGTAAGAAAGTGATAGAATGGTGTCAGGGGGACCAACTATTTCACCTGATTCTTAGACGTTTATTTGAAGTATTGACGAAACAGATAGGGTAACGGGCGTAGGAGGAATACCTGTTTTAATTTTGGTTGATGGGTTGTTGCGTGTGTATGACTTATGAATCCACAATTGATTGTGAGAGCTTCCTTTTTGTTAAGAGGAACTACCTGTAATGAAAAGGCAAGACCACCAAAAAGATTTAAACAATATGCATAGTGAACTACCTAGCGTGTGCTAGATCCGGGAAGTGTGATACTTCCTAGATGGCTATCAGTCCACTATTTTAAAAAATTTAATGCGAATAATAAAGTAAATCCTATTGTAATTTGAAATGATTTAGGTATCTCACTTAAAACATAATAAGAAAGATCTAATCTAACATGCTAGGCTAGAGTAGGATCCAAAGGTCAAATAGTTGGTTCTAGGTCTCTATAGGTATGACACAAGTCTCAGGTAGGTCACAAATGATTAAGGGGATGTAAAATTAGGTGGATAGGTCCTTATTCTGGGTTGTATGAGCACATACAGTAATCAATGCTAGTTAAGGGTGACCGACGATGGTTAGGAGTAACCGGTGTCGGTTACTGTGGGGTATTGGGGATGCCATAGAATGGGTTTGGGGTCTCCTTTGTGATTGCATAAAGGAATTTGGTTGGTCGGGATGAGGTGTTTGGTGATTTGGGTAGGATTTGGTGAGTTTTTTAATGGGTATATGAAGGGAGAATGTTGAAGGAGGTCAATAGATGGCTAGGTAAACAATATGTGATAATATAATGACAAAATGAAGTGAACCAGAGAAGTAGAATGTTTTACTTACTTGGATTATGATCCTCGACACATGTGAGTGAGGGATGGGGGTGTTGGTAAGATCTTGAAGGTTATAGGTGATCACCAATCGTAGGAGAGATTTTGCATGGGTTGCATGTGCATTCCTCTTTTCTTGGTTACATCATATCATTGTTGGGGTGGATGTGCAAGAGAAAATACTTGATCTCCTTCCTTGCATGTGTGTTCTCACTAGAATTTGATCTTAGAAGATGTGATATCTCTCAGGAAGATCTCAATTTTTGCTAACTTTTCCAATGTTTTCCAACCTTGAAAATAATGTTGTTTTTGGGGTTAAAAGGGTAACCAATGGCAATACCGACCTAATTGGTGATGGTTAGGGCTAACCTGCATCGGTCAATGTGGGATTTCCTAGGTTTACTAAAATAAGGAGATAGTCTTGATTTTCTTACATCTCATGTGGTTAACCCACAGATTAAACTAGAAGCTTCTTGTAAGCATGTGGGAATGTGGTTAGAGAGAATGTAGGCATTGATTTTTAGGGTTTGGGTAAGTCTTAGTTAGTTATGGCAACTTACTAATAATAGGTCTTAGGGTGAGCTGGCTTGATGAAGTGTCTAGGTGAAGTGTATGTGTGGATATTATTTAAATTAAGATATTTAAATAATAAATATGGTGAGGATAATGAATTAATTTAATTAAATTAATATTAGTGAGGTGAAGGGGGCCATGGCTAGGAGAATGTGATGAAGGGTGCTTATTTGTCAAGGGACCAAAGGGGAGTGTGACCTAATTTTAGTGTCTACATTTTTTTACTTTTTGTTGCGTAGCTTGTATTAGTAAGTGACGCTAACAAAAAATAAGATGTGGTTGCCCCATGTGTGGGTGAAGGTGATCCCCCTCAAACTAGGAACTGACGAGGTAGCAGGAAGAATTGGTGAGTGGTTTGATAAAATGTAAATGTGATGAAAAGAAAGGTGGGTAATGGGGGAAAGAGGAGAAAGGTCTACTCAGGTAAGCTAGGTAATGGGTCACGGTCAAAGGTAGTAAAATTCAAACTCATGCACATGTATAAATTACAGCACGCTACCGGGTTGAAGAGTATTCAAACTCTACATCATCTAAATTCGATAGGTTTATCCAAACGAGGTTGAAGTGATTCTGGTATCCAACGTATAGGATATGGTCAGGAAACATGACGTAGGCTAGGTGTAGGAACGTTTAGGTATGTTCCAGTACACCAAAGGTAGGGGTTAGGATAAACAGTTATGGCAATAAGCTAGGTAAGGTCATTGGGTCAAAAACACAGGTAACAGTGCCGTAAGGTATAGTAAACACATGAGGTCAAACGTCACGAGCGATGGTCCAAGTCCAAATATCTAGGTCATAGCATGGGTGAGGCAAAGGTAGGGATAAAATTAAAAGTCCCCAAAGGAGGACAAAGGGAGGTAGTAAACGATGAGGTCGGGAATGTGAGGGAAATGGTTTGGGTAAAGGTGGGGTGGGGTAAATGATCAAGGTGAAGGTTGGGTGAGGTAAAAAAAGGAGGTAGGGGTAGGGTAAAATGGTAAAATTTAGGGGAATGGGCAAGTGAGGGTGACCGATGCCGGTCATGGATAACTAACATCGGTAGAGGTCAACTGACCATGGTTTGGTAGGGCATGCAACTAATGTCGATCAAGGGTAACCGACATCAGTTAGGTCGGGTTAGGCATGGATCAAGTCATTTCATAGGCATGGTTGAGTTAGAAAGTAGGTGAATTTTTAATTCATTATTTTATGCAATGAATGATAATATGGGTCATATGTGAGATGTGGTATAATCTAAGCATGGTGATGTTAAATAAATGCTAGGCGTAATAAATGTATGTTGTGATAAGGATTTAAAATATGAAGTAACTCGTTGTTTGTTTGGTTTAATTTCCAATTTGGGATAAAAAAAAGGGAAACTAAGTGAGGTGTGAGGAACATGGAAGATGAATTGTTTAGGGTAGAGAATGGCCAATCTAACCTCCAAGGGCCCCATGCCCTTAAAGTGTTTCCTACATAGTCCCGACGAAAGGGGACCTCAGGCCGATGTAGTTCTCCTATGAGGTAGGGAAGAATATGATGAGGTATTAAAATGAGTTAGTAGGTTTTAGGCATGGTGTGGGTTTAGGTATGTTAGGTGTGGGTGGATTATAGTAAAGTGATGTAGGTGATGTTGATTGTGGAAAAAGAAGAAGATTACCCCAAAAGTAAGCGTCGAGGACCAAGTCTTGTATAAGGTAATCAAAACGTAAACAAAGACGATTTAAAATATAAGAGGGGGCAAGAAAGACACCTGATTGGGTAGGATCATACTGAGTAGATCATGCCTTGGAGGAGGTGATGAATGTAAGACCCTAAAGACATTGCATGATTGATTATTCTATAGTGAAAAGTAGTCACATGATCACCAAACGTCTAAATTCCAAGAAGTCCCTTGAGGTGGTAGGAAATGGGAGTGGGAATGGTAAGAAGGGTGAAAGGTAGTTAATTGTTATATGGTGTGAGGTATCATGCTCATTGGGCAAGAGATCCGAGGTCAAAATGGGTAATTCCATGACTAAAAAGGTTTGTTGTTTTGACTTATAGTTGAGATAGACTGATCGATGCAGGAAGTCTATATGGGATGAAGAAAATTTAACTCCTTGAGGTCTTCTTCAATCTATCGATGCAGGAAGCTTCAGTCACTCTCATTTTTTTTGTTTAAGCTTTACATAGCTTTCCTTCGAGGGAGCAGTCTATTTATAGCAGCAATTGTAGAGAGGAAGATGTCCTGTTGAGGGAGTCATCTTTTTATTAGAAGTTTTACTCAAGAAGTTATATCCCATGTGAGGGCTTTGTAGTCATGCAATAGACCAAGGTGGAGGATAGGAATCTTGTTCAAAAGGCAAGGTAGAACAACCATGGAATCTCATCTAAAGGTAGATGAAAAGTATCCATGAGAACCATGTTATGTGCAGTGTCAGGGTACACATATTCAAGATAAAGTAACAAGTAATGGGTACTCACATGATTCTTGTTTAATCGTTGGTGAGGTGTATGAAGTGAATAGCACTCAAGGGACTAGCATGGAAAGAGACAAATGGTGAGGTAAGACAACAAGTAAACAATAGAATGGTCAAAGATGCAAGGCGTTAAGTGGATCAGGTTTGGGTTTACCATCGAGTGAAGATAAATGATAAGCACTTGATCCATAAGTATGGGTCACGATGTATGTTCCAAGCCAATTACGAGAAAATTTTCCGCATTTTCTTTTTTGTGATTTTGTTATGTGTTGATTTTCTTTTAGGACAAGGTCTCCGACTTAGAAGGTCTGTTCATGGACACATTTTTCATAGGCATGTTTGATACGTTTTTGGTAAACCTGAAGGTGATCCTGAGTGTTAAGATGACATTTGTCTAGTAACTCTCACTGTGCTAAACGGTCCTCATGAAAGTCATCATCAGTGAGCATGTCATGGAGAGAAATGTAGAGTGAGGGGATCTGGACTTCGAGAGGTAGAACTACCTTTGTACCATAGACCAGAGAAAATGGTGTGGCCGTGGTGGAAGTGTGAATACCAGTATGGTATTCCCACAGGGAAAAAGGAATGTGCGTATGCTAATCCTTCCCAGTATCATTGACCACTTTCATGAGAATCTTGTTTAGGGTTTTGTTAGTGGATTCAGCTTGGCTATTGGTTTATGGGTAATAGGGTGATGAGAAACTTAGATGAATTCCAAAGGCATCATAAAGTTTTTGCAATGTTTTGTTTTTGAATTGTTTTCCATTATTAGTGATGAGGCGATGAGGAACACCAAAGTGACAAATGACATGGTGGTTAATGAACTCACATATTTTCTCAGCTTTTGTTGAGATGAGTGGTATGGATTCCACCCATTTTATATAGTATTCGGTAGCAATGATGATCCATTGATGGCATTGGGAAGAATAGGGATTGATTTCTCTGATAAGATCCAAACCCCATTGAGAGAAGGGCCAAAGGTCACGGGTGACCTGTAAGGTGTGACTGGGTGTATGATGAAGATTGGAATGTTTTTGGCATTTTACACAACATTTGATGTAGTCATAACAATCATAGTTAAGGGTCGGCTAGTAATAGTCTAGGAAAAGAATACGCTTAGCGAAAGTAAGGCCACATAAGTGACCTCCACATATGTCTTCATGAACTTCCTTAATGGTATAAGGAATTTCAGAACTCGTGAGACATCGTAAGAGAATACCATCAAAGCTGTACTTATAGAGGATTCCCCCCAAGATGACATAACGAGAGACCTTTTTAAGGAAGGCATGTTGTCCTTTATGGGTGAGATCAGGAGGTAAGATGGAGAGAGAAAGGTAGTCAGAGTATTGTTTATACCAAAGGTCACTTGGGTCAGAGGTGATGGTTCTAATGGAGTAAACATCATGAGGTAAATAATAAGGTGATTAGATTCATCGTATGGTGACAAAATTTTTATAATTAGTGAGTGAAGCAGGTATTTGGGAAGCTATGCAGGCCATGGTATTTGTAAATTTGTTTGGTTGAATATGGGATGGTTTGAAGGGTGTAACGATCAAAGGTGGTCAAAAGTACATCTACATAACAACTTATTACTCTTTTGGAGTAAGGAATGTGTTGATACTATATAGGTGGTACTCCCCCAGAGTGAGGCATTGAAAAACACATTCCAAGGGATCTGTGGTTAGTATATAGGTAGCATGAATGGATGAAGTGTCGGAGGTCAATTCGGAGGTAGAGTTAACGGATGAGGAAGATGATAGGTCAGCCGTGGAGGTTGTGGTAGTGGTAGGAATGGAGGAGGTATGTGTGGCTGAGGTAGCGACAGTACTGGTAAGAGGAGGTGTAGGTGAAGTGGTGGTGGTCACGGAGGTAGATGCTTTAATGGGTATGAGCACATCATTAGGTCAGTAAATCCATGTTGCATGTTTTAAGAGGTGATGGATCAGCTAGAATGGTATAGTTGTGTCCTTCGTGTTCAAAATTTACATAACAATGCAAAGTGGAAGGAACACAACCCATGACACGAATCCAGGGTCTGCCAAGCAATAGGTTATATTGGAATTCCCCCTTCAAGACGTAGAATAGTTTTGGAATAGTGTAGGGGCCCACGCGAATGTGGAGGATGACGGTGCCTAGTGTAGAGGTGATAGCATCATTGAATGAATGTAACATGATAGGATGTTTATGCATGTAATTTCCAGGTATGTGCATTGGATAAAATGCTAGCACCCCCATCAATCATCACACGGCATACCTGTATGTCATTGATGTGGGTAGAGATGAAGAGGGCTTGGTCTAGGTCATCATTTTGGTGTGGCGCGATCTCTTCCTCTGAGAAGCTAAGGGAGGCTACTTGGTGAATAGGGTGGGGTGAAGATGAAGGTGGTAATTTGGTGAGAGATGCTACATGATGGGGTGTCATAATGGAGGCTACGGGTGTAGGGTCATTGGGTAAAACCTCAATAGATTGAATAACCTCCATAAGAGCTTGACGATGGGATTCTGAGGTTTAAATAAGGTCATATAAGGACATCTTGAGGGGATATTGGTGTAATTGTTTGAGCATGGTGCGATGTGTGATGACATTAGAAATGAGGTACGTGGGGCCGCAGATAGTGATTTTAGGTATGGGTGCAAATGGTATGTTGGGTATAGGATTAGTTGGTGGGTTAATTGCCTTTTCTTTACCTTTATCCTTCTGAGCATGTGTAGTGACATGTATCATGTTGATCTTGAGGGGAGTTTTCAAATGGAGAAGGTGTAGGGTGAGTGGTAAAATGACACAACGGGAAAAAACCTACCGGAGGAGAAAAACCCTGTGAGGTGAGCTAGGCGCAATGACATTTGGGTGGTGGCATGGAAAGTTCTCTGATGAAAACCATGTTAATTTCAAATCTTGGGGGTGTCTCTAGGAGCTGTGAAGGTGGATTTTTTGGTTTTTGAGTGGACATTGTAGGAGTGGGTGTCAGTGAAGCAAGGTCCTTGTCGAGAAGGTTGTCGTCATTAAAGTTGGCTTCCAGAGGACATAACTAGATCAGGATGGTTTTTAATGGCTTGAAGTTCTCCACATCGTGCCCTGGCAGATGATGGTAGGCAAAAATTTTAGTATCATCAAACCCTTTTGGCTTGGGTTTGAGGGGGTTGTAAGGTCTGAGTGGCAGTAACGTGATGACAAAAGTCTCAAGGAGATTGGTTAAAATTTTGGCATAGGACCCTGCTAGTGGATCACAATGGGAAGTGGATGTGGGTTTGGGTGTGGGTGTTGTTGATTGTTGAGGAATGGTCTTTGGAAGATGAGGAGTTGATTGAGTTATGGTTTTGGGTGTTAGTCATGTTTGTCTAGGTAGGGGTATGGTGGATGAACTTGTAGGAGGGTGCGTAGTTGTTTTGACTATCTTATTGTGGGGTAGTGGAGTTTTGTTTTTCAGTTGCACCTTCTTGGGTAAAGGTGATATGGGTGTATGATGTCTATAAGGAAAAATGGATGGGGGAAGAGGATGAGTTACCAATAGGGATAATGGAGGTGCTACGAAGGTAGAGGATGCGGGTCGTGCAAGAGGTGTAGGGGACAGAGGTTGAAGTGTAGTGGGTAGTGAAGAAATTGTTGAAGGTATTAGAGGTATGGGTGGTAGCGATGCTGCAGGTGTGGGTGTAATTTGTGTTGGGCATCTGGGTAGGTTAGAGGTTTGTGAGGAAGGAATGGGTAATTGTGATTTTGGTTTATTGATGGGTGGAGGTTGCTTGACCATGTTGGGAAGTTGACGTATTAAGACATATGGGATATGTGAAGGTGTGATTAGTGCAATTGGGGTATGATTTTTATGGGTTTGGTGCTTTTGCTTTGGTGTCAGAGTAGGTGTGGTTTTGACTTTGGAGGATGTAGCTAAATCTAGTTTTATAGGTGGATGAGTAAGGTTGGTGGTTGGGGTGATCCCTAAGGTGGTAATAGGTTTAGTCGAGGCAAATGTTGTAGGTGTGGGTTTGGGTTTAGATGTAGTTTGAGTTATGGGTAAGGGTGTATGTGAAGTTATGATGGGTTTCGTTGAAGGATTTTTGATAGAGGTGGTTGTGTTTGGTTCGATTGGTCAAAATAATTTTGGGTAGATAGTGGAAGTATCAATAAGTGACATTTGCATCTGTGTTGAGACCGGAAGTAGAAGATGCCCCCATAATAAGGATCTATCCACATAAGCTAAGTGATCAGCCAAATGTGCTAATGGCACGTATGTGGGTGGAGTTGATGAGGACTTAATGGTAATTCCCATAAAATGTGTCTTAGAGATAGGAAATTGGCTAGCTTCAGCTTCCGTGGCTAGGAGAGCCGAAAGTAGGTCTACAAGATTTTGGGTAGCTGATGGAGAATGCTCACCAAGAGGCAATGGTATCTCAACTGGGTCTATGATAGGTAGAGGAGATGATGGGAGCTCCTCTATAGGTGGAGGAGATGATGGGTGCTCCTCTACAGGTGAATGAGGTAATGGGTGCTCCTCTATGAGTGGAGGAGGTATTGTGGGTACCGCTTCTCTAAGTGGAGAAGCCAAAGGTGAAATGGTCTTGATGTTATCGGAATAATCCTCCATAGGTGATGAAGGAGATGAAAGGTGTTCCTCTGTGGGTATAGGAGTAGGTGTAGTGGATTCCAATGTGGAAGGAGGATTTCGAGCTACGATTTCCTGTATGGAAGGAATATGGGGTAACTGGGAGGTGACAGGTACATCAGTAAAAATAGCGTGAACCTTGCGGGTATGAGCTTCATGAGTTGAGGTCTCACCGGTTTGATCAAACAAAGGGGCATCATTAGGAAATGGTTTTTTTAAGATGTGTAGGTTTTGGTTGGTAGGTGCGTTAGGATTATCCATGGTTAACTCACCTTTATCAAGCATTTCTTGGACAATATTTTTGTAAGTGATGCAATTTCCGTCACTATGACCCTTTACTCGATGATAGTTACAGAAATCATATTCTTTATACCATGTGGGCATGGGGTGAGTAGGGTCGAAACCAGTCTGTGGTTTTATAGGTGGAAGGGTAATGACCCTGGCTTTGATAAGATTTTCCAAGATAGAAGAGTAAGGTTCACCGATTGGGGTGTATTTCCGTTGCTCCCGTCTAAATTGAAAATTCTAGACGGGTGAGAGATTAGATGAGGGGGTAGCTTGATTTGATGGATGAGCTGGGCCAGCCTTGATTACCACTGCGTTAGCGGTGCCCTTAGCTTTTGAGTAATTGGTTTGTGGTTTGGAAGAAGAAAAGGTATCATTTGACTTGAATTCTGAATTCTTATTGCATAACTAAATTTTCTTCTCTTCAATGGCCCGAATCTATAACTTTTGTGCCATAGTGAATGTTTCATCAAATGTTCGGAAGGTTTGGACCTGCAAGGTCGATGAGATATGTCTAGCACAAGCCTGTGTGAAGAGCTCAATGAGTTCTATTTGTGGCAGTTGGAAGGTGAGTTGATTGATCAAGCTATGCCAACGAGTGACAAAATCTGTGATAGATTCATCCTCATACTGACACGTGGAGTATAGGTCATTCATGGTAACCTTCTTGACGATATTGATAGAGAAATCATCCAAGAAGGCTTAGGTTACCTGATTGAATGAGAATATAGAGTGTCTAGGTAACCCACTATACCAATCTAATGCAGGTCCAGTCAGAGACATGGGAAAGGTTCTCAAGAGTAAGGCATCATCGTGAGCGATCAGATAACACCCATGTTTGAACGAATACAAATGTTGCTATGGGTCTTCTTTGCTATTGAAATGATTGAATTAAGGAATTTCCCAATACACGGGATATGGGTAGATAGGAATGGATGGGTGGATCGGTTCATTACAAATCTCATCGTAGGTGAGAGTGTTGCGGGAGCCGGAAACCGATGCCTCGAATTTTTGCATCTTGTCCAACATCAATTTGATTCGGTCATTGGTAGGTTGCGATGATTGGGGGCCTCCTATAGCATGAGGGGGTTGGTTTTGGGCATATAACGAGGGTGGCACTCTAGTGTATGGTGCTACCATGTTGGTTGATTGAGAAGAAGGTAGTGAAACAGGGGGTATGTACCCAAAGGGAATAATAGATGAAACGGGAGGTGGCTGATAGTATGTATATGGAGGTGGAAGGGTCATGGTATCCCTAGTGGCAATTGGGGCTAATGATTATGGAATGGAAAGGACTATGTTCTGAAAAGGGTTAGGGGTCTCCAACACGGGAGGTGGTAGTGTAGCTATGAGTATGTGTGAGACATTAGGGGTGGATGAGGTTGCATTGTGGGTAGTTGTCAAGGGTATGGTGGATGTGGCAGGTGCGACAGAGGTGGCAGACGTGGTGGTCATAGTGGCTATAGGACCTAGCTGCGAAACGACCGGGGGTAAGGTAGATGTGGGAAACACAGAGCCAGATGGGGCCACTACAGGAGTGGGAGAGAGAGTTAGGGGGATAGATACGGGCATGTCGTATATCAACTGACCTATGGCATCTCGAGTAGATGAATGGGAAAGGTAAAACTACAAAGCGACAGGGTTTTGGTCAAGGAGTTGTGCGAACTCCTCATCTCTGGTAGCGATAGTGATAGGTTGAATGGGATCCATGGCTGGTGATAAAATGGAAGGTGGTGAAGGACTAGGTGGGAGTGGTTGAGAACTGGCGTAAAATATGAGTGCACTTTCTTGTTTTCGGGTCAGCACCATGTGAACCAGTAATGATCAGGTAGAGTTTCTTCTCTATAAATGACACAGAAAAATAGCAAGAACAGGTGAATTTGACGGTAAATAGTGTATTAGGTACCAAATGTGGGTTGGGAAATGAAATAGTTCAACCAATGCCGGTTAGGGAAAATCGACGCCAGTCAGGGGTAACCGCTGTCGGTCACTGTAGAAAATGGATAGTGAGTAAAAAACAAGGTAGGAGGTCAAATCTAACAGGTATGCCAAATATGATGAGTTTTACAATGTCAATGGGAATGATGGCAGTGAAAGGGACTATGAAAAGTGGAAGAAGATGAATAAAAATGTCCCTTTAGGTATGTTAACAAAAGGACCTGGAACCGACTTCGGTTGGGTATAACCGATGACAGTCAAAGGGTAACCAACGACGATTACTATGAAATTGAAATAATGATGAAAGAATAGTGGTTGTGAATTGAAATTTGATGTGGAATCAAACCCAAAATTATGAGAATGTTGATAATATGGTCCAGGCACACTCAGGTGAAGCTAGAATACACTAGCTATGATGAGGATCATGCAAGGATGAACAAGAAAAAAAATGAAGAACATGCTCTTTCACCTCAAAACACAAGCCAAGCAGAAACACTAAGAAAAATGTGATCCTAGGAGTTCCTTTTCTATTATGTTCATTGAGCTTATGTTATTTAAGAACTGACACATGAATTATAAAATAGATTATTTTTGGTGAGGATGGCTTCCTACAAAGAAGGAGATCTAAAATGTGAGGTTTAATGTATGTTATGGTGGGGGCGGGCCTCACTCTGAAGTATGAATCGACAGAGCAGCGAGTTGGGTGCCCACTGTGTCGTGATCGTGTGATCACCTACACCTTCTTCCAGGTAAGATGTTGTTTAAGAATGTGTGTATTTTGATTTTTTGTGAGGTTTGGTAAGACTCAGAGAGAGAGAAAGAGAAAGAAATTGCTTTCTATGGTTCGTTTGTGAACCATCAGCTGGTCATGACTTCCAGCGTATAGGTTACCCGTAATTAATGTGAGCTAATGCAATAAATCATAATGCAATGAAATTATTTTTAAGCCCAAATTGAAGTGTGAAGTTGGATGACACAAAAATATGAAAAGGAAGAGGGATTCTATTTCACTATAATGCAGAAAACATGAAGAAATGGTTATTTTTAATTACACCAAGAGAAATATTTCTTTTAGAGAAAATAGAAAGAAAAGGTAGGTTACCAAGGAAGAAAATTAATGTGTATGCTTTTCATAAGGGAAACAAACACACAAATTTTCCTAGGAATGAATAAAATTCAAGGAACCCCGGATGGGTCCCACTGGGCGTGCCAAAATGTTTCACTTGATTCTTAGACATTTCTTTGAAGTATTAACAAAACAGATAGGGTAACGAGCGTAGGAGGAATACTTGTTTTAATGTTGGTCGATGGGTTGTTGAACGTGTCTGACTTCCGTATCCACAACTGATTGTGAGAGCTTCCTTTTGGCTAGGAGGAACTACCTGTAATGAAAATCAAGACCACCAGAAAGAGTTAAACAATATGTGCAGTGAACTCCCTAGTATGTGCTAGATCCGGGAAGTGTGATACTTCCTAGACGGTTGTCAGTCCACTATTTTAAAAAATTTAATGTGAATAATAAAGTAAATCCTATTGTAATTTGAAATGATTTAGGTATCTCACTTAAATCACAATAAGAAAGATCTAATCTAACAGGCTAGGCTAGAGTAGGATCCGAAGGTTAAATAGTTGGTTCTGGGTCTCTGTAGGTCTGACAGAAGTCTCAGGTAGTTCACAGGTGATTAAAGGGATGTAAAATTAGGTGGATAGGTCCCTGTTCTAGGTTGTATGAGCACATACAATAACTGATTCTAGTTAAGGATGATCGACAACAGTTAGGAGTAACCGGTGCCAGTTACTGTGGAGTTCTGGGGATGCCACATAATGGGTTTGGGGTCTCTTTTGTGATTGCACAAAGGACTTTGGTTGGTCAAGATGAGGTGTTGGGTGATTTGGGTAGGATTTGGCAAGGTTTTTAATGGGTATATGGAGGGAGAATGTTGAAGGAGGTCAATGGGTGATTAGGTAAACAATAAGTGATAATATAATGACAAAATGAACTAAACTAGAGAAGTAGAATGTTTTACTTACTTGGATTCTAGTCCTGAATGCCTGTGAGTGAGGGATGGGGGTGCTGGTAAGAGGTTGAAGGCTATAGGTGATCACCAATCATAGGAGAGCTTCTGCATGGGCTGCATGTGCATTCCTATTTTCTTGGTTAGATCATATCATTGTTGGGGTGGCTGTGCAGGAGAAAATACTTGATCTCCTTCCTTACATGTGTGTTCTCGCTGAAATTCGATCTCAAAAGATGCGATATCTCTCAAGAAGATCTCAATGTTTGCTAACTTTTCCAATCTTTTCCAACCTTGAAAATAAGGTTGTTGTTGGGGCTAAAAGGGTAACCGATGACGGTTCCGGCCTAACCGGAAATGATTAGGGCTAATTGGTGTCGGTCAAGGTGGGATTTCCTAGGTTTACTAAACTAAGGATATCCTCTTTATTTTCTCAGTTCTCGTGTCATTAACCCATGGATTAAACTAGAAGCTTCTTGTAAGCATGCGGGAATGTGGTTAGAGAGAATGTAGGCATTGATTTTTAGGGTTTGGGTAAGTCTTAGTTAGTTATGGAAACTTACTAAGAATAGGTCTTAGGGTGAGTTGGCTTGATGAAGTGTCTAGGTGAAGTGTATGTGTGGATATTATTTAAATTAAGATATGTAAATAATAAATATGGTGAGGATAATGAATTAAATTAATTAAATTAATATTAGTGAGGTGAAGGGGGCCATGGCTAGGTGAATGTGATGAAGGGTGCTTATTTGTCGAGGTACCAGAGGGGAGTGTGACCTAATTTTAGTGTCTACACCAACAAGGGTTGTTTCATGTCAAACATGGGCTTCTATAACAAGGATAAGTTTGGTTCTTTTGCTCTGAAAGTTTTTTTACCGAATATCAATCCTAAATATTTCTTGGAACCAATATATAGCATAATTAAGCCTAGTTTTGAGTATATTTAGCTGAGAGAGGCATATTTGTAAGTCAGAATGATGTTATCATTCAAATATATGATTTTTTTCATGTGTATGTGCTATGAAGGAATTTTTCCAGGGGGATCTATAATGATCTCAAGGCTATGGTGAAGACAAAAATAGAGTCAATGATGTAGAAACAAGTTTGTGAGCTTGAATGATGATTTTTGTTGATGTTTTGAACTAAGAAGGGGTATCAATAAGTTGATGAAGATGAAGAACATGTGCTAAAGGTACGAAATTTTTTATTAATGTAAAAAGGGGGAGAATAACTAGGTTGTTTTCCATTAATGAAAAATGGGGGGATTGTATGTATGTGAGTGCTTGTTGAGTTTTCATTAATGCAAAAGGCTCATTAATGACAAAGGAGGATGAAGGAGTGCAAGAGGAAGTTTGAACTGAGCATTACATGAAAAAATAAGGCATGGAATGACTTCATGGTTTCATGATGAAGATCATGTGGTAAGGCTTGGCCTCTTAACTAACTACTGATTTATAAACACATGATAGTGATGGATTAGGATTTCCTGATGATTTCCTAGATTTTTGAGAAGGTGTTTGATGATGTGACACCATTATCATGGTGTACATAATAGTGTAGGCATATGTTTAAGCATGGTTTATAGGTGGTTATCTAGACCCATCCTAGGTGCTTGGAATCCTAATGAAGCATGTAAGTGAGTTGCAGAGTTAAGTGATCACGTGATCGCATGCACAAGTGTGAGAGATCTTGTCTCAAAGGTGTTTAAGTGACTTCATGATAAATAAATAATAAGACATATTCATGGAATATAGGTGGAAAAAATATTGACTAGACCTAATTTTATGACCTAGTACAAGCATATTTTTTTTATTATGGAGTAACGAATGTCAAAGTATGGAGTTAATAAGGTGGGAAAATAATGTCTAGCTATGTGAGTCTTAGGACTTATGGTCAGGTATTGATGTCAAATTATCAATTTGAGTTTCATTTTCAAATCCATAATTTTCTCTCGGTAAAATCTGTGTTGAGCAAGAGCTAAAGTTCTATAAGAAAGTTTCAAATATGATAATAGTACTTTAAAAGTAAGGTCATAATGTTATTTTTATTGATCATTCATAAATTTAGTGTTCTTCAAAAAAATATTGCAAAGATGATCATGTGTGTAGTTTTCAGTCATCATCTTTAGAATCTTGAAAATCTTGTGGTCTCTTTCAGTTCACGTTATCATGGATAATAGTGTTGTTATGGTGTCAACGTATGTTGAGTAAGCTATTAAAGATATCTAACATGTTTAGGTGCTAATCAAAAAACATGGATGTTATTTTCATGAAGGAAAATCAGTCATTTGGTATGATGACTTGATCAGACCATCAAATGCAAGAAGAAATGATGCTTTCCATGTATTCTTGTGTGTTACATGATGCTAGGTGTGGAATCATAGCTCCTGCTTTATGTAGAAGGTATAATTTTTTTATGTATCGTGGAGATTGTATGAAGAAGTGTAAGTCACTGTCAAGACTCTGAAGATAAAAAAAGAGTCTCCTAGTTGGTATACATTGTTTTAAACATATACATGGTTGTTGGGGATGTGTAGATTTTTCTCAAACAAAACTTCAAATTTTCCAAGAGGTTGTGTAGGGATATATAAGACATGAATGAAGTGATATAAATTTCAAGGGGAGTTTAAGTTGGTTCAAAGAGATGACATTGTCTTAAAGAAAAGGATCTTGCATTTTTTTCATATTGTGATCATCAAAAGTAGGGTAATGATGCATTCTAGGTCTTTGAATACTAGAGGTGAGTCTCTCAGTGATATCCCAATGCATGAAAAGTTAAGGATTAGTGGAGTACTACAAGTTTGTGTAAAGATATGAATTTATAAGGTATTATTTATGAGTTATTTCTCTTGAATACATAGAATTATTATATGTATGAGAATATATGGTCACATCCTATGTATGGAAGGTTCAAGATGTGTGGTGTTGATCAATGAGCTTAAGGAGAAGCTAGAGTGATCATTATCCCTAGGAAGTGATGCTTGAAAGGGTGTAGGACATGTATGAGTAAATATTTCTCTATCACAGGGTGTTGTAGGTTGTTAGGGGTTTAAAATAGTGACCTACATGTCTGAAAAGACTACTTGAAGAAGGATGAGCTATCAATAATTTCCAAGTAGGTGATTTAGGAGATAAAGAGCCTAAAAGGGAAAAATTATTGATGACTGCATGTGTACTCAAAGGGGAAGAAATTATATGGCTCAATCAACTAAATTGACATGAAATAAGGACATAGCAATGAAAAATTGTTTCAAGATTATATTGATTTATTTGATCCATATTCATGGCATGAATGCAAGGGTTTTACTTGTATTCTTGTGTGTTCAGGTATATAGTCGTAGAATGATCTCAGGGGGAGAAAAAAGGTCTTTTTCATGTTGAATATTGACTTTTATACCTAGGAGAATTTTGGTTCTTTTTCTCTGAAAGTTTCATTTAGGGATATCAGTCCTAAATATTTGTTGCAACCAGTATATGGCATAATTAAGCCTTTTTTTAGTATATTTAGCTTAGATAGGCATATTTGTAATTCAGAAAGACGTTATCATTTAAATATATGATTGTTGTCATGTGTATGTGTTATGAAGGCATTTTTCCAAAGGGAGCTACAGTAATCTCAAGGCTATGTTGAAGACAAAAACAAAGTCAAGGAATGAGAAAAAAAGTTTGTGATCTTGAATGATGATATTGGTTGATGTTTTTAACCAAGAAGGGGTCTCAATAAGTTGATGAAGATAAATACCATGTGCTAAAGGTATGAACTTTTTCATTAATGTAAAAAGTGGGAGAATAACTAGGTTGTTCTCCATCAATGAGAAATGAGGGATTGTATGCATGTGAGTTATTATTGAGTTGTCATTGAAGTAAGAGGATCGTTAATGAAAATAGAGGATGAAGTGGAAGAGGAAGTTTGTAGTGAGTGGGACATGGAAAAACAAGGCATGAAATGAGTTTATAGTGTCATGATGAAGATTACCTAATAAGGATTGGCTTCTTGAGTAACTAGTGACTTGTAGAGGCATGATAGTGATGTATTAGGATGTCATGATGATTTCCTAGATTATTTAACAGGTGTGTGATGATCTGACATAGTCATCATGGTGTACATAAGCATGCAAGAATAGGTTTGAGCATGGTTTGCAAGTGGTTATCTAGACCCAACTTAGATGCTTGGAAGCCTAATGAAGCATGTAAGTGAGTCAGAGAGCTAAGTGATACCATGAAGGTATGCAAAAGTGTGATACATCTTGTCTCAAAGGTGTGTAAGTGAATTCATGATAAATAATAGGACATGTTCATGGAATATACATGGAAACAAGGTCGACTAGGCCTATTTCTAAGACCTAGTACATGCATGGCTTGGAGTATGGAGTAAAGGAATCTAAATAAGGGAAGTAAATACATGAATTGTGTGTTTTATTAGTGTAGAGATAATTTGGAAGGTTATATATGTCAAGATTCATCTAGTGGAAGCATGTTTGAGGTATTTTAGAGGTGTGTTCTTGAGGAAAAGCTAGGTATGCATGGTATAAGTCTTAGTGGAGGATGAGTTTCAAATAGTTTCAGACTTAAATGAGCATTAGGACATGTGAAATAGATTGACATAGTGTTGTGGACAATGTATCATGTCAATATTCAAAGGGAGGAGAAAGAAAAATGATCATTTTCAGCTCAAGGGTTGAGTTTGATGTGCTCATTGGTACGTTAAGTTTCTGCATGGTGACCTAAGATTTTCATCAAAGTTATGGCATAGAGTCAAGAAAATTTTGCAAGTGGAATGAGTTAAAATGATGACTTGTTCTCTATGAATGATCCCTAAGAATTTAAGTAGGTTCTAAACCCTCCTAAAACCCTCTCTTGAAAGTGATGGAGAAGAATTGAATCTTTTGGTCATGAAATGACTTGGAAAAGTTGAGTTGATGAATTGGGATTGTAGAGGATTATTCCTAATTCATTTTGGTTGTGGTCTCATTCTCTAAGTTAGGTGGTAAAGTATAACAATATGTTTTTTATGAAGAAATTTGATGGTATAGTCAGGTATAGAAGGTTCAAGATGAAAAGTATGATGTGGGAGAAAGCTTGGGTTGTTCCCTATGTGTCCATGAGAATTTTTAGGTAGTTTTTTTGCATAATTTTGGTGAAATAGAGTAACTAGGATTACCTACACTTTTTTAGGATTTATAAGGAATTTATAATAAACTAATTATAAATCCACAATATAAATTGTCGAAGATTATAGATTATGATGCACAGTTAAATTAACCATATATTTAGTTGATTATATATTGCATATTACAGAATGTAATAACATGAGCTGAAAGAAAATAATTTAGTAAATTGAAGAGATGATAACACAAAATTTATAGTGGGGAAACCTGAAGGAAAAAAACTTATTTAGAATAAAGCACTGCATGTTATTAAGATTTCATATAGGATTTTACCTAGCACTTCCACTTCACTCCTCGGTCTCACAGAGATAATTACATAACTGTTTTTTCTTGCAATTGTGCAATATAATCATCTTAATTATGTTTTCAATCTGATATATCTTGATATCAATTAGGTACCAATGTATACGAGGTATCCCCACTCGACATAATTACCCCAACACTCCCCCTTAATGTTAAGTGGGAAAACAAAAAACCATGCCAAATTACTTTTTTCTACAAAAATATTTACATATCCATAAATCATCAACGATGATTCAGGACAACATATAAACAAGGGAAATCATACAGATATTCCCATACAAAAATTCTTAGGACAAGTGCTCTATATATGAAGAATTATATAATATTATGGATCCTTTTATAAAACAAGGCATTCCCATAACTAATGCTTTGCTGGGATTTACAAGAAAATTCACATAATGTGAACATTTACTTATCACAAAATAGAGGAAGCATTATAAGTCTAAAACACACCATTAAGAGAAGGCATTGTCATGTAAACTACCCCTTAATGGAAATTTTGATAGGCCCATTAAAGCAAAAAACTTGCAAAACTTTATAGAACACAATGAATTTGTGAAAATATCTGTAACGTGATCTTATGTCAAATAGAACTTGAGATCAAAATCACCATTTAGGACTTTCCCTCGAATAAAGTTCATATGAATTTTTATATTCTTCGTCCTTTGATGTTGAACTAGATTTTTTGTAAGAGAAATCAACTTTGGCTGTCATATAGAAGATTATTTCTTCCTTTGACGCCTATATATAGTTCATCCAATAATATTTTTGGCCACATTACTTCCTTTGCAACTTCCATAGCACTTCTATACTTTTCTTCAGTTGAAGAGATAGACATTGTAAGTTGCTTCTTGCTACTCCAAGTGATGACACCTGCACCCAACTTGAAACAATATCCTTAAGTAGATTTTCTATTTATAGCATCACCAACATGGTCAGAATCACAATAGCCAAACAAATTGTTCATCATCACAAGAAGAATAATACAAACCATAATTAACTATCCCTTTAACATAATTCAGAATTCTTTTCTCCATTTTTGAATGATCCTCATAAGGATCGTACATAAATCTTGAGAAAAATCCTACAACATATGAAATATCAGGTCTAGTAATAGTCAAATAAATTAGACAACTAGTTGTATATACAAAGTAGGATCAAATTTAGCACATGTAAGTTAATGATCTAATTTTACACCAACTTCAATAGGAATAGAAATAGGTTTACAGTAAATCATGTTAAATCTTCTAAGTAGATTAGTATCAAATTAACATTGAGATGAAATAATAGATTTATGATCTTATAACCATGCCTAGAAAATGATTTATCAAACCTAAATTAATCATATCAAAACATTGTTTGAACCTTTATTTGATTCTAACAATTAAATTTTTATCACTGTTAGTAATCAAAAGAGCATCAAAATACAATAAAATAATGATAATATTATTATTATCAAACTTAACAAATAAATCATTATCAGAACAATAGTTAGAGAAACCAAGAACCTGAAAGAAACTATTAATTTTAGCATACCAAGCTCTAGGAGCTTATTTAAGACCATACAAATACTTTTTCAACTTACAGACATATAGTTCCTTACTAGATTCTTCAAAACCTTTAGCATGACGTATGTAGATTTATTCTTATAGATCGATATTAAGAAATACATTTTTAACATCCATTTAGTTAATTTCCCAACCATATTTGGCAACCAAAGAAAGAAAAATTCTAATAGTGCTCATTTTAGCTACAAGAGAAAAAGTCTCAACATAGTCAAGATCAAGTTTCTGAGTGAAACCATGAGATACCATCCTTTCCTTGAATTTTTCAATTTCTTCTACATAGTTATATTTGATCTTATACAACTACTTGGATCCTAAAATGTTTCGCTTAGAAGGAGGGACTAGTTACCAAGTGTTTTTTTAATCAATGCATTGTATTCATCTTTCATAGCCTAGATCCATCTATCATCTTGATAGGATTCTTCAAAATATTGTGGTTCAACCTCATAGAGGTTCATCAAGGCATTATAATAATGTTGACTATGAGTTACCTTTTTAAGACTAACATGATGAGAATCCTTAGCAATATTTTGAGACCATTTAGGAATCTTGGGATACAACACATTTTGAGATGAATCCCCCTTAATCTCCATCATATCTAGATCAGGATAATCATCCTCTCAAACTTCTATTTCTATATTTTTGGGAGAATGATTATCAAGCTCTATTTCAAGAGAAATGGAGGAAGGTTCTTAAGCATAAAAAAATGTCTTTTACAAGACATGAAAGTTCCTTTTTTCAACTATGTAATGTTTGAAAGGGTTGTAGACTCTTAATCATTTAGCTCTACAGCCATATCCAACAAAATACAAGAATAGGAGGTTGGGTCAAGATTCTTCCTTTTAACTTTTGGAATGAAGATAGAAGGACTACCAAATATTCTTAAGTTAGAGATCTGTGTTTTTTTATTTCTCCATACTTCATAAGGAGTAGCTTGATTAAGATACTTATTAGGCACTCTATTAAGGATATAGACAACTGTATTCATAGCTTCTTCCCATAAAAACTTAGGCACATTAGATGCATGAATCATAGTCCTAGCCATTTCTAGGATAATCATATTCTTCCTTTCTGTAATGCCATTTTGTTGTGGGGAATAGGGACTAGTCAACTCTCTTTGAATCCCACATGACACATAGAACTCATTAAATGTTTTTCTAATATATTCACCTCCATTATCAATCCTAATTATTTTTGTTTTTTAGATTAGAAAAATTTTCAACTAAGTCTTCAAATTCTAAAAACTTAGACAATACATCAAAAAAATTCTTAATAAAATAAGACCATGTCATCCTAGAGAAATCATCAATCAGGAAAACAACATACAAAGAATCATTGAGAAAAATAACTTCAAGAGGACCCCTCACATCACTATGAATCAATTCTAATAACTGAGAAGAGTTTGGATCATGATGTTTGTGAAATGGTTCAACATATTACTTACCATGTAGGAAAATTTCACGATGTTTCATGATCTAATTTCATCTTAGGGAGACCAATTATAGGATTTAGTTGAGACATGTCATACAAACTTATGAAATTCACGTGTCCTAATATTTCATGTTAAAGTTGAATATCATTCCTAGAAGAGGAAGAAAAACAAGATTCAAACACAAATCCATCAAAGATATATACAACCATTTTTTTGAATACCATAAGCAATAAAATTATTGATTTCATCATTTACATACCATTTATCTTGCAAAAAAATAACTTCAAAATTTTATTTGGTTAACTAAGAGCAAGAAAAAAGATTATTTTTCAACTGGGGAACATACAAGGCATTCCTAATTATACCATTTAACAATTTAACATTTCCACAACCTTTATACCTAATGATGGAATTATCTCCTAAATATATATGTTCCTCACATTTAACAATATCTGAGAGGATACCATAAATAAAGGTCATGTGCCTAAGGCACCACTATCTATGATACATTCATTTTCATTTGAAGATGAGATCAATATACAAGGCAATAGATTGCTCAACAATATTTTCATGGTTTTTTATTTTTATTTTTATTTTTATTTTTATTTTTATTGTTAAATTTATTATTTTTAGTATTTTTAACAAACTTACTTGATTTCACATGATAGTTAGACTCTTTATGACCAAACTTGCCACATTTGTTACATGTGTCAATGAATTTTACTTTAAAATTTTGACTTTTCTTAACAAGAATAGATTTAGGATTGGAGTTTAAATTTTGATCTGATATTAGATTTCTAACTAGGACTGATATTATTTTCTCTTATGAGGGGTTTTATGATTATGAGATAATAATTCTTGAGAATTAGTTTCTTTTGAATCAAATTTTTCCATTACCCATTCTTCATGAATTAACAAGATAAGACAAAGTATCCAAATCTAGCATATCATTCTCATTCTAATATTTAGAGTTAAGAATGGAAATATAGTTCCTAAATTTTTCATGAATATTTATCTGAATAATAAAATAAAGAATCTTACCCTGAAACAATTCACAATTACAATCATCTAATTGAGATTTAATGTTTTTTAATTTTAGCTAGGAAATTAATGATGTTCTCATCCCGCTTCATGGGTGTTGTAAATAGTTCTTAAATTAAATTAATTATCTTGGGTAGATAATTTCCTTTATGCATGGTTTATAATTGTTTCCATGCATCTATAGGAGAATCCATATGACCTATATGTAATAAAAATTCATCTTTTATGCTTTGCAATAGGAAGGATAAAGCTTCTTGAGATATTTGAGAGAAGGAGCTAAGGCTTTTAGGAATTGTTTGTCTTCTAGTGGGTCATTTTTCCAAACCATTTACAATATCCCATAACTTTCTAGCCATAAAGAAGGATTTTAACCCTACTATCTAAATACCGTAATTCATTCCATTCAATAATTGAGACTTATCCATCAAAAAACTAGTATTACTGGCCATTTTTAAATGCTCAGATAGAAATGAAGACAAATACGACTAAAATACGAACCAGAAGAGCCAGACAAAGACCAATAATAGGCTACATATTTTTTTAGCAAAAATATATATGCACAACTCATTAAAAACTAAAAAACACATGCCATGGAAGGCCACAGAGAAAAGACCTAACCTTTACAAATTTTAAAACCCACATCACAAAGGAATTCAAGACCTGCAGTACAAAGAAATTTTTAAAACCACAAACAAAGAAAAATATGACACATGTCGAAGATCAAGATAATGAAACATGACAACCGCAGTACGTAGAAAATTTTTAAACCCATGGAATAAAGAAATTTGAAAACCCATGGTACAAAATAAATTTTAAAACCACAAAAAAAAGCAAAATACGACACATGTCGAAGATCAAGATATAGAAACATGACACATGTCAAAATTCTAGAAAATTCTAAAGTATATCCCCTGGGTAGATGTGAAGTCCCCCAATTTTTTTCAAAACGAATTGATTATCAAGTCTGTAACATGGTTGACAAGTCAACCAAAATACGTGAATATATATATATATACACATATAAACTAATAATGTGAAAAAAAAATACAAGTGGTGATTTTCTATTAGATCAAACTTAGCAGTGTAATAAACAAGTCAGAAGACCAATTAATAGAAAAACAAACAGATAAATTACACACAAGTGTCGTTAATTTATTGGATCACGTTTTTGCACTCTGACATGATTATAACAAAAGGAAAAAAATGAGAAATAACATGGACATGTCCTATTGGTTCGCAAATGAAAACGTGTTTAAAAAATGAAAAAGGTGGCTTAACCTTGTTGGTTAACCATCAACATGTTTAACAATAAATAGATAATGCAAAAGCAAGAAAAATTTTGACACCGTAAAAAAAACAAAAGTACTTTTCATTTTTCTATTGGTTCACACTTTACAGTGAAACCTATATTACTAACGTAATATTGACCACACGTGGAGCCTATTCAAAGGCTCACTTTTTGCAACTCTAATAAAGAATGAAAAACTACAAAAAGGTGGGTAATTATTATTGGATAATCCACTACCACAATTAAAAACCTGACAATTTTGAAATGTGAAGATACTTGGAGAAATATTATTGGCTCAAACTTCACATATGATAGAACAAGCTAACAGAAGAATGAAAATGTGAAATACTAGGAGAAATTATATTGCCTCAAATTTTACAAGCGTCAAAAGAAATAAAACAAGGGACTAATAATGCAAAATAATTAGATTAGTTCTATTGGCTTAGATTTCACAAAGATAGAAAAAAGATTACACAAAACAAACAACAAAAAGAAATGTGGAATGACCTTATTGGCTTGCATTTCACAATTGATAAATAGATGAAAAAAAAAATGACAACGTGAAGCTAGATGGAGCAAAATTATTGGCTCTAGCTTCACAGCAATAGAACTTCGTAGAAAACAAAAATATCTATACAAAAACTAACTCGGATAAACCACTTGGAGCTTTATGATTGGCTCAAGCTTTACAAAAAAAAATATGTAAACAAAACTAACTGACACTATGAAGCTACTTGGAAATTTATGATTTGTCTGAGCTTCGTAAAAACGTATCTAGCAAAAAAATGCTATTTATTATCGAAACAGACTTAGAAGTTATGAAAAAACTGGATCTAAAGAATTCTTTCAGATCCACAAACAAAAACAAATACAATGGTTGTAAATGGCATGAAAAACTTCAAAGAAACTTGCAGACAGTGAATTTAAAATGCAAACGACCAAAAAAAATTGCAGAAACACAAGTGTATACATACAAATGCACAAAAATGATCTAAATAGATAATTAACCAATATTTCAAAAATATTTAAGTGGGAATTTTAATTTTAAACCTCGTTATCTTGAAATCAATTGCAGAGCAACTAGGGCTTTATAGATCCATAAATAAACTTCAAGCTTCTTCAGTCTAGAAAATTAAAAGCTTCCAGGTCAATCCTACACATGTATAATCGTCATCTCTGATACCATGGTAGGATGTATAAGTAATGTATAATAAACTAATTATAAATCCACAATATAAATTTATGAAGATTATAGATTATGATGTACAGTTAAATTAATCATAGATTTAGATGATTATATATTGCAGATTATATAATGTAATAACATGAGCTGAAAGAAAATAATAGTAAAGTAAAGAGATGGGAACACTAGATTTATAGTGGGGAAGCCTGAAGGAAAAAACCCCACTCAAAATAAAGCACTGACTGTTATTAAGAATTTCACATAAGATTTTACCCAACACTTCAACTTCACTCCTCGGTCCATAGAGATAATTTTAGAACCATTTTTTCTTACAGTTGTGTAAAAAAATCATCTTAATGATGGTTACAATCTTATATCTCTTAATATCAATCTGGTACCAATGTATACATAGGTCCAATCCCTAGAGGGATCACAATGAAACAATTATTCCATTTCACTCTTAAATGTGGAAGACCATCGTAATAAATTTTAATAAATTAAACTTTAAAATAATATGGTGTGTAAATCAGTGGTCCTCCCAAAGAGGTGTCCCCACTTGACATTATTACCCCAACATGCTTAAGGCCTAACAGGGAAAAACCTATTCAATTTTGTTTGAAAGGATTATGATGTGAAATCTTGTTGTTAAAATGAAATGTGAGCCTGGACAATTGATATAAGACAAACATGGTATGTTGAATCTCATGACTTAATCAGGTGAAGGGATTTTGTGTCCAAGTTCAAATGGTCTAAAATGTCTCACTAGCCCTATCAAGAAGGTCCGAGGAATGGAAGTGAAAATGCAAAATTATCCACATAACCCATGAAGGTGAGATATTGAAGATGGAGTATATTTCTCTAGTTAATTGTTCAATGCATTGGTTGGACATGAAAGTGAATTTTTTTGTGTTGGAATCCTTTAGGACAAAAATAGTTTTTGATATCTTAAGACCTAGTGTAAAGAACCTTATAAATCAAATATTTTGAAGCTATATGCCTTGAATTGATGTATTCCATGAGTTTAATAAATTTAATGAGGATCAAATCTTTCTATATATGTTCTATGAGAGCCATGATCAGGTTTTTAGATGCATAAACTTGACCAATTTGCAAAGACTAGTTTTCAGTTTGTATATAACCTATGAGAACTTATCCTAATCAGTATTACATGGAGAGAATGAATATTTTATGGTATATCCAAGTCCATGAAGGTGATAAAGAGGGAACATACAAGTGTCTCCAAGCAATAAGAAGTTTTGAAACCTCATACTTTAGTTTTTATGAAGCAATCTCGTGACTTTATGTGTAAGTTGACATGACTGTGAGCTTCAAGATGAGAAGAAGAGTGGAATTGAAGTCCTAAGAATTTTCCTACATCATTCCAAGCATGTGTTGACGTCTTGGAAATCTTGAAGATCCATCCTTACTATTTTCATTGCATGACTTGAATCGTAGAGTGTGCCTCCTGCATTCAAGTTGAACACTAAGATTTTGAAGCACATGCACCTAATAAAGAAAATGATCTCCAATGGTGTCTTTGTTCATAAAATGGAAATTTATAGATTTTTCCAAGGATTTATACAGGAAAAGGGAGGATATCTTTAATGTATAAAAATCCTTCCTACCACTTGGTGCATTGTCCATGTTAGCTAGAACAATAATATTCCTATGTGAGGAAGAAGACCAGAAGAATATAATTGTTACAAAGTGTAGATGTTAGATTAAAAATGGAATTTTTTCAGTTTCTTCATAGTTTATCATGATCAATTATGTTTTATAATTTTTCATAGGTGTTATAAGTGTCATGAAAAACTGAACAAAGGTAAGTACTTGTAACTGACATCCTGCAAATGAAATGATTTCATTTTGAGAGTTATGAGCATTGTCATTTAGAATCTTACATCTGATTTGAAGAGTCAAGAAGATGAAGGGGTCAAAGAGGAAGTGTAATAGGTGTTAGATTATGTAAAACTCATGTATATGAATTCCAAAATGTGCATGAAAATAAGTTTTTGATGTTTACATTAAATAATAATGAGCTAATGAGGACATGAAGTTGGAGAGATGAAAAGAGAGATTTATCCAAGCATGTGTGGGCTTGAGTGAGGATGTGTAGAAATCCTCATGAAAACTGAATTTATAGTTGTATGAGCTGATGAAGAGTGAGAGATATGAGATAGGTTTATCCAATAATTTATGTATAAAAAATGTGCATGAAAAAATAATTGTGAAGACTTCATTGTCAGTAGTATGAGATGATGAGGAAGGAGGTGAATCAAGGTGAGTGAAGGAGGATGAAAATAAAGGAGATGAATAAGAGATAAAAAAATGTTGATTCAAAAAACTAAATGACTATGTTAAAAAATTTGGCGTTCGTAAATTCTAAGTGGGTGCTTAGCAAAGTAGGGAGTTGGTGCTTCCATGTAAGTTGTAGCTTATAAAAGTAGGGAGTTGGTGATTTCATTTCAATTAGGTGTTTGAATAAATTGTTAGAGTTAGTGCTTCAAGTTCAATAGGTACTCAATAAATTTAAATCCTTGTAATATTTTTAGGAAAAAATTCCACCATAGTCCATTGATTTCAATGGGGTTTTCTCCCTTTAATATTTTCCTGCATTAAACATTGTCTTCATGTGTGATTGTTTGTTATTTTCTTATGTTTGAGTGTCATTTTTCCTTCATAGTAAAGGTTGATTAAGATTGAATGAATTGTTGAGTTTTAGAATTGTTTTCAAATATTTGAGTTTCTCATTGTTTTTGTTTTCCAAAATGTTCTCTAGTGTATTTCCTTAGGATTTCAAGGCTAGCAAATGAGGTAGTGTTACTTTGTTATGTAGGGTTCCCTAGATGAGTTTTATAAGAGAAGATGACCTAGATAAAGTATAAGACCTAATGAAATATTTGAATTTAAAAGAACATGGTTAGGATATATGTCAATGTAAGACTGTACAAAGAGGTAAAGACCATACAATATGGCCCTGACCAAACTCTATGGTCTTGAATAAAAGTAAAGAATGTGTTGAATGAAGTTTAGAGCTGGTAAAAGGATTTCTCTCTATACATTTTGTTGCATTTAGTTCTTTAGAGGTATCAACATGTCATTGTGTAAGGATAAATAACCTAAACAATGAACCTCATAAATAGATAAGTGTAAATGGATAAGTTACATTTATCATAGCAAGAGTGCATATTCAAATCAAGGATTGCAAACATGCAAAATGCCAAATTTTACTCTCTACATTATGCACTCCTTTCCTGATATCCTTTTCCATACATCTTCACAGTTTTGTCACACACTCTAAGCATTCATCTAAACCCTTACATTCTTCCATGCTCTATCCTTGGGCTTCTGATATTTCTTCCACATATCCAAGCTCCTCCTTTGCAGTCTTAATTATTCTAAAATCATTTTTTTCATGTCCTTGCACTTTTCATACACTCACTACCATCACAAATAGCTTCCCTCATAATCTCCATGTGCCTCCAATCCACTAAGCTAAGTAAAATTCCACCATGCTACACAAAATACTACATGCATTAATCTGCTTTATTCGTTTGTTCATACTCTACTTTACCAATCCTTTCATACATTATTTCACACCCACTTTTATTATACACTCCACACATACTATGATCCTTTACAATTTCTATTTTTATAAGTACTTATGAAATTCCCTATAATCTACCTCTTACTCTATGTTGCTTCAACTTTCTACTCCATGCACTTTCCAACCTCATGTGGACTTACACTTAACCGAATTAGTGTAGAATTTAATTGAACCTTGGGTGATCCTAAACAATTAGGAGACTTAGGAGTGCCAGAGACACTATATAAAACATGTGTGCAAGAAGGCTTATCAGGAGAATTATAAGGATGAAATGCATAAATGTGATTAGATAACATGGGAAGATGAACCTCAGAAGAAATACCTTGGATTATGACCAATTCTTGTTGGTGAATGATATAACAAAAATGTAATGATGCTAAACCCAAGATATTTCAGAGTCACATATGATAAATTACATATATGACACAAGTAATAAGATTGGTAACAATGAAACCCTAGGTGAAAGAAATAGGATAAAAGACTTGGCAGATTTTGCGATTGATCTTGCAGCATGTTGGACTGTAAAAATGGTAAACATAAGGAGCAAATTGTTTCAACCATTCCTTGCAAATTCTAGAATTAACGGATATGCCTAGATTAGGGCACCTAGATTAGGTCAGGGGTACTTGGGTACTAGAGACCTCTGTTGGGTGCCCGTAATTGTGAAAAATGGTCAGAAATTGATTCTTCTTGTGTTGCAATATGGTAGTTGTACGCACCTAAAACTACATGAGCTACTTTGGTGGGAAAATGGTTATAAAAGTCCCTAGTGATGATTCAAGATCCGTTCAAGAAGGTGTTAGAGCTCCAAAAACCTATTCGCAGTAGAATAGCAATAAACCAGTTTTGCTTTGCTGTCTTAAAGAGGGGCTATGCCCTGCACACTATTGGCTCATCTATCTATAGATCTGCCTACCCGATAGATTTTTGGACCAACAAGCTTCTAACTCCCCATTTTGGGAATACAATACTTGAACTCTATGTTTTATGCCTCTTTCATGTCTAAGATGCTTCTCTGAGGGGGCAATATGTATGCACCCAAAATTACATGTGCTCAATTGGCAAAAAAATGGTTATAAAAGTCCACAGTGATGATTCAAAATCCTTTCGAGAAGGTTTTCAAGCTCCAAAAAGTTATTCAAAGTATATATGTGTAGCCTAGATGGACTTACTTGTCTTTTCCTTGCATTTTTCTATCTTCCCCCTTCTTTCTGTGCTTGTTTTGGCCTTCAAAACCATAGTTGCTGCCCTACCTGGGTGGTAGTTCATAAACCACTGCCCAACCTTGGGCGACATTCCTAAAACCACCACCCTGGGTAAGGCAGCAATCCTACCCAATTTTTCCTGAATCTTCATGTGAGAAATTGCATGCGACGATTCACTTAAGTTTGCTTTTTGAGTGCATTCGTGAGCTGATTTTGCTAAAAGTAGCATCGTTTGCTTGGTTCTCCTTGTTCCTTCTATTTTAAATAGATTTAATGAGTGGAACTGCCTCTTCAATTAATTTTACATGAAGTAACCTTCCATCCTTCATTCATATGTATTTCATGCTTGTATTGAAGAAAAGGGCCTGAGAATTTTGTGTATCTTGCATTGTTGTGCTACAATAATCTTGCTAGGAATTGCATAGCCAAGTTCAGATCTCTTGTGTTATCTTTCTTCTACTTACATTACATATAGATTTCCTACAAGCTACCATCGCTCAAGCGTCATCCTCTTGTTTCTGTTGTTTGCATTCTCAAATCCTTGGACTCACATGAACACTCAGAGAAATAAAGGAAAGAATTGAGGGGGACAGATTCTGATACTACCTGATTTGCCAATTTTCTTGCTCTTCCAGGTTGGAGTTGCGTATTTGTTTGCTTTGTTTTGTCAAATTGTCAATTGCATATCAAATAGAGTAGAGAAATAATTCATTTCAATTAATTATATAGTTACAAGTAGAGCAAATCAATAGGAAGTTTTCCCTTCAATATTACCAGGGAGGTTGTGGGTGAGCAATAGCTCTTTTAGAGTCATGATTTGTTCTTCACTTCTATGGTAGGGTTAGAAATATTTTATTTGAATTAGAGTATATCTTATATTTAGATTCCCACATCTACACAGATAGCTAGCTACATCCGGCCAATTATTTTTTTTTAAAATCGTTTATTAGATTAGATGCATTGTCTGAAAAGTTAAAAAAGAACAAAAATATTTATTTCCATAGACTAGTTTATTTTATTGCTTTGTCCTAATATATTGGAAAACACCAAAAATATAGTTTAGATATCCTTTGATATGTAGTTTATTTACCAAAAAAAAATCATTTCATATTACATGACCATCAATGGTACGTAACAAGAAAATACCTACAGTTGCGATCCTCTGGTCCCACAACCCAATGGGCCAGAGTTAATAACTGACATTGACACAAGTTTGTTCTTGACAATATTACACACACTCACCACATATTCAGAGAAAATAAGACAGTTAGAGACCTTGAACATAGCTTCTAATCAGGCCTATGACTTTTCGAGTGCTCTTGGAAATAGGATTTGATTGCATGCATGACCATACAAGGGCCTCAGTCTCAACAAGTCTTTGGTTGTGACCCACAGGTCCCGCAACCCAACGGGCCTACTAGTCAGTTAGATATCGACACTAGCTTACACATGTAGGTTCATATCTTCACTGCTTCCACCTAATATTATCACATAGCTTTCATGGTTGATTATAACAACCAATCAGGTTAAGACTTTCTAGACAAGACCAGAGAATCACTCTTAGTTACTACAGCTTCACTTCATCTCTTGTCTCAATTTCCATGACCTTGTCTAGAAACCCATGCGAGGCCCCTACAGGCTACTTTCCACGTATTTTGTAACCAATCAATAGAATCTCGTCTGAACTATATGTCGATTGGAGTCTCCAAGTAGCTATCATATCAAACCTTTCCATCACACTCCTTCAGGTTAGGGGAGAATTCTTTGCCTTAGATTCATAGATTCTATTATTTTGTGTCAAAGACATAAGGTTTCCCAATTATCTTGATCATTGCCATCATTTTCACTCACATTTCAAATCCACATCAGTTGTCTTAGCATGACCCTGGGAGGTCGGGTGTGAAGAAGGTCACATGTTGATTTTTTGTCATACAAATTTGTGAACCCAATGTGAAGAGCTAGTCTCTAAGCGTTTCCACTTTCGTTCATCCTTTATTCCGTAGGTATTCTTATACCCCCCGAATATGTCGAGATATGACGAGTATGGTTGACCCATTCTAGGTTTCGACATGTACCAGTACCAATCAAACATACCACAATAGTCACCTTCACTTTTGACATGGGCAGACAATTGCTCATCCACTCAAAATCCTCTGCTTCAGGGAGCCAATGTTGGTTCTTCTGTACACATCAAAAAATTGGATCAATTCACTCAGACTTATCCTCTTGAACAATCAAGTTCAAATAACATGACATTCACTGGTGAAATTAGTTCATCTCCTCAAGTATTTTTTTGACAACCCATTACCATACAATCCGATCAACTCCCCCATCTTGATGAGGAGTATTTAGCATGGTATGCTAGGAGTGAGCAACAATTCCAAAAAATGAACCAATATTTCGACAGGTTACAAGGACAAGGGGATGTCCTACTTCAGAACAATAATGTTACCCCTCCACTAATTGACAATACAACCAATGAGGGGTGGTAACATCGTGAACAATTCATAATGGGATACTATTCTCCTCAACAACCTCCAAAGGTTCAACCAAAGGCATCTAAGCAAGGTATCACCCCATTAATGGGAGATGTCATTTCAGATTTGGTTGATAAATTTAAGGAGTTAGAGCTTGCCCAGAATACACAGAATTCATATGCTAGGAAAGCATAGGCTCCTTCCTATTCACAAAAATATGGGCAAGTGTCGACCGCATAGAATCCATTGGTATACATGAATACTCTAAATCATGGGGACTTGTTAATGGGGACAAGTACCTTGGGTATGCCTCCTCAAGATACATATGGATATCTACAATAGGTGCCAGCTGGAAGTGTGTTTTTGAACTCTATACCAGCTAGAAAAGTAAAGTTCCCTATCTTTGATGGTGGAAACGTATGCAATGAGGACTTATTCAGAATATTTCAAAGAACCCCTAGATTTCTCCATTCGAGAAGTCATGCTCCCGAGACCCTTTCCTAATCTCCCAAAGTTCAAAGGGGAGGGTGATTCAAATGCCCACATCAAGGCTTATGTAACAGCCATTTGAGAGCTATTCCCATGGGATGCAGTCGTTGCAGAAATTTTACCTAAGATGCTTGAAGGTATTTCTCTCGACTAGTATTATAGGATATTGGAGGCTTCAATACACTCATTCAAATAACTCATGTCAAATTTTATCAAATATTTTGATATGAACAAGCTACTACGACCAGGAATTAGGGAGTTTCTTCATATCAAACAAGAACATAATGAATCCACAACCCACTTCATTCAGAGGTGGCGAAATTTTCTCTACTCTTCCGCAAGTGATCCAAACATGGATCAAATGGAAATTTGTGATTTATTCCTTCACTCCCTCAACAAAGAGATGAAGGAAGATGTTACCAAATTCCCATTAAGGAGCTATGAAGAGGTGCTAGAGGGTGCCCTTCGAATTGATGAAGTGGTCATTGACAGTGGTCGTAAGACCTATGGAACAAATGGGAAGTTAGTTGTTCCTGCTCAAAAAACTCCTAATTATTCTAACAACACAAACAACAATCAAGGACCGAATATCCTTAACAAGAATCGTGGAGTCACGACTGATGGAGTAACTGATCAACCCAAAAATCCTAACATTGCTAATCCCACCTATTTAAGTGCTATGAGTAACAACACGAATAACAATAATAATGGAAACAATCAAAGAAATAACAATTTTTTTCCCTCGGTAAACACTGTGGATTTTAATCATCCCTAACAATAGTAACAACCTCAGCCACAAAGAAAAATGCCGACCCCAAGCGCTAGTCAATACCCCAACCAATTTCAGAACCAGCGGTAAGGGTTCCAAAGTGTTAATTATAACAGTCAACAACCAAACAACAACTGTGGTTTTAGACCACAACAAGTGAAAAAACAAAGGCCTCAGGATTATGATCCTAACCTATATTGCAGTTTCCATAAGGTCCACAGGCACGATGCAAGAAATTGTCGTGATTGTAATAAGTTTTTGCAATGGTTGCCAGAAGACAAAAGACATTTGTTTGTCGACATGTTTCTGGCAAACCCAACTACACCTAATTAGAATACTTATATGGGACTAGTGTCTCCACAGAACACACAATTGATAATATTCAACGATCCTCTTCACATGCATCTAAAGGACGGTAGACTCGATTCTAATGGTTTGAATAAATGTATTTTAATCAGGACCCATGATCATGAAGCCTCGACTTCATCAAACCCACAGGTGGCACCTCCTTTGGATGGTCGTCAGCAAATTAATATTGTAGGTTTGGTTGAGTTAGATGTTGAACCCCAAATTAATGTTACAACAAGAGCTAGAGACTATTCATCGCAGCCAGTTCTGATCTATCTAGTTGTGTTGGATAATGTTCATGACACGCTAAGCAAGCTAGTACGGTCTTATGACTTGATCAGTGATCTAACCGAGACCTTTTCACACATTTCCTTTTTATATCTATTGAAGAATTCCCCAGCTCATCAAACCACTCTCTTGGAAGAACTTGGTCTTGACCATTTGGCTAACGTTACCCCACCACCAGAAGTGTAGATAAACCATGTATACTTTGATGTTTTCCCCCCAGGGCAGCCCGAAAGGGATATTGGGTTTGTATTTGACATAAGCAAAATGCCTACATATGCTGAAATAGCTCGTAGAGGAGATCTAGCTTTGTTTTTGCAAGTTTGGATCTATAAAAACTATGTGAAGCGTGCAACAATCGATGATGGGGCAGCAGTTAATATAGTTCCCTTCTATTTTCTTTAGAAGTTAGGATATGGGAATCTAATTTCTCCTCGACATAAAATACATTGAGAGGCTATGATAGTCTCAAGGAAACCTCGATCGGAACCATAGTATTACCAGTCACTCTTGGGCCCAAAATGGTGCTTACTGAATTTTATATTATAGATTGGGAAACCAACTATAATATGATCCTTGGTCACCCATGGATTCACTGCATAAAAGAAATCCCATCCACCCTATTCCAAGAAGTCAAATTCCTACATTTAGGGAAATTATTTGTCACCCAAGGTGATCCAAAGCCCTTTGACATACATCTAACCAACTTAAGGAAAAAGCCAGGGGTCCACTCTAAATTTGAGCTTCCCACAAACTAGTTACACAAACTAGCAAACATGTTACCAAAAGAGAAGTTGGTTCCCACAACAGAATTAGAGGTTACAGGTTTGATCAAGGGTATTTTGGTAGTCAAGGATGAGAGTGTTGTTGTAGAGACAGTATCGCTAGGAATTACAACAAATATTGTTCAATTATTATAAAAGGATTTTCCTATCCTTCTACCCTTTGACTCCATGTGTATGGGTCATGATTTGGGGCTTGGTTCTCTTCTAGCGCATGAATTTTGTATGGTAGATGTAACCAAGATAAAAGGAGAACTTACAAAGGATGACTCAGCATCCGTATTCTCGATTTATTGTTGGACCCTCCATTTTGATGGGGCAAAGTTTCACTTCGGTGTCAGGACAGGGGCAATCCTTACTTCACCTGAAGGAAGGGTTTTTCCTTTTGCTTTCAAACTAAATTTTGAATGCATGAATAATGGGGCCGAATATGAGTCTCTCTTATTAGGCCTCATTATAACTAAGAGAATGTGCGTCCTCAATATTAGGGTGTTGGGTGATTCACAGCTAGTCGTAAATCAGGTATCCGAGGTATACAAGACTAGGGCTGAACACTTACAACTTTACAAAACTGTCATGTTGGGCCTGAGTAAGGGGTTTTATTTTATATATATTGAGGTAGTTCATGTGAAAAAAACCTTCTGGCAGACTCTATAGTGACCTCCACCTCATGCTTCACTCCAACTAGTGATTTAGAGGACACCAACTTCACAGTTTCACTCTGCACTGAATCTTTGATTCACAAAGCACCAGTAACATCAATTTTAACATACGTGGAAGCTAAAGAATAGCTTGATTCTTCAGACCCTATTAATTAGGATGAGTCAACCTTAAGTTGCTTAAACGCTCTGGTAGAGTTGCATCTTACTTCTCAGGAGTTAGACTTTTCCCTAATCCCATGTTCCTCCTCTTATTTTGGCAACCCAATGATTGAGTCCTCTCTGGGAAAAGATCTTGATATTTACGATATTAAAGAAGAAGGTGATTTGGATTTGCCTCCATCCTCACCTGAGTTTAAGGAGGGTAACACCTCCTTGATCAAGGGAATGATTGATATAAACATCCGAATAGAGGAAGAACCAAAAATCTTAAGACTAGGGTCCTCTCTAACTCTGGAGGAAATAGAAAGCTATACCCAAATCCTCAAGGAACATCAAAAATCCTTTGTGTTTAGTTATAAAGAAATGATGGAGATTGCACCCCACATCGTAGTTCACAATCTTGTCACTAAACCAGACGCTAAATCAATTAAGTAAAAATCAAGACCTATGAAGCTAAAAGTGGCCCTTATGGTAAAGGAAGAGGTAATGAAGCTTCTCCAGGTAGGATTCATCAAGCCCATCAATTATTCACAATGGGTATCTAACATCATCCCCATCCTCAAAAAGAATGGAAAGATCCGTATTTGTATAGAATTCTAGGACATTAACAAAGCTTGTCCCAAGGATGATTTTCCGCTACCATCCATTGATGTTATCGTTGATGCAATAGTTGGATTTGATTTCTTGTCCCTCATGGATGGGTTTTTGGGATATAATCGAGTCAAAATTTCTACTGAGGACCAAGATAAAACTACATTTATAACTCCTTGGGGAACCTATTGTTATGTCATCATGTCATTTTCTCTTAAGAATGTCGGTGCTACATATCAACGAGTAATGACCTACATATTCCATGATCTTATTCATAAAATCATGGAATCCTATGTAGATGACCTACTGGCCAAGGCCACGAAGTGCTGCAATCACCTAGAGGTGATTCACATCATTATTTCACACTTGATTGAGTATAGTGTCACATTAAATCTGGAAAAATGTGTATTCGGTGTGACAAGAGGAAACCTCCTGGGTTACATTATATCTTCACAAGGGATCGATGTTGACTCGGTGAAAATCTGGGTTGTGTTATAAATGATTCCCCCATCAGATGATTCTAGTATTAGATATTTTCTTTGTAAACTCGGTGTAATCCGAAGGTTTATCCCTGACTTAACCTTTATCGTTCATCCAATCAAAAAAATTTGAAGAAATATTATATCATTAAATGGAAAGAGGAATGCGATGAATCCTTTGAGGTAGTTAAATGATTCTGGTTATCTCCACCCATGCTAATGCCACCAAGGTCAAATCAACCTTTGATCTTATATTTACAGGCTACAAATGTTTCACTAGCCTATATGCTAGCTCAAGAGGATGATGATAAGTGAGAACAGGTTATCTACTTTATCAGTCAAACATTACTCGATTATGAGACACACTACACGTAGGTAGAAAAAGAATGCCTTGCTATATTTTTTGCAACCAAGCACTTAAGAAATTATATACTCAATCAAGAGACAAGGGTCATCATCAAATCAGACCACCTATAAACATTCCTTTTATAAGGATCCTTGTCTAAAAATTTTGGGCATTTGATTACATTAATGGGTGAGTTCAAGCTAATGTTCGTAAGTCAAAAATCTGTTAAGGGTAAAATCATCGTAGATTGGTTGGCTGATAATCCATTAGACAGGGATGATTTGGTAGACTTTGACTTTCCCAAAGAATGCATATATTTCATGGAAACCAGGCCTCCCATCTCTGTATGCCCTTGGTACATATACATTATCAATTTCATCATGGAGCACACATACCCAGAAGGGGCAATGTCATAATAAAGAAAATGGTTACACATAATTTCTACTAAGTATGTCATCTTGGAACATGTTCTTTATCGCAGAGCATTTGATGGAATGTTGTTGAGATGTATTAATGTTGAAGAGTCTGAAAATATTCTGTATGAGTCACTTAGTGGGGTATGTGGTGGCCACATTGGCATCCATGCCATTTCCCAGAAGATACATCGGATGGGCTATTTCTAGCCCACCCTCAAGCATGATTCCATAGAGTTTGTGTGCAAATTCCACAAGTTTCAAGATTTTTCCCATGAAATCCACATACCGGCACAAGCTTTACAACCAATCGCAACTCCATGGCCCTTCTTCACGTGGGGCCTGGATCTAATAGGGAAATTCTTTCCCTCATCAATAGATGGCCATAATTTCATAATCACATCCATAGAGTATTTTACCAAGTGGATAGAGGCCATGCCCCTTACCACTGTCCCTGGCTCTATAATCACTAAGTTCATCTTGAACTAGATCATTTGTAGGTATGGGGTTCCGCAGGTCATTATTTATGATAATGGCACGTCTTTAAAAAATGACAAGGTACATGAGTTGTGTACAAAGTTCAAAATAAGTCATCACATGGCTTCTCTCTACTACCCTTAGGATAATGGATAAGCTGAGGCTACCAATAAGAATTTAAAGACCATTATTCTCAAAATTGTTAGGGAGAATAAAAGATATTGGCATTTGAAGTTTTTTCCAGCCTTTTGGGCCTACCGAACGTCGGTTAGAACACCAACAGGAAAAACTCCCTTTTCCTTAGTATTTAGTGTTAAGGAAGTCCTGCCACTTGAAGTCGAAATACCCAGCCTCCACATTTCACTACATGGGATCTTAAGAGAGGAGGGTTATCGAGAAGCTCATCTCTCCCAATTAGAAAGCCTCAATGAAGCCAAGCTAGACGTTGAGCAACAACACAGTGTATACGCTGATCGCATGGCTGGTAGTACGATAAAAAGGTGTACGAATGTGAGATCTATGAGGGGGATTTGGTATTAAGACTTGATAGCCAAATAGATAAGAAGACCAGTGAGGGAAGAAAGTTCAGACCTAGGTGGTTAGGTCCATACCGAGTGGTGAAAGATTATAAAAATGGTGCATTCCACTTGTGTACCCTAGAAGGTGAGGAGTTTAGTGAATTTGTGAACTCCCTTCACCTAAAGAGATACTACACATGATCCATCAGGATTTTCATATGTACATTATTGCATATGCATTTCATTTTTCATCTATCCGTTCATCTTGTAAAAAGTGTGATCAAGGAGCTTATTCTTATAGTGATTCCTAAAAACTTCTGAAATATTGGCAAAACATTCAAATCATATATCTTCAAATCTTCATTGTTTCATCAACTATCGCTATATCGCTTATTAATCTAGACAAGACAAGGCAAAGTTTTGATGGTAACCATAACAAGGGCTGCATACTTGGTTCTAATTTTGGTCTCTTCTTAGGATAGATGTCTTTTGTTCATGGTCTATTCTAGGAGATTCATGGTGTCACATCTATCCCACATATAGATCCTTGGAAATAAGAACATTCTAAACATTTTCCAAAATAAGTAAGTCAAGTGCAAGTCAACAGAAAATTTTTATTTTAAACATTTGTTGACCCTACCAACCTTTGGTGTTGAGCTTGCATCTCTTACTAGTGACATAGGGTTAGGAAAGGAAGGAAATTCCCTTTCTCACCTATGCTTTTTCCATGGTGACAAGCCCATGCTTCCTACTGGTAGCATGGGGCAAGGTATAGGGGGTCTCTTTGATAAACCTGAAATTCATAAACAATTAAATCAGTTACTGTGAAATCTTAAGTCGAAACAAAGTGAATTAGATGTTCAAAATTCCAAGAGTGTTCAAAACCCTAAAACCAGATTTTTTCGACCAAATGGCTATCTACAGATCCAAGTCTAGATAAACTACAAAACAATTCACATTCCAAAATCTGAGGTAGCATGAGTAGGTTAAATTTGTAGCATCCTAATTTGGTTATGTCAAACCTCTGTCCTTCTCTCATCGCTGCCATTAAACAAGCTTCACGGCTTGCATCCTTTATAACTCTCAGTGTTGAGCCCTCGCATCTTACTGGTTGTGTGGGGTTAAGAGTGGGGAAAGCATATTTATCTCATCATATCATTGTATCATCATGTTTTTTCAAGACAAATACGAAGTACCAAAAATTGCAAAAGAAGCTAAGTTCAAAATCACATTGTGTTTGCATCATCATATATCAGCAAAAAGAAAAGATCATTCTGTTATCATTTCACATCCATTGCATACATTCTGAAAAGCATGCAAAAGTAGAATTCTAAAACATCTAGAGTACACATGAGAGATAAGCCAAAGAGAGTCAACTCGGATACAATAGAATGTCAAACCAAAAATAGAGTCTGTATATATCATAGTGGATCGAGTTTGTGTACAATGTCATCATGCACTAGGCATGGTCAAAACACTCGCAAAGAGCCTGAAACATACAAAAAAAAATTATATAGTATTCAAAAAATGGTATCAAAGTAATAAAAGCTCAAAGGCTTATCAATCCCTGTGGGATCCCTCAGATGGTGTGTGACTGCACCTAGGGCTCCTACTATGGCTATTACGGTGCTGAAAGTGGACTGAATGATGTGAGTGCTCATAGTGGTGCCTTCTGCTTGTAGCCTCACTCTGAGAGTGGCCTCACCTCATCAGGAGCTCAACGGTCTCATACCCAGCTACTATGGTATAAAGGGAGGTCACCATCTCCGCGATCTTCCAAATAGGACCAAACACATTAGTATGTCGACCGATGGCTAAGGATTGTCCCAAATCAGCAGGTCAGTTCAGCCCAGGTCTTCCTTGAAGGGATCAACAGGGTATCTACACACACCTGACGAATGAGTTCTCACCACTCTTGTGCGGACCCTGTAAAAGAAAAAGAGATATGACCAAAGGGCAAACCAAAGAACGAAAATCAAAATAAAATGCTAAACTAAACATGCAAAAATTAATAGCAAGAATGGAGAAAGGAGTATTGAACATACTCAGTTCTCTGAGCATCTATATAGGATCAATGGTTATTGCAGCACGTGCTACTAGTGCCTGTGGAGCATGCTCGAATATGAAGGCAAGGTGTTATCCCATCATAGATTCATCATCTCCTCCGAGGGGCCTCCTCTAAGACCAGAGTCTCTCTCACCGTGCTCACCTCCTCACACATTACTATGAGGATATCTTGATTGTCATGCCACTCAGGATCATTGTTAGCTCCCTGTAAAGGTCTTACCCCCCTCATCCTCATCTCCGCCTGATTCCCCCTTCGTATCGTCTCCCACCTCCTCCTCAGAGTCAGATTCTAAGTCAATCAGCTCATCCTCCTCTCCACTGTGAGTAGGAGTCACCCTGATCTAAAGTAAGGTTGCTTGAGGAGCACCAGCTACTTGTCAACCTTGAACTACGTGCCTAACAAAAATATGCATGCCTGGAGTAACAACTGTCCAACCAAGATCCCTCCTAGGACTTCTTCGTGCCTCCTAAATGGTCCTATAAATAGGTGTCACTGGAGGAAGCATAGCAAAGTAGGGAATACCAAACTGCTGGGGTACCCAGTCAAAGAGGTAAATCTCCAATCTCCCAGATTTTTCAACTAGCTAGCTCGTGCAAGAGCAAGCCACCAATGTTGTTATCTCCTCACCCCATATCCTTGCCATGTCCTGATAGGGTGTGGGGGTCATGTCAGCCATATTCAGAGAGGCCACTAACTAATGCAGAGTCTAGAGAACTGATATGCCTATCCATATAGCTTCCTTGAAAGCCTCTGGATATAATACATGCACCCCCTCTGCCATACGGGACAAAGCACTCATAGACCTAACTCATGACCAGAGTGGGGTGGCTCAAGGACTGGCCCTATAGTCTGATGAATCTATATAAATCATGGTACGTAGTCCCCAGAATATCTACTCCCCAAGCATACTTATGGCCATGGGCCTTGATCTGTGTAATAACGGGGGCCCAACAGTACAAAAGTGTATCTCCCCCCTTTGTCCCCGATCAATCTCGAAGACAAGATACCCATGATGGATCTCTGAAGGATGGGAATGGGAGTAGTAGCAATAGACCAAACCTTCATTCCCTTCTTCAAGCCAGAAGAAACAATAGCATCTCCCATGTATGTGGCTTGTTGTGTCATCATGGCCATGGATCCCACTGTCGCTAATGTCAGTCTCCTACCAAGTATCGGGAGACCAAGAATGTGGTATACATCCTCTAAAGTGATGTTCCACTCCCCTCTGAAACCTGGAAACCGGAAAGTGTTCTAGTCTACATCCTAGTAAGAAAATAAGTCACACAGACTGTGACTGGCAAGAATAACATGGGGCACCTGGACTATCTGCCAGATGCATGCCCACTACAAAAGATCTATCTCGGCCTAGGTCAACTGGTCTAGAATCCTAGGGAGCCAATCACACTCTCTCTCCCTACTCCAATATATGTACTCAACCTTCTTCTGCATCCACCAAAAACACGAGAAAAGAGAAAGTTAGTAAAGCACATCACACAATAACCTCATCAAAAGCATAGTAAACTCTCGAAAATCCAAAAACAGTTAAGTTTTGAGCACATTTTGACACTCTGTTCAGAACCGCCACCCTGACTTGGGCGGCGGTCCTGAACCAATTTTCAAAATGTTCCCTTAACCCTAAAAATGGCCAAAAACACTAAAATTGACCATTTCTACTAAAATAAAAGCATGCCCTATGGGCACCCCCCCTAAAGACCTATTCAAGACAATAAATTTTGAAAATCTCCCCCCTAGGTGAATTTTTCAACATCTAAACTTTTAGGGTACAAAAACAAAAAGAAGGAAATAACTAACCTGGGAGCACATTGGTCCATCTGTCACTCACGAAGGCATGATCACAGTCTCGACACAAATGTATTGACTGTATTCTCATCGAAAACGGTCACCGTAAATCCAAAGCTCCAAATCAACCAAATAATCCAAATCAACAATGCAAAAATGAATTGGAAAGTGAATTTGTTTTGATATATATATGATCTTTCTAACTTCATTTTGAGTATATGCATTTACAGGTCTGGAGCATTGGTTGTAGGTATATTTCTACATCCCCACACAAATGGTAAGTCCTCTTGTCATTTTAATTTAATGTTTATTTTTTGATGTTTTATCTATTTGCACTTGAGTCTTTCGTTTCTCTTGTAGGTAGTGGGAGTTTGGATGGCGATATTTTGACACACGGGCATGTTAAGCATAGCTTTATTATCCTATAAAATTGACAAGGGAAATTTTTCAGCTAACCATAAAAAAATTTTGTTCTGGGTTCTCGTCAAGGTCCCTTAGTGTTCGGAATGGTGTAAAATCCCATTCGGGAAAATCCAGTTTTTTGAACTTAGTCATTTTGGTCCCTTTTTGGTTGGGCGCACATTTTGTTCATGCAACACAAAAGTTATTTGCACCCCCTTGTATTCCTTTGGCACACCCTTTCCAATGTTAACACAACCATTGTTGCACCTCCCCATGATGTGCCTTTCTTTCCTGCTCCAAGGCGCATTGCGCCAACTTGTCAACATCAAAAATGTTGCGACCTCAAGTGGTGCACCAAGGCACTCTAAATCCCATGTTGGCAGTCCTGAAATTGCACTAAAGGTGCAGATAATTTCTTGCTGACAGAAACATACCCGTGCCAAAGGGCACAAATATTTTCATGTCGACATACGTTTCAGTGCGCCCTTTAAAAAGGTTGGTGGGGCATTTATTACACCTTTGGCTATATATAGGCGCATCTGCCCTGTCATTTTCACGACTGAAAAAACACATGAAGATTTATTCCTCTATACCTGTCAGTGTTCCTATCATCCTCATGTCTCATTCGTGGACCCCACTTCATTTCTCTCATTCTATATATTCCGGGTAAGCGGTCCTTGCTTCTCTTGTGTTTGTTTTGGTTTGGTCGTTTGTGGGGTAGTAATAAAATGAATCTGAAGAAACCATGAACCCCTCCAGCCCATTTTGTAATTTTCCCTCCCTAGCCAGTTTCAACCTCCTTCTAGATCTACTGGCATGGAGGGCTTTGTTTGGGAGACAAACCCAAAATCTTCTCCGCTCTGTCCCCCTTAACTTTCAAAATTCATGTCGAGGGAGGCCTAAAACTGCAAATCATCGGGAAAAAAAAAACATAATGGCTATCGGTTCTGGGCACAATTTTCTCTTGGCACAATCACCATCCTTGTTACAAAAAACACAGTCATGCCAAGAGGGTGCATTGTCCCTAATTACAGCACGCATCCTTCCTGCACCATACAAAACTAGAAAATCCTTACACATGCACAAGCGCAACCCTGCTTACACCAACAAATTTTGTTATGCAATCTCTTTCTATGCCGCGTCAAATGCCCCTTGGCACACATAAAGTTAGTGGTACACACATTAATGTTGCACCCTAGGCACACCAAAATTCCATGCAACATGTACCATATCTATGCCATTGGCGCATCCTACCCCAATGCAACAACAAACTTATTTGCACCCAATCTAAAACCTTATATATTAGCACAGGCACAAATTTTTCTACAACAACATTGATGTTATATGAAAATTTCTTGTGCCCTATGCCATTTGGTGTTGTTCTCTTCCTTGCAACACTCCGCTTCAGTGCATCATACTTTTGACCCAACACTGCAATTTTCCTATGCCCTGTGCCCAGAGGATTTTAAATTGCTAACTCCTCATTCTGTAAAGCTTTGATGGAAGATCTGACAGCTAACATGACTCTTCTGCATTGGACTTCACTCCTTCTTGCAGATCAATGATTGAACTCAGATTCACATATGTCTACATCAAGCAAAATACCAACCAAGTCAAAGGATAAGGCCAAACTCACAGAGGAAGAGATGAAATACAAATATCAAAGGGTCAGAATGACCGAGTCCCAGGCAGAATGTGACCTAGACATCAGAGATTCTGAACTTGGCCACATTGACATGGAGGATTTTTGGGCCAGAACCAGGAGGTTACAGGTAGTCCTTGGATGGACAAACTGGTGGGTAGTGGTCTACATTTCACTGGGGGAATCCCCGTCAGTGTAGTAAATAATGAATTTATGATGGTGGTGGCCTGTAGTTATAAAAAAGACACAAGGTGTGTTGAGAACGAAAAGGGCAAGGTCATAATCAATCTCACTACTCGGCACTTCAAGATCATGCTAGGTATTCCCCCACCACTGGAATTTTTTGGCTATAATCCAAGGAAACTACATCAAAGCATGGGAAGAAAATGAAGACAAATGCATGTAGTTGATGAACGAGGTGTCCCTGAAAAATAAAAAGGTAATGACTAAGTGGCCGCAGGTTATTCACCGCAGTGACTTCTCTGAGGAATTGAGTGATACCGTCACCTTCCTAAGTAGGGTTTTTGGGCTTTCTGATGCCCATTAATTCCACAAATGGATGCTCAGGTATCTGGAAACAATGGATAAGAACGTGCCTAATCAGTCTTTTGAGTGGGCAGAGATCATCAGCAACACCATCTCTGAGCAGCTCCAACAACTCGCCACAATAGGGAGGTTCTACATGAACTCCTATGTAGTCTACGTTACAGCCTCAGAGAGAGACTATCTAGCACTGAGCTGATGTGGGGTGTGGCCCCAGGTAAAAATATATGAATACTACCCAGAATTGAAGCTGGAGAATAGCATCCCACAGTTCACCAAGATCAATGATGCCTTCTTCTACGGCATCATCTGCCTATTGAGGCCCAATATGACTCGTGGTTAGACAACCAAGAGCATAGTCACTGTAACCAGGAAGTGGGGGGGTGTTATTTACGCAATTCCCCACTTTCACCTATCTTAGAGCCACTAACTACTTGGGAGATCCCACCAAGTTAACAAAGTATGCAGGCCCTAAGTTGATCCTGCTGGAGCTGTCCAGCCAGCTCATAACATATCACAAGAAGTGCCTTAAAAGGAAGAAGGGTGGAACTCCTTTCCCCCTCACAGTGGGTAGGTACACCTGCACTTCTCACACCAAGGCCCGGGAAATGTTCACAGAGCTGGAATTGCTTAATCTAAAGCACAATTTCCCAGCAAGGCCAACCTTTGATCCATGGAATTTCCTCCCAAAGGCAAAACTTGATCCGATCCATGTTCCACAGATCGAGGACATCTACATCGACCTGTATCACAAGGTCAAACTCAGGAGAAAGGATCACTCCCACTTGGAATTGGTAGAAATTATTCAATATGGTGTGGCCATTGTTCCAAAAGCTTTCCAAAAAACTGATCAAGAAGTTGATCAAGTAGATCTACAAATGGATGGGGACAACTGGCCATTTGCTTAGATTGACAAGACAAAGGCGCCTTAGACCATTGACAAGAGGGTTAAGGGCACATTACAGTGCATAGAGCATTGGTGCAGAATGAATTACCTCATCTACCTTGGAGTAGATTTCACCAGTTCCCCTTTGAGCAATACACCTGCCAAGCAGAAGCATTTACCAAAGGGAAAAGGTAAAGATAAAAAGGGAGAATCGATATCTGCTCAAGAAGAAGCTCCTGAGAGCCCTCCTCCCGCCACACAGGAACGAGTTGCAACCCTGGTACCTCTGGAGAAAGAAGCAACATAGAGTGTTCCAACAGGCACATCCACTCAGGATGTTACTACTACTACAACTATTGAGTTTCCTTCCATCCCTTCTCCCTCTCCTCCTTCCCCTCCTCATGTGACCCAAGCAACCATTCCTTTGATTGTATCCTCTCCCCCATCTTCTATTGTTCCCCCTTCCCCTTCCTCCATCTTCTCTTCCCTCACGGAGCTGTCCCCCACCGTTTCTTCTCTCATCTCTCAGCTCCCTTCCACTCCCACAACCACCTCCCTTGTAGTGTCTCCTCCTCCCGTGAGAACTTTCTTGGTCTCTCTCTCGATCCCGCCGCCAAGTGTCTTGACCCATTTCCCCTCATACACTGCAGCTACTCCCTCTTCCACTTCTATCCTGACTCCCTTAAGTCCAACATGGATCTCCCAGCACCTGAGTTAGCATAAGAGGAAAATCACCATTGCACCTATGGACTTCTCCGTCATCCCATCAAAAGGGGCTAAGAAGCAAAAAATGATAACTTCGTTCTCTTAGAGTGAATCGAGAGAAAGAGTAATGGAGATCGCGTATCCCGATCCCTCAAAGGATAAAAAGGATCTGTCCCCTATAGATTATACAGTGACACATGTCACAATGGGAACGTCATGCAAGATCCTTCAAGGAGAGGCCCTATCTACAGTGGATGCCCTTTGCAAAAAGCTTCAAGAAGTAAAGGAAGAGAAGAGGCTACTAAAAGAGTAAAATAAGCATCTTCTCCTCACCCTGCAGAAAATGGGCAATGCACCTCCTACAACTGCCACTGAAACTCCTAAGGTCCTTAGCCAGGATAAGATAAATGAATACGCCGAGATTGGTGAACAAGGCATGGCAGTATCCACCTAGAGAGACCAAATCCTCAAAGATAGTGAGGAAGTAATCATCAATTTCACTGAGCTATATCAAAACATTAATCAGGTGAACAAGGAACTCCAGGCAATTGCAGGACCTATCTCCAAAGAGTTGGACCATGCTAGGTTGCAACATGAGACATTCCAGAAGATGCTTGACTATTCAATCAAAGATTTAGTTAAATTTGGTGTCTTCGATCACCCCAGAGCACCCAACAAAATCCTTACTGCTTTGGACTATCGGGTCGATCAGATGGAATTTGTCTTGGAGAAGATAGATAAGGTCAAGGAGGAAGCCCTGGATGCAATGCATCAAATGGAGTAAATTATCCTAAGGATGTCTCCAAGCTTTCTCACTCCGTCATTCACCTTGAGGAAGGCAGATGAAACCATCCAGATCTTCAAAGAGATCATCTAGAAAGGGTTAGGGCCGGAAGCTACTTTTGACGTTGAATCCATCAATAATCTTCTGGCTTGCCGAGATTTCGTAGGGTACCTGATGCAAGTAGGTAATGAATACTTCAAGCTCCCTGAAAAACTTAGAGATGAATGGGAGACTTGCAAGGTCATCGACGATCATACCAAGGGTCCTGCCCAGGATCAACTTCAGCCGATGGTCAGCAAATTCATGGAGTACCGGGCTCAATTCCACATTGCCTCTCCTGAGAAAAATCAAGATACTCCCTTCCAGCTGTGAGACGAAGATGAATAACCTTCCTCCTCTTGGCTTTCTTTTTGTAAATATCTAAAATTATGTTGGCACAAATGATGACATCATCCATGTTGCAGCATGGGATGTTGTCATCCACCAAGTTGTCCCAAAAGTCAATAGTTGAGTTTTAGATATTTTGTAAATTTTTGTAATTAGTTGGTTTCTTTTTTCATTCTCTCTTCTTCTCCTTCTATAAATACTTGAATACTTGTTGTATTCAGGTGGTGGACACTTTTTAGATTAAAAATAGAAGTGAGAAGAAATGGCTTTGTACTTTTTGTAATAGAAAAAACATTAATACAAATATTAAGACTTTGTGCTGAATATGCGTGTTATGGGAATCTAATCTTTCTTATGTCAGATCTGTGCATTTATTCTATTGGATCTATCTCTACTTTCTTATCATTTTTTCATCAGTATTACTTTGTTCGTTTATGTAAGTAGGTTTGGCTCCATTTATTACCAATCCCAAAACATAAACCCACTGACCTTTCTACTTTGGAATTCATTTCTTTTCTCCCTTCGGACCCGTTCTTTCTTCATCTTTCCTTCCATTCCTTTATTTTAACAGTTGGAAGCACCCCTACTGGGATGAGATCCCAAACCCTCGAAGGCATAATATTGTGAGACTTACACAGATTCCTACTGGTAGAATAGCAATAAACTAGTTTCACTTTGTTGTCTCAAAGAGGGGCTATCCGCTACACACTGTTGGCTCGTCTATCCATAGATTTGCCTACCTAACATATTTTTAGACCAATAGTTTTTGGCGACTCTACTGGGGATCAAACAGATCTATTTGGTAAAACTGTAAAAATCACTACATGTTTGCAAATTTTAACTTTTGTTCAGAATCCAAATTTTTTGCAAAAGTAATCCAAACTGAAAATTTTCTTCAGGGATCCATAGATCTAGGCTAGTTAGAGATCTTTAGTTCACTGATTTTTTACAAAAACCCGTATTTTTCTATAGATCTGAGTTTCTGATAGTTTACAAAAAATTCAAAACCCTTGCAAAAAGTCAACTCTAAGATCTGAAAATCAGCATGTTAAGTTGACCATCATTTTTATCCTTGCTAATCTTCATCATTAAACTGTAACTGGTTTTCAAAAAATTTATAAAATTAAATATTTAGAAAAGGTACATGCTGCTGATTTTTGTCAGAAAAATCAGAAAATCAACAGGTACAACCAAGAAAGAGTTTTTCTGCCCCAAAATATTACAGATCTAAGAGATACGCTGGTGGGTGAACCATTTACTCGTAGCAGGAGAGCTCATGGAGAAGTTGATCCTACTTTCGATCTACTTCAAAAGCACAACTTTAGTGTTACACTAGCATGCTTCTCATCGCTGAGTTCAGCTGATCGGTTGGCTAGAAGTGTCTCACCTCCACGAAGGAATCAATCTTCACAAGGAGCATCCACATCCCTTTGCGGTGCTTTGTTTCTTAGTGGAACCATCCTCCCGGCTCATGTCCTTTTTCCAGCTTTCCAAATGGTAGTACCATGGGGAAATGCTATGGGCCCACTTGCTTTGCCACATCCTATTCACACACTCCCTCATGGGAACCTAAATAATTTCCCCAAATTTGATGGAAGAAGAAACCAAAGTACGGATTCACATATATCCGCTTTCATCATGTCATGTAGCATCCTGGATGTAACTCATGAAGATGTGTCAGTTCGCCTCTTTCTGGAAACCTTGCAAGGACCCGCAGTGGAATGGTTTCAGCATTTTCTAGCCAGATCTATCACTAGTTGGGCCACATTACGGACTGCATTTGAAGAAAGGTATAAGCCTTCAGAAGACACGTTCGTGTTACTGTCAAATATCACTCGCTTGAAGAAGGAAGTCAATGAAACCATGCACGATTTCATCACCCGTTTCAATTCACTAATCAACCGTGTGTCACCTGCCATGCTACCAACGCTAGAAAATTAGAAGTGTTTATTTGTGAATGCCATGAGCTTGAAAGTAAGTTTTTTACTCTTGCAAGAACAAGTCACTACTCTATTCCTCGCCCAAGCTGCTGTCATTCAGATTGAGGATAACTTGCTAATATCTGGCGAATTAAAATGAGAACTGTCCAAGCCTAAAGATTCAACTCCTTCTCCCTCCACTTCATCAGATGCAACATTCCAAAAGATGCCGAATGAATTGCTCATGTTAAAGAAGCAGCTAGCTCAAGCTTCCCCCAGCTCTTCATACCGGGATATCCCACAAAGAAATTTCACTTCCAACAACATCCCACAAAGCTCGCGCCTACCTGAAGCTGCTCCACAGTTAGCACTTGAGGCCCCCTCGGTCAATGCTCTAGCCAAAATTGAAGAAAAGGAGCTAAATTATGAAGAACCTCCATCTCAAGGTGAAGATGACCAAGATGTCGGTGAACCGGCTGACGAATCTACTATCGGGTATATGGAATTTGATGAGGAGGAATCTTATGAAGAAGAGGGTACCCAAGGATATGCAAGTGGGCAGTCATATTCTGTTTTCACCCGCTCGTAAGGAAAAGAAGCAGAAGTTGCTGCCAGGATACAAAAAGAGAAGGCTATGTCAAACACGCCTCCAACCATCGCTAAAAGAGGTAATCCTCTTCTTGCTCAACCTCCTATTAAGCCTTTTACAAAGAAATATTTTCCTCCCATCTCTCCTCTGAATCAGCCCCCTCTTATTCCCACAAAGACCGGTAATCCTACCCTACCATCACGAAATGAGGGACTTATTCCTTCATCAACGCAACCCTTGGCCGCATTCAACATAATCGATCATGCTAAAAATACCAAGATTCAAATGTCTGAAGCTGAATATCTTCAGTCTAACCCTAAGCAGCTTGTAAGGTTGACCAAATATATTCAAAGCCAAGCTGTCATAACTTCTCAAGCCTCCCCAAAAGGAATTCTTTCTACTCCTACATCTCACATAAATGTTTCCTCGACTTCCGCATCAGGCAAAATAGAACCTTTCTATCTCTCCCTCCTAATCAACGGCCACAAGCTAAGCAACTACATAATTGATTCTGGGGCTTCCGATAATGTCATGCTGGCAAAATTCACCCATGCTCTTGGCCTCACCCTTACCAAGCCTTTTGGTAGATGTTACTCCTTAAAAACCAAACAAGTTCCGTTGATTGGTCAAATCAAAGATGCGCAGTTCGCATTTGCAGCATTCCAAGAGAAAAGAGTAAAGATGACCATCCTCATTGCCGATATTCTGGCATCATATGGAATTCTACTAGGAAGGAGCTTTTGTAGTGAAGTTGGTGGAGAGATTCATATGGACTGGTCTAAGGCCAGAATCCCCGTCAAGGGTGCAATGCAGACATTGGAGCCAGAATCACAAAATAAGTACTTGGTTACTAATTCCAATGACCCCAAATCCCAAATTCTCTTCGAATCATCGAGGATGGGAAATTATTTCTTATCTACTGAGTTTGAAAAAATGGGCGTTCTCATCTAGGAAGAGGATCTTAACAAGATATGGACGTTATAGTTTAATGGCAATTGTGCAGCTAGTGGATGTGGTGCTAGAGCCGTGCTAATATCTCTTGAGGAGGAGATTTTTCCTCTCTCTTTCAAATTGTAGTTTTTCAACACGAATAATACTGTTGAGTATGAATCTTTGCTACTCAGCATGCAAGCTGTAAAAGAAAGGGGAATCAAGAACCTAAAATTCCAAGGTGATTCCGAGTTGGTCGTGAATCAAATAAAAATGATATATCAAGTGAAGAATGAAAGGCTCAGGCATTACCGCAACGCGGTATGGGATAACATTGAGGAATTTGACACTTTTTCAATAAAATCCATTCCAAGAGCTTAGAACGACATGGCTGATTCATTAGCCATCTCAACATCCGTCATGCTCCCCCACCTAGGGTTGAAAATAGACACATATACCATTGAGGTAGTTTTCTGCCAAAAATGCCAGAAAAATCTCAGCACTGACAGGTATTCAATGATGACAATCAACTTATTTCCTTCCTGGAAAAGGTATAAAATTTCAGTCAGCTTCATTTTGAAGGATCCACTTCTACATGCCGTGAATCTGTTACTGATCAAGACAATGAATCAAAAGGAAGTGATGGCATATGTCAGCTCAAAGGAAATAAAATTCCGAAAGGTTTGGTTTCTCTGGAATGTTTTTTTGATAGACATGATCATTTTGTCAGAAAGAAAAGGTAAGATAATCCTAACTCCTCTCCAGAGACCGAGCCGGTTAATCTAGATTCTATGGAGTGTCCACAGTTTGTGAACATCAGAAAATGTTGCACACCCGAAGAAAAGTGGAAGTTTTTCAAATTGCTGAAGAAATATATGGATGTATTGGCATGGTCCTATGCTGATCTAAAGTCTTTCAAGCTGAAGTATGTTCAACATGACATCCTATTGAAGGAATATGTCAAACCCTTTCACCAGAAACAAAGGCACTATAATCCCAAGATCTCAGATACCATCCAGGCTGAAATATAGAGATGCTGGATGCGAGAATCATATTTCCTATCCAACATAGTACATGGGTCGTGAATATCATGCCAGTACGAAAGAAGAATGGAAAAATACACATCTGCGTAGATTTTCACAACTTGAATCAGGCGTCCTTGAAGGAGAACTACCCGCTTCCCATAATGGATCAGGTTCTGCAGGCAGTGACTAGATCATAAATGTTGTCCATGCTTGATGGTTTTTCAGGCTATAATCAGATTGAAGTCTCACCTAAAGACCAATTCAAAACAGCATTCACTACCCCTTGGGGTACATGCACCTACAGTAGGATGCCCTTTGGCTTGACCAACGCTGGCACCACCTTCCAGCAAGTGATGGACTTCACATTCAAAGCATGATGGGAAAGGTCATCGTATTTTATTTGGATGACTTAATTGTGTTCTTTAAATAGTGAAATGATCATTGTGAATCATTTGGAGCAAGTATTGAATAGATGCTGAGAACACAGAATCTCCCTAAATCCAAAAAAGTCTTTTTTTGGGGTCACAGAAGAAAAGTTGTTGGGACACGTGGTCAGCAAAGAAGGGATGAAAATAGATGCTGAAAAAGTTAGGGCTATTCAAAGCCTTACTTTACCCACAAGCAAAACCGACATTCACTCCTTTGAAAAAGTGAATTTTCTCAAGCGCTTTATTCCCAACTTTGCTAAAAAGACTCACCACATATCAAACATGATGAAAGGGTCACCAACTTTCCAGTGGAGTGAAGAAGGAAAGACGTCATTCAAAGATATAAAATCCTCTGTCGCTCATGCACCAGTCCTGGTATGTCCCAATTTATCCAAGTATTTTATCATGTATAGCTATGCATCTGAGCATACTGTATCGACCATCTTGAAGCAAAAGAGTTATGAGGATGTTGAATCCCCGATCGTTTTCATGTGCTCTCCCCTCAAGCCTCACGAATTGAAGATGCCTCAGTTGGAAAAACATGCCTTCACCGTTGTCAAAGCAGTCAAGAACTTCAGGTATTATATTCTAAACTCTCATATAGTAGTGTTGGTTCCTGACACAGCAGTCAAGTCCATCTTAACTCAACAAGAGTTAGGAAGTTTGTGATGGAATTGGATCGCAAAGGTCCAGGAGTATGATCTAGATATAAAACCAACCAAGCTGGTAAGAGGCAAGGGCCTATGTTAGCTCATGGTTGAAAACCAAGATTCAGGAGACCCTGAGGAAAAGGATGATTGCATCGATGGAACACAAGGTTAGTTGGAGAAAGTTGATGCTCTACCCATTGTTCTATTTTTCACTAGTGACGAATGGTATTTTGATACTTCTTTCTCACTTACGGTGGGTTCCCAGCTCATCTAACTTCGAAAGAGAGGTGTACTATAAAGCTCAAAGCAGCCAAATATGTCATCTGGGATGACTGTTTATACAAACATGGAATATATGGCATCTTCTTGCGATGTGTTGACAAGACACATTAGATAAAGCTACTTGAGAGTTTTCATGATTCAGCCTGTGGCAGTCATTTCTCCTCTTCCGTGACAGCACACAAGATCATCCGAGCCAGGTACTATTGGCCAACACTATTTCAGGATATAACCACCTAGGTAGCAAAATGTGAGCTCTACCAACAATTTGTTGGCAAACCAAAATTGGTTGCTTTTCCCCTCAGACCGGTCATTATTGATGAACCATTCAGGCAATGGGGAATTGACTTTATCAGAGCACTACACCCACAATCAAGTGCCGGACATAGTTATGTCTTGACAACAACAGATTACTTCACCAAATGGGTGGAGGCCATACCTGTCAAGAATTCCATCTCTAAATTTGTTTGCAATTTCATCAAAGAGAATATCATTGTAAGGTTTGGCGTTCCAAAAAAAATTGTTACTGATAATGCTTCAAAATTCTCCTCATCGGAAGTTATTGGTTTTTGCTATGAATACGGGATAACCTTGGCCCACACCTAAGATTATTACCCCCAAGGAAATGGTCAGGCAGAATCCAGTAATAAAAACTTAGTGACCATCATGCGGAAGCTAGTTGATGAGAATCAGTAGATGTGGCACAAGTCTTTATATGATGTGTTGTGGGTGGAGTGCATTACTCCCAAGAGGTCTCTCAGTATGTTACCTTTTCAAGTGTTATATGGAATCAACACCGAGCTCCCCATTTCTGTAAAACTTCCTGCTCTGCGCTTGGTATAAGCAATTGAAAATGAGAATTTCCAAAATTCTCTTGAAAAGAGGATCATGTATCTAGCAAAGCTCGAAGAAAAAAGGGTAAGAGTGGTCGATAGGATCACCAAACATTAGAATCAAGTCAAGAGACTGTTCGATGAAAAGGCTAAGAAAAGAGATTTTCATGTGGGAGATCTCGTTCTTTTGTGGGACAAGCAAAGAGAGCCAAAAGGCATGTACGGGAAATTTGATTCCCTATGGAGAGGACCTTTCAAGATCAAACTGCTCAATGGAGAGAATAGCTTTCTACCTCTCGTATCTAGATGGAACTGATCTCCCACTTCCCTATAGCGGGCAGCATCTCAAAATATTCAGGAAGTAGAGCTACCTCTTTTCTTTGTACAATTTGCTTTATGTTGTGTGTTTTCTTTTGTCGTTGCCCTTGTTTTTGACTCTGTAACCCAATGGATAGGCATGTGTTGATCTAGGGTTTCTCTACCCTTAAGCTTTGCTCAAGGTAGTCCCCAGAAAGAGCCAGCTATTATCCTGTAAAATTGACAAGGACAATTTTGCAGCTAACCATACCAAAATTTTGTTCTGGGTCCTCGTCAAGGTCCCTCAGTGTTTGGAATGGCGTAAAATCCCTTTCGGGAAAATCCAGTTTTTTCAACTTAGTCATTTTGGTCCCTTTTTAGCTGGGCGCACATTTTGTTCATGTAACATAGAAGTTATTTGCGCCCCCTTGTATTCCTTTGGCACGCCCTTTGGAGTGTTAACACAACCATTGTTGTGCCTCCCCATGATGCGCCTTTCTTGCATGCGCCAAGGTGCATGCACCAACCTGCCAACATCAAAAATGTTGCGCCCTCAAGCAGTGTGCCAAAGTGCTCTAAATCCCGTGTTGGCAATCCTGAAATTGCGTTAAAGGCGTAGAAAATTTCTTACTGACAGAAACATACCCGCGCCAAAGGGCACAAATATTTTCATGTCGACATACGTTTCAGTGTGCCCTTTAAAAAGGTTGGTGGCCCATTTATTACACCTTTGGCTATATATAGGCGCATCCACCCTATCATTTTCACAACTAAAAAAACATGTGAAGATTTATTCCTCTATACCTGTCAGTGTTCCTGTCATCCTCATGTCTCGTTCGTGGACCCCACTTCATTTCTCTCATTCTATATATTCTGGGTAAGCGGTCGTTTGTGGGGTAATAATAAAATTAATCTGAAGAAACCATGAACCCCTCCAGCCCATTTTGTAATTTTCCCTCCCTGACCAGTTTCACCCTCCTTCCAAATCTACTAGCCTAGAGGGATTTGTTTGGGAGACAAACCCAAAATATTCTCTGCTTTGTCCCCCTTCACTATCAAAATTCATGTCGAGGGAGGTCTAAAACCGTAAATAATCAGGAAGAAAAAAAACCTAATAGCTATCGATTCTGGGTGCAGTTTTCTCTTGGCACAATCACCATCCTTGTTACAAAAAACATAGTCATGCCAAGAGGGTGCACTATCCCTAATTGCAGCATGCATCCTTCCTACGCCATACAAAACTAGAAAATCCTTACACAGGCACATGCGTAATCCTGCTTACACTAACAAAGTTTGTTATGCAATCTCTTTCTAAGCCGCACCAAATGCCTCTTGACGCACATAAATTCAGTGGTACACACATTAATGTTGCAACCCTAGGCACACCAAAATTCCATGCAACATGTACCATATCTGCGCCATTGGTGCATCCTGCCCCAATGCAACACCAAACATTTTTGTGCCCAGTCTAAAACCTTATATATTGGTGTAGGCGCAAATTTGTCTACAACAACATTGATGTTATGTGTAAATTTCCTGCGCCCTGCGTCCTTTGGCGTTGTTCTCTTCCTTGCAACACTTTTCTTCAGTGCGTCATACTTTTGACCCTGCACTCTGTAATTTTCCTGTGCCCTGCACCTAGAAGCTTTTAAATTACTAACTCCTAATTCTGTAAAGCTTTGATGGAAGATCTGATAGCTAACATGGTTCTTCTGCGTTGGACTTCACTTCTTCTTCTTGCAGATCAGCAACTGAACTCAGATTCACATATGTCTACATCAAGAAAAATACCAACCAAGTCGAAGGGTAAGGCCAAACTCATAGAGGAAGAGATGAAATAAAAATATCAAAGGGTGAGAATGCCCAAGTCCCAGGCAGAATGTGACCTATAAATTAGAGATTCCGAACTTGGCCACATTGACATGGAGGATTTTTGGGCCAGAACAAGGAGGGTCACAGGAAGTCCTTGGATGGACAAAATGGTGGGCAGTGCTCTACATTTCACTCGGGGAATCCCCATTAGTGTAGTAAATAATGAATTTATGATGGTGGTGGCCCACTGTTATAACAAAGACACAAGGTGTGTCGAGAATGAAAAGGGTGAGGTCATAATCAACCTCATTGCCCGGCACTTCGAGATCATGCTAGGTATTCCCCACCACCGGCATTTTGCGGCTATAAGCTAGGAATAATGCATTAAGGCATGGGAAGAAAATGAAGACAAATGCATGCAATTGATGAACGAGGTGTACCTAAAAAATAAAAAGGTAATAACTAGGTGGCCAAAGGTTATTCACCGTAGTGACTTCTCTAAGGAACTGGGTGATACTATCACCTTCCTAAGTAAGGTGTTTGGGCTTTCTGATGCCCATTACTTCCATAAATGGATGCTCATGTATCTGGAAACAATGGATAAGAATGTGCCTGATCATTGTTTTGAGTGGGCAGAGATCATTAGCAGCACCATCTCTGTGCAGCTCCAATAACTCACCACAACAGGGAGGTTCTACATGAACTCCTACATAGCCTACGTTGTAGCCTCAGAGAGAGACTATCAAGCATTGAACCGATGTGGGGTGTGGCCCCAGGTAAAAATATATGAATACTACCTAGAATTGAAGCTGGAGAACAACATCCCACAGTTCACCAAGATCAATGATGCCTTCTTCTACGGCATCATCTACCTATTGAGGCCCAATATGACTCATGGTCAGATGACCAAGAGCATAGTCACTGCAACCGAGAAGTGGGGGGCGTTATTTACGCAATTCCCCACTTTCACCTATCTCAAAGCAGCTAACTTCTTGGGAGATCCCACCAAGTTACCGAGGTATGCAGGCCCTAACTTTATCCTATTGGAGCTATCCAGACAGCTCATAAAATATCACAAGAAGTGCCTAAAAAGGAATAAGGGTGGAACTCCTTTCCTGCTCATAGTGGATAGGTACACCTGCACTTCTCACACCAAGGCCCAAGAAATGTTCACAGAGCTGGAAATTTTTAATCTAAAGCACAATTTCCTGGTAAGGCCAACCTTTTATCCACAGAATTACCTCCCAAAGGAAAAACTTGATCCGATCCACGTTCTACAAATCGAGGACATCTACATCAACCTGTATCACGAGGTCGAACTCAGGAGAAAGGATCACTCCCACCTGGCACTGGTAGAAATTATTCAATATGGTGTGGCCATTGTTCCAAAAGCTTTCCAAACAACTGATCAAGAAGTTGATCAGGTATATCGAGATATGGATGGGAACAACTGACCGTTTGCTGAGATTGACAGGACAAAGCACCTTAGACCATTGATGAGAGGGTTAAGGGCACATTACAGCAAACAGAGCATTGGTGCAGAATGAATGGCCTCATCTACATTGTAGTAGATTTCACAATGTCCCCTTTGGGTAATGCACCTGCCAGGCCGAAGCATTTGCTAAAGGGAAAAGGTAAAGATAAAAAGGGAGAATCGAGCTCTACTCAAGAAGAAGCTCCTGAGATCCCTCCTCATGCTGCACAAGAATGGGTTACAACCCTGGTACCTCCAGAGAAAGAAGCGATAGAGAGTGTTCCAATAGGCACATCCACTCAGGATGTTGCCACTACTACAAGTGTTGAGTTTCCTTCCATCCCTTCTCCCTCTTCTCCTTCCCCTCCTCATGTGACTCAAGCGACCATTCCTTTGGTTGTATCCTCTCCCCCATCTTCTATTGTTCCCCCTTACTCTTCCTCCATCTTCTCTTCCCTCATGGAGCTGTCCCCCACCATTTCTTCTCTCATCTCTTAGCTCCCTTCCACTCTCACGACCACCTCCCCTATAGTGTCTCCTCCTCACGTGAGAACTTTCTTGGCCTCTCTCTCGATGTCACCACCAAGTGTCTTGACCCATTTCCCCTCATACACTGCAGCTGCTCCCTCTTCTACTTCTATTCCCACTCCCTTAAGTCCAGCATGGATCTCCCAGTACCTAAGTCAGCATAAGAGGAAAGTCCCCATTGCACCTATGGACTTCTCTGTCATCCCATCAAAAGGGGCTAAGAGGAAAAAAATGATAACTTGCTTCTCTCAGAGTGAATCGGGAGAAAGAGTAATAGAGATCGCGTATCTCAATCCCTCAAAGGATAAAAAGGATCTGTCCCCTATAGATTATACGGTGACACAGGTCATAATGGGAACGTCATGCAAGAGCCTTCAAGGAGAGGCCCTATCTGTGGTGGATTCCCTTTGCAAGAAGCTTCAAGAAGCAAAGGAAGATAATAGGCTACTAAAAGACCAAAATAAGCATCTTCTCCACACCCTGCAGAAAATGGGCAGTGCACCTCCTATAACTACCACTGAAACTCCTGAGGTCCTTAGCCAGGATAAGATAAATGAATACGCCAAGATTGGTGAACAAGGCATGGTAGTATTCACCTAGAGAGACTAGGTCCTCAAAGACAGCGAGGAAGTAATCATAAAGTTCACCGAGCTATATCAGAACATTAATCAGGCGAACAAGGAATTCTAGGCGATTGCAGGACCTATCTCCGAAGCGTTGGACCATGTTAGGTTGCAACATGAGACATTCCAGAAGATGCTCGACTATTTAGTCAAATATTTAGTTAAATTTTGTGTCTTCGATCACCCCAGTGCACCCAACAAAATCCTTGTTGCTTTGGACTACCGGGTCGATCAGATGGAATTTGTCCTAGAGAAGATAGAAAAGGTCATGGAGGAAGCCCTAGATGCAATGCATCAAATGGAGAAAATTATCCTAAGGATGTCTCTAGGATTTCTCACTCCGTCATTCACCTTGAGGAAGGCAGATGAAACCATCCGGATCTTCAAAGAGATTGTCTCACAAGGGTTAGGGTTGGAAGCTACTTTTGACGATGAATCCATCAATAATGTTTTGGCCTGCCGCAATTTTGTAGGGTACTTGATGGAGGTAGGTAATAAATACTTCAAGCTCCCTGAAAAACTCAGAGATGAATGGGATACTTGTGAGGTCATCGATGATCATACCAAGGGTCCTTCCTGGGATCAACTTCAGCCGATGGTCAGAAAATTCATGGAGTACCGAGCTCAATTCCACATTGCCTCTCCTGAGTAAAAGCAAGATACTCCCTTCTAGCCGCAAGATGACGATGAATAGCCTTCCTCCTCTTGGCTTTCTTTTTTTAAATATCTAAAAGTATGTTGGCACAAATGATGACATCATCCATGTTGCACCATGGGATGTTGTCATCCACCAAGTTGTCCTAAAAGTCAACAGATGAGTTTTAGATATTTTGTAAATTTTTGTAATTATTCGTTGGTTTATTTTTGCCTTCTCTCTTCTCCTCCTTCTATAAATACTTGAATACTTGTTATATTCAGGTGGTGGATAGTTTTTAGATAAAAAATAGAAGTGAGAAAAAAAGGCTTTGTACTTTTTGTAACAGAAAAAAAATTAATACAAATATTAAGACTTTGTGCTGAATATGCGTGTTATGGGCATGTGATCTTTCTTATGTCAGATCTGTGCGTTTATTCTGTTGGATCTATCTCTACTTTCTTGTCATTTGTTCATCAGTATTACTTTTTCATTTATGCAAGTAGGTTTGGCACCATTTATTACCAATCCCAAAACATAAACCCACTGACCTTTCTGCTTTGGAATTCATTTCTTTTCTCCCTTCAAACCCATTCTTTCTTCGTCTTTCCTTCCATTCCTTTCTTTTAACAATTGGAAGCACCCCTACTGGGATGAGATCCCAAACCCCCAAAGGTATAATATTGTGAGACTTGCACAGATTCCTGCTGGTAGAATAGCAATAAACCGGTTTTGCTTTGCTGTCTCAAAGAGGGGCTATGCCCTGCACACTATTGGCTCATCTATCCATAGATCTGCCTACCCAATAGATTTTTGGACCAACAAGCTTCTAACTCCCCATTTTGGGAATACAATACTTGAACTCTATGTTTTATGCCTCTTTCATGTCTAAGATGCTTCTCTGAGGGGGCAATATGTATGCACCCAAAATTACATGTGCTCAATTGGCGAAGAAATGGTTATAAAAGTCCACAGTGATGATTCAAAATCCTTTCAAGAAGGTTTTCAAGCTCCAAAAACTTATTCAAAGTATATATGTGTAGCCTAGATGGACTTACTTGTCTTTTCCTTGCATTTTTCCAACTTCCCCCTTCTTTATGTGCTTTTTTTGGCCTTCAGTACCAGAACTGCCACCCTGCCTAGGTGGCGGTCCTGAAACTGCAGCCCTACACAGGGCAGCGGTCCTGCCCACTTTTTCCAGAATCTTCATGTGAGAAATTACATGTGACGATTCACTTAAGTTTACTTTTTGAACGCATCCATGAGCCAATTTTGCTAAAAATAGCTTTGTTTGCTTGGTTCTCCTTGTTTCTTCTATTTTAAATAGATTTATTGATTGGAACTGCCTCTTCAATTCCTTGTTCATGAAGTAACCTTCCATCCTTCATTCCTATATATTCTATGCTTTTATTCAAGCAAAGGGCCTGAGAATTTTGTGTATCTTGCATTGTTGTTCTGCCATAATCTTGTTAGGAATTGCATATCCAAGTTTAGATCTCTTGTGCTATCTTTCTTCTACCTGTATTATGTCCATATTGCCTCCAAGCTACCATCACTCAAGCGCCATCCTCTTGTTTCTGTTCTTTGCATTCTCAAATCCTTTGACTCACATGAACACTCAGAGAAATAAAGGAAAGAACTGAGGGGACAGATACTGATACTACCTGATTTTCCAAAGTTCTTGCTCTTCCAGGTTGGAGTTGCGTATTTGTTTGCTTTGTTTTGTCAAATTGTCAATTGCATATCAAATAGAGTAGAGAAACAATTCATTTCAATTAATCAGATAGTTACAAGTAGAGCAAATCAATATGAAGTTTTCCCTTCAATATTACCAGGGAAGTTGTGGGTGAGCAATAGCTCTTTTAGAGTCATGATTTGTTCTTAACTTCTGTGGTAGGGTTAGAAAGATTTTATTTGAATTAGGGTAGATCTTATATTTAGATTGCAACATCTACACAGATAACTAGCCACATCCGGCCAATTATTTGTTTTAATATCATTTATTAGATTAGATGCATTGTCTGAAAAGTTAGAAAAGCACAAAAATATTTATTTCCATAGACTAGTTTATTTTATTGCTTTGTCCTGATATATTGGAAAACACCAAAAATATAGATTAGATTTCCTTTTATATGTAGTTTATTTACCGAAAATAAATCAATTCATCTTGCATGACCATCAATGGTCTGTAATAGGAAAATACCTACGGTTGCGATCCTCTGGTCCCACAACCCAATGGGCCAGAGTTAGTAACTGACATTGACATAAGTCTACACTTAACAATATTACGCACACCCGCCACATACGCAAAGAAAATAAGACAGTTAGAGACCTTGAACATAGATGCTAATCAGGCCTACGACTTTTGGACTGCTCTTAGAAATAGGATTTGATTGCATGCATGACCATACAAGGGCCTCAGCCTCAACGAATCTTTGGTTGTGAACCACAGGTCCCATAACCCAATGGGCCTGCTAGTCAGTTAGATATCGACACTAGCTTACGCACATAGGTATTCATATATTCACTGCTTTCACCTGATATTATCACACAACTTTCATGGATGAGTATAGCAGCCGATCAGGCTAAGACTTTCTTGACAAGACCAGAGAATCACCCTTAGTTACTATAGCTTCACTTAATCTCTTGTCTCAATTTCCATGACCTTGTCTAGAAACCGATGTGAGGCCCCTGTAGGCTACTTTCCATGTATTTCACAACCAATCAATAGAATCTCTGCTGAACTAAACATTGATTGGAGTCTCCAAGTAGCTATCATATCAGACCCCGCCATCACACCCCTTCATGTTAGGAGAGCATTCTTTGCCTTAGATTCATAGATTCCGTTATTGCATGTCAAAGACATAAGGTTTCCCAATTAGCTTGGTCATCACCATCACTTTGACTCTCATTTTATATCCATACCAGCTGTCTCGACATGACCTCGAGAGGTCAGGTTTAAAGAAGGGCACGTGTTGATTTTCTGTCATACAGTAGCTCACCTTTGTTGTTGGTCACCTATGTGTCCTTGGATGATCATTTTATTCACATGTAACCTACAAAACAAATGATATCATACAAAACCCCAAAACATGTCAAATCCTTAAAAGAAAAAGATAAAAATGGGGTGTCATACTTACCTCAGTGGTCACCTGATAAACTAAACTTATGATTGATCATTACACTACATCTCAGAATCTATGTAGTTTTGTGTGTGTGTAGAATCATGCCCTAGGAAGCTCTTATGAAAGATGCACTTGATAGTGAGAAATATCTAGATGTAGCAATGTAGATCGATGTGTGGATGTCAAAATGAAATTCCCCTCCTATGCGTTCATGTAGAAAATGCAGTCCCTTATCCCTTTTATGAAGCTATATGGATGTTTTGATACTCTTAGAATGCCTTTCGACGCAACCTTTGGTGGTGTTAGTAGATTCTTAGAGCTTGGTCCTTTATTATGGTCACGTAACTTTATATTTATAGGATTCCCTTGTTTGAATTTCATAATTGACAACTAAAAGATGGAACCATAAGAAAACAAGATGTCCAAAATATAAAAGAGGCAAGTAATATAAAAAGAGGTCATGGGAACCTAGAGGGGACGAAGGCACTAGTGTACTAGCATCCTAGGTAGGAAGTGGTGTCCAGGGTATTTAAAGATAAAGCAATGAAGATCAGACAAGGTTGTGGGGTGTACAAGACAAAAGAGGAAACCAAAAAGACAAAAAGAGGCCAAAGATAGATGACAGTTACTAGTTTTCTTGCTTAGGAATGCTTCGAATAGTAGTATGTTATTAGGACCTAGAAATGTACCCAATTGCATGAGTTTGTGTCTAAATTTTCCCCCACTTTATGTTGTTGAGTGAATACTCGATAACATAAAGTAGATAAGAGATGTGTACTTGCTAACCATGTAAATATATGGTGAAAGCATGCTGAGGAGAAAAGAAAAAGAGTGAAGTGATAAAAATGAAGTGTGGATGCTCAAGAAGAGGAAGTGACTCTAGGGGTGAAACATATGTGTTGTGTCGTGTTTGTACATGTTGTAGTTTTTGTGATTCATTGATGTGGGGTTGCTTCTTATTGCTCAATAAGTACAAACCTGAAAAAAAAAGATTAAAAAAGTAGTCAAATTCATGTATATGTGAAAAATCTGATCCAAGTATGTAAAATTTTGTAAAATAATGTAAAAAGTAGTAAAAGGAAAGTGCGCATCCAATCCATGATGAGTGAAAAGGATAGAAAATGTCTTTAGAATATTGTAGAAGAACATTTTTTTTTGGATGATCTCATGCCAAGAGCGATTTTTTTAGGCGATCTCATTCCAAGTGCAAGTTTTTTAGGTAATATCATGTCAAGTGTGAGGTTTTTGGGTGATCTCACGCAATAACAGAAGAGTGTTGGGGAGAAAGGTCTAGTGTTATTCTCCATCCTTGACTCCTTGAAATTTATACATCATTGTAGATGGTGTGATCCTACTTTTTTCATGTTCAATCCAGTTCGATCCAAGTAGAAAAAGAAGATAGAATGCATTATGATTGTTAGAGGAATATGATTGTGTTGTGCAAACTGCTCTACAAAATGTTGAAAAATGTTCTAATTTGAGAAATTAACTGTGACTGCTCCTAGTCATAAGCACTTAGTAAAGGTCAAGAGCACCCAGGTGCTCATGCTTGTATCTAGGCATTGGCATCTATGATAAACTAAGGCTCCAAGTAATAATCTAGGTAATTTTATGTCTATATACTATGATGTTTCTATACTTTTTAGGCCTGTACTAAATCTCTAAGTTGTTGTATGGGGTGAATGATTCACCCATTATATGCCCCTCTCATTTGGAGTGCATGTAATGTTGCTAATAGGATGCAGCCGAAAGGAGAGGACCAGATGCTAATATGAGACTATAACCCTATAGGGTGGAGGGAATGTGCATGGTAGAAACCAAGGCACATGTAAATAAAGTGGTTAGAAACATGTGTTAGCACAAACAAGACAAATATGCATATAGAAGAAAGATCATAATCTAGTAAGAAAGAAGACAATGTAGACCATGAAAAATGGGTTTCAAACATGGGACATTGCTCAAAATGTCACAAGAAAATCAGAGCCGAAGCGGATAAAATCATACAAGCAATGAATAAGCAATAGATAGGGCATGTCCCAAAAACAATGACATACAATAGAAGCTAAGAACAAACAAAGTATCAAACAACCAGGGTGGAAAGTAGTTTCTGTAAGGAAATTGTTGCACATGAAGCACCCGTTAGCATGTTAGAAAGATAAAAATTATGTCAAATCATATATGCTTAGATTTAGAGTAGTGTACTAGGAATAATATGAAGCAGTACAAAGTGAAATAATAACACCTATAGTGTGTACGAAAGTTGATGCTCCCAGGAGCCTCGGCGGTACTGGTAAGAGTTACAGTGCCAAGCATCCATGTTGTGTGTAAATATCTGTAGAAATTTTTCATTCACAACTAGAGAACATGTGAATGTGCATGTGTATAGGATAAATAAAATGACATACGAAGATATTTGGCCAACATAGTAAGCAAATTATAGCATGTGAGTAAAATTAATCAAGAGTAAGTGCATCCAAGATATGAAATATGTTTTGAATGAGTGAGATGGAATAATATACAATGTGAATGTGATAGGAGAAAAATTCCCCCGAGTGTATGTGGATGAATACATATGAGATGAGGTTCATTTATAGAATACCCTTTGACAGTCAATAATGAACCATAAAACAAGAGTGTTTCATCAGGAAATGGTTTGAAAGATAGATAATGAAATGCAGAACGTAAAATGTATGAATGTGATGAGGTTAATTTCATATTTAGACCCTCATAAGTCGAGTATGAACCATGGAATTAGAGTGTGTCATAGGGTAGTGACAATACAATATGTTTATCAAGATGTGTATTGATGCTTAGAAGTATGAAGCACAAAGCATAATAGTTGATATGGTAGACACCTGATGATGTTAGGAGGGGGGAACAGTAAGAATGATGCCCCCACAAGTGTGCGAGTGATGGAGAAATATTTTGGGATGGAAGATACCATGCCATGGTGGTGGATGTGGCAATGTGTCAGAAGTATGAGTATTAGTGTTAGGAGGAGTAAATTTTCCAAAGTAAGTTGTACCGTTGAGACAATATGGAGATTAATTTTGTGATGGTGAATATGTGAAATAGCATAAACCTAAAAAGGATATGTGGAAGGAATAAAAGGAGCAAGGGGAGGGAAATATCGGATGTCGATTCTGGTGGATTGTGTGGGAATGGAAAGATACTCTTTGACTCCTTTTACATGTTTACCTAATCTGATGCCAGTGAAAGCTTAACAAATCATATATTGGTACCTAGGACCATACTTTTTAAAGTTAGGAGGAGAGGTGTCCACAGTAGGGGCTTTAGGTGAATGATCAATACTACTGCAATAGGAAAAGGGAGAGGTATTTTCCAGGGCTTTATAGACCACACCATGGTATAAGAATTTAATATGCACATGAATTGTTGAAGGGAACGCATCTATGGCATGGATCTAAGGATGTCCGAGAAGAATATTATAATTACAATTATCAAGCATGACATGGAATGTGATGAATAAAGTGCATGGCTCAATAGGAATGGGAAGTGTGATTGTACCTAAGACCCTTTTAGGAATATTATCAAAGCCACAAATAGAAACAGATGAAGGAACCAAAGAGTCTTTAGAGAGGCCAATTTGATGGAGAAATTCTATATTATAAATATTAAGCCTCGATCCATTATCAACTAAGGCACATTTAACCCCAACATTATTGATACAAACATTAATATAAAGGGGGGAATCATTCCCTAACATGCCTTAAGAAGACAAATCATCTGATGTGAAGGTAATGTAGTCTTCATTAAGAGATAGAGATAACATAAACTTATGATACACATATTCAGGTGAAGTATGAGGAGGAATATATGTATTAGTTAGATAAGATCTGAATTTATTCACACAATGAGGATTAACCTACAAAAATGCATGGATGGAAACATCCATGGTGAAAGGAAGCTTAGGATATTGAAGTAAGAAGAAGAAAGAAATAGCTAAGAGTGTTCGAAAAATGAGTTCATTGAATGATTTAACAAAGATTTAATGATGTTAAACCCTAAATATTTTATAATCATGAATGATAAATAACTCTATTGTACATATCTAACACAAGCAATAAGCTAGATAAAAATCAAACCCCAGGTGCAAGAGATAGGTTAAAAGAATTATTTGATTTTACAATTGATCCCTTAGTATGCTAGATTGGAAAACTTGTATACAAGAGGAGTTAATTGTTGCAACAGTGCCTCGTAAATTCTAGAATTTCTAGATATGCCTAGATTGGGGCACCTAGATTAGGTCCTAGGTTCCTGGGCATTGGAGACCTCTGCTGGGTGCCTATGAATGAGAAAATGGTCAGAAAATGATTCTTCTTGAGTTGCAAGATGGTTACTCACCTGTGTTGTTGGTCACTTGTGTATCACTAGATGATCATTGTATTTTCCTATAGCCTAAAAACCCCCAAAACACATCAAATTCTAAAAATTAAAATATGTAAATGGGGAGTCAGACTGACCCTGAAGGTCACTCGATTGAGTGAACTTACAACCAAGCATTGTACTACATCTCAGACTCCATGTAGTTTTGTGTGTGTGTGTGTGTGTAGAATTGTTCCCTAATAAGATCTTATGTAACATTCACTTGATAGTGAGAAATAACTAGATGTTGCAATGTAGATAGATGTGTGGATGTCCAAATGAACTTCCCCTCATCTGCGTGTATGCATAAAATGCATTCCATTGTACCTTATATGAATCTAGATGTATGCTTTGATGCTTGTATAATGCCTTTGGATGCAACCTTAGGTGGTGATAGTAAATTCTTAGAGCTTGGTCATTTATTATGATGACATAACTTAATATTTATATGATTCCCTTGTTTTAGTTTTGTAATTGACAACTAAAATGTTGAACCATAAGAAAACAAGAAGCCCAAAAGATGCAAGTAAGATACAAATATGTTAGGGCTCCCAGAGGGGACGAGGGCACCTAGGAACTGGTGTCCAGGGTCAATAAAGATAAATAAATGAAGATAATATTGGGTTATGGGGTGTGCAAGACAAAATGTGAAACTAGAAAGACAGAAAAGAGACTAAATATAGATGTCAATAACTTTTTTTTTCTTATGAATCATATGAATAGTAGTATGTGATTAGGACCTAGAAATGTACCCAAGTGCATGATTTTGTGTCGACATTGAATGAGCTTAATACATGGGTGTAAGATAGATGGGATAACCCTAATAGTGTGTAAATAAGGGAGATATTACTATATTTCACCTAAACTAAGAGTGAAAGTAACTAGGAATGGAATTTGTGTAGTAACCAAACCAATAATGATTGGTAGAATAATATGTGCATTAGTAGAATTAGAATTATTTGCAATGTGTTTCCTAGAATAATTAAGAGAGAATGAATTATCTCAAGAGTAAATAGATTATCATTATTAGGGGTGATCATAGTATGGAAGTGGTGGTATCACATGATGATAATCAAGAAATTCTAAAGCATAATTGTTAGTGTTATGATTAAGAAGTGGATCATTATCAAGATTTAGTGTGATCATTGGATTCAATTACATTTTCATCAACAAGATCTTGTATAATATTTGATATATTAATCAATCAGGTGACCAATACAACTATAATAGTCACAATGAGCATTAGCATAAAATATCTTACTATGAGGCTTATTTGTATAAACCTTTAAGTAGTGGAGGGAGAGACAAAATATTGCACACAAGTAATTGTTGAAGCAAAATGTGTGGAGCACAAGGTAGACACATAAATTTCCTTTGCATAGGTTATGTCTACAGAAGTAGAGATATATATAAAAGGCTCAGTTGGGGTATCAAGGTTTTAATCATCATCAAATATCCCCCACTGGGACTGAAATCTAACATGGGAAAATGTTCATGTGATGTATCAAATGTTTATGCAAGATCAATCACATTTTCCTTTTACATGACATCGTTATCAGAATCAAAATATATCCTAGTTTGTTATCAAAGAGTTAATATATGTAGAATCGTTTTTTTGTTTACCCTTGATTGATCTTGTGTATGCTCTAAGTTCTCTGAGGTAACGTACAATTGTTCATGCTCGATTGGTAGTACTATCATTATTCATTACACAATAGTCAGTATTACTTTTTTATCCTATTTTTGAGTACATGACTTTTCTTGTATATTCAAAGGTGTATCCTTCAATATTGTAGTATGCTTATCTGAAATAGCTTTTGGTACCCTTTCATATTTTATGACTTGAGATGATTGCATAGTAGAATGCTATATATCATATAAAATAAGTCCCTTAGAATCAATTTTTTTGTATTTTTCATTGGAAAGCATATAAATAATTTTTACGATGTCCATTAATTCTATGATAATTTTCAAATGGAGACCTTTAATTTTTTCAATCCGGTAGTGGGGATAGTAATGATTGGGTAAAAAAGTGATTACTCGATTATCAAGAAGCTCATAGAGAATATCATGTTGACTATAATTCTTGTCAAATAAAAGGGTATTTTCCAAATCATTTTTCATAGTATGCAAGAGTGATCGTGTGGAACATACACATTATTTCCTTTATGTATGACTTTCACTTCACTTGTAGAAGCACATGTATCATGCATAACATTTGTATGACATTGATTTTTGGTAGCCTTAGAAGGATTTTTATCATGATGAATATATACATCATTGACATGAAAATTAGAATAATCCCTTCTATATTATATCTCTTACTTAAAAAATTATATTTTAGTAGCCATGCCTTGAAGTTGGTCTTGAAAAGAATGTTATAATGCTAGAATAGACTCTAGGATATTTTTATATAAGATTACATCAATATTAATATAAGGATCTGAAATAGCAAGGTCCATGAAGGTAGAAAATGATGGAAGGGAATCTAATTACATAATAGGTAAGACCAATCAAAACATAAAAGGATGAAAATCAAGAGACTACAGAGGATAAGACCCCAAAGTCATGTTTACCAAAAACAAACTATCATCAATCGATTAAATTATCATTTATGAACTTAAAGAGTGAATTTTATTGAAAAAAGAGGTATTTTTGAATATGATTTATGTGGAATAAAATCCTCCAAGGGAATCTCATTTTTTTAATATTTTTTTGATTATGCCCTATTACTAATAATAATAATTTTCATTACTAAATAGTGTTCTAAGAACTAGGGAAAATAAAAGAGGTTTTTGTTAAATATATATAATTGAAGAAAAACCTCAAAAGAATTTGAAAATAGAGCGGTTACACTTGATATATGAAATTAAATGTGATTCAACAATCAGAAGCCCTAGAAAGAGACCTAAAGGATAGAAAAAAGCATGAGGCCCCAGGGAAATTTTTAGAAACCATATTTAGAGTAGGTGGTAGATGAAAATTATGTTTGAATCTGAATATAAAATGTAGATATGAAACCCTAGGGAAACTAGGGATTTAAAGAAAGTGCAAGAAACAATTTTGGGTTCGAGGAAATGTTTACACCTTTTTTATATTATAAGATGTGTTATTGAGTACAAAACAATAAAATGAATGTAAGGTTAGGAAACAAGAAAATATTCTGATTAATTAACTTCTAAAATTAATGAAATGACATCAAAATAATATATTGGTTATTATAATGAATGTATAAAATCTCAAATGTATAAAAGGAAGAGAGACATAACTATACAAAGTTGTATAAAAGAGATCTAGGTAAATATATGAGTAGAGAAATATGGGAGTGCAAATCCTAAAGAAGATTCATTATTGGTACTATGACATGAAATGCCCTAGTGTAGGACCATACATTATGGTTAAGATGCATAATTCAATTTTCCCCCTTATCTATAGACTTATACACCTTCGGATTGGGGTTTTGTAACTTTTTGGGTCCTTCGTTGGCATAAAAATGTGCTTTCTTGTCAAAGCTTAGTTTTCGCATAATCTCAATATCATTTGTAATGAGATGAATCATGCCAAAAACCTAACCATGGGAAGAAGACTCTGTAATAAGGTTAGTGTTTGGGTTGATGTGCAATTTGTGCATGCCTACATTAGCATACAACTCCAAAGAGACCTCAAACCACTTGTAGTTCTCCATATAACATGTATCATATATATGAATGCATTTATTTATAAATTTTAACCTCTTTGATCAATCTTGATAGAATTGTGCTCTTACTAAGACTTGGAAGTGGTAACTTGGAGTGCTTAGCTTTGAGGGAAGCAATACTCCTTAACTTGGTTGAGTGATTTAGAAATCCATTAGTGAGTTTATTAGTGGATATGCACAAGATTTGGGAAGATTTAGGGAGCCTTAAGTATCTTTCATAGGTATTTTTTAATGGGAATTCCATTAGGTTGCTAGATTATTAAATGAGGTGATGTTAAATTTCTTATATAGGATTATAAAGTTAAATTATCATGATAAGTCTTAACCCAAAGTTTAAAAACCCCAAAAAATAATAGTGAGTTGAAAGAAGAGATATAAATGTGTCGATGTAAGACCATGCATGTTATTCAATACCAAATTATCCAGCTTTACTAAACTGCATGATTTTGGATAGAGAGGAGCTAATTGAAATTTGAAAGTTCCATCTTAGAAATAAAAGTTTGAGAATTTGTCTCATGTATTAAAATTCAAAATTGTTGACACATAAGTGTATGAAACTGAGTAATTTACGAAAGATATGGAAACATACAACAAGGGGGAATGGGATGTGGGATTTTTCTTAGCCAAAAATCATTATTGTAATTAGTAGTGTAAAAGGGTAAATACCCAAAATTTAGTGTCTACACAACCCTTATCTTAAAAATGTGTGCAAAAACTAGCATTTTTTATATTATAAAGAATCTCTAAAACCTTAAATTGGACCTTAGGCATGAAGATGCTTAAAAAATAGAACACAATTTGCTCTTATTACTTAATATTAGTATAGTGCAAAGGAATAATTGAGTGTACAAATACCTTTTTACTTAAATCCACTAATTCACATATATATTTATAGAAATATTACATATACCGTAAAACTATATATTGGTGAATAATTTGAAACACTTAAGGAGGGAAATGCTGACAAAAATGACAAAAACCTCAAAAAAATAACAAGTTAGGTTCAAAAGACCCAAAAAGTGAAATACTTAAAATGTAGGGATTGAAGATAAACATAGATACAAATATGGCACAAACCCTACAAAATTTTCCAAAGTCCCAAACCAAGCCAAAAACAAGGGAAGAGATATAAAACCAAAATAAAGAGGGACAAAAAGGGTTATTAGAAACCAAACATGAAATAATGGGATAAACATGGCATCAATAGGGAGAGGTAATGACAAGAAACTTGATTAAAAAATGATTAAATACAAATAAATTAAAACAAGAGATAATAACATAAGGGAAATTAGGAAAATAAATTCCTAACGCAAACCAATTTTCAATTAACACATAAATACATTATAGGTTGGTTCCTCAACTCCTCTGATTAGATGTATTACTTGAAAATTGCAGAGGTTTAATATCAGATCCTACTCTAAATTCCAAGGAGACAGAGATAAAGATGCAAAGAATAAAACTAAGTAAAGGGGGGTGATACACCAAAGGAGTGGTGAACATTTACTTCTCAAAATTGAAAAAAATTACAGAAATATAACTAACATCATACACAAACTACTAAAATGTAATGAAATATCAGAAATGAAGCAGAACCATACAAGGAGGGGATGGAAACTCTTTCACAAAGCTTGCACTATCATTCCCATTCAAAAATACATTCATTACAATAGCAGAGAGGAAGAAAATGAGTTACAGTCCTGAAAGAGGTCTGATATTCCACAAAATCACTTTTCAAGGTGATATAGGGAGTTTGCAATACATAAAAATGTCCAACCCTTACAAAATGAGCCAAAACTGGCTTTTAATGGTCGAGCAGAAAAAGAGAAAACAAAAAATGCAGGAAAAATGGATTTATGAATTTAACCACCAACCAGATCCAAAAAATTTTCTTGTAGAGTAATGGGCTTCAGAGAAGAACCCATACTTAGAAGTACATTGTTCTGCAGATCAGAAAAACGACCATACTTCATTAAATTTGGTGGTTGAATTGTCAATTCTGCGTCTTTTTCGTGACAGGGACATTTCTTCTATAATCTCCTAAAATTATCCATCAAAATACAAAATTGAACCCTTCATTGTGTAGATAAATTCACCATCTTTCCAATGACACCAAAATCATGAAAATCTGAGCTCTTGATCAAAAGTTATGCCCTTCTGAAGATTTAGGGCAAAAAAAAAGGGCCAAAAATGGGTTGGCGGGACGAAAGTTTAAAATTTTCCCCTTTTTGACTTTGGGAAAATTTTCCTGAAAAGTTCCACCCTTGCCACCCTGATGCTACGTGGTAGGTTTTGATTGGCTCGCAGGCCTTCCATGATCATTTTAGACCTTTTTTATCTTTGGAAATTTTTTCAAAAAATCTTCGTCGGCCCGATGCTCCAAGGACACGTGGCACCTCTTGACTCACTGGCGGGTTCTTGCTCTCAAAATTTCCATCACTGTCGACCACTACCCTGAATAGGACATGTGGTGCCTTGTCATTGGCTCAGGCATTAACCCAAAAATTCCTTTATCGCGCCCGCCCTTAAGATTTTTCCAGCCACATGGACACATGGCGCCTTATGATTGGTGTGGGCCATCACGGGCAAGATTTCATTCCATTATTTTCCATAGTTTGGTGAAAGGGAAATTTTTCTTCCACCCCTCCACCTTCCGACACTCTAAAGACATGTGACATGTTGTGATTTGTTACGGGCCAAGATTTCCCCACTGCCCTAAGTTTCGACAATTCTCTAAGTTCCCCCGCCGCTCCGATCTCTGACGGGTCTCTTGACATGTGGCCGCTTCCTATTAGCCGGCAGGCCTTCGGGCCAAAAAATTTCTTTGTGCACCACACCAATACTTGATGAAAAATTTCTAATTTTCCTCTGCCCCCACCATTCCAATGCCACATGGCAACTTCCTACTGGTCACGGACCTCCCATGGGAAAATTTCCCTCCAAAACTTTGTCGAGCCATAACTTGCAAAATATGAGTTAGAAGGAAAACTTTACCTTTCTGGAAAGCTAAGAAAATTCTCTATCTGATGAAGCCATTTCCATAAATTTTTGGGTGCCTGTAAAGTAAAAAAAATTGACTGAGGCACAAGGAAGGAAGAAATGAAGGGGAGTTAGACAAAATAAGCAAGGGGCTTATTTTGGATAACAATTTTGATGACTCAGAGGGGTCATCTACCTGCTGGATGAAGTTACCAGTTACCTGAAGCAATCCATTGGGCATGAAGTTGTCAAAAATACTACTTGGTATCCCCAACTGATTAGAAAATTATAAGGAAGAGTGTGAGAGTATAACATCATTTGATCTGGAACATGGCTTGCAAAAAATGCATTTTTGGGATAGCAAGCTTGTGCCAAAGCACTTAGGAAAAGGAAAACTAAGCTACAACAAAGTAATGTTCTCAAGCACTTGGAGGAATGAAAACCTAAGCTAATATGCACAAGGTGGAGCTTCCCTTCTAGTAGCAATGCTTTAGATGGATTCCATTAACTGGAATCATCAGTTCTTCACCATTCAATGTAGACAATTTGAAGGCATTATTGTTCTTACATTTTGTTACCATGTAGGGGCCACTCCAAATGACATCAAACTTTGAATTCCTTCCTGGATTTGCTCGGTCTGCATCCCATTTCAACACTCGATCTCCAACTTGGAAGGTTTTAGCCTTAGCTTTCCTATCAAAGGTTCTCTTGATTAAGGCTTGATCCTTCTCCATTACTTGGCTGTATGATATCTAATTTCTTGGAGCTCCATCAATTCTACATATCTAACCTCCATGGGTTTAAACTCTAACATCTCCAATTGCTTCATGAGTTCTAAAGTTGGAAACTCAATTGACATGGGAAATATTACCTCTCTTACATAAACAAGTCTAAATGGAGAGTTACCTGTGGATCTTTTGGGAGTTATCCTATCAGCCCATAAGGCTTATTTCAATTTGGTGTGCCAAGTCCTCTAATTTTCATCAAGATTCCTCTTGATGATTCTTAACAAGTTCTTGTTGGTAGACTCGGCTTGGCCATTACCTTGAGGGTAATAATTTGATGAAGTGCTCAGATAAATCCTATTTTTGACAGCCCGTTCAGTCACCTTTGATCCTATGAATGCCAAAGAATTATCTGATATTATAGTGGCAGGTATACCAAATCTCATTTCTATCCCTTCATAGAAGTCTAGACATTTGCTTCTTTAAGTGCAACTGCCTTAGTCCATTTGGTGAAGTAATCTGTGGCTATTAGGATCCACTTGTGTCCTTGGCTTGAGTTTGGGTTAATGACTCCAATGAAGTTTAAACCCCATTACATGAATGGCTGGTCAACTGAAATTGGGTACAATGGAAGGGCAGCGAATCTCTCCTTGCCTATGAAGAATGCACAATTCTTACACCTATTGATCCATGTATAACAATCACTAAATAATTTGGGCCAGTAATAGCTAGCCTTCATGATCTTGAGGGCTATCACTCTTGGTGCAAAATGACCCCCAGCTGATTCACTATGGAAGTCTTCTAGTATTCTATTAATTTGGTTTGTCTCAATACATCTCAGCAACACTCCATTTACATCCTTCTTGAACAAAACACCATCAACAAGTGCATATGGGACAACCTACAATCTGAAGTGTCTTCTCTTGGTTTTGTTCATCCCTAGAGGGCATAGGCCTGTGTGTAGGAAGTGCATTATGTATTGGGTCCAAAAAGGAGTGAGGACACCATCATTCTCTTCTCGAATGTTTCTTGGTTGCCTTGCAATGCCAAAACAACATCCTTCTCATTGCTTGCTTCCATTGATTTGCTCAAGACCAATTGTTCACATAATACCTTTCCTTGGACCATCTTGGTGACTTTGATCTCAATGTCATACTCCATGACATGAGTAATCCACCCTGCACGTTTTTCATTTAAATCTTTGTTGAGGAGGAAGTCTTTTACTCCCACATGAGAAACCAACAGTTGAACCTTGTTGTTTGAAACTAGATGCTTAAATTTCTTCAAGCTCCTAATCACTGCAAGAACTTACTTCTCAATGAAATAATACCTCACCTCATAGTCCTCTAGGCTTTGGCTAAAGAAAGTAATTGGCTACTCTGCATTTTCTTTGTTCTACTGTACTAAAATTATAGAAATTGTATCATCACCTCCAAATGCATAAAGGATAAAATCTTTGGAGAAATCTAGGTTAATGAGAGTTGGAGCTTGTGAGATGGCTTCTTTGATTGCCTCAAAACTTGTCTTACCTTTAGTTGTCCATTTGAAAGCCATGCTTTTCTTTAACATCATGGTTATTGGATTGACAAGGGCTGTAAAATTCGGGACAAACCTCTGAACAAAATTGATTCTTCCCAAGAAAATTTGGGGGGCTTTCTTATGACTTGGTAATGGTAGTGCTTTTATTGCTTCAACCCTCTCTGGATCAATTTCTAACCCTCTTTTGGAAACAATGTGGCCAAGGAGCTTTCCTTCATGAGCTAGAAAAATAATTTTTTTGGGATTCAAGGATACCCCAAATCTTCTACATCTTTGGAACACTTGTCTCAAATGAAAGAGATGATCTACTATACTTTTAGATAAAACAGTGATATCATCTAAGTATACCAGCACTATCTTGTTGATCAATCCCTTGAATTCCATATCCATTTCCCTTTGGAAGGTAGCTCCAGCGTTGGATAGCCCAAATGGCATTTTTCTATATGAATAAGTTCCCCATTTGGTGGTGAAGGCTGTTTTGAACTAATCCTCTTCCTTTACCATGATTTGATTGTACCCTGAATAACCATCTAGCAATGAAAACCTCTCAGAGCCAGCAACAACTTGCAAAATCTGCTCCATATAAGGAAGTGGGTAATGATCCTTGAGAGATGCTCTATTCAAATCTCTGAATTCTACACACAATCTGATTTCTCCACTCTTCTTTCTGATTGGAACTAAGTTTGCTACCCAACTAGAATGCTTGATAGGAAATATGATACTTGCCTCTATTAAATTTTTCAATTCCTTCTTCATGAGAGGCTCCATGTGTGGATTGGCTAGCCTTTGTTTTTTCCTGATGGGTTTAGCACTTGGATCCAATTCAATAGTGTGCTAAGCTAGCTTGGGATTGAAACCTCTCAAGTCTTCATAACTCCAAGCAAATATGTCTAGTAACTCTTGGAAAAGTTGCATGAACTCATACCTTTCTTATTTGGTTGTCTCTTTACCAATTTGAAGTGACTCTCCTTCTCCAACCAAGATGGGCACTGAATCTTCTCCCTTGACTTGGATATTTTCCTTCTCCTTCCTAAATTGATCATTAGGATTAAAAATGGACTCTAAAGTGACAAGTACCTTTGGCAGTTTGTTGGTTCTCAGCTATACCACCTAATCACCATACTGCTGTTCTAATTTTTCATGATTTTTTGGCTGAGAACTCAGCTTCTTCTTGCAAGAAATTGATGATTTACTGGTCATTTTCAAACACTTACCAACTTACATTATTTTCTAGCACTAATGGCCTTATAATCACATGAATGCTTGGCTATATTTTATCTTTCTTGATACTTTCAACAACATCAAAGGCTACCCCAACTGCTACAAGCCTGTCAGCAGCTTGGTTTTCTTTCCTAGGGATGGAATTGATGCCAAATCTTTCAAAATCCTCAATGAGGTCCCACACCCTATTCTTATAAGACTTGAGCAGATCATTTTTGGTAGCATGCTGCCCTTTAACTTGGTTGACAATCAGCTCACTGTCACCAAAAACTTGTAGGTTTTTGAAACCTCTCTTAATTGACCAATGTAATCCTTGTATCAGAGTTTCATATTCAGCAGTGTTCTTAGAACATGCAAACTGAAATCTAAAACCTGAATAATACTTAATGCCTTGAGTTGAAACAAGCATAGCTCCCCCTCCTGCACCTTGCCTACTTCTTGATCCATCAAAAAATAGCTGTCATACCTCATTGTCATCCTTATCATCTGATTTGGTGATAATAGGAATAAGCTGATTTTCTTCATGTATGCAATAGACTCCTAGCTCAAATTCTTCTATTTCTTAGTAGGGATGAAAAGCATGTACCTTGCTTGCCCATTCATCAAGATTCAAATCTAGGATGCTTCCAACTTTGGGTTTCATATTCATCTATGCTTGGATAATCTTCTTGATCAAATGCTGAACAGTTGGCATTGATTGGGCTTGGAGTATGCGGCTCAATGTGAAAGTTTGTAATAGATTCAGATCTGATTGTGGCCTTAGTTCCATATCTAGTTCTAAAAAACATGTGTGACCAATCAGTAGATAAGTAACCTCCAATTTTAGCTTTGAAAATCCCTTGACAAACATAGGGCAAAGAGTGGTGGCAAATCTATCACTGATACATATTACAAAACAGTAACATTGGGGCATGCATGCAAAGTAAGATTCAAATATTTGATCATTCCCACTATTGTTACTATTGTCCCATCTAGTTGCACCACCCCTTTGGGATATAACTTCATATTCGAGGCCTAGCTGATCAGCTATTTACTTGGGCATTACAAAACTACTTGCCCCTAGAATCAATCATGCAATTGTCTACTAGCTTATCTCCAATAACCAATGAAACATAGAATGGAGGGGGCTTCAAAACTTTACCTCATTGTCCTCCATGATTCCCTTTAGGCTAAGCAGCATTTTTGAGTACCTTCTCATACAATATGAACTTGCTAATTTGAATTTTACCAATTCTTCATGGCATCTTGTAGTAGATCCCTTTGGCCTAGGATGGATAGTGATTCCCACCTTGATATATTCATGTTTGTCTTATTCATCTGATCAATGATGCTGAATGGGGATGAAACATCTCTTTGTTGCCCCTTGGCATGCATATTCTTTTCTTGCACATGGGCAGCAACAACTGGCATTTGAGCTAGTCTAGAAGGTGGCTTGGGCAGTTCTTGCATAATTGGAACTGGGTTTTTCTTACCAGGACTTTGTGGAGTGATAGAAGGTTGTGGATCACCTGGAGCTAATGAATTCCCCTCACCAATGTTCCTTTTCTTTGACCTTGTATTGGCTGCCACATTCTGAGACATTGCTTGGTTCATGCCACAAAAATTCTCATCCTGCCAATTCACCAGTGTAGTCTCATTTAAAGCTACATTTTGCTGGGTTGTTTCTTGTTGTTGGTTTGCTTCCTGATTCACCTCACTCTCTATGCTAGTTGTTGTTACCATCAAAGCTTGGTTCAAAGCACCATTGAAGCACATGGACTGGTTGTGAGGTTCAATGTATGGGAAACACCAATCATACTCTTAAGCCATATTATTTTGCACTGGCACCAAGGCTTTAGAGGTAGATGCAACATTGGGGTTATAAGGCTGAAATGGTCTATTGGCAGGAGGCCTTGATTGATTTTTATTTGCAACTGGGTTGGGCGGCCTATTAGGCTGATATGGCTACCTATTAGGCTAAGCTTGAGGCTGATAAGAAGGTCTAAAACTTTGGGCCTGCTACCTCTTGATTGTAACCAACTCATTGCCTAACTTTTGCAATTGTTTCATGACTTCTTAAAGTTCATTTAAGGCACTAGAGGATGAAGTAGAAGTCTCATTTGAACTCTGATTTCTAGGAGTGGGAATCGGAGCTATAATAGGTGCTTGACTAGTGCTTGGATTTTCTAAGTTTGGATACAAGGGCATGGGATGCCTCGGAGCCAGTTTACTAGCTTGGATCAAACAATTCTCAGCTCTAATGGCAATGTTATAAGCTGCAGGTATATTTACACTTCCCATGGATAGAAATAACATAGAAATATCATAATTTAAAGCTTTGAGATAGTATAAGAAAGAACCTTCACCTGTTGGCCTTATTGCCACTGGAACTCTATCCCAAGTCCTTTGAAATATGAAGTTGAAGTCAGTCAGCTGCTCATTGGGAGATCTCTTAATAGTTGTCAGTTGTTCCAAAAGAGATAAGTTATCTCCCTTGTTTCCAAACTGCTCATGGAGAGCTATGCATAACTGATTCCAATTTTGGATAGAGCCAACCCCAAGGCTCCTAAACCATTGCAATGCTTTCCTTTGAATGAAGATTCCAGAAATTTGACAACAATTTGCATCTCAACAATATCATGGATTGCACAAACATTAGCAATGTCCTTGACATGATCACCAGGAGTGGTCTGATTTTCTCCAATAAAGTATGGAATGTTATTCAATGCTGCAACTGGAACTGGATTTTGTACATTGAGAGCAAGTGGGCTGCTGTCAGTGAAGTTGACATAAGGATTGTTTTGTTGTGCCATTTTGATTTCCCTGAGAACCCTTGTTGATTGAGTGAAAGGTATACCAAGTGGAGGAGTTGATAGAGTTCTGTTTGGTGGAGATGGAGACCTTTGAATCCTTCTTCCTCTCTTTCTTCTTCCTAGAGATAACTGCAGATACTCAAAAAATCCCTCCTCTCTAGCTCTTGAACTTGTGTTGATTCTTCTCATGAATCTTCAGACATGGAATGCTAAAATCAGTTGATTTTTCTCTTTTGAGTTTCCAAATGTGCATATCAGGGCTCTTTTTTAGCAAGAAACTTGCAAAAAATGTGCATCAACTTGTTGCAATGAAGGTGAAGACCTCTAAGGTCCCACCGGGCATGCCAAAACTATTAGTGCAAATCAGCATCACCCCTGGATATTGTCTCAGATTTTTTAGTTTGATATGGAACATCCAGTGTGATTGCACAACATTGATTCTCTTCCCTAAGTGTGAGACTTGTAAAAAATAGGAAAAGAATTTCCAAATTAGAGGTTGGTTCCTCAACTCCTCTGATTAGATGTATTACTTGAAAATTGCAGAGGTTTAATATCAGATCCTACTCTAAATTCCAAGGAGATAGAGATAAAGATGCAAAGAATAAAACTAAGTAAAGGGGAGTGATACACCAAAGGAGTGGTGAACATTTACTTCTGAAAATTGACATAGATTACAGAAATATAACTAACATCATACACAAACTGCAAAAATGTAATAAGATCATAAATGAAGCAAAACCATACAAGGAGAGGATGGAAACTCATTCACAGAGCTTTCACTATCATTCCCATTCAAAAATACATGCATTATAATAGTAAAGAGGCATAAAATGAGTTACAGTCCTAAAAGAGGTCTGATATTCCACAAAATCACTTTTCAAGGTGATATAGGGAGTTTGAAAAACATAAAAATGTATAACCCTTACAAAACGAGCCAAAACTGGCTTTTAATGGTTAAGCAGAAAAGGAGAAAACAAAAAATGCAGGAAAAATGGATTTATGAATTCAACCACCAACCTGATCCACAAATTTCACCTACAAAGTGATGGGCTTCATAAACGAACTCATACTTAGAAGTACATTGTTCTGCAGATCAGAGAAACAACCATACTTCATTAAATTTGGTGGTTGAATTGTCAATTCTACATCTTTTTCATGCCAGGGACGTTTCTTTCATTTTCTCCCAAAATTCTCCATCAAAAATACAAAATTGAACCCTTCTCATGTAGAGAATTTCACCAGCTTTCCAATGACACCAAAATCACAAAACTCTGAGGTCTAGATCAAAATTTATGCCCTTCTGAATATTTAGGGGAAAAAAAAGGGCCAAAAACGGGTTGGCGAGACAAGAGTTTAAAATTTTCCCCTTTTTGACTTTGGGAAAAAATTTCTGAAAAGTTCCGCCCCCACCACCCTGATGCCACATGGCAAGTTTTGATTAACTCACGGGCCTTCCATGATCATTTTAGCCCTTTTCGGTCTTTGGAAAAATTTTCAAAAATTTTCCACCAGCTCAATGCTCCGAGGACACGTGGCACCTCCTGACTCGCTTACAGGTCCTTTCTCTCAAATTTTCCATCGCTGCCGACCACTGCCCCAAACAGGACACGTGGCGCCTTATCATTGGCTCAGGATTTAACCCCAAAAATTCCTTTTTTGCACCCGCCCTTAAGATTTTGCCGGCCTGTTGGTCTGAAAATCTATTGGGTGGACAGATTTATGGATAGACGAGCCAACAGTGTGCAGGGCATAGCCCCTCTTTGAGTCAGTAAAGTGAAACTAGTTTATTGCTATTCTACCATCAGGAATCTGTGCAAGTATCACAATATTCTACCTTCGGGGGCTGGGATCTCATCCCAGTAGAGGTACTTCCAACTGTAACAAGAAGGGGAAGAAGCGAGGTGGGGAGACAGGAAAGATATGAAGGGAGAAAAGAAATGAATTCCAAAGTAGAAAGGTCGGAGGGTCTATGTTTTGGGCTAGTAGTAAACAGAACCGAATTTACTCGCATAGACAAACAAAGCAATACTGATGAATAAATGATAATAAAGCAGACAGTAGATTAAACTAGAACAAACATATAGATCTAACATAAGAAATCTCTGATGTATAACACAGGTATTCAGCACAAAGTCTAAATATTGTATTAATATTTCCTTCTGTTACAAAAAGTTCAAAGTCTTTTCTTCTTGCTTTTGTTTTTCATCTAAAAAGTATCCATCCCTTGAATACAACAAGTATTCAAGTATATATAGAAGAAGGAGAAGAGAGAAGACAAAAAGAAACCAACGACTTAATTACAAAGTATTTACAAAATATCTAAAAGTCAACTGTTGACTTTTGGAAACTTGGTGGATGACATCATCCCATGGTGCAACATGGATGATGTCATCATTTGTGCCAACATACTCTTAGATATTTATGAAAATAATATCGAGAGGAAGGAGACTATTCGTCGTCGTCTCGCGGCCGAAAGGGAGTGTCTTGCTTCTGCTATTGCTCGGGAGAAGTGATGTTAAACTGGGTCGGATATTCCATGAACTTGCTGATCATGGGCTGAAGTTGATCTTGAGCAAGATCCTTGTGGTGATCACTGATAACTTCGCAAGTTTCACGTTCATCCACGAGCCTTTCTGGGAGCTTGGAATATTCATTTCCCGCCTCTATCAGGTACCCTATAAAGTCACGACAGGCCAAAAGGTTATTGATGCATTCGGTGTCAAAAGTGGCTTCTGGCCCTAACCCTTGCAAGATGATCTCCTTAAAGATCCGAATAGTTTGGTCTGCCTTCCTCGGGGTGAAAGAAGGAGTGAGCAGGCCTGGGGACATTCTCAGGATGATTTTCTCCATCTGGTGCATAGCCTCCAAGGCTTCCTCTTTGACTTTATCTATATTTTCGAGGACAAAATCCAACTGATTGACCAGGTAGTCCAAAGTAGAAAGGATTTTTTTGGGCGCTCTGGGGTGATTGAAGACGCCGAACTTGACCAGATCTTCGACTGAACAGTCGAGCATTTTCTGGAAGGTCTCATGCTGTAGCCTAGCATGGTCCAACTCTTCATATATGGGTTCCGCAATCACCTGGAGTGCCTTGTTCGCCTGATTGATGTTCTGATATAACTCAGTGAACTTGATGATTACTCCTTCACTTTCCTTGAGGATTTTGTCTCTCCAGGCGGACACTACCATACCTTGCTCACCAATTTTGGCGTATTCATTTATCTTATCCTGTCTCAGGGGCTCAGGAGTTTCGGTGGCAGTTGTAGGAGGTGCACTGCCCATTTTCTGTAAGGCGTGGAGAAGATGTTTATTTTGCTCCTTTAATAGCCTCTTTTCTTCCTTTGCTTCATGGAGCTTCTTGCAAAGGGCATCGACTACAGATAGGGCCTCTCCCTGAAGGCTTTCAGAAGATGTTCCCATTGTGACTTGGGTCACTGTATAATCTGTCAGAGACAGATCCCTTTTATCCTTTAAAGGATTGGGATATGCAATCTCCATTACTCTTTCTCCCGATGAAATCTGAGAGAAGCGGGTTATAGGCTTTTTCTTCTTAGCCACCTTTGCTGGGATGATGGAGAAGTCCATCAGTGTGATATGAACTTTCCTCTTTTGCTGGCTCATATGCTGGGAGATCCATGCTGGACTTATGGGTGTGGGACCAGAAGTGGAAGAGGGGGCAGCTGAAGAAGTGGAGGGAAAGTGCGTAGAGACACTTGGAGGCGGCATCGAGAGGGAGGTAGAGAAAGTTCTCACAGGGGGAAGGGACACTGCAGGGGAGGAAGACGTGGGAAAGGAAGGGAGCTGAGAGATGAGAGAAGAAATTGTGGGGGACAGATCCACGAGAGAAGAGAAGATGGATAACGAGGAGGGGGGAACAGAAGAAGATGGGGGAGAGGATACGACCAAAAGAATGGTCGCTTGGGTCACACGAGGAGGAGGAGGAGGAGAGGGAGAAGAGACAAAAGCGACCTCAGCAGTTGTAGCAGTGGCAACAACCTGAGTGGATGTGCCTATCGGAACATCTTCGGCTGCTTCTTTCTCTGGAGATAACAGGTTTACAACCTGTTCTTGTACGGCGGAAGGGGGACTCTCAGGAGCCTCTTCTCGAGCAGTGCTTGATTCACCCTCCTTATCCTTGCCTTTGACCTTTGGCAGATGCTTTGGCCTGACAGGTGCGTTGCCCAATGGGGACGTAGTGAAATCTACCCCGAGGTAGATGAGGCCATTCATCCTGCACCAATGTTCTGTCCGCTGCAGAGTTTCTTTAACCTTTTCTTCAATGGTTTGGGGCGCTTTGGTTCTGTCGATTGAAGTAAACGGCCAGTTGTCCCCATCCATGTCAAGATACACCTAATCAACTTCTTGATCAGCAGCTTGATAACCTTTTGGGACAATGGCCACACCGTACTGAATGATCTCTGCCAGGGCCAGGTGGGAATGGTCCTTTCTTTTGAGCTCGACCTTATGATACAGGTCGATATAAATGTCCTTGATCTATGGAATGTGAATAGGATCAAGTTTTTCCTTGGGAAGGCAATTCCTTGGATCAAAAGTGGGCCTCGCCGGGAAGTTGTGCTTCAAATTGAGTAGTTCTAGCTCGGCAACCATTTCCTGGGCTTTGTGGTGAGAGACGCATGTGTATCTACCCACTGTAAGGGGGAAAGGAGTTCCACCCTTCTTTCTCTTCAAGCACTTCTCGTGGTATGTTAGGAGCTGTCTGGATAGCTCCAACAGGATCAGCTTGGGACCGGCATATCTTGGAAATTTGGTGGGCTCACCCAGGAAGTTAGCTACCCTGAGATAGGTGAAGGTGGGAAATTGTGTGAATAAGGCCCCCCACTTCTCCGTTGCTGTGACAATGCTCTTGGTCATTTGACCGTGAGTCATGTTGGGCCTCAATAGGTAGAAGATGCCGTAGAAGAAGGCATCATTGATTTTGGTGAACTGTGAGATGTTGTTCTCCAGTTTCAGCTCTGGGTAGTACTCGTATATCTTTACTTGGGGCCAAACCCCGCATCAGCTCAATGCTGGATACTCCCTTTCCGAGGCTGTAGCATAAACTACGTAGGAGTTCATGTAGAACCTCCCCGTTGTGGTGAGTTGTTGGAGCTGCTTGGATATGGTGCTGCTTATGATCTCTGCCCACTCGAAGCGTTGATCTGGTACATTCTTGTTCATAGTTTCAAAGTACCTGAGCATCCATTTGTGAAAGTAATGGGTGTCAGAAAATCCCAAACACTCTACTTAGGAACGTGATAGTATCACTCAGTTCCTCAAAGAAGTCGCTACGGTGAATAACCTGTGGCCATCTGGTTACCACCTTGTTGTTCTTTAAATACACTTCATTCATCAGCTGCATGCACTGGTCTTCATTATCCTCCCATGCCTTAATGTAGTACTCTTGGCTCACGGCCACGAAATGCTAGTGGTGAGGGATGCCAAGCATGATTTCGAAGTGCCGGGCGGTAAGGTTGATCATGAATTCGCCCTTCTCATTTTGGACACACCTCGTGTCTTTGTTGTAGCAGCGGGCCACTACCATCATGAATTCATTGTTCACTACACTGACGGGGATCCCCCCAGCAAAATGCAGGCCACTACCTACTAGTTTGTCCATCCAAGGACTCCCCATGACTCTCCTGGTTCTGGCCCAGAAATCTTCCATGTCAATGTGACTGAGCTCAGAGTCTCTTATATCCAGGTCACATTCTGCCTGGGACTCGGGCATTCTGACCCTCTGATACTTGTACTTCATGTCTTCCTCTGTAAGCTTAGCTTTACCCTTTGATTTGGTCGGTCTCTTGTTTGATGTAGACATATGTGGATCTGATTTCAGTTGTTGATCTGCAAGAAGAAGAAGCGAAACCCAACGCAGAAGAGCCATATTAGCTGTTAGATCTTCCATTAGAGTATTACAGAATGAGGAGTTAACAATTTAAAGGCCTCAGGGCGCAGGGCGCATGAACACTGCAGGTTGCAGGGTTAATAGTATGGCGCACAGAAGAAGGGTGTTACAAGGAAAAAATTAGCGCCAAAGGGCGCAGGGCGCAAGGATGCTGCACATGAAATTTTGTTATTGTAAGCAGAAGTGCACCTGTGCCATTCATGTGTTTTATAACAGGCGCATATAATTTTCATGTTGCACGGGGACAGGATGCACCAATGGCGCATATATTTTTCATGTTACATGGAACTTTGGTGCACCGAAGGGTGCAAGGTTGATGTGTGTAATATAGGCTTTATGTGCACAAAAGGGGCACTTGGCGCGGTGCAGGGAAGGCTTGCATGACATTGTGCTGCTGTAAGAGGGGATGCGTCTGTGCCATTTTTTAAGTATTTACTCAGTTTCACATGGCACGGGTAATTTTCATGTTGCAAGTGGGATCAGTGCGCCTTCTTGGCACAACTGTATTTCATGTAACAGGCGTGGCGAATGCGCCAAGAGGAAAAAGCATAGTCCAAAACTGGATCTTTCAAGTTTTCTTCTCTCCCTGATGGATTTGAGCTGTGTTTTTAGGCCTCTTTCCTATCAGGGATTTTTGATGGTGAAGGGGGCACAACAAGGAGATCCAGGTTATTTTTGAGGCAGAGCCCTCCTTACTAGCAGATCTGGAAAGAGGAGAAAGAGCTTGGGGGAGAAAGATAGCAAGAACAACAAAAATGGGGGTTAGCACAATCCATTGCCTCCTACCATACAAATAATCAAAAAAAAACATGGGAGGAGTAAGAACCACCTACCCGGAATATATAGAATGTGAGAGACAAAGCGGGGTCCACGAACGTGACACGAGGATGACAGGTGTGCTGACAAGTGCAGAGGAATAAAGTTATCACATGTTTTCAGTTGTGAAAGTGACAGGGCGTATGCGCCTATATATAGGCAAAGGTGCAATAAATATGCGTCAACCACTTTTTCAAGAGGCACACCAAAACATGTGTCGACACATCAAACGGTGCGCCCTTTGGCGCAGGTAAACGTGTGTCAACACGGGAATACTTGCGCCTTTGGCGTAATTTTAAGACTGTCAACACTTCATTCCTTGCGCCCTTTGGCGCACCAAAACACAGCGCAACAATTTATGTGTTAACATGAAGGCGCATGCACCTTGGCACACGCAAGAATGGCGCATCATGGGAAGGTGCACCAAAACATGTGTTGACACGTCAAACGGTGCGCCAAAGGAAATGAAGGGGGCGCATGATTTACTCTGTGTAACATAGATAAAAGGTGCGCCCAGCCAAAAGGGGATCAAAAATGGCTAAGTTCGGAGAACTAGATTTCCCGGAAAGGGATTTTGCAATGTTCTGAACGTAGAGGGGTCCCTGATGAGGGACCAGGACAAAATTTGGTATGGTTACCTATAAAATTTCCCTCGTCAATTTTACAGGATAACAGCTGGCTCTTTCTGGGGACTATCTTTGAGCGGACTCAAGGGTAGAGAACCCATATCTACATGTGCCTATCCATTGGGTAAGAGAGTAAAAAACAAGGGCGACGACAAAAGCAAACACACGACAAAAGAAAACACACAACAAAAGTAAACTGTACAAAGAAGAGAGCAAGCTCTACTTCCTGAATATTTTGAGGTGCTTGCCCACTATAGGGAAGCGGGAGATCAGTTCCGTCTAGATATGAGAGATAGAAGCTATTTTCTCCATTGAGCTGTTTGATCTTGAAAGGCCCTCTCCATAGAGAATCAAATTTTCCATGCATGCCCTTTGGCTCTTTCCGTTTGTCCCACAAAAGGACGAGGTCTCCCACCTGGAACTCTCTTTGCTTAGCTTTTTTATCGAACAGTCTCTTGACCTGATTCTGATGTTCGGTGATCCTGTCGACCACTCTTACTCTATTTTCTTCAAGCTCTGCTAGATACATGATCCTCTTTTCAAGAGAATTTTGGAAAGTCTCATCTTCAATCGCTCGTGCCAAGCGCAGAGCAGGAAGTTCCGCAGAAATGGGAAGCTCAGCATGCCGATTCCATATAACACTTGAAAAGGTGACATACCGAGGGACCTCTTGGGAGTAATGCGGTCCACCCACAAAGCGTCATACAATGACTTGTGCCACGTTCGTTGATTCTTATCAACTAGCTTGCGTATGATGGTCACTAAGTTTTTATTACTGGATTCTGCCTGACCATTTCCTTGGGGGTAATAATCTGAGGCGTGAGCTAAGGTTATCCCGTATTCATAGCAAAAACCAATAACTTCTCGTGAGGATAAGTTGGAAGCGTTATCAGCAATAATCTTGTTTGGAACACCAAACCTGACAATGATATTCTCTTTGATGAAACTACAAACAACCTCGGAAGTGGCATGTTTGACAGGTATGGCTTCCACCCATTTCGTGAAGTAATCTATTGTTATCAGGACATAACTATGTCTAGCACTCGATTGGGGATTGAGTGCACCAATAAAATTGATTCCCCACTGCCTGAATGGTTCATCAATGATGACCGGCCTGAGGGGAAAAGCAGCCAATTTTGGCTTACCAACAAATTGCTGGCAAGGCTCACACTTTGCTACCCAAGTGGATGTATCCTGGAATAGTGTCAGCCAATAGTACCTAGCCTGGATGATCTTGTGTGCTGTCACGGAAGAGGAGAAGTGACCACCACAGGCTGAATCATGAAAACTCTCTAGTAGCTTTATCTGTTGTGGCTTGTCAACACATCGCAAGAAGATGCCATCTATTCTACGTTTGTATAGACCATCATCCCAGATGACATATCTGGCTGCTCTAAGCTTTATAGCATGCTTCTCCTTTGTAGTTAGATGGGCTGGGAATTCACCATAAGTGAGAAAGAAAGCAATATCAGAATACCATTCGTCGCTAGTTGCGACAAATAGAACCATGGGTAGTGAATCAAATTTCTCCAATTGGCTTTGCGCTCCATCGGCGCAATCATCTTTTCCGTCAGGGTCTTCTGAACCTCAGTTTTCAACCATGAGCTGACAAAGGCCCTTGCCTCTTACCAACTTAGTCAGTTTTATATCGAGATCATACTCTTGGAATTTTGCAATCCAATTTCCTCGCAAACTCCCTAACTCCTGTTGAGTTAGGATGGACTTGACTGCTGTGTCAGGGACCAGTACCGTTGTATGAGAATTTAGAATGTAATACCTGAAGTTCTTGACTTCTTTGACCACGGTGAAGGCATGCTTTTCCAACTGGGACATCTTTAATTCGTGAGGCTTGAGAGGAGAGCTCATGAATGCAATCAGGGATTCAACATCTTCAGAATTATTTTACATTAAGATAGCCGATATAGTATGCTCGGATGCATAGCTATACATGATAATTTTTTTGGAGAAATCAAGACATACCAGGACTGGTGCGTGAGCGACGGAGGCTTTTATATCTTTGAACGACTTCTTTCCTTCTTTGCTCCATTGGAAAGTTGGTGATCCTTTCATCATGTTTGATATGTGGTGAGTCTTTTCAGCAAAGTCGGGGACAAAGCACCTGAGAAAATTCACTTTTTTGAAAAAAGAGTGAACGCCGATTTTGCTTGTGGGTAAAGTAAGGCTCTGAATAGTCTTAACCCTTTTGGCATCTATCTTCGTCCCTTCCTTGCTTACAATGTGTCCCAACAACTTTCCCTCCATGACTACAAAAATGGACTTTTTCAGATTTAGGGAGATCCCATGCTCTCGGCATCTAATCAATACTTGCTCCAAATGATCGCAATGATCATTCCACTGTTTAGAGAACACAGTTAAGTCATCCAAGTAAACTATGATGAATTTTCCCATCATTCCTTTGAATGCAAAGTCCATAGTCCACTGAAAAGTGGCACCGGCATTAGTCAGACCAAAAGGCATCCTATTGTAGGTGAATGTACCCCAAGGGGTAGTGAATGATGTTTTGAATTGTTCTTCAGGCGAGACTTCAATCTGATTGTAGCCTGAAAAACCATCAAGCATGGACAGCATTTCTGATACAGTCACTACTTGCAAAACCTGATCCATTATGGGAAGGGGGTAGTTTTCCTTCAAGGAGGCTTGATTCAAGTTACAAAAATCTACGCATATGCGTATCTTGCCATTCTTCTTGCGTACTGGTACAATTTTCACCACCCAGGCACTGTGATGGATAGGAAAAATGATCCTTGCGTCCAGCATTTTCTAAATTTCAGACTGGATAGTACCTGAGATCTTAGGATTGTAATGTCTCTGCTTCTGGCGAAAGGGTTTGACATCCTCTTTCAACAGGATGTCATGTTGGACATCCTTCAGCTTGAAAGACTTTAGATCGGCATAGGACAACGCCAATACATCCATGTATTTCTTCATCAACTTGATGAATTTCTGCTTCTCTTCAGGTGCGCAACATTTTCCAATGTTCACAAACTGTAGATGTTCTACCAAACCTAAATTAACTGGTTCAGTTTCTAGGGAGGATTTAGGATCATCTCACCTTTTCTTCTTGACAAAATGATCGTGCTTGTCGAACAACCGCTCTAGGGAAACCAAACCTTTCGGGATTTTATTTCCTTTGAGCTGACATATGCCATCACTTCCTTTTGAATCACCATCTTGATCAGTAACAGATTCACGGCATGTAGAAGTGGATCCTTCAAAATGAAGTTCACTAAAATTCTTTTCCTTTTCTAGGAAGGCAATAAGTTGATTGTTGTCATTGAATACCTGCCAGTGCTGAGAATTATCCAGCACGCTTGGGCAGAAAACTACCTCAATGGTATAGGTGTCTATTTTCAAGCCTGGGTGAGGGAGCATGAGGGATGCTGAGACGGCTAATGAGTCGGCCATGTCATTCTGAGCTCTTGGGATGGATTTTATTGAAAAAGCGTCAAACTCCTTGATGTTGTCCCATACCACATTGTGGTAATGTCTGAGTCTTTCATTCTTCACTTGGTATATCCTTTTAACTTGATTTACGACCAGCACTACATCACCCTGTACTTTCAGATTCTTGATTCCTCTTTCCTTTGCAGCTTGCATGCCAAGTACCAAAGATTCATACTCAGCAGTATTATTTGTGTTGAAAAATTACAACTTGAAAGAGAGGAATAATCTCCTCTTCGGGAGATATTAGCACAGCTCCAGCGCCGCACCCACTAGTCGCGCAACTGCCATCAAACTGCAAATTCTAGATCTTGTTAAGATCCTCTGCTTGGATGAGGACATCCATTTTTTCAGACTCGGTAGACAAGAAATAGTTTCCCATCCCTGATGATTCGAAGAGAATTTGGGCTTTGGGGTCATCGGAGTTAGTAACCAAGTACTTATTTTGTGATTCTGGCTCTAACGTTTGCATTATACCTTTGATGGGGATTCTAGCCTTAGACCAGTCCACATGAATCTCCCCTCCAACTTCACTGCAAAAGATCCTTCCTAGTAGAATTTCGTATGCTGCCAGAATATCAATAACGAGGATGGTCATCTTTACTCTTTTCTCTGGGAACGCTGCAAATGCGAACTGAGCGTCCTTGATTTGACCGATCAGCGGAACCTACTTGGTTTCTAAGGAATAACATCTGTCAAAAGGCTTGGTAAGGGTGAGTCCCAAGGCATGGGCAACTTTTGTTGGCATGACGTTATCGAAAGCCCCAAAATCAATTATGCAGTTGCTTAGTTTGTGGCCATTGATTAGGAGGGAGAGATGGAAAGGTTCTATCTTGCCTAACGCAGATGTTGAGGCAACATTTATGCAAGATGGAGGAGGAGTAGAAAGGATTCCTTTTGGGGAAACCTGAGTAGTTATGACAGCTTGGCTTTGGATGTATTCAGTTAACCTTACAAGCTGCTCGGGATTTGACTTAAGATATTCGGCCTTAGACATCTAGATTTTGGTCTTTTTAGCGTGATCGATTATATCGAACGTAGCCAAGAGTTGCGTTGATGAAGGAATGAGTCCCTCATTTTGCAATGGTAGGGTAGGATTACCGGCCTTGATAGAAACATGAGAGGGCTGATTCGGAGGGGAGATAGGGGAAAGAGATCTTTTCAAAAAAGACTTAATAATAGGTTGAGTAGGAAGGGGAATACCTTGTTTAGCGATGGTTGGAGGCACGTGTGACACGGCCTTCACTTTCTATGTATTGGCAGCCATTTCTGCTTCTTTTCCTTGCGAGCAAGTAAAAATAGTATATGACTGTCCACTTGCATATCCTTGGGTACCCTCCTCTTTGTCAGATTCTTCCTCATCAAATTCCATATACCCGATAGTAGAGTCGCCAGTCGGTTCACCAACATCTTGATCATCTTCACCTAGCGATGAAGGTTCTTCATAATTTTACTCCTCTTCTTCGATTTCAGCTAAAGCATTAACCGGGGGGGCCTCGAGCGCCAACCGTGGAGCAGCTACGGGTAGGCGGGGCCTTTGTGAGACGTTGTTAGAAGTAAAGTTCCTCCCTGGAATATCCCGGTACGAAGAGCCGAGAGAAGACTGAGATAGCTACTTTTTTAATGCGAGCAAGTCATTTGCCATCTTTTGGAATGCCGGATAGGATGAAGTGGTGGGAGAAGGAGCTGAAACTTTCGGCTTAGATGGCTCTCGCTTCAATTCGCCAGATATAAGAAAATTATCTTCAATCCGTATGGCAGCATCTTGGGCGAGAACTAGAGTAGTGACTTGTTCTTACAAGAGTAAGAAACTTACTTTTGAGCTCATGGTGTTCACCGAAGAAACACTTATGATTTTCTGGTGTTGGGAGCATGGTAGGCGGAAATCGATTGATTAGTGAGTTGAAATGGGTGATGAAATCATGTGCATGGTTTCATTGACCTCGTTCTTTAAATGACTGATCTTGGACAATAATGTGAACACATCTTCTGAAGGCTTATACCTTTCTTCAAATGTGGGTCCGTAAGGTGGCCCAACTAGTAATAGATCCGACCGGCAAATGCTGAAACCATTCTGCTACGGGTCCTTGTAAGGTTTCTAGAAAGAGGCAAATTGACACATCTTCATGGGTCACATCCAAGATACTACATGACATGAAGAATGAGGATATGTGTGAATATGTGCTTTGGTTCCCGCTCCCCATCAAATTTAGGAAAATTCTTTCGGTTTCCATGTGGGAGCGCTTGAACAGGATGTGGTAAAGCAAAAGGGCCCATAGCATTTCCCCATGGTACTGTCATTTGCATAGCTAGAAAGAGAACGCGTGCTGGGAGGATGGTCCCACTGAGCAATAAAGCACTACAAAATGATGTGGATGCACCTTGTGAGAGGTGCTTCTTTTGTGGAGGTGAGACGCTCCTGGATAACCGATCAGTTGAGCTTAGCGACGAGAAGCGTGCTCGATGTAACACTGAAGTTGTGCCTTTGATGTAGATTTAAAAGGAGGATCAACTTCTCCATGAGCTCTCCTTGCTATGAGTAAATGGTTCACCTACTAGCGTACCTTCCAGATCTGTAATATTTTGAAGCCAATCCTACAAAACTCTTTTTGCGTTGTACTTGCTGATTTTCTGAATTTTCTTTTGACAAAAATCAGCAGCATGTACCTTTTCTAAATATTTAATTTTATCCCTCTTTCCAACAACCGATTGTGTGTTTAATGACAAATATCAATGAGGATAAAACAATGGTAAAGCTTAGTAAGCTGATTTTCAGATCTAGAGTTGACTGTTTTGAAGAGTTGTGAAAATATTTGGTAAACTGTCAAAAACTCAGATCTACGGAAAAAATACAGATTTTTGTAAAAACTCAGCGAACTAAAGATCTCTAACTAGTCTCAAATCTATAGACCTCTGAAGGAAATTTTCAATTTGGGGTCACTTTTGCAAAAAAATTGGATTTTGGACACAAAAGTTTAAAGGTTGCAAACATGTAGTGATTTTTCGACTTTTCACTGAATTTTCTGACATACCACTATCAGAGATCTGGTAGATCTGCTTCAATCCCTAGTAGACTCCCCAAAAAATGTTGGTCCGAAAATCTGTCAGGTGGATAGATCTATGGATAGATGAGCCAACAGTGTGTAGGGCATAGCCCCACTTTGAGTCAGCAAAGTGAAACTGGTTTATTGTTATTCTACCAGCAGGAATCTGTGCAAGTCTCACAATATTCTACCTTCGGGGGTTGGGATCTCACCCCAGTAGAGGTACTTCTAACTGTAAGAAGAAGGGCAAGAAGTGAGGTGGGGAGATAGGAAAAGATATGAAGGGAGAAAAGAAATGACTTCCAAAGCAAAAAGGTGGGAAGGTCTATGTTTTGGGGCTGGTAGTAAACAGAGCCGAACTTACTCGCATAGATGAAAAAAGCAATATTGATGAATCAATGATTATAAAGCAGAAGTAGATTTAGCAGAACAAACATATAGATCTAACATAAGAAAGCTCTGATGTATAACATAGGTATTCAGCACAAAGTCTAAATATTGTATTAATATTTCCTTCTGTTACAAAAAGCTCAAAGTCTTTTCTTCTTACTTCTATTTTTCATTTGAAAAGTATTCATTCCTTGTTTTAATACAACAAGTATTCAATTATATATAAAAGAAGGAGAAGAGACAAGACAAAAAGAGCAACCAACAACTTAATTACAAAGTATTTACAAAATATCTAAAAGTCAACTGTTGACTTGTGGGCAACTTGGTGGATGACATCATCCCATGGGTGTAACATGGATGATGTCATCATTTGTGCCAACATAATCTTAGATATTTACAATAAAGAAGATTGAGAGGAAGGAGACTATTTGTCATCGTCTCATGGGCCGAAAGGGAGTGTCTTGCTTCTGTTGTTGCTCGGGAGAAGTGATGTTAAACTAGGACCGATATTCTATGAACTTGCTGATAATGGGTTGAAGTTGATCTTGAGCAGGATCCTTGTTGCGATCACTGATAACTTCACAAGTTTAACGTTCATCCCATGAGCCTTTCTGGGAGCTTGGAATATTCATTCCCCACCTCAATCAAGTACCCTATAAAGTCACGACAGGCCAGAACGTTGTTGATGCATTCGGTGTCGAAAGTGGCTTCTAGCCCTAACCCTTGCGAGACGATCTCCTTAAAGATTTGAATAGTTTGGTCTGCCTTCCTCAGGGTGAAAGAAGGAGTGAGTAGGCCTAGGGACATTCTCAGGATGATTTGCTCCATCTGGTGCATAGCCTCCAAGGCTTCCTCTTTGACTTTATGTATCTTTTCGAGGACAAACTCCAACTGATCGACCTGGTAGTCCAAAGTAGAAAGGATTTTGTTGGGCGCTCTGGGGTGATTGAAGACACAAAACTTGACTAGATCTTCAACTGAATAGTCAAGCATTTTCTAGAAGGTCTCATGCTATAGCCTAGCATGGTCCAACTCTTCGGAGATGGGTCCCGCAATCGCCTAGAGTGCCTTGTTCGTCTGATTGATGTTCTGATACAACTTGGTGAACTTGACAATTACTCCCTCACTTTCCCTTGAGGATTTGGTCTCTCCAGGCGGATACTGCCATACCTTGCTCGCCGATTTTCGCGTATTCATTTATCTTATCCTAGCTCAGGGGTTCGGGAGTTTCGGTGGCAGTTGTAGGAGGTGCACTGCCCATTTTCTGCAAGGCGTGGAGAAGATGTTTATTTTGCTCCTTTAATAGCCTCTTTTCTTCCTTTGCTTCCTGGAGCTTCTTGCAAAGGTCATTGACTACAGATAGGGCCTCTCCCTGAAGGCTTTCAGAAGACGTTCCCATTGTGACTTGGGTCACTGTATAATCTGTCAGAGACAGATCCTTTTTATCCTTTAAAGGATTGGGATATGCAATCTCCATTACTCTTTCTCCCGATGCACTCTGAGAGAAGTGGGTTATAGGATTTTGCTTCTTAGCCCCCTTTGTTGGGATGCCAGAGAAGTCCATTGGTGCGATAGGAACTTTCCTCTTTTGCTGGCTCAGATGCTGGGAGATCCACGCTGGACTTATGGGAGTGGGACCAGAAGTGGAAGAGGGGGCAATTGCAGTAGTGGAGGGAAAGTGCATAGAGAGGCTTGGTGGCAGCATCGAGAGGGAGGCCGAGAAAGTGCTCACAGGGGGAAGGGACACTGCAGGGGAGGAAGACATGGGAAATGAAGGGAGATGAGAGATAAGAGAAGAAATGGTGGGGGACAGCTCCATGAGAGAAGAGAAGATGGATGACAAATGAGGAGGGGGGAAAAGTAGAAGATGGGGGAGAGGATATGACCAAAGGAATGGTCACTTGGGTCACACGAGGAGGAGGAGGAGAGGGAGAAGGCACAGAAGGGACCTCAGTAGTTGTAGCAGTGGCAACATCCTGAGTGGATGTGCCCATCGAAACATCTTCAGCCACTTCTTTCTCTCGACATAACAGACTCACAACCTGTTCTTGTGCAGCAGAAGGGGGACTCTCAGGAGCTCCTTCTTGAGCAGAGCTTGGTTCTCCCTCTTTTTCTTTTCCTCTACCCTTTGGCAGATGCTTTGGCCTGGCAGGTGCGTTGCCCAATGGGGACGTAGTGAAATCTACCCCAAGGTAGATGAGGCCATTCATCCTGCACCAGTGTTCTGTCTGCTGCAGAGTTTCTTTGACCCTATCTTTAATGGTCTAGGGTGCTTTGGTTTTGTCGATTGCAGTAAATGGCCAGTTGTCCCCATCCATGTCAAGCTACACCTGATCAACTTCTTGATCGGTAGTTTGATAACCTTTTGGGACAATAGCCACACCGTACTAAATGATCTCTACCAGGGCCAGGCGAGAATGGTCCTTTCTTCTGAGCTCGACCTCATGGTACAGGTTGATATAAATGTCCTTGATCTGTGGAATGTGAATTGGATCAAGTTTTTCTTTGGGAAGGCAGCTCCTTGGATCGAAAGTGGGCCTCACCAAGAAATTGTGCTTCAGATTGAGTAGTTCTAGCTTGGCAACCATTTCCCGAGCTTTGTGGTGAGAGATGCATGTGTATCTGCCCACTATAAGGGGGAAAGGAGTTCCACCCTTCTTTGTCTTCAGGCACTTCTCATGGTATGCTATTATTTATTGTGGGCCTTCGGGCCAAGATTTCCCCATTGTACCGAGTTTCGACAATTTTCTAAGTTCCCCTCGCCGCTCCGATCTCTGATGGGTCTCTTGACACGTGGCCGCTTCCTATTAGCCGGCGGGCCTTCGGGCCAAAAATTTTCTTTGTGTGCCCCGCCAATACTCGATGAAAAATTTCTAAGTTTTCCTCCGCCCCTACCATTCCGATGCCATGTGGCAACTTCCTTTTGGTCGCGGACCTCCCATGGGAAAATTTCCCTCCAAAACTCCGCCGAGCCATAACTTGCAAAATATAAGGAGTTAGAAGGAAAATTTTGCCTTTCTGGAAAGCTGAGAAAATTTTGTATCTGATGAAGCCATTTCCCAAAAGTTTTGAGTGCCTATAAAGTTAAAAAAAATGACTGAGGCACAAGGAAGGAAGAAATGAAGGGGAGTTAGACAAAATAAGTAAGGGGCTTATTTTTGGATAACAGGTATATAAATACAAAAATGGGTTTTTGCATATTAATTTTTTATACTTAATATTTGAAAGCATGTGCTGAATTTTAATGTCTAATACAAGCTTGAAATCCTATTGAAATTAATTTTATATAATGTTTATACTCTTTTAGACTTATTAATCGAAGCAAAATGGACCCTACAACTTTTATTTACCTATCTAAAATATACATAAATATTGTGTTTGTAATTTCTACGACGTTTTTAAATTTTCTAGTATATGGAAAACAATCCCAAAATCAATAACAAATTTGTAAATAAAAATAAAAAATATTGAAATCATTTTGCAATAATGAACAATAATATATTATCATTGCATATGAAGTTTGGTATGAGAAATTACTATTTGTAATAAATACAAAACTAAAACTCAGGTAGCTGAAACAATCCTTGAGCAACTCATTTCTGATCATTTTCATACTCTATTGTGTATTGTGCATGCATGTATTCTTTTACATTTCTCCATCTATGTGTTCTTTTTGTTTGTCCATCTTTTTGCTTAACAGATAGATAAATTTTTCTGCAATGTTTCTTAATTGTATCCAAACTGTGTTGCATTTTGTGGTCATTTTCCAACTTTCCAGATACATATTGCACATTCGCATTCGGTTGGACTATCATTACCATATTTTGGCTCTACTGGTTCAATGAATGGATATTTAGCTTCCGATCACACTTAAAAGACCTTCCAATTGTACATATACTTCTCTTCCATTGCACATATTTCTAAGTAGTAATTTCAAATAAAGTTGGTGTTTGAAGAGTAGAAATCTTTTCTCTTAGTTGAATCTCATCAACATGAATGTCCTCAATTCTCCTCTTTCTTGGCATTAAATTGTGAGTAGAATTTCCAATTGAAGTTGGTGTTTGATGAGAAGTAGAAATTTATTCTGATAGTTTTGTCTCATAATTGAGATTGTCATCTAATGGAGGCATATAATAAGAAGTGTCCTCCAACAAAGGCGTGCCATCATCAATAATATTTTTAAAGTGGTGACATGTTATTATGATTAATTCTTTCATGTGGAATATCACTATCAGTGGGTTTTATATGCAAAATGGTTTTGGTATTATTATTGAACCTTAATATGAAACTGAAAAATAAATAAAAATACAATTAATCATTTAGTACATGTATTTGGTGTGGATGTTGTTTGTGTGGGCCTTTTTTGTGGCAAGCTAAAATACGATAATAAGGTATTTTTATTATTGGCTTCACCTCTTACCATTATCAACAAAAAGCCATCAAATTAGTTTTATGCGAATAGTTGTAGGATTTCTTTGACTAGTTGTGAAAAAATTGTGGTCGGTTGCAAAAGGGTACAAATTTGTAGATATTTGACTTTTATGCATTTGAGTGACTGCAGGGTAAAGCCACATCGATTTTGTAGGCAACCTGCTACTATGTAGCCAAATGATTGTAGAAGAAGCCTCTTACTAAAAAAACAGTGGGGACACGTCCATGCGAACAATTGTCATGTAAACATAGAATAATTATGTAAAAGGATGGAGGGAGAATTACGAATTCGAGAGATCTACCATTAAATTATTAGCCTTATATACCTCAAATATATATATATATATATATATATATATATAGATATATATATATATATATATATATATATATATATATATATAGTTTTGAGGTAGCCATGATATATATTTGTAAGTATGGAATTTCTTTTAAAGTGTAGGTGAATTGACCCAAAAAAATAATTTGTATCTTGATAATTTAAGCGAAACAGTGTTTGTTATGTACTACTCTAAATCACCAAATACTAATTTCAAAAGCCCTGAACTCCTAAAATTTTCACTGAAATATAAATGACGGTTAAATTTAACATGCCTCTCGGCAAGACTCGACCCACTAGAAATTATTCAATTTTAATGTTGTATCTAACTAAAACAAAAACATATTAATCAAAGAGTTGAGGGTTTACATTCCTAATATTAAAAACAAAACTTTTGTTTGGAATCATGTTAATTCCTATATGGTAAACGAAAATTATCTTAAGTTACCTTATGGCTCTAAGCAGTTCATTTCTCTTGGGAATCAGGATCATACCTTTGAGATGGGTAAATTTTATCCAAATATAATATAGGTAGGCCCCTGATTCCTATTTATGGGAAGGGATAATGATAAAATTTTGAGTGGTTGAGCTAACTCGTATAAAGACAATGGTTGGTTAGAAACGACAAAATTTTATCTTCTTAATCTTATAAAACCAAAAAGTAAATTGACAAAGTATATAGGTAGTGGTTTGCAATGTTTTAGTTTAAAAAATTCAAAAAGTATATAGTGGTTTGTCATATTTTATTCTTTCTATTCCCTATCCATTCCTCAAACTGTCAAAGGTTGTGATGTCAAACATTGTGACTTGATTTTGATTTGACATGATTTTGATTTTGAATTTGAAATACATTTATTTTATTGGTAACATATTTTTAAATTAAATATAATTATATTAAGAATATTTCTTAATTATTATTTTTTTATAGTTAAAAACCAACTCAACAATTATAATATTTTGAATATAAAATAAAATTAAAAACACATTAATTTAATAAAAAATATTTTTTTAATACAATAAACAATTTTATTTAAATTAGTTACTAATAATGTACCAACTAACTTATTGTTTTCAAAATAACTAATAATATGATAATCTAAAATAACTGTCCATATTTTCAAATATATATTTAGACATATGAACTAGTTTTGAAAATTGCAATGTACTCGGTTTTTATTAGAGGGAAATGAATTGAAATCTTAGGTTTTTTCTATAAAAAAATCACAAAACAAATGGAAATAGTTATTTAAAGTGATATTGATGGTATGGGCAGGTTTTCATAATTGATGGTATGGTATGAAATTGGTTGGTGAAAGATGTGTCGGTGAGGGTGTGGATGTAGAACTTAAGATTCATTTATGTTTCTTTGTACGGTGGCAAGCAGAGGGTGCAATTACTTTTAAAAAGTGTGAAGTAGGCAGCGATATATGTGATTATGTATGCTATTAAAATAGAGATTATAGTTGTGATATTAAATATGCGTCTCCCCATCATCTACTGAATGTAAAGAAATCAGAATTTTGAGGGTATTTCTTCGTTGTTTTTTGTTTGACTATTTTTTAGGTGCAGAGTTTGGTTCTATCATGATTGGTAATAGGGTATAATTAGTTCACATAAAGAAAATATAATCAAACTCAACTACCATTAAAAATTTTCTTCATGATGGGAGTTTGAGTTGAAAAATGTCTCGAGTCTTTTCATTAAGATATTTTCTTATATGATTAGACATTCTTGAGTACAAAAATGTTTTAACAAAGTGTGAAAGGTGACATATAATTGATGTTAAAGTCGAGCATCGAGCATCACATATGACATAGTCTTGGAATATATCTTTAATGCTTACCTAAAATAATATTTATATAATTTTTTGGGATAATGATTATGTCTGTACATTTTTTGTCTTTTGAATCTTTAAGTAATATTGAAAATTAAATTTTGTAAATATTGGTCTAGCATTTTCACTTCTGCGATAGTCTAGGAGAATTTTTGTTATTAGTTGTGTGTCGGAAGTTAATTTCCCGTACTTTTGATCTATCTGATGTATATTTAAAGTTGTTGAATTTTTCGCCACCCTTACAATATGTGTTGAAATTTATTCTTAATATACAATGTCATTGTGTTCTAATGTATTTTCTATTTAGATTTTGTTTACAATATTTATTGAGCTTGTCTTCTCTGTTAAATTTTTAGCTTTATTTCATCATTCTATTCACATTGATCTTCATCCAACTCATCACAGGAATAAACAAATGATGATACTATCCAGGATGTTTCATATGACCTACTACATGATAGTATATTTCCATATAAACATTACATTTACATCCTATTTGACATATCTTATGCACCTCAAATAGAATTATACTTATAAGAACAAATGTTAGTTAAACTATGTCTAAAAATTCAGGTATTTCAAGACAAAAGGATAATAAATATTATTAAGGAGCACCATCTCATGTAATTAGAAGTGGTTTTTGAAAGAGAACCTCCAACTTTAATTTAGCCTTTAAGACTTGTAGTGGGATACTAAACACTACCTTCTCTTGGTTTAAGATTCTTCTAAAGCTGCAATCATTTATTCAATTTAAACTTCGATAGGATTTCATCTTAACATGCAACTAAGATCAAAAATTATGTAGAAAATAGGTTGATATTGTTTTTCATAATAATTATCTTTGGATTTCAATTATTTTAATATTAGATTCAAATAATATTATATATTAGTGATTTAATAAACACTTAATTAATTCTAATTGCAATGTAACTGATATGGTAAAATACAATAAAAATAGTGTCAGAATTGCTCTCTGTAAAATCTGAAACCTAAGAATGATGTAAGACATGGGCCTCCAGTGTTGGACAGGGGTGACTAGGCGTTGGTGACTATTCTTGGGTGTTAGTGACTACGCAAAACCCTAGAATCTACTTTCTTCTATGTCACCAGGGTTTTGCTGCCACTTCATGTCAGTCACCTGATATTCTCTCTTCAGTCACGAAGGGTATCTATAACCTACAAAACAAACCATAGGTACCTGCACAAGATCACAAACACATCAAATTGGAATGAAAAATGTAATATGTGAAGTCAAACTCACCCTAGTGGTCGCCCAAAGATTGAACTTGTGACCAACCGTTACGCTACATTCTAGACTTTGTGTAGTTCTTTGTGTTTGTGTGTGAAATAGTGTCCTTAGGTTTCCCTTGCACCAATTGTGCCAAGATAGTGAACTTGTAGCTAGATAAGATGAAAATGTGTGATATGGAATTAAACATTTCCCCTTCTTATGCAGTGTATGCATCCCAAAAATGCAGTCCCTTTGATGGTAGTGATAGTATGTAGATGTGATTGATCCTTATAATTTCCCACCAGAATAATAGAGTGTATGTTGTGTATATATATGGATATCTTGTTTGAATTTCGACACTAGTGACACAAAAGGTTGACAATGAGCTCGGGATAAAGTTATGAAAAATAAAAAGGCCATCCACAAATGTCAAAATAAGTAAAAAGAACCAAGAGGAAAAAATCACCCAGAATGGATAGGAGCACCTCAGTGCTAGTGTCTAGAGTGTGCACTAGTATCATGGGACAAATGATGACATATGTGAAACGAAAAACAATAAACAATCAAAACAGGTGGATGGACAAAGGATTGTGTCACCAATGAATACTTTTCTTACTTAAGATGCATGCATATAACAACACACTTGATGGAATAGTAAAAGAGTCATATGTGTCTGATTTTGTGTCTACATTCCCCCCCCCCCCCCGCCCTTTATGTTATTTGAATGAAATTCAAGTAGTGTAAAGGAAGTAAGGAAAATACTTGTATAAAGTTTAAAGAATCCATGTTGTAAAGTGCATCTATAATGTAGAAACTTGTAACTTGGAAAACCATGGATCAATGTGTTGACCCATGTGGCGTAAGTGGAGATATAAAACTGTCGTAAGGTTAACTTGGTGAAATAGGTGAGATGATTTGGAGACTTTGGATATTTTTTGAATTGTTTTCAAAGGAGATAGAAGAGGTAGGGAGTGATGAATTCCCAAACCAATTTTGTTTGAAAATGGGAGGATTTGGGCTTCCTGTCACCATAGGAAGAGTGTTGGGAAGAGAGATCTAGTTTTAATCTCCATCCATGACTGCATCCCCAAAAGGTCCAACCACTGCAGACAGATAGAGACCAAATTTAGTTTTGATTAGTTCCATTTGAATTTTTTTTTTATTTTGATTGAATAAGCCATATAGGAGCAGTATATGAAAGACATTGACATCTCATTTCCCCCACTCTAACAGTAACAGGTGTTTGAATTTTAATAATACTATATGGCTTCCAAGTTAGGTCATCTAGAAGCAATAGTGATGTAGTGTAGATCCCAAGTTAGATCATTTGTGAGAGATAGTAACATATGATTATTGAACCGATTGATTGATTTACTTTTAGTGATATAAGATTGCTTTGAGATTGTGTACTTAGTAAATTACTCGCAGGGATATTTTTTCTTTTCCCCCAGATTAGGTCATTTGGGGGAATAGATTCAAAATAGTAGAAAGTATTGATTGCAGTATAGAATTATTGTACCTTTGTTCGAATAAGATCAAAACAAGTTGTAATAGTAATATGATAAGAGTGTCGATTGACCGTATTGTATCCTAAGAGGGATTATGGGATGACCTCGACTATATGATCCCCTTTTGGTGAAAGGGTGAAGGGTGGAGAAATGATAACCGATTTGAAAGTGTGTAAGATGTTGTAATAGTAAATGAGAAAAAGTATGAAATAATATTATCAAAGTATGAGAAGATTTGGATTACTGCATGTGTCATATGTGAATATGAGATGTTGAAATTTGTATGGTATGTTGCTAGAGGAAATTATTATCTGTATGGCGCAAATGACAAGACAAATAGAGTTACAAGGTGCAAGATATGAGTAAAACTGTGTAACATGTATTATTTGTAAAAGTGGTTGTGAATAGTAACTATAGTATGTGAAAGATGGGAATTACTATATATAGTAATAGTGAAAAGTGAATAGTACTTTCATTTGTATCAAGATCGAGTGAAATTTGGAGCTCTGATTTTTGAGGTTGCCACATGTTAGAGAAGTGAGTTTGACTAGATTTGAGAGAGTAGTCACAAAAATTGCTTCACATATGACCAATGAGTTGGTCAGTGTGGTTATTGTTATCCAAAATGAGCCCCTGCTTATTTTGGCTAACTTGCCTTCATTTTGTGCCTCAGACAAATTTTTATAGATTTTAGGCACTCAAAATTTTCTGGGTTTTGCTTCATCAGATAGGGAATTCTTTCTACTTTCCAGAAAGGTAAAGAAGTCCTCCTAACTCCTTATATTTTGCAAGTTATGGCTTGGCAGAGTTTGGAGAGGAAATTTTCCCAAGGCAGGCCCGCGGAAAAAAATTTGGCACTTAGCCTTTTGGCTAAAAATCTCGAAGGAAAATATCCGCTCGAAAGCCCCGCAGGGAAAAATATTGTTTGAGGCCCGCGCCTAGTCAGAATGCGCCACGTGTTAAGGCGGAGTGGCGGGGGTAGAAGCAATTTAAATTTTTTGGCTTTTTGTCAAAAAAAGTGCAAAGGCAAAAAAGGAGGAGCATCCCCGTCGAGCAATGTGAACGTGCCACGTGTCCACGTGTCAGTAGAGGTCGGGGCGGCGGAAGAATTTTTGGTGTTTCGCCAAAAATCTAAGGGCACAAAGGTGAAAAGTTGAGGCACATCCCTGCAAACAACTAGAGGGTGCCATGTGTCTCAGAGCGGCAAGGCCATGGAGTTTTTGTGGAAAATTTTCCAATGTGGGAAGCCCGTGATCCCATCAGCGAACCAGGCGATGCCATGTGTCTCAGAGTAGCAGAGGTGTGGATATTTTTGGGGAATTTTTTCAAAATGGAAAATTTTAAGGTTTGACCCCACCAACCCCTATTTTGACCCTGTTTTTACCAGTTTTTGCCCTAAATCTTCAGAGGGCCATATCTTTCAAACCAGAGGTCATTTTTTCACAATTTTGGTGTCATTGGAAAGCTGTTGAGATACTCTATATGATGGACCCTTCAATTTTTCTTTTTGATAGATATTTGTGGAAGAAAAATGGGAAAACGTCTCTGGCATGCAAGAAATGTAGAAAATGACCCCAACCACCAAAATTAATGAAGTATGGGCCTCTGTTTTGCTCTGCAAAGCAATATACAATGAAGTATGGTTTTTTTAATGGAAACCCATCACTTTTTAGGCTAATTAAATATATTTATTGGTGGTTGGATTTTCAAATTGATTTGTCTACGTTTTTTACCTTTATTTCATTCTGTTCGATGGTTAAAAGCCAGTTTTAGCTCATTTTGTAAAGGTCGTTCATCATTCTTCTCTGCCTCTCCCTTCTTTTCTTCCCGAGGGTTGAAAATGGAGTTTGAACCTCCTCCACTGATCTGTAATGGCATTTTTCCTCTTACCCATAAAATGATGTTTTGTGCAAACTTATGAGCAGTATAAAAACGTGTTTTGTGATGCATTTGTCCATCCTTTCTCATTTTTGGTTGTTTTCTTCTTGCCTATCTTCATTACAAGTATTTTTGCATGTTTGGATGTTCATTTTAGGTTTTGGAGCTATGTTCATGGAGTTTTGGAAAAAAATTGTGTGAAATCCATCCTTGGTTTTGTGATGCACTTGTCCATTCTTTCCATTGCGCACCTCTTCTTTTTCCATGGTAGTTTTGATAGATGTTCAACATTTTCCTTTTCTGCTGTATCACCATTTTAGTGTAGGCTCTATTTTTCCCTCTTTTCTCTCTCTCATTATCTCCTTGGAAGTTAGATTAGGATTATATTAGCTTTCCTGCAATGGAATAGCTTGTGGTAGGTATTTTAGGAAGAGGAACCAACCTTCTCTGGAGAGCTTTCCCCATTTGCAAAGGTCCCACACTTTGGGAAAGCTTAATGTTGTGCATTCACACCAAATGATATTTCCTTAGAAATACAGATTTGAAGGTCATTTTTGGGCTGCTGTGAATTTTCACTAACAATTTTGGCACGCCCGGTGGGACCTTAGAGGTCTTCCACTTCATTTTTTGTAGGTTGATGTGTTCCTGTGAAGATTTCAGCCTTTTGAGGCAATTGCAAACACATCTTGTGACTCCATCTGATCAACAACCCATCTCTGAAATTGAATATCCTCTTTCCATTCATTTTCATTCATTTTTCATCCATTCTTCCCTCCATCTTCTTCCATTCCATGACTTTGTGCAATCATGACTTCATTTCCCTCATAGAACTTACATTTACAATAGCAGCAATGTTTCTCACCTCCAACATGGTTTTCAAATCCTCCATATCAACATTTTGATCAAGTTCAAAATCAATATGCATACCCATCTGAGCAATGCCAAATTCAGTTTGGCTATGAAGCATGTCAAGCACAAGGGTATGCAGATTATGAGGGTAGTCAAGAAGAAAATGTAGATTTGTTGGAGAAAATCCAAAAAATGGAGATTGGCATGGTTCAGTCAAGGGGTAAAGCAGAAATGAAGGCATTTTAGATTGGTTTCAGAGCACCCTGTCCATGGGGAGGCCCTTTTCCAAGACATTACAACCCTCAGGAGAAGCTAGACTTCATGGTTGAAATGCTGCCCCAACTTGCACAATGAAATGAGGAGATAGAAGCATATGAGAAAAGTCTGAATCAACCTTGTCAATGGGTAAGTCATTCAACAGCTCCTTGTCTTTCTTTTTCACCCTCTCAAGCTTTATCATTTCAGCAATGTCAAGCTTCAAGTTTCCCATATGTTGTCCCAAGTTTTGATTCCATTTCTCCATGCCCTAGTCTTCCACCTCATCTCAATTCTTCTATTCTTTTCCCTTCTAAACAGTCATCCCCTCCATAAGAGCTAAAATAAATACCTTCCCCTCCACCAAAAATAATTGCAAAACTGGTTGAAACTCAACCTACCCCTCCTCTTGCATTCCCAAATCCATGTTGGGAAGATAAAAATCAGAATTCTAGTCAAGGACAAAAAAAAGAGGAGCCTAACAAAAAAGAAATGACATATAACTTGAGAAGTTGGGCTGCTAAATTTGGGATAACAAAGATCCCCTTGATGGTTAAGCCTTTAGAGGAGGTTAAAGTTGAAGAACAAGTGGTAGCCAAGGCTGATTTTGTTGCAGTAGAAGAAGAGCAAAAAGAATAAGCAGATCAACAATCAATTTTCTCAGAATGTAGTGTCCATGTTGGCACTCTACTTAAAGAAAATGCTGGTCCAATTCAAGTTGCACAATCAGTGATGGAAAGGATCTTTGAAGAAGATCTTGCAGCCCCAACTTGTCCTCTAGAGCAGTAGATCAAAGAGTTTGATTTGTCAAACCTCATGCTAGAGGAAGAGGTCATTCAAGAGAAATATTGTCTTTAGATCAGTAGAGGAAGGAGAAGCTACTCCAAATCCAAAAGAAGAGGATCACATTCCAGCTGTGGAGGAGAAAAGTGAAGATCCAAGAGCTTTGAACACAAAACAGGCTATAGAAGAGCCTTTAGTTCTTCCTTCCACTTCATCTCTCTCGAGCTCTAACGTTGGAGAAGAGTTTGATCTTTCAAACTCAATGATTGAAGATGAAGGAAACCATGGTAAACAAGTTGTTGATCAAAAGAACACCATGGAAGAGGTTGAGCATTTGCAATAGGACAGCAATGAGGCAGTTTATCTGTCAAATTTGGAGGACTGTTTTGATGGAGAAGAACCGGTTGAGTTTCCACCATTTTCTCCTTCATCATCCACATTCCAAACACAAGAACCTGCGGCCATGAAGGAGAGAATTCATTTGCAGCAGCCTGCATTTTATAGCAGCCTTTTGGAGCCAAGATTGGAAGATTTTAATCTTCCATGTTCTTCACCAGAAGAGGAAGGGAAACAACAGGAGAAATTTATCATTTCTTCCACACCACTCATTTAAGGAGGTCTACAAGAGGACTCCATTTTTGGAGTTAAATTTTAGAGCTATGGGCATATCAAATGGAATAGACCTTGCCTAATAAGGTACTTGGCTTCATCGGAGCTAAAGGAGAAGCCAAAACAAGTCATGCTTGCCTCTAAGAATGAGGGTGGTATGCAAAGCACCAAGGATCAGTTGTCATACCTCTTCAATCCAAATGCAAAGAAACTAAAAGATGTATTGGATTTGTTTTCAATTGACACCTTGCTAATTTGGGTAGAAAACTAGCTTCTTGTTGATTTTCCACTCATCCAAACAACCATGGTAAAATCCAAATCAATTGCATGGCTGCCAATTTTGAAGAAAGGAAGCTATTTTTCACAACCAATTGTAGGGTTTGTTTAGCCCACCCTTTACTTCCACTTAAAGCAGAGTAGGTAGGTTTGATTTCAGCAGAATAAGTGCTTATGCAAACTCTACATATCCCACTTGGGGTATGTATGATTTCCAATTTTGTACATATTTGTTTGGTGTTGTTCTGGTTACTCTTGCATAGTCCATTTCAGTGGCATTTTGGTGAGGATCAACTACAAGTTTCAGTGGGTTTCCAAGTGGCTCAGAGGTCAGATTTTCATAGTTCAGATTCGAATTGGTTATCAAGCTTGATTCTGTGCCCAATGGATGCTTCAAAGGCTACTGATCATTCATCTAGCAAGCAGATGACCCCTGAGAGTCACCAAATTGTTATCCAAAATGAGCCCCTACTTATTTTGGCTAACTTGCCTTCTTTTTGTGCCTCAGAATTTTTTTTACACATTTTAGGTACTCAAATTTTTTTGGGTATTGCTTCATCAGATAGGGAATTATTTCCCCTATCCAGAAAGGTAATTAAGTCCTCCTAACTCCTTGTATTTTGCAAGTTATGGCTTAGCATATTTTGGAGGGGAAATTTTCCCAAGACGGGCCCACAGGAAAAAATTTAGAACGTAGCCTTTTGGTTAAAAAACTTGAAGGAAAATCTCAGCTTAAAATCCCACGGGGAAAAATATTGTTTGAGGCCAATGCCTAGTCAGAATGCGCCACGTGTCAAGGTGGAGCGGCAGGGGCGGAAGCAATTTAAAGTATTTGGCTTTGTCAAAAAAAAAAGTGCGAAGGTAAAAAAGGAGGTGCATCCCCTCCGAGCAATGTGAAGGTGCCACATGGCCATGTGTCAATGGAGGTTGGGGAAGTGGAATAATTTTTGTTTTTTTGTAAAAAATATAAGGGTGCAAAGGTGAAAAGTTGATGCCCATCCCTGCAATCAACTAGAGGGTGCCATGTGTCTTAGAGCGGGCGGGGCCGCAGAGGTTTTGTGGAAAATTTTCCAATGTGGCGAAAAAGGGGCAGAATGTTATTTTGAAGCCCGCGATCCCATCAGCAAACTAGGTGATGTCACATGTCTCAGAGTGGTAGAGGCATGGAGATTTTTGGGGAATTTTTCCAAAAGGGAAAATTTCAAGGTTTGACCCTGCCAACCCCGATTTTGACCTTGTTTTTACCAATTTTTTCCCTAAATCTTCAAAGAGCCATATCTTTCGAACCAGAGCTCAGTTTTTTTGTGATTTTTGTGTCATTGGAAAGATGATGAGATCCTCTACATGATGGACCCTTCAATTTTTATTTTTTATGGAGATTTGTGGGAGAAAAATAGGAAAATGTCTCTTACATGCAAGAAATGTAGAAAACGACCCCAACCCACCAAAATTAAAGAAGTATGGGCCTCTATTTTGTTCTGCAAAGCAATGTATAATGAAGTATGGGTTTTTTCATGGAAAACCATAACTTTGCAAGCTAATTAAATAGATCTGTCGGTAGTTGGAGTTTCAAATTGATTTGCCCCGCATTTTTTTACCTTTCTTTCATTCTGTTTGATGGTTAAAAAGCCAGTTTTGGCTCATTTTGTAGAGGTTGTTCATCATTCTTCTCTGCCTCTCCCTTATTTTTCTTGCCCAGGGTCAAAAATGGAGTTTGAACCTCCTCCACTGCTCTGTAATGGCATTTTTTTCCTCTTACCCATAAAATGATGTTTTGTGCAAACTTCTGAGAAATATAAAAATGTGTTTTGTGATGTATTTATCCATCCTTTCTCATTTTTGGTTGTTTCCTTCTTGCCTCTCTTCATTGCAGGTGTTTTAGAATGTTTGGATGTTCATTTCAGGTTTTGGACTTGTGTTCATGGAGTTTTGGAACATTTTTTGTGTGAAATCCATCCTTGGTTTTGTGATGCACTTTTCCATCCTTTCCATTGCTCACCTCTTCTTGTTCCATGGTAGTTTTGATATATGTTCTACATTTTCCTTCTCTGGTGTATCACCATTTTAGTGTAGGATTTGTTTTTCCCTCTTTTCCTCTCTCTCCTTATCTCCTCGGAAGTTAGATTAGGATTATATTAGCTTTCCTGCAACGGAATAGCTTGTGGCAAGTAGTTTAGGAAGAGGAACCAACCTTCTTTGGAGAGCTTTCCCCCATTTGCAAAGGTCCCACACTTTGGGAAAGCTCAATGTTGTGCATTCACACCAAATGACATTGCCTTAGAAATGCATATCTGAAGGTCATTTTGGGGGGTGCTATGAATTTACACTAACAGTTATTTAAAAAAAATGTCAAATATGTATGTTTTCATCAATTTTAGTAAAATTTACATTTTAATATTTTTCAGCATTTCTAACCTAGGTAGAAGTAGCTAGGGCGCTTATGTCCTTATGAACACTAGCATCCATTTGTAGATGCTAGTAAAATGTTTCTGGATGCTTGTGAACTTCTCCTAAGTGTTGGTGTCCAAGAGCAAGGGTTGGGCACTATGTTGTAAAATGCATAGATTTTGAGCAATTTTTGACTATGATGAACTATATGGTGTGCCATTATAAGATTTTCTTTTCTATGTTGTGTTGTGTAAATGTATATACACTCTAGACAGTTTCTTTGCAGGTCACCACTTGAGTAAAATTTCTTACTTTGGGTTTTTTAGACATAGAGTGGGATATATTGGATCATACCAGCCTACAACATATTGCTAGATTGGGGGGAAGTACCCCATAATGTGCCAATGTTGAATGCTCTATGTAATATATGGTGGACAGATACGTGTACATTTTTGGTTGCCTACTGGTGAGATGACAGTGATGCTAGAGGATGTATACCGGATATTGTGATTTCCTATTGTATGAGAGAGAGTATACGTGATGACTATAGTGGATGCCAAGAGGGAGATGAGGGAAGTGAGGTAGTATTTCAGAGGCACACGAGTACAAGAAGAGACTTGTATCAGTTTCTATGTGATATTGAGATCCAAATTTCTGCAGGTTGTGGAAGTTTATTACAATGATTCTAGCGTCGTTAGTGGTAGTGGTAGGTGGCAAAGTTGGGATATTGTACAAGATGCATGATATTTGTCGCAGGATAGAGGATCATGGGACTAGGTATGCATGGGTGCGGTGTGTATTGGCCCAAATGTATAGATATTTGTATAGATTCACTCACGAGGATCATGGGTGAACTAGAAGCCACGAATTTGTTACACCGTATGAACAAATGAGCATATAGCAACATTGAGGCCACTCAGTGGGCCATAGGCCGATTGGGCTCACTATGCAACACTATGTGTGTGGTAACCACCACTACAATTGGATAAAATAAATATGCATATTAACCCACTATAAAATCCACATGCTCAAACATGCCTCATGTCATTACATCCTTTGGAATATTATGGAGAAATGTCCACACATATGTTATATAGGCATGTAATTCCATAAATAAATTGTTGGGGTTAGCACACTAGTTATACAGACAATATATCAAATCCAAGAATACATGCAAATAAAAGTAGATATTCTACCAGAAGAAATATACAAAACAAGATACATAAATTAACACCATATTTAACATGGTTCACCAAATGTGGGCTACGTCCACCAAGAAACAAGACAATCTATAATCCAAAGCTTTGATAAGATATACAATGAAGATTTACAATCTTCCACACCTCTTAGATGTTTAGTACTTTCTTCCTTCAAGCTTTTCTTATTTTTTCACCAAGAATTCTCTCTCACATAATTATCTTGTAATTATGATCCACACTCTTACTTCTAAACCCTAATTTTAAATTCATATAGTCATTTTTAGCCTTAGGGCACTTAGCCATGCAATTAAAATTAATAATTCTATTTTAATGCTAAAAATAGATATAATTCCCCGAGAGTTAATTAAAACTTCGTCGCACAGGTAACTGACACCAGTTCTACCTAAACCGTCGCCAGTTCCTACTTTCCCTTGACCAATGCTGGTCTTCCCTGACCAATTCTGGTCTAACCGTTAACCAATGCTGGTTACTGTGTTTTCCAGCAAGTTCCAATTGCATGTGTTTCACTTGATTCTTAGATGTTTCTTTGAAGTATTTACGAAATAGATAGGGTAACGGGCGTACGAGGAATACCTATTTAAATGCTGGTTGATGGGTTGTTGTGTGCGTATGAATTCTGAATCCACAAACTAGTTGTGAAAGCTTCCTTTTGGCTAGGAGGAACTACCTGTAGTAAAAGAAAGACCACCAGAAGGAATTAAATAATATGTGCAGTGAATTGCCTAGCGTATGCTAGATCCAAGAAGTGTGATACTTCCTAGATGGCTATCTGTCCACTGTTTTAAACAATTTAATGCGGTAAATAAAGTAAATCCTATTGTAGTTCAAAATGATTTAGGTATCTCACTTAAAATGCAATAAGAAAGATCAAATCTAACAGACTAGGTTAGAGTAGGATCCAAAGATCAAGTGACTAGTTCTGGGTCTCTACAGGTCTGACAGAGGTCTTTGGAAGATCATAGGTGAATGAGAGTGAGGCAGAATTAGGTGGGTAGGTCATTGTTCTAGGTTGTATGGGAAAATACAGAGACTGATGCTGGTTAAGGGTGACCGACGGTGATTTGATGTAACTGGTGTCGGTTACTGTGGAAATCTGGGAATGCCACAGAATGAGCTTTGGGTCTCCTTTGTGATTGTACAATGGACTTTGGTTGGTTGGAATGAGGTATTGGGTGGTTTGGGAAGGATATGGCGAGGTTTTAATGGGTATATGGAGGGGTGAGTGTTGGAGGGTGTCAATGGGTGGCTAGGTGAACAATATGTAACAATATAAGGACAATAATGAAATAAACCAGAGAAGTATAACATTACACTTACTTAGATCCTGGTCATGGACACTTGTGAGTGAGGGATGGAGGTGCTGATGAGAGGTTGAAGGCTGTAGGTGATCAAAAATTGTAGGAGAGCTTCTGCATGGGCTGCATATGCACTCCTCTTTGCTTGGTTAGATCAGATCATTGTTGGGATGGCTGTGTAGGAAAAGATGCTTAATCTCCTTCCTTGCATGTGTGTTCTTGCTGAAATTTTCTCTCAGAAGATGTGATATCTCTTGGGAATGTGCTAATGTTCGTCAACCTTTTTCAATCTTTTGCCAACCTTGAAAATAAGGTTGTTTTTGGGGTTAAAAGGGTAACTGACAGAGGTTCCGGCCTAACTGGCGTCGGTCAAGGTGGGATTTTCTAGGTTTACTAAACTAGGGAGATCCTCTTGATTTTATCGTATCTCATGTCGTTAACCCACGTATTAAACTGGAAGCTTCTTGTAAGCATGCATGAATGTGGTTAGAGAGAAAGTAGGCATTGATTTTTAGGGTTTTGGTAAGTCTTAGTTAGTTATGGCAACTTACTAAGAATAGGTCTTAGGTTGTGTTGGCTTGATGAGGTGTTTAATTGAGGTGTATGTGTGGATATTATTTAAATTAAGATATTTAAGTAATAAATATGGTGAGGATAATGAATTAATTTAATTAAATTAATATTAGTGGGGTGAAGGGGGCCATGGCTAGGTGAATTGATGAAGGGTGCTTATTTGCTGAGGGACCAAAGGGGAGTGTGACCTAATTTTAGTGTCTACATTTTGCCCCTTTTTGTTGCATAGCTTGTATTGGTAAGTGACTCTAACAAAAATAAGATCTGGTTGCCTCATGTGTGGATGAATGTGCTCCCCCTCAAACCAGGAACTTACGAGACAGAAGGTTGAAGTGGTGAGTGGTTTGATAAAAGGTAAATGTGAGGGAAAAGGTAGGTGGGAACGGGGGAAAAAGGGTTAAAGGTCTACCCAGGAAATCTAGGTAATGGATCAAGGTCAAAGGTAGTAACAGTCAAATACACGCACACATATAAACTGTAGCATGTTACTAGGTTGAAGAGTAGGAAAACTCTACATTGTCTAAGGTTGATAGGTTTATCAAAACAAGGTTAAAGTGATTCTGGTATCCAAGGTATAGGATATGGTCAGGAAACACAACGTAGGTTAGGTGCAGGAACGTTTAAGTATGTTCCAGTACACCAAAGGTAGGGTCAGGATAAACGGTCACGACAATAGGATAGGTAAGGTCATTAGGTCAATAACACAGGTAACAGTGCCACAAGGTATAGCAAACACATGAGGTCAAAGGTCACTAGCGATGGGCCAGGTCTAAATATCTAGGTCATGACACAGGTAAGGCCAAGGTAGGGGTAAAATAATGAGTCCCCAAAGGAGGAAAAAGGGAGGTAGTAAATGATGGGGTCAGGAAAGGTGAGGTAAATGGGTAGGATAAAGGTGGGGTGGGGTAAATGATCAAGGTGAAGGTTGGGTGAGGTAAAAAAGGAGGTAGGGTAGGTAAAAGGGTAAAATTTAGGGCAATGTGTAGGTGAGGGTGACCGATGCTGGTCATGGATAACTAACGTTGGTATAGGTCAACCGACGATGGTGAGGTAGGGCACGCGACCGATGCAGGTCAAGGGTAACCGACGTCGGTTAGGTTGGGTTTGTTATAAAAATAAAAAATCCACATTTTTTGTTATTCATTTATTATTTTGTGAAGTGAGAAAATGACAAAAAGAGAGAAAAGAGAGAAAAGTGTCTGGACGGAATGGAACAGTGAACTGGCGGGGTGATCAACAAGTGATTGGTTGGTGAGTAGCGGGTCCACAGGATCATTGCGAGGGATTCGATTGGGTGGAGGTTGCGGGTAGCTATTTGGTGATGGTGGAGGCTGGAGAGGGATTGGGTGGGCCACTGGTATAGTGGCTAGATGTGCCATTGAGACAGTGGTGACGCGACAAGGTAAGCATTCTACTCTATGTGTAGTTGATTTGATAGATTAGAGGATTAGTTTATTGTTATTTATAGATTTTGTTGGTTTTTCATTTTTGTGGGTGGTTAAAAATTAAATTTGGGAATGGGGCGATAATGGGTAAAAAGAGGAATGGGGAGAGTAATAAATGGGATAGGGGGTGGGTGGAGTTCCAAGGGTAGTTTAGGTCATTGTAGGTGGGTAAAAGGGGCAGGGGGAGGTTTTTTAGAAAGGGGGGTTTTGGGAAATTACAGGTTTTTCCACGATAGTGATCGGTGTCGGTCAAGTTTGGGCGGCATCGATTAGGTAGAATTGATATCATTCACCAAACAGGTGATCGATGTTGGCTAAGGGGTGACCAAAGTCGGTAAGGGTGAACCGGTATCGGTCACGAAATAGGTGACCGATGCTAGTTAAAGAGTGACCGGGGTCATTTATGATGAACTGATACCGGATGGATTATTGGGTACAAGGGTCCAAAAGTGATGTGGGCTAGGTGGTTGAAATAGGTAGGGTGAAAATAGGGTGTAGGAAAATGATAATTGTTCAATATGGATTGATACATGTAAATTAATGTCTTGCTTGTATTATATGCAGGGGAGAGTGTAGCTACATATGCGGGATAGGGTTCCACCTCTACTGGTGATAGTGCACGGTGCAGTGACCCCGGGGGAGCTGCAACATGTGGAGGTCATTGGGTTGAGTGGAGTTTGTCATTATAGACATGTTGTCTGGTAGCCTAGTTTGATGGTTGCACTCATTAATAGATGGGATTCCGTGACCAACATGTTTCACCTACCGACAGGTGAGATTACTATCACTCTGGAGGAAGTGTTCCAAATTCTTTGGCTACCCATATTGAGTACACAGGTCTACTTCATCTCCTCCAAGGCCTCAAAGGAGCTGATTGTGACTATTTTTGGAGAGGGCATGGCTGATCTGAGATTCCACAACGCCAGCTTGAGCTATGGAGAGATGTACCTAGCCCGTTTGGAGGAGACAAGGCTAATGGTTCTACTGATGGAGGTAGTGTGCTACTTCACACTACCAGATGTAGAGGGTGGACACTTTCCCCGATCACTAATGGGAGTACTCCATGACATGATGGTGGATGACACCTGATTTTCCTGGGCATCAGTATTCTTGGTGTAGCTGTACAGGGAGTTGTGGGCATATGGGTGGTTGCATAGGTTTAGCCTGTGCTATCCATTTTTACTGCATTGGTGGGCGTACAAGCACATAGTTTATGTACAGCCTATAGGGATGCCTTGAGAAGATACATTCCCACCTAGATTTGTGTGGGTGGGGTATAGGAGATGGGTGCTGGTGATTGGAGAGTGGAGATCTGAGAGACCTACACATGATGTGGCCCATTTCTGGAAGTTATTGGAGGGGTTATCCAAAGTGGACATTATATGGAGGCCATATGTGGGATTCCCCTCATATAGGCATATGCATGAGGAGCTAGCTAAGCTCTAACTAGAGAGATGGATACAGGGTCGCTGTGCCAGGGAGTATGAGATGATCCTGGTAGATAGAGTATGATGGCATTTTAGGCTAGTACAGGACATTTCTATGCCCTTCCCACAATATCAGAGAGATGACGTGGAGAGGCCCTTACCTATACCACAGCCTACAGTGCCCACAAGGTAGGAGGAGCAGGCAGTGGACCGGTGGATAGATGACACTGGGTGCACAGACATGTACAAACAGTGGTGGGTGGCTCACTTACGAGCCATACCTCCCAGACCAGGGCAGTTGGATTTAGCCACCATTACAGTGTAGAGAGACACCCTATAGGGTTAGGTGGCGATGTTGATTACCCAGTTGGGTATACTACAGACACAACTAGAGGGTTTTGAGGTAGAGCTAGCAGAGCTACATGTACAGGTGGCCAATATGCAGGCCCAGATGGGTGATGGAGGAGATGGAGATGGAGAGGAGGGAGATGGTTAGGTGGTAGCCTTACAGGATTAGGTAGCAAGTTTACAAGGCTAGTTTTCCACAACCTAGGAATAGATTGGGGCCTTACATGCCCAGATACAGGCACAGGGGCAGGGGGCACCACCATAGGCACCACCATCACAGGCACTGAGACTGGGTCCTAGTTCACAATCAAAAGCAGGGAAAAGTCTCGTAGGACAGGTATAGGGGCCGAGACCTATGGGACCACCACAGACTGTGCCTGTATCTAGGTTACGAGATGCCTTAGGTGAGGCTAGATATTTCCAGGACTAGGTGATGGCGGCTGGGATAGATTTCATATCCTATGCAAAGTATAGGGCACAGTAGGCGTTCAGTGAGAGGACAAGATCCCACACTCATAGTGTGGAGAGCATAGGGGGTCAGTGAGCTCTGAGGCATGATCAGGAAGAGGCTACCAGTGCACGGAGTCTATCTCTAGCTGAGGCGCCAGCAGGGACCCAGGAGGCCCAGGGTACTAGTGATACAGAGATGGAGGACATCCGCCGAGATGCTTGATATGCGGTCACCTTGTTTTTGATGTATGATAGTTAGTTTTGTCATATATACTAGCTTGCGTGCCGAGAGACAGTGAGGATGTATGAGTGGTTTTTTATATTTGGAGCATATACCGGCATGTGTGGCGAAGAGATTTTGTATTGATTCATTATTATTTTTTGTATATATGAGACCGACCTGTGTGTCGATGACATTTTGTATTGTGTTTCGGCCTACATGCCGATGATTTTGAGATGATGGACATGATGAGATAGCCATGTATATTTGAGATACACATTTATTTATATGATGAGATACATGATATTATTTGATTTGTTGATGTGCTTATGATATTTCGATTTGTTGTTTTGATATGGATGGAAATTAGGTGAGTTAGGTATGATGGAGTCAGATTGGTATAGGCATGGATTGAGTTAGGTCAGTTTAGGCATGGATCGAGTTAGGTTTGTTAGGAATGGTTGATTTAGGTTTGTTTAGGCATGGTTGAGTTAGGTTTGTTAGGCAAGGTTGAGTTAGGTTTAGTAGGCATACTGGAGTTGAAAGTAGGTAAAGTTGTGATTCATTATTTTATGCAATGAATGATAATATGGGTCATATGTGAGATGTGGTATAATCTATGCATAGTGATGATAGATAAATGGTAGGAATAATACATGTGTGCTGTGATAATGTTTCAAATATGAAACAACTTGTTATGTATGTGGTTGAATTTCCAATTTTGGGTATAAAAGGGAAAACAAGTTAGGTGTGATGTAATGTGAAGCACATGGAAGATGAATTGTTTAGGGTATAGGATGGCTGAGCTAACCTCCAAGGGCCCCATGCCCTTGGAGTTCTTCCTATATAGTCCTCGCGAAAAGGGACCTCAAGCTGATGTAGTTCTCCGATGAGCTAGGGAAGAATATGAGGAGGTATGAAAATGAGTTGGTAGGTTTTTAGGAATGGTGTGGGTGGATTATAGGTAAAGTGATGTAGGTGGTTGACGAAAGAAGAAGATTACCCCAAAAGTAAGCATCGAGGACCAAGTCCTATATAAGGTAATCAAAATGTAAACAAGGATGGGTAAAAGAAAAGAGGGGGTAATAAAGCCACCTGATTAGTGAGGATCATACCGAGTAGATCACACCTTGAAAGAGGTGATGAACATAAGACCCTAAAGACATTGCATGATTGATTGTTCTACGGTGAAAAGTAGTCACATGATCACCAAATGTCATAGTTTCCAAGAAGTCCCTTGAGGAAATTAGTAAATGAGAGTGGGAATGGTAAGAAGGGTGAAAGGTAGTTAATTTTTTTATGGTATAGGTAGCATGCGCTTCGGGCAAGAGAACCTAGGTCACAATGGGAAAGTCCATGACTTAAAGGTTTTCAATTTTAACTTGTAGTTGAGATAGACTGATCGATGCAAGAAGTCTATATGGGATGAATAAAATTTAACTCCTTGAGGTCTTCGTGAAACTAATCGATGCAGGAAGCTTCGGTTGCTCTCATTTTTTTTAGAACAACTTTACATAGCTATCCTTCAAGGGAGCAGGCTATTTACAATAGCAATTGTCGATAGGAAGATGTCCTTTTGAGGGATTCATCTTATTATCAGAATTTTCAAGGAGTTTGGTCCCATGTGAGGTCTTTGAATTCATCGACAAGACCAAGGTGGAGAATATGACTCTTGTTCAAAAGGCAAGGTGGAATGACCATGGGATCTCATGTAAAGGTAGATGAAAAGTATCCATGAGAATCATGCTATGTGCAGTGCCATGGTACACATATTCAAGAGAAGATAACAAGTGACAGGTACTCACATGATTCTTGTTTAATCATTGGTGAGGTGTATGAAGTGAATAACACTCAAGGGACGAGCATGGAAAGAGACAAAAGGTGAGGTAGGATGATAAGTCAACAATAAAATGGTCAAAGATGTAAGGCATTAAGGGGATCAATTTCAGATTTACCATCGAGTGAAGATAAACAATAAGCACTTGATCCATAAGTATGGGTCATGATGTATGGTCCAAGCCAATTAGGAGAAAAATTTCCCCATTTAATTTTTTTTACTTTGGTTATGTGTTGATTTTCTTTCAGGACAAGCTCATTGACTTACAAGGTCCGTTCATGGACATGTTTGTCGTAGGTATGTTTGATAAATTTTTGATAAACTTGAAGGTGATCCAGAGCGTTAAGATGAAATTCATCTAGTAAATCTAATTGTGATAAATGGTCCTGAAAAAAGTCATCATCATTGAGCATGTCATGGAGAGAAATGTAGAGTGAGGGGATCTAGACTTCGAGAGGCAGGACTGCCTCTGTACCATAGACCAGAGAAAATGGTGTGTGGCCACAGTGGAAGTGCGAATACTAGTGCAGTATGCCCATAGGGCAAAAGGAATGTGCATATGCCAATCCTTCCCAGTATCGTCAACCACTTTCATAAGAATTTTCTTTAAGGTTTTATTAGTGGATTCGGCTTGGGCATTTGTTTGTGGGTAATAAGGTGATGAGAAACTAAGCTGAATGCCGAAGGTGTCGCAAAATTTTTGCAATGTTTTGTTTTTGAATTGTTTTCCATTTTCAGTGATGAGGCGATGAGGAACGCCAAAGTGACAAATGATGTGGTGGTTAATGAACTCACATATTTTCTTAGTTTTCACGGAGATGAGTGGTATGGCTTCCACCCATTTTGTATAGTATTTGGTAGCAGTGATGATCCATTGATGGCATTGGGAAGAATGGAGATTTATTTCTACAAAAAGATCCAAAGCCCATTGAGAGAAGGGCCAAAGGTCACGGGTAACCTATAAGAAATGACTGGGTGTATGATGAATATTGGAATGCTGTTGGCATTTTACACAACGTTTGACGTAATCACAACAATCATGATTAAGGGTTGGCCAGTAATAGCCTAGGTGAAGAATATGATTAGTAATAGCAAGGCCACTGAAATGATCTCCACATATGTTGTCATGAACTTCCTTAATGGTATAAGGAATTTCAGAACTTGTGAGGCATTGTAAGAGAATACCATCAAAGCCATGCTTATAAAGGAGTCCCCCTCAGAATGACATAATGAGAGATCTTTATAAGGAAGGCACGTTGTCCATTACAGGTGAGATCAAGAGGTAAGATGGAGAGAGAAAGGTAGTCAGAGTATTATTTGTACCAAAGGTCACTCGGGTCACGGGTAGCGGTTCCGATCGAGTAAACATCATGACGTAAATAAGAAGGTGAATGGATTCATTATATGGTGACAAATATTTTAGAATCGGTGGGTGAAGTAGGTATTTGGGAAGCTAAATAGGCCATGGTATCTGTAAATTTATTGGTTGAACATGGGATGGTTTGAAGGGTGTAACAATCAAAGGTGGTAGAAATTATGTCTACATGATGTTTATACTTTTGAAGTATCTCGTTACGACATTGGTATATACCATTGACTTGGTTTATGACCAATTGAGAATCACCAAAGATGTTGATTGATTTGACATCTAGGGCATAGGCAACTTAAAGACCTAGTACGAGCGCTTTGTATTCAGAAATATTTTTGGTGCATTCAAAATCTAGTTTGAAAGACAAAGGCATGGGTTCACCATCAAGAGGAATGAGGATAATACCAGCCCCACCCCCACGCTGACACTTGGAACTGTCAAAGAAGAGTGTCATTTGGTAATGAGGTTCGTCCAGGGAAAGGGTAACAATTGACTCATCTAAAAAGTCAAAATTAGAGTGTTGATACCTGGAAATAGGTGCATTGGCCAATTGGTTGGTGATATCTTGGCCCTTGATGGAATTTTGATCAAAAAATTTGAGGTCAAGATCAACTAAAAGCATAAGCCATCATGCGGCACGCTGATTTTGATAAGGTTTGGCATACATGAAGTGTAAGGGGTCGGTGTTGGTCACAACATAGGTTTTTCGGTTGAGTAGGTAATGAATGAGTTTGGTGGCAATGAAAAATAAGGCTAAGCAAAGTTTTTTGGGGTGGTTATATCAGGTTTCATTGTCCAAAAGAATACAGCTTATGTAATAAACTGCCTACTCCATGTGTTGTTCATCACGATGAGCGACTGCGGCTCCCAAGGAATGATTGGTAGCGGATATGTATAGGCAAAAAGGTTGATCATCTTTAGGTGGAATGAGTATGGGTGGTTGGAGAAGGTATTATTTTAGGGCCTCAAAAGCTTTGTGACAGTCATCATCCCATTTAAAGGAGACATCCTTCTTGAGCAGATGATGAAATGGTTGAAATTGATCAGATAATTGTGAAATGAAACGGTGAATAGACTGCAACTTACCTTGCAGGTTATGGAGTTGTCTAAGGTTAGTAGGTGGAGGCATTTCGATAATGGACTTGATGTTAGCATGATCGACCTCTATACCACGTAGGGAAATGATAAAGCCCAGGATTATTCTTGAGAGGACCGCAAAGACGCACTTCTTAGGGTGAAGGCGAACACAATATTTAATGAGATGGTCAAAGATGGTTTTGAGGATGGAAAGGTGCTCAGATCAGAATTTAGATTTGGCCAAGAGATCATTCACGTAATCTTCCAATATGTGATGCATTATGTCATAGAAGATGTAAGTCATAGCCCGCTGATATGTGGCACCAACATTTTAAGGCCAAAAGGCATGACTCAATAGCAGAAGGTCCCCTAAGGGGTGATGAATGAGGTCTTGTGTTGATCTTCTGGGGTAAGAAAAATTTGGTTATAACCTGAGAAGCCATCCATGAGTGATAGCATCTCATGGCCAGCGGTAAGGTCAACCAGCTAGTCAATACTGGGTAAGGGAAAGTCATCTTTTAGACATGCTAGGTTGAGGTCATGGAAGTCCGTCCAAATACAAAAGTCTCCCTGTCACCTTAGTGACAAGGAAAATGTTTGAAATCCAACAAGGATAATCAATGGGTAAGATGAAGGAAATAGAAAGAAGGTGTTGAAGTTCTTCTTTGACGAGAAGGGCAATGCAAGGGTGTATTTTTCCTAGTTTTTTTTTTATGGGTTTGGCAGCGGGAATGGTTACGATATTGTGGACCACTATGGTGGGGTCAATACTGGGCATGTCTACGTAAGACCAAGCAAAAGTGTGGCTATGGAATTTGAGGAAAGAAGTGATGGCCTCCTATTCAACAGCATCTAAAGATTGACTGATCTTTAGGATGTGTGGGTTGTCCTGAGTATGAATGTTGATATTGATAGTTGATTCATTCAACATGGTTTACATATCAAAAGGTAATGACCAATGAATATATGAGTCTTCGGCACTAAGGTAGGTGAGTATAGAGTCATCATCCTGACATTGAAAGACGTTAATTGAAGGTGTATTGTCATTGATCATTTCAGGATACAGGAAGGGAAAAGTGGAAGGGGCCTTGCCCTCATGTTGATAAGTCAAAGGCCCCAAGGAAATGGTGTTTATGAAAAAAAAATAGTTAGGAGGGATAGATTTAGGATCCATTGACTCCATCAGTGAGGGTGGTGATGAAGGTGGAAGGTGCAGGAAGGTGTGGGTGAAACGGTGATTGGTAAGTGATTGGAAGTCATCGGAAAATGGGTGAGTTTGTGGCGTTGGTTTAGGTATGTAAGTGGTAGTATCCAGTCCCCCATAGGTGAGATTTGTATGAAGATGAGGGGGACCATATAAGAGACGTTCTCCTATACGGTGATCATAATGAGGGTGTTGGTGAAGGATTCCGTACTCTTGTGGAGTAAGGAATGTGTTCACACTATATAGGTAGTACTCCCCCAGAGTGAGGCATTGAAAAACACCTTCTAAGGGATTGATGGTTGGTATGTAGGTATTTGAAATGGATGAAGTGTCAGAGGTCGATGTGGAGGTAGATTTAATGAATTGGGAAGCTAATGGGTTGGCAGTGGAGGTTGTGGTAGTGGTAGGAATGGAGGAGGTATGTGTGGTTGAGGTAGGGATTGTACTGGTAAGTAGAGGTGTAGGTGAAGCGGTGGTTATCGCAGAGGTAGATGCTTTAATAGGTATGAGCACATCATTAGGTCAGTAAAGCATGTTGCATGTTTTAACAGGTGATGGATCAGCTGGAATGGTATAGGTGTGTTCTTCATGTTCAAACTTTACACAATGATGTAAAGTGGAAGGAATGTAACCCATGACATGAATCCAGGGTTTGCCAAGCAATAATTTATATTGAAATTCCCCCTCCAAGACGTAGAATAGTTCTGGAACAGTGTGGGGGGCCCAAACGAATGTGGAGGATGACAGTGCCTAATGTAGAGGTGATAGCGTCATTGAATGAACGCAACATGACATGATGTTTATGCATGTAATTATCAGGTCTATGCATTTGAGTGAATGCATGGGATGAAATGATATTAATGCTAGCGCCCCCATCAATCATCACACGACGTACCTATATGTCATCGATGTGGACAGAGATGAAGAGGTCTAGGTCTGAGTCATCGTTTTGGTGTGGCACGATCTCATCCTCTGAGAAGCTACGGGAGGCTACTTGGTGAATAGGGTGAGGTGAAGATGAAGGTGGTAATTTAGTGAGAGATGCTACATGATGGGGTGTGATAATGGAGGGTGCGGGTGTAGGGTCATTGGGTAAAACCTCAATAGATTGAAGAACCTCCATGAGAGCTTCACGATGGGATTCTGGGGTTTGAATGAGGTCATATAAGGACATCTTGAGAGGAGATTGCTGTATTTGTTTGAGCATGGTGTGATGTGTGACGCCATTAGAAATGGGGTACATGGGGCCACAGATAGTGATTTTAGGTATGGGTGCAGATGGTATGTTGGGTATAGGATTGGTTGGTGGGTCAGTCACCTTTTCTTTACATTTATCCTTCTGAGCATGTGTAGTGACATGTATCATGTTGATATGAGGGGATTTGGAAAATGGAGAAGGTGAAGGGTGAGTGGTATAATGACGTGACGGGAAAAAACCTACCGGAGGAGAAAAACCTTGTGAGGTGAGCTAGGTGTAACGACATTTGGGTGGTGGCATGGCAAGTTCTCTGATGGGAACCATGTTAATTTCAAATCTTGGGGGTGGCTGTAGGAGCTGTGAAGGTGGATTTTTTGGTTGTTGAGTGGATAGTGTGGGAGTGGGTGTTAGTGAAGCAAGGTCCTCATTGATAAGGTGGTTGTCATCAAAGTTGGCTTCCGGTGGACACAACTGGATAAGGACGGTTTTCAAGGCCTTGCAATTCTACACATCGTGCCCTGGCACACGATGGTAGGCAAAAATTTTAGTATCGTCAAACCCTTTTGGATTCGGTTTGAGGGGGTCGTAAGGTCTGAGTGGTGGTAATGTGATGACAGAAGTCTCAAGGAGGTTGGTTAAAATTTTGGCATAGGACCCTGCTAGTGGATCGCAATGGGAAGTGGACATGGGTTTGGGTGTAGGTGTGGTTGATTATTGAGGAAAGATCTTTGGAAGATGAGGAGCAGATCAAGCTATGGTTTTGGGTGTCAGTCGTGTTTTTTTAGGTAGGGGTATGGTGGATGAACTAGTAGGAGGGTGCATAGTTGTTTTGATTATCTTATTGTGGGGTAGTGGAGTTTTGTTTTTGGGTTGCACTTTCTTGGGTAAAGGTGATATGGGTGTATGAGGTATAGAAGGAAAAGTGGATGGGGGAAGAGGACAAGTTACCCATAAGGATAACAGAGGTGCTACGAAGGTAGAGGATGCGGGTCATGCAGGAGGTGTAAGGGACATAGATTAAAGTGTAGTGGGTAGTGAAGGAATTGCTGAACGTATTGGAGGTATGGGTGGTAGTGATGTTGTAGGTGCGGGTGTAAGTTGTTTTGGGTGTCTTGGTAGGTTAGAGGTTTGTGAGGAAGGAATGGGTTATTTTGCTTTTGGTTTATTGATGGGTGGAGGTTGCTTGACCATGTTGGGAAGCTGAGATCCTAAGACGGATGGGACAGGTGCTGGTGTGATTGGCGTAGCCGGGGTATGAGTTATATGGGTTTGGTGCTTCTGTTTGGTTGTCAGAGTAGGTGTGGTGTTTTCTTTGGAGGATGTAGCTAAATCCAGTTTGATAGGTGGATGGGTAAGGTTGGTGGTCGGGGTGACCCCTAATGTGGTAATAGGTTTAGTCGAGGAAGATGCTGTAGGTGTGGGTTTGGGTTTAGATGTGGGTTGAGTTATGGGTAAGGGTGTGGTTTGAGCTATAACAGGTGTCATGGATGGAGTTGTGATAGAGGTGGTTGTGTTCGGTTTTATTGGTCGAAATATTTTTCGGTAGATAGTGGAGGTATTAGTAAGGGACATCTGCATCTAAGTTGAGACCAGAAGTAGAAGACGCCCCCATAATAAGGATCTATCCAAATAATCTAAGTGATCAGCCAAATGTGAGAACGACATGTTTGTAGGTGGAGTTGATGAGGACCTAATGGAAATTCCAGTAAAATGTGTCTTAGAGATAGGGAATTGGCTAGCTTCAGCTTCTGTGGGTAAGAGAGCTGAAAGTAGGTCTTCAGGATTCTAGGTAGCTGATGGAGAATGGTCACCAAGAGGAAAATGTATCTCAACTGGGTCTGTGATGGGTAGAGGACATGATGGATGCTCCTCTGTAGGTGGAGGAACATATAGGTGCTCTTCTGTGGGTGGAGGAGGTAATGGGTACTCCTCTATGGGTGGAGGAGGTACTATGGGTATCCATTCTCTAAGTGGAGAATCCAAAGGTGAAATGGTTTCAATGTTAGAAGAAGACTCCTCCGTAGGTAATTAAGGAGATGAAAGGTGTTCCTCTATTGGTGAAATAACAGGGGAGATTAGTTCCGATGCAGAAGGAGGACTTTGGGCTAGAATCTCCTCTATGGAAGGAATATGGGGTATTTGGGAGGTGACATGTGTGTCATTAGAAATAGAGTGAACCTCACTGGTATGGGTATCGTGAGTTGAGGTCTCACTGGTTTGATCAGATAGAAGGAGCATGGCTGGGAAATGGTTTCTTGAAGATGTGTAGGTTTTGGTTGGAAGGTGCATTAGGATTATCCATGGTTAACTCACCTTTCTCGAGCATTTCTTGGACAATATTTTTAAAAGTGATGCAGTTGCCATCACTATGACCCTTTACTCGATGATAGTTACAAAGGTCATGTTCCTTATACCATGCCGACATGGGGCAAGAAGGGTCAAAACCAGTGTGTGGTTTTATGGGTGGAAGAGTGATGGCTCTAGCTTTGATAAGATTTTCTAAGGCAGAAGAGTAAGGTTCCCCCAATTGGGGTGTATTTCCATTGTTCTCATCTGAATTGAAAAGTCTAGATAGGTGAGAGATTAGATGAGGGGGTATCCTAATTTGATGGATGACCGGGACTGGCCTTGAGTACCACTGCATTAGCGGTGCCCTTAGCCTTTGAATATTTTTTTTGTGGTTTGGAAGAAGAAGAGGTATCATTCAACTTGAATGCTGAAATTCTTATTGCGTAATTGGATTTTCTTCTCTTCAATGGCCCGAATCTCTAACTTTCATGCCATAGTGAATGCTTCATCGAATGTTTGGAAGGTTTTTACCTACAAGGTCGGTGAGATATGTCTAGCATAAGCCCATGTGAAGAGATCGATGAGTTTTATTTGTGGCAGTTAGAAGTTGAGTTGGTTGGTCAAGCTATGCCAACGAGTGATAAACTTGCGATAGATTCGTCCTCATACTGACGCATGGACTATAGGTCAGTCATGATAACCTTCTTGACGATATTAATAGAGAAATTGTCCAAGAAGGCTTGGGCTACCTGATTGAATGAGAATATAGAGTGTCTAGGTAACCCACTATACCAATCTAATGTAGGTCCAGTGAGGGACATGGGAAAGGTTCTCAAGAGCAAGGCATCATCATGAGCGATCAGATAACACCCATGTTTGAATGACCGCAAATTCTATTGTGGGTCTTATTTTCTATTGAAACAATTGAATTTAGGCATTTCCTAATGCACGGGGTATGTGTGAATAGGAATAGATGGGTGGATGGGCTTGTTGCAAATCTCGTTGTAGGTGAGAGTGTTGTGTGAGCCAAAAACCGACACCTCTAATGTCTGCATCTTTTCCAAAATCAATTTGATTAGGTCGTTGGTAGGTTACAATGATTGGGTGCTTCCTATAGCATGAGAGGGTTGGTTTTGGGCATATAATGGGGGTGGCACTCCAGTATATGGTGCTGCCATGTAGGTAGATTAAGAAGAAGGTAGTGAAATAGGAGGTATGTGCCCGGAGTGAATAATGGATGAAACGGGAGGCTGCTGATAGTATGTATATGGAGGTGGAAGGGTCATGGTAACCCTAGTGGCAATGGGGGGTAACGATTGTGGAATGGAAAGGACCACATTTTGAAATGGGGTAGGGGTCACCGACACCAGAGGTGGTAATGTAGCTATGGGTATGTGTGAGACATTAGGGGTAGATGAGGTTACATTTTGGGTGGTTGTTGAGGGTATTGTGGATGTGGCAGGTACCCACGAAGGTGGAAAATGCAATAGTCATAGCGGGTATAGGACCCAACTACGAGACGATTGGGGGTAAAGTAGATGTGGGCAGCATAGAGCCAGATGGGGTTGATGCAGGAGTGGGAGTGAGAGTCGGGGGGATAGATACGGGCATGTCGTATATCAACTGACCCGAGGCATCTTTATTGGATGAGTGGGAAAGGTAGAGCTGCAAGGCGACAGGGTTTAGGTGATAGGAGTCATGTGAACTCCTCATCTCTGGTAGCAATAGTGAGTAGGATTGGATGGGCTCCATGGATGGTTATAAAATGGAAGGTGGTGAAGGACTAGGTGGGAGTGGTTGACAACTGGTGTGAAATATGAGAGCACTGTGTTTACTTATCTTTCGGGTCAGTACCATGTGAACCAGTACTGATTAGGTAGGGCTACTTCTCTATAAATGACATAGAGAACATAGCAATAACAGGTGAAATCTGAGCTGCAAAAAGTGTGATTAGGTACCAAATGTGTGGTTGGGAATGTGAAACAGGATAACTGATGTCGGTTGGGGAAAATTGATGCTAGTTAGGCGTAACCATTACCAGTCACTATAGAAAATGGACAATGATTGAAAAAATAAGGCAGAAGGTGAAATCTGACAGGTATGCCAAATCTGATGATGTTTACAATGTCAATGGGTGTGATGGTAGTGACAAGGGACTTTAAAAAGTGGAAGAAAATGAATAAAAATGTCCTTTTGAGTTAGGTTAGACAAAAAGGACCTAGAACTGACGTCAGTTGGGTGTAACCGATGACGGTCAGAGGGTAACCAACGACGGTCGTTGGACTGACACCAGTCGCTATGAATTTGAAATAGTGATGAAATAAAACTGGTTGTGCATTAAAATATGGTGTGGAATCATACCCAAAATACTAAAAATGGTGGTGATATTGCCCAGGAACACTGAGGTGAAGTCAGAATACACTAGCTATGATGAGGAGTGTGCACACGGATGAACTAAAAAAGTGAAGAACATGATCTCTCACCTCAAAAACACAAGCCAAGTAGAAACACTAGGAAAAATACGATCCTAAGAGTGCCCTTTCTATTATGTTTGTTTAGCTTATGCTATTTAGGGACTGACACATGAATTGTGAAATAGAGTTTTTGGTGAGGATGGCTTCCTACAAAGAAGGAGATCTAAAAGGTGAGGTTTCAGGTATGTTATCATGGGGGTGGGGGCTTCACTGTGAAGTATGACTCGATAGAGTAGTGAGATAGGGAGTACCTGTCACTATCCTCGTGATCAGTGTGATCGCCTATAAGCTTCTTCCCCAGGTAGGATGTTGTTTAATAATAGGTATGTATTTTGAATTTTTGTGAGGTTTGGTAAGACTCAGAGAAAGAGAAAAGGAAAGAAGTGATTTTCTACAATTCATTTTTCAACCATACAGCTGGGCATGAATTCCTAGTGTATAGGGTTGCCCTCAATTAATGTGAGCTAATGTGATAAATTAGAATGCAATGCAGTTATTTTTAATCCCAAATCAAAGATGTGAAATTAGATGAAACAATAAGATGAAGAGGAAGAGGGATGCTCTTTCACTATCAATGCAGAGAACATGAAGAAAATGGTTCTTTTTAATTACACCAAAAGAAAGAGTTTTCTTTAGAGACAAATAGAAAGAAGAGGTGGGTTACCAAGGAAGAAAATTAATGTGTATTACCGCTTTTCAGAAAGGAAACAAACACACAATCTTTTCCTAGAAATAAATGACAATGCCAAGGAACCCCGGATGGGTCCAACTGGCGTGCCAAAATGTTTCACCTAAATTCTTAGACATTTCTTTGAAATATTGAAGAAACATATAGGGTAACAGGAATATGAGGAATACCTGTTCAAATGTTGGTTGATGGGTTGTTGCGCGTGTATGAATTCCGAATCCACAGCTTGTTGTGAGAGCTTCCTTTTGGGCTAGGAGGAACTACATGTAATAAAAGCAAGACCACCAAAAGGAATTAAACAATATCTGAAGTGAATTGCCTAGTGTAGGCTAGAGCTAGGAAGTGTGATACTTCCTAGATGGCTGTCAGTCCACTTTTTAAACATTTTAATGCGGTAAATAAAGTAAATCCTATTGTAGTTCGAAATGATTTAGGTATCTCACTTAAAACACAATAAGAAAGATCTAATCTAACAGGCTAGGTTAGAGTAGGATTCAAATATCAAGTGACTGATTCTGGGTATCTACTGGTCTGACAGAGGTCTCAGGAAGATCACAGGTGAATTAGAGTGATGCAATTTTAGGTGGGTAGATCACATATTCTAGGCTATATGGGAAAATATAGAGACTGATGTCAGTTAAGGGTAACCGATGACGGTGGTCTGGTGTAATCTGGTGCTGGTTACTGTGGAAATCTTGAAATGCCATAGAACAAGCTTTGGGTCTCCTTTGTGATTACACAAAGGAATTTGGCTAGTTGGGATGAAGTATTGGGTGATTGGGGTAGGATCTTAGCAAGGTTTTTAATGGGTATATAGAGGTGTGAAATGTTAGAGGGTGTCAATGGGTGGCTAGGTGAACAATAGGTGAAATATAAGGACAAAATGAAATAAACCAGAGAAGGATAACATTATACTTACCTGGATCCTGGTCCTGGACACCTGTGAGTGAGGGATGGAGGTGTTGATGAGAGGTTGAAGGCTGCAGGTGATAAAAAATTATAGGAGAGCTTCTACATGGGCTGAATATGCACTCCTCTTTGCTTGGTTAGATTAGATCATTGCTGAGATGGCTATGCAGGAAAAGATGCTTTATCTCCTTCCTTGCATGTGTGTTCTCACTAAAATTCTCTCTCAGAAGATGTGATATCTCTCAAGAATGTGCTAATGTTCGTCAACCTTTTTCAATCTTTTTCCAACCTTGAAAATAAGGTTGTTTTTTGGGGTTAAAAGGGTAATCGACAATGGTTCTGGCCTAATCAGTGACGGTTTGGGCTAATCGGTGTCGGTCAAGGTGGGATTTCGTAGGTTTACTAAACTAGGGAGATCCTCTTGATTTTCTCGTATCTCATGTCAGTAACCCACAGATTAAAATGAAAGCTTCTTGTAAGCATGTAGGAATGTGGTTAGAGAAAATGTAGGCATTGATTTTTAGGGTTTTGGTAAGTCTTAGTTAGTTATGGCAACTTACTAAGAATAGGTCTTAGGCTGAGTTGGCTTAATGAGGTGTCTAACTGAGGTGTATGTGTGGATATTATTTAAATTAAGATATTTAAATAATAAATGTGGTGAGGATAATGAATTAATTTAATTAAATTAAGTAAAATAATATTAGTGGGGTGAAGGGGTCCATGGCTAGGTGAATGTGATGAAGGGTGCTTATTTGTTGAGGGACCAAAGGGGAGTGTGACCTAATTTTATTGTCTACAACATGCTAAAATGAAGTAATTGAGCTCCTTAACTCAACAATCTACCACTTGGAGTTTAATTATCACACCATACCTATACAATGTCATTCTTGGATCCTTCTTAGCTTTGTTTCTTCCTCTTCAAGTATCAAACTCGAAGACCAACAGAAGTGGAGTGTAGCTCCAACTTCTCCTTTGCTTATGGCTTCGTTAGCATATCCGCAGGGTTCTTGATCATATGAATCTTTTCCAGATTCAATTGTCTATCCTCCAATACCTTCCGTATGAAGTGATACTTTAACTGAATGTGTTTCATTCTTGAATGAAACATTGAGTTATTTTCTAAATGAATTACACTCTGACTGTCACTAAATAGTTTACAATCACTTTTCTCCTTTCCCAATTCTTCCACGAATGTACTCATCCATATCATCTCCTTACTAGCGTCTGTAGCTGCAACATACTCTTCCACCTACTATGAAAATATATCCAGTAGTGCTCCTCCTACCATCTAGATCTCCAGCCATATCTGAATCAACATAGCCACGTAATGAAATATCTAAACCTCCATAGCATAAAATGCATGCTAGATGTCCCTTTCAAATACTTGAGTATCCATTGGATTGCTTTCCAATGCTCTTTACCTGGATTAGCCATATATCTACTCACAACTCCCACTACTTGTGTAATGTCTGGTCTGGTATAAACCATAGTATACATGAGACTTCCAACTTCTGAAGCATATGGCACTTGTGTCATGTATTTTACCTCCTCATGTGATGAAGGACACTGATGTTTTCTCAGTTTGAAGTGTCTAGCCATAGGTGTGCTAACATGTTTTGCATTCTTCATGTTGAACCTTTCTATCACCTTGTAGATATAATCCTCCTGAGACAAATACAATTTCTTGTTTTTCCTGTATATATATATATTTGCATGCCAAGGATTCTTTTTGCAGCTCCTTAATCCTTCATAAAAAATGTGTGAGTCTAGCTTTCTCTTAAGCTCACCAATGTCTTGCATACTGGATCCTGCAATAAGAATATCATCCACATATAGTAACAAAATAATATAGCTCCCATTTTCAAGCTTCTTGAAATAAAAACAATGGTCAGATTCACATCTCAAGTAACCATGCTCATGCATGAAACTATCAAACCTCATGTACCATTTCCTTGGAGCTTGCTTAATCCCATATAATATCTTTTTCAACCTACAAACTAGTTTCTCCTTACCCTTGACTTCATACCCAAGTGGCTGCTGCATATAAATTTCTTCATCCAAATCACCATGAAGGAAAGCCATCTTCACATCTAGTTTCTCTAAATGCAAATCTTCTACTGAAACTAAACTCAATATAGTACGAATAAAAGTCATCTTAACAATAGGATAAAATATTTCACCAAAGTCAATACCTGATTTCTATGTAAATCCCTTTACTACAAGCCTTGCCTTGTACCTTTTCTGTCCACCTCTTATTCCTTGATTCTGTAAACCCACTTGTTCTGCAATGTTCTCTTACATGCTGGCGAACTTAACAAAATCCCAAGTCTGGTTTTATTCCAAGGACTCCATCTCCTCATCCATGTCATGCTCCCATTAAACGTGAGTCTTATCCTACATTGCTTCTTCAAAGCTCTCTCTGTTCACCACTATATGTCAATAATAAATAAAATAGGGAAGGTGTAAATATTTCTAGAGGTTTACTTACCCTTTGTGACCTTCTCATAGGAGCTTGGGGTACTAGAGACTCAATCTGGGCCTCCTTAACATTAGAATTCACTTCTGATATTGACCAATGCCGGTCACCTCTAACCGACATCAGTTCTGCTAACCAATACTGGTTTTGATCCTCTGTAACCTTTGGCGGTTCATCTGACCAATGTCAGTCAGGGGCTAACTGACCACAGTTACTGTGTATTTCTGTAGGTGTTTCTTTAAAACCCAAGAATTCATTTTCATCAATAAAATTCTCAATTTTCTCATCTTTGGGTATCAAAATTTGATCCCTATACATTCTCCTTTCATTCCATTAAACATCATGACTCCTAATAATTTTATAATTCTCTAAATCCCAAAAGTAGAAACCGAAATCACCAGATCTATAACCAATTAAAGTGTACCTCTTGGATTTTGCATCCAACTTTTTTCTATTTTCCCTATCAACATGCACAAAAGCTTCTGAACCAAAAAATTTAAGAAAAGAAAGATCTACCTCTTTTCCGGTCCATGTTTCCTCTGGTATTCCTCCATCTAGTGAACTTGAAGGCCCACGGTTAATCAAATAAACTATTGTATAAACTTCTTCTACCAAAAATTACAAGGTCAAATCCAAATGTATCCTCATACTTCTAGCACGTTCCATGATTATCCTATTCATTCTTTCTACAACACCAATCTCTTGTGGTATTCTTGGAACCATTCTTTCTCTATGTATCCCATTCACCAAACAATAATCATTGAAATACTTACTACAATATTCACCACCATTTTCAGATTTAAGGCACTTTAACTTAGAGTTTGATTCATTCTCAACAAGGGCTTTCCATATTTTAAAATTCTCAAAAACATCATATTTACGTTTAATACAATAAACCCATACCTTTCTTGTTGCATTGTCAATGAAAGTAACATAATACTAGGATCCTCCATGAGAAGCTACTTGAGCTAATCCCCACACATTTGAGTGTACAAGATCAATTTTTTTGCTCCTTCTTAGCTGCCCCAAATTTGAGAAATATCACTCTCTTTTGCTTTCCAAAGATATAATGCTCACAGAAATTAAGATCTAAATATTTCAAATTTGATAAATTACCCTTACCCTTTAATATTTGCATTCTTTTTTGACTCATATGACCCAACCGATTATACCACATGCATGCATCTGAATCTAAAGTAGATAATGCATAAAAAGAATCAGTAATACAGGTAGATAAATATAACATTCCTACCTTCTTACCTCTTTCCACAACAAAAGCACCCTTTGTGAATTTCCAAGAGTCTCTTGTAAAAGTAACCATGCAACCAGATTCATCTAGTTTCCCTGCAGAAATAAGATTCCTCCTGAGGCTTGACACATGCCTCACATCTTTCAATACCCATGTATTTCCATTCTGTAATTTTAGAAAAACTTCCCCTTTACTAGTAATACTGCAAGGTTCATCATCACTCAAATAAACATGCCCAAAATTTCCCTGGACATAATTTCTAAAATAACCCTTATTATGGGTTGTATGGAAAGAAGCTCCCGAATCTAAAACCCATGATTCAATTCTATTTTCCAAAGAAATAATAAATAGCATCTTGCATTACCTCTGATGAAGCAAGATTCACCTCTTTACCTTTGTCTAGTTGTTGATTCTTTGTATCCTTTGACCCAACAATATTTCTTTGCATGTCCTTTCTTTCCACATTTCCAACAAGTAATTCCCTTACTTTTGGATTTAGATCTGCTTTCCCTTGACTTTGATTTCCCATTACTCTTACTCTTAGATCTCTCCTTCTGCCTGCCCCTGCTTTCTACATTCAAAGCATTTCTAGATGATGTTTCCTCTAGATACTCTTCCTGTGAATTTCTTTGTTTAATATTATACTAACCACATCATCAAATTTCATAATATTATTATCTAGATGTTGTATTACTAACAGCCATTACTCAAGCTTGTCCCAACTATCAGGTAAAGAACATAATAATAAAAGTGATCTCTTACTTCATCATCAAATGGTATAGTAACTGATTTTAATTGATTTACACAACCAGATCAGAAATCATTCAAATGACTAGAGGAACTATTCTCCTTCATCCTCATCTTAAACTAAATAGTTTCTTCATCAAATAAAATTTATTTTAAGCAATAGGTTTTTCATATAAATTAGCAAGAGATTTCATTAAGTCTATCGTATAAGCAACTTCTTTAATATTGGAAGCCATGGATGCTGTCAAGATCAATATTATATATCCCAAAGCCTTTCTATTAAAGAATCTTCCATTCTTCATCAGTCATCTTCATAGGTCTAGACTTATCATCAGATAACAATAAGTACAAATCTCTTTGATACAAATAATCCTCAATCTACATCTTCCATAATTAATAATTTTTGCCTGTCAAATTTCTCTACCTTATATTTGATTATCTTCCATCATTGCCATAGCTCCCACTCAATTAGAAAACCCTCTATGAGTAAATACTATCAACACACAAAAGCCTCTAAACAAAGATTTGATACTAGTTGAAATAAGGGTTAGCACACTGGTTGTATAATCCACAATATATCACATCTAGACATACATGCAAATAAAAGTGGATATTCTACCCAGAAGAAATATAAGTTTAAACAAGAGACATAAATCAAAGACCAGTATTTAATATGGTTCACCCAATGTGGGCTACGTCCACCAAGAAACAAGCTCAATCTATTATCCAAAGCTTGACAAGATACACAATGAAGATTTACAATCTTCCACACCTCGCAGATGTTTAGTAATTTTATTCCTTCAATATTTTCTTCTTATTTCACCAAGAATTGATCTCTCACATAATTATCTTGTAATTATGATCCCCATCGTTACTTCTAAACACATAAATTTAAACTTCATATAGTCATTTTTAGCTACACCATGGGTACTTAAACCATGGGCCAATTACAATTAATAAATCTATTTTAATTCTAAAAATAGATATAATTCCCAAGAGTTAATTAAAAATTTGTCAGGTAAGCAAATAGGTAAGTGTACATTACATTTCTGTCTAACCATCACCAGTTCCTACTTTCCCATTGAAAACAATGCTCAGTCAACATCCCTGAATGAGATGTACATAGTTCTACCCTTAACCGATGTTGGTTAGTGTGTTTTCCAGCAAGTTCCAATTGAATGGACCTAGAATGAAGAAAAAATAGCTTCCACAACTCAATATCTATTTCACTCATGAACCATGAACAATGGACTTGTCTCATGAGTCAAGATTCTCATTGAAGATAATGGCATCGAGTGCCTCGAGCTAAATAGTCACCCTCAGATGATGGGAAGGATCTTGTCTAATGATATGGCCACCAAGGAAACCATCCTCAAATGTGATGTACATGGCTGAACAAGACATGAACCATTCTCACAAAATATAGGTATTTATAGGACCTCAAGAAAACTATTTAGGGAGACAACACTTTCGTGGGTGACTTCCCTCACATGTCATGGACCCAGCAAATAGAGAAAGACACTAGTCAAATTAACTGAAAATCATTTAACTCAGACATCAAAACTTACCTCGACATGCTAATAATGCAAACTTGAGCTCCATTGAAGAAAAGGTACATTAGTTTTGAGATCAAGGGTGAAAAGGTTCTAATACCAAGATCACCTCCATGTTTCAAATATTTCATCATACATAGATCTTAACACCATAGATGTTGGTCTTTGTAGCCGAAATCAACGTTGACACATACGTGTGCATAACACTGAGAATATGGAAGGGCCCCATGTAAATGGATGGGGTGATGCCTCTATTGAAAGGAGGGTATGAATGTAGTCCATCAGTGATTTAATAATAGACTGTGGCACTTGTTAGAATCCCCCCAGGGTTCATGACTAGCTACAAAATCATTGGTTTCATGTTAGGTGCGTTAAAATTTTAGAACTTAGGATGGTTAACCTTTGATGCATTAAGAAGTTCTAGGGTAAAACCATCTATGACTTGAAATTTACTAAGGAAGATGAAAAGCCTTAGTTCAGGTCTTAAATGTGATAGGAACTTATAATGGCATAATGAAGGTGATAGGAGCAAAGGCTCCACGATTCAACTTTACATTCCCATAGTACAAAAATCGTGCTAAGTGGACGAGTTGACACATAGAGACTATTTTACTTGGGTTAAGTAGGTTGAGCCTAGAGTGTGATCATAATTCTAAGACATGGCATGGACTTAGGAACGTAAATGATGCATGGGTCACTCGAGATCCCAAAAATTATAATGGCCCGAAGACGGCTAACAAATGTATCATATCCAAAACCCTGAGAAATCTCAAAATCACATGCATTGGTTGATAAGATTAAATAGTTTTACCAGCATCGAGAGGTGTGACAGGATATGATACTCATGGAAATTTTTCATTGGTCCATGTGTGCATGCATGATTATGAACATGCTCAAGGTCCTGGAGGTTTGAGATCTCAAGCAAGAATCGTATCAACCTGAAGGAAATTATTGTTCATATCTTGAGATCCTAAGTGTACTAAGGCGAGCTGAGACTACGAGGAAATTCTTATAGAATCATGAGGCATATTACCTTGAGACCCATAGTGTGAAGGCATTAAAAACTAAATTATTGATCCATGTGGTGAGGTTGATAATAGATCACTGCGTACTACTAAAAAATTTGAGATCAGAGGTGACAACTTTGACCTGAGAGCATTCATGGAACCCAGAAATCCCAAGAGCTAAATGACAATAGATGGTATACCTCACGGGATGATGATTTATTGAGGAATAAGATTTGGATGACCAAGCTTAAAGTAAATAAATCTTGGGGACATCAAACTATAATGACTCCATAAATATGAATAGAGCATCTTGTTTTTTTACCATGTGACTTTCCACTAGGAGCTCCAAGAGGGTGAACATTGTGACTGAGGATTTGCATTAGAAAGTGATTATTGGAGAGAACTTTGCATTGGTATGAGTTTTGGGGTAGCATAGATGAATTGACCTATTACTACGATATTTTATAGAGTTTGCTTCCCATGGGATCTCCTGAATTATAAGTTTTTAGTTCAATGACACTGGGGTATATCACTCTCTAAGATCCTTTAGGTGGGTACGTGACCCTTGGTCTATGAAGATTCTTTTACCATATGTATTTCCCAATCTCCACGTGAAATTGGAAGTTAGAACCATTGATAACAGTGTTGCACAAATCTAGTAATTAGATAAAGCATACAGGAGTCTAAATGAATGTGGAAATCAAGCCAGAAGATAAACATAAAAAAGAGAAAGATAACACCAGGATTTAACGTGGTTCACCCAGTGTGGGCTATGTCCACTAATGTTACATATGGCCAATATTATCCTATTTCCCAGTGCCATTACAAAGGAAGATACAATGGAAGGATTACTAGGGCATGTCTATCCAACACCTTTACATGATGTTTAATGTTTTTCCCTCACATCAGTTGAGGATCTTTCTTAAGGATTACCAGAGAACCAACTTACATGCAAAAAATTGCTGATGTTTCTTCTCATATGGTCATGCCCTTTGGGTACAATGCATACACCGCATAGTATATATATATATATCATCGTATATAGTATATATATATACTATGCTATATAGTATATATCATAGTATACTATGGATATCTATTCTGGTGAAACGACCACTAAAGGCTCATTACAATCAATTGAGATCATTGTTTAAAGCAAGATATTTAATAAGTCTAAGTATCTCATTTAAAGAACAAAGCACCATCACACAGGTGCACCTGATGTCGGTCCCTACCTGACCAATGTCATATCATCCCTTGTACCGATGAATCGGTCACTGGTCAAAACCAGTAACATGTAAAATCAATTATTCTTGTGAAGAAGATTAAGCCACCATACTAGAAATATTTTTTATTGAAAGCCAAAGTTAAATCTCGTTTTAGTTTGATTCTAGCTAAAAATGAGATTTTGAGACCATAGGAAAGATTTTGGACAAATCTCTTAAAAATTCCCTTTGAAAGATATTTTCGGGTTTTCAGTGTTTTCAGCTAGCAATGAGATAACCATAGTTTCTTGCATGTTTTATGTCACTTGTCTTCCCAAAACCCGAAGCCCGATTATCTAAGTCCATTATGTTGGGTTTTCAAAACTTCCATTGCATCAGAACATGCTTTGCCCAAAGCATGTTTAATGCCTCACGTTTCCCCGAAACCTGAAACCTGATTGCCTAACCATTGTGTCATGGGTTTTCAGAACTTCCAAGCATCGGAACATGCTTTTCCCAAATGCATGTTTTATGTCACTTATTTCCCGAAACCCAAAACCTGAATTGAATCAAATCTTTTGTATCGGGTTTTTGGATGCTCCAAGCATGATGAGATGTCATTAATGTCCACTTGTCTAGCAGTTGGCACACATGTCAAGTGAGGTTTAATTAATGCTAGGTTATTATAAATAGTTTGTTTTTTTCCACGTCATTTGTTAACTTATTCATTTTTGTTGCATTGGATTTTCGTTGATGCTTCCTCTACCTCCAAACCCGATCGAGCTTCCTGATTGATTTTGACAACCTATTTTTTTATCATTTTTCAAGCTAGTTGAAGGTATTCTTCTCTTCTTTATTTTTAGAATATTTTTGGGTTATTTGTGAAGTGTTTTGCTTGGGGTTTCCATTTCTTTTCCTTCTTCATTACTGTTTTGGGGTTCTGGGTTATTTTCCTTGTTTCTTGTCTTTTTCTCATGAGGGATTCTTGTTTGAAGTTTACCCCTAGGTTAGTTACTTATTTTTCATAGGTTGTAACTTGTAGATTTCAAAATGATTCTAAAAATTCCTAAGTGATGATGAGGTAGGAATTTTTCATGTTCTTACATGTCAGAAACCTCATATACTTGTTTCAGGTTTTGCAGGGTGTTTAACATCTCGCTCTTTCCACCTTGTTTCAGGTTTTTCCATGTGCTAAACATCCATCAAGATCTGAAGTGTGTCAGGGATTTCTACCTGCTCAGCATCCTCTAGGTTCCACCATGAGTGTTAGGTTTTACTACTTGTCTAACACTTCTGTTATCCGAAATGTGCCCCTTGCTCATTTTGTGGCTAACTCCCCTCATTCTTCCCTCTCTTGTGCCTCAGTCATAATTTTTGCTTTTCAGGCACTCAAAACCTTCTGAAAATGACACCATTGGATAGAGCTCTTTCTTAGCTTTCCAGAAAGGTAAATTTTTTCTCCTAACTCCATGTATTTTTAAAGTTATGGCTCGACAGAGTTTTTGTGGGAGATTTTCCCTTTTAAGGCTCGCAGCCAATGAGATGCCACCACGTATCATGGAAGTGGTGGGGGTCAGAGGAAGACTTGTAATTTTCACCAAGTGTTTGGCAAAATTTCAAATGAAAGATTTTTCCCGCAAGCCCGCCGGCGAATCAGGTAACGCCACGTGTCCGGGGGAAAATTTGAAGAATTTGGGCTAACTGTTGGTGTAGGGAAATTTTGGAGGGATGGCCCTGTGGCCAATAAAAACATGCCATGCGTCCTAAGGATCTTGAATCGGTGGAGTGCGGGGGAGAATTTTAAAATTTGGCGAAGTGTTTTGTCAAAAATCCAAAAGGTGAGTGTTGACCCGCTGCCCCCGCCAACCAATTATATCTCACCACGTGTCTTGAATTGGTTAGAGCGGGGAAAGAATTTGGGAAATTTACCCAAGGAGAAAATAAAGGAAAATTCATAAGGGAAAGCCCGCCCCCCTTATTGCGAGCCAATAGAATCTCGCCACGTGTCAACTAACGGTGAAAAACCAAGGTCAAGCCCGCGAGGAAATTTTGGAAGGTCTAGCCCGCATCCAATGGGTTTTTGACATGTGTCCAGGTGAAAATTATCAAAGTGACCAGTGGAAAATTTAGGAAAGACAGGCCCACGTCCAATCAGCGCTTGCCACGTGTCCCAAGCTCATCGGCCCTGCAGGGAAATTTTGGAAGATTTTCTGAAGTGCAAAGTGAAGGAAAATAGAGCAGGATGGGCCCGTCACCCAGTAAGGATGTGCCATGTGGCACCTAGAAAGGTGGAGCGTGGGGAAATTTTGGGAAATTTTCCAAAATGACCAAAAAGGTAAAAATTTAAATTTTTTGCCCGCCGCCTGATTTGGCCTTGTTTTGACCTAAAACCTCAAATCACCATATCTTTCGATCCAGAGCTCGGTTTTTCACGTTCTTTATATCAATGGAAATTTGGTGAAATTATCTACAATATTCCGGGGTCAATTTTTCATTTTTATGGAGTTTGGAGAGATAAAATTGAAAAACGTCTCTGGCACGTGGTGATGAGCAGAAATGACGTTTCAACCACCGTTTTTAATGAAGAATGGCTCGCATTCTCTCCCAGCATGGTTAAAAATGTCAGGGAATGGGTCTGTAAGGATTCCCATGTTGTTTTGAATGAATTTTGGTCAATGATTGAACCTCTCCCACATTTTCCCTCATTTCTCTCTCCTGGGCTCGTCCCTTGCACTGTAAAAGCCAGATTTGGCTCATTTTCAAAGGGTTTGAACATTTTTTGTGTATTACAGGTCCCCTTTCTCACCTTGGAAGTGATTTTGGTGGAATACCAGACCTTTTCTAAGAACTACAACTCATTTTTTCCTTCTCAGGTGTTGTAATGCAAGTGATTTTGATGTTAAAATAACAATACAGGCCTTGTGATTAATCTTCTATCCTCTGCTAGTGTTGTTTGACTAATTTCTGATTCTTCATTATAGTTATCAGTTTGTGCATGTGGTTTTTGTTGCATTTTATGAATTGTGTCAATCTGCAGAAGTGAGAAATGCTTACCACTCCTTTGGTGTATCACCTATTAGCATTAGTTTTAGTTTATCTGCATTCTCTATCTCTGTCTCCTTTGGAATTTAGGGTAGGATTAGGAATATAAACCTCTGCAACTTGTAAGTGATAAATCTGACTAGAGGAATTGAGGAACCAGCCTCTAAACTAGAGATTCCTTTCTCATTTTGTAATTCCCACACTTGGGGAAAGGATTCAATGTTGTGCAATCACACTGGATGCTTAGTATGATCAAACTAGAAATTTGATCAACATCCAGGGGGTGCTGCTGATTTGCAACAATAGTTTTGGCACGCCCAGTGGGACCTTAGAGGTCTTCATCTTCATTGCAACAAAATTGATGTGCATTTGTTGCAAGTTTCTTGCTTTAAAAGAGCTATAAATTACACATCTGGCGACTCCAAGGAAGAAGAATCAGTTGGTTTTAGCAGTGCAGACCTGAAAACTCATGAGAAGAATCACTACAAGGTCAAGAGCTGGAGAAGAAGAGGTGTTGTTTGAATATCTATAGTTATCTCCAAGAAGAAGGCAAAGTGGGAGGAGAATCCAAAGGTCTCCATCTCCACCAAACAGAACTCTCTCAACTCCTCCACCTGGTAGGCCTTTCATTCAATCAACAAGGGTTCTAAGGCCAATCAGAATGGCACAAAACAACCCCTATGTCAATTTCACTGGCAGCAGCCCACTTGCTCTCAATGCACAAAATCCAATCCCAGTTGTAGCATTGAAGAACATTCCATACTTCACTGGAGAAAATCAGACCACTCCTGGTGATCATGTCAAGGATATTGCTAACATTTGTGCAATCCATGAGATCAATGAGATGCAAGTTGCTGTCAAATTGCTGGCATCTTCATTCAAAGGGAAAGCTTTACAATGGTTCAGGAGCCTTGCCTCAGGTTCTATTCAAAATTGGAATCAGCTATGTATAGCCCTCCATGAGCAGTTTGGGGAAAAGGGAGACAACTTGTCCCTTTTGGAGCAGCTGACAACTATCAAAAGAGCTCCTAATGAGCAGCTTGACTGATTTTAATTTCATTTTCAAAGGACTTGGGAGAGAATTCCAGTGGCAGTCAGGCCAACAGCAGAAGGTGCTTTTCTTTATTACCTTAAAGCTTTAAATTCTGATATTTCTATGTTAATTCAGTCCATGGGAGGCACAACTATCCCCATTGCTTATAGCATTGCCATTAGAGCTGAAAATTGTTTGATTCAAGCTGGCAAGCTAGCTCCTAGGCCTCCAATGCCATTATTTCCAAGTTTAGAGAGCCAAAGTACTAGCCAAGTGCCTAATTTAGCTTCTATTCCCACTCCTAGAAATTAGAATTCAAGTGAAGCTTCCACTTCATCTTCTAGTGCCTCAAATGAACTTCAAGAAGTCATGAAGCAATTGCAAAATCTAGGCAATGAGCTGGTTACACTCAAAAGGCAGCAAGCTCAAGGTTTTAGACCTTCTTTCCAGCCCCAAGCTCAGCCTAACAGGTAGCCATATCAACCCCAAAGACCACCCAATCCAGCTGCAAATCTAAATCAAGCAAGGCCTCCTGCCAACAGACCATTTCAGCCCTATAATCCCAATGCTACATCTGCATCTAAAGCATTAGTGCCAGTACAAAACAATATGGCTCAAGAGTATGATTGGTGTTTCCCATGCAATGAACCTCATAACCAGTCCATGTGCTTCAACGGTGCCTTGAATCAAGCATTAATGGTGACAACAACTGGTGTGGAGGGTGAAGGTAGTCAAGGAAATGGCCAGCAATAAGAAACATTCCAGCAGCAATCAGCTCCAAATGATACCACACTTGTAAACTGGCAGGCAGAATATTTTTGTGGCATGAACTAGACAGTTTCCCAAAGTGTTGCAGCCAACACAAGGTCAAAGAGGAGAAATTTGGGTGAAGAACAGCCATTGGCCCCAAGTAATTCACGACCTTCTGTCACTCCACAAAACTATTGGCAAATAAAATGCAATCCCAAGCACACAAGGACTGCCTAAAACAGTTCCTAGGCCAACTCAAATGTCAGTTGTTGCTGCCCATGTACAAGGGATGAATGTGCAGGCAAGGGATAGAAAAAGGATACTTCATCTCCATTCAATATCATTGATCAGATGAAGAAGACAAATGTAAACATATCAATGTGGGAATCACTATCTATCCCAGGCCAAAGAGATTTGCTACAAGCTGCCATGAAGGACTGGTCAACTTCAAATCAGCAAGTCCAAATGCAAGAGAAGGTGCTCACAAATGCTGCCCAGCCTGAGGGGAATCATGGAGGACAGCAAGGTAAGATGTTGAAGCCCCCTCCATTCTATGTTTCATTGATCATTGGGAACCAATTAGTACACAATTACATGATTGATTCTGGGGCAAGTAGTTCAGTAATGCCCAAGAAAATAGCTGATCAGTTGGGAATTCAGTATGAAACCATATCCAAAGGGGTGGTACAATTGGATGGGACAGCAGTAACAACAGTTGGAGTGATTAAAAACTTGAGTCTTACTTTGCATGCCTGTCCCAACGTGGTTGTTTTGCAAGATGTCTCAGTAATAGACCTTCCACCACTCTTTGCCCTATGTTTGTCAAGGGATTTCACAGCTAAGATTGGAGGTTACTTATCTGCTGATTGGTCACACATGTTGTTCAGAACAAGATATGGAACCAAAGCCACAATCAGGTCTGAACCTATTGCAAACTTTCACATTGAGCCTTACACCCCAAGTCAGATAAATGCCAATTGTTCAGCATTTGACCAAGAAGATCACCCAAGCACTGATGAAGCTGACACCAAGGTAGGAAGTATCCCAGATCTAACTCTTGATGAATGGGCAAACAAGGTGCATGCTTTTGATCCTTATCAAGAAATAGAAGAATCTGAGTTAGGAGTCTATTGCATGCATGAAGAAAATCAGCCTATCCCTAGCATCACCAAGCCAGACCACAAGGATGACAATGAGGTATGGCAGTTGTTTTTTGATGGATCAAGGAGTAGACAAGGTGCAGGAGGGGGAGCCATGCTGGTTTCACCTCAAGGAGTTAAGTATTATTCAGCTTTTAGATTTCAGTTTGCATGCTCTAATAACACTGCTGAATATGAAGCCTTGGTGCAAGGACTGCATTGGGCAATCAAGAGAGGAATAAAGAACTTGCAAGTCTTTGGTGACAGTGAGTTGATTGTCAACCAAGTCAAGGGGCAACATGCTGTCAAGAATGATCTACTCAAGTGCTACAAGAACAGGGTGTGGGACCTCATTGAAGATTTTGAGGGTTTTGGCATCAAATCCATTCCTAGGAAAGAGAACCAAGCTGCTGACAGGCTTGCAGCAGTTGGGGCAGCCTTTGACGTTGTGGAGAGCATTCAAAAGGACAAGGTACAGCCAAACATCCATGTGATTGTAAGGCCTTCAGTGCCGGACAACAATGTAAGTTGGCAAGTGTTTGAAAATGATCAACAAATCATCCATTTCTTGCAAGAAGAGGCTGAGTTCTCAGCTAAAAATCAGGAAAAGTTGGAACAGCAGTATGGTGACCAAGTGGTACAGCTGAGAACCAATAAACTACCAAAGGGGCTTATTACTTTGGAGTCCATTTTCAATCCTAATGATCAGTTTAGGAAGGAGAAAGCAAACATCCAAGTGAAGAGAGAAGATTCAGTGTCCATCTCGGTGGAAGAAGGCAAATCACTCCAAGTTGGCAAGATGACAACTGAGCAAGAAAGGTATGAGTTTATACAACTTTGTCAAGAATTCCCTGATGTGTTTGCTTGGAGCTATGAAGATCTGAAAGGTTTCAATCCCGAGTTAGCTCAACACACCATTGAATTGGATCCAAATACTAAGCCCATCAGGCAAAAACAAAGACCAGTCAATCCACACATGGAGCCCCTCATGAGAAAATAATTGAATAAGTTGATAGAATCAAGAATCATATTCCCTATCAAGCATTCTAGTTGGGTTGCCAACTTGGTTCCAGTCAGAAAGAAGAGTGGGGAAATCAGATTGTGTGTTGACTTCAGAGATTTGAATAGAGCATCTCTCAAGGATCATTACCCACTACCTTCCATGGAGCAGATTTTGCAAGTTGTTGCTGGCTCCGAAAGGTTTTCACTACTTGATGGCTATTCAGGGTACAATCAGATTATGGTGAAGGAAGAGGATCAGTTCAAGACAGCCTTTACAACCAAATGGGGAACTTATGCATACAGGAAAATGCCATTTGGGCTGTCCAACGCTGGAGCTACCTTCCAAAGAGCAATGGACATGGCGTTCAAAGGTTTGATTAACAACATAGTGCTGATATATCTTGATGATATCACTGTTTTTTCAAAAAATACAGCAGACCACCTCTCTCATTTGAGACAAGTGTTCCAAAGGTGCAGAAGATTTGGAGTCTCCTTGAATCCTAAAAAATGTATTTTCTTAGCTCATGAAGGAAAGCTCCTTGGTCACATTGTCTCCAAAGAAGGATTAGCAATTGATCCAGAAAGAGTTGAAGCCATAAGAGCACTACCATTGCCAAGCCACAAGAAGGCCCTCCAGAGTTTCTTGGGGAGAATAAATTTTGTTCGGAGGTTTGTCCCAGATTTTGCAGCCCTTGTCAAGCCCATCACCAAGATGTTAAAGAAAAGCATGGCTTTCAAATGGACAGCAGAAGGCAAGGAGATTTTTGAAGCAATCAAAGAAGCCATCTCTCAAGCCCCAGCTCTCATCAACCCAGATTTCTCCAAGGATTTCATCCTCTATGCATTTGGGGGTGATGATACTATCTCTGCAATTTTGGTACAGCAGAACAAGGACAATGATGAGCAGCCAATTGCTTTCTTCAGCCAAAGCCTGGAGGACTATGAGGTGAGATATTATTTCATTGAGAAGCATGTTCTTGCAGTAATCAGGAGCTTGAAGAAATTCAAGCATCTAGTTTCAAACAATAAGGTTCAATTGCTGGTTTCTCATGCGGGAGTTAAAGACTTCCTCCTCAACAAAGACTTGAATGAAAAGAGAGCAGGTTGGATTACTCGTGTCATGGAGTATGACATAGAGATCAAGGTCACCAAGTTGGTCAGAGGAAAAGGATTGTGTGAGCAGCTGATTTTGAGCAAACAAAGGAAGCATGCAATGAGAAAGAGACTGTTTTGGCGTTGCAAGACAGCCATGAGCAAGGAAGCACTCAAGAAGAAAATAATGGTGTCCCCAATCCTTGCTGGACCCAAGGTATAATGCACTTCCTAAGCACAGGCCTATGCCCTCCAGAGATGAACAAGACCCAAAGAAGACACTTCAGATTGCAGGCTGTCCCATATGCCCTTGTTGATGGTGTCTTGTTCAAAAGAGATGTGAATGGAGTACTGCTGAGATGCATTGGTACAAATCAGATTCATAGGGTGTTGGAAGAGTTCCATGGTGGACCAGCTGGTGGTCATTTTGCACCAAGAGTGACAGCTCTAAAGATCATGAGGGCTGGTTATTATTGGCCCAAGATTTTCAGTGATTGCTATGCATGGATCAAGAGGTGCAAGAATTGTGCATTCTTCACAGGTAAAGAGAGACTAGCTGCCCTTCCATTGCATCCAATTTCAGTTGACCAGCCATTCATGCAATGGGGTTTAGACTTCATTGGAGTCATTAATCCCAATTCAAGCCAAGGGCACAAGTGGATTTTAACAGCCACAGATTACTTCACTAAGTGGACTGAAGCAGTAGCACTCAAGGAAGCAAATGAAGCTAGTATCCTAGACTTCTATGAGGGAATAGTAACCAGGTTTGGCATACCAGCTACAATAATATCAGATAATGCATTAGCATTCATTGGATCCAAGGTGACTGAATGGGCTGTCAAGAATGGGATCTACCTAAGTACTTCATCAAACTATTACCCTCAGGGTAATGGCCAGGCTGAGTCTACAAACAAGAACTTGTTGAGATCATTAGGAGGACTCTTGATGAAAATCAGAGGTCTTGGCATACTAAATTGAAATCAGCTTTATGGGCTGATAGGATAACTCCCAAGAGATCTACAGGTAACTCTCCATTCAAGCTTGTTTATGGGAGAGAGGCAATTTTTCCCATGTCACTTGAGTTGCCAACATTGGAACTCATGAAACAGTTGGAGTTGTTGGAGTTTGAGCCCATGGAAGTTAGATATGCAGAATTGATGGAGCTCCAAGAAATCAGGAATCAGGCATCCCAAGCAATGGAGAAGGATCAGGCTTTGATAAAGAAGACCTTTGATAGAAAGGCCAAGAATAGATCCTTCCAAGTTGGAGATCTAGTGTTAAAATGGGATGTGGACAGAGAAAAACTGGGAAGGCATTCAAAATTTGATGCCATTTGGAGTGGCCCATACATGGTCACAAAGTGTAAGGACAGCAATGCTTTCCAATTGTCTTCATTGGATGGCGAAGAACTGCAGATTCCAGTCAATGGGATCCATCTAAAGCATTGCTACTAAAGGGAAATTCTCCACCTTGTAAATATTAGCTTAGGTTTTCATTCCTCCAAGTGCTTGTGCACATTGTTTTGCTGTAGGTTAGTTTTTCTTTCCCTAAGTGCTTTGGCACAGGCTTGTTGTTCCTGGGAATGTGTTTGCAGGCCTTGCTCCATCAGGTGATATTCCATCTTCCTCCTTGCAATGTTCTAGTCAGTTGGGGTATCAAATAGAGGAAATGATGACTCCATGCCCAATGGATTGCTTCAGGCAACTGGTAACTTCATCCAGCAGGCAGATGACCCCTCTGAGTCGCCAAAATTGTTATCCAAAATGTGCCCCCTGCTCATTTTGTGGCTAACTCCTTTCATTCTTCCCTCTCTTGTGCCTCAGACATAATTTTTTGCTTTTCAGGCACTCAAAACCTTCTGGAAATGGCACCATTGGATAGAGCTCTTTCTCAGCTTTCCAGAAAGGTAAAGTTTTCCTCCTAACTCCATGTATTTTTGAAGTTATGGCTCGGCAGAGTTTTTGTGGGAAATTTTCCCCTTCAAGGCCCGCAGCCAATGAGATTGCCGCCACGTGTCATGGAAGTGGCGGGGGTCGGAGGAAAGACTTGGTAATTTTCACCAAGTGTTTGGCTAAATTTCAAATGAAATATTTTTTCCCGCAGGCCCACCGGTGAATCAGAAGTAATGCCATGTGTCCAGGGGAGCAATTTGAAATTTGGCTAAGTGTTGGCGCATGGAAATTTTGGAGGGATGGCCCGCGCCAATAAAAACACGCCACGTGTCCTAAGGAGCTGGAAAGGTGGAGGGGAAGGAGAGTTTGAAAATTTGGCAAAGTGTTTCACCAAAAATCCAAAAGGTGAGTTTTGGCCCGCTGCCCCACCCAATCAGCAAGTCAAGCCACGTGTCACCGGAGGCCTCACTGGCGGGAGCTTGAAGGAAATTGGGAATTTTTCCCAAAGTGTTGGCGCAGAAGAAAAAATTTGCGAAGGAGCCCGTTTGATGCCAATTATATGTCACCACATGTCCTGGAGTGGTGGAGTGAGGGGAGAATTTGGGAAATTTTCCCATGGAAAAAATGAAGGAAATTTCAAAGGAAAGCCCGCCCCCCTTATTGCGAGCCAATAGAATCTCGCCACGTGTCCAGCTAACGCACCAAAAACCAAGGAAAGCCCGCACAGGAAATTTTGGAAGGTCTAACCCACATCCAATGGGGTTTTGACACGTGTCCAGGTGAAAATTATCAAAGCGACCCATGGAAAATTTAGGAAGGACAGGCCTGCGTCCAATCAGCATGCTTGCCACGTGTCCCAAGCTCATCGGCCTCGCGGGGAAATTTTGGAAAATTTTCCAAAGTGCAAAGTGAAGGAAAATAGAGCAGGATGGCCCCGTGACCCAATAAGGATGTGCCACGTGGCACCTAGAAAGGTGGAGCATGGGGAAATTTTGGAAAATTTTCCAAATGACCAAAAAGGTAAAAATTCAAATTTTTTGCCCGCCACCCGATTTGGCCCTGTTTTGACCTAAAACTTCAAATCGCCATATCTTTCGATCCAGAGCTCAGTTTTTCACGTTCTTTATATCAATGGAAATATGGTGAAATTATCTACAAGATTTCGGGGTCAATTTTTCATTTTGATGGAGTTTGGAGAGAGAAAATTGAAAAACATCTCTGGCACGTGGTGATGAGACAGAAATGACGTTTCAACCACCGTTTTTAATGAAGAATGGCTCGCATTCTCTCCCAGCATGGTTAAAAATGTCAGGGAATGGGTCTGTAAGGATGCCCATGCTGTTTTGAATGCATTTTGGTCAATGATTGAACCTCTCCCATGTTTTCCCGTGTTTCTCTCTCCTGGGCTCGTCCCTTGCACTGTAAAAGCCAGATTTGGCTCATTTTCAAAGGGTTGAACATTTTTTGTGTATTGCAGGTCCCCTTTCTCACCTTGGAAGTGATTTTGGTGGAATATCAGACCTTTTCTAAGAACTGCAACTCATTTTTTCCTCTCAGGTGTTGTAATGCAAGTGATTTTGATGTTAAAATAACAATACAGGCCCTGTGATTAATTTTCCATCCTCTGCTGGTGTTGTTTGACTAATTTCTGATTCTTCATTACAGTTATCAGTTTGTGCATGTTGTTTTTGTTGCATTTTATGAATTGTGTCAATCTGCAGAAGTGAAAAATGCTTACCACTCCTTTGGTGTATCACCTATTAGCATTAGTTTTAGTTTATCTGCATTCTCTATCTCTGTCTCCTTTGGAATTTAGGGTAGGATTAGGAATATAGACCTCTGCAACTTGTAAGTGATAAATCTGACCAGAGGAATTGAGGAACCAGCCTCTAAACTGGAGATTCCTTTCTCATTTTGCAAGTCCCACACTTGGGGAAAGGATTCAATGTTGTGCAATCACACTGGATGCTTAGTATGATCACTTCAAGAATCCTCATGTCGAAACCTGCCCAATTTAAGGATAAGTCAGGAAAGATGAAGTATAAGTATTAGAAGATGGAGTCTTCTTCTTACATAAACATTTGGAACACAGAGCTCGGTAATATAGATATGGAAGACTTCTAGAAGAGAATTGAGGATTCTTCTTATAACTCCTAGATGAATTCGATAGCAGGAAATAGTCTCCCTCTTGCAGTAGGATTTCCAATATCATCTCAATACCCTGAATTCATCCTGGCATGTGCTTCAAACTATGACTCAACCTCCTGCTCAGTAAGAAATGAAGCAAGAGAGTCTATAGTGAAATTGGATGGAGGTTACTTTGATCAACTCCTAAGGTTGCCTAAATTTGTGGAGTATGTTGATTTAGACCTTAAATCAAGTTAAAAGGCTTAGTACAAAGATCAAGAAGACTACATAGAGCATGTAAACAAGAAGTTCTTGATCAAGGCTAAGTCAGCAGTTTCTAGGTTTCCTAATTTGGTGCCTAGAAGTGATTTTATTCTTGAAATCAATGATATCATCACCCTGCTGAGTTAATTATTTGGACTCCCAGAGTCAAAAAGATTTCTAAGGGTGGATGTACTAGTTCATGGTCATCATAAAGAAGAATGGACCAAGGGATTGATTGGGGTAGCCTAATAAGTGACGAGATAGACTCTCAAATGAAAACAATCTTGTCTACCGGTAATTTTTATATGATGTCATATGTCACCTATGCACCAGCAGGCATGAGAAACTACACAGGGCTAGATGCGAAGGGAAACCAAGAAACGAAACACATTTATCGTTACTTCCCCCAGATGACAATAAAAGGTTCTGAATACTAATATAGAAGAGTAAATGACGCTTTAAACTATGAAACAATTTGTAGCTTGGATCCTGATCTAAGGAAAAGAAGGGTTTCTGATGAAGCATGGGACGAAGTGTCAAAATGGGGTTGCATATTCTTAAAATTTCAATAAGTTTACTTATCTTTGGGTGGTGAGGTTCCATTGTAACCCTTTCCATTTTTCCCAGGTTCCCAGGTGGCAAACTGATCCTTATGGAGTTAGTCACACAATTGTTGGATTTTCACAAATTCCCAACAAAGCAGGCATAAGGCTGTTGTTTGCTTCCCCTATTTCCATTGGAAGGTATACATGTTCTATAGTGGTTAAGTCCAAGAATGTGGTGCATGAGATTTAGGAAAAAATGAAGAAACATATGAATCTCAGGGAGGAGTTTGACATCTGAGGAGTTCTCAAGTCATATGGAACCTTGTATCTGTATGTGCCCAATGTGGAAGACATTTGGGTTGATCTTCAGGATGGAGTTGCCATCCAAAGGAAAGACAAAAATAGACTAAATCTTTTAGAAATTTAGATGTTAGATCTAGCTTGATATCCCCAAAGGCACTGTGGACAATGAAAGTGTCCTTGACACTAGATATGAACAGTCAGATGGAGACTAACACGAATTCACATCCATTGATTGGTCTGTTGATGAAAAAGATTCTATCGTTGAAAGAGCTGCTTAGAATATTTTCCATACCAAGGCATGGCTCATTTCTTGGGGAATGAATTATAAGGAAAAGAGATTTTCAAAAATAGCTACTTTAGAAGCGGGACCCTCCAAGGGAGAGAGGGAACAGGATAAAATCCCTACCAAGAGGAAGATAACATTTAAGTTTGTCAGAAGGGGAGAAAAGCAAGGAACCACATCATTTGCCACTCCTTCACAAATAGTTGAGGTACTAGATTCACCTCGTCCACCAGAACAATAAAAAATTTCCTTTAGGAGATGAGGTCGGTAAACCTCTCATTTCTCCTGTTTTGATTGCTCATCAAAAGTAAGTCTCTCTCTTACTTCTCAAGCTTTGACTTTAGAATCTTTACCTTATCTCTCCCAATCTTCCTCACCTCATATTTCTATGCCACTTTCATCAGCCATGGCCAACATCTTCTCTGACCTCTCACCTCTCTCTACTGGACCTAATATGGCTATAGATATGCCTCCTCCTTCTACACCTTCATTCATTAAATCTATCCCCACAGTCACCACACTTTTAGTCATCACTACTCAACAAATAAACCTCCTCCACCTACAGATGTAACCATAACACCTCCAATAGGGGAAAATTCTTCAATTATACCTTAATGGTTAATTTATCAGACCCCTAGGAAGAGGAAGGTGGTAGTTCCTCTACCATCCTTTGACTTCAGTTCACTTAAGGCCTCTCCTGCAAAAATCTGCCAAGAAACCCAAAACGGTTTCAAGGGTTTTAGTGGATGCCTTGGGGCATTAGTTTGTAGAGATTTCCACTCCCGCGGCCAAAAAACCCAAGGGAGGATATAGCGGTTACTGATTATCAGATTACAAGGGTTGATCTGGGAAAGGTAACAACAGAAGGAGCACAATAAGATGCCCAGGATGTCATGAACGTGTTGTGCCAGAAGCTGAAGGAAATGAAGGTGAGTAGAGATGAGCTTAATGAGAAATTTGAACAGTTCATAGAGGTATTTCTCAAGCTGTTAAAGCCTTCTCAGTCAATACCATCATCTTCTACCCCTACTGCTATTAGGCTTGATTTCTCATTGGTTCCTATGATTGAAAACATCAACGAGAAGGGGAGAATGGTTGATGAATGGATTCAGAGGATACTCCTACAAGGAAAAGAGCTCATTGATGACATAGTGGAGGTTTATAAATATGTGGAGGAAATAAAGAAAGATGGCGATAAAATGGATGATGAATTTTCACAGGAAATCAGGAACCTTGAGTTAACTTTTGGTGCTCTCAATGTGCTTAAAACAAGTTCCATCCCATATCTTTGATGGAAGAAGGAATCATTCCACATGGGGGAAAAGAATTTCTAGTTAATTGTAGTGCCCAATTAAATAACCACTTGAGACCCAAGAAAAAACCTAGGGATTAGCTAGAAAAAAATTATGGGATAATTTTTATTTTATTTTATTTTATTTTTTAGATTAGAAGTGTCTACAACCAGGTTGTAAGACATTAGTTTTCCCTAACAGGTTCTAGAACAAAACCAATGTACTACAACATATATTTTCCTTCATTAACTAACATCAAGTTCACAAGGTTCAAACTTTAGGGTTAGATGTTTTAGTTAGGTTCAGGGAGTAATTTATCCCCATACCCAATTTCTATCAAGCTCTGAGTTTCAAATTTATTTTTCTCAAACTTCCAAAATTTCCCTAAATCATTCCCATTGGATAGGAAATTTTCTCACCTTTTCGGTGATATAAAGAAGTCCTCCTAACTCCTTACATAACTCAAGATATGAGCGGGCAGAGTTTTTAGGTCAAATTTTCCCCTATGGGACACGTGTCATACAGGGGTGAAAATCCCCTTTGGTGGGTTGGCAAGTCACGAGGCGGCTCGAGAAATTTTTCCCATCACGTGGCACAAAGGTATAAGTTATTTAATGCCTCCGTGGTCCCCTGGCGGACATGTGTCAAGTCCTGGTGCAAAGCGGGAGAGGGCGAGGGAAGGGCAGAGTGGTGGGAGGATTTTTCACAATTGCACCAAATGAGGACAAAAAGGAAGAAGGGGACACATGGGTGCACATGCCCGTGAAAGAAGAAAAGCTCGAGGTGGGGGCGATGATGTGAGGCTATGGGGAATTTTGTAAAATTTTTCACAAGGCCCAAAAATCAAAGGAACAAAGGGGTCCTCCCTCCCTGCTGCCACCAAATGTGCCACATGGCGCCCTTCTCATTGGCTCCTGGCCGGAAAGGAAAAAATGAAAAAATTTTCCCCCAAAATTTTTAAAGGGTCAACGGGTTGAAAAGAAACCGCGCCTCCGCCGTAGCTCCAAGAGGACACATGACACCCTCTGATTTGCTGCGGGTAGGTGGGGATGCAGGGAAAAATTGGAAATTTTTCCCAAGGTCCAAAAACCTAAAAATTATAAATTCAAAAGGGGTCCACCCCTCCACTATGCCACGTGTGAGCATATCATTGGTTGTGGGCCGATGGGGATGCAGGGAAAAATTGGAAATTTTTTCCCAAGCTAAATTTTTCAAAAAGATAAGTTTAAAAACTCTAGTCCGCCCCCTTCGATGTACCATGTGGTAGCACGTGATTGGATGCGGAATGGAGGGGGCCGTGGAATTTTTGGGGGAATTTTTCCAAAGTCAAAAATTATAGTTAACAGTTAGATTTATATTTTTTTTTTGGACCGCCAAATTGGAGTAAAAACTTAAAATGGCCATAAATTTTGATAGGAAGCTCATAATTGGGAAAATAAGAACTTTCTAGAAAGCTCGCAAAGCCCTCTTTACACAAGAGTCATCAATTTTGAATTTTGATTAAGTTTACATGATCAATTTGATGAAAACAATCTACAGGGTTTTGTAACGCAAAACAGGTAAACTTTAACTTATAAAATTTCAATCAATTTTGAATTCTTACTTTCTCAACATGTCAATCAGATATGAAGACTTATTCTTCGATGGATTTAAGAGAGGTTTTCAAGGATAAATTTAGTTGATTGAGTTGCAATTGATAATTTTTCCATCTTTTGATAGCAAAATGGCTGTGCAAGTTGAATTTTAATTTTTACAAAGTTCTCAAGGATCTTTCTTAAGTTTTATTTTCAAAATGAGTTCCTTAGGACTTGCTACATCTAAATTTTAATGTTTCATTTCTTATTACTTTGTACAAGTTTGAACTACTCATTTCTTTGTTAAAATTTGATTGCCAAACATAGAAAATAAAATAGAGATCAAACATTAAAGGTTCTTTAACATTTTTCCATCCTCCAAGGGTGAGAATTCATTTCCTTTCTAGTATAATGCATTTAATTAATTCAGTCAACCATTCAATAGCAAAACATAGAAATCCTGATTTCCAAATTCAACTCATTTCAAGAGAATAAAAAACTATCTTTTTTCTTTCATATGCATTATTCATTCCAATAGAGATTTGATTCACAACAACAATTCAATTCCAACACAATCATGCAAGTATGAGAAGGTAGAATATTCCTTTATTGATTTCCAACAACAAATTTACAATTTATCTCTTTTCCATTTGATTTCTAAATACAAAATGCAATGCATGTAACATCCTTTCACATTTCCTTTCAAAAAAGAGAGTAGAATATAAATTCTTTAAATTTCACATTCCAATTTCAATCTTCCATTATCATTACAAATATCTTCATATTACAAATTGGTATACAATTCATCCACTCCAAAGTGTGAAGGCTTATAATGAACTTGCTGAAAGAAGGGACTATCAAACTGTGTATTCCTCTTGCTCATTAATAGCAGCATGCTATTTTGTAACATCCTCATTTTAGACAATAGAACAAGTCAATTTTTTTTTTTTTGATAATTGCATCCTGGTTCTAAATAAATAATTTAGAACTCACAAATCAAATAACCATTCTTATAACAGACAACCATATGCAGATGTAATGACTCGGAGTACCTCCGATCTATTCATTCCATGACATGGTAATCTACCGATCTATTCATGAGTAATAAGAGTTGGCGGTTTTATTTAACACTTCACTCTTGCGGTTCTCTTCCCTATTCTGGGATTCAGAATGCTCTGTCCAAGGAACCTAACTAAATAATTGTTAACATTATTCATTGGCATCTCATCCCTTAGACTAGGTGAATTAGGACAACGAAATCAACAGCTTGCGATACTTTGGCCAAAGATTTGAAACATACTGTTTATGTCTCGTATTCCTTAACGACACACTCGTCAATCTGGAATACGCCCTTCACCCCATTCTTATGTTATGTAGAATGTCTTATACCGACTTTTGTCAGTCCCTCCTATCTCAACTTATTCACTCGGAAACGGATTAACAAGGTGATAACGTTATATGGATGCCCATGAGGATTAGGGATACGATGGCGTACTGGTTCAACCCTAGTTAAACCAGTGTGTCACGATACCCCCCGATTCTCCTAGGCAGCCTTGTAATGTGATCACATCCCTAATTGCTCCCTGAGTAACTCATTCGAGATCAAAGTGTAAATCTTAGTGATCAATGCAAAGGGTGTCGTCATAAGTCACCTGCATTGTTGTAACTTCAAAAAGATCCTAATCTTCTTGAAGGTACAACCCTGCAGTTGACTTGTGCCGTCAACCTTTAACTCTACCTCGAAAAGATCTACTTATGAATATGCGTTACGCACGTTGAGTTTAAATTACATTAAAGATGTTCCCCTAAGGTTAGCCTTTCCCGATCCCTGGATTCTTCATCTTAGGATGACCTTCCTCAATAAAACCCATTCACGGTGGAGATATTAAGGCCAAGGTCTCATGAAGGAGTTCTTAGAATATACATAATTCTAAAACAACGAAATCGGTCAATATCTCATAGACTTCACATGAGATTGACATCTAAACCCCATTAGGTTTATATCATTTTTCATAACTGAATTACTATCATACTATTTGTATCAAGATATAAATGATTAAGAATCCAATTAAATGTTGTCCTGTCATAATCAAGACTAGGGATCAATAATTTAGTTCATCTTGTTTAGCATTCTGCTTGGGTTTACTTTAACCCTATCTTCCCAAAAAGACAGTGAACTAAATTTCAATTTAGCTTTCGATAGAACATACAAGAACTACTAAACACTCATAAGAATTCAATCACATATTCTTGTAAGATTTCATTGGTATTCACAAAAGTCACCAATTATACAATGATAACAATACTCTCAGGACATAAGAACTGGAGAAATACTAACTATCAAGATAGAAATACAATCACATAAGTATCAAATATCCATTTCCATTCCTTTCGGTACTAATCAAATACATTTTATGCATTCAGCATACTTGATACATTACTCAACTGAAAAAGGAACATCTTTCCTTATATGGTACATTTAGAAAATCAAGCGGTAATTCATTATAAAATGAATTTAAACAATCTGATCGTCCTATTAGATTTACACGCTTTTACCACTTACGGCATCCATCTGCAAAAATTGTCAACATGGGTCAGTTCAATGAACTGAGCATGATAAGCACTAACCTTTAAAAACAATTGCAATACATCACTTGTTTTCATTAAACACCCTGTTTAAATGAGATCAAAATCATTAAAACGTTAGTAGACCAAGAAGACAAATGCATCTAACCAACTATCCATCTGAATCCCAAGGACAGCAACATCAGACGGATTATATATTCAACATAATAAATAAATAACCTTTCATGATTCCATCAGCATGATAGAACAATTCCAAAAGTTAGATAAACAATTATATCAACCTATACTTTATAACACAAGAGAAATAAATGAATAATACTTATTTCCTTCAGATCTAGCTCATGACTCTACCATCTTTTCAAGAGTAAGGCATTCACTTAACACACAAGCAAATAAATCAGTCGAGACCATCAACAGCACCACTGTTTTGTTAAAGCTTACAAGAAAGCAACTACATTACAGTAGCCCTCATGCCAAACAACGGTGTCGATCAACAAGCAGACTCAGTATGTCCTCACGCAAGAAGTGACAGACAAGAAGATATTAAATGTTGTTACCTGCTAAGGTGAAATCAACTACTCCTAAACTCAATCAAGCTCAGAAATGGATATCTATGCACAGAAGACGTAACACGCCAACAATACCTTATGAAAACCTTCAAACTCATTCAAGTCCTTTCTACACTGTAAGCCTTTTAGACCCAAGGTCGAATTCAAAGGATCTCTTCTGTTATTGCAGTCAACAAGAGACTTGAAATCATTTTAGCAATGACAATTCCCCTATGACTATGCAGAGAGATTTTTTAAACGAAATCCACACAACATGCACAACCACATCTATCTAGAATGTAATCAGAAAGAAAACATAACATAACATAACATAGTCACTTCTGAACGCATCTAGAGTTGAAACTATGTTATTCATGACCTACTTTATAAAAGCCATAATACATAATGTCAAGCTATTTTAAGAAATCCAACAAAGCCAAAAACATTACATGTTCATACTCAGGCTTATACAGATATAGTGACACAGATTACCAATCAAGGATTTAAAAACTAAATCTGTATATCAGTATTCACAATATAGCTTTTACAGAAGCTGATATACAAGATATCTTTCCAAACTCAAGGAACCCAATAGTGTCGAAACAATAGTAACTAAGCAAGCTTAATTTGAGACAGGTATTGTAGTTACCTAGAAAGGATTCCACAAAACCTGAGTAACAGTATATCAAATAAATAATAAACAATGATTCCCAACTGTGCCAACAATGATAAACATTAAAAATCAGGCTTAAACAAATCACTGATTTCGTAACAAGAATTCCAACTGAATCTCTCCAATATTCTCGAACAAGCTTACACAAAAGGAAATGTAACAGTACAAAACCAGGGAGTCTGTACAAAAATTTATTACAAATAACAGAGGTCGTATGACATGTTACTTCTTCTAGACTCCAACGAAACTCAAATTACCAATATTCAAAGATATATAAAGCTTCCACAGTGGTCCATAGTGCACGAATCATTCAATTGACTCTATAGAGTCGTTTCAATATTATAAACATATATATATATATATATATATATATATATATATATATATATATATATAAACAGGTTGAATCCCCTTAACCTTCACGAAAGGGGAAAACAACTCCAGTGAGGTCGTAATGAATACTGTAACACAATATGTTACCTCTTCACAATAACTATAAAATTCATAACGAAACCCAACAAAAATCCATAACCACCACTAAATTATAACCACGACATAGCTTACAAAAAGTTCAATTTTAACTGAACAATCAAACAAATGTCCATCAGTATCCCTTCCAACAAGTACCCCACAACAAGCAACAACGACAAGTATCAACAACAAGCATCGACTTCAAGTATAAATCAACAAGCATCACAGTGGCCTGTACCCATCACAAGAACAATTTATGGGCTCTCGCAGAGCAGGCCGAGCATACCTTCTTTTCATATATTTCACATATAAATGTCGGAATGCAAAACACAAAGAAATATAGCAACAGTTCGAATATAATAAACACCCATCAAGGGTTAAAATGAAAAGCAGAACCAACATGAAGATACAGTGTCGAAAATCACACAAGGATACCATAGAAACCATCTATTTCCATAAATCATTTGAACAGAGTTGTTCTAATGAAATCATTTGAAGAAGAGCAAGATTTTTAAAAGTTAGGGCCTAACATGCCTAGATATTTTCCTCAAAATTCCGAAGCAAACCACTGAAAGAGCTCGGACTTTCTTTTCCTTTTCCAAGTTAGAGCAACCAACAAAATTTTGCTATTTCCATGACATATATATTTTCCTTACCAGAGGAAAGAGCTAGATACACTCATACTCACCATGCAACACCAAGAAGACTGGTGTGAAGAACCAGTGAACAGGCAGAGGGAAAACCGAAATTCGTGATAAGCCAAACAAACCATTAACTTTCCAATTTGCATGCCTTCTCGCGAAATCCGAGCTCGACTACCGAGCTCATTAATTGCATTTACTCCCAATTTCCTGCTCGAAACTCCACTGCCACCCGACCGCCATAGTTTGCGATAGACAAGAGAAATTCCAAGACCATTTCCAATTTTGGCGACCCTGCCATGTCAGCTCAAGTTAGCCATTTTAAAACCTCCACCAATTACCTATCCCTCATGCTTATCCATGCATTTAATAACATAGAAACTGCCACCCATGGTTCGAACCCCTCCATAGGTCCCCTTACATCCTTGTTCAATAGTTAGGTTAGTAACTTAGGTTAGAATTTAGGATAACACCTAGTCTAACTTTTTAGAACATAGATATTAACTTAGAACATTAGCTCTTAGCCTAGGTCTAGGTTAGATTAACACTAACCCCTAGGTTAAGTTTAGTTTTAGGTTACTAACATTTATAATTCTCAGTTAGGTCTAACATTTCTTACGCTCAGAAAAAGACCCACAACATGCATTCTCAAATAGGGTTAACTCCTATACTGCCATTAGGCTACAAAATTATATGTAACTGAATTATTACCTGGTCCGCGATCAAGACCTTCCGGATATATTTAGATATCGGGAACCAATCCTTTTCACACGATCAACCTGAGTTAGACTCGGGATTGGCTTTATTCAACGAATCTCAGACCTTACAACTTGTGAAAAGGTTTATAATTTTTAATTCATCATGGAAAACTTAAAGCACCACTTGGATCAATGCCACTGATCCAAGGCTAGGTCTTATAGATGAATAACTTCATAATTCGTTCCGAGATCAGATTAAACTCGGATGTAAAATGAAATAAATAAAAGAGTCTAATCATATTCTGACTCAGTCAAAGATCTGTAATCTGCAAAGAAGATACAATACATATCAAGCATGACTTCTCAATCAAAGGAACACATCCTTTTTTTTGTTACAAAAGATGTCACATATCAACACTTGTATGCTTAGGAGGAAGTAACAACAGTTCAGGGTGTTACATGCTTCCCTCCTAAAAAGATTCATTATCCCGATGATTACATATTCAATTAACCTTCAGGTCAACTAATTTATTAGTTCACAAATCAATGTGACTATTTCCAATTTGAATAGTTCCAGAAATCAATGTCACAGCATATTTTATTCAACCTGAATAATGTTTGCCTTCATCTGGCTTTCATAAATACTTAGAAAAAAATAAGTTTAGAAAAGAATGTTTTGTCAACAGATTTCATTCTGTTGAAAAAGAGAAGGAAAAGCAATTTTCATCTCTTCCAGATTTTCCCAAGTTACACTTTCTTCGTTAAATTGGTCCCACTGAACCTTACATTGTTGTATTTCACGATTTGTTGAATGCAATTGGTGAGTTTCCATCACTCATGTGGGTTTAACCACGATTATTCCTGGGTCTTGGACCTGCAAGGAATTCCAATTTAAAACATGTGACAGATCTGAAACGTATTTCTTAAGCAAAGAAATATGGAAAACATCATGCATGCGAGATAAAGCAGGTGGTAATGCTAAACGATAAGCTACAGGATTGATTATTTCGACAATTTCGAAAGGTCCCACGAATCAAGGTGACAACTTGGCAGCCTTGCCAAAAGTTATAGAACTCTTTCTGGGTTTAACATGAAGAAAAACCTTCTCACCAAGCTCAAACCTTCGATCAACCCGCTTAAGGTCAGCATAGCTCTTTTGCCTATCTGCTGCTTCCTTTAATCATTGACGAATCAACTTAACTTGCTGTTCCATTTCAGTGAGAATCTCTGGTCCAATTACCACTCTATCCTCAACACTATCCCAACTAACTGGAGTTCTGCGATTTCTTCCATAAAGTGCTTCAAATGGTGCCATTTTAAGAGATGAGTGATAAGTATTGTTGTATGCGAACTCAACTAATGGAAGATACTCCTTCCATTTATACTGTTGATCCATGCAATACATATGCAACATGTCCTCCAACACTTGATTTACCCTCTCAGTTTGTCCATCCATTTCCGGATGATATGCAGAACTGAAGCTTAGTTTCGTTCCAAGAGCTGCGTTAAGCATTTGCCAAAACCTTGACGTCATTCTAGGATCCCTGTTAGATATAATCAATTCTGGTACACCATGCAATCTAAAAATTTCGTGTACGAATCTTTTGGCCAGCACTGGTGAATCATCCTTTAGATTTCCAATGATGAAATGAGCTACCTTAGTCAGTTTATCTACAACTACCAAGATAACATCATGTTTATTCCTGGACATGGGTAATCCTTGTAAAAAATCCATGGTTATTACTTGCCATTTGTACTACGGTATGCTATGAGGATATAACAGTCCAGCAGGGTGCATATGTTCTGCCTTAACCCGCTGACACTCCAAACAATGGGTCACAAAATTTATGACATCCTTTTTCATACCTTTCCAAAAGTATTGCTGTTTCAGATCAGCAAACATCTTTGTGATACCTGGGTGTCTAGAGAAAGGTGAATTATGAAATTACACTAACAACTTCTTCCTCAAGTCATTCAACATAGGTACATATACCCTGTTTTCATAACGCAAGATTCCTTCATTATCAAAATGAAAACCTTTATACCTTTCATCATTAGGTTCTGCAGCAAGCGCTACCTTTACCTGCAGAAAGTAATTATCAGATTCTAGGGCACTCTTTACCTCCTCCTTGAACTGAGTTCTTAATGTTATAAGAGGAGAAATGTGCCTCCTATGACTTAGAGCATCAGCTACTCCATTCTCCTTCCCTTTGATATAGCTAATATCAAAATCATATTGTGATAAAAATTCTAACCACCTTCTCTGTCTGGCATTCAGATTAGGCTGAGTAAAAATATATTTCAGCCCTAAGTGATCAGTTTTCAACTCAAAAGGTTTCCCAAGTAAGTAGTGTCTCCAGACTTGAAGTGCATGAACAATAGCAGCAAGTTCCAAATCATGAGGGGAATAGTTCAGCTCATGTAACTTGAGTTTTCTACTTTCATATGCAATGACTTGATCATTTTGTAGCAAAAAACCTCCAAGGCCTTCCCCAGAAGCATCCGTTACAACTGTAAAACTCCCATTAGGGTCTGTATAGCTAATATAGGTGCAGAAGTCAACTGGTCTTTCAGACTTTTGAAAGCCGCTTCGCACTTGTCATTCCACATGAATTTCTTATCCTTCTTTTGCAATGAAGTTATTGGTGCAGCTACTTTAGAAAAATCCTTTACAAATTTTCTATAGTAACCAGCAAGACCCATGAAGCTTCTTACTTCATGCACATTCTTTGGTGCAGGCCACTCAGTTATTGCCACTATTTTTGAAGGATCTACAGCAATTCCTTCTTTACTTATGACATGACCCAAATAGTGAACTTCTGAATCAAAGAAAGAACATTTGGATAACATACCATACAACTTTCTTTTTCTCAGAATTCCCAAAATTATCTTCAAATGCTCATTGTGCTCCTCAACGCTTTTAGAATAAATGAGAATATCGTCCAAGAATACAAGTACAAAATTGTCCAGATATTCTTGAAAAATATTATTCATTAAGTTCATAAAGGTTGCAGGTGCATTAGTTAATCCAAAGGGTAGAACCGTGAATTCATAATGTCCTTACCTTGTTCGGAAAGCTGTTTTATGAATATCTTCTTCTCTAATCCTTAACTGATGATGGCCAGATCGAAGATCTATCTTAGAATAAACAGCTGCTCCACGCATCTGATCAAATAGATCGTCGATTCTAGGAAGTGGATATCTGTTCTTGATTGTTGCTTTGTTCAACATCCTATAATCAATACACAGCCTTAGTGTTCCATCCTTCTTTTTCACAAATATCACAGGCGCACCCCAAGGTGAAACACTTGGTCTAATCAAACCTTTTGTCAAAAGTTCTTGCAACTATGCCTTAAGCTCGACTAACTCTGTAGTAGTCATCCTATAAGGTGCTTTGGAAATAGGTTCAGTTCAGGTTTGATTTCGATGGTGAAGTCAAATTCTCTCTTGGGTGGTAACCCTGGTAATTCTTCAGGAAAAACATCCCTGAAACTTTTTAACATAGGAATTTGCTACATAGCTGACAGTTTCCTAACTGAAATTTCTCGTTTCACACATTGAATCTCTGCGGTTTCCAGCTGATCATCTAAACACTTTATGTTCTTTTCATAGCAATCTAACTTTGCTTTATGGTCAGCTAACCAATTGACACCAATGATAATGTCATACGATCCTAAACGTGTAACATAGAGGTCAACTTCCATGGAAAAGTTAGGTAAGTCAAGGACTGCCCCAAAAAGACACATACACACTGTATGAACAGAGTTATTACCATACTGTATAGTCCAAGATTTATCCATTTTCCCAGCTTTTCTTTTAAGTTTAGAAGAAAGTTTATTAGAAATAAAACATTCAGTAGCTCATGTATCAAAAAGAATAGTGACAGGTATGCCAAATAACTTACCCGGAACTTCTATAGGTGTTACTTGCTTTTCAGCTTGCTTGTCTACTACTACAGCATGTATCTCATGCTACTGATTACGATCATCCTTCTTCAAAGGGCACTGATTTGCGTAGTGATCTTTGCCACAATTGTAGCAGCCTCCTCCAGGTCCCTTTTTAGGCTCAAAGTTGCCTCCAGTTTTGTAATTGTCATGCTGTCCTCCATAGGGCTTCTGCCCATTGTTATAATTTTTAGCAAAATTATCCCTTACATTTCCAGCAGGCTTATTTACTACTACTTTCTTATTGTTATCTCCTGGAAAATTACTCTTGTTTCCAAACTTTTTCCATGGTCCTTTTCTGGGTGCAAGAGAGGTTGAAGAAGGGTTTGCAGTCTTCTTCCACACTTCCTCTTTATGAGCAGAAATAGCCTTTAATTTCTGTTCTTGCCTTATGGCCTTTTCAACAACTCCTTCCATAGTGGTTGGACTATGAACATCGACCTCTCCCCCTATCACGAGATTCAATCCCATGATGAATTTCCATATTCTGAACTTCTCGTCAGTTTGATACTGCGGTACATACTTGAGGAGTTTTGTAAACCGCTCCCAGTATTCAGTTACCGTTAGCTTCCCTTGAGCTAAGTTCTGAAATTCTGTCATTTTCTGATCATAGAAAAGTTGTGGCAGCCAACGTTGCCTAAAATATCCTTTAAATTAATCCCAAGTAATATTGGTCTCATCAATGTTTAGTTCAGCTTTACGGCTATCCCACCACGAAGATGCTTCATGGGAAAGCTGATAGGCTCCCCAAATAGCTTTGGTTTCCTATGAGAAGTTCCTTATTGCAAAGTACTTCTCCATTTCGCTGAGCCAGTTCTCAGCTCCATCTCCTAATGTGGTGCCATCATACTTAGGTGGGCTTATCCTTTTTAAATCATTAGTGAGTTCTGCTGCCAACCTGGTCTTTTTGTTTTCTGGTTGGATAGGTGCATTCCCAGCATTAACATCAACTCCCATGTCAGGGTTGTCCTCAGGAGGTTGCTGATTATTATTATTAGCTTCTTCATCCTCCTCATTTCCCATCACCTGCTGTTCAAGTACAGCTAAGTGATCTCTTGTGTCCAACAAGGCAGTAAGGATCTCATCAAGTTTCTAGGTTGTTGCCCCTCCTCCTTCAGGTGGAGCATTATTCGCAATGTTCCCCCTTGTTCTAAACCATTTTCTGTTACAAGAAAATTTAGGTTTTTATCAGATTATGGACACAATAGGTCCAAGAGTTGCAACCTTCAGCTCTATACCAAGATGTAACATCCTCATTTTAGGACAATAGAACAAGTCAATCTTTTTTTTTTGATAATTACATCCTGGTTCTAAATACATAATTTAGAACTCACAAATCAAATAACCATTCTTATAACAGACAACCATATGCAGCTGTAATGAACTCGGAGTACCTCCGATCTATTCATTCCCATGACTCGGTAATCTACCGATCTATTCATGAGTAATAAGAGTTGGCGTTTTTATTTAACACCTTCACTCTTGCGGTTCTCTTCCCTATTCTAGGATTCAGAATGCTCTGTCCAAGGAACCTAACTGAATAATTGTTACCATTATTCATCGGCATCTCATCCCTTAGACTAGGTGAATTAGGACAACGCAATCAGCAGCTTGCGATACTTTGGCCAAAGATTTGAAACATACTGTTTATGTCTCGTATTCCTTAACGGCATACTCGTCAATCTGGAATACGCCCTTCACCCCATTCTTATGTTATGTAGAATGTCTTATACCGACTTCTGTCAGTCCCTCCTATCTCAACTTATTCACTCAGAAACGGATTAACAAGGTGATAACGTTATATGGATGCCCACGAGGATTAGGGATACGATGACGTACTGTTCAACCCTAGTTAAACCAGTGTGTCAAGATACCCCGATTCTCCTAGGCAGCCTTGTAACGTGATCACATTCCTAATCGGTCCCTGAGTAACTCGTTCGAGATCAAAGTGTAAATCTTAGCGATCAATGCAAAGGGTGTCATCATAAGTCACCTGCATTGTTGTAACTTCGAAAAGATCCTAATCTTCTCGGAGGTACAACCCTGCAGTTGACTTGTGCCGTCAACCTTTAAATCCACCTCGAAAAGATCTACTTATTAATATGCGTTACGCACGTTGAGTTTAAATTACATTAAAGACGTTCCCCTAAGGTTAGCCTTTCCCGATCCCTGGATTCTTCATCTTAGGATGACCTTCCTCAATAAAACCCATTCACGGTGGAGATATTAAGGCCAAGGTCTCATCAAGGAGTTCTTAGAATATACATAATTCTAAAACAACGAAATCGGTCAATATCTCATAGACTTCACATGAGATTGACATCTGAACCCCATTAGGTTTATATCAGTTTTCATAACTGAATTACTATCATACTATTTGTATCAAGATATAAATGATTAAGAATCCAATTAAATGTTGTCCTGTCATAATCAAGACTAGGGATCAATAATTTAGTTCATCTTGTTTAGCGTTCTGCTTGGGTTTACTTTAACCCTATCTTCCCAAAAAGACAGTGAACTAAATTTCAATTTAGCTTTCGATAGAACATACAAGAACTACTAAACACTCATAAGAATTCAATCACATATTCTTGTAAGATTTCATTGGGTATTCACAAAAGTCACCAATTATACAATGATAACAATACTCTCACGACATAAGAACCGGAGAAATACTAACTATCAAGATAGAAATACAATCACATAAGTATCAAATATCCATTTCCATTCCTTTCGGTACTAATCAAATACATTTTATGCATTCAACATACTTGATACATTACTCAACTGAAAAAGGAACATCTTTCCTTATATGGTACATTTAGAAAATCAAGCGGTAATTCATTATAAAATCAATTTAAACAATCTGATCATCCTATCAGATCTGCATGCTTTTACCACTTACGGCATCCATCTGCAAAAATTGTCAACATGGGTCAGTTCAATGAACTGAGCATGATAAGCACTAACCTTTAAAACAATTGCAATACATCAATTGTTTTCATTAAACACCCTGTTTAAATGAGATCAAATCATTAAAACGTTAGTGACCAAGAAGACAAATGCATCTAACCAACTATCCATCTGAATCCCAAGGACAGCAACATCAGACGGATTATATATTCAACATAATAAATAAATAACCTTTCATGATTCCATCAGCATGATAGAACAATTCCAAAAGTTAGATAAACAATTATATCAACCTATACTTTATAACAGAAGAGAAATAAACGAATAATACTTATTTCCTTCAGATCTAGCTCATGACTGTACCGTCTTTTCAAGAGCAAGGCATTCACTTAATACACAAGCAAATAAATCAGTCAAGACCATCAACAGCACCACTGTTTTGTTAAAGCTTACAAGAAAGAAACTACAGTACAGTAGCCCTCATGCCAAACAACGGTGTCTATCAACAAGCAGACTCAGTATGTCCTCACGCAAGAAGCGACAGACAAGAAGATATTAAATTACCATTACCTGTTAAGGTGAAATCGACTACTCCTAAACTCAATCAAGCTCAGAAATGGATATCTATGCACAGAAGACGTAACACGCCAACAATACCTTATGACAACCTTCAACTCATTCAAGTCCTTTCTACACTGTAAGGCTTTTAGAGCCCAAGGTTGAATTCAAAGGATCTCTTCTGTTATCGCAGTCAACAAGAGACTCGAAATCATTTTAGTAATGACAATTCCCTATGAATATGCAGAGAGATTTTTAAACAAAATCCACGCAACATGCACAGCCACATCTATCTAGAATGTAATCAGAAAGAAAACATAACATAACATAACATAGTCACTTCTGAACGCATCCAGAGTTGAAAGTATGTTATTCACGACCTACTTTATAAAATCCATAATACATAATGTCAAGTTATTTTAAGAAATCCAACAAAGCCAAAAACATTACATGTTCATACTCAGGCTTATACAGATACAGTGACACAGATTACCAATCAAGGATTTAAAACTAAATCCGTATATCAGTATTCACAATATAGCTTTTACAGAAGCCGATATACAAGATATCTTTCCAAACTCAAGGAACCCAACAGTGTCGAAACAATAGTAACTAAGCAAGCTTAATTTGAGACAGGTACTGTAGTTACCTAGAAAGGATTCCACTGAACCCGAGTAACAGTATATCAAATAAATAATAAACAATGATTCCCAACTATGCCAACAATGATAAACATTAAAAATCAGGCTTAAATAAATCACTGATTTCGTAACAAGAATTCCAACTGAATCTCTCCAATATTCTCGAACAAGCTTACACAGAAGGAAACGTAACAGTATAACCAGGGAGTCTGTACCAAAATTTATTACAAATAACAGAGGTCGTATGACCTGTTACTTCTTCTAGACTCCAACGAAACTCAAATTACCAATATTCAAAGATATATAAAGCTTCCACAGTGGTCCATAGTGCACGAATCATTCAATGGACTCTACAGAGTTGTTTCAATATAATAAACATATATATATATATATATATATATATATATATATATATATATATAAATGGGTTGAATCCCCTTAACCTTCACGAAAGGGAAAAACAACTCCAGTGAGGTCGTAATGAATACTGTAACACAATATGTTACCTCTTCACAATAACTATAAAATTCATAACGAAACCCAACAAAAATCCATAACCACCACTAAATAATAACCACGACATAGCTTACAAAAAGTTCAATTTTAACTGAACAATCAAACAAATGTCCATCAGTATCCCTTCCGACAAGTACCCACAACAAGCAACAACGACAAGTATCAACAACAAGCATCGACTTCGAGTATAAATCAACAAGCATCACAGTGGCCTGTACCCATCACAAGAACAATTTATGGGCTCTCTTAGAGCAGGCCGAGCATACCTTCTTTTCATATATTTCGCATATAAAAGCCGGAATGCAAAACACAAAGAAATATAGCAACAGTTCGAATATAATAAACACCCATCAAGGGTTAAATTGAAAAGCCGAACTAGCATGAAGATACAGTGTCGAAAATCACACAAGGATACCATAGAAACCATCTATTTCCATAAATCATTTGAACAGAGTTGTTCTAATGAAATCATTTGAAGAAGAGAAAGATTTTTAAAAGTTAGGGCCTAACATGCCTGGATATTTGCTCAAAATTCCGAAGCAGACCACTGAAAGAGCTCGGAACTTTCTTTTCCTTTTCCAAGTTAGAGCCACCAACAAAATTTTGCTATTTCCATGACATATATATTTTCCTTGCCAGAGGAAAGAGCTAGATACGCTCATACTCGCCATGCAACACCAAGAAGACTGGTGCGAAGAACCAGTGAACAGGCAGAGGGAAAACCGGAATTCGTGATAAGCCAAACAAACCATTAACTTTCCAATTTGCATGCCTTCTCGTGAAATCCGAGCTCGACTACCGAGCTCATTAATTGCATTTACTCCCAATTTCCCGCTCAAACTCCACTGCCACCGACCGCCATAGTTGGCGATAGACAAGAGAAATTCCAAGACCATTTCCAATTTTGGCGACCTGCCATGTCGGCTCAAGTTAGCCATTTTAAAACCTCCACCAATTACCTGTCCCTCATGCTTATCCACGCATTTAATAACATAGAAACTACCGCCCATGGTTCGCACCCCTCCATAGGTCCCCTTACATCCTTGTTCAATAGTTAGGTTAGTAACTTAGGTTAGAATTTAGGATAACACCTAGTCTAACTTCTTAGAACATAGATATTAACTTAGAACATTAGCTCTTAGCCTAGGTCTAGGTTAGATTAACACTAACCCCTAGGTTAAGTTTAGTTTTAGGTTACTAACATTTATAATTCCAGTTAGGTCTAACATTTCTTACGCTCAGAAAAAGACCCACAACATGCATTCTGTAACAGGGTTAACTCCTGTACTGCCATTAGGCTACAGAATTATATGTAACTGAATTATTACCTGGTCCGCGATCAAGACCTTCCAGATATATTTAGATATCGGGAACCAATCCTTTTCACACGATCAACCTGAGTTATACTCCGGATTAGCTTATTCAATGCATCTAGACCTTGCAACCTGTGAAAGGTTTATAATTTTTAATTCATCATGAAAAACTTAAAGCACCACTTGGATCAATACCACTGATCCAAGGCTAGGTCTTATAGATGAATAACTTCATAATTCGTTCCGAGATCAGATTAAACTCAGATGTAAAATGAAATAAATAAAAGAGTCTAATCATATTCTGACTCAGTCAAAGATCTGCAATCTGCAAAGAAGATACAGTACATATCAAGCATGACTTCTCAATCAAAGGAACACATCCTTTTTTTGTTACAAAAGAAATCACATATCAACACTTGTATGCTTAGGAGGAAGTAACAACAGTTCAGGGTGTTACATGCTTCCCTCCTAAAAAGATTCATCGTCCCGATGATTACATATTTGATTAACCTTCAGGTCAACTAATTTATCAGTACACAAACAATGTGACTATTTCCAATTTGAATAGTTCCAGAAATCAATGTCACAACATATTTTATTCAACCTGAATAATGTTTGCCTTCATCTGGCTTTCATAAATACTTAAAAAAAAAAAGTTTAGAAAAGAATGTTTTGTCAACAGATTTCATTCTGTTGAAAAAGAGAAGGAAAAGCAATTTTCATCTCTTCCAGATTTTCCCAAGTTGCACTTTCTTCGTTAAACTGGTCCCACTAGACCTTACATTGCTGTATTTCACGATTTCTTAAATGCAATTGGCGAGTTTCCAGCACTCGTGTGGGTTTAACCATGATTATTCCTGGGTCTTGGACCTGCAAGGAATTCCAATTTAAAACATGTGACAGATCTGAAACGTATTTCTTAAGCAAAGAAATATGGAAAACATCATGCATGCGAGATAAAGCAGGTGGCAATGCTAAACGATAAGCTACAGGATTGATTATTTCGACAATTTCGAAAGGTCCCACGAATCGAGGTGACAACTTGGCAGCCTTGCCAAAAGTTATAGAACTCTTTCTGGGTTTAACATGAAGAAAAACCTTCTCACCAAGCTCAAACCTTCGATCAACCCGCTTAAGGTCAGCATAGCTCTTCTGCCTATCTGCTGCTTCCTTTAATCGTTCACGAATCAGCTTAACTTGCTGTTCCATTTCAGTGAGAATCTCTGGTCCAATTACCACTCTATCCTCAACACTATCCCAACTAACAGGAGTTCTGCACTTTCTTCCATAAAGTGCTTCAAATGGTGCCATTTTAAGAGATGAGTGATAAGTATTGTTGTATGCGAACTCAACTAATGGAAGATACTCCTCCCATTTATACTGTTGATCCATGCAATACATACGCAACATGTCCTCCAACACTTGATTTACCCTCTCAGTTTGTCCATCCGTTTCCGGATGATATGCAGAACTGAAGTTTAGTTTCATTCCAAGAGCTGCGTTAAGCGTTTGCCAAAACCTTGACGTCATTCTAGGATCCCTGTCAGATATAATCAATTCTGGTACACCATGCAATCTGAAAATTTCGTGTACGAATCTTTTGGCCAGCACTGGTGAATCATCCTTTAGATTTCCAGCGATGAAATGAGCTACCTTAGTCAGTTTATCTACAACTACCAGGATAACATCATGTTTATTCCTGGACATGGGTAATCCTTGTACAAAATCCATGGTTATTACTTGCCATTTGTACTGCGGTATGCTATGAGGATATAACAGTCCAGCAGGGTGCATATGTTCTGCCTTCACCTGCTGACATTCCAAACAATGAGTCACAAATTCAATGACATCCTTTTTCATACCTTTCCAAAAGTATTGCTGTTTCAAATCAGCAAGCATCTTTGTGATACCCGGGTGTCCAGAGAAAGGTGAATTATGAAATTCCACTAACAACTTCTTCCTCAAGTCATTCAACATAGGTACATATACCCTGTTTTCATAACGCAAGATTCCTTCATTATCAAAATGAAAACCTTTATACCTTTCATCATTAGGTTCTGCAGCAAGCGCTGCCTTTACCTGCAGAAAGTAATTATCAGATTCTGAGGCACTCTTTACCTCCTCCTTGAACTGAGTTCTTAATGTTATAAGAGCAGAAATGTGCCTCCTACGACTTAGAGCATCAGCTACTCTATTCTCCTTCCCTTTGATATAGCTAATATCAAAGTCATATTGTGATAAAAATTCTAACCACCTTCTCTGTCTGGCATTCAGATTAGGCTGAGTAAAAATATATTTCAGCCCTAAGTGATCAGTTTTCAACTCAAAAGGTTTCCCAAGTAAGTAGTGTCTCCAGACTTGAAGTGCATGAACAATAGCAGCAAGTTCCAAATCATGAGGGGCATAGTTCAGCTCATGTAACTTGAGTTTTCTACTTTCATATGCAATGACTTGATCATTTTGTAGCAAAACACCTCCAAGGCCTTCCCCAGAAGCATCCGTTACAACTGTAAAACTCCCATTAGGGTCTGGTATAGCTAATATAGGTGCAGAAGTCAACTGGTCTTTCAGACTTTTGAAAGCCGCTTCGCACTTGTCATTCCACATGAATTTCTTATCCTTCTTTTGCAATGAAGTTATTGGTGCAGCTACTTTAGAAAAATCCTTTACAAATTTTCTATAGTAACCAGCAAGACCCATGAAGCTTCTTACTTCATGCACATTCTTTGGTGCAGGCCACTCAGTTATTGCCACTATTTTTGAAGGATCTACAGCAATTCCTTCTTTACTTATGACATGACCCAAATAGTGAACTTCTGAATCAAAGAAAGAACATTTGGATAACTTACCATACAACTTTCTTTTTCTCAGAATTCCCAAAATTATCCTCAAATGCTCATTGTGCTCCTCAACGCTTTTAGAATAAATGAGAATATCGTCCAAGAATACAAGTACAAAATTGTCCAGATATTCTTGAAAAATATTATTCATTAAGTTCATAAAGGTTGCGGGTGCATTAGTTAATCCAAAGGGTAGAACCGTGAATTCATAATGTCCGTACCTTGTTCGGAAAGCTGTTTTATGAATATCTTCTTCTTAATCCTTAACTGATGATAGCCAGATCGAAGATCTATCTTAGAATAAACCGCTGCTCCACGCATCTGATCAAATAGATCGTCGATCCTTGGAAGTGGATATCGGTTCTTGATTGTTGCTTTGTTCAACATCCGATAATCAATACACAGCCTTAGTGTTCCATCCTTCTTTTTCACAAATATCACAGGCGCACCCCAAGGTGAAACACTTGGTCTAATCAAACCTTTTGTCAAAATTTCTTGCAACTGTGCCTTAAGCTCGACTAACTCTGTAGTAGTCATCCTATAAGGCGCTTTGGAAATAGGTTCAGTTCCCGGTTTGATTTCGATGGTGAAGTCAAATTCTCTCTTGGGTGGTAACCCTGGTAATTCTTCAGGAAAAACATCCCTGAAACTTTGTAACAGAGGAATTTGCTTCATATAATCACCATCTTCTTCTGAAGATTCAGATATCTTTACTGCATAAAGGGTGCATCCTTTATTTTTAGCCTTTTTAAGCTGCATAGCTGACAGTTTTCTAACTGAAATTTCCTGTTTCACACCTTGAATCTCTGCGGTTTCCAGCTGATCATCTAAACACTTTATGTTCTTTTCATAGCAATCTACCTTTGCTTTATGGTTAGCTAACCAATTGACACCAATGATAATGTCATACGATCCTAAAGGTGTAACATAGAGGTCAACTTCCATGGAAAAGTTAGGTAAGTCAAGGACTGCCCCAAAAAGACACATACTCACTGTATGAACAGAGTTATTACCATACTGTACAGTCCAAGATTTATCCATTTTCCCAGCTTTTATTTTAAGTTTAGAAGCAAGTTTATTAGAAATAAAACATTCAGTAGCTCTTGTATCAAAAAGAATAGTGACAGGTATGCCAAATAACTTACCCGGAACTTCTATAGGTGTTACTTGCTTTTCAGCTTGCTTGTCTGCTACTGCAGCATGTATCTTATGCTACTGATTACAATCATCCTTCTTCAAAGGGCATTGATTAGCATAGTGATCTTTGCCACAATTGTAGTAGCCTCCTACAGGTCCCTTTTTAGGCTCAAAGTTGCCTCCAGTTTTGTAATTGTCACGTTGTCCTCCATAGGGCTTCTGCCCATTGTTATAATTTTTAGCAAAATTATCCCTTACATTTCCAGCAGGCTTATTTACTACTACTTTCTTAATGTTATCTCCTGAAAACTTACTCTTGTTTCCAAAATTTTTCCATGGTCCTTTTCTGGGTGCAAGAGAGGTTGAAGAAGGGTTTGCAGTCTTCTTCCGCACTTCCTCTTTATGAGCAGAAATAGCCTTTAATTTCTGTTCTTGCCTTATGGCCTTTTCAACAACTCCTTCCATAGTGGTTGGACTGTGAACATCGACCTCTCCCCCTATCACGGGATTCAATCCCATGATGAATTTCCATATTCTGAACTTCTCGTCAGTTTGATACTGCGGTACATACTTGAGGAGTTTTGTAAACCGCTCCCAGTATTCAGTTACCGTTAGCTTCCCTTGAGCTAAGTTCTGAAATTCCGTCATTTTCTGATCATAGAAAAGTTTTGGCAGCCAACGTTGCCTAAAATAGCCTTTAAATTGATCCCAAGTAATATTGGTCTCATCAATGTTTAGTTCAGCTTTACGGCTATCCCACCACGAAGATGCTTCGTGGGAAAGCTGATAGGCTCCCCAAATAGCTTTGGTTTCCTCTGAGAAGTTCCTTATTGCAAAGTACTTCTCCATTTCGCTGAGCCAGTTCTCAGCTCCATCTCCTAATGTGGTGCCATCATACTTAGGTGGGCTTATCCTTTTTATATCATTAGTGAGTTCTGCTGCCAATCTGGCCTTTTTGTTTTCTGGTTGGACAGGTGCATTTACAGCATTAACATCAACACCCATATTGGGGTTGTCCTCAGGAGGTGGCTGATTGTCATTTCCAGCTTCTTCATCCTCCTCATTTTTCCCATCACCTGCTGCTCAAGTATAGCTAAGTGATCTCTTGTGTCCAACAAGGCAGCAAGGATCTCATCAAGTTTCTAGGTTGTTGCCGCTCCTCCTTCAGGTGGAGCATTATTCGCAACGTTCCCCCTTGTTCTAACCATTTTCTGTTACAAGAAAATTCAGGTTTTTATCAGATTATGGACACAATAGGTCCAAGAGCTGCAACCTTCAGCTCTGATACCAAGATGTAACATCCTCATTTTAGACAATAGAACAAGTCAATTTTTTTTTTGATAATTACATCCTGGTTCTAAATACATAATTTAGAACTCACAAATCAAATAACCATTCTTATAACAAACAACCATATGCAGCTGTAATGACTCGGAGTACCTCCGATCTATTCATTCCATGACTCGGTAATCTACCGATCTATTCATGAGTAATAAGAGTTGGCATTTTTATTTAACACTTCACTCTTGCGGTTCTCTTCCCTATTCTGGGATTCAGAATGCTCTGTCCAAGGAACCTAACTGAATAATTGTTACCATTATTCATCGGCATCTCATCCCTTAGACTAGGTGAATTAGGACAACGCAATCAACAGCTTGCGATACTTTGGCCAAAGATTTGAAACATACTGTTTATGTCTCGTATTCCTTAACGGCATACTCGTCAATCTGGAATACGCCCTTCACCCCATTCTTATGTTATGTAGAATGTCTTATACCGACTTCTGTCAGTCCCTCCTATCTCAACTTATTCACTCGGAAATGGATTAACAAGGTGATAACGTTATATGGATGCCCACGAGGATTAGGGATACGATGACGTACTGGTTCAACCCTAGTTAAACCAGTGTGTCAAGATACCCCGATTCTCCTAGGTAGCCTTGTAACGTGATCACATTCCTAATCGGTCCCTGAGTAACTCATTCGAGATCAAAGTGTAAATCTTAGCGATCAATGCAAAGGGTGTCATCATAAGTCACCTGCATTGTTGTAACTTCGAAAAGATCCTAATCTTCTCGGAGGTACAACCCTGCAGTTGACTTGTGCCGTCAACCTTTAAATCCGCCTCGAAAAGATCTACTTATTAATATGCGTTACACACGTTGAGTTTAAATTACATTAAAGACATTCCCCTAAGGTTAGCCTTTCCCGATCCCTGGATTCTTCATCTTAGGATGACCTTCCTCAATAAAACCCATTCACGGTGGAGATATTAAGGCCAAGGTCTCATCAAGGAGTTCTTAGAATATACATAATTCTAAAACAACGAAATCGGTCAATATCTCATAGACTTCACATGAGATTGACATCTGAACCCCATTAGGTTTATATCAGTTTTCATAACTGAATTACTATCATACTATTTGTATCAAGATATAAATGATTAAGAATCCAATTAAATGTTGTCCTGTCATAATCAAGACTAGGGATCAATAATTTAGTTCATCTTGTTTAGCGTTCTGCTTGGGTTTACTTTAACCCTATCTTCCCAAAAAGACAGTGAACTAAATTTCAATTTAGCTTTCGATAGAACATACAAGAACTACTAAACACTCATAAGAATTCAATCACATATTCTTGTAAGATTTCATTGGTATTCACAAAAGTCACCAATTATACAATGATAACAATACTCTCACGACATAAGAACCGGAGAAATACTAACTATCAAGATAGAAATACAATCACATAAGTATCAAATATCCATTTCCATTCCTTTCGGTACTAATCAAATACATTTTATGCATTCAGCATACTTGATACATTACTCAACTGAAAAAGGAACATCTTTCCTTATATGGTACATTTAGAAAATCAAGCGGTAATTCATTATAAAATCAATTTAAACAATCTGATCGTCCTATCAGATCTGCATGCTTTTACCACTTACGGCATCCATCTACAAAAATTGTCAACATGGGTCAGTTCAATGAACTGAGCATGATAAGCACTAACCTTTAAAACAATTGCAATACATCAATTGTTTTCATTAAACACCCTTGTTTAAATGAGATCAAATCATTAAAACGTTAGTGACCAAGAAGACAAATGCATCTAACCAACTATCCATCTGAATCCCAAGGACAGCAACATCAGACGGATTATATATTCAACATAATAAATAAATAACCTTTCATGATTCCATCAGCATGATAGAACAATTCCAAAAGTTAGATAAACAATTATATCAACCTATACTTTATAACAGAAGAGAAATAAATGAATAATACTTATTTCCTTCAGATCTAGCTCATGACTGTACCGTCTTTTCAAGAGCAAGGCATTCACTTAATACACAAGCAAATAAATCAGTCGAGACCATCAACAGCACCACTGTTTTGTTAAAGCTTACAAGAAAGAAACTACAGTACAGTAGCCCTCATGCCAAACAACGGTGTCTATCAACAAGCAGACTCAGTATGTCCTCACGCAAGAAGCGACAGACAAGAAGATATTAAATGCCGTTACCTGTTAAGGTGAAATCGACTACTCCTAAACTCAATCAAGCTCAGAAATGGATATCTATGCACAGAAGACGTAACACGCCAACAATACCTTATGACAACCTTCAACTCATTCAAGTCCTTTCTACACTGTAAGGCTTTTAGACCCAAGGTCGAATTCAAAGGATCTCTTCTGTTATCGTGGTCAACAAGAGACTCGAAATCATTTTAGCAATGACAATTCCCTATGACTATGCAGAGAGATTTTTAAACGAAATCCACGCAACATGCACAGCCACATCTATCTGGAATGTAATCAGAAAGAAAACATAACATAACATAACATAGTCACTTCTGAACGCATCCAGAGTTGAAAGTATGTTATTCACGACCTACTTTATAAAATCCATAATACATAATGTCAAGTTATTTTAAGAAATCCAACAAAGCCAAAAACATTACATGTTCATACTCAGGCTTATACAGATACAGTGACACAGATTACCAATCAAGGATTTAAAACTAAATCCGTATATCAGTATTCACAATATAGCTTTTACAGAAGCCGATATACAAGATATCTTTCCAAACTCAAGGAACCCAACAGTGTCGAAACAATAGTAACTAAGCAAGCTTAATTTGAGACAGGTACTGTAGTTACCTAGAAAGGATTCCACTGAACCCGAGTAACAGTATATCAAATAAATAATAAACAATGATTCCCAACTGTGCCAACAATGATAAACATTAAAAATCAGGCTTAAACAAATCACTGATTTCGTAACAAGAATTCCAACTGAATCTCTCCAATATTCTCGAACAAGCTTACACAGAAGGAAACGTAACAGTACAACCAGGGAGTCTGTACCAAAATTTATTACAAATAACAGAGGTCGTATGACCTGTTACTTCTTCTAGACTCCAACGAAACTCAAATTACCAATATTCAAAGATATATAAAGCTTCCACAGTGGTCCATAGTGCACGAATCATTCAATGGACTCTACAGAGTCGTTTCAATATAATAAACATATATATATATATATATATATATATATATATATATATATATATATATATATAAACGGGTTGAATCCCCTTAACCTTCACGAAAGGGAAAAACAACTCCAGTGAGGTCGTAATGAATACTATAACACAATATGTTACCTCTTCACAATAACTATAAAATTCATAACGAAACCCAACAAAAATCCATAACCACCACTAAATAATAACCATGACATAGCTTACAAAAAGTTCAATTTTAACTGAACAATCAAACAAATGTCCATCAGTATCCCTTCCGACAAGTACCCACAACAAGCAACAACGGCAAGTATCAACAACAAGCATCGACTTCGAGTATAAATCAACAAGCATCACAGTGGCCTGTACCCATCACAAGAACAATTTATGGGCTCTCGCAGAGCAGGCCGAGCATACCTTCTTTTCATATATTTCGCATATAAAAGCCGGAATGCAAAACACAAAGAAATATAGCAACAGTTCGAATATAATAAACACCCATCAAGGGTTAAATTGAAAAGCCGAACCAGCATGAAGATACAGTGTCGAAAATCACACAAGGATACCATAGAAACCATCTATTTCCATAAATCATTTGAACAGAGTTGTTCTAATGAAATCATTTGAAGAAGAGCAAGATTTTTAAAAGTTAGGGCCTAACATGCCTGGATATTTGCTCAAAATTCCGAAGCAGACCACTGAAAGAGCTCGGACTTTCTTTTCCTTTTCCAAGTTAGAGCCACCAACAAAATTTTGCTATTTCCATGACATATATATTTTCCTTGCCAGAGGAAAGAGCTAGATACGCTCATACTCGCCATGCAACACCAAGAAGACTGGTGCGAAGAACCAGTGAACAGGCAGAGGGAAAATTGGAATTCGTGATAAGCCAAACAAACCATTAACTTTCCAATTTGCATGCCTTCTCACGAAATCCGAGCTTGACTACCGAGCTCATTAATTACATTTACTCCCAATTTCCCGCTCAAACTCCACTGCCACCGACTGCCATAGTTGGCGATAGACAAGAGAAATTCCAAGACCATTTCCAATTTTGGCGACCTGCCACATCGGCTCAAGTTAGCCATTTTAAAACCTCCACCAATTACCTGTCCCTCATGCTTATCCACGCATTTAATAACATAGAAACTTCCGCCCATGGTTCGCACCCCTCCATAGGTCCCCCTTACATCCTTGTTCAATAGTTAGGTTAGTAACTTAGGTTAGAATTTAGGATAACACCTAGTCTAACTTCTTAGAACATAGATATTAACTTAGAACATTAGCTCTTAGCCTAGGTCTAGGTTAGATTAACACTAACCCCTAGGTTAAGTTTAGTTTTAGGTTACTAACATTTATAATTCCAGTTAGGTCTAACATTTCTTACGCTCAGAAAAAGACCCACAACATGCATTCTCGAACAGGGTTAACTCCTGTACTGCCATTAGGCTACAGAATTATATGTAACTGAATTATTACCTGGTCCGCGATCAAGACCTTCCAGATATATTTAGATATCGGGAACCAATCCTTTTCACACGATCAACCTGAGTTAGACTCCGGATTGGCTTTATTCAACGAATCTCAGACCTTGCAACTTGTGAAAGGTTTATAATTTTTAATTCATCATGAAAAACTTAAAGCACCACTTGGATCAATACCACTGATCCAAGGCTAGGTCTTATAGATGAATAACTTCATAATTCGTTCCGAGATCAGATTAAACTCAGATGTAAAATGAAATAAATAAAAGAGTCTAATCATATTCTGACTCAGTCAAAGATCTGCAATCTGCAAAGAAGATACAGTACATATCAAGCATGACTTCTCAATCAAAGGAACACATCCTTTTTTTGTTACAAAAGAAATCACATATCAACACTTGTATGCTTAGGAGGAAGTAACAACAGTTCAGGGTGTTACATATTTTCTTCATCTTTTCATCTTGATAACAACAAGGAAGGTGGAAAGGCAATGCTGTTTACCCAACCAAGACATCCAATGAGAAGGGATAAACAATCCTTCCTCATTGGCCCCTGAGCCCCAACCATATTGAAATAAGAGATGCAATACAACACATGACAACAAATGTTTCGATAACAAACATGCAGTATTTTCACATTCAAAACACATTTCAAGCAGAATGTAGTTCACAACTACATTAAAATGTGCAATCAAATCTGAGGCTTCATCAAGCAAGCCAATAAGAGCAAGGAACTATGGGGAAACTAATTATGCCTCTGAATTTGGAATTAGGCATCCACCTAATATCATCCGCCAATATAACATATCATATGCCATAAACCTTATTCCTCCCAACCCTTCCTTATGCCCCCCAAAGTTTCTCCCTTATGCCCCCCCAAGAGTAAGAAATGCAAGCTATTTATTTTTCATGGTGGATCCCAATCCCAAAATCCCTCCGCTGTAAAACTAATTCCATTGGCATTGCCTTATGCCCCCCATTTGAAATCCCCATAGCCTTCTCCTACACCATGTCCTAAGAAGTCTACCAAACCAGCAACCACACACATAACAATATTCACCATTTCCATTCAAGCATGCAAAAGAAAGAAGTATTTTAAAAAGGCTCACATTCCTGCCTCTCCTTAATAGAGTTTGTTCCAAGATAACCGATCTTCCCAATGCAAAAATTTAGTCCAAAATCAGCAACACACCAACATGCAAATGAATCCAAACTCCTTTCACAAGGAAGGCTCCAAAACAACAAGAAAAATTCACACCAAGAGGAATAAGAAAAGATTCAATAACCACAAACAAGCAAGGAGTTTGAATTTTAAAGGAGAGGGAAGAGAAGGGTATGATGTGGATCCATGTGGGATGCAACATCACTCTTCTTCAACCCCAAGATCAAAGTCAACATCATTCACCGAAACATAGTAAATAAAATGACAAATCGACTTACACACTTCAAAATAACCCATACCCCAAAAGGACTTAATTCACAACATGTAAGAGAAGTGCAATTAAAACTTACAATTAGTCATTTCAAAATGCATTAAAAAGGTCTAAATTTAACCTCTAAACCATAGGTATGGTTGGTGAATAATTTTAAGTGGTGCGGGACAAGTTTAACTTGTCCCATAAGCCTCCAAATATAGCCCCCAAGGACAAATTCGGATTTCCCAAGAGGATGAAGTGTTTCACACTCCAAACCTATCCTACATATTTCTTACACATTCTTACAACCTTTCTTACACACTCTTACAACATTACATTTAAGGGCAACAACTTCATTACATATTGATTAATTTATTTTAACACATGATTATCCACAACATTAACATAACATAAAAATAACTAATGAAAAGGGTAACACATCACAAAATAAACACATACAAACCTTAATAAAAACCCACATTAATAAATTACTCAAACCTATGGTCACATATAATGGAAATCCCCCCCATGGGAATCCCTAACATAGCACAACACACACACACACACAAAAAAAAAAAACAGTTCCCATGGTGACCTTATTGAATTCACCCAGAATTCCAATATGGTTAGTCTCCAGTCACCCAACATTATTGTGATATTTTAACCTACAAAAGGAAAATACCTCCTTTAGCCTCGTGGCCATATTAGAACATCCAAAATGATATAACTACATATCAAGATCATCTAAACATATGAATCACAACAAAATCGAGAATTCAACATTATCATTTTCAATTAATTAATCCACTATATCATCATCAATAATCTTCCATACTAGGTCTACTCATAATATTTAATGTCACCTGTCCAAATCAACATCTATAATATGTCTATGTCAGACAATATATCATCATCCACATATAAAAAAATATCTCTAGTATTCATAATGCATAATAGCTGAATCTAGATCAATAATAATCCCTGATCTAACATCTAACCATCATACTAAAACGAAACATAATAGTGTCCATAATAAGATCAACAGTATCAAGATCAATATCTAAAAGTGTCAAAGGGAAGTGGGCACTACATCCCCCTCCCCTTAGACTCAACTTCCTCCTAGCTGTCACTGGAACAAATGTGGAAACTGCACTCGTAATAATTTGGCATCCTCAAAAGTGGCTACAGTCTCATCATATCTATCCCACTGAACCCACACCTGATTAATCTCTTTTCCTCAAGGCCTAGGATCTTACAATATATGATACAAACGGGATCCACCATCACCTGCCCCTGATCCTACACTTGGAATGATGTCCAATCCAACACATGAGAAGGATCTACAATATATCTCCTTAGAACCGAAACATGAAACACATCATGTATGCGAGACAAGCTGGGTGGCAATGCTAGACGATAGGCCAAAGGGCCTATACATTCCAAGATCTCAAAAGGACCAACGAATCTAGGAGCTAACTTATAACCTTTTCCATAACGGATAGGGCTCTTGTGTGGTTTGACACCAAAGAACACCTTCATGCCCACATCAAAGCTACGGTCGATCCTATGCTGGTCCGCATACTTCTTCTACCTGTCCAGTGCCTCTTGCAATCTCTACCTAATCAACACTACCTGTTGCTCCATGTCCTATAGAAGAGCTGGTCCAAGAGATACTCTATCCTCTAACCTATCCTAGCTAAGAGGTTTCCTACACTCTCTACCATACAAATCCTGAAAAGGGGCCATGCCTATAGAAATCTTGAAACTATTATTGTAGGAAAACTCCACTAAGTACATGTACTCCTCCCACTTAGACTGCTGATCCATCACGTACATCTTGAGCATATAATCTAAATTCTGATTCACTTGTTTGGTCTATCCATCTATCTCAGGGTGATATGTTGTGCTGAAGTTGATTCTCGTCCCAAGGACATACTACATGGTAGTCCAAAAGTTTGAAGTGTACAAGGGATCGCGGTCACAAATGATCTTCCACAGAATCCCGTGTAACCTAACAATCTCATCCAAATATACTCGTGCCACTTCTGTAGTTGTATAAGTGGTCTTCACCAGAGAAAAGTAGGCCAATTTTTTCAATTTATCAACCATGACCATAATGGCATTGTCGTGATATCTCGACATCGGTAGCCCAACAATGAAATCCATGGAAATGGTGTCCCACTTCCATTCTGGTATAGCATAAGGATAAAGAAGACCTGTTGGATGCTAATGCTTGGCCTTAACCTTCTGGCACTCTAAACACCAGAACATAAGCTGAGCCACATCTATGTAAATTCCTCTCTAGTGGTATAACTATCTCAAGGTAGCGTGCATATTCTTCACCCCGGGATGGGCTAAATAGGGTACACGATGTGCATCTACCAGGATGTCCTGCCTCAAGCCTCCATCTTTGGGAACATATATCTGACCTCTATGCTAGAGAAGACCATCTCCATCTAAGGAAAAACTATCAAAAGTCCCCTCAAGGGGTCTCTGTGACTCCATCTCTGCTCGTACTGCATTGTAGAATCTGTCAAGAGAAAGCTGCTGAAGAATCCTGCTCCGTAAATCTATGCTTAGTGAGGTGGCCATAACCACATGTCTCCACTTGCTGAGAGATTCTGCTACCACATTCTCCTTCCCCTTCACATGATCTATCTCCATGTCATACTCATAAAGCAACTCCATCAAACACCACTGATGAGTGTTGAGATTGGGCTACGTGAAGAGGTGGCAAAGACTCAAATGATCAGTCCTAAGTGTGAATATCTGTTCAAGAAGAAAACGTCTCCATCTAACCAAAGCATGCATAAATTCTGAAAGCTCAAGATCATGGGTTGGATAATTAAGCTCATGATCTTTGAGTTTGTGAGACTCACAAGCTTCTACTCTACCATCCTACATCAACGCACCTCCAAGTCCTGCCAACGAAGCATCTGTGTAAACAAAGAACTCACCCTCTGGATCTGTCATTACAAGAATGAGTGTTGTAGTGAGGTACTCCTTCAGTGTCCTGAAGGCATGCTCACATTTTTATGACCAAACAAACTTCTTTCCTTTCCTCTGAAGGGAAGTGATAGGGTGCACAATCTAAGAGAAGTCATGAAAAAATATCTGGCAATATCCTACTAATCCCATGAAGCTGCGCACCTTAGTCACTATAGTGGGTACTAGCCAATCCATAATGGCTCTAATCTTGGAAGGGTTGAATTTGATACCTTCCCCAGAAATGATATGGCCCAAATACTGCACCTCTATCTAAAAGAAAGCACACTTCTCCAAGCTCCTGTAAAGTTACTGCTCATGAAGACACTAAAGAACCTGGGGAAGGTGCCCCTCGTGCTCCTCAGGTGTACGTGAGTATATCAAAATGTCATCTAGGAAGATGAGCACAAAGAAATCTAAGAAGTTCCTAATACCCCATTCATCAAACTCATGAACACTGTAGGGGCATTCATCAAACCAAAAGGCACCACTGTGAACTCATAGTGCCCATATCTCATGCGGAAGGCGGTCTTATGAATGTCCACCTCCAAAATCCTGAACTGATGGTACCCTGACTTGAGATCAATCTTAGAGAACACTATGGATACCTTCATCTGATCAAACAAGTCATCAATATGAGGGAGAGGATAACGATTCTTGATCGTTACCTTATTCAACTGGTAGTAATCAATACACAACCACAAGGATCCATCCTTCTTCTTCACAAAGTTCGTTGGTGCACCCTAAGGGGATACATTAGGATGGATAAGGCCCTTATCTAAAAGGCCCTCAAGCTACAACTTGAGCTCACAAAGCTCTGGGGTAGTCATCTAATAAGGTGATCATGAGATAGGCTCTGCTCCAGGAACTAGATCTATATGAAAATCAATCTCACATGGGGGAGGTAACCTCGGTTGCTCCCCTGGAAATACATCGAAAAAATATCTCAAAATGGGATGATCATCTAGCGATGGTCCACTAGACTGATCCTTTGATCTGTCACTGACCGTAACAACATACATCTGACAACCCCATCGCACCCACCATTTAAGCTTCATAGTGGAGATGGTGGGAATGGAAACAAGTCTTCTGACCCCCAAGATCACCAAATCAACTCCTAAATCATCTATACAAGCTATAGTCTTGTGATAACAATCCATCCTGGCCCTATGTGTAGATAACCAATCCATACCCAAAATGACTCCATACGAGCCCAAAGGAAGAATACATATATCTGAGGTAGTGGTGATGTAACATCCCCATTTTATACCTTAGAACAAGTAAATTTTTATTTTTTTTTTGATAATTGCATCTTGGTTCTAAATACATAATTTAGAACTCACAAATCAAATAACCATTCATATAACAGACAACCATATGCAACTGTAATGACTCAGAGTACTTCCGATCTATTCATTCCATGACTCGGTAATCTACCGATCTATTCATGAGTAATAAGAGTTGGTGTTTTTAGTTAACACTTTACTCTTGCGGTTCTCTTCCCTACTCTGGGATTCAGAATGCTCTGTCCAAGGAACCTAACTGAATAATTGTTACTATTATTCATCGGCATCTCATCCCTTAGACTAGGTGAATTAGGACAACGCAATCAGCAGCTTGCGATACTTTGGCCAAAGATTTGAAACATACTGTTTATGTCTCGTATTCCTTAACGACATACTCATCAATTTGGAATACGCCCTTCACCCCATTCTTATGTTATATAGAATGTCCTACACTGACTACTGTCAGTCCTTCCTTTCACAACTTAATCACTCGGAGATAGATTAACAAGGTGATAATGTTATATGGATGCCCATGAGGATTAGGGATACGGTGACATACTGGTTTAACCCTGTAGTTAGACCAATGTGTCAAGATACCCTGAACCTCCTAGGCAGCCTTATAACCTGACCACATTCCTAATCGGTCCCTGAGTAACTAATCCGATCACAAGTGTAAATCTTAGCGATTAATACAAAGGGTGTCGCAATAAGTCACCTGCATTGTTGTAACTTCAAGAAGATCCTAATCTTCTCGGAGGTACAACCCTACAGTTGTCTTGTGCCGTCAACCTTTAAATCCAAAAGATCTACTTATTAATATGTGTTATGCACTTTGAGTATTAAATTACTTTTAAGACCTCCCCCATAGGTTAGCCTTCCCAAATCCCTGGATTCTTCGCCTTAAGACGACCTTTCTCAATAAAACCCATTACATGGTGGAGTTATTAAGGTCATGGTCTCATCAAGGAGTCATTAGAATATCCATGATTCTAAAACAACAGAATTGGACAATATCTCATAACCTTTACTTGAGATTGCCATCTGAACCCCATTTGATTTATTTCAGTTCTCTTAACTGAATTTATATCATACTTATTAGTATAAGGATATAAATGATTAAGAATCCAAATAAGTGATGTCCTGTCATAATCAAGACTAGGGATCAGTAATTTAATTCAGCTTGTTTAGCATTCTGCTTAGGTTCATTTTTAACCCATCTTTTAGAAAGACAATTATTTGAATTCAATATTGCTTTCACTAGAACAATAAGATCTGCTAAACACTCATATAAATTCAATCACATTTTCTTTAAGCTTTCATTGTCAATCACAAAAGCATCCAAATCACACAAAGATAACATTGCCATTCTGGTATAAAAACCGAAGAAGGTCAACTATCAGAAATAGAATACAACACATAAGTAACAACCACTTATTTCCATTCCTTTCAGAACTATACAATTACATTTTATGCAAGCAGCATACTTGTTACAATACTAACGGAAAAGAAACATCTTTCCACATTTAGTACACTTATAAATTCCAGCAGTAATTCATTATAAAACAAATTAAATAATCTGATCAGCCTGTCAGATCTGCATTGTTTTTACCTCTTACGGAAACCATCTGCAAAAATAGTCAACATGAGTCAGTTCAATGAACTGAGCATGATAAGCACTAACTCATAAAACAATTGCAATCCATCAATTGTTTTCATTAAACACCCTGTTTAAATGAGATCAATTTTCCAAACAAGTAAACATGATTCCACCGAAAAGATACAAGAACAATTCCAACTGTTAGGTAGATATAAACAAGTATTAGAATAATAGAAGAGAAAGAACCAAATCTTTCATACTTCCCTTTGCACAAGTTCACTACTGTACCGTCTACACATATGAGATGCATTCATCCAGTATGTATACGAACAAGTCCGTCAAACCACAAGAAGAATTACTGTCAATATAAAAATCGAACACAACAAGGCTTTACGACCCAAGTTCCAAATCAAGAACCTCTAGAATTGCGGTCAACAATAGACTACATTGCATTAGGCTATTGGGTGTTTCCCTAAGACTAAGCCAAGACAATCACACAAAATTTTTGAACATGCTCAGTCTCAGTCAGACAGGAGTAAACGGAAAAGAATATAGCAAATCTATTCTAACCTTGGCGCATGCAAGTCTAAAGTATGGTATTCGCGACTCATTTCAACAGAGCCAAAACACGAAATAATTTTCCATACTCAAGGAAATCAAACAATGACAAACGACAGTGTCCAAATATCAGGTTCAATAAGAGACATAAATACAGGTTACCTTCCAAGAATTCAAATGATTCCAAATAGTGGTAACAAGGCAAATAATTGCATATGATTCCAACTAAGCTCATCAACGGAGCATAATAAAAATTAGGCAAGCAAATTTAATTACTGATTTCAAAACAAGGAATCCAACTGCACCCTTGCCAATCTTTTACACAAATTTGCATAGACTGAAGACATAAAAAATATACCAAAAGAATCTGTACCACAAAATCTTTGCGACACGATGGTATTCTTACGAAATAACAGAGATCAAAATACATGTTATTCCCTTAAGTCGCTGGAACAACCATTTCCAATATTCATCTATTTTCAACCATGAATAGTGATTTAAACATATAAATCATTCAATAGACTCCACGGAGTCATTCTGATTAAAACGAATATGAATCTATATTTACATTGCATACTGTTAACGGGTTAGTATCCATAACCATGGAACCCAACAACAGTATAAGATAAAATAGTTAAAGAATCAATCTATGCCAATTAAGGTAAGCATTCGACAAAAACCAAGTGTAAGCAATTCAAATACCGATTTTCATAACAAAGAATTCAACTGAACCTCGTCAAAATTCTCGAACAAGCTTACACCTAAGGAGACATAAATGTAAACCTTGGGAATCAGTACTAAATTCCATTACAAATAACAGAGGTTGCATGACCTGTTACTCCTACAAGATTCCAACGGAATTCAAGTTAACAAAACTCAAGGAGGTATCTATATCCTCAGCAGTGGATCATAGTATACGATTTTTTCAGAGGACTCCACCGAGCCGTTCTAATATAATACACATATCCAACATTCAAATATAAATATGTATAACTTCCTCAGTGATCCATTTATACAAATCATTCACTAAACTCTACAGAGTCGTTCCAATATATAATATACATACATCCATAATGCATTCTGTAACGGTTAAATCTCGTTACCCCAATGAAAAAGGAAACAATTCCAAAAGAGTTGCAATAAGATACTGTCACATCGAAAGATGTTATTCACAAACAACCTTCAAGACAGAAATGAATCCCAACAGTATCAATAACTACCATCAACAAACCCACGAAAGAGCTTACAAAGATTCCAAAACACTGAACAATCAAACAGGTACATCAGTATCCTTCCCCACTGTTTCCACAACAAAATTGACAACCAAAAAAAATTGACAAACATAACAATGGTCTATACCCATTACAGGAACGATTAATGGGCTCACGCCGAACAGGCCGAGCATTCACACATTTCATATGTTTCACATATTTAAGCCAGAATGCAAACACAAAGAAATAATGCCACAGTTCGAATTTAATAAACACCCATCAAAGGATAAATGAAAATTCAAACCAGAAGAGATACTGTACCAAGAAAATCACACAAGACATCCATAGATAAACATCTAATTCCTTAAATCATTTGAACAGAGTTGTTCTAATGAAATCACTTGAAAGACAGCAAGATTTTTAAAGGTTAGGGCCTAACATGCCTGGATTTTTGCTCAAATTTCCGAAGCAGACCACTGGAAGAGCTCGGGCTTCCTTTTCCTTTTCCAAGTTAGAGCGATCAACAAAATTTTGCTATCTCCATGGCATATATATTCTCCTTGCCAGAGAAAAGAGCTAGATACCCTCATACTCACCATGCAACTTCAAGAAGACTGGAGCGAAGAACCAGTGAACAGGCAGAGAGAAACCTAAAATTCGCGACAAGCCAAACAAACCAACAAACTTCCTATTTGCATGCCTTCTCGTGAGTTCCGAGCTCATCTACCGAGAACATTGAATGCATTTACACCAACTTTCCCGCTCAAACTCCACTGCCACCGACCGCTAGAATTGGCGACAGTCAAATAAAATCCCAAGTCCATTTCCAGTTTTGGCGAATTGCCACGTCGGCACAAGTTAGCCATTCCCAAAACCTCCGCCAAGACCTGTCCTTCATCCTTATCCCATGCATTTAATAACATAGAAAACGCCACCCATGGTTCGCACCCCTCCATAGGCCCCTTTACATTCTTGATCATAGTTAGGTTAGTATCTTAGGTTAGAATTTAGGATAATACATATTCTAACCATATTACACATAGATACTAACTTAGGACATTAACACTTAGCCTAGGTCTAGGTTAGATTAACACTAATCTAACCCCTAGGTTAGGTTTAGTCTTAAGTTACTAATCATTAATAATTCCAGTTAGGTCTACATTCTGTACACTCAGAAAAAGACCTACATCATGCCTTCTTGAATAGGGTTAACTCCTGTTCTGACTTAGGCTACAGATTTATATGAAACCGAATTATTACCTGGTCCACGATCGAGACCTTCCAGATATACTTCGATATCGGGAACCAATCCATTTTACATGATCAGCCTGAGTCATACTCCTGACTAGCTTATTCAATGCTTCTAGACCTTGTAACTTGTTCAAGGTCGGTGATTTTAATTCATCACGAACAAACTTAAAGCAATACTTGGATCAATTCCACTGATCCAAGACTAGGTATTATAGATGGATAACTCTATAATTTATTCCGAGATCGTATTAAACTCAGATACAAAATAAAATAGATAAAAGAGTCTAATCATATTCTGACTCAGTCAAGATCTGCAATCTGTAAAGAAATTACAGTACATATCAAGCATGATTTCTAAATCGAGGAACACATCCTTTTACAAGAAATCACATATCAACACTTGTATACTCAGGAGAAAGTAACAACAGTTCAGGGTGTTACAGGTGAAAGGTCCCAAATCTACAACACACTCCTTAACCAAGGAGTCTACAGAGATCTTGGCTCCTGAAGCCATCTCAATGTCCCAACAATGACCCTACCTAACAACCACCAGCCTGCATCGCTCTAATAATGACGGTGCTATAAAAGAATCAGAAGAATCAGATTCAAACAATACATATGTAGGAATACCACCAATGCTACCTGTAGTCTAAATGACTGTGCTTTGATGCTTTTCCTGGTGTTTCAAAACCACTACATAAATCCTTTGGCTACGTCCCATGTCACCAATAGTTAGCTCTGAAATATGTTCCTTACCCTTATTATGGTTTTGAGGGCAATCGCTCCAAAAATGTCCCGCAACTCCACATCCAAAGTAACCACCTGATCCACTCCAAGGAGTAACACCTCAAGTAGGTTCCCTGGAAATATATGGTGTGGATCCTAATGATCTAGCTATGGTTTGATGAGGTCTCTACTGGCGAGATCCCATTGAATGAGCTCTAGGTCCACCCTGTGTCCTGATGGGACCCCTAGGAGGAGGCCCCATACTCTGATCTCTCTATGCATCAGCTCTCTGTGGAGGTCTGTGAGGTGGGCATGACTATGCTACTATGGCCTAACGGATGAATGTGCTGTACTCTAGCCACCACAAGGAAGAGGTACTGAACCTCTCAAACTACCATCCTGCATCTGCTGTATGTAGGTCTAAACTTGGTCTCTAGCCTGCTGGGTCTTACCCCAAGTCTCCTCTGCAATATAGGCCTTCTCAATGGCCTCAGCTAATGTCTGTGGAAAGTGAATTCAAACTAAACCTCCAATATCAAAATTCAAGCCCTTGATGAGCCTATGAATACACACCTACTCATCCTACATATACTCTACATACTAGAGTAGATCTAGAAATCTACTCTCATACTCTGCCACTGAAAGAGAAGCCTGTTAGAGGTCATGAAACTCATCAATCCTCTGTTGGATGAACCTCCGTTATAAATATCTACTCCTAAATCTCTCCTCAAATATCTCCCAAGTCACTATCTCTGAATCTACATGGAGCTTATGCTTCTCTATCCTCCACCACACTCCTACCCCATCCCTCAGTGGACGGATCACATCATTAGCTTTCTTGTTGTTAGAATAAGGACAAAGGTTGAAGCAACCACTCAAGCGCACTAACCAAGCCTCTACCTAAAATCCACCCATATCACCCTAGTAATGTGAGGGCCAAAGCTTCAGGATCTCCTTGATGTGATCCGCTACTATGGTCTGTCGGCCTCTAGGTCTCTCAGTACGCTCATCCCTAAGCTTAGAGCTTTGAGACCTCTCTCTATGCTTTGGAACTCTGTCACCCTGTCTCTTAGGTGGTGAATCTACTCAAGATGACTCTGCATGGTAGTTCTCTCCTCTAAGCTCCTTACTAAGTCTAGGAGATACTTGACCCTAGATGGAAGGAGCTCTGTCATGACTAGCTTACTGTCCACCTAATCCTCCGCGTAGAGCGGCATTGACATCCTAAAGGGTCTGTAGAATCTGTGGCAGAATGGCTGTTACACCCTGATCCGGTGGTGGTGGAGGTGGTGGTGGTGAGTTTGAGTCTCTGTGAAGGTTCCTCTTAATTTGTTTGAGCCTCTTGCACAGACCAAAGTGAGAGTTAGTTCATTTTGCTAAGTTTACAAAACTTCCATGTTTACTAAAACATACAAACTCTAGCTAATTTTTTTTCTAGATTTATAAGTGTACTAGGTTTAAGTTTTCATGTCTCAAGTTTTCTACTGTACCCAATGGTCTAAGCCTTTGAACCACTAATCTGATACCAAACTGTAGTGCCTGATTAAAAAACCACTTGAGACCCAAGAAACAACCTAGGGATTAGCTAGAAAAAATTATGGGATAATTTTGTTTTTTTTTTTTTTTTTTAGATTAGAAGTGTCTAAAACCATGTTGTAAGACATTAGTTTTCCCTAACAGGTTCTAGAACAAGACCAATGTACTACAACATATGTTTTTCATCATTAACTAACATCAAGTTCACAAGGTTCAAACTTTAGGGTTAGATGTTTTAGTTAGGTTTAGGGAGTAATTTACCCCCATACCCACTCTCTAGCAGGCTCTGAGTTTCAACTATATTTTACTCATACTTAACACTTCCAAAATTTCCCTAAATCATTTCCATTAGATAGGAAATTTTCTCACCTTTTTGGTGATATACAGAAGTCCTCCTAACTCCTTACATAACTCAAGATACGAGCGGGCAGAGTTTTTAGGTCAAATTTTCCCCTAAGGGGACACATGTCATGTAGGGGTGAAATCACCTTTGGTGGGTTGGCGGGTTGCGGGGTGGCTTAGGGAATTTTTTGCATCACATGGATCAAAGGAATACGTTCTTTCATGCCTGCTTGGTTCCCTGGAGGTCACATGTTGGGTGCTAGTGCAAAGCGGGAGAGGGGGAGGGAAGGGTAGACTGGTGAGAGGATTTTATGTAATTACACCGATAGAGGAAAAAAATGAAGAAGGGGACATGCAGGTGTGCACACCTACAGAAGAAGAAAATCCCGAGGTGGGAGCAATGATGCAGGGCCATAGGGAATTTTGTAAAAAAATTCTCAAGGCAAAAACTCAAACGAACAAAGGGGTCCTCCCTCTCCGCTACCACCCCCAAGGTGCCACGAGGAACCTTCTCATTGGCTACAGGACGGTGGGGTAAAAATGAAAAATTTTTCCCCAAAATTTTCAATGGGTCAAGGGTTGAAAAGAAACTGTACCTCCACCATAGCTCCAAGAGGACATGTGGTGCCCTCTGATTGGCTACGGGCAGGAAGGGATGTTGGGAAAAATTGTAAATTTTTCCCAAGATCCAAAAACCTAAAAAGTTTAAATTCAAAAAGGGTCCTCCCCTCCACTATGCCACGTGTCAGCATTTGATTGGTTGCGGTCCGGCGGGGATTCGGGGAAAAATAGGAAAATTTTTTGCAAGGTAAAATTTTCAAAAATATAAGTTTAAAAACTCTAGTCTGACCCTTCGATGTGCCATGTGGTAGCATGTGATTGGCTGTGGAATGGAGGGGGCTGCAAAATTTTTTGTGGAAATTTTTCCAAAGTCAAAAATTATAGTTAACAGTTAGACTTATATTTTTTTTTGGAATGCCAAATTGGAGTAAAACTTCAAATGGCCATAAATCTTGATAAGAAGCATAGAATTTGGAAAATGAGGACTTTCTATAAAGCTCTCAAAGACATCTTTACATAAGAGTCACCAATTTTGAAATTTGATGAAGTTGAAGTGGTCAATTTGATGAAAAAATCTGCAGGGTTTTGTAAAGCAAACTGGTAAACTTTAACTTATAAAATTTCAATCAATTTTGAATTCTTACTTTCTCAACATGTCAATCAGACATGGAGACTTATTCTTGGATGGATTTAAGAGTGGTTTCAAGGTTCAATTTATTTGATTGAGTTGCAATTGATAATTTTTCATCTTTTGACAGCAAAAATGACTGTGTAAGTTCAATTTTAATTTTTATAAAGTTCTCAAGGATCTTTCTTAAGTTTTATTGTCAAAATGAGTTCCTTAGGACTTGCTACATCTAAATTTTAATGTTTCATTTCTTATTACTTGGTGCAAGTTTGAACTCCCTCATTTCTTTGTTAAAATTTGATTGCCAAACATAGAAAATAAAAAAAGATCAAACATTAAAGGTTATTTTAAATTTTTCCATCCTCCAAGCATGAGAATTCATTTCCTTTCTAGTCTAATGCATTCAATTGATTCAGTCAACCATTCAATAGCAACCATACAAATCCTGATTTCAAAATTCAACTCATTTCAAGAGAATAAAACACTATATTTTTCCCTCATATGCATTCTTCATTCCAACAGAGATTTGATTCACAAAAACAATTCATTTCCAACACAATCATGCAAGTATGATAAGGTAGAACATTCCTTTATTGATTTCCAACAAAAACTTTACAATTTATCTCTTTTCCATTTGTTTTCTAAATACAAAATGTAATGCATGTAACATACTTTCACATTTCCTTTCAAAACAGAGAGTAGAATATAACTTCTTTCCATTTCACATTCCAATTTCAATCTTCCATTATCATTACAAATATCTTGACTTTACAAATTGGTATACAATTCTTCCTCTCCAAAGTGGGAAGGATTACAATGAACTTGCTCAAAGAAGTGACTATCAAACTATGTATACCTCTTGCTCAAAAATAGTAGCATGCTAGTTTGTTCATCTTTTCATCATGATCATAACAAGGAAGGGGGAAAGGAAACACTCTCCATCCAACCAAGATGTCCAATGAGATGGAAGAATACATTCTTCCTCATTGGCCCTTGAGCCCCCAACCACATTGAAATAAGAGATGCAATACAACACATTTAAAAAAAGGATTCCACAACAAACATTGAATATTTTCACATTCAAAACACATTTCAAGCAGAATGTAGTTCACAACTACATTAAAAAGTGCAATCAAATCTGAGGCTTCATCAAGCAAGCCAACAAGAACAAGGAACTATGGGGAAACTATTTATGCCTCCCAATTTGGAATTGGGAATCCACCTAATATCATCCGCCAATATATCATATCATATACCCATAAACCTTATGCATCTCAACCCCTCCTTATTCCCCCCCAAGAGTAAGAAATGCAAGCTATTTCTTTTCCATGGTGGATCCCAATCCCAAACTCCCTCCATAATAAAAATGATGCCATTGGCATTCCCTTATGCCCCCCCTTTTGAAATCCCCATATCATTCTCCTACACCATGTCCTAAGTAGTCTACCCAACCAGCCAATACACACATAACAGTATTCACCATTTCCATTCAAGTATGCAAGAGAAAGAAGCATTTTAAAAAAGGCTCAAGTTCCTATCTCTGCCTAATGTAGTTTGTTCCAAGATCAATGAGATTCCCAATGCCAAAATTTAGTCCAAAATAAACAACACATCCAGCATGCAAATGACTCCAAACTCATTTCACAAGCAAGGCTCTAAAACAACAAGAAAAATTCACACCAAGAGGAATAAGCAAAGTTTCAACAACCACAAACAAGCAAGGAGTTTGAATTTTAAAGGAGAGGGAAGAGAAGGGGATGATGTGCATCCATGTGGGATGCCACATAACTCTTCCTCAACCCCAAGATCAAAGTCAACATCATTCACCTAAACATAGTAAATAAAATGACAAATCGACTTACACACTCGAAAATAACCCATACCCCAAAAGGACTGAATTTACAACATGTAAGAGAAGTGCAATTAAAACTTACAATTAGTCATTTCAAAATGCATTAAAAAGATCTAAATTTAACCTCCAAACCATAGGTATGGTTGGTGAATAATTTTAAGTGGTGCGGGACAAGTTTAACTTGTCCCACAAGCCTCCAAATATAGCCCACAAGGACAAAATTCAGGCTTCCCAAGAGGATGAAGTGTTTCAAACTCCAAACCTATCTTACATATTTCTTACACATTCTTACAACCTTTCTTACACACTCTTACAACATTACATTTAAGGGTGATAACTTCATTAATTACATTCTTATGACATATTGATTTATTTATTTTGACACATGATTATCCACAACATTAACACAACATAAACATAACTAATGAAAAGGGTAACACATCAAAAAGTAAACACATGAAAACCTTTATAAAGAAACCACATTAATAAATTACACAAACCCAGGGTCACATTTAATGGAAATCCCCGCAAGGGAATCCCCTAACATAGCACAACACACACACACACACACAAAACAATTACCATGGTGACCTTGTTGAATTCACCTAGAATTTCAATATGGTTAGTCCTCCAATCCCCCAACATTGTTGTGATATTTTAACCCACAAAAAATTAAATACTGCCTTCGGCCTCATGACCATATCAGAACATCCAAAATGATATAACAACATCTCAAGATCATCTAAACATATGAATCACAACAACATCAAGAATTCAACATTATCATTTTCATTTAATTAATCCACTATATCATCATCAATAATCTTCTCTACTATGTCTACTCACAATATCCAATGTCACATGTCCAAATTAACATCTATAATATGTCCATGTTAAATAGTATATCATCATCCACATATAAAAAAAATGTCTCAAGTATTCATCATACATAATAACTTAATCTAGATCAATAATAATCCCTGATCTAACATCTAACCATAATAGTGTCCATAATAAGATCAACAATATCAAGATCAGTATCTAAATGTGTCAAAGGGAAGTGGGCACTACATCCCCCTCCCCTTAGACTCAACTTCCTCCTGGAATTCATTGGAACAAATGTGGAAACTTACACTCGTGATACTGTGGCATCCTCCCAAGTGGATGCAGTCTCGTTGTATCTATCCCACTACACCCGTACCTGATCAATCTCTCGACCTCGAAGGCCCAGGGTCCTGTGATCTATGATATAGATGGGCTCCACCATCACATACCCCTGATCCTGCACCTGCAATGATGTCCAATATAATACATGAGAAGGATCTGCAATATATCTCATAAGAACTAAAACATGAAACACATCATGGACGCGAGACAAGTTAGGTGGCAACGCTAGATGGTAGGCCAAAGGACCTATACACTCCAAGATCTCAAAACGACCAATGAATCTAGGAGATAACTTAGAACCTTTTCCATAATGGATAGGGCTCTTGTGTGGTCTGACACGAAGGAAAACCTTCATGCCCACATCAAAGCTATGGTCCATCCTATGCTGGTCCGCATACTTCTTCTTCCTATCATGTGCCTCCTCTAATCTCTTCCTGATCAACACTACTTACTGCTCCATGTCCTGTAGAAGATCTAGTTCAAGAGATACTCCATCCTCTAACCTGTCCCAGCTAAAAGGTGTCCTGCACTCTCTACCATACAAAGCTTGAAAAGGGGCCATGCCTATAGAACTCTCAAAACTATTATTGTAAGCAAACTCCACTAAGTATAGGTACTCCTTCCACTTAGAATTTTGATCCATCATATATATTCTGAGCATATCCTCTAAAATCTGATTCACTCACCTCAGTTTTTCCATCTTTCTCAGGGTGATATGTTGTGCTGAAGTTGATCCTCATCCCGAGGACATACTGCATGGTAGTCCAAAAGTTTGAAGTGTACAAGGGATCATGGTCACAAATGATCTTCCCTAGAATCCCGTGGAACCTAACAATCTCATCCAAAATATACCCATGCCACTTCTCTAGCTGTATAAGTTGTGTTCATTGAAGAAAAGTGAGCCACTTTTGTCAATTTATCAACCGTTACCATAATGGTGTTGTGGTGATATATTGACATCGGTAGCCCAACAATGAAATCCATGGAAATGGTGTCCCACTTCCATTCTGGTATATCATGAGGATAAAGAAGACCTATTTGATGTTGATGCTCGGCCTTAACTGTATAACACTCTAAACACCGTGAAACAAAATAAGCAATGTCTATGCGAATTTCTCACTAGTGGTATAACTGTCTCAAGGTAGCATGCATCATCTTCACCCCAGGATGGGATGAATAGGGTGCATGATGTGCCTCTACTAGGATGTCCTACCTCAAGCCTCCATCTCTAGGAACATATATCTAGCCTCTGTGCTAGAGAAGACAATTTACCTCTACAGAAAAACCATCAAACTTCCCCTCAAGGGGTCTCTGTGACTCAATATTTTCTTGTATTGTAATGTAGAAGCTATCAAGAGGAAGCTTCTAAAGAATATTTCTCTGTAAATCTATGCCCACTGAGGTGGCCATAGCCATATGTCTCCTGCTTGCTGAGAGATTCTACTACCCACATTCTCCTTCCCCTTCACATGCTCTATCTCCATGTTGTACTCACAAAAAAACTCCATCTGATGCCGCTGATGAGAATTGAGATTGGGCTGCATGAAGAGGTGGTAAAGACTCAAATGATTAGTCCTAAGTGTGAATCTCCATCTAAGAAGAAAATGTCTCCATCTAACCAAAGCATGCATAATTTCTGTAAGCTCAAGATCATGGGTTAGATAATTAATCTTGTGATCTTTGAGTTTGCAGGATTCAAAAGCTACTACTCTACCATCCTGCATCAACACACCTCAAATTCCTGCCAATGAAGCATTTTTCTAAACAAAGAACTCACCCTGTGGATCTGAAACTGCAAGAATGGGTGTTGTAGTGAGGCACTGCTTCAGTGTCCTAAAGGCATGCTCATATCTGTCTGACCAAATAAACTTATTTCCTTTCCTCTGAAGGGAAGTGATAGGGTGCACAATCTGAGAGAATTCCTAAAAAATCTCCAGTAGTATCCTGCTAATCCCAAGAAGCTGTGCACATCGGTCATTATCATGGGTGCATGCCAATTTATAATGGCTCTAATCTTGGAAGGGTCGACTGTGATACCTTCCCCAGAAATGATATGGCCCAAATACTGCACCTCTATTTGAAAGAAATCACACTTCTCAAAGTTCCCGTAAAGCTACTACTCATGAAGACACTGAAGAACCTGGTGAAGGTGCCCCTTGTGCTCCTCATGTGTACATGAGTATATCAAAATTTCATATAGGAATACAAGCACGAAACAAAATAAGAAGGTCCTAAATACCCCATTCATCAAACTCGTGAACACTGCAGGGGAATTCATCAAACCAAAAGGCACCACTGTGAACTCATAGTGCCCATATCTCATGCGGAAGGTAGTCTTATAAATGTCCACCTCCAAAATCCTCAAATGATGGTACCCTAACTTGAGATCAATCTTAGCAAACACTGTGGCTACTTTCATATGATCAAACAAGTCATCGATACGAGGGAGAGGATAATGATTCTTGATCATTACCTTGTTCAACTGGTAGTAATTAATACACAACCGTAAGGATCCATCCTTCTTCTTCACAAAGATCACCGATGCACCCCAAGGGGATACACTAGGATGGATAAGGTCCTTATCCAAAAGTCCCTCAAGCTACTACTTGAGCTCACAGAGCTCGGGGGTTGTCATCCTATAAGGTGCTCGTGAGATAGGCTCTGCTCCAGGAACTAGATATATATGAAAATTCAATCTGACATGGGGGTGGTAACCCCGGGGGTAGCTCCCCTAGAAATACATCAAAAAAATATCTCAAAATGGGATGATCATCTAGCAATGGTCCACTAGACCCATCCTCTAATCTGTCACTGACCGTAATAGCATACATCTGACAACCCCGTCGCACACACACCGCTTAAGCTTCATAGCGGAGATGGTGTGAATGGAAATGGGTTTTCTGACCCCTAAGATCACTGACTTAACTCCTAAATCATCTGCACAAGCTATAGTCTTGTGATAACAATCCATCCTGGCCCTGTGTGAAGATAACCAATCCATACCAAAAATGACTCCATACGAGTCCAAAGGAAGAATATAGAGATATGAGGAAGTGGTGAAAGGTCCCAAATCTACAACACACTCCTTAACCAATGAGTCTATAGAGATCTTAGCCTCCTGAAGCCATCTCAACATCCCAATAATGACCCTACCTAACAACCACTAGCCTACATCACTCTACTAAAGATGGTGCAATAAAAGAATCAGAAGAACTAGAGTCAAACAATATAGAGGTAGGAATACCACCAATGCTACATGTGGTCTCAATGACTATGCTCTGATGCTCTACCTAGTGGTTCTCAACCACTGCATAAATCATGTGGCTACGTCCCATGTCACCAATAGTCAACTATGAAAATTGTGCCTTACCATTTTTAGGGTTCTTAGGGAAATCTCTCCAAAAATGTCTAGCAACTCCACATCTAAAGTAACCACCTGATTCTCTCCAAGGAGTAGCACCACCAACAGGTTCCCTGTAAATCTATGGCATGGATCCTGATGATTCGGTTGTAGTCTACTGAGGTCTCTACTGATGAGCTCCTGCTGACTGAGCTTTAGGTCCACCCTGTGTTTTGATGGGGACCCCTAGGAGGAGGCCCCATACTCTGACCTCTCTTTACATAAGCTCTTTGTGGAGGTCAGTGAGGTGGTCAGGACTGCTGCTATTGATGTGGCCTAAAGGATGACTATGTTGTACCCTAAAAACCATGAGGAAGAGGTATTAAACCTCTCAATATACCATCTTGCATCTATTGTATGTGGGTCCAGACACAGTTTCTATCTTGTTGGGTCTTTCCCTGAGTTTCCTCTGTAATATAGGCCTTATCGACGGCCTCAGCTAATGTCTGTGGATAGTGAATCCACACTACACCTAAAATATCCAAATTTAGGCCCCGAATGAACCTGTGAATCAACACTTGCTCATCCTGCATATACTCTACATACTGGAGTAGATCTAGAAATCTACTCTCATACTCTGCCACTGAAAGAGAAGCCTATCAGAGGTCATGGAACTCGTCAATCCTTTACTGGATGAACCTCCATGATAAATACCTACTCTTGAATCTCTCCTCGAATAGCTCCCAAGTCAATGTCTCTGAATGGAAATGGAGCTTATACTCCTTTGTCCTCCACCAGACTCCTGCTCCATCCCTAGTAGATGGATCGCAATACGAGCTTTCATGTTGCTAGAAAAAGGACAAAGCTTAAAGCAACTACTTAGGCTCACTAGCCAGGCCTCTGCCTGAAATCCACCCATATCACTTGAGTAATGTGAGGGCCAAAGCTTTAGGATATCCCTGATGTGATCCACTATCGTGGTCTGTCGGCCTCTAGGTCTCTCAGTATGCTCATCCCTAAGCTTAGGGCTTTGAGACCTCTCTCTATGCTCTGGAAATTTGTCACCCCATCTCCTAGGTGGTGAATCTACTCAGTATGACTCCGCATGGGAGTTCTCTCCTCTATGCTCCTCACTAAGTTGAGGAGATACCTGACCCTCGATGGAAGGAGCTCTATCATGACTAGCTTCCTGTCCTCCACCTAATTCTCTATGTAGAGTAGCATTGACATCCTGAAGGGTCTGTAGAATCTAACGAAAAATGATTGTTGAACCTTGATCTGGTTGTGGTGGTGGTGAGCTTGAATCTCTGTGAAGGTTCCTCTCACTTTTTCTGAGCCTCATGCATAGACCAAAGTGAGAGTTAGTTCATTTTTCTAAGTTTACACAACTTCCATGTTTACTAAAACATACAAACTCTAGCTAAGTTGTTTTCTATATTTACAAGTGTACTAGGTTTAATTTTTCTTGTCTCAAGTTTTCTAGTGTGTCCAATGGTCCAAGCATTTGAACCACTACTCTGATACCAAATTTTAGTGTCCAATTAAACAACCACCTGAGACCCAAGAAACAACCTAGGGATTAGCTAGAAAAAATTATGCGATAATTTTTTTAATTTTTAATTTTAGATTAGAAGTGTCTACAACCAAGTTGCAATACATCAATTTTCCCTAATAGGTTCTGGAACAAGACCAATGTACTACAACATATGTTTTCCTTCATTAACTAACATCAATTTCACAAGGTTCAAATTTTAGGGTTAGATGTTTCAGTTAGGTTCAAGGAGTAATTTACTCCCATACCCACTCACTAGTAGGATCTGATTTTCAACTATATTTTTCTCATACTTAACACTTCAAAAATTTTCCTAAATAATTCCCATTGAATAGGAAATTTTCTCACCTTTCCGATGATATAAAGAAGTCCTCCTAACTCCTTACAGAACTCAAGATATGAGCAGGCAGAGTTTTTATGTTAAATTTTCCCCTAGGGGGACACGTGTCATGCAGGGGTGAAATCCCCTTTGGTGGGTTGGCAGGTCACAGGGTGGCTTGGGGAATTTTTCCCATCATGTGAAACAAAGGCATAAGTTCTTTTGCACCTCCACGGGTCCCTGATAGACACGTGTCAAGTCCTGACGCAAACCAGGAGAGGAGGATCGAAGGGCAGTGTGGTAGGAGGATTTTGTGCAATTACACCGATGGAGGACAAAAAGGAAGAAGGGGACATGTGGGTGCGCACACCCGCGGAAGAATAAAAGCCTGAGGTGGGAGTGATGATGTAGGGTCATAGGGAATTTTGTAAAAATTTTCCCAATGCCAAAACTCAAATGAACAAAGGGGTCCTCCCTCTCTGTTACCACCACAAGGTGCCACGTGGCACCTTCTCATTGGCTGTGGGCTAACGGGCAAAAAAAGGGTCAAGGGTTGAAAAGAAACCATGCCTCCGCCATAGTTCCAAGAGGACACATGGTGCCCTCTGATTGGCTGTAGGCAGGTGGGGATGCTGGGAAAAATTGGAAATTTTTCCCAAGGTTCAAGAACCTAAAAAGTTTAAATTCAAAAAGGGTCCACCCTTCCACCATGCCACATGTCATCATCTGATTGGTTGCAGGCTGACAGGGATGCGGGGAAAAATTGGAAATTTTTTTGCAAGGTAAAATTTTCAAAAATATAAGTTTAAAACTCTAGTCCACCCCTTCGATGTGCCACGTGGAAGCATGTGATTGGATATGAAATGGAGGGGGCCATAGAATTTTTGTGGAAATTTTTCCAAAGTCAAAAATTATAGTTAACAGTTAGATTTTTTTTTTTTTGGAAGGCCAAATTGGAGTAAAACTTCAAATAACCATAACTTTTGATAGGAAGCTCAGAGTTGGAAAAACGAGAACTTTCTGGAAATCTCTCGAAGCCCACTTTACGCAAGATTCATCAATTTTAAAATTTGATGAATTTTAAGTTGTCAATTTGATGAAAATAATCTGCAGGGTTTTGTAAAGCAAACTGGTAAACTTTAACTTATAAAATTTTGTTCAATTTTGAATTCTTACTTTCTCAACATGTCAATCATACATGGAGACTTATTCTTGAATGGATTTAAGAGAGGTTTCAAGGTTAAATTTATTTGATTGAGTTTCAATTGATAATTTTCCATCTTTTGACAACAAAACGACTATATAAGTTCAATTTTAATTTTTACAAAGTTCTCAAGGCTCTTTATTAATTTTTATTGTTAAAATGAGTTCCTTAGGATTTTCTACATCTAAATTTTAATGTTTCATTTCTTATTACTTTGTGCAAGTTTGAATTGCTCATTTCTTTGTTAAATTTTGATTGCTAGACATAGAAAATAAAACAGAGATCAAACATTAAAGGTTCTTTAACATTTTTCCATCTTCCAAGGGTGAAAATTCATTTCCTTTCTAGTCTAATGCATTCAATTGATTCAGTCAACCATTCAATAACAACCATACAAAGCATTATTTCCAAATTCAATAATTTCAAGAGAATAAAACACTATCTTTTTCCTTCATACACATTCTTCATTCCAACAGAGATTTGATTCATAACAACAATTCAATTCCAACACAACATGCAAGTATGAGAAGGTAGAACATTTCTTTATTGATTTCCAACAAAAACTTTACAATTTATCTCTTTTCCATTTGATTTCTAAATACAAAATGAAATGCATGTAACATCCTTTCACATTTCCTTTCAAAACAGAGAGTAGAATATAACTTCTTTCCATTTCACATTCCAATTTCAATCTTCCATTATCATTACAAATATCTTGACATTACAAATTGGTATATAATTCATCCACTCCAAAGTGGGAAGGATTACAATGAAATTTCTCAAAGAAGTGACTATCAAACTGTGTATTCCTCTTGCTCAAAAATAACATCATGCTAGTTATTTCATCTTTTCATCTTGATCACAACAAGGAAGGGGGAAAGGAAACGCTCTCCACCCAACCAAGACATCCAATCAGAAGGGAGAATACATCCTTCCTCATTGGCCCATGAGCCCCAACTATCTTGAAATAAGAGATGCAATACAACACATGACAACAAAGGATTCCACAACAAACATGCAACATTTTCACATTCAAAACACATTTCAAGTAGAATGTAGTTCACAACTACATTAAAAAGTGCAATCAAAACTGAGGTTTCATCAAGAAAGCCAACAAGAGCAATGAACTATGGGGAAATTAATTATGCCTCCCAATTTGGAATTGGGCATCCACCTAATATCATCCACAAATATAACATATCATATCCGATAAACCTTATGCCACCCAAGACCTCCTTATGCCCCCCCAAAGTTTCTCCCTTATGTCCCCACAAGAGTAAGAAATGCAAGCTATTTATTTTCAATGGTGGATCCCAATCCCAAACTCCCTCCACAATAAAAATGATGCCATTGGCATTCCCTTATGCCACCCCATTTGAAACCCTCATAGCAGTCTACCCGACTAACCAACACACACATAACAGTATTCACCATTTCCATTCAAGCATACAAGAGAAAGAAGCATTTTAAAAAGGCTCAAGTTCCTACCTCTCCATAATGGAGTTTGTTCCAAGATCAACCAACTTACCAATGCCAAAATTTAGTACAAAATCAGCAACACACCAGCATGCAAATGACTCCAGACTCCTTTCACAAGCAAGGCTCCAAAACAACAATAAAAATTCGCCCCAAGAGGAATAAACAAAGTTACAACAACCACAAAGAATCAAGGAGTTTGAATTTTAAAGGAGAGGGAAGATAAGGGGATGATGTGGATCCATGTTGGATGCCACATCACTCTTCCTCAACCCAAAGATTAAAGTAAACATCATGCACCTAAACATAGTAAATAAAATGACAAATTGACTTACACACTCCAAAATAACCCATACCCCAAAAGGACTGAATTTACAACATGTAAGAGAAGTGCAATCAAAACTTATAATTATTCATTTCAAAATGCATTAAAAAGGTATAAATTTAACCTCCAAACCATAGGTATGGTTGGTGAGTAATTTTAAGAGGTGTGGGACAAGTTTAACTTGTCAAACAAGCCTCCAAATATAGCCCCCAAGGACAAATTTGGATTTCCCAAGAGGCTGAAGTGTTTCACACTCCAAACCTATCTTACATATTTATTACACATTCTTACAACCTTTCTTACACACTCTTACAACATTACATTTAAGGGAAACAACTTCTTTAATTACATTCTTATGACATATTGATTTATTTATTTTAACACATGATTATCCACAACATTAACACAACATAAAAATAACTAGTGAAAAGGGTACCACATCACAAAATAAACACATGCAAACCTTAATAAAGAAACCACACTAATAAATTACACAAACCCATGGTCACATATAATGGGAATCCCCCCCATGGGAATCCCTAACATAGCACAACACACACAAACACTCAAAACAGTTTCCATGGTGACCTTGTTGAATTCATCCAAAATTCTAATATGGTTAGTCTCCAGCCCCCGACATTGGTGTGATATTTTAACCTGCAAAACAAAAAAACCTCCTTCGGCATCGTGGCTATATCAGAACATCCAAAATGATATAACAACATCTCAAGATCATCTAAACATATGAATCACAACAACATCAAAAATTCAACATTATATTTTTCAATTAATTAATCCACTATATCATCATCAATAATCTTCCATACTAGGTCTACTCATAATGTCCAATGTCAAATTTCCAAATCAACATCTATAATATGTCCATGTCAAATAGTATATCATTTATCCACATATAAAAAAAATGTCTCTAGTAATCATCATGCATGTAACTGAATCCATTTCAATAATAATCCGTGATCTAACATCTAACCATCATACTAAAATGAAACATAATAGTGTTCATAATAAGATCAACAGTATCAAGACAAGTATCTAAAAGTGTCAAAGGGAAGTGGGCACTACACTAACCAAAGCCATCAGATTCAAGATAAATATTCTCAGTGAAGCTTGTAGCAAGTTGAGGGAATCTAGAGGTCAGTTGGTCAATGCCACCAACGACATAGAAGAGGAGTTGTCTAGGATCTTTGCCAAGGTGTTGGATGAAAGCTCAAATATTTTACCTGCTGACAATCTTTATAAAAAAATTCAAGAATCAATTTAGCACGAACCAGCTTTCGTCTTCAATCTGAAAACCTTTGATAAGTTCATAAGGATTGAGAATGTTTTGGAATCACTAAGGAAACTTAACAAGAAATATAAGAAAATTTCTGGCAATGCAAGCGACACTCAGGAAACTTGCAAGGTTCTAATTGATTATTCCATTGCGCTAGATGAAGCTGAGATGTAGGACATAATCAGAAAATTCTAGGAATTTCGAGACAAGCAGGCTTTGTGGAGGAAGACAAGGACGATGAAATAGAATAAGCATAATGTTTCATGTCATTTCCATCCAAATATTGACATGTCTTTTTCATTTTCATTTCGTCACATAGGAAGAAAATTTTGACTTGTTCTCCTGCTTGAGAGTAAAGCAAAATAGGATTCTTGTTAAATGACTATTTTCTAGGATTTATCCTATTTTTTCTCTGCTCTTTCTATTATAAATAAGGGATGTTTGTGCATTCCAAAATGGATATTTTTAGAATATGAAGAGCTATTATAAAGAAGAAGAAAAACTTTTTATTTTCTTTTTAATCATTGAGGAATAGAAACAAGTGTTATTTTGTGAACTTTGTGTTGTGGGATTCATCTATCTTGAGAGATTGTTATTACATCCAAGATCTTAAGCTATTCTTTGTTTAGTGTTCTTGATTATTTTAATCATTTAGAATATTACACTCATTATCTAAAACTCGTATAAGTATTTCTTGATCTATGTTTGATTGAAATAAAATACATCCCTCTCATTCCCTTCCTACTCTATTTCATCTATAATAGTTTCCTTTCCAATCCATTCTATTTCTAAAGTTGTAACATCTCCATCTCGTGTTGATATGGATTTTGGGATTGTATGCTAACCCCAATGGTTAGAATAGTGTGAATATTGTATATATATTATTTCTATTGTGTTTTAGATCAATAATAAATTGGCGGCCTCATCTATCTTTGAGGAGGGATTTAATCCTGTGTACTATGGTTGAACCTCATACTTTGGCCTGAAAAAATATCCAACCAACAGTTTTTGGTGACTCCACTGCAGAATACGGATTGATAAGACTAAGCTTATCTATTGGTGTCTGGTGGCTCCATTTTTCCTTATTTTTGGTAGATCCATTTTCTGGTTCAAGCTGGCCTAAAAAATCCTCACTCGGTCAAGCTGAGCTAGGGGTGAAACTGATCCGTTCTTTTATCTGCTTCAACAACACAATTTTAGACTTTCCCCCAATACTGTTGTATCTAGCTAAGAAAGAAGTTCTTCACCTATCTAAAGAACTTGGGTTCCTCAAGAACAAGAAGCTTTTACAGCCTTTCGTGTATTATTCTTGTCTAATACTCGAATTCCTGTGCACAGTTCATTCAGATGAATGACATCACAACCTGTGCCTTGGGGTGTGGCTATTGGTCCTCTTTCCCTAACTCCACATTTTTATGATCTACCACATGGATCTCGTAAGAATATTCCTAATTTCAATAATGATGGGAAGCAACACCCTAATGAACACATTTCTTCATTCTTTGTCGCATGCGGTGTCCTTGAGGTGGCTCATGAAGATGTCTCTGTTCAAATTTTTGTTGAAACATTGCATGGTGTGGGAGCAGAATGGTTCTAGCATCTTCCAATTACCAACTAGGCTACCATGAGATATGTATTTAAAGCAAGGTTCAAACCAGCTGAAGATTATCATGACTTGTTAGCATAACTTACACATATAAAGAAGGAGTCTCATGAGCCCATGCAGGACTTTATGGAAAAATTTAACAAGTTGATTTAGAAGATTCCAATGCTAGCCATTCCCACTTTTGAAAATCAAAAGTGTTTCTTCATAAATGCTCAACCCCCTAATGTAAGATTCTTATTAAGAAGGTCTGTTATCCCTGATTCGGCTACTACTCAAGCTACATCCACTGAAATAGAAGATGATATCATCCTGGCAGGAAAGATCAGAAGAGAATCATCTAAACCTAAAAATTAGAGTTCTTCTCAAATTACTACTAATCTTATGATTCAGAAGATGGCCAATGACTTGATCACTTTGAAGAAGAAAATGTTTCAATAGATGACCAACATTCCTTATCGAGATATTCCTAGATGGAATTTCAACAATACCAATGGCACTCCTGTAAGAGATAGGAATCAGTTGACTATTACTCCAACAAGGTTGGCCATTGAAGCTCCTCCTATCAATGCAACAGTGGAAATAGTTGAGGAAGATGAAGAACCAAAAGATCAATATTCTCATGAAGCTTTTGAAGCTTCAGGATATGATGATGACTCTTTTGATGATTCAGCTGGTGACTCCAACATTGGGTACTTGGAATACGAGGAAGACCAGTGAAAACATGATGGTGAGTCATTTGCAGTCTTTACTCGAGCTCAATATCAGAACCCTAGGAAGCCGGTTGAAGGCTCTAAGGAGAAAGGTAAAGAAGCTCCCGTGGTTATGTCTATAATAGTCTCTCTTATCTCAGCGCAAACTGAAAAGGAAAAGACCAAAAAGGTAACTTCTTCTTATAAATTTCTTTCTCCAGCCCCCAAGACCAGTACTTCAACTCAAACTAGTGTAACCAAAACTAAGCCCACCATCATTCCTTCATATACCACTTTCGACATTATTGATCATGCAAAGAAAACTAAAATCCAAATGTCGGAAACTGAGTACCTCCAGTCAAATCCTGAGCAATTTGAGAAACTTACCAAATTCATTAGAAGCAAAGCTACTATCCCTTCATCTTCAAAAGGCATGTTGCCTAATCCCACTCAGCCTTTACCTCAGAATAATATGACCTCTGTTGCTTCTTCAGGAAAGATTGAACCGTTTCATTTGTTCTTACTTATAAACGGGTTTAAACTCAGTAATTGCATAATTTGACTCAGGAGCCTCTGATAACGTGATGCCCATAAAAGTATCCCATGCCCTTGGACTTACCTTGAATAAATCTTATGGGTGATGTTAATCCATGGAAACTAAACAAGTCCCCTTGATTGGCCAAATCAAGGATGCACAGTTTGCATTTGTTGCATTCCCTGAAAAGAGAGTAAAAATGACTATCTTGGTTGCTGAAATCCCAACTACTTATGGTATTCTCTTATGAAGAGGTTTTTGTAAAGATGTCAGAGGAGAAATCAATATGGACTAGACTAAAGATAAAATTCCAGTGAATGGAATTCCTCATGTCCTCCACCCTGAAGCACAAGAAAAGTACCTGGTCACCAAATCAGATGACCCCAAAGCTCAAATTCTCTTTGAAGATGCAAGCTGGGGAAATTATTTCATGACATCAGAGGTTCCTTATGTAGAAATCAAGGAAGAATATCCTAATTCTATTTGGACCCTTGATTTCGATGGGATATGTTCAAATACTTGATCAGGTGCTGGTGTTTTACACAGAATGTTTCTGTTCTTGGAATAGAGTTGCTTCTATCCTTTCATTCTTTTGAGAAATAGATAAGGGTTAGGGCTAGGAGGAATACCTGTTGAATGTTTGGAGGGTGTGCATGTACCATAGAGAGAGATCAAATCGATTGCGAAGAACTCCTTTTTGTTTGGGAAGGACTACCTGCAAGTAAGAATACAAGACCACCAGATTCTAATTAGACAATAAATGAGGGAACTGCCTTAGGCCCAGGAAATATTGGACTTCCTTTCAAAGGTGGTCAGTTCCCCTGCTAATATAAATTAACACAAAATTCTAACAAAGAAGTTATTGCAAAATTACAATTTAATTACCCTGTTAAAACAATAGAGAAAAGGCTGGTCTTGGTTTTGAATCACAGTGACCGATGCCAGTCACTGTCACTGGTACTCGGTTCCTAATAACCGATATCGGTAGGGGCAATGATTTAGGGGCTTTTAGTGAAGGTTGCCTATAAGGTGGCTATGGTGTTTATTAGGCTGGTAAATGATTGGGGATAGGTAATGGGGTGATGGAGGAGACTCAGATAGTATGGGGGATGTTCTTGGGGGTAATGTAAGGGTAGAGGAGGTACAGTTAGATGTAGGGTGTTACCAGGTAGTGGATCCGGGAGTAGACTTATAATTACTATGATTCAGAAGTCCAAAAATTTTTATTAAAAGAACATACAAGACAGTACTTACTAGTTCCTGATGAAGATACAGGTCCAAAGACTGTGATAACGAAGGCAGGGCTCAGGTAGGATGATCAGACAATCAAAGATGAGCAATCTTCTCTCCCAATGCTTGGATGAGTGTCACTGGGCTCTGGTTACTCAGTTGCAGTCTTGGGCTTGATGTCCTTGTCTACAAACTCCTTTCTTTCCTTCACTTGTCTCTTCTCAGCCAAGTGAATTCCCGATCTTTTCAATGAATTTTTAGATCCTTTGTTTTTGGTTGGGGGAGGTCATTTACAGAGAACCGATGACGGTTACGTAACTAATGGCGGTCGAGTAGGAACTGACATTGGTTAAGTCAAAGTGGGCTATTTTTAGTAAAATAGCCAGCCTTCCCTCCTTTTCTTCTGAGGGATTAGTTGTGGGCTTGGTCAAGTCATTATTAAGTTGGTTTTGGTGCGGGGTGAGGAGTAATTAGTCATGGGTGTGGATGTAGACAAAGTTATAGGTCTTAATTAGGTTAGTTTAGGATTAGGGCTAGGTCATGATGAGGTGGCAAAATGAGGGTGGCAGGTTTGGAGATGTGAATTTATTAATTATAAGGTAATTAATAAATAATTGTGTAAGGTTTAGGTGATGAGGTTAGGTTGCGAAATGAGATGCGGGGCACAGGGGGTCGTAAGACACAAATTTGGTGTCTACATTAGCCCCTTGTTGTCATGTAGCTTGTCTTGTAAAGCTACACTGACAATAATAAGAAGTGGTTACTCCCATTAAGGGTATAGGTAATCCCCCTCAAATCTATCACAGATTGAGGCGACGTGAAATCAAGGATAGGGTTGATAAAGGGTGAATGGTGTTGAGATGATGGTAAGATGGTGGGGTAAGTGCAAGGAAGCAGACGCATGTTGAAATGCAGTAGTGTGACCAGGGTACATGATTTGAAGAGCAAACAAGTAATTCATAGGCAAAGGTTGATAGTTTATCCAAACAAGGGTGATATAATCCTGGTATCCGAGGCATATGAAGTAGCTCCAGGGGATATAACGGGTAAGGTACAGGAACGTTTAGGTATGTTCGGAAGTACCAAATGGTTGGTTTGGTTGAGATAAACGTCAAGGTCTCGGTCTAGGCAAAGTTGGTCAACTGATCAAGTCAAGTACCCTAATCATGATAAAACACGAACAGGTGAGGTCCATTGAACATAAAGCTACATGATGGGTGGATAAAATTGTAATTTACGGGTTTTGGGCGATGTATGTAATTGGTGCGGCCTTGGATCGGGCCGATTGATTAGTGAGGGCCATGGGTCAGGCCTAATTGGTTGGTTGCGGCCTTGGGTCAAGCCAAATGGTTGGTTGCGGCCTTGGGTCAGGCCAAATGGTTGGTTGCGACCTTGGGTTAGGCCTGATTTGTTGGTTACGGCCTTGGGTCGGGCCAAATGGTTGGTTGCAGCTTTGGGCGGGCCTGGTTGGTTGATTGCGGCCGTGAATTGGGCCAATGAAGTCAAAAAAGGCTATTTAGCAAAGGAGGGTATAGACGATGTGGTGAGAAATGGAGATTGGTGAATAAGGGCAGAAATTGTGGTGAAATAGGTATAAAACCAATATCGGTTAGATATGACTGGTATCGGTTAGAGGACCGATACCGGTGTCTTAGGGCACAATATAACTGATATCGGTTATAGGTAAAAAAACCTATAAAAAGAAAAATACGGCCTGTCATTGTCACATTGTCAATTTGATAACCAATACGGCTTGTCTGGGTTTTAAAATTGATTTTGTTGAGTTTGTACGCTGAGTTGGAAATAGTTGAGTGGAGGAGTGAGTGATTGGTAGACCCCAGTGAGTAAGAGGTAGAATTTGATTGGTGGAGGACCCAGCTGAGGAGATTTGGAGCCATGGCATAGCCAGGAGGAGTAGGAGGTGCTGGACCAGCTGGACCACCACCACCTATCCCACCACGATGACGTGTAGTCGTACTGGTAGGCTCTAAACCTCTAATTATGTGAATTTAATGATTGTAAGCGAGATGTGGGTTTTGGGTAGGAATCTAAATTTTGAATAAAATAATGAATAAATTGAAGTAATTTGGAAAATGGAGTGGGTAGGTAGGTTAGTTAGGTTAAAACGGTAGGGTGGGTAGGTTTGTAGGGTTTTCCAATGGGTAAAAGGTTAGAAATAGGCAAAAAGATGTTTTTTGGGGTCCGCGTCGGGTTCGGCTCTGGGCCTGGACAATGACCGATGTCAGTCACTAGGCGACCGGCATCGGTCACCAAATATTTTGCACAAATTAGATTTTTGGTAGATCAGCGTCGGTCGTATGTCGACCAGCGTCAGTGCATAGGATGGCTGGGGAGGGGACCGGTGTAGGTCAAGGGTGACCGGGTACCGGTCATTAGTTAGGTTTGTTTTGTTTTGTCGTTGTTTGTGTTTTTGTTTGTTGTTTGTTGTTTGTTGTTTTTGTTTTTTTTTGTGGTTTGTGGTTTGTTGTTTTTGTTTTGTTTGTTGTTTAGGGGTGAAGAGGGAGGGGGTAGAGTTGATAGGAAAGGTGATTAGGGTGGGGGGGGGGGGGGAAATGGGGGTGGTTATGTGGTTGTTTCAGTTAGGATAGATTAGGTGTTGGGTATAAAGTAGGAGGTGTTAAAGTGGCGGGGGTATAGGTAGATGGCTAGAGTATATCGGGGTGATTGGTTGGTTGGTGGTAAAGGGGATGTGTAGGGTAAGTGTAGATGTGTGTTATAGAGTCGGGCTGTGGTTGGGTGGGGTAAAAGGGGGTATAGAGGGTTAAGGTAGTTGTTTTTGTAAAGGGTAGGTCTAATGAAGGGGGTTGTTGTTGCAGGCACGTCAGCAGATTATGATGCGGGATCAGATGCCCCTGCTATTGAGACGGATGTGGCCACATGTGTCCACAGCACAGTGGGCCATTATGCGAGAGGTGGGACTCGGCGGAGTCCAGTGGTATAGGGCTGTGGATAGGGACCACAGCCTTATGGTTGCCCTCATCGAGAGATGGGATCTGGTAACCAACGTCTTCCATCTCCCTACTGGAGAGATGACGATTACCCTAGAGGATGTGTATCACATCCTGAGACTGCCGATTATAGGGGAGGTAGTGTTCTAGGTAGATGCGGAGACGGTGATGGACAACATTCTTCAGGTATTTGGGGATGCAGCTGCATTATTGACCTATCACAGCGCGAGCATTGCCTATGGTGACATGTATTGCGGACACAGACATGAGACACGGCTTGCCATGTTGATGATGATAGGTATCACATGCTTCACCCTCCTGGACTCAGAGGGAGGCCGCTTCCCACAGGCTTTGATGGGAGTGCTACACGAGATGGTAGAGGAGCATACGTCATATGCCTAGGCACCAGTATATCTGTTGCAGCTATACAGAGAGTTGTGGGGTTATCACCGGATGAGGTGATTTGGGATTTGCTCCACATTTTTGTTACATTGCTGGGCATATGAGCACATCATATGTATACGACCAGTAGGGCTGCCCCAGTAGCTAGGGCCATAGATTGTATACAAATATGGCTTTCAGAGGTGGTTAGGGGTCATGGGCCAGCCATGAGTGGTGCTCGCAGGATGGGATGTGGCCTACTACCGTCATATGCTAGAGGGTTTGACCGCACTAGACATTATATGGAGGCCCTACAGAGGCCATCAGCCCTGAGGAGGAGCCTGAGCACAGATGCGCTGGATCCAGTATAATTTCTGGATAGCTGGATGGAGGCTCGGAGAGTATGAGCAGATACCCCTAGAGAGGGTACGACGGCAGTTGGGGTTGCGACAGGATGAGCCACCTCCCTTCCCACAGTACCAAAGGGATGATGTAGAGGCCCCACTGCTTGCACCGCAGCCCGTTGACCCAGATTGGGTAGCAGAGAGGCCGGCGGACGATATAGTGGATGATGTCGGAGTGAAAGGGGCATTTTTGGTTTAGTGGGTAGGACAGAGAGCAGCCAAGAGAGCACAACCCGCACAGCCAGATTTGGCGGTGGTTATAGCGGAGAGGGACCAGCTTGTAGGACAGGGGTAGCTTGCTGCTACACAAGCATAGATCAGGGTACTACAGGGGCAGTTAGCCCAGGCATAGGTGCAGGCACAGGTAGAGCCACAGGCACCACCACAGGCACCGGCACAGCCACAGGCACCACCACAGGCACCGGCCCCACCGCAGGCACAGGCACCGCCATAGGTACAGGCACAGGGGCCACTATTATTAGGAGTCGGGGGACCAGCCCCAGCAACCATGGTGGCACGGGCCCACTATATGGATGCAAGAGTGGAGGCCGGTATTATCAGGACATCCTTGATGGTACTAGGGTTGACTATCAGCCATATGCGGCGCACAGAGCCGAGACCTCTCAAAGTCAGAGATCCTAGGGGGGCGCAACCACAGCCGGTGGGTTGGTGACAGGGAGGAGGCGAGAGCCAACACAGGGACCAGCAGGGAGAGGGGATGAGGGTGGTGGGGAGAGCTGAGACATCCCTGGAGTGGAGATGGTTTTTTGGATATTGGATATAGACACCGGTATGCGAACCGACCATGTATATAGAGGCCTGCGTGCCTACATATGATTTATTTATTCATTCTTGTTGTATATACCAGCCTACGAGTCGAGTAAAGGTTGTATAGTTGATACCGGCCTGTGAGCCGAGTATATTTTTGACATGAGAGACTGGCCTATGAGCCGAGTCGAGATTTTGACAATGATAGCGGCCTGTGTGCCGGCTTTGTATTATTTTGAGATCACAGAGGTCCCATGCAGGGGAATTTGTATATTTAAACATTGATATATATATATATATATATGATGATTTTGATCCACATGGTGTGTATATAAAAAATGTTTTATGTGTTTTGTCGATGGTTTTTGAAATTGAATGTATATAGATGATGAGTTTGATCCACATGGTGTGTATACTGATGGGTTTGATGTATATATTTAAAATGTCGTATGTATTTTGTCGATGGTTGTTTTAATTTAGATAGATGATGTTGATGAAATTGTGATGATATATATATGTGTTGATGTGATTCTGGTGACAAATAGTGATAATGGTGTAGTTATGTAGAAAAAAGAGGCGGGCACCACAAAAATTTGTAAAAAATAAAGAAAAGGCCCAAGTTTAAGAAAAAGGAGGCATGTGACCGATATCGGTTAGCTAACCGACGTCGGTAGATTAAGGACCGATATCGGTTAGGTAACCGATACCGGTTATGTAAAAACGAGCTTTTCTAAAAATAGAAAAGCTTGGGCGGCAACTTAAGTTCTTATTTTTAGAGTCATGCAACAAGTTAAATACGTGAATGCGACGCTATTTGACGACTGATACAGGTAATTGCATGAAAGAATTGAGTGATAAGGAGGAAAGAGACAGGTAAAGCAATTGTGAGCTGGGATTAAAAAGGTAGAAAGGCAAGTTATATTTGAAGAGGGTGGTGAACATGGCTGAACGAGGAGAAGCATCTAGTAGGCAGGGATGAGAGGGAAGACAGGTTCCACCCCAAGCTGCTGCATCCCAAGAGGTAAACTGTTTGGTTGTATTTTAATTCTTGCATGTTTTGATGAATAGGATGAGAAAAGGTAAGATGGTAGAGATGAGAAAGAAAAGGTGATAGGAAAGGGTTTGGGATAGAGTGAGTGTTATGGGGTAGGTAAGCAGGGTGTTCACGTATGTTTATAGGTATAGAGAGGAGTAAACGAGAAAAATAATTATCGCAGGGGATGTTTTTAAGCAGGTTGTATAGGATTGACAGTGACCGGTATCGTTTAGAAATAACCGGTATCGGTTAGTAAACTAGTATCGGTTATCTATAACCGATACCGGTTACTATAGGAATTTCCAGAATGTGAGAAAAAACACTTGGGGATTTGATTTATTGAATGGTTATGTGTCATTTTGCTGTATGCAGGCAGAGGCAGGGTTGAGGATGAATGATAGTGTGCCAGCTTTGTTGTCACGAATCCGAGCGGATGTAACACCAACTGAATGGGCATTGATAAACCATGTGGGGTTAAGTGGAATCTGCTATTATTCATGAATCACACGCAATCATGCTATGTTGCAGGCGTTGATTGAGAGATGGAATTCGGAAAATAACACCTTCTATTTGCCAACAGGGTAGATGACAGTGACGATGGAAGATGTGTTTAGAATTTTGAGGCTCCCAATTACATGAAGACCAGTGTATTAGGTGTTGCCTAGCATGGCGTGGGGAGCGATAACAATAGTATTTGGTTCAGCTGCACGAGATTTGACACAGCGAGGTTTCACATTCGCTTATGGTATAATGTATGCAACACACCCTAAGGAAACAAGATTGGCAGTGGTATTAATGATAGCGGTGGGGTATTATGCATTATCAAGGGTGGATGGGGGAATATTTCCAAAAACATTGATGTGTGTTATTTGGGAAATGATAGAAATGAGCGTGACTTTTGCATGGGCACCCGCATATTTGGTGGAATTATACAGGGGTTTATGGGCCTACAAGTGAAATCACAGGATGACACTAGATCGTGCATACTTATTACATTGTTGGGCCTATGAACACATTGTGTGTGTGTGACCAATAGGCCAACCAATCCAGGAAATAGAGACAGGAGTGCAGAGGTTGGGATTCAGATGATGGGTCCAGAAAAAACAAGAGGCGAGATCCCAGGCCGTGATAGATGACATCGAGTATTATAGGTAGGTATGGGAGATGGTGACGATTACGGATATTTTTTGGAGGCCTTACGGGAATTATATGGTGACAGAGAACATAGCTGAGGAGTTGAGGGGTGTAGAATGATTGAGGTGGATCACAGGGCACAGGTTGGGTGAGTACGAGAGGATTCCTCTAGATCGCGTGCGGTGACAATTTGGATTTGTTTAGGATATACCCATGGCTTATAGACCATACATGAGGATCGATGCCGAGAAATTATTCTCACCGCCCCGACCGAAACCTCTAGAAGGGCCAAAAGATATAGCAGCCGATCGCAGGGTAATGGATGCGGGAGCGATAGAGGCTTATAGATTATGGTGGGTAGTAGAGCTACGAGGTTCACGTGAGAGGGACGATAATCCTGACATAGCTGTGATTACAATGGAGAGAGATCATCTGTAGGGTTTAGTTCATCAGCTCCAAACGCGGGTGAATGAGACAATGGGATTATTAGCGGTTGCAGAGTCACGAGTGGAGAGACTAGAGGTGAGATTCCACCATGCGAGAGGACATATTCGTATATTACAGGAGATGTTAGCGGATCAGTGGGAGGAAGCAATAGCAGTGGAACGTTTGAGGATGGAGAGGCCAAGTGAGTGGTGTCGACGATCACGATCACCACCTGATTCGAGAGGAGGTGCAAGGGTCTAAGTGAATTTCATAGGAGTATAAGAATAAATAAGGATGCCGACCTGTGCATCGATGATAGAGAAGATGTATTTGTTTAACATCTAAATAAAAATAAATATGTATGTTGATTTGAGTGATGATAATAATAAGAATGGTTGTGTTTTGAATGTTTTTGTTTTGAAAAAGGATAAAGATGAATGTTATCAAATAGAGATACACAAAAATATTTATATTTACAACACATGATAGGTTATGGTAGGGGATGGTCGAGCTAACCTTGGGAGACCCCATGTCTCCTAAGTGTTGCCTACATAGCCCATTGCAAAAAGAAAGGAGGGGCCTTAGACTGATGTAGTTCTCCCTTAGGACCAGGGAGAGGTGAATTTAGGCAACTTGGTTATAGTTAGGAAATTTGTTGGCTGGTAAAAATATTGATATTGGTAGGGTAACGTTGTTGGTGTTGGTAAGGGATTGGCGATGTTGGTATAGGTATAGGTGAAATGAAAGTTAGCTTACCCAAGTAGTAGGGAATCATGTCCTGATTAAGGTCAACACACAATCCTAGATTCGAGTAAAAGAGGTAAAAGTGTCCCGTAGTTGAGAAGAGCTAAACAAACCACTTATTAACGTAGGATGACCTTGAATCCCTAGGTGCCTTGCATAGGCGAGAAGTTGGTAGGTGAAAAGAGTCGTATAATCACAATATATCAGATATACGTCACGTCCCTTGAGTTTTGTTGTTTTGACAAATGGTGAAGTGAGGTGGCTAGTAGAGCTAGGGCATAGAGAACTTGTTATAAGGTGATTATGCTGACTAAAGAGAACTAAACCTAAATAGACAACTCCATGACTCAAAAGTGCTTTGGAATACTTCTTTTTTACTTTTCTGGATATAGACTGATCGATACGGGAAGTCCATAGGGGATATGCATTTTATTGTTCTTGAGCTCTTCACGAAGCTGATCAATGCGAGAAGCTTCTGATAAAGACTGACTTTGTATAGCTGTCCTTCAAGGGAGCAGTCTATTTATAGTAGCAGATGTGGTTTTTGTGTATAGCTGTCCTTCGGGGGAGCAGTCTATTTATAATAGTAGAAGTGGCTTTGCACATAGCTGTCCTGCGAGGGAGCAGTCTATGTTTAGAGTATAGCGGTCTAGATGTCCATTTGGCATGAAGCATCTAGTTTTGTAGGAAGTTTGACTCAAGTATATCCTAGAATCATATAATTGAGAACTGTGTTATTTTGATAATTTTAAGTCATGGACCAAACTAAAAAGGGGAAGGCATCTTTAAGAGGAGGTGATGATCAAACCATGTGAGCTTGATTCCATTTTGAGATGCACAAAACAAAGATGTATGAGGTGGTAAATGAGCTCAAGGGACGAGCGCAAGGTAGATAAGAAGTGATGTAACACTAAATTCAATAGTAGAATGGTAAGAGATGTAAGGCATTAAGGAGTTCAGGCTCGGGTTTACCATTAAGTGAAGCTAAACGATAAGTACCTAATCCATAGGTGATGAGTGATAATGTAATTCCCAATCCAATTAGGAGAAAATTTTCCATGTGTTTACTCTTTTCTAGTTTGGTTACATGTTGATTCTCTTTGAGGATAAGATCACCAATCTTAAAGGTACGCTCATGAATTCACTTATCATAAGCACGCTTGATGCACTTTTGATAGATTTGAAGGTGGTCAAGAGCTGTAAGACGATGCTCGTCAAGAAGCTCCAATTGAGCTAACCACTCTTGGCGGAAATCATCATTGGTGAGAATATCCTGAAGAGATATTCTTAGGGAGGGTATTTGTATTTTGAGAGGTAAGACAACCTCGGTACCATATACCAAAGAAAATGGGGTGGCATTAGTGGAGGTATGAATGCTAGTCCGATAAGCCCAAAGGGCAAAGGGGATGTGATCAGGCCAATTGCTTCTAGAATTGTTAACAACTTTCATGAGGATTTTGGTGAGAGTTTTATTAGAAGATTCAGCTTGACCATTTGCTTGTGGATAATAAGGTAATGAGAAGCTATGTTTGATACCAAAGTTGTCACAAAGGTCTTGTAACAACTTATTTTTGAAATATTTTCCATTATCTGTTATCAGGCAATGAGGAACACCAAAACGACAAATAATGTGATGGTTAATGAATTCTACGATTTTTTCTTTTTTGGTTGAAATGAGTGGAATGACCTCCACCCATTTAGTGTAATATTTGGTTGCTGTGATTATCCAACGGTGACGTTGCAAAGAGGGTGGGTGAATTTCACCAATAAGGTCTAAACCCCATTGTGAGAAAGGCCAAAGATCTCGTGCGACCTGTAGCGGATGGCTAGGAGTATGTTGAAGGTTGGCATGTTGTTGACACATAACACAATGCTTAATATATTCGTAGTAGTTATTATTAAGAGTAGGCCAATAATATCCTAGGCGAAGGATCCGTTTGGCCATGGAAAGGCCACTAAAATGTCCACCACAAATACCGTCGTGGATTTGTTGGATGGTATAGGTGACCTCCGCACCGGTTAGACATCGAAGGAGGATGCCATCAAAGCCACGTTTATAGAGGAGTCCCCCCATGATGACATAATGAGAAACACTTTTAAGAAAAGCATGTTTTCCGTTACTAGTAAGGTCAGGTGGGAGAACAGAGGTTGTAAGGTAGTCATGAAATTGGTGATACCAGGTATCCTGCGAATTAGCAGACACATTATTTATCATACAAACATCTGGGGCTGAGTAAGATGGGGCAAAGAGTTGTTGGACCAAGACGAATATGTCATAGTTAGTTGGTGAGGTAGGAATTTGCGAGGCTAAGCAAGCCATAGTATCCAGCAAATTTGTCAGTGGAGCGGGGAATGGTTTGGATAGAAAAATGAGTAAATAAGGTCAAAAGTGAATCCACGTAATGTTTGTACTTTTAAAGTTCCTCATTTTTACATTGGTAGATTCCCATAACTTGATTGACTACCAATTGAGAGTCGCCGAAAATATTGATAGATTTGACACCTAAGTGTAACGCAACCTAGAGACCCAAAACAAGGGCCTCGTATTCCGCTGTATTATTAGTGCAGGGAAAATCGAGCCAGAATGAAAGAGGCATAGGCTCAGCTTCAAGAGGAATGAGAACAATGCCGTGTCCTTTGCTGCACTGGAATTTGGATCCATCAAAGAAGAGGGTCATTAGATACGACTCCTCATTGAGTGAAAGAGTGGTGATGAGTTCGTTGGGGAAATTAAAATTGGTAAATTGTTCCCCAGGTAAAGGGGCTTCTGTGAGTTGGTCTGCAATAGTTTGTCCTTTTATTGATTTTTGGTGTACAAATTCAAGGTCGAGGTCGGCAAGGAGCATAATCCATCGGGCGATGCGTTGGTTTAGATGTGGTTTGGTTGTACATATAATGAATGGGGTCCGCGTTGGTGATGACAAAAGTTTTGTGATTCAGGAGGTAGTGTCAGATTTTTGTGGCTACGAATGATAGGGCTAGGCACAACTTTTCTACCTATGTATACCTAGTCTCCTAATCCATGAGAGTACGACTTATGTAATAAACGGTTTGTTCTCGATGCTCGGAGTCATGATGTGTGAGCATGGCTCCTACAGCATGGTCCAGTGGTAGAAAGGTAAAGGTAGAAACGGCGATCGTTCTGAGGTGGGATAAGCACAGGTGGCTGCAAGAGATAGGCTTTAAGAGCCTCAAAGGCTTGGTGGCACTCTTCATTCCATTGAAAGGCAATGTCCTTTTTAAGGAGATGATGGAAAGGTTGACATCGATCCGAGAGTTGAGAGATGAAACACCGGATAGATTGGAGTTTACCTTGTAAACTACGCAATTGTTTGAGGTTAGTAGGTGGGGGCATTTCTAGGATAAAACATCAATTATTGTAACAAGAGATCGAAAATAATGGTTAAAACATCGAGATGTTCACTGCGATGTTTAGATTTGCCAAGAAGATCATTGACATAATCCTCAAGGATAGTGTGCATAATGTCATGAAAAATGTAAGTTATAGCCCGCTAATAGGTCACACCAGCATTCTTAAGGCCAAACAGCATGACACGATAGCAGAAGGTTCCCCAAGGAGTTATGAAGGTAGTTTTATGTCGATCGGCCGGGGGCCTACCAAAATTTGATTGTATCTCGAGAAGCCATCCATGAGAGAAAGCCTTCTCATGGCCTGCAGTGAGATCTAACAAGTTGATCAATACTGTTATCACCGAATCACAGCACCCCTGTGCATGTATTTAAACTCACAGTGTGATTGGATAACATGGGTACTATCTCCAAGTTGTGGGACTTGCTACTTGAGACAGACCTCCAGAGAAAGCTGGTTCTTGCTCCTAAACTACCTGCCACAATCTACTCTAATGCAGGATAAGCTAACTGTTCTAATCTAAATTTCCAAGGGACCAGGGAAAGAGAATACATAAAATGAAAGCCTACACTAAAGCGGTGATACACCAGAAAAGGAGGATGGGAGAGTAGTCTCCAAATGTGTGAAATACAGAGGCAAAGTGCACACTAGAAGAGGTGATGACAGTTCTCCATAATCTAGCAAAATGCATTCACAATAATATTTCAAGCACACACAATGATAATGAATTCCTGCAAGAACATAATAGATAGACACAATATTCTCATAGAAAGGATCAAAGGGGCAAGAAGAATGCAAGAAAGCACAACAGGGGAAGATATATCCACAAACTGGTATTTTATTGCTTCATGATATGCACAGTTCAATCTATTACAAGATAAGGGCCTGGATCACCATGCAAGGAGTCCACTACAAGGGCCTACAACACACTGGCTTCACAAAGCAATTTTGACAGAGCTTTGTTACCCAAAAACTCTCTCCTTTACAATGAGCCCAGCACTCCAATTTATAAAAAAAAATGAGAAGGAAAAGAGAAGGGAAAATGGAAATCCCAAAATTTGTCCTTCAACCACCTGTAAGAGGCATTAAATTGAGTGAAAAGGTTTTCCATTACTTGAAAAAGGCTCCCCATACTGTCCCATGTGCTGCAGCAGAGAAAGAATGATGACCATGCCTCTTAATTGCACTCCCAGCTACCAAATAAAACACTGTTCTGAACCCAGCCACGTTTCCTTAAAAATATCAATCAATTTCTTAATCAAAACTAGAATTTATTGATTGCTGTGCATCAGGACTTGGAACCACGATTCCAACAGTACCAATTTTGTGCAATTTCGTTGAGAAATACAAAAGTTATGGCCTTCTGAGTGTGGGCAGCAATTTTGGGTCTGGCAGGCGTTTTCTGTCATTTGACGGGAATGAGCATTGACTGACTGGAGCTGAATATGTTTCTTTTATTTAAATATATCTACCCTTATTAAAATTAAGAAATCTAGTTTTTGTGGCGTAGAGGACATCGTGCTCGTTCCAGAAAGTCCAATTTTAATGAAAATCGGAGCTCGGAGTCAAAAGTTATGGCCGTTTGAAGTTTCCGGACCAAACGTTGACTTTTCTTCCCTGCCTTCGGCCATTTCGGCTTTTCGCGTCCTGCGCGTCCCTTTGTCCCATTTGGTTTCGGTGCTGAAATTTCCCATTTCGGCCAAACCGGCCCAGTTCGCCTACTTTTGGCCCATATGTCCCATTTGGTTTCGGACCGTCTGGGACAAATTCACCCGGTTCGGCCGGTTCGCGTCTTTTTGTCCCAACTGTTCCGGGACAAAAGTTCTCATTTCAGCCAGTTCGGCCGGTTTTGCATACTTTTGGCCCGGCGCCGTCCCAGACTGTTTCGGGCTGCCTTGACTCATTTCCTGATTCCCGGTTCGGCCGGTTCGCGTCTTTTTGTCCCACTTGTCCCAAAGGCGACACTCTCAGCAGTTAGCCACTTTTTTTCTCTTTTCGGCCAGTTCGGATTTCCGCGTCCCGTGCGTCCTTTTGTCCCAGATGTCCCAATTGCTTCCAGGGCCGCCTGTGCTCATTTCGGCCGATCCACGCCTTTTTGTCCCACTTGTTCCAAATGCTTCTAGGACTAGGACTTAGCCATTTTTCGTGATTTTTCCTGGCCCGAGCTTGTTTTTTGCAATTTTTTTCCACATTTTCTCAGAACTTGCTCTCTTCTACTTGGACAGGGGAGTTAGAAAAATATGAGGGGACCCTAGAAACATGAATTTTTTTCCCTGACTCAATCTATTTTCCTGGGACTAAAGAATTTGATGTATGTTATCAAAATTACCTTGAGGGTGAATTTTGGATAACAATTTGGCGACTCAGCGGGGTCATCTGCCTGCTAGATTGAAGAACGACCAGCTGCCTTGTAGCAATCCATTGGGCATGGAGTCTGTTTGATAGCCTCTCAGCTGATCTAAAATTTGAAAACCTGTGTCCTTGAGCCATCAAAACATTCATTGAGCTGGTTTTCCTGTGGCTGCAAATTCTTTTCCAGGAGCTTGATGAACTGCAAACATGCACATACTAGAAGCAATAGGACATGTGCACAAGCACTTAGGGAAATAAAAACTACTCTAACAGTAGTACAATGTGCATAAGCACTTAGAGGAATGGAATTCTAAATTAATATTTACAAGGGTGAAAATCTATCTTTCTAGTAGCAACGTTTGAGATAGATCCCATTGACCGGGATCTGTAATTCTTCACCATCCAACTTAGCCAGTCGGAAAGCATTGCTACCTTTGCATTCGATGATCATGTACGGGCCACTCCAGATGGCATCAAACTTGGAGTGCTTCCCTGGTTTCGCACGATCAGCATCCCACTTTAGTACCAAATCTCCAGTTTGCAATATCCTGGCCTTAGCTTTCTTGTCAAAACTCTTTTTGACCAATGCTTTATCCTTTTCTATGGTCTGTATTGCGTGCTCTCTTGATTCTTCTAATTCCATCAGCTCTGCATACCTGATTTCCATAGGTTCAACCTCAGCTAGTTCCAACTGTTTCATGAGTTCCAACGCTGGCAACTCGAGCGATATAGGTAGAACTGCTTCCTTCCCGTATACAAGCTTGTATGGAGAGCTTCCTGTAGATCTCTTGGGCGTGATCCTATCAGCCCATAGAGCTGATTTGAGCTTTGCGTGCCAAGTCCTCTGATTCTCATCAAGAGTCCTCCTGATGATTCTTAGTAGATTCTTGTTTGTAGACTCGGCTTGGCCACTACCTTGAGGGTAATAGTTTGATGAAGTGCTGAGATAGACACAATTTTTTACAGCCCACTCAGTGATCTTTGTGCCAAGGAATGCCAATGCATTATCTGATATGATAGTGGCAGGGGCACCAAACCTCGTGACTATCCCTTCATAGAAATCTAAGATATTAGATTCATTTGCCTCCTTGAGTGCCACTGCTTCAGTCCACTTGGTGAAATAGTCTGTTGCTGTTAGAATCCACTTGTGGCCTTGACTTGAATTTGGATTGATGACTCCAATGAAGTCCAATCCCCATTGCATGAATGGCTGATCCGCTGAAATTGGACGAAGGGGCAGCGCTGCTAACCTTTCTTTCCCCGTGAAGAATGCACATTTCTTGCATTTCTTGACCCATGAGTAGCAATCATTGAACACAGTAGGCCAATAGTAACCAGCTTCATGATTTTTAGAGCTGTTACTCGTGGAGCAAAGTGGCCTCCTGCTTCCCCATCATGGAACTCGTGTAGCATTTTCTCAACTTGACCTGTTCCAATGCATCTTAATAGAACACCATTGATGTCCTTTTTAAACAAAACTCCATCAACAAGCACATATGGAATGGCTTGTAATCTGAAGTATCTCCTTTTTTCTTTGCTTACTTCTGGGGGGCACAAGCCTGTTTGGAGATAGTGCACCAAGTCTTGAGTCCAACATGGGACGGGTGCATCATCAGCTGGTTGTTCTTGATCATTCTGTAGCAGTAGGACAGCATCTTCTTCTCCTTTTGGACCCGTCTGATTGTTTGGAAGCAAGCTGCTCACACAAGCCTTTGCCACGAACTAGCTTGGTCACTTTGATTTCAATATCATATTCCATCACCCGAGTGATCCAACCTGCTCTCTTCTCATTTAAATCCTTGTTTAGGAGGAAGTCCTTGACACCAGCATGAGACACCAATAGTTGAATCTTATTGTTTGAGACCAAGTGTCTGAACTTCTTCAAGCTCCTGATGACAGCAAGGACATGCTTTTCGATGAAAGAATACTTTATTTCGTAATCTTCCAAGGTTTGACTGAAGAATGCTATGGGCTGTTCTGAACCTTCTCTATTCAGCTGTGTCAAGATAGCTGAGATTGTGTCTGATCCTCCAAGCGCATACAACATGAAGTCCTTCAAAAAAGTCTGGGTTGATAAGGGTTGGAGCTTGTGATATTGCATGCTTGATGTCTTCAAAACTTTCCTTTCCTTCTGCTGTCCATTTGAATGCCAGACTCTTCTTCAACATCATTGTTAGAGGCTTCACAAGAGTGGAAAAATTAGGCACAAATCTGCGGACAAAGTTTATCCTTCCTAAGAAGCTTTGGAGAGATTTCTTGTGGTGTGGACAATGGAAGCGTTCGGATGGCTTCAACCCTTTCAGGATCAATTGTTAGCCCTTCCCTAGAGACGATGTGGCCCAACAGTTTGCCTTCGTGTGCCAAGAATACACACTTCTTTGGATTCAAAGACACTCCAAACCTTCTACACCTCTGAAATACTTTCCTGAGGTGAAAGAGATGGTCTGCTGCATTCTTTGAGAAGACAGTGATATCATCCAGGTATACCAGCACTATCTTGTTGATCAAGCCTTTGAACGCCATATCCATAGCTCGCTGAAATGTTGCTCCGGCATTTGACAGTCCAAATGGCATCTTCTTGTAAGCATATGTGCCCCATTTTGTAGTGAAGGCCGTTTTGAATTGATCTTCCTTTTTCACCAATATCTGATTATAGCCTGAATATCCATCTAGCAATGAAAACCTTTCTGAACCAACTACAACCTGCAATATTTGTTCCATTGATGGAAGCGGATAATGGTCTTTCAGTGATGCTCTATTTAGATCGCGGAAGTCCACACACAATCTTATTTCTCCATTTCTCTTTCTTACCGGCACCAAGTTTGCAACCCAACTTGAGTGTTTGATGGGGAAGATGATACCAGCCTCAATGAGCTTGCCTAACTCTTTTCTCATGAGAGGTTCGATATGAGGATTCACTGGCCTTTGCTTTTGCCTTACAGGCTTGGATTCCGGATCCAACTCGATAGTATGTTGTGCCAAATTTGGATTGAAACCTCTTAAATATTTGTAAGTCCAAGCAAAGACATCTGGGAATTCTTGACAAAGCTGAACAAAATCAGATTTCTCTTGTGAGGTACTTACCTTGCCAATCTGCAATGTCTTGCCTTCTTCCACAAAAATAGGCTCTGAATCTTCACCCTTTACTTGAATGTTCGCTTTCTCCTTCCGGAACTGATCATTCGGGTTGAAGATTGACTCTAGCGTTATGAGGCCTTTTGGTAATTTGTTAGTCCTCAGCTGTACCACTTGGTCACCATACTGCTGCTCCAGCTTGTCTTGATTTCTCATGGAGAACTCAGCTTCTTCTTGTAGGAAATTAACAATTTGCTGATCATTCTCGAAGACTTGCCAACTTGTGTTGTTATCCGGAACAGCTGGTCTCACAACCACTTTGATATGAGGCTTAGTTTTCTCATTTTTGATACTTTCTACAACATCAAACACAGCCCCAATTGCTGCCAGTCTGTCAGCGGCTTCATTCTTTTTTCTTGGGATGGAAATGATGCTAAAAGCTTCAAAATCTTCAATAAGATCCCATACCTGATTTTTGTAGTTCTTCAACAGATCATTTTTGGCAGCATTTTTTCCTTTGACTTGGTTTACGATCAGCTCACTATCACCAAATACTTGTAAATTCTTGATGTCTTTCTTCCTTGCCCAGTGCAGTCCATGAATTAAAGCTTCATACTCAGCTGTGTTGTTTGAACAGGAAAACTGGAAACGGAAGGCTGAGTAGTACCTTATACCTTGTGGTGAAATGAGCATAGCTCCTCCTCCTGCACCTTGTCTGCTCCTTGACCCATCAAAGAACAATTTCCATACTTCATTCTTGTCCTTATGATCTGGCTTGGTGATGCTGGGAATAGGTTGACTTTCTTCATGTATGCAATAGACTCCTAGCTCGGATTCTTCTATTTCTTGATAGGGATCAAAAGCATGCACTTTGCTTGCCCATTCATCAAGAGTCAAATCTGGGATGCTCCCAACCTTGGTGTCAACTTCGTCAGTGCTTGGATAATCTTCTTGATCAAACGCTGAGCAGTTGGCATTGATTTAGCTTGGAGTGTAAGGCTCAATGTGGAAGTTTGCAATAGGTTCAGACCTGATTGTAGCCTTAGTTCCATACCTTGTTCTGAACAACATGTCTTTCTTAACCTTTCTATCTGAGATAGGTGACTGACGAAGGATGACTTTCAAAGCTTTGTATCCCTCTGCATCATGTCCTGGTGTGCAGTGGTAAGCGCAGATTTTAGACTCTTCATAACCTATAGGTCGAGGTTTAGATGGATCATAAGGTCTAAGTGGGGGTAGGGAAATGGTCACATTCTCCACCAACATATCAAGGATCTTAGCATAAGATCCTTTAAGTGGGTCAAAGTCAGAGGAAGATGAAGCTATTGATTGGGTGGGTTTTGGTAATGTTTGGGTATGGTTGGTTTGTACGGATGGTGTTTTAGATAAGGGGTTTTGATAATTGGATTTAACTAAATGTGGCTTCTTCGACGCAAAAGTTATGTTTAGCTGGTTAGCTAATGAGGCCACAGATGATGTGGTATCAGGGAACAACCACAGAGAAAGAGGAGTGACAGCAAACAAATCCTTTGATGATGGAGTTTGTTTAGGGTTGATAGGTGGAGAGGATATGGATGTAGAAGGTGCAGGTCGTTTTAAAGAAAACACAGGAGGTACGATGTATTGAGGCAAGGTGGAGGGGTGAGGTCCCAATATATAAGGTAGGTGTGATGGCGAGGGTTTTAGTTATGATAGAGGTATAGATTAGACTTGAGGAGATTGGGTCTGTCTCCTAGGTAGATGGACGACTTTATTTTTGGATAAATCTAACCGTTTAGGTGGGTGTGTTAGGCTGGGTATTGGTGAAGTCCTAAGTGTAGGGGGAGGTTTGGTTAGGTTAATAGAGGTGGATGAGGTATTCGGTAGAGATGAGGGGGGTGAAGGTGAGGACATAGGCATTTTGAGTTTTTGTAAACACCGCGGGTATATGGTAAAGGTGTCTGGATCGGTCATCTGCATCTGAGTGGAGCATGATGTACTCAAACATTCCCATAAGACTCGTCTATCTTCTGAGGGATGAAAAACTTCACGTGTGAATAGGAACTTTTGTATGGAAGAAAGGTGGGTTGTAATTTCTGTCCACTGTGGGTGTGATACAAGGGGTAAATGAGTCTCTGTATCAATGGTTGTTAAGAGGTCAATTGGTCGCTGAAAAGATTTAGGCGATGAAGAACTAATAGGTAGAAGGGCATGTTTGAGGGGATCCATCATGATTAAAGAATGTGGTGATGTTGGTTTGAGGGGTTTCTCTTCCAAGGATGATAGAAATAGTGGCGAGCCTTCCTCTTTTATAACAAGAGTGGTAGGAGGAGATGTTTGGAAAATAGATAAGTTAGATAACATCCGCTCACAGTCTTGCAAGGATGTGGTGTAAGAAGGCTCATCTATGAGAAGGGAAATCTGGGTGGTTAATTCCTTTATGGGTAAAGGAACGGAAAGGTTATCATCTTGTCTTGATGGTGGTGAAGGGGGTTTGGGTTCCTACGTTAGTGAAGAGGATTGATTCAGAATTTTCTCAATAGAGGCTTTTGGTTGGGAATCGAAAACTGCATGGATTTCATGAACACTCTCCTTGGCTAAGATATCTTGGTTTATGTTACTGTTAGAAGAGTGGTTTGGGAATGGTTTATTGAAGATTTTCAAATTTCGGTTAGCAGGGGCATTAGGATTATCGAGGGTTATATCCCCTGTATCAACCATTTCCTGCACTATGTTTTTCAACATCTTACAGTTTTCGTGACTGTGTCTCTTCATGCGGTGGAAGTTACAGAAGTCATTTTCTTTGTACCAAGAAGGTATAGCGCGGGTGGAATCAAACCCAGAGTGAGGTTTAATAGGAGGCAAGGTGATAGCTCCTGCTTTGAGCAATTTTTCCAATATGACACCATAAGTTTCTCCCAAGGGAGTGTAATTGATGGGCTTGGCTTTATACTTATAGGTAGTTTTTGGCAGGGTATTAGACGGTGCTTGGGATTTGACCATCACCGCGTGGACAGATCCTTTTGATTTCAAAGCAGTCGATGCGTGAGAATTGGTGGTGTTGGGTTTATTGGTGGAGTCTTGGGTTCGAAAATTAGGGTTTTTGTTGCGCAACTGCAGTTTCTCTTCCTCTAAGGCTCGAATTTCTAGTTTCCAAGCCATAGTAAAGGCCTCATCAAAGGTGTGGAAAGTTTGAATTTGGAGGGTAGGAGAAATGTGCTTAGCGCAGGTCCGCGTAAAGAGTTTGATGAGTTCGGCCTGAGGCAAGGCATAAGTAAGTTGGTTGATGAGACCCCACCATCATCCAAAGAAATCTGTGATAGATTCGTCTTCAAATTGTCAGACGGCATAGAGGTCGGTGATAGATACTTTCTTAGCAATATTAATGGAGAAATGATCCAAGAAATATTGGGCTAATTGGTTAAAAGAGAAGATTGAGTGCTGGGTTAAAGCACTGTACCACTCCAAGGCGGGTCCTGATAAGGACATGGGAAAGGTGCAGAGTAGTAAGGCATCGTCATGAGCGATCAGATAGCAGGCATGTCTAAATGATCGCAAGTGTTGTTTGAGGATCCTCCTTACTATTAAAACGAGTGAATTTTGGTAATTCCCATTGAGGGGGATATGAATGAAGGGGGACAGAAGGATGAATAGGCTCCCGACAAACTTGCTCGTATGTCAGGGTGCTACGGCTTCTTGAAACAGAAGCCTCTAGATTTTGCATCTTGTCCATCATGTGTTTGATGAAATCAGTGGTTGGATGAGATGATGGTGCGGTTGTTGTATAAGGTGGAGGATTGGGCCAAGGGCCTCCACTAGACAATGGGGGGGGCTAAATGTTGATAAGGTATTGAGGACGAATATGTTGAGGTGACCGAATTGGGATGTCCTATATAAGGTGTTGAAGCCACCGTATAAGTGTGTGGAAATGAAAAGGTGGGTGGAGCTTGAGAAGGAAAGCTCATGTGGATAGGTGGGAGAGAGAAAGTTATGAAAGGAGTAGTTTGTGAGAGAGACGAGGTAGGAGCAGTTCACGGTAATGATATGTGGGCCCCCAGATTAACAAAAGGAAAGCCAATCTTTGCCGTAAGAACCTCTGAAGCCACTGAGTTGGGAGACGGGGCTAAGGATGAAGAAGGTAAGGCGGAGTTATCAGGTGGGGAAGGAGCTAAGTGAGTGGCTATACTAATAGGCATGCCAACAAGGAGTTGACCATCGAGTGTACAGTCAGGGGCATGAGACAAATAGTACTGTACAGCGCTAGGATTGGCATCCAAAAATTTCACAAATTCCTTATCTCCTATAGGGATTTTGGGAACCTCACTGGTGTCCGTAAGATTCCCTATAGAATGTGAAGGGGGTGATTTAGGAAAAGGCACAGAACAGGCATGTGAAACCATGGCTGCAGCTTGTTTCCGAGTGATAACAACCATGGACAAGAGTAGACAGCAGGGATTTGCAATCTAATCTGGGATAGAAACAACAACAAAATGTTGGAATTGGTAGGCTGCTGGTTTATTGGGAACTGTGAAAGACAGTAACTGATATCGGTCTGATAACCGATGTCGGGTCAGACTTAATGCGGCGTCGGTCAAGTTAACCGATGTCGGTAGAATAAGACCGGTGTAAGAAGCTGTAAGGAAGCTGCTGATTTAGGGTTAACAATGCTTAGTATACCTACCAAACTATGTTCTGAAGTGATCATTGAAACAACGTATGACAGAGAAACATAACTAAAAACAAGCAAGATGCACATGCAAATCAAGAGAATAACCCTAGGATTAGTTTTAATTATTGTGGGCTTATGCCTTAGATGCAAGATGATGTCAATCCTAAAACAAAGACTTAGGGGAAATGTTAAGTTTGTTTTGGCTTATAAGGTTACCTCAATCAGGCGGAGGAATACCACAGAAAAAGGGGGATGTTTGAGCTATTGTGTTGATTTATGACGTGATTTGGTATGTGTTGTGCAGTGAAAGTAAGATTAATTTCTTGTCAATACCGTGGATATCACCCCCACGTGTATGAATTGTTACTTAATCTATGTTCACTAGAATAGAAAACAGCAAGCAAGAATGTGATGCACGTGTTTTAAACCCAAATCGAAAATGATATTCGATGAAGCAAAGGAGATTACTTTCACTAATGAAAAGATGTGAAAGCAAGACAAATTCTTTTACCAAAATGAAGAAAATATCTTGTGAATATTTATAAGAAGACAAATAACAAGTACGCTCCCTATATGAAATCAGGCAAGAAAGAAAGAAACCCATGAAATGGGTCCCACTGGGCATGCCAAAATGTTTCGCACAGAATGTTTCCATTCTTGGAATAGAGTTGCTTCTATCCTTTCATTCTCTTGAGAAACAGATAAGGGTTAGGGCTAGGAGGAATACCTATTGAATGTTTGGAGGGTGTGCGTGCATACCATAGAGAGAGATCAAATCGATTGTGAAGAACTCCTTTTTGTCTAGGAAGGACTACCTGTGAAGTAAGAATGCAAGAACCAACTAGATCTATAGTTAGACAATAAATGAGGGAACTTCCTTGGGCCCAGGAAATATTAAACTTCCTTTCGAAGGTGGTCAGTTCCCCTGCTAATATGGATTAAAAAAATTCTAACAAACTAGTTATTGCAAAATTACAATTTAATTACCCCTCGTTAAAACAATAGAGAAAAGGCTGGTCTTGGTTTGGAATCACAGTGACCGATGCCGGTCACTGTCACCGGTACCTGTTCCTAATAACCGATATCAGTAGGGGCAGTGATTTAGGGGCTTTTAGTGAAGGTTGGCTATAAGGTGGTTATGGTGTTTATTAGACTGGGAAATGATTGGAGATAGGTAATGGGGTGATGGAGAAGACTCGGACAGTATGGGGGCTGTTATTGGGGGCAATGTAAGGTTAGAGGAGGTACAGTAAGATGTAGGGTGTTACAGGGTAGTGGATCCGGAGTAGACTTATAATTACTGTAATTCAGAAGTCCAAGAAATGTTATTAAAAGAACGTACAAGACAGTACTTACTAGTTCCTGATGAAGATATAGGTCCAAAGACTGTTATAACAAAGGAAGGGCTCAGGTAGGATGATCAGACAATCAAAGATGAGCTATCTTCTCTCCCAATGTTTGGATGAGTGTCACTGGGCTCTGGTTACTTAGTTGCAGTCTTGGGCTTGATGTCCTTCTCTGCAAACTCCTTTCTTTCCTTCACTTGTCTCTGCTCAGCCAAGTGAATTCCCAATGTTTTCAATGAATTTCCAGATCCTTTGTTTTTGGTTGGGGGAGGTCATTTATAGAGAACTGATGGCAGTTACGTAACCAGTGGCGGTCGAGTAGGAACTGATGTCAGTTAAGTCAAAGTGGGCTATTTTTAGTAAAATAGCCAACCTTCCCTCCTTTTCTTCCGAGGGATTAGTTGTGGGCTTGGTCAAGTCATGTAACACTCTGAACTATTGTTACTGCCTCCTGAACATTCAAGTGTTGATATATGATTTCTTCTCTGAAAGGATGTGTTCCTTTTATTGTGAAGTCAAGCTTGATATGGACTATATCTTCTTTGTAATTGAAGATCTATGACTGAGTTGGAATATGATTGGAATCTTTTATTTCTTTCATTTTGCACCTGAGTTTAATCTGATATCGGAATGAATTGTGGATTTATCCATCTATAAGACTCAGCCTTGGATCAGTGGCATTGATCCAAGAGATGCTTTAAGTTTATTCGGGATGAACAAAAATTATAGACCTTACGTAGGTTACAAGGTCTGAATGTGTTGAATAAGCTATTCCGGAGTCTAACTCAGGCTGATCGTGTTAAATGAAATGGTTCCCGATATCGTAATATCAGGAAGGTCTTGATCATGGGCCAGGTAATAAATTCAGATACATTTATACTACTAGCTTATTATCAGTGCTGGAATGAATCCTTTTCATGAATGTATATTTGTTGGTTCTTATATTGAATGATTTTTATTGTTAAGACCTAAGCTAGATTTATTAAGGTTAATAACCTAAACCTAAACTATAACCTATGGGTTAGATTAGTGCTAATCTAACCTAGGCCTAAACTATAAACTAAATGTTCTAAGGTTAGTGACCTAGCGCTAAGGAGGTTAGACTAATTATCACCTTAAATTCTAGCCTATGTTTCTAACCTAACTAATGAACATGGAGGAAAGGGACCTATGAAGGGGTGTGAGCCATGGGTGGTAGTTTCTATGGCATTAAATGGGATGGATAAGTATGAAGGGTGAGGGATTTGGTGGAAGTTTCAAACGGCTAGTGAAATCCGACGTGGTAGAGTCGCCAAATCTAGAAATGGTCTTTGATTTGTTTTTATCCATCGCCAACTATGGCAGTCAGTGGCAATGGAGATTGAGCGGGAATTTTGGAGTTAATGTAATTAATGAACTCGGTCTCCGAGCTCGGATTTCTTGAGAAGACATGCAAAATGGAAAACTGGTAGTTTGTTTGGTTTTTCATGCGCTCCGGTTTTCTCTCTGTTTGATCACTGCTTCTTCGAACCAGTCTACTTGGTGTTGCATGGCAACTATGAGAATAACTAGCTCTTTTCTCTATCGAGGAAAGTTTATAAGGCATGGAAATAACAAATTATTGTTGTTGAATCTAACGTGGAAAAAGAAGAGAAGTCTTCTTCGGATTTTTAAGCAACATTACCAGGCATCTTAGGCCTTAACTTTTAAAAATATTGCTTTCCTTCAAATGATTTCATTAGAACAACTCTTTTCAGATGATTTTTGGGTTCAGTTGGTTTTTAAGGTAGCTTTGTGAGAATTAGTTGCTATATCTTCTTACCAGCTCGATTTTTCAAATGAACTCTTGATGGGTGTGCATTTTGTTTCATACTGTTGAATTATCTTGCTGTGTTTTGCATTTCGGTTAGATTTCATAGAAATGCTTGCAAGGCTAATATACGCATTCGGATTTGTTGGAGTCCATGAATTTTTTTCTTGTTTGATTCAGACTTCCGTCGATACCTTGCTGTTTCACTTGTTGAAAAGGATACTGTTGGAATTCTTGAATGTACAGGATATTCCAACTTCTGTATAAGTTATGTCGTGAGTAATATATGTCATTGTTGCTGTTGGACTTCTTGAAATGAAATTATGTCTTGGCTTCTAAAGAAGTACAGCCATGAATACATTATGTTATTGAATTCCATTGGAATCCTTGAGTAGATAGTATTTTTGACTTCTGTAGGAGTTTTAGATTGAGAATATTACTTGGGTCCGACTCCTTTTGAACTCTTTAAAGCATATATTATGTTTTCCTCTTCTGTATAAGCCTAGAGCGAATATTGTTGTTATGGACTCAGTTGGAGTCCTTGTTATGAAACCAACATTTCTGCTTCTGTATAAGCCTGGTTGTGAATACTTATTATTATTGGCTCTATTGGAATACTTAATATATATATCTTCTATTTCGGCTTCCATAGAAGTTAGTCGTGAATGCCATACGCTTCTACTTCTGTAGGAGTTCAGTTGTGAATATGGTATGTTATTGTTTTGGTTGGAATTCTTGAATTTAATATGTATCTTGTATCTTTCTACTTCTGTAGAAGTTTATTTAAAGAATACTACATGGGTAAGACTCTTTTTTTTTACTCCTGGAAGCGTATATTATGTTTTCTCTTCTGAATAATCTCAGTTGTGAATACTGTTGTTATGGACTCAGTTGGAGTCCTTGATATGTAACTGGTGTTTCTACTTCTGTGTAAGCCCAGTTGTGATTACGGTCGATATTGACTCAGTGAGAGTCCTTAAAATGTATCTAGTATTTTAAACTTCTTTCAATCTTGGTTATGTTCAAGTTCGATTCGGATGAATTAAAGGTTGGGGTTTCTTTATCAACTTGATTTTGTTGATACCCTGTTATATGTTGTAGCAACTTGACTTCAAATGAAACCTTGAGGAAAAATGTATTGGGATTTGCCTAGTTGAATGAAGCTGTGCTCTGTCAGACAATGGCGATGGGTATATTCATATTGTTGAATGTTATGAAAGGAATTGTTGAATCTGTTAAGTTTGGATTACTTACTGTTGCTTGTCGCGAGAGCTACTGTATTACTCAGTAAGCTACAAGGAATTTTATATTTAAATTTTGACGAAACTATGGTTCTTCTTGTGGTCTCGTCTGACTTAGTCGCATGCGTATAATGTGAATGCTTTACTCTTGAGGGGACGGTATAGTCATGAGCATGATTGGAAGGGACATCTGAATGTCTCGGTTTCTTTCTCTTCTGCTGTAAAGTATATGTTGATATATTTATATTTAATTGTTGGAATTGTTAATACATACTGATGGATTCATGAATTGTTAGGATATTCATTTTTGTTGAATGTAATGGTCTGTCGGATGTTTGCTATCCTTGGGATTCAGATGGATAGTTGTTTTGGATACATTTGTTCTTCTTGGTCACTAATATTTATGAATAAATATCTGAAAAGTATCTAGGACTATTTAGTAACTATAATATGAGTTACGTGTTTATAGTCATGTTTGAATTACAAAAGAGCATAGTCTGAAATATGTTCACATGTTTGGTGAAATGAATTCATTTAAACAAGTTGTTTGATAAAAACAATTGGTGGATTGGAATTGTTTTAAGAATTAGTGCTTATCATGCTCAGTTCACCGAACTAACCCATGTTGACAATTTTTGCAGATGATTTCCGTAAGTGGTAAAGGCACGCAGATCTGATATGATGTTCAGATTGTTTAATTTGGTTTTATGATGAAATCTAACTTGATTCTCTGAATGTACTACTTGAAGAAAGATGTTCTTTTGCTGTTGAGTATTGTATCGGATATGTTGAATGCATAAAATGTATTTGATTAGCTTTGAAAGGAATGAAAAGAGATATTTGTTACTTATGTGTTTGTATTCGTATCTTGATGGTTTGATCTTCTTCGATTCGAATGATCTTGAGAGCATTGTTATTATTGTATAACTTTGAGACTTTTGTGAATATCTAAGTAAGCTTGCAAGGTTATGTGACTGAATACTTATGATTATTTAGTAGTTCTATTATGTTCTATTTATAGCTAAATTGGAACTTAGATCATTGTCTTTCGGGAAGCTAGGGTTAAAATAAACCTGAGCAGGAAGCTAAACGAGCTGAATAAATTATTACTTCCTAGTCTTGATCTAAGACAAGACAACGTTTAATTGGATTCTTAATCACTATATCTCGATACTAAAAGTAAGATATAATTTTAGTTATGAGATTTGATATAAACCAAAAAAAAAGGGTTGGTTAGCAATCTCATGTGAAGATTAAGGGTTATTGTCCAGTTTCGTTGATTTAGAATTATGTATATTCTATGAACGACTTGATGGGACCTCTAGTCTTAATAACCTCTCTTGTGTAATGGGTTTTATTAAGGAAGGTAATTCTAAGGTGAGGAACCCAAGGATTGGGAAAGACTAACCTTAAGGGAGTGTCTTATAGTATAATTTTAACTGAACGTATGTAACACTTATTAATAAGAAGATCTTTTCGAGGTGGATTTAAAGGTTGACGGCACAAGTCAACTACAGGTTTGTACCTTCGAGAAGATTAGGATCTTCTCGAAGATACAACAATGCAGGTGACTTATGACGACACCCTTTGCATTGATCGTTAAAATTTACACCTTAAACTCGAACAAGTTACTCTGGGACTAATTAGGAATGTGGTCACGTTATAAGGCTGCCCTAGGAGACTCAGGGTATCTTGACACACTGGATTAACTAGGGTTGATCCAGTATGTCAGCGTATCCCTAGTCCTTGGGAGTATCCCTATAACGTTGTCATCTTACTAATCCATTCCTGAGTGAATAACTTGGGAAAGGAGAGTCTGACAGAAGTCAGGATAAGACATTCTACATAACATAGGAATGGGGTGAAGGACATATTCCAGATTGACAAGTATGCCATCAAGGAATACGAGACATAAGCATTATGTTTCAAATCTTTGGCCAAAGTATCGCAAGCTACTGATTGCGTTGTCCTAAGTCACCTAGTCTAAGGGATGAGATGCCGATGAATAATGGTAACAATTATTCAAATAGGTTCCTTGGACAGAGCATTCTGAATCCCAGATTAGGGAAGAGAACCACAAGAGTGATGTGTTAAATAAAAACGCCAATTCTTAATACTCATGAATAGATCGGTAGATTACTGAGTCATGGAATGAATAGATCGGAGGTACTCCGAGTCATTACAGCTGCATATGGTTATCTGTTATGAGAATGGTTGTTTTGATTTGTGAGTTCTAAATTATGTATTTAGAACCAGGAAGCATTTATCAAAAACAATTTTACTTGTTCTAATGTATAAAAATGAGGATGTTACATCTTGGTATCAGAGTTGAAGGTTGCAGCTCTTGGACCTATTGTGTCCATAATCTGATAAAAACCTAAATTTTCTTGTAACAGAAAATGGTTAGAACAAGGGGGAACATTGCGAATAATGCTCCACCTGAAGGAGGAGTGGCAACAACCCAGAAACTTGATGAGATCCTTGCTGCCCTGTTGGACACAAGAGATCGCTTAGCTGTACTTGAACAGCAGGTGATGGGAAATGAGGAGGATGAAGAAGCTGATAATAATAATAAGCAACCTCCTGAGGACAACGCCGACATGGGTGTTGATGTTAATGCTAGGAATGCACCTGTCCAACTAGAAAACAAAAAGGCCAGATTGGCAGCAGAACTCACTAATGATATAAAAAGGATAAGTCCACCTAAATATGATGGCACCACATTAGGAGATGGAGCTGAGAACTGGCTCAGTGAAATGGAGAAGTACTTTGCAATAAGAAACTTCTCAGAGGAAACCAAAGCTATTTGGGGAGCCTATCAGCTTTCCCATGAAGCATCTTCATGGTGGGATAGCCGTAAAGTAGAGCTAAATATTGATGAGACCAATATTACTTTGGATCAATTTAAGGGCTATTTTAGGCAACGATGGCTGCCACAACTTTTCTATGATCAGAAAATGACAGAATTCTAGAACTTAGCTCAAGGGAAGCTAACAGTAACTGAATACTGGGAGTGGTTTACAAAACTCCTCAAGTATGTACTACAGTATCAAACTAATGAGAAGTTTAGAATATGGAAATTCATCATGGGATTGAATCCCGTGATAGGGGGAGAGGTCGATGTTCACAGTCCAACCACTATGGAAGGAGTTGTTGAAAAGGCCATAAGACAAGAACAGAAACTAAAGGCTATTTCTGCTGATAAAGAGGAAGTGCGGAAGAAGATTGCAAACCCTTCTTTAACCTCTCTTGCACCCAAAAAGGGACCATGGAAAAATTTTGGAAACAAAAGTAAGTTTCCAAGGGATAATAGTAAGAAAGCAGTAGCAACTAAGCCTGCTGGAAATGTAAGGGATACTTTTGCCAAAAATTATAACAATGGGCAGAAGCCCTATGGAGGACAACGTGATAATTACAAGGCTGGAGGAAATTTTGAGCCTAAAAAGGGACCTATAGGAGGTTGCTACAATTGTGGCAAAGACCACTACGCAAATCAGTGCCCTTTGAAGAAGGATGATCGTAATCAGCAGCATAAGATACATGTTGCAGTAGCAGACAAGCAAGCTAAAAAGCAAGTGACACCTATAGAAGTTCTGGGTAAGTTATTTGGCAAACCTGTCACTATTCTTTTTGATACAAGAGATACTGAATGTTTTATTTCTAATAAACTTGCTTCTAAACTTAAGAGAAAAGCTGGAAAATGGATAAATCTTGGACTGTACAGTATGGTAATAACTCTGTTCATACAGTGAGTATGTGTCTTTTTGGGGTAGTCCTTGACTTACCTAACTTTTCCACGGAAGTTGACCTCTATGTTACACCTTTGGGGTCTTATGACATTGTCATTGGTGTCAATTGGTTAGCTGAACATAAAGCAAAAGTAGACTGCTATGAAAAGAATATAAGATGTTTAGATGATCAGCTGGAAACAACAGAGATTCAAGGGGTGTAAACAGGAAATTTCAGTTAGAAAACTGTCAGCTATGCAGCTTAAAAATGCTAAAAACAAAGGATGTACCCTTTATGCAGTAAAGATATTTGAATTTTCAGAAGAATATGGTGATTCCATGAAACGATTTCCTCTGCTAAAAAGTTTCAGGGATGTTTTTTTAGAGGAATTACCAAGTTTACCACCCAAGAGGGAATTTGACTTCACCATCGAAATCAAACCAGGAATGGAACCTATTTCCAAAGCACCTTATCGGATGACTACTACAGAGTTAGTTGAGCTTAAGGCACAATTGCAAGAACTTTTGTCTAAAGGTTTTTTTAGACCAAGTGTTTCACCTTGGGGAGCACCTATAATATTTGTGAAAAAGAAGGATGGAACACTTAGGTTGTGTATTGATTATCGGATGTTGAATAAAGCAACAATCAAGAACAGATACCCACTTCCAAGGATCGACGATCTATTTGATCAGATGCGTGGGACAACGGTATATTCTAAGATAGATCTTCGATCTGGTTATCATCAGTTAAGGATTAGAGAAGAAGATATTCATAAAAAATCTTTCCGAACAAGGTACGGACATTATGAATTCACGGTTCTACCCTTGGATTAACTAATGCACCCGCAGCTTTTATGAACTTAATGAATAATATCTTTCAAGAATATTTGGACAAGTTTGTACTTGTATTCTTGGACAATATTCTCATTTATTCTAAAAGTGTTGAGGAGCACAATAAGCATTTGAAGATAGTTTTGGGAATTTTGAGAAAAAGAAAGTTGTATGGTAAGTTATCCAAACGTTCTTTCTTTGATTCAGAAGTTCACTATTTGGGTCATGTCATTAGTAAAGAAGGAATTACTGTAGATCCTTCAAAAATAGTGGCAATAACTGAGTGGCCTGCACCAAAGAATGTGCATGAAGTAAGAAGCTTCATGGGTCTTGCGGGTTACTATAGAAAATTTGTTAAGGATTTTTCTAAAGTGGCTGCACCGATAACTTCATTGCAGAAGAAGGATAAGAAATTTATTTGGAATGATAAGTGTGAAGCGGCTTTCAAAAGTCTGAAAAGCTAGTTGACTTCCGCACCTATATTAGCTATACCAGACCCTAATGGGAGCTTTACTGTTGTGACGGATGCTTCTGGGGAAGGCCTTGGAGGTGTTTTGTTACAAAATGATCAAGTCATAGCATATGAAAGTAGAAAACTTAAGTTACATGAGCTGAATTATGTTCCTCATGATTTGGAGCTTGCTGCCATTGTTCATGAGCTTCAAGTCTGGAGACACTATTTACTTGGGAAACATTTTGAGTTGAAAACTGATCACTTAGGACTGAAATATATTTTCACTCAGCCTAATCTAAATGCCAAACAGAGAAGGTGGTTAGAATATTTATTACAATATGATTTTGATATTAGTTACATCAAAGGGAAGGAGAATAGAGTAGCAGATGCTCTAAGTCGTAGGAGGCATATTTTTGCTCTTATAACATTAAGAACTCAGTTTAAGGATGAGGTAAAAAGTGCCTCAGAATCAGATACATACTTTCAGCAAGTAAAAGCAGCGCTTGTTGCAGAACCTAATGATGAAAGGTATAAGGGTTTTCATTTTGATAATGAAGGAATCTAGCGTTATGAAAACAGGGTATACGTACCTATGCTGAATGATTTGAGAAAGAAGTTGTTAGTTGAATTTCATAATTCACCTTTCTCTGGACACCCGGGTATCACAAAAATGCTTGCTGATCTGAAACAACAATACTTTTGGAAAGGTATTAAAAAGGATGTCATTTAATTTGTAACTCATTGTCTGGAATGTCAGTGGGTTAAGGCAGAACACATGCACCCTGCTAGACTGTTATATCCTCATAGCATACCGCAGTACAAATGGAAAGTAATAAGCATGGATTTTGTACAAGGGTTACCTATGTCCAGGAATAAACATGATGTTATCCTGGTAGTTGTAGATAAACTAACTAAGGTAGCTCATTTCACCACTGGAAATCTAAAGGATGATTCACCAGTGCTAGCCAAAAGATTCGTACACGAAATTTTCAGATTGCATGGTGTACCAGAATTGATTATATCTGACAGGGATCCTAGAATGACGTCAAGGTTTTGGCAAACGCTTAATACAGCTCTTGGAACGAAACTAAACTTCAGTTCTACATATCATCCGGAAATGGATGGACAAACTGAGAGGGTAAATCAAGTGTTGGAAGACATGTTGCGAATGTATTGCATGGATCAACAGTATAAATGGGAAGAGTATCTTCCATTAGTTGAATTCGCGTACAACAACACTTATCACTCATCTCTTAAAATGGCACCATTTGAAGCAGTTTATGGAAGGAAGTGCAGAACCCCTGTTAGCTGGGATAGTGTTGAGGACAGAGTGGTAATTGGACCTAGAGATCCTCACTGAAATGGAACAGCAAGTTAAGCTGATTCGTGAATGATTAAAGGAAGCAATAGATAGGCAGAAGAGCTATGCTAACCTTAAGTGGGTTGATCGAAGGCTTGAGCTTGGTGAGAAGGTTTTTCTTCGTGTTAAACCCAGAAAGAGTTCTATAACTTTTGGCAAGGCTGCCAAGTTGTCACCACGTTACATGGGACCTTTCAAAATTGTCAAAATAATCAATCCTGTAGCTTATCAATTAGCATTACCACCTGCTTTATCTCGCATGCATGATGTTTTCCATATTTCTTTGCTTAAGAAATACGTTTCAGATTTTTCACATATCTTAAATTGGAATTCCTTGTAGGTCCAAGACCCAGGAATAATCGTGGTTAAACCCACACGAGTGCTGGAAACTCGCCAATTGCATTTGAGAAATCATGAAATACAACAATGTAAGGTCCAGTGGGACTAGTTTAATGAAGAAAGTGCAACTTGGGAAAATCTGGAAGAAACGCAAATTACTTTTCCTTTTATTTTTCAACAGGATGAAATCCGTTGACAAAACATTTTTTTTTTTTACATGAACTTATCTTTTTCAAGTTTATATGAAGGCCAGATTGAGGCAAACATTATTCAGGCTGAATAAAATATATTGTGACGTTGATTTATGGAACTATTCAAGTTAGAAATAGTCACATTGTTTTGTGAACTAATAAATTGGTTGACCTAAAGGTTAATCGAATATGTAATCATCGGGACGATGAATCTTTTAGGAGGGAAGCATGTTACACTCTGAACTGTTGTTACTTCCTCCTGAGCATTCAAGTGTTCATATATCATTTCTTCTGTAAAAGGATGTGTTCCTTTGATTGTGAAGTCAAACTTGATATCGACTGTATCTTCTTTGCAATTGAATATCTTTGACTGAGTCGGAATATGATTGGACTCTTTTATTTCTTTCATTTTGCACCTGAGTTTAATCTGATCTCGGAATGAATTGTGGATTTATCCATCTATAACACTCGGCCTTGGATCAGTGGCATTGATCCAAGAGATGCTTTAAGTTTATTCGGGATGAACAAAAATTATAGACCTTACATAGGTTGCAAGGTCTGAATGCGTTGAATAAGCTATTCCGGAGTCTAACTCAGGATGATCATGTTAAATGAATTGGTTCCCGATATCATAATATCAGGAAGGTCTTGATCGTGGGCCAGGTAATAAATTCAGATACATTTATACTACTAGCTTATTATCAGTGCTAGAATGAATCCTTTTTGTGAATGTATATGTGTTGGTTCTTATACTGAACAATTTTTATTGTTAAGACCTAAGCTAGATTTATTAAGGTTAATAACCTAAACCTAAACTATAACCTATGGGTTAGATTAGTGCTAATCTAACCTAGGCCTAAACTATAAACTAAATGTTCTAAGGTTAGTGACCTAGCACTAAGGAGGTTAGACTAAGTATCACCTTAAATTCTAACCTATGTTTCTAACCCTAACTAATGAACATGGAGGAAAGGGACCTATGAAGGGGTGTGAGCCATGGGCGGGTAGTTTTCTATGGCATTAAATGGGATGGATAAGTATGAAGGACGAGGGATTTGGTGGAAGTTTTAAATGGCTAGTGAAATCCGACATGGTAGAGTCGCCAAATCTAGAAATGGTCTTTGATTTGTTTTTATCCATCGCCAACTATGGCGGTCGGTGGCAATGGAGATTGAGCGGGAATTTTGGAGTTAATGCCAATTAATGAACTCAGTCTCCGAGCTCGGATTTCTCAGGAAGACATGCAAAATGGAAAAATGGTAGTTTGTTTGGTTTTTCATGTGCTTCGGTTTTCTCTCTGTTTGATCACTGGTTCTTCGAACCAGTCTACTTCGTGTTACATGGCAACTATGATAATAACTAGCTCTTTTCTCTATCGAGGAAAGTTTATAAGGCATGGAAATAACAAATTATTGTTGTTGAATCTAACGTGGAAAAAGAGGAGAAGGCTCGAGCTCTTTCAGTTGTCTTCTTCAGATTTTTAAGCAACATTACCAGGCATGTTAGGCCCTAATTATTAAAAATCTTGCTTTCCTTCAAATTATTTCATTAGAACAACTCTGTTCAGATGATTTTTAGGTTTAGTTGGTTTTTAAGGTAGCTTTGTGAGAATTAGTTGTTGTATCTTCTTACGGGATTGATTTTTCAAATGAACCCTTGATGGGTGTGAATTTGTTTCATACTTTTGAATTATCTTGCTGTGTTTTGCATTTCGGTTAGATTTCATAGAAATTCTTGCAAGGCTAATATACGCATTCAGCTTTGTGGGAGTCCATGAATTGTTTTCTTGTTTGATTCAGACTTCCGTTGATACCTTGCTATTTCACTTGTTGAAAAGGATACTGTTGGAATTCTTGAATGTACAGGATATTCTGACTTCTGTATAAGTTATGTCATGAGTAATATATGTCATTGTTACTGTTGGACTTCTTGAAATGAAATTATGTCTTGGCTTCTGAAGAAGTACAGTCGTGAATACATTATGTTATTGAATTCCATTGGAATCCTTGAGTAGATAGTATTTTTTACTTATGTAGGAGTTTTAGATTGAGAATATTACTTGGGTTCGACTCCTTTTGAACTCTTTAAAGCATATATTATGTTTTCCTCTTCTGTATAAGCTTAGAGTGAATATTGTTATTATGGACTCAGTTGGAGTCCTTGTTATGAAACCAGTGTTTCTGCTTCTGTATAAGCCTAGTTGTGAATACTTATTATTATTAGCTCTGTTGGAATCATTAATAATATATATCTTGTATTTCGGCTTCTGTAGAAGTTAGTCGTGAAATGCCATTCGTTTCTGCTTCTGTAGGAGTTCAGTTGTGAATATGGTCTGTTATTGTTTTGGTTGGAATTCTTGAATTTAATATGTATCTTGTATCTTTCTACTTCTGTAGAATTTTATTTGAAGAATACTACATGGGTAAGACTCTTTTTTTTAATCCTGGAAGCGTATATTATGTTTTCTCTTCTGAATAATCTCAGTTGTGAATACTGTTGTTATGGACTCAGTTAGAGTCCTTGATATGTAACTGGTGTTTCTACTTCTGTGTAAGCCCAGTTGTGATTACGGTCGATATTGACTCAGTGAGAGTCCTTAAAATGTATCTAGTATTTTAAACTTCTTTCAATCTTGGTTATGTTCAGTTCGATTCGGATGAATTAAAGGTTGGGGTTTCTTTATCAACTCGATTTTGTTGATTACCCTGTTATATGTTGTAGTAACTCAACTTCAAATGAAACCTTAAGGAAAAATGTATTGGGATTTGCCTAGTTGAATGAAGCTGTGCTCTGTCAGACAATGGCGATGGGTATATTCATATTGTTGAATGTTATGAAAGGAATTGTTGAATCTGTTAAGTTTGGATTACTTACTGTTGCTTGTCGCGAGAGCTACTGTATTACTCAGTAAGCTACAGGGAATTTTATATTTAAATTTTGACGAAACTATGGTTCTTCTTGTGGTCTCGTCTGACTTAGTCGCATGCGTATAATGTGAATGCTTTACTCTTGAGGGGACGGTACAGTCATGAGCATGATTGGAAGGGACATCTGAATGTCTCGGTTTCTTTCTCTTCTGCTGTAAAAGTATATGTTGATATATTTATATTTAATTGTTGGAATTGTTAATACATACTGATGGATTCATGAATTGTTAGGATATTCATTTTTGTTGAATGTAATGGTCTGTCGGATGTTTGCTATCCTTGGGATTCAAATGGATAGTTGTTTTGGATACATTTGTTCTTCTTGGTCACTAATATTTATGAAGAAATATCTGAAAAGTATCTAGGACTATTTAGTAACTATAATATGAGTTACGCGTTTATAGTCATGTTTGAATTACAAAAGAGCATAGTCTGAAATATGTTCACATGTTTGGTGAAATGAATTCATTTAAACAGGTTGTTTAATAAAAACAATTGGTGGATTGGAATTGTTTTAAGAATTAGTGCTTATCATGCTCAGTTCACCGAACTAACCCATGTTGACAATTTTTTGCAGATGATTGCCATAAGTGGTAAAGGCACGCAGATCTGATATGATGTTCAGATTGTTTAATTTGGTTTTATGATGAAATCTAACTTGATTCTCTGAATGTACTACTTGAAGAAAGATGTTCTTTTGCTGTTGAGTATTGTATCGGATATGTTGAATGCATAAAATGTATTTGATTAGCTTTGAAAGGAATGAAAAGAGATATTTGTTACTTATGTGTTTGTATTCGTATCTTGATGGTTTGATCTTCTTCGGTTCGAATGATCTTGAGAACATTGTTATTATTGTATAACTTTGAGACTTTTGTGCATATCTAAGTAAGCTTGCAAGGTTATGTGACTGAATACTTATGATTATTTAGTAGTTCTATTATGTTCTATTTATAGCTAAATTGGAACTTAGATCATTGTCTTTCGAGACGCTAGGGTTAAAATAAACCTGAGCAGGAAGCTAAACGAGATGAATAAATTATTACTTCCTAGTCTTGATCTAAGACAAGACAACGTTTAATTGGATTCTTAATCACTATATCTCGATACTAAAAGTAAGATATAATTTGAGTTATGAGATTTGATATAAACAAAAAAAAAGAGGGTTGGTTAGCAATCTCATGTGAAGATTAAGGGTTATTGTCTAGTTTCGTTGATTTAGAATTATGTATATTCTATGAACTCCTTGATGGGACCTCTAGTCTTAATAACCTCTCTTGTGTAATGGGTTTTATTAAGGAAGGTAATTCTAAGGTGAGGAACCCAGGGATTGGGAAAGACTAACCTTAAGGGAGCGTCTTATAGTATAATTTTAACTCAACGTATGTAACACTTATTAATAAGAAGATCTTTTCGACGCGGATTTAAAGGTTGACAGCACAAGTCAACTACAGGTTTGTACCTTCGAGAAGATTAGGATCTTCTCGAAGATACAACAATGCAGGTGACTTATGACGACACCCTTTGCATTGATCGTTAAAATTTACACCTTAAAATCGAACAAGTTACTCTGGGACTGATTAGGAATGTGGTCACGTTATAAGGCTGCCCTAGGAGACTCGGGGTATCTTGACACACTGGATTAACTAGGGTTGATCCAGTATGTCAGTGTATCCCTTTTCCTCGGGAGCATCCCTATAACGTTTTCATCTTACTAATCCGTTCCTGAGTGAATAACTTGGGACAGGTGAGTCTGACAGAAGTCAGGATAAGACATTCTACATAACATAGGAATGGGGTGAAGGACATATTCCAGATTGACGAGTATGCCATCAAGGAATATGAGACATAAGCATTATGTTTCAAATCTTTGGCCAAAGTATCGCAAGCTACTGATTACATTGTCCTGAGTCACCTAGTCTAAGGGATGAGATGCCGATGAATAATGGTAACAATTATTCAAATAGGTTCCTTGGAGAGAGCATTCTGAATCCCAGATTAGGGAAGAGAACCGCAAGAGTGATGTGTTAAATAAAAATGCCAATTCTTAATACTCATGAATAGATCGGTAGATTACTGAGTCATGGAATGAATAGATTGGAGGTACTCCGAGTCATTACAGCTACATATGGTTATCTGTTATGAGAATGGTTGCTTTGATTTGTGAGTTCTAAATTATGTATTTAGAACCAAGAAGCATTTATCAAATTTTTTTTACTTGTTCTAATGTATAAAAATGAGGATGTTACAATTATTAAGTTGGTTTTGGTGCGGGAGTGAGGAGTAATTAGTCATGTGTGTGGATGTAGACTAAGTTATAGGTCTTAATTAGGTTATTTTAGGATTAGGGCTAGGTCATGATGAGGTGGTGAAATGAGGTGGCAGGTTTGGAGATGTGAATCTATTAATTATAAGGTAATTAATAAATAATTGTATAAGGTTTAGGTGATGAGGTTAGGTTGTGAAATGAGATGCGGGGCACAAGGGGTCGTAAGACACAAATTTTGGTGTCTACAGCTAGTGTGGTTCTTATATCTACATATTTTGAGATCTTTCCCTTCACCTTCAAGCTATAGTTTGACAATACTAATAACATTGATGAATAAAAAGCTCTATTATTAGGATTAGAAATGGCAAGGCAAAAGGGAATCCAAAATCTTAAAGTTCAGGGAGATGCTGGGTTGATTGTAAATCAAGTAAGGGGGATCTATCAGGTAAAAAATGATCTCGTAAGGCATTATAGGAATAAGGTGTGGGACAACATAGAATGCTTTGATGTTTTTTCCATTAAGGCAGTTTTGAGAAATTACAATGATAAAGTTGATTCTTTAGCCATATCTGCATCTCTTCTCCTTCCTCACCCAAAGTTCAAACAGGACACATATACCATTGATATTGTGTATTGTCTGAATGTTCCTGATAATTCAACACATTGGCAAGTGTTCAATGATGATCAATAGGTATTGTCTTTTCTTGAGAAAGATGATAATTTCAGTGAGCTTTATTTTGAAGGATCAGAATCAAATTTTTGTGAGTCCATCTCGAATTCATATCAAGAGATTGATGGTGAATTCATCCAGCTCAAAGGTAATAATATTATGAAGGGATTAGTTTCTCTGGAAGGTCTATTTGACAAGCATGCTCGTTTTATTTAGAATAAATGGAAAGCTGAATGTGCTTCCTCGTTAGAAGTATATCAAGTTAATCTGGGCACTTCTAACCAACCACGGATGGTAAACATCGGAAAATGTTGTTCTCCTGAGGAGAAAGGAAGATTCACTTCACTCTTGCAGAGATATATGGATGTCCTAGCATGGTCATATGTGGATCTAAAGTATTTCAAGCCCAAGGATGTGCAACATAGCATCCCTTTGAAGTCGGATGTCAAACCTTACAAGCAGAAGAAAAGAAAATATGACCCAAAGATCTCAAGGACTATCCTTATATAAATTAAAAAAATGTTAGATGCAAGGATTATCTTCCCAATCCATCATTCTACCTAGGTTTCTAACATCATCCCTATTAGAAATAAGAATGGTGAGATTCATATTTGTGTTGACTTACGAAACCTTAATCAATCTTGATTGAAAGACAGTTACCCATTTCCTAACATAGATAAAGTATTATAGACTGTCACTAGATCATAAATGTTATCCGTGCTTGACATATTTTCAAGGTATAATCAGGTTGAGGTGGCCATTGAGGATCAACATAAAACAACATTCACCACCCCATGGGGGACCTTTTATTATAGGAGGACGCCTTTTGGTTTGACTAATGCTAGATCTATGTTTAAAAGAGATATGGACTTAGCTTTTAAATATTTGATGGGAAAAGTCATAGTTTTATATTTGGATGACTTGACGGTCTTCTCTAAGAAGTGAAGTGATCATTATGATCAGCTGGAGCAGGTACTCTTAAGGTGTAAGCATCATGGGATTTCATTAAATCCTAAAAATTCCATGTTCGGAGTAACAGAGGGTAAGTTGCTAGGTCATATCATGACTAAAGAAGGAACCAAGATCGACCCAGAGTAGGTGAAGGCTGTCCAAAGCCTTACTCTACCTACAAGAAAAAATGGGGTGCATTCCTTTTTTGGAAAGTTTCAATTTCCTAAGAAGATTTGTACTTGAATTTGCTGATAAAACCAAGGATTTCCTTGAGATGATGAAAGGTAAGAATACATTTTGATGGATCACTGAAGGGAAGCTTACTTTTGAAGAAGTCAAAAGATCAATTACTCATGCTCCTATTCTGGTATGCCCAGACTTCAAGAAGGATTTTATCATGTAAAGCTACACTTCCATACATTCAGTATCAGCCATCTTGATGCAAGAAAATAAAGAAGGAATCAAATCTCACATTGCTTTCATGCATTGCCAACTAAAGGAACATGAATTGAAGATGTCACAAATTAAAAATAATGCTTATGCAGTGGTGAGAGTAGTGAAGCATTTTAGGTATTATGTGTTGAGTTCTCACACTCTCATCCTTGTTCTTGATACTACAGTTAAGTCCATTTTGACTCAACAAGAGTTGGGTGGTCAACGGGGTAACTGGATAACCAAAGTATAAGAATATGACTTGGACATTAAACCTACTAAGTTACTACGAGGAAGAGGCCTCTGCCAATTGATTGCAGAAAACAATTCTGAGACAGAATGTGAGGAAACTGAAGGTACTTCTTCAAAATTACCCATGGTGATTTTTGTAAGCACAACCGATGAATGGTATGCAGATATCTCTTTATTTTTAACTTACAGTGAATTTCCCCCGTATTTAAGCCAAAAAAAAAAGAGGATAGTTATATTAGGGTCTACAAGATACATTCTATGGGATAATGGTATATATAAGAACGGTATTGATGGTGTATTCATGCATTGTGTTAACAAGTTTCAGGAGATAAGGTTGCTAGAATCCTTCCACAATCTAGCATGCAGAGGAAATTTATCTTCCTCTGTGATGGCTTACAAGATCTTACGGGCTAGGTACTATTAGCCTAATATCTTTCAAGATTTAGCCAAATGGGTGGCTAAGTGTGAAGCTTGTCAACATTTTGTTGGTCATCCTAAACTGACAGCTCTCCCCTTGAAGCCTGTGATAATTGAAGAACATTTTCACAAATGGGGAATTGACTTCATTAGAGTATTGAATCCCTACCTCCAGTGCTGGTCATAATTATGTTCTCACCACCACAGAATATTTCACCAAGTGGGTGGAAGCTACACCAATCAAACAAGAAACCTCTGAAGCTATGTACAACTTTCTTAAGGAGAACATAATTGTTAGATTTGACATACCTCACAAGATTGTTGCTAACAATTCTTCCAATTTCTCATCACATGAGTTGAAATAATTTTTCTATGGAGTTGGGATTACGTTGGCTCATTCATCTAACTATTACCCCCAAGGCAATGGTCAGGATGAATCAAGCAACATGAACCTGGTGACCATAGTCAGAAAGCTGGTCAATGAGAATCAGAGGACATGGCACAAATCATTGTATGATGCATTATGGGCAGATTAGATTACTCCTAAGTAAGCTATTGGAATATCCCCATTCTAGGTGTTGTATGAAATTGATGTTGAGATTCCTATCTCTGTAGAATTTCCAGCCTTACGGTTGGCTAAAGCAATTGAGGATGAAACTTTTCAAAGTTCCATTGAGAAAAGGATAATGTACCTAGCTAGGCTAGAAGAAGAATGGAGAAAGGTGGTAGATCACATTATAGATCATCAGAGAAAATTCAAAAAGATATTTGATAAAAAAATTAAAGCAACACAATTTCCAGATTGAAGATCAAGTACTTCTCTAGGACAAGAGAAGGGAATAGAAAGGGATGCATGGCAAGTTTGATTCTTTATGGAAAGGTCTTTTCAAAATCCATCAGCTGAATGGTGAAAATAACTTCTGTCTATCTTATCTTGATGGAGAGTTTCTCCCTCTACCTTTCAGTGCACAACATCTGAAGCTATTCCATCAGTAGTGCAAGATGCTCTCTTGCACTATTATAATTTATTTTATGTTGTGTGTTTGCTTTTTTTGTTCTTTATTTGTTTCCTTTTTGGTTTTTCTTCTCCTAACTCCGTAGCCCAATGGATGAAGATTTTTGATACACGAGTTCTCTTCCTTTGATGTCTCAAATAAATTCCCCAATTGGAGCCAGTTGTTATCTTGTTTTAGTGATTTCATCTAGAAATGAGATAACCATAGGGAAATTTTAGACAAATCTCTTAAAAATTCCCTTTGAAAGAGATTTTCGGGGTTTTCTGGTTTTCATTGCATGAAAACATGTTTCTTTCATGTTACATGTCTCACGTTTCCTGAAACCTAAAACCTGATTGCCTAAGCATTGTGTCAGGTTTTCAGAACTTCCAAGCATCGGAAAATGATTTGCCAAATGTATGTTTCATGTCGCTTGTTTCCCTGAAACCCAAAACTTGAATTGAATCAAATCCTTTGTATCGGGTTTATGAATGCTCTAAGAATGATGACATGTCATTAATGTCTAGTTGTCTTGCAGTTGGCACATGTGTCAAGTGATGTGTAATTAATGATAGGTTATTATAAATAGTTAGTTTTTCCACGTCATTTGTTACCTTATCATTTTTGCTGCGTTGGATTTTTGTTGATGCTTCTTCTACCTCCAAACCCAATTGAGCTTCTCGATTGATTTCATCAACCGTTTTTTGATTGTTTTTCAAGCTAGTTGAAGGTATTCTTCTCTTCTTTCTTTTTAGAAGAATTTTGGGTTATTTGTGAGGTGTTTTCTTAGGGTTTCCATTTCTTTTCCTTCTTCATTATTGTTTTAGGGTTTTGGGTTGTTTTCTTTGTTTCTTGTCTTTTTCTCATGAGGGTTCTTGTTTGAAGTTTACCCCCAAGGTTATTTACTTATTTTTCATAGGTTGTAACTTGTAGATTTCAAAATGATTCTGAAAATTTCTAAGTGATCATGAGGTAGGAATTTTTCATGTTCTGACACTTCAAAAACCTGATATACTTGTTTCAGGTTTTGCAAGGTGTTTTAACATCTCACCCTTTCTGCCCTATTTCAGGTTTTCCTAGGTGCTCAACCTCCATCAAGATCTATAGTGTGTCGGGGATTTCTACATGCTCGGCATACTCCAGGTTCCACCGTGAGTGTCAGTTTTTCCAACTTTTCCGACACTTACTCACTTCCACAGTGTTTCAAGTTTTCATTGATGCTCAACATGTCCTGACTTCCGACATACACTCCATTATGTCAGGTTTCCGAAGGTTTTTTGCAAGTTTCAAAATCTGAACAGTGTGGCGGTTTTGTGCACTTTCCCAACATACTTTCAAGCCTGATTTCTCTTCTAGAAATCATCAAGGGATTTCTTCTTTGAGACTCCTCATGTCAGACCCCAACCAATCTAAGGATAAGTCAAGAAAGATGAAGTAAAAGTATCAAAAGATGGAGTCTTATTCTTACATAAGCTACAATTATGACATTCGGGACATAGAGCTCGATAATATAGATATGGAAGATTTCTAGAAGATAATTGAGGATTCTTCTCAGAACTCCTGGATGAAATTGATAGTAGGAAGTGGTCTCCCTCTTGCAACAGGATTTCCAATATCAGCTCAATGCGCTGAATTCATCCTGGCCTATGCTTCCAACTATGACTCAGCCTCCTGTCTAGTAAGAAATCAAGCAGGAGAGTCTATAGTGAAATTGGGTAGAGGTTACTTTGATCAACTCCTAAGGTTACCTAACTTTGTGGATTATGTTTATTTAGACCTTAAATCAGCATAAAAGGCCTAGGAAAAAGATCAGGAAGACTGCATCAAACATGTAAACAAGAAGTTATTGATTAAGGCTAAGCCAACGGTTTCTAGGTTTCCCAAGTTAGTCCCTAGAAGTGATTTTATTCTTGAAATCAATGATATCATCAACCTGCTGAGTCAATTATTTGGACTCACAGAGTCAAAATATTTCCAAGGGTGGATGTACCAGTTCATGGTCGTCATAAAGAAGAATGACCAAGGGATTGATTAGGGTAGCCTAATAAGTGATGAGATAGACTCCCAAATGAAAACGGTCTTGTCTACTAACAAGTTTTACATGATGTCATATGTCACCTATGTAATAACATGCATGAGAAAATACCTAGGGCTAGATGAGAAGGGAAACCAAGCAACAAAACACATATATCGATACTTCCCTTAGCTGAAAATAAAAGGGTCTGAAGACCAATATAGAAGAGTGAATGACGCTTTCTTCTATGAAAACATTTGCAGGTTAGATCCTGATATGAGGAAAAGAAGGGTTTCTGATGAAGCATGGGCCAAAGTGTCAAAATGGGTTACATCTTCTTACAATTCAAGAAGTTTACTTATCTTCAGGTGGTGAGGTTCCATGGTAACCCTTTCTATTTGCCTAGGTTCCTAGGTGACAAACTGATCCTCATGGAGTTAGTCAGACAATTGTTGGATTTTCAAAAATTCCAACAAAGCAGGCATAAGGTTGTTGTCTCCTTCCCTATTTCCATTGGAACGTATACATGTTCTATAGTGGGTAAGGCCAAGAATGTGGTGTATGAGATTCAATAAAAATTTAAGAAACATATGAAGCTCAGGGAGGGCTTTGACATCTGAGGAGTTCTCAAGTCATATGGAACCTTGTATCTACATGTGCCCAATCTGGAAGACATCTTGGTTGATTTTCAGGCTGAATTTTCCATCCGAAGGAAAGAAAACAATAGATTGACACTTGAAGAAATTCAAATTTTAGATCTAGCTGATATCCCTAAAGGCACTATGGACAATGAAACTATCCTGGACACTAGGTATGAACAATCAGATGGAGACCAACATGGATTCCCAGCCATTGATTGGGCTCTTGCAGAAAAAGATTCTATCACTGAAAGAGCTTCTCAAACTCTTGTTCGTACCAAGGCATGGCTCATTTCTTGGGGAATGAATTATAAGTAAAAGAGATTTTCAAAAATAACTACTTTAGAAGAGGGACCCTCCAAGGGAGAGAGGGAAGAGGATAAAAGCCCTACCAAGAGGTAGATAAATTTAAGTTTGTCAGAAGGGGAGAAAAGCATGGAACCACATCATCTACCACTCCTTCACAAACAATTGAGGTACTAGATTCACCTCCTCCACTAGAACAAGGAAAAATTCCTTCATAAGATGAGGTTGGTCAACCTCTCCTTTCTCCTTTTGTTGATTGCTCATCAGAAGTAAGTCTCTCTCTTTCTTCTCAAGATTTGACTTTAGAATCTTTACCTCCTCTCTCCCAATATTCCTCACCTTATATTTATATGCCACTTTCATCAACCATGGCCAGTATCTTCTCTGACATTTCACCTCTCTCTGCTAGACCTAAGATGGCCATACATATGCCTCCTCCTTCTATATCCCGATAGTCACCACACTTGCAGTCATCACTAATGCACAAGTAAAACTTCCTCTACCTACAAATGTAACCATAACACCTCTGATAGGGGAAAATTATTCCACTGCACCTCAATCATTAATTTATTAGACCCCAACAAAGAGGAAGGTGGTAGTTCCTCTACTAACCTTTGACTTCCTTTCACTCAAGGCCTCTCCTACCAAATCTGCCAAGAAACCCAAAATGGTTTCAAGGGTTTTAGTGTATACCTCAGGGCATAAGTTTGCAAATATTACCACTCATATAACCAACAAAACTAAGGAGGATATAACGGTTACTGATTATTAGATTACAAGGGTTGATCTTGGAAAGGTAACAATAGAAGGAGCACAAAAAGATGCCCAGGATGCCATGAATGTGTTGTGCCAGAAGATGAAGGAAACAAAGGTGAGTAGAGATGAGATTAAGGAGAAAGTTAATAGTTGACTGAGGTATTGGTCAAGCTCTCAAAGCCTTTTCAGTCAATACCACCATCTTCTACCCCTAATCCTATCAGGTTCGATTTCTCATCGGTACCTATGATTGAAAAAATCAATGAGGAGGGGAGAACGGTTGATGAATGGATTCAGAGGCTACTCCTACAAGGAAGAGAGGTCATTGATGACACAGTGGAGGTTTATAAATATTTAGAGGAAATAAAGAAAGATGGTGATAAAATGGATGATGCATTTTCACAGGAAATTGAGAACCTTGAGTTACCTTTTGAGGCTCTCAATGCGCTAAAATAGGTTCCATCCATATCTTGATGGAATAAGGAATCATCCACATGGGGATAAGCATTTCTAGCTAACCAAAGCCATTAGATTCAAGATAAATATTCTCAGTGAAGCTTGCCATAAGTTGAGGGAATCTAGATATCATTTGATAGATGCCACCAATGACATAGAAGAGAAGCTGTCTAGGATCTTCACTAAGGTGTTGGATGAAATATTGAATATTATACCAGGTGATGATCTCTATAAACAAATTCAAGAATCAATTCAACATGAACCATCTTCTGTATTCAATCTAACAACCATTGATAAGTTCATAAGGATTGAGAATGTTTTGGAATCAATAAGGAAAATCAACAAGAGATTGAAGAAACTTCTTGGTAACGCAAGCGACACTCAAGAAACTTGTGAGGTTCTAAGTGATTATTCTAAAGTGCCAGATGAAGCTGATGCAGGACATAATCTAGAAATTCCAGGAATTTTGAGACGAGGAGTATTCACTGGAGGAAGACAAGGATGATGAAATAGAATAAGCATAATGTTTCATGTCATTTCCATCCTGAGATTGACATGTCTTTTTTATTTTCATTTCGTCACATAGGAAGAAAAATGTGACTTTTTCTCCTGCATGAGAGTCAAGAAAAATAGGATTCTTGTTTAGTGACTATTTTCTAGGATTTATCCTATTTTATCTCCGCTCTTTATATTATAAATAAGGGATGCTTGTGCATTCCAAAATGGATATTTTTAGAATATGAAGAGCTATTGTGAAGAAGAAGAAAAACTTTGTATTTTCTTTTTAATAATTGAGGAATAGAAAAAAGTGTTATTTTGCAAACTTTGTGTTGTGGGATTCATCTATCTTGAAAGATTGTTCTTACGTCCAAGATCTTAAGCTATTCTTTGTTTAGTGTTCTTAATTATTTTAATCATTTCAAATATTACACTCATTATATAAAACTCATATAAGTATTTCTTGATCTGTGTTTGCTTGAAAGAAAATACGTCCCTCTCATTCCCTTCCTGCTCTAATTCATCTATAATAGTTTCCTTTCTAATCCATTCTATTTCTAAAGCTGTAGCATCTCCATCTTGTGTTGATATGGATTTTAGGATTGCACCCCAACCCCAATTGTTAGAATAGTGTAAATATTGTATATATATTATTTCTACTGGGTTTTAGATCCGTAATAAATAGGTTACCTCACATGTCTTTGAGGAGGGATTGAATCTCGCGTACTATGGTTTAACCTAACAAAATATACAACTAACACACTGCTCATATCTTATGCTTCCCTTCATGAAAAAAACCATTTCATGTTCATGTAGATGTTTTTGGTATATCTATTGGAGCAATGTTGGTGCAACTTTCAGACACCTAAAATTGGCTACCCAATTTAGTGTTCCCCACATTCGTTTACCTTCTCAGGTAACCTAGGGCACGTTTATATCACCGCTCCTCCCTTAGGGTATTACTTAAATATTTTATTTAAACATCTATCCTAAGTTTATTTCACCCCATTATGTTTTACCGATAGTTAATTAAATATTAACTATTTAATTACACTTAAATTTACATGTATCTTAACCACTTATCTACCCCATATCAATTCCTAATCTCCCATATCAATTCTATCCATCTATCCCCCCAATTTCACCTCCCCACAAACCATGTAGCGGGATATTTCCCATATTTAAGTTGAAGGGATCACTTGCATCCTTCCAAAAAGGTTCTTTTTAGCCATTTTGGGAGTCGGTTCCCTGATCGGTGCCGAATGGTACTCGGTCGATGCAAATTTTTTGGAACGACACCGACTATACACTAGTTGGCGCCGATTACAAATAGAGGGCCAGAATTCAGTTCTGGTTAGACAAAAAGAACGAAGGAGAGTTTTGAGCATCAAGCCTGAGCATTATCTATCAAGCGAAAGCTAATTCTGTCCAAATCAATCCCTGAGAGGAGTACCGTTACTCTGCTCCTACCACATCGACATCATGAGCCTCCATCGATCTCTTGGTGACTCTACTCTTGCATCTAGAAAAGGTGGAGCTTTGTCAGCATCCTTAAGGCTCCTGTAGATCCAGTGGACATTGACGATCTAGCTTTCATTGTCCATTTCCCAATCTTCCTGTAATTTTCCCCTAGTCGACGCCGACCTACCCAGTTGACACTAATTTTTCTTAGTCAACACTGACCTATCTCGGTTGACGCTGATTTCCTTAGTCAATTCTAACCTATCTCAGTCAACGCCGATTTTCCTAATCGACACCGATCGGCCTGCAGACAGGTAAAAGAATTTAGGTAACATAAATCCAGCATTGTTTTCACAATTTCCTGTTTTCTACTACTTTCTGTCCACTGTTTACATTTTGTCTGTCACTTTTAATCAAAAAATCTAGACATTTATTTACACTCTTTTATCATGTATGTTTCTTCCTTTAATTGAAAACATGGACTGACATCCGCTAAGGGAGCTTATCATTTCCCGGAACCACTTTTTGGGTAGTCCACCCAAATATCTTTTAACGTTGTCTTTTTCTGTCAAGTTTCTCAGATCTACTTTGTAGGATTTCTCGTGTGTTCCTGTCTTGTCTACATCGGCTTTCTTTTCCATCTATATCTTTGGATCTTATCCTATCTATCAGGTATTGATTTCATTTGATTTTTTCAGGGTTTTTGTGTTTAGTTTGGTACATTAACTTGGATAGGTAAGAAGCACAGAAATTCTTGATCTACATTCTGGCATGCCTAGTGGAACCCAACCAAATTCCCTTATTGGTAAGTTCATTTCTTTTCCATTTTTGAACTTTTGTTCTGTTTCTTCACTACTTTTTGTCAGTTCTCCTTAAGCATTTCCTTCCTTCATTTTGGTATTGCTTCTTTCATTTATAATTTGAAAAGTTAAAGTTTCTTCTTTCTTGCAAAACTAAATTCCAATTCCTATTTCAAAGATTAATAAATATTTCATTTGATTTCAAGATTGCATTTTTGATCCATTTCTTTATGCAAAATTGTTATTTTCTTGAAAGTTTTTTAGTTCCTTGAAATAGAAATTTTCATTCTACTATTATCTGGATATATCTTTCTGGATTTGTTTGTGTGTTTTCTTAACCTTTTCTTATGGAGCACTTTACTTGTTCGTGGGATTGTTCAAGGGAAAGAGCTCAACAACACACTTTTTGAAGTCCCACACCTTGGAGAGCTAAATCTATAGGCATTCCTCTTTTACAGTGTTTTCTCCTTTTTAGGAACTTAAAAAGAACTTGTTTGTTTGTTTTCTATCACATTAAAACATTTCAATTTTGGTGCTTAAAAATAATTTAATTGCATTTGGGAAGGAACTTGTTTGACTTGTCTTCATCGAAATCAAACACTTCATCTTTAGTGCTTAAAAAGAACTTTTGCTTTGTCATTTCTGTTGTATGTTCTTCATCTAGTTTTCTAAATAGGCTAGAAAATTGATCAAAATTGGTAGTGAAACTTTTTTATTTTTATTTTTTAACCTTGCACACAAAGCCAAAATCACTAGGTACTAAGCATTTAAACAAAAATTCCTTCCCTGGCCTCACCTACTTGGAAGTGACATCTAAGAGGAAGAGCCTACGCGGTACTCGAGCGACGCTATAAATTGATGGAAGTTCTGGTATATATTGGCAAAGCACCCAACTCCCTTATCACAGCGGTGTGTGAAGTGCAGGGGTAGGCCCCTATATCAAGCCACGTACTAGTCTTTTACTAAAGTGCCTTGGGGACTCCTCACCAAAACATTCCCCAAACTATCCTTAGTTTGGCTATCTGAGTAGTTCCTATTCTAAAAAGCCTTCCCTAATATTTTCTTTCTTAAAAGAATGAAAACTTAAAAGAGATAATCACCTACGCTACTTGAATTGTCTGTGCATTAGTTAGGACAATCTCCTTTTTTCTATATTTCTGTTTGTTTATGACGGTCATCACCTGGTTACAATCTAGAAAAATGGCTCAACTATCCCCTTCTTCATCCGAGACCACCACTAATGTGGATGTTTCGGCACCCCTCAGGTCTTCCTCGGGACCAATATTAGTTGGTTCCCCATCTTGGTCATATAATCCTTTCTATCATCCTAAAGTGATCCCATCATGTCTAGCTTCCCCCAGTCCTTCAAAGGTATCATTTGCTTCTGATATAGAGTATGTTCCTCATGGAGATCCTAAATTTCAGGCGCTCCTTGATTGCAATCCGGTAGCCCTTATGGACTATCTAGTGCATATGTTTGTTTGAATATCTGATCAAGGACCACCAATCTAAAAATTTTACGACTATTCTCATGAACCATCTCAGGCTTTTATAGAACAGTTAGCATACTTTTTCTTTCCTCGAACCACAGAATAGGGTGACACATCTATGCCTCCTTTTTCTCTGCCACCAACCATGTCGACTGGTTCCCAAATGGTCATGCCTATCCCTAATGTCATGGCTACCTCAGCTACCCCACAACCTATTTTTGAGAGGTCCTCTTCTTTAGCTATGATGGGTGTATCCATGCTCTCATGAATTGCTGTTAATTCTTCTATGACGTCCATTACATCTCAGGGTCAGTACCTCTTTACGAATCAACCCCCTTTTACAAGTTAGTTGGTTCCTTCTTCTCTTCCTCCAGTTGGTCTTTCTTCTAATGCTCCAGTGACAGTGACCTTTACCCACCCTCTGGCATCGGCGCCCTTAATAACCAATCCGGTAGTCAAAATCCTTGTTTAGACTTTGTTCCCCATCAGGTCCAATCAAATCAACACCCATGCTCCTCAATCCATTCTGATTCAGTTGACAAGTGTAGGAGCCCACCAACCATAGGCTCCATCTTTCATTCAACCAACTTTCTCTCAACCACTTGTCATCTCATAGCTTGCTCATACGCAGGCTCCTTCACAACAAGTGCCTCACCAAGCGTCACCCAAAACACTTGGTTATTTCTCTTATCATCCTGTTAATCAAAAGATAAATCCCCTGTTAACACCTCAACAAAATATACCACTCGCTTCTTATGCAGGACATACCAACATGCTTCCCCCTCAATCTGATGTCGTCCAAATTCTTTTCAAGAAAATCATAGACCTAGAAGCCTCCACCAAAGGGGCTCGCCCTTCATACTCTTTTGAAAAAGTGTGTAATGAACCAATTCATCCATCAGTGGCTTTTAAGCCCTATCCTCCCCAATGGGAACTTCCTAAGTTCTCAAAATTTCATAGTCAGGAGGATCCTCAACAGCACCTGCGAGCATTCAAACATGCTTTCTACCTTATAGTCTAGGATCAGAAGCTTATGTTCCACACTTTCCCTATGTCTCTAGCAGGGCCTGCTTTAGATTGGTACAATAACATTCCTCAACACTCCTTGTTTTCTTTCTCTCAATTAGCTCAGATGTTTTTTGAAAACTTTTCAATAAATATCACACATAAGATCTCGATTACAGATCCTTATAACATTCGTCAATTCGATGACGATTCTATTGTAGACTTTGTCACTCAGTGGAGAGGTATAATAAATCAATTGTATTTTTCCCTCCCTCAATCTCAACAGATCAAGTTGTTTACTCGATCTTGTGCTAATCATATTTCTTCCACTTTAAGGATCCAAAACTTTCACACATTTGAAGAAGCATTTACGATGGCACACAAACTTGAGTCCTGTGCCTTTAAACAAGGGAAGTTAAAAATTTGCTCTAAATCTAAACTAGATTTTTCTCAGTTTACAAAATCAAACCCTTCCACTTATAACAAATACAAGAATCAAGGATCCACCAATTTTATCGTATTAAAAACACCACTAGATGATAACACTTCTAATCAAACACCACAGAGAGACTTTTCATCTTCTAGAAAAGGACCCTCATCATCTCGATCTTTTACTTCGTTGTGAGAATCATATGTGTCCATCTTATAAAAAATGTTGGAAGTTCACATGATCAAACTTCCCCCTATTAGAAAATTTGATGAGAGCCAAGAACGTCCATTTTGGTATAGGGAAAATGAATTCTGTCATTATCATAGAACCAAAGGCCATGACATTGAATGATGTCAGACCTTCAAAAATATTGTCCAAAAATTCATTAATAAAGGTGAGCTCATTCTGGATAACCCAAATACTCCCCCAAATCTGGCACTTGATGTCTTTAAACAACCTTTTCCCAATCATTCCCCAAACAATGACATTTTAGGGTCTTAAAAACCAAACACTCATACTATCAGCTTCTTCTCTACTGAAGAATCTTCCTCTAAATATAAGACATCTATGAACACGTTGACCGAATCAGAACTTCTTCCCACTTTGTTAAATTCTAAAAATCTATCGTCTTCAGACAATTTGTCTTTGAATATTTCTCCATTGTTAGAGATTGATTCATATCTGCCTACCTCTTTGTCTGATCTTCCATCTATGCCATAGAAAGTGTCATCCTCATCTATCTCATCATTAGAAATTCTTTTAATGCTGGAAACATTTACGTCCCTTCAAGTTTCCACAATGAATACATCTACTTCTGTTTCTCCCATTTTCGCCACGACTATGCCATTGGTAAATATACCTATAGTCATACCAACTTCTCTACCAACGGAAGCATCTTCGATTCTGACTCTTCCCATTTCCTTTCCTACAGTATTTACACCCACAACTACTGTACCAGAAGTATCTCCCTCATAGGGAACCACTTCTTCGTCATCCACTTCTTCCATCACCGATGCTACCTTGACCATTACGGAAAAATATAAAAAAATAGTGCTGACACCTACACTTTCAGTTCCTGAACTTAAACTGAGACAACTAAAGTCTAACGTTACATCATCAGTACCGCACCATATCCTTCCCCCAAAAAGGTTACAATCACCTTATGCGGTTGAAGTTGTCACCATCCCCGAAAAAGGAAAACCAATATTTCAAACTATTAAAACTCTTGGTGATTTTCCTGAAAAATCTCTCTCCATGCCTCATAGAAGATTGGATTTATCCGTTGAGAAGGCATCTTCCTCTACAACACCATCAAAACCATCATCTTGTTCTACAACACCTTCTTCACCGGTGCCTCGTAAATTGGATTTACCCACTAGAAAGGCGTCACCTCTTTTATTAGGACCATCATCTTCGTTACCAAAAGCCAAGGCAACCTTTGTTCCTCTTTTGGGAGCTCATCCCTCATCTAAGTCAGTATTATCTAAATCATCATTTGTTTCAACCAAGTAGAATTCTTCATTTCTGAAGACCACAACACTTGTCACATCTTCACCTTCTTCAAAATCTATCTTAGGAGCTCCTCCTCCACCAAAATCAATCTTGCCCCACTTACTTCTGTCTCAAGCACCCTAGGATGCTTCTCCCAATATATAGAAAAGAAAAACGATCCCTAAAAATACTGTCAAACCAGACATGAAAATTATTTTACCTTGGCAGTCTGTTGAGGCAAAAGAGGTGCCTTCGTCATCTCTGTCATCATCTTTGTCTACCGGATTCTATATTGAAATTCTTCGCCAACTTATCCAATCTTCATCCATATCTCTTCCTCCGATCAAACCCTATAATCCTAAAGGAGTAAAACCTTCCTAGTTCAACTCTAATTTGATTTGTGCTTACCACCGTACAACAGGACATGACACCAAGGGATGTAAAGCCCTCTAATCTATCATGAGCAGTCTTTTGGATGAAAGTGATCTTCTACTAGAAGAGGAGGAGGAACAAGTATCTCCTATCATCTCAACCACATCTGAGCCTCAACGATGTACTCAGGCCTCTAGGTCTATTAATTCCACTCCGGATGGTCTTCCACCTTCTCAAATTGACGCAATTCATATCGGCACTAGAGCACAACGGTATGATAATCCATCATCTTCTACAACCTGTCGACCATGGGTTATCATTTTTGCGGCCCTTGAAGGATTTCATCCTTCCTCATTATCCCTGAGGTCTTGAGTCTCTATTCGTGCTTCACCCTGGACTCAAATTCCTTTGTTAGTTGAGGAAAGTGTTATGAAACAACTCACCCACGCTCTGATCAAAATGTCTCTTTTTGACCTCATTCAATCATCTCCACAACATCACCAGGCTCTAATTGATAATCTGCACCGTATCGCAGTGAATTTAGATGATTCGTAACCTTTGGACATGGTTTTTGGGTTGAATAGACCGTCAAACACCATTTCCTTTAAGGATTCTAAAATTCCTCCCCTTTTTTTTGAGAATTTAGAGGCTTCCCTCTTTATTACAATTCAAATCAACAATACTACGTTAAAGCACACTATGATCGACAGTGGTGATGCAATCAACATCATTTCCTCTCACACCTTCAAGCAACTTAAGTTACTAGAGAATGTAGTGTCACCACCACCTTTCGCCCTTTGATCATTTAATGATCAACTGGCGGTGACTTTAGGAACTGTGGTCCTGCCCATTCGGGTAGGTAAGAAACTGCTTCACGAGATTTTTTACATTTTTGAAGGAAAATTCCACTACAACATGATCCTTGGATGTTCCTGGATTTTTACAATGCATTGTGTCCCATCAACTCTCCATCGATGCTTAAAATATCAGCATGAGGGAAAAATCTATACTTATCCAGGAGATCCTTTTCCTTCCGCACAGTGCGACATGACCACAAGATCGGCCCCTCTAAAGGAGAATGCTAGTTCTCCTAACGAGGCTTCATCCTCTTCCATACCTACAACAAAACTACTAGATTTACAAAATTTGGAAGAAATGTTGTAGTGTTTTTTTCTAGGAGAGCTTCCTCTTCTTTCTTTTGACACCCATCTCAAACCTAATGAGTACGGTAGACCAGATAAACAACTTAAATACCAGCCAGGTCTTGGTTGCATCGTCACCATTTACGATGGTCTTGATACACCTCACTATCACCTGGATTCTCCCCCAAGGGCCAAACCCTATTCAGTAGGGTTTGATTATTTATAGAATCCCACATTCGCAAACACTTATTTATATCGATGTGCATGGAAGGGCTTTGGCCTGGGAAAATATGAATAGGGTATACATGACCTCACGTCCATTTGAAATCTTAAACCACATCAAAAATTTGGTTTAGGATTTAAACCTCTCTCAAAATCCACCATCACCATTCTCGATGAGCCTCTCTCCATTAAAGAACCATATTCTCCTGCCAGGTCAAAAGCATCACTTGATGTGGATGACGCCATTTCCATCCTGCCTAACTTTTTTTTAGTCAATACCATTTCCATAGGTCCATTGACCTATAAAACTAATGGTGAATCCAATTCCATAGCATTAGTCTTCCCTGAAATAATTGGAGACGACTCTCCCACTGTCAACACTATTCACTGTACAGATGATGATTCTGTCCTCACCTATTTGGGGGCAGAGGACTCTTATCTTCCTAAAACCATTCCTTCTGACACATCTACACTTCTCAATAAAGCCATTTTCGACCTTATTATAGGGACTTTTGAAGACCCTTGCATCATTAGGGTCAGCCAATCTCTCAATCCACAGGAGTTAGGAGACTTTACCAAATTTCTTTCCAACCATCGCCAAGCTTTTGTTTGGTCATACGAAGATACAAAAATAGATCCTGATATTGTGGTCCACAATATTGTTACTCTTCTAGACATCAAACCGGTTAAACAAAAATTACGTAAAATGCACCCTCATATAGCCCTTCTTGTCAAAGAAGAGTTGCAGCGCTTGCTTTTTGCTAACTTCATCCAACCCATTGATTATCCACAATGGGTTTCGAATGTAGTACCAGTAACTAAAGTTACTGGGAAAATTCAAATTTGTACCAACTTTCAGGATTTTAATCTCACTTGTCCGAAAGATGATTTCCCTCTACCTAATATCGATCAACTCGTGGATTTAACCACATGTCACGAGATGCTTTCTCTTATAGATGTTTTCTCTAGATATAATCAAATTCTCATCAGACCAGAGGATGAACATAAGACTTCTTTCATAACCCCTTGGGGGACTTTTTATTATCGTGTCATGCCTTTTGGTCTTAAGAATGCAGGAGCAACCTACCGACAAGAAATGACCTATATCTTCCATGATATCTTACACAAAACTGTGGAGGATTATGTCGATGACCTCCTCAGTAAATCAAAATTCCGTCAAGAACATCTTTTCATTCTTGCACCTCTCTTCGAAAGGCTCATTCATTTTTGTCTTCACCTAAATCCATCTAAATGCATGTTTGGTGTTCTCACTGGTAAACTCTTAGGCTTTATCATTTCTATTAGGGGCATTGAAGTCGATCCCAAAAAAATAAAGGCTATCCTTGAGATGCCTCCCCCTTCTAACTTAAAACAGCTCCATGGTCTTCAAGGACGTCTTCAATCAGTACGTCATTTTATCTCACAACTATAAAACCATTTTCAACTTTTCATCATCTGCTCCGTAAGAATGTGCATTTTGAATGGGATGAGCATTGCCAAAAGGGATTTGATGATCTCAAAGCTTATCTTCTTTCTCCACCTGTGCTTACACCTCCACACGAGAGGGAGCCATTCTATCTTTATATTTATATGACTGACCATGCTCTAGGAGCCATGATCTCGCATTGGGACACTAACGGTAAAAAAAATACGTATATTACATCAGTCGCACTCTTCATGAGTATGAAACACGCTATTCTCAAGTTAAAAAATTATGTTGTGCTCTCTTCTTCGCAACCTATAAGCTTTGTCACTACCTCCTTAATCACAAGACTTATATTGTTACGAGTATCAATCCACTCAAGACAATGCATGCGAAATCATATCACAATGATCGTATCACTTGTTGACTCATGCTCATGACAGAGTTTGATCTCCAGTTCATCTCACAAAAATCTATCAAAGGTCAAGTCATTGCAGATAAATTAGCTAATACTCCTCTTCTAAACACTCAAATTCCCCTTGCTCAATTCCCAAATGAATGCATTCAAAAAATTGATTTCGGTCTTTCTCCGTTTAAAATGAAACTCTTCTTTGACGGGTCCAGATGTCAGCAAGGGGGAGGTGCATGTTTTTTCATGATTCCTCCTTGGGGTGCACCTATCCCTATCGCCCACAAACTTAACTTTGAGTGTACCAATAATATGACTGAATATGAAGCTGTTGTTTTAGGTCTTCAGAATGCCATTAATCTTGGCGCTCACCATATTGACATCTTTGGTGATTCTGAGCTCGTCATTAATCAAGTCACGGGTGTCTATCAATGCAAAAATGATATTCTTCAAAAATATCACGAAATCATTCTCTTTTAACTTCAAGCTTTTGATAAATTTACTATCCAAGCTATCCCTCGCACTACGAACCGATTCGCAGATACAATGGATTATTTAGCCTCACTTATTCTACCTTTTACCGAAGACTCGTGACTTTCTGTGGTTGTGTAGCATTTAGACCAACCCTCTCATCTCGGGTAGTTGACTTCAATCAACGCCGTCATAACCAACACTCAAGATGAGTGGTATCAGCATATTTTTGATTATCTATCTCATTCAGTTATCCCTCCTAATATGACATCCAATGGCAGAAGATATTTTATCCTACACACTAATCACTATATTATTCTGGGTAGAATCCTCTACAAACGTGGTTTTGATGGTATTTTGTTTCGGTGCCTCAAAACCCCTGAATCATCTAAAGCTATAAAGGAGGTCCATGATGGTATCTGTGGTGGACATTTTAGTGGCTTGGCCATAGCAAAATGCATCTTACGTTTAGGTTATTATTGGACTTCTCTTAATCGATACTGTTGTGAATACACTAAGAAATGTGTCAAGTGTCAGTAACATTCCAATCTTACACATATCCCTAGTCAGGATTTGTAACCTGCAGTGGATTTGTGGCCTTTTTCACAATGGGGTCTTGATCTCATTGGTCTCATCAATCCCTGCTCCTCACAACATCATCATTCTATCATTACTGCCACATAATACTTCACTAAGTGGGTAGAAGCTATTCCTCTTTCATCGACTAAAGCTAAACCCATTGTTGATTTTGTCTATCAACACATCATTTGTCGCTTTGGTGTCCCACACAAACTCATCACAGACAATGGTAAATCTTTCAAAAACATCGATTTGCAGAACCTTTGCGATGCATTCAATATCAAACTCAGCTTTTCTTCTCCATACTATCCCCAAGCTAATGGCCAGGCCAAGGCGTCCAACACAACTTTGCGTAATATCCTCACAAAGGTAACTAGTTGAGCTAGTAGGGATTGGAATTTACATATCCCTTTTACTCTCTGGGCTTATCAGACTAGCATTCATACTCCTACGGGTTCTACTCCCTTCTCTCTCATCTATGGATCTGAGGCCGTCCTTCGTTTAGAAGTCCAGATCCCATCTCTTCGTGTCTCTCTCAAAGAATTTGTCTCTGATGAGGACTATCATCAAAATCATATAGCGCAGCTTGAATTGCTCGATGAGCGACATCTCAATGCTCTTGAGCATCATCAGGTCTATCTTGAGCATGTCAAACATGCTTATAACAAGCACTTACAACAACGTGACTTCAAAGTTGGTGATCTTGTTCTTAAAGAAAATTAAAATGTCACTATACTAGAACAAAGTCAGTGTGGTAAGTTCACTCCTAACTGGATGGGTCCATACGTAGTCACTCATAAATATGGGTCTAGGGCTTATCATCTATCTTCCATGGATGTTGTACTTGAAATGGAACCTCTTAATGCTTTGCATCTAAGGCCCTTCTATTTTCAATATCTATCTTACATGATCTTGGTCACAAAATAGATATTTCATCCATCTAATACCAGTCATGTATTTTTTTGTGATTCGGAACTATGTGGTTCTCTGCGTTATGTCTTTTCTACCTTAAATATGAGTACCGCAGCTCTACTCATGGAATTTTTTCTTCTTATCGATATGTTCCTCCTCATGGTAGGAACACCTTAATCACTATTTCATTTGTCCTAAGTGTCTATCTTAATCGAATCTACTCGGGGCAAGAATACGTGTTCGTATACATTTTCTTCCCCTCTATCTAATCTATCTAGGTCTAAACTCAACTTCTTTCAAAAAAAAAGAAAAAAAGATGCTATCCTAAAATTCCAAAAGATAGATTGATCCCTCGAAGGACAGCTATCCATGCCTTATCAAATAAATAAAAAAGTATAGACCATTCCCTTGAAGGATGGCTATCATCAAAATACAAACCTCTCCCTTAAAGGACGGCTATTTATTTCATGGAATTTTCAAGGCTTCTCACATTGATCAGCCTCTGCAGTAACAGAGTTCCTCTTCGGCAAGTTTGTTCACTTGTTGACATCATTGAAAGACTTCATGTATCGATCAGTCTTTATATGTCTTAAAAACTTCCCACATTGATCAGTTCGCTTTTCTATTAAAACAAAAATCATGAAGCTAAGATAAAAGACCTTTTGCAATCATATGGAGACCCTATTTTCCAATATGAGCATGTATTCTGTCCTTCATATATTCTGACAAGATACATACTTACTTCTCATTCCATCTATCTCTTAGATATGGTTTGTGACTGACTAGTGTCAGGTTCATTTTATCTATATCTATGGCCTTATATGCACCGTCTTTTAGTTTCCTACCAAAGTCTCTATTTGTGGTCGGTTAGGGGCCTAACTTATCATTCTTTTTCCTATCTAGGTGTATCACTTTTTATCTTATAAACTAAGATAATATCATTTCATCCTTTGCTGTCACAAAGAGCATTTCCACTTAACATGTTAATTTAGTCAAAATCTATCATCTATCTATACTCATCTTATCTACTTTGTCTAAATACACATTTATCTATATCTATTTCATCAAAATTAAATTAACATCTTAAACATATCAATCAAATCAAATCATATCACTTCTATCTATCCTCTATGTCTATGTCCATCAAATCACATCTATTTATCCTCTATCAGCATATGTCTATATCCATCACAATTACGCTACATCTATCCATATCTATCAAAATTAAATGCATGAGTACAATCACATAACACAGAAAATGATGAATCTATATATATACATGACTGTCTATACAACAAAGAATGGATGGCTTTCAATCAAGCCATCTATATCATACATAAAAAATTCCTTCAAATCGAGGCTACTTCAATATATCGATACAAAAAAATAACATATCTATATCGTAAAATCTGATAGGTGGAAGACACTATCTCCTCCACCCTCCTCTGGTCCAGGCTGTCTCTCCTGGCCACCACCTATTGAGCTAGAAGCACCTGTTACTGGGGGACTGCCGCCACCTTGATCTCTCCAAGTGCTCCCTCCCTCTGATGCACCACTAGCTGCGGCTGTCGCTGATCTCCTCCTCGCACCGTAACAAGGCACATCAGGGGCATGTTGTGCTAGGGAGTCCTCATAGTATCTCACCTCAGCGAGGAGAGACTGATAAGTGCTCAGACTCACCATACTAGGTGCTCGTAATGGCACTGTTACTGGTGGTGGTGGTGGCCCTCCTAATGTCACACCCTGTGACCCAGACTCTGAAATAGTGCCTATATCACCATATTTGGACCTATGGGCCTCTCTGTGCCAATGGTATCGATGCCTCTACTGGATCGCTGTATCTCACTCCTGACATGCTGTGTCTCTCTCTAGTATCAATACATCCCTATCCTCTGTCAGAGCTCTAATCTCCTTGAGGGTAGCCTAGTGTGTATGCGTTAGGGTAGCATGCTCTCCCTCTAGCCTCTCCAGCACTGCAGCTATGTCCTCCTCGTCTGCATCTATGGATGCTGGTAGGTGTCATGGTAGCTTTGTAGAATACCATGCCACATAGCCATCATCTACTCTGGCATCATCATCACTATCTGTGGAAGGTGGGGCCTCCCTCAATGGATATGTCAGGATCAAAATCGGTAGATCGGTCTCTCTGCTATCCCACCTGTATGGCCTCTAGGTGGTCGAAACTGTCTGTACTAAGCTAAACTACCTCAGTACCCATATAAATAGGATGCACTCCCACATATCTAGCCTGCGGCCCCTAACCACCCTGCTCCATCTCAGCTCCACTAGGTGAGCCTCCTGATTGGCCCATGTCGGGTAGACCCAATATGGTCTCCAAATGACCTGCTTTGGTGTCAGCATCCTGAAGTGCTCAGCATACCACTCCGTAGATCCTCCCTGTATCTCCCAGGGACATGTCGGCCCATAATCACTGGAATCCATAATCAAGGGCCCCCTCTATTGCTAGCATCCATGAAAATCTGGATGGCCTGATCACTGCTATGTGCTCATATGCCCAGTAATGGAGCACAAAGATAACATTGATACCTGTCTGCCTACCAGTGGTGTACATCCATAACTCATAGTATATCTGAGCTATCAAGGAATTGGCAAATGCAAACACCTGTCTGAACCGCAGGATGTCACAAACATAGTCTAGTAATAGCAATGGACATCTCCCACCTCCTGAATCTGGCAGAGCAAAATAGGAGATCACCATCTGAATTAGCACTATCCATCTGCTCCTGGCATCATCTTGTCTATAATGTGAGGCTATCCTCACCACCTCAGACACTATCTCTGAATCATCTACCTTGTCTCCATACAATCATCCTAGGGCCCTCTGCTGCTGCTCTCGTGGATTAATCTCAATTGGTTCCCCGGTGATCGACAGCCTCAGGATCCTATATATATCATTATGGGTGATGGTCATCTCACCTGTCCTAAACGAGAAAGTGCATGTCCTACTATCCCATCATCATACTAGTGCTTGCATCAACTCTACATCTCAAGGCACCCATCGGTAGTACTAGAAGCCCCTGAGCCCAGCTAGCTCTAGGTGATGCTAATCCGTGTCAGTCACATCAGGGAGAATGGTCTCTAGAAGCTTGGGAATAACATGCCGTATATGTAAAGCCTCTCGTACCTAAATCACATGACATCATGGACGGCGTTAGCTACTTATTTATCCAAAACCAAACATCAAAAAACACATTATATCACTTTCTTAAGTCTAAACACTCCAATCAGTGTCGATTGAGTCAAATCGACGTCGATCTAATTTATTCGACGATGATTGAAACCAATCAGCACCGATTCAATTCAATCGGCATCAATTTTTCCAATCGATGTAGATTGAAAGGCCAAATGCCCAAAATGCTCTGGCCTCTCATTTATGTAGTACTTTCCTAAAAACTAGCATCCTAATATGCTATTTCATGATAAAACTATAAAACTATAAAACTATTTCATGATAAAACTAAACTTACCCTAGGTCGTGTCCTCTTCCACTTCTGACTACTCCCCAGAGGCTTCCATGTTGCTCAAAATCAATTTTTGGCTCTCTATAAATCAATCATTGCGGTCTAAATAAATTGTTCACGTTTTCCTTTTTCCTATTTATATGGGCTCGGTACGGTCGGCACCGATTTGCATGGTCAGTGCCGATTGCTTTAGTCAACATTGACTTTAGCTTGATTGATGCTGATTTAGGCCCATTGTTGCTGATTGGTTACAATTTTGCTTCTCCACATCACTTTCTTCCATATCCTAATCTTTTTGTCATAGTGTTGATGCTTGGCATATTTATCTGGTCATTATTATGACCTAAGTGTTGCCTTTTGGCACATACTTTCGATATTATCACCCATTTCAAGTTTGTTCCCTGTATATGGGGCACTCGCATTTTTGACAGCTTAAAGATAACAGGTCTGTAGGCACTAGCGTCACTGCTTCGTAGACCGTCTAGTTGTCCCTACCAATGAATCATTCTTTAGATGCTACTATTTTGCAGCCCTCTTTACACTCTTGGGTTTGGTTGTCCCTACTAAGACCGTCTAATCTGCCGTACCAATGTGAGTTCCTTAGGTTGCTACCTTTCTTATTATTTTTGTGCGTCATTAATGATCAGATCTACTCCAGGCATCTAGCTGGGGCATCCTATGTTTACACCTACCTTTTTCAAACTTGGGATCGGTTGTTCTTTTGGGACCCATCCCATCCCTAGGTTGAGGGGGATCACATCATCACTTTTTCTTACTTTCTTCTAACTCTTTATTTTTGTCTTGCAACTTTGCTTATCGCAAGTTACTCGACAAAAGGGGCAAAAATGTAGACACCTAAAATTGGTTACCCAATTTAGTGTCCCCCATGTTCGTTTACCTTCTCAGGTAACCTGGGGCATGTTTATATCACCACTTCTCCCTCACGGTATTATTTAAATATTTGATTTAAACATCTATCCTTAGTTTATTTCACCCCATTATGTTTTACCCATAGATAATTAAATATTAACTATTTAATTACACTTTTTACATGTATCTTAACCGCTTATCTACCCCATATCAATTATATTCATCTACCCCCCCTATTTCTCCTCCCCCCAAACCATGCATCAGGATATTTCCCATATTTGAGTCGAAGGGATCAATTGCATCCTTCCAAAAAGGTTCTTTTTAGCCATTTCGGGAGTCGGTTCCCTGATCAGCACCGAATGGTACTCGGTCGATGCCAATTTTTTGTAATGGCACCAACTATACACTAGTCAGCACCAATTTCAAAAATAGGGCCAGAATTCAGTTCTGGTTAGACAAAAAGAACGACAGAGAGTTTTGAGCATCAAGCCTAAGCATTATCTATCAAGCGAAAGATAATTCTATCTAAATCAATCCCTGAGAGGAGTACCATTATTCTGCTCCTACCACATCGACATCATGAGCCTCCATCGATCTCTTGGTTACTTTGCTCTTACATCTAGCAAAGGTGGAGCTTTGTCATCATCCTTAAGGCTCCTGTAGATCCTGCAGACATTGATGATCTATCTTTTATTGTCCGTTTCCCAGTCTTCCTACAATTTTCCCCTAGTCGACGCCGACCTACCCAGTTGACACCAATTTTTTGTAGTCGATGCCGACCTATCTCAGTTGATGCCGATTTTCCTTAGTCATTGTCGACCTATCTTAGTCAACGCCGATTTTCCTAATCGATGCTGATTGGCTTGCAGACAGGTAAAATAATTCAGGTAACACAACTCCAGCATTGTTTTCATAGTTTCCTATTTTCTACTACTTTCTGTCCACTGTTTACATTCTGTCTATCACTTTTAATCAGAAAATCTAGACATTTATTTACACTCTTTTATCATGTATGTTTCTTCCTTTAATTTAAAACATGGACTGACATCCACCGAGGGAGCTTATCATTTCCCAGACCCACTTTTCAGGCAGTCCACCCAAATATCTTTTAACGTTTTCTTTTTTGTCAAGTATCTATGTCTCACAGGTTTCTCGGATCTACTTTGTAGGATTTCTCGTGTGCACCCATCTTGTCTACATCAGCTTTCTTTTCCATCTTCATCTTCAGATCCTATCTTATCTATTAGGTATTGATTTCATTTGAGTTTTTTAGGGCTTTTGTGTTTATTTTGGTACATTAATTTAGATAGGTAACAAGCGTGGAAATTCTTGATCTACACAACCAAGTGACGTTAATGTTGATCATCCCATAATTTTATGAGTAGGAAGATAACACCAGACAATAAAACTATAAAAATACTGAGTGATAGGACTTTTCAATGATATACACACTTTAAAAGTTTAGGAAGTAATTGTTGGACACACCATTCATTTTATGCATGAATCATTTATCATTAAAGTACTTGGTCAATAATATAGTTTTGGAGGAGTGCATTTTCTAATGGATCCTTATCTTTCAGGAGTTTTATTTCTCAGTGATCGTAAAGCCCAAAGAAAATTAATTTGGGAGATAATCATCTGTGAAGAATTAACTCTAGAGGGGACACACAAAGTACAGAAGATACTATGCCATATGCCCAGTTGTTCAGACTAAACTGCACACCATATTATTTAGAGGACATTATGGTATTATTACATAATGGACTTATGCCTAGGGGGATGAATAACTTGGAAAATAACCATCTCATGATTCACATGGTGTCATATCAGCTCATTGGAGAATACATATACAATATGGGTAGATATGAGGTCTTGCAGAAATGTGTGATGAAACATGAGTGCAAAGTTTATCTTGGAAGAAGTGCATGGTAGAGTAGCTTGAGGGCACTATGTAGGAGAAGCAATAGTGCACAAAATCTTACTTGTTAGTTTACGGTGGGAAACATTTTATAAGGACACTAAGGCATTCGTAAAGGCATTTGATCATTGCCATAGAATAGGCAAATCAAGAAACCGTGACGAGATGCCATTGCAATCCATAGCAAGTGTAGATCCATTTTTTAAGAAGAACATTGAATTTGAATGGGCCCATTGCACCACCTGTATGTAGGAATGGTACGTACTATATCATTACATGCAACCAATTACTTGAAAAGGGTTGAGAACAGTAATGTGCTTACAAAGTATTACACTGTAACAACAACAACAACTAGATTTATATGGGAGAACATCATAAACACATATGCATGTCCAGTGAGCCTTACAATTGATAGAGGAACTGATTTTATGAATGATACAATAAGGATATTATTGACAGAGTTCGTAGTGGCACACCATAAGACTACACTTTATCACCCATAATCCAATGGAACTGCAGATGGCTTCTATAATATTTTCGAGAAATACATTGAAAAATATATTTGGATGATAAGGTATCAACTATGTTATGGGCATACAAAAATACTTACCAAATATTGAATAAGGCCACACCCTTTCAAATGGTTTTTGGTGTTGATGTAGTTTTACCCATGGAGTTTATGTCACCCTCCCTATGTATTGCACACACAAGAGACTGGATGTTGAGAAAGTAGTCAAGGAGTGTGTTAGTTATTGAAATAATCTCACACCCTTTGTTTGGAACATCCCTTCAACATTTTTTAGGTTTTTTAGTTTTCCCATGTGAAAAATGTGAGTTCAAAAGTTATAGTTATGTCAAATCCATTTGAAAATCCCATGTTTAGGTTTTTTTTTCCTCTTTTTTCAGTCGAGGATCATGTTAGATATGTTTTTCTCAAAAATCCCTACAAAAAACTAATCTTGAATCGGTTATAAATCGGGAAAATTACCTATGTACACTATTCCCTGATCATGTTGCAATTTTTGTATTTGGATCCACCACCCAATAATATGTGGTGTGTTCCAGTTGGTCACAGTATAGAGGGTTTATATTGAAAACTTACAAAAATATTATAACATTCACAATTTTCAAATTAATCCCCAAGGCCTGATGAATATTCTTCAAAATATTCATAGAAAAAAGGTGTAAAAACAAAAATTGACTCCACCTCCAAATAAATACACATGTCACAAGTTGGTTAAATATGGGGAATCAGGGCCTAGTTGTATTTCTACACACTAAGGTAATAAATTATAAAAGTGTAAAGAAGCTCCCAAGGCCCACCAATGACATGTGGCTCTTTCTCATGCAAAGAGTGGGGAAGAGGATAATAGGAGAAAATTGGTAATTTTGAGTTTAATTGAGAAAGAGAATAAATATTCAGAAATGACCTGCAGCTCCACCACCATTAAGATGTAACCACATGTAAAAATTAGGATGAAAGTCACAAGTGGGAAATTGGGTCAAATAGATAAATGTGTATGCAGATTAAAACATGATTCAAAAGTTTGAAAAATTTCTTCGAGCCCGGATTACATAAGGCTATTCCATGTGGACAACTCATATTTAAAATTTTAAAAGGTGAAATGGATGGCCATGATGCAACACATTAATGACTGCCATCATCAATGAGTTTTTACACAAATCAAGGAGGAATTTTGAAGTCTTCAAACACATTAATTTTTTTTCTATCGTTTGTTGAGATTTGGATGCCATTGTTAGTAGATTTCCTTGAGGAACAACGTTAAATAGATTGTGGAGCTTGGATTGAGAACCAAAGATTGAAAAGCTTTCAAACCAGTGCATAGGTATTCATTACAAAATTGGTAATAACTAAGACATTCTTGTACTCTTATTTCATTTGCAAGGAAATTTTAAGTAAAACTAGGGCATTGAGCCATTAGTTTTTCAGTTACATCCGTAATCACCAGTGATGTGGATAAAATCGCAGATATGGATTTAATGAATGCTGACTTAAAATATTTTATACAAAGATTAAATAGCCCTAATAAGAGAGAATCCATGAAAGAAATTCAAGCTAGAAATATTGCTTTAGCTGGTGTTATTCTACCCTTAGTACACAACCCATAACTAGTGTGGCTTTGCGCTATGAATTACATCCTATAAAAGAGGTAAGTACTAGATGGAAGTGGTGAGGTAGTGTTGACTTTGACGCTTACAACCATCAGGATAATGCTAAAATTTCCTATAACAAGAAATCCAATAACCATGGGTATTGGTTTAGCCCAGACACATTGTGAGGCCAAGGAAAATGACTATATCAAGCTCATAAATACTAAATGGCTCTTAGCAGAGAAGAAGGAAACCACTCAAATCCCTAAAAGATTGGTTAGGGAACAATTTGTTGAAGAAACAAAGGATGTGATTGTATTGTTGAGTCAAATGGCTAGATTGAAGACCATGAATGAATTCAAGGAATGGATATGCACCTATATGTGGATAGTTTTGGAGAAAAAGGGGAGTATTTGTTGGGTAACCTTCATCATAAAATCACTTCATGACTACATGGTGGAACTTACATCAAAAATAGAGATGGGTGGTCCTACAGAATTGGAATTTTATATGATGACTTATTTTATTTATAATATTATAGGCCACATGCATTTCCATAGCCTCTTTCCACATGATGAATTTTAAAAATGCCAAATGCATGAGATTTTCCCTCAATTATAGTTTGTTAATTAGAAAGAGAATTTGAGATAGGTTAATGATGCCTTTTTTACACGAATCATATGTTTATTCAGGCTAGAATGGGAATAATACAATATTTTTAAGGAGGCTAGACAAGTAATCATGAAATATGGATGTTATTTCATTCTATACAAGAATTTTACATACATCAAGGTTAGTGGATTTGAAGGCCGACCATGTAAATTTCCTAGGTATTTAGATGACAAAATGGCCTTGTGTGAAATGGAAAGACAGTTAAAACTAGTTCACAAATTATTTTTTAGAAAACATAAGACAAACAATAAGTTTCCCATCAAGATTGGAAATTACTCCTTCCCTTCAATTATAAAGGCCAGATTAATGGAAGATGAGATGAAAAGGTTTGAGATGGAAAGGTTTGAGGAAAAGGCCAACTATGACATCAGGTGGGTGTTCAAAAATCTTGCAAACACTTTTGAACATGAGCCTCAATTTGAGGATTATTGGATTAATTGTAGAGATGAGGAAGAGGGCAGGATAAGAGAATTTTCAAGAATAAACCTTAACCAAATTATAGACTTCATGATTCATGTTATCCCTGAGGGAGTTATGGATGATCCACATACTATGAGTCAATATTATCTTGATCAAAATTTGGAGGGAAAACCAATAACCCCTTTGAAATGGAATGAAGAGGAATCAAATGATTCATATGCATGGATAACTGATGTAATTAGGAGAGCATTGAATTGGTTAACATAGAAGAACATTGATTTATCAACTCAAAGCACAAGAGTTTTTAATAACTTCATGGATTTTTGGAAAATTGAAGGATGAATTTCCTCCCCTAAAAGAAGGAGTTGATAGAATGGATCCCTTGGGAGGAAAAGATCCTCAATTTCCTTCAAAAAGGCCTACTTTAGAACTTATAGATCAATGTAATTCTGCTATTAGTGGGACTAGTACTTTTATGTTTGTTGTAAAACAAAGGATTGAATAAATGCTCATGAAATCTATGGAGAATGCTCCTATCACCTTTGGATTTCCACTTCAAGAAAAAGGGAAGGGTATGGCTACTCATCGGAATCCTTCAGATGTTTTTCCAAAACCCCAAAGTGTTGATAAGTTTATGAGTGGGGCCATAACAAGTGGGCATTCAAAATCTAAACCACATAGTGAAGAAAAAAGAGTAGCAACTAGACCTTAAGAAGTTTGAAAGGGCAACATAAGAGACAAAAAAATGTGTATGAGCCAATTCTAGTAATAGAATTGTGCGCATACATGCAGGAAACATAAACACGATGGATATAGTGATTAATCCCCCAAAACATCAAATAATTGATGTTTTCCAGGTATGATATGTAGCATCAATGCCACAAGTTGGGCAACTAGTGCCTTTATTTTCACCTTTATCTTTAGAGGGAGTGATAATTGGGAACACTCAAGAACAAACAAATCAAGGTAATGTATTATCTAATCCAATAGATAGTGATGTCCTTTAATCAAGGTGTAAAAAAAATTAAAACCGTGTAAGTTGAAAATGTTAATATACCTTTATTTGAACAATGGCAAGATTCAATAAAGAGTCAAGTAGAGATAATCGATGTTGATACTGGTGAGGCATTTTTCCACATTATATGCATTTGAAATATCTATTGACGAACAAACAACAATATAATGTAAGTTATCAGTGATCTTCAAATGAGTGAATAAGTAGAAAAAAATACTCATATGCCAACCACATTAAATCAAAGTTCAAGCATCAGAGGTTTCTTCTACAGATCACGCGTAGATTCAGAGTCAAATAAGCCAGAGGTGCTTAGTGAAAAAGGTGTTAAGTACTAAGTTATTAGGGGGAAAAATATCCTTCCCATGATGTCAAGGCCACTAAGGATAGTGAGCCATCTCTAAAAAGGGAAATTTGTAGATGAGAAAATAACAGAGGTTCCACAAGATGTCAACTGCCAAAGATGAAATGATTGCTATTGTGTGGATGTATAAGTTTTGGGTGCGAATAAGCAACCAAGTTGTAATGGGAAGATAATCCACCATGAGACAACCTAGAGATATCAACAGAGAAAAAGGATGATAATGTGTCAAACCAAAAACTTCTAAGGGAGGTGGAAATATTGGAAGGAAAAGGAGATCCTACAAGAGAGATATTATTTCTAGAGAAACTCTAAAGGAAAAATATGAAGTTAAGATTGCATCAGCCAAAGAATTAAAGAAAGAACATATCCTAATTACTGATGTAACTCAGACATAGAAAATGGTTAACCCCAAACTCAAGACCAAGAAGGAATAAAATCAGGGGAATTATTAGTTCAGAGTGAGAACAAAGAGATAACTATGGGAGAAAAACATGAAAAGTAGGCAGTACCATCGTTAACCCAAAGTGAACAAGAGATGTCCAAGTAATTGGTGGTTTTCCCCAAGAAACCCCAAAAATAATTGCAAGAAACAAAATATGGGACAAGTATTATAAAGGGATAGATAGGGTATTTGATACTCAAATGAAGAAAAAGAAATTTGTCCTTGTTGAGACTATAGACCTCATAGATCTATCTTATCCAAAACTAGTGAGGACCTCCAAAAGAGCTAGGGTTCTCACCAGGACTCATACTCATCCAATAGTGATCTAAAAATTTACAAGTGGAAATCCCTCACGAAGGAAAAACTAGAGAAAATATAATATCCAGTCACTATAGTGTTTAAATTATTCCCTCAGGAAAGCCTTCAAGAGATCAACTAAAATAGGGAGTATCAGAGGTAGTAAGTGACTTGTTACAAAATGTTGATGAGGATACAGATAACTAAAAAACAATTGAAAGAACAAGTCAAAGATTTGAGTTCTAATCTGCAACAATTAATTGAGAAGTCTAGTCAAACTCAAGAATGTACCTCTACCAATACCCCTGAAGGAATGGAAAATAGTGATAAGGCTGTTAATAAAGTTTAGGATGTGGACACATGGGTTGAGAAATTGACAAGAAAGGGAAAAGAAACAATTAAAGAATCCATGAAAAAGTATGAAGAGATCAAGAATAGGCTTGATGAAACTGATGAAATAATTGAGTAGTGTGATAACGAAATCTTCTCCTTTGAAGGATTTTTTACCAATTTTGGACCGTATAACTCAACTTAGTGATGAATTAATTGAAAAATAAGGTATTGTGCCAAAGGAATTCAAAGGAACTCAACATGCTATGGAGGAATTAGCAAAGATCAAGGTGGAAGTTTTGAATAGAGATCAAATAAAAAATAGATGTTAAAAGGAAAAGGGTCAATGATAGTTTAGATGCTATTGATTTAAAAATTGAAGATATGGTTTTTGAAAAATTCAAGAAGAGCTATGGTGATCTAAAAATTGATTTCTTGTTCAAATATTTTGAGAAAAACATCCAGAAAGAAAATTTCTCCAATGAAGTTATTAAGAACAAGTGAGGAAAATTGAGAATAGAATTACAAAGTTAAAATCTAGGCCATTGGAATACAAGAAAAAAATGGGCTACTATTGTGGACGTAATAGAAAGAAAAACATTGATCTTTTGACACCATACAGGGTTAAATGAAGAAGAAATAAATGAGATATTTCAAAGGTATGATGCATATGTGGTAAGGTTGTCTAGAAGAAGAAAAAGCAGGAGAAGAAACTGAAGAATAAATAGGATGTAGACATGAAAGATGATGAACAAAATTAGGCTTTTCATTCCTTAAAACTTTATCTTCTTTTCATATTTCATTTGTAACTGGTGTTTCATTTGATACTATTACTTCATGAAGGATGATAATTAATTTTAAAACTAGTTATTCTCTGATATATAATTGTGATTTGATATAATGCATTATATTTTTATATCGCTTGGATGAAATTTTATGTCCATTTGTAAAAACATATAAACTAAAGAAATGTTTTATACTTTCTGCATTTTGAAAAAAATAAAAATGGGGATCTATAAGGTCCCTAGCCCATGAGAGGATAGATTACATATATCCTCCAAAGTTGTATTACAAAATAAAAGACAATAACGAGAAACTTTAAACATACAATACCACAAATTCCTTTACCAAAAAATCCTCTTTACAAAGAGGAAGTTTTTTCACTAATTTGTTTTTCCTAGGCCCATGTTCATTTGTCCCTAGTTCCATTTGAACAAAAATAATGTCTCCTTCTAGTGTGATGATACATGCCCATTGATTTAAGATCATCTAGGATGGACAAGGGACCATCTAATAGGCTAAGCAATTCTGACCTCTTCTTGTAAGAAGAGACCCATTCAGCTCATATCTAAACCACCTTTAGAAAACACCCTTTTCCCTCTTAGTTTTGGTAGAAGGAGTTGGATAAGAACCTTGAGTTGGAAGTGAAACCATAACTGATTCTAGAATGACTGGAGCAGAAGGCATTAAAGTAGTAACTGGAATAGAAGGGTCGAAGCTAGACTTACCCTTATGTTTTTTCATAAAAAGAAGTGATGGTTTAGGAGATGAATGCCGTGGTATAGTAATTGGTTATTTTTCCTCCAATACTGAAACACCCTAATCCAGTGCATTTAGTTGGCAATAAAGGGAAGGAATTGCAGTCAACAAAAATTCTCCATCAAGACACATAAGATTCCAAAGGAATCTCGTTTGTAACAAATGCTTCATCACCAAGGTAGGGGCAGTTGGAGTTGGTTCGAATCATGTACATGCTGACCCTACTTGCATTCCATAATTCCCTCAAATCATTAAGAAACCCTTTAATTCTCAAGCCTGAACAAATGAAAATACATAATCTGAAAAGAAGAGAAAATAATAATTATCCTGATAAGTCTTCTAACGAGAGCAACTCAAACATACTCGAGCTGTTAAAGGCCCGGTGTAATAATCAGGATCAACAATCTCAAACATCATCTGTCACAAAATTTTCATCTGGACCCAAACAAATTGAAGATAGAATTCAAATCTTTAGTAGATATTTCTTTCAAACTAGGTGTCACTAGTTTTCATGCCATAATATAGATGGATTTCCTCAAAGTGATTCTATGCATAAAGAAGAAAGTGTGAAAAAATGAATTAAGTGGTACATTTTTATAGGAAATTCAAGGCAGGTGAGCTGAATTCAGTATAATTATGGTGAAATTATTCCTGAGATCTCAATAATATATCTGCATGAGTAATTTAAAAGTTGAAATGAATTAGCATTGAGAAAAAAATGATAGATTGATCTGATTTGACAAGAATAATCGAATGCTTGCTAACTAACCTAACAAGGTGTGAAAATAAATCTACAACATTACAAAACGAATTATGGAAAAGAAAATAAGAGCATCTATCAAATCAAATTTCCTGGAGGTACTTGAAAATCATCAAAAGTAGATGTCCATTCACCAAGGGAAAATAATGTTTAAATAAGTGGGTAAAAGTGATGACATCACATCCCAGCCATACATAAAGAGAGCGAAAACATGGAAGGATCATAGTTATCACACCTCACAACATTTGATGATGCATCTTCATGAGAATAATGTGGATTAAAATATATGTTGTAAAGGGGAATATTACCTTGAATATTGAATTATTTTGGGGGAAAATTGGAAAACAAATGAGTGAATAGAATGGTATAAATGCGAAGAGAATACTCTCACAGAAGGGGGGTTAAAAACTCAGTAAAATTGAGAGAATTTTTTCCCCAAAGAACTCATCTAAGAAACCTATTACTTTCTTCAAGCCTTCAAATTAATTCATGTCAAGATAGTTGGAAGTGTATAACCATTGACAAGAACTGAGATTGTACATCTACTTTCCTTTGCTGATAAATTTGATGAGCCTTGAATTAATTGTGTTAATCACGGGCATTATTGTATCTGATATCAATATGATATACTATAAAATAGTTATTCATTCTCCCATTTCAATATTATTTTAGAGATCCTTTAATTCACACAAAACTTTATCATTCTTGTAGCATTATGGAAATTGCAATTGCACTGTTGAGAAGAGCTTTCATTTCATTATTGTAATTAAATTTTTTAAAGTCACTATGTCTCCACTTTGTTAAATGTTGCTTGTAATCCTTTGAGTGTATCTTAGGCATGATAAATTATGAATATATGATGTTTTTATTAAGTCTTCAACATGAGATTTTTTTTTTAATCCTTAAATATTGTGTGAAACTGTGCACTCTTGGGCTTCCATGAGTGTACATCATCTAGTTGAAGTTTCATTATGAGATATTTGAGGTATATTTTTCTTGCTCTTGGTATATCTCCCAAAAAATATTAAAAGTTCCTTGAAATATAGTATAATCAACTTTATATTGCTTAATACCCCAAATAAAATATGACCAAAACTAACTAATCCTACTAAAACTACCTATGCTTGCCTCATTAAAGCCAACAATATGCTAAAGCAAGTTGGTTCCATAATGTATTTAGTAGTCCAAGATTTGTTTATAAGACATGTTATCACCAAATCAATTCACCCTACGAATGGAGAAGTGATGGATAGGGAATTAGGTGTGATTGGGTAACATGGGATCACCTCTCAAGCTGTGGGGACTTGGGCTCAAGGTGAACCTCCAGAGAAGGCCAAATTCCTCTTCCTAAACTAAACACAACACTACTTATAATGCAATAAAATAAATAACTAGACCTATACTAAAATTTTCATGGGATTTAGGGAGAGATATTTGCAAGAAGTAAACCTATACTAGAAGTGGTGATGAACCAACAAAGGGTTGTTGCTAGACAATTTTTCAGTTTTTCAGTGGAGGAAGATAAAATTAAGTAGAATGAAAAAGAACCACAACTCAACCACATACAAAGCTTCACTCTTAGATAAGCATAAAATTCCCAAAACTTCTAATGGAAACTTGAAGTTGCACAACATACCTACATACATGAGAAATGCACAAAGAAGTATATAGAATGATGAAAAGACCAATAATTAGTTATTGAACACAATTTTATTACTTCAATCACATGCACAATGCATCATTACATGAGTAAGAGGAAATATTTTCCATTACAATCTTCAAAAAAGAGGCTTGAAAGTCCCCACAATCCATAATAGACTAGATTGCAAAAGAGAGAGAGGAATACTGAAAAATGTCCAACCTGTCTAACCCCTTTGAATGAGTTTCTCCCTCTAAATTTATAGAAAAACCCTATGAAAGAGAAGAGAGGAGAAATTCCTAAATTATGGGCATGAATAATGGCACATGATGGCCTACATTAATTGCATCACTTAAGAACATTCCATCATGCTTAATAAATTGAAAATTTAAACTTATCCTGAATTTAATAAAAATAATATTTTTAATAAAATATTATTTATTAAAATATATTAATAAAAATAATTTTTTTATTAAGTGGGACCCCTAAGGTCTGGTTTTAATTTCAAGGGGATCTAATGATAACTCGGTCAAACCAACTCACCAGCCAACTCGGTGAGTTGGTTTGCAAACTCCTCAAGTGCATAGTGGTTTATTTATGACTCGACACTTCTTTAGGAATTCTATCCCTCGCAACGCATGTAAATCTCGATTCTGAATCAGATTTAATGCCTTTAAAACATCCCCATTTTCAACTCAGCTTGGTTGAGTGACTTATGAAACCACACTTCACTCTGTAACTTTATCATTTGCTCAGTCCCGAATCAGTTTTTACTCCAAATGACTTAACCTCACACATGAATCCATATCCATTTTACTCACCATGACCACACCATTTGAAGGCTCTCTCGATGTTGAAATTTTCCTTGAGGTATGAGCTCATCCTTCAAAAATTGGATTTTTACATTAACTTCAAGATATTTTGTGGCTTGGCCAACTCGATCTCTTGTCACATGATCACTAAGCCATTAGAGCTCGACCTTCCATGGACTTAGTTGCTTCACGACTCAATGAAATGAGCTAACTAGCGTTGCCGATTCCTGATCCATTGACTTCACCAAGCTTGACTCTAAATTCAACTGAGTATATTACATGTTTTCCATTCCTTTCCTGTAACATCTTTCTCCTGGCTCAACACAATCGACCTAAACCTAAAAAATCCCATAAGAAGCTTATCTTCTCTATTAGACCACCAAGCTTCCAAGCTCAAAGACCCCACCAAGTCACCTCTTCTCCTGTGATCTCATTCTGGAATGATGACTTGCTCCATTTTTCTCTTGTAACAATGAGCTCAACACCAAGCTACTCCTTCTGCAAGTCATCATGCTCCAAAATATTTCCTATGACTCACCCTTCATGAAAATCTTGTCACACCAATGTACCACTATCATCAACCGTTACTGCGCCACTCCGTATTTCCAATAGCCTTCCATATAGCTCAGAAAATGGCTTTCCATCTTGACCATAACCACCCAACACTAAGCTCCAATTACTAAAAACTCACCACATAACTCGGCCCATATTTTAGCAAAAACCTAACTCCCATGAGCACAAAGGTTGAGTTCTCCATGTTTCATGCTTCTCACCACAATGCATTAACGGTCTCAACATCCATCAATTACCACGTAACACCTTGGAATATTATCCTATGAGGCCTGACATACAAGCTGGCCCAACCACTCTAATCTTCCCATGGCTATAGACCTCAAACCCCCCGAGCGTGGGATTTCTATCTTGGTTTGCCATCCTGCCTATGAACCCATCTTGATGCATTAGATCTCGACCTTTGGCTTTCCACATTCATGATTTAGTGTGGGGTTTCTACATCACTTCTTCCCACTCAGTCAGAAATAAATTAAAAATTTCCCAAAACTCCACATGCTTCATGACACGGCTCAAGTTGATTGACTTTTGATGATGCATTCATATGAAACGAGTTGATCTCGAAGTCAACTCAACCTCAACACATCAAGCCACCTTTGTGCCACTCATCATGATTGCTCACAGAGCTCCCTCTCTTCATCATTTTGAGATCTTCTACTTGATTTAGTTCCTTTAAGAATGAAATTATCTCCTAATCCTTGCTAATGAGTTGACCTTCCGATTTTGGCACCAATGCTTAGTGACCCAAAAAAGTGAGTCAATGAGCAAGTTTTTGAGATATTTGATGTTTGAGATAGTTCCATGCCTCGAGACCCCTATAAACTTCCAAATCGTTCGAAATCATTCTTCCACCTAGCTTACACCACTTCAAATCTCAATCATCACCATGTCGAGTCGATCTTTTTATGATTATGTGTTGAGTCACGAAATTTTTCTGTTGTTCCTAACAACTCCATTTTCTTTACCGAGCCTTCTTGTCCTATTCTCTTGATGAGCTCTATGATCTTAACACACTTGGCTTGTCCAAGCCAAGTCATTGTTTATGCGTTACGTATTTCTCATCATACCTATGATTGTTATGTCTGGCTTGTTGATCCAACCTTTCTTTTTCGGTTTGTGACATTCATCCCACATTCGGCGATCTATGGTTTGTTTATCATGATGTCAAGAAATCTCTAGATGATCTCACATAGATCTACCAAAGAGTTATTCTTATGATTTTTGTGCCTCTTCAAAAGTCCAAGCCTTCATCTCATCAAGCCCATTGTTGTTATCTCTTGGATTGCTACATTAGACCAGCCCAAAGTTAGCCTCATTGAATTCATTCTCCCCTCACCATCAAGCTACCATATTACCAAGCTCACTTGAATCAAGATCTTCCTTGGCCATTTCTATCATGGTCTAACACCAACCACTGACTTAGCTTATAGCTTGAGCATCACTACTGAACATATTTAATGATTCAATCACTGAGCTTCCATATTGTGACACTAAGCTATTCAAAATGGCAAGATAGTCCTTCATACTCACATACTTCAACCAATATGATATATAATGTTTCACTCGAATATTTCCTTAGCTTGGATCATTGAAACATGAAAACCTGACTCCTGTATGAATACCTCAATAATTCTCAAATGACATGATAGTCCACAACTCATTTTTATCTCATCAAGGATCTCGACAAGATGTTTGGTGATATATTTTCAACTCATGTCCCCTTTAGGCTCAAAATAAATTATTTTCCCTGATGTTAATTTCCTTGGAATTTCTCTCAAAATTAGAAGGTATTAGAAACCTAAAATATCCTGGAATGCCTCATAAATTCCCCACTCGTTTTAGTCGTAAGGCACAATAGGACCCCGTTGTTAAATTTTTCCCCAAGGAGAAAAATTGGATGACAAGACATTTGCACTATAGAAGTAAAAACTCGTGAGAGTTATCCTTTGCTGAATTGACCATGTCTTACGCGAGATATTCTTCAATTACTCTTTAAAGTAGTTCCAAATATTGTTGATACATCCACCCCAATCATAATTACAGACTACACAATGGGTCCTCTCAGCCTGGCTAAAGGTAGAGTCTAAAGTAGGAGGGTTATTCATACCCTCAACATGATGCTACCTAATCCCTCTAAGCTTGAGTGATAAAAAGATGATGAGATCCTTTCCTTGATACAAAATGAAACAAATCTAGATCTATCATCCTCTAAGCATCCTTCTCATTCTGTTGATGTTGCTTAACCATAAAGGGAGGACCAATTTGGGTACTAACACTACTCTAGTGTTGTTTCCAAGGAAATTTGTGTAAATATATACAAATATTGACCTATGGCAATGTTTCATACATTTTTAGATGAAAATATGTGGTCTAAACATCCTCCTTTGTTAAGATTTGTGAAAATTAGACAAGATCAAAAGTTAGTTTCATGGTATTTCCTAGTTTAAACAAACAATGTACTAAATTTTCTTGGATAGTAGTAAATATTGACAAAGGATGCTTGGATTTGTCAAGATTTATAGAAATTTAGTTTTGATGTGCAATTGACAAGTCATTTACTGTGTTTTACACATCTAAGGTGCGAATCCTTAGTGAAGAATCCATATTTGTTCAAAATTTCTAGTAAATGTCAATGTCTTAAGCTTTGACAATTGAGATTTGTTGTTGATATTTGCAAAGATGGAAGGAATAAGGTCCTTCTTTAAAAAATATCCTACTAGAATATTGTTTTTAGATCTTGGAAGAACAAACCAAAATAAGAAATAAGTATGGAAAGTGTTGGGGGATCAAAATTCAAGAGAGAAGGTAGTGACAGTCATAGAAGGTGATAAACCTGTAATAGAGGATTATTCTACATCTTTAGACAATTCAGAACTAGGAAGTCCTCATGAAAATCTAAACACTCTAGCTAGTGAAGGGCCATCATTTGTAACTGGGATAGGTATCCATCACCTCCCTCCTTTATCACTTAGAAATAATAGGGGTTTTTGTGAGACTGAGTCATTTAAGGATACTTACTTTGAATATCATACACCTGTGTCCCAAAGGCCTCCTATCCCACATATTTTAATCCTCCTTATAGGACCATATCCTCATAATAACATGGCTCATCCTCCACCTAGACCTCCCTTTGTTATCAATGTTTTTTTACCAATAGATTTTAGAGGCATGGTTGTGTATCCTAATGTTGTACCACAAGATGTAAGAAATAGGTTTCCCAAAATTTAGGGAAATGATGCCATCACTGGTGATTAGCACTTAAAACTCTTTGTTAATATGATGGAGGATTTCGAAATAGAACATGAAGATGTATATGTAAAGCTATTCATTGACAATCTTGAAGAAGATGCACACAATTGGTATAAATTTTTACCATACAACTCAATATATTCATGGAATGAGATAAATAATTCTTTTAGATTACAGTATGGGGATAATACTAACACAAGGTTACTCTTATATGAGTTTGAGAATATAAAAAATGAATCCCAATGAGCCTGTTCAAGACTTCAATACCAGATTTAATAAGACTTTGACTAGACTACCCATAATTTTGAGGCCTAGTGATGAGTCCTGCCTAATTAAATATTATGATGCTTTTGACAAGAAAGACACTTGTTATTTGAGGGATAATAACCCTTGAAATTTAAGGAAGACCTTCACCATGGCCTTGCAAATTGAAAATAATATTAAGGTAGATGGAAAAAATCCTAGGAGGGAGGATGTCAAATTGATTAATCATGAGAAACCTCATTCAGTCAAGGAAATGGATCTAGAATAAGTTTTGAAGACTCTGGCTGGAGTAGTTAAATATATATCTTATTCGCTTGTAAGAGAAGAAAAAGGAATAGGATCGAGTTATCAAGGGCAGCACCAACCTCAGGGCCAAAATAGATTTGGAAATCATCCTAGAGGTGATTACAGATCAAATGAAAGATGAAAAGGGCCCATGAGATCAGGAAATAAACATCCACAACCTAAAGAAAATTAGATGGTCCTTGATCCTTTGACTGCTAGGGTTGCCATGGTATAAGTAGACCATGTTATTGATTGGTGTGACAATTTTATTTTACCACATCTCCCCTCTGATCTAAATAAAGAAATTTAAGAGTCAAGTGATGATGAAACTTATAGTGATGTATGCATGATGGAGTGACATGATAATCCATAACAATGGGGCCACTTCAACTGAGTTGATAAGTGTCAGGGCTATAGAAAGTTTTTGGGATTGCATTCATCACATATCTCCTCTTCATCCTCATGATGATATTGAAGTTTATGTGGTGCAAGATTTTGATGTACCTAATCATGAATTTGAATATTTGAGAGCTATAATGATTAAGAATTATGATGGGGGAATTCCTTTTAAGGAAGACATGCAACTTTTGATGAATGTAGTGGTTTCTCAAGAAAAGGAATACAATCTCAAAAGTAAATTTGTTAAAGGGGGAGGGCCACAAGCCAAGCCAAAAACTACACTTCTTACTAATATCCCAAAGGATCCCCCTAAAAAGGATACACATAGCAAGGGCCAAGTCACTCCAAATAAAACTTGTGCCCCAGCTCATGCCTAAGCAGCAAAGAGTCTCATACCACAAGAAGGGGTAGTAACTCTCCCTCCTAATACATTCTTACCCAAATACATCCCTTGTGATTTATCCTAGATGCTGATTCAGATCAAAGTCACTACCTATTGTTGAATTGCTTAGGATCCCTGAGCATATAAAATGGGCATTTGAATGTTTGGGATTTAAAGAGGTGGTAATACCCCAAAACTAGAATGTGGATAATGTGTATACTCCCCCTATCATTGCAGAATTGGAAGTACCACAATCATTAGAAGACTTAGGAGAATCACCTGAGGTATATCTAAGTACTTATCTTGTTGAATCTCAGCTTGATGTTGATCCTTTCTATACTAATTTAATCATCATGGACAAATTAGTGCACAACTACATGTTTGATTCAGGGGCCTCATGTAATGTGATGCCTCTTGAGGTAATGAATGAATTGAATATCAAAGTAATAATAAATTTTGGAAAATTGCACAACTATGGATTCAAGGGAGGTGCTAGTGATTGGGTATGTTATAAGATTGGTAGTACATTTGGAATCTTACATGGGAAAATGTTTAACCATGAATGTAGTTATTGTATATTTTCCTGCCAAGTGGGGAATGTTATTGTCAAGAAAGTGGGATGCTAGTGTGGGTGGGAGTGTATAGATATACATGTCATATGCAACCATACCAGTAGAGGTAATCCTTGTTAAATTGTATGGTGATAAAAATAAGCTACATCTGATTAAAGACCCTAACAATGCTTCTTATGAAGTATTATATATAGATGTAGATGTTGATAATTTTATACGCTATACAGATTTTAAAGAGCATAACATTGATAAGTGTAAATGTCCTAAGAAAATTGGCTCTCCCTCAATTTTTATGTTTGATGGAGCTTGTTCTAAAGTTTGGAATGGTGCTGGTATTTTCCTTGTGTCTCCAAACTAGGAGGCTTTCAATTTTTCCTTTAAACTCATATTTGAGTGCACTAACAATATTGCATAATATGAAGCATTGTTTTTGGGTGTAAGCATCGCTTGGAGGTATGGTATCAAGGAAATTATTGTTAAAGGAGATTCATAATTGGTAGTCATATAAGTTAGGAAATTTTATGTGACCAAGAATTAAAGAATGAAATAATATAAGCATGCAGTTTGGGACTTTATTGAAATGTTTGACTCTTTCAACATAATATACCATGATAGAAATTAGAATGCTGCTACAGATAGGTTGGTAGTATTGGGATCCAAATTTGAAAATTGTACAATGTCTCCTTACTGTGAATATGATATAGAAGTTTTTTCAAGACCATCTATCCCTGACAATGTCAAACATTTGTAGGTTTTTGAAGATGATGCCTAGGTTCAAAGGTTCTTATCGAATGAAGGAGAGTTTATAAACCACACTGTGGATTGGGAACTAATGGTTAGTATTTATGATGGTAAAGAGACTCTGTTTGGCAAATAAATTATTCAATTAAATAACATTACCATTCCAAGAGGTTTGGTTGCTTTAGAGTCAAAATTTGATAATGCTGACAAGATTGTTAATAGACATATGTTAGCCTCAAGAGATGTGGAGGGGCACAACTTGGGGACTGAGGAAAAACCTAGAAAAATATGTCTAAGTAGTAACCCAAGTAAAGAAGAAAATAAATCTTATGTCCAATTGTTAAAAAGGTACCAATACCTGCTTGGCATGGTAATATTCAGAATTCAAGGCATATGGGGAAGGCCTTTTCTAACATGAGATTCCATTAGAACCTAATGCCAAGCCATTTAGGAAAAATCAAAGGCCAATCAATCCAATCCTTTCCCTCAAAATGCAAGAAGATTTAAAAAAAATAAGGGATGGAGGCATCATAGAACCAACAAGATATTCTTCATGGGTGGCAAACCTAGTTCCAATAGTGTTCTCAAGAAAGAGGAATGACCACTTGCAACACATGGAGAATATGTTGCTGATGATGTAGAGAGTATGGCAATCTCATTGAACCCTAAGAAGTGCCATTTTGGGGTTCAAAAGGAAAATCTATTGGGGCACATTGTATCTAAGGAAGGGGTTATGATTGACCCTAAAAGAGTGGAAGCTATTGGAAAAGTTCCTATTTTGAAAAACAAGAAAGTAATTCTGTCCTTCTTTGGTTAGATAAAATTCATCAGGAGATTCATTTCCATTTTTTCCAAGATGACTATCCCCATCAACAGGATGCTAAAGAAGGATCAAATCATCAAATGGGAATAGGAAGTTGTCCAAGATTTTACTGGAATCAAGGAAGAACTAAATAATTATCCTTTCTTAGTAGCCCCTGATTACAAAAAAGATTTTCAAATGTTTTCTCTTACCTCTAAAAATAATATTGCATACGTATTATTGCAGAAGGATGAGGAGGGAAGTGAAAGGCCAATTAATTTCTTTAGTAAAGCACTACATGGGGCTGAGTTGAAATACACCATCATGGAGAATTAGGCCTTTTCCTTGGTTAGATAAACAAAACATTTTTCAGTCCATATATCTTAAGTTTGAAAATCATAGTTTATGTTCCCCATAACATGGTCAAAGAAATCTTGTTAGAAATGGAAATCTCAAGTAAAGGATGTCGATGGGTAAACAAATTGAAAGAATATGACATGGATATTCAGACTAATAAGTTGGTTAGAGGTCTATACTTGGCAAAGCTAATGTTAGAAATAAATATGCAAGTAATGGAGGTAAATGAAGTTGAGGAGGGAGATATGAATGTTCATGAGAAATTAGTCAGTTATACAAGATACATAGACATCATATTTTACCTTAGAAATTTGGAGTCTCCTAGACATTTAAATAAGAATCAAAGAAGGATACTTAGGTTAGCCTCTGAAAAGTACATCATCACCAATTATGGGTTGGCATGGAAGAATCCTAAAGGGGTTATCCTAAGATGTATTACTGAAGATGAAGCTCCCAAATTAATTGTAGATTTTCATGGGGGAGTATGTGGTGGTCATTATTCTGGAAGAGTAACTGCCCACAAGATCTTAAGGGTTGGTTATTTGTGGTCCAAACTCTTTAAATATACAACCTTGTTAGTAAGAAAATGTGAAAGTTGTCAAATATTTTTAGGAAGAATGAAGGCTTCAGGTGCTCTCCCTTAACAACCAATATCAATTGAAGCCCCTTTTACACAATGGGGTATGTATTTTTGGGGGAGATATTAGATCCTTCAAGTGCAGGTCAGATATGGATATTGGTGGCCACATATTACTTCAACAAGTGGTTCGAGGCTACCCCTACTAAGAAAATAACTCATGAGATTGTTAAGAGATTGTTATGGATTTTATCCTAAATAATATAATTTGTAGGTTTAGAGTACTTGCCAAAATATTTTCTAACAATGCCATGAGGTTTTGAGCTAAACCATTAGTGGCCATGTGTCAAGAGTATGGGATAAACCTAACATATGCATCTAATTACAACCCTCAAGGAAATGAACAAGATGAATCAAGCAACAAAAATTTGTTGAAGATAATTAGAAGGACAATAGATGTTAACAAAAAAAATATGGGGTGAGTAGTTGAAATTTTTTGTTTGGGCAGATCGAATCACTGCTAAAATAACTGCTGCAAAGAGCCCATTCGAACTAGTCTATGGAGTTTAGGCCCTTCTCCCCCTACACATGTAAGTACCTTCTTACCAATTAATTTAGTATCTTGAGGATGAAGGCAGTCAACCCTTATGATGAAAGGATTAATCAGATTGTTGAGTTAGATGAAGAAAGAAGAAAATCCCACCAGAGGCATTTGAAGTTTAGGGAAAATATTAAGAGATTATTTGACAAAAAGGTAACTCCTATAACTTTCAGTGTGGGATATCTTGTGTTATTATGGGATAGAAGACATGAAGAAAAGGGAAAACATGGAAAATTTGATGCATTATGGATGGGCCCTTATTTCATTGATATCATAATTGATGAACACACTTTCTTCTTAAAGGATCTAGATGGAGAATTACTTGAGTTACCTGTGTAATGGTAGGCACCTGAAACATTTTCTCAACTAAATTCCAAAACAAGGTATGCATCAATGTACAATGTATAGTAATTTTTCTTTGTTTCTCGATTTTGTGTGTGTTTTTGTTTCCCTTTTTGTTTTCCTGGTCTACAATGACCAGTTGCCTTGGTTTCTCAGTACATGTTTTGAGAGATGGGTTATTGTCACTTGATCTAGTGCATATTTTACTTGACTCCATAACTTAATGGAATTTGGCACTTGGTCTGTTGTGTGTGTGTTGTGTATGGTTCTTGTGACACTCACATGGGGTGCTACCATCCCCAGAGTTCAGAGCCAATGTTGGTGCTCGAAATAATATCACCCAATTTTTTGGAACATGCCTTTGAATTTTTTTTACATTTTCTTGGTTTTCCCATGTGAAAATGTGAGTTCAAAAGTTACAGTCATGTTAAATCCATTTGAAAATCCCATGTTTAGGTTGTTATTCCTATTTTTTGGTCGAGGATCATGTTAGATATGTTGTTTTAAAAAATCCCTGAAAAAAAATGATCCTGAATCAATTTTAAATCAAGAAAACTACCTCTATACACTATTCCCTGATTGTGTTGCAAATTTTATATTTTTCTCTGCCACCCAATGATACGTGGAATGTTTCCTAGTTGGTCATGGTATGGTGGGTTTAAGTTACAAACTTGTAACAATTTTATAACATTCAAAATTTTCAAATTAAGCCCCAAGGCCCAATGAATATTCTTCTCAATATTCAAATTCAAAAGGTGCAAAAACATAAATTGACTCCACCTCTTAAGAAATACATGTGTCACAAGTTGGTTTAATGCAGGGAATCGGGGCATGGCTATATTTCTACACACTAAGGTAATAAAGTATAAAATTGCAAAGTAGCTCCTAAGGCCCACCAAGGACATGTGGCTCTTTCTCATGCAAAGAGCGAGGAAGTGGGTCATCAGAGAAAATTGGTAATTTTTAGTTCAAATGAGAAAGAGAAAAAATATTCAGAAACGGCCCAAAGTTCCACAACCGTTAAGATGTAACCATGTGTCAAACTCAGGATGAAAGTCAAAAGTAGGGAAATTAGGTCAAATAGGTAAATGTGTATGCATTTAAAACATGATGCAAAAGTGTAAAAAGTTTCCCCAAGCCCACATTGCATAAGGCTATTCCAAGTGGATGGCTCATATTTTAAAATTGGGAAAGGAAAAATGGATGGACCATGATGCAACACATTAATGATAATCACCATCAATTTGTTTTCACACAAATCAAGGAGGAATTTTGAATTCTTCAAACACATTGATATTTTTTACTATTGTTTTTTGAGATCAAGATGCCATTGTTAGCATATTTCCTTGAGGGAACAATGTGAAATCGATTGTGGATATCTGATTGAGAACCAAAGATTGAAAACATTTCAAACTAGAGTTGAATTACATAGGTATTCACTAGAAAATTGGTAATAAATAAGACACTCCCATGTACTCTTATTTCATTTTCAAGGAAATTTTGAAGTAAAACTAGGGCATTAAAGATGAAGACCATGTCCTATTTGGTTTTTCATTGCATATGGAATCACCAATGATCTAGATAAAATCATAGACACGGATTTAATGAATGCCAACTTAAACAGAGGTTCTAAAAATATTGAATAGCCCTAACAAGAGAGAATCCATGAAAGTAATTCAAGCTATAGCAATATTAATTTAGCTGGTGCTATTCCACCCTCAGTACACTTCCTAGAAATATTGTGGCTTTGTGCTATGAATTACAACCTAGAAAAGAGGGAATTACTAGATGGAAGTGGTGAGGTAGTGTTGAATTTGACACCTGCAACCATCTGGATAATGCTAAAATTACATGTAATAAGAAATCCAATAACCTTGGGTATTGGTTTAGCCCTACAAGATTATGAGGCCAAGAAAAAGGACTATGTCAGGCTCATAAATACTAAATGGCTCTTAGTAGAGAAGAAGGAAACCACTTGAATCCCTAAAATATTGGTTAGGGCACAATTTGTTGAAGAAGAAGAGGATGTGATTTTATTTTTGAGTCGAATGGCTGGATTGGACACTATGAATGAATTCAAGGAATGGATGTGCACCTATATGTGGATAGTTTTGGAGAAGAAGGGGAGAATTTTTTGGGAAACCTTCATCACAGAAGCACTTCATGACCACATGGTAGCACTGACAACAAAAATAGTGATGGGTAGTGCTGCAGAATTGGAATTTTACATGATGAATTATTTGATTTATAATATTGCAGGCCACAGGTGTTTCCTTGGCCTCTTGCCACATGCTGACTTTAAAAAATTCCAAATGCATGAGATTTTCCCTCAATTACAGTTGGTTAATTGGAAAGAATAATTTGATGATTGGTTAATGATGCCTTCTTTGCACCAATCATATGTTTATTCAAGCCAGAATGGGAACAATATAGGATTTTTAAGGAGGTATAGATAAGTAATCATGGAATATGGATGTTATTTCATTTCATTATAATAAGTTTACATACATCAGGGTCATTGGATTTGAAGGCTAACCATGTAAATTTACCAGGTATTTAGATGAAAAACATTTCCTTGTGTGAATTGGCAAGATAGTTTTACACCAGTTCACAAATTAAGTACTAGAAAACACAAGAAAATCATTAAGTTTCCCGTTCAAGTATTGGAAATTACACCTTCCCTTAAATTATAAAGGCTAGATTAATGGAATATGAGATGAAACTTTTTGAGATGGAAAGGTTTGAGGCAAGGGCCAACTATGAAATCAGGTGGGTGTTCAACAATCTTGTAAACACTTTTGAACATGATCCTTAATTTGAGGATTATTGGATGAATTGTAGAGATGAGGAAGAGGTCAGGATAAGAGACTTCTCAAGAATGAGCCTTACCCAAATTATAGACTTCAAGATTGATGTTATCCCTGAGGGAGTTTTGGATGATCCACATACTGTGAGTCAATATTATCTTGATCAAAAGGTGGAGGGACAACCAATAGCCCCTTTGAATTGGAATGAAGAGGAATCGGATGATTCATATGCCTAGATAACTAATGCTAATGAGGAGAACATTGAATTGGTTATCCTATAAGAACATTTATTTATCAATTCAAAGCATAAGAGTTCTTAATAACTTCAGGGATTTTGGGAAAATTGAAATATGACATTCCTCCCCTGAAAGAAGGAGCTGATAGAATGGATAACTTGGGAGGAAAATCTCCTCTATTGCCTTCAAAAAGGCCTACTTCAAAACTTATAGATGAATGGACTTCTACTACCAAGTGGGATTGGTACTTCTATGTCTTCTCTAAGATAGAGGACTGAGGAAATACTTCTGAAATATATGGAGAATGATCCTATCACCTTTGCATTACCACTTCAAGAAAAAAAAAAATGGTATGGCTACTCATAGGACTCCTTAAGATGTTTTTCCAAAACCCCACAATCACTGATAAGTTGATGAGTGGGGCCATAGAATGTGGCCATTCATAATCTAAGCCACATGGTGAAGAAAAAAGAGTAGCACCAAACCTTAAGAAGTTTGAAAGGGCACATAAGAGACTAAAATTGTGTATAAGACCAATTCTAGTAAGAGAAGGTGCTCATACACATAGTAAACATAAACATAGGGATGTAGTGATTAATCCCCCAGAACATGAAAGAATGTATGTTTTCTCAAGGTATGATATGTAGCATCAGTTCCATAGGTTGGGCAACCAATGCCTTTATTTTCACCTTTATCTTCAGAGGGAGTGATAATTGGGAACACTCAGGAACAAAACAACTCAAGGTAATGTCTTATCTAATCTAGTAGATAGTGTTGTCTTGAATCAAGGTGTGAAAACATCTGAAACCATGTCATTTGAAAATGTTAATATACCTTTATTTGAACAATTGCGAGAGTCAGACAAAGATTCAGGTAGAGATAATGGATTTTGATATTAGTGAGGATTTTTCCACATTGGATGCATTTGACATATCTATTGATGAATAAACAACATAGAATGTAACTGATCTTCAAATGCTTGAAGAAGTAGAAAAAATTACTCATTTCAAAAAACTAAAATCAAAGTTCAAGTATCAAAGGTTTCCTTTTGCATATCAGGTGGCTTCAGATTCAAATAAGCTAGAGGTGCTTAGTGAAAAGGTGTAATTACTAAGGTATTAAGGGGAAAATGATCCTTCCCATGATGTCAAGGCCACTAAGGATAGTGAGCCATATCAAACAGGGAAATATGTAGATGAGAAAACATCAGAGGTTACACAAGATGCAACTACTAAGGATGAAGATATTTCTAGTGTGGATGTACAAGTTTTGGGTGATAATAGGGAACCAACAATGGGAACACAATTCACCATGACACAACCTCAGATATCAAAAGAGAAAAAAAATGATAATGTGTCAACCCAAAAACCTCTAAGGGAGGTGGAAATATTGGAAGGAAAAGGAGATCCTACAAGAGAGATATTAGTTCAAGAAACTCCCAAGGAAAAAGCTAAAGTTAAGATTGCGTTAACTGAAGAAATAAAGAAAGCACATATCCGAATTAATGATCTAACTCAGAAAGAGACTAGTCAGCTCCAAACTCAAGACCAAGAAGGAAGACAATAAGGATAAGTTCTAGTACAAAGTGAGAAGAAAGATATAACTAAGGGATCAGAACATGAAAAGTAGGTAGAACCATCACCCCAAATTGAACAAGAGATGTCCAAGTAGTTGGTGGTTATCCCTAAGAAAAGTACAAAAGAATAACAAGAAATAAAAGTTGGGACAAGTCTTGCAAAGGGTTGGATAGGGGAGGTTTTAAAATGAATAAAATAAATGTCCATGTTGAGGCCATAGACCTCACAACTCTTTCTTTTCCCAAATTAGTGAGGACATCCAAAAGAGCTAGGGTTCTTACCAAGACTCATACTAATCCTCTAGGATCTAAAACTTTAGAAGTGGAAATCCCTCACAAAGCTAATACCAGAGAAAATATAACAACCACTGACTATATTGTTCAACTTATTCCCTTAGGAAAGCCTTGAAGAGATCAACTAAAACAGGGAGTGCCAAAGACAATAAGTGACTCGTTACAAAAGGTTGATGATTATAGGATAAGTAAATTTTTTTTGAAAGAACAAGTCAAAGCTTTGAATTCTAGACTGCAACAATTAATTGGGGAAGTCTATTCAAACTCAATCAAGTACCTCTATCAATACCCCCGAAGGAATGGAAAATATTTATAAGGATGTTAAGAAAGTCCAGGTTATGGACACATAGGTTGAGAAATTGACAAAAAATGGGAAAATAATAGCAATTGAAGAAGCCAGAACAAAGTATGAAGAGCTCAAGAATAGGCTTGATGAAATTAATGAAAATAATTGAGCAGTGTGATATATGGAATCTTTTACTTTGAAGGAATATTTTCCCAAGTTGGACCATATAGCTCAACTCAAGTGATGAACTGGTTGGAAAATAAGGGATTGTGCCAAATGGAATTCAAAGGAGACTCAACATGTTACGGAGGAATTAGACAAATATCATGGTGGAATTTTTTGAATGGGATCAAGAGAAAATAATAGAAGTTAAAAAGGAAAAGGGTCAATGATACTTTAGACGTACTATTGATTTAAAACTTGAAGATATGGTTTTTTATAAATTCAATAAGAGCTATGGTGATCTAAAAATTGATTTCTTGTTCAAATACCTTTTGAGAAAAACATCTAGAAAGAAAATTTCTCTTATAAAGTTATTAAAACTGATGAGGAAATTTGAGAATAGAATTACAGAGTTAAAATCTAGGCCATTAGAATACACGCAAAAATGGATAATTATGTGGACGTAATAGAAAACATAGTACATTGATCCTCTAGAACACCATACAGGGCCAGATGAGGAAGAAATCAATGAGCTCTTTTGAAGGTATGATACATATGTGAAAATGATTTCCAAAAGAATAAGAAGAAGACATGAGAAGAAATTGAAGAAGAAAAGGATGCAGACATGAAAGATGGTGAACAAGCTTAGGATTTTCATTATTAAAACTTTATCTTCTATTCACATTTCATTTTTAATTGGTGTTTCATTTGATATTATTGCTTCAGTGACAGGATGAAACATTACTTTTAAAACTTGGTATTCTCTTATATAATTTGTGATTTGATATAATGCATTAGATTTTTATATTGTTTTGAATGAAATTTTATGTCCATTTGTAAAATCATATAAACCAATGAGATGTTTGTACTTTTTACATTTTTAAAAAATAGCAAAATGGGGATCTATAGGGGCCCCAACCCATGAGAAGAAAGTTTACATATATCTGGACTAGATTTTTATTAAAAAATAAAATACAATAACGAAAAACTTTAAACATCCAATACCACAAACTTCATTTACCATAAAAATAACTCTCTGCAAAGAGGAATTTTTTTCACCAATTTTTTTTTCATATGCCCATGTTCATCCATCCCTAGTGTCATTTGAAACAAAAAATAATGTTTCCTGCCAGTGTGCAAGACATTCCCATTGATTTAAGATCATCCATTGGCTGGACAAGGGACCATCTAACATGTTAAGTCAATTCCGACCTCTTCTTGTATGAAGAGACCAATTCACCCATATATAAACCAACTTTATAAAATGACCCTTTTCCCTTTTGTTTTGGTAGAAGATAAGTTGGTTAAGAACCTTGATCTAGAAGTGTAACCAAAAATAATTCTAGAACAACTAGAGTAGAAGTCATTTAAGTAGTAATTAGAACAAAATACCTAGAGCTAGAATCACCCATTATGTGTTTTTCACAAAAGGAAGTGATGGTTAAGGAGATGGAGGGGGTGTAGTAATTGGTTGTTTTTCCCTCCAAGACTGAAACACACTGTTAATTCAGTGCATTTAGTTGGAGATAAAGGGATGGCACTATATTCAACAAAATTTTATCCATCAAGAACATAAGATTCCAGAGGAATCTCTTTTATAACAAATACTTCATCACAAAGGTAGGGGTAGTTGTAAATGGTCGAATCCTACACACTGGGCCTACATAAATTCAATAATTCCCTTAAATCCTTAGGAAACCTTTGATTCTCAATCCTGAACAGATGAAAATACATCATTTGAAAAGTAGAGAAAACAAGAATTATCCTGATACGTCTCTTCTCACAAGAGAAACTCAAACAAATCGAGCTGTTAAAGGCCCAGTGTAATCATAAGGATCAACAATCTAAAACATCATCCTTACAAATTTTTCATCTGGACCTAACAAATCAAAGATAGAATTAAAATAATTAGTAGATATTTCTTTCAAAATGGGTGCCACTGGTTTTCCTACCATAATAAAAATGGATTTCCTTAAAGTGATTATACGCAAAGAAGAAAGTTTGAAATAGTGAAGTAAGTGGTGCAAGTTTATAGGAAATTTGAGGCAAGAAAGCTGAATTCGGTGCAATCATGGTGAAATTATTCCTGATATCTCAATAAGATATCTACACGAGAAATTTAAAAGTTGAAATGAATTTTCATTGAGAAAAAAATGATAAATTGATCTGATTTGACAAGAATCATGCGTGATAACATACCTAAAAGGAATGAAAATATATATACAACATTCAAAACAGATTCTAGAAAAGAAAATAAGAGCATCTATCAAATCAAGTTTCCTAGAGGCACTCGAAAATCATCAAAAGTAGATGTCCAGTCACCAAGGGAAAACAATAATTATATAAGTGGGTAAAAGTGATGACATGGCATCCCAGTCATACATAAATAGAGTGAAAATGTGGAAATGTGGAAGGCTCATAGTTCTCACAGCTAAAAACATTTTATGAGGCATCTTTATGAGAATAACATGGATTAAAGTATATTCTGTAAAGGGGAATATTCCCTTGAAGATTAATACTTTTGGGGGGAAATTGGAAAGAAAATGAGTGAATAGAAGGGTATAAATGCAAAGAGAACACTCTCGCAGAAGGGGGGTTAAAATTTTCTAATATTTTTTTGAAGAGAAATGAAAACTGAGAGAAAAATCATTTTCCCAAGAACTCATCTGAGAAACTTGTCACTCTCTTTGATCCTTCAAATTAAGTCATAGCAAGATGGTTGCAAGTGTATAGCCATTGACAAACACTGAGACTATAGATCTACTTTCCCTTGCCGATAAATTTTAAGAGTCTTGAATTAATTGTGTTAATCATGCACATTGTTTTATATGTTGTCAAGATGATATACTGTAAAATCGTTATTTCTTCTCCCATTACAATATTATTTTAGAGATCCTTTAAGTCACATAGAACTTTATCATTTTGGTAGCATTCTGGAAATTCCAATTGCACTATTGAGAAGAACTTTAATTTCATTTGTGTAATAAACAATTTTAAATTCAGGATGTCTCCACTTTGTTAAAATGCTACTTGTAATCATTTGAGTGTATCTTAGATGTGATAAATTGTGAATCTATGATGCTTTATTAAGTCTTCAACATGAGATTTTGTGTTTTAATCCTTAAATATTGTGTGAAACCGTGCACTCTTGGGCTTCCATGAGTGTACATCTTCTGGTTGAAGGTTCATTGTGAGCTATTTTGAGGTATATTTGTCTTACACTTGGTAGATCTCCCAACATTTATTAAAAGTTCATTGAAATATGGTATAATCAAATTTATCCTGCTTAATTCCCCAAATAAAATAAAACCAAAACTAACTAATCCTAAAATAACTACCCATGCTTGCCTCATTAAATCCAACAATATGCTAAAGTAATTTGGTTCCATATTGTCTTTAGTAGTCTGAGATTTGTTTAGAAGACATTTGCACTATCTATAAGTTACAACTCGTGAGAGTTAGCCTTTACTAAATTGAACATGTCTTCCTAGAGTTGTTTTTCAATTACTCTACAAAGGAGTGCCAAATATTATTGATACATCCTCCCCGCTCATAATTATAGAATATAGAATGGGTCCTCTCACCCTAGCTAAAGGAAAATCCTAAAGTACGAGGGTAGGTCATACCCTCAACACGGTGCTACCTGACCCCTCTGAGCTTGAGTGATAAAGAGATGATGAGATCCTTCCCTAGATAAAAGACAACACAAATATAGATCTATCATCCTATAGGCATCCTTCTCATTTTGTTGATGTTGCTCGGCCACAAAAGGAGGACCGGTTTGGGTACCAATAGATCCCATTTTGTTTTGTTTTTATTTGTTTTGTTATAATAAGCACATTTGCGTGAAGGATATGATTATTATAGGTTAGATTGATGTACAGAGGATGACACATAAATTTTAGTGTAGGGTGAAGAAGATGCAAATATGCACAAGAAACAAATAGGATGTTTGGTACTATTTGAGAAGATGGTAAGGGTGTATTTAATGGTATGACACAGTATGGAAACATATATTAGTCTATGAAATATGGTGTTATAAATGGTTAGATGTGGTGTGAAGGTACTTAAGGATGATGATTCTTTGAGATATAGTAACTATTCACACTAGAAACTATGTGAGTAAAGTTCCACGCAGTGGAACACGAGGGATGAAGATAGAAGTTAGACTATTTGGCAAAGTAGTGTAGAGGAAAAAATATGTCTAGCATGGGGAGGTACACAAAAGGAAATCTACATTCTTGGAAGTACTAGCGTGCCTGAAGGTTATGACTGTAATGAACAAAAGAGAAAAGCACAAGAAAATAAAAAGGTTCTTTTAAATGAAAAAGTGGTGGTAGGTGATGAGAAATTATTGTAGATAAAATTTGGAAAACTAAAAATAGTACACTAGAAAATTTATTATTACCTTTCCTTTGATAAATTGTGTGATCAAATAGCTTGTGCAAAAATGTGTGAAGATAATTACAAAGCATAAGAGTGAACCAGAGGACCAAGATGAGCCCAATGTACAAAAGTAAGGACATGAGACATTGACATTGGAGAATGTAGACACTGGGGTTTTTGTCCCCTGCCTACTTCCTTCAATACATAAATTATTTAATTAAAGTCCATCATTATATCACTATCCTAATTCACCTCCCCTCATCCCATAAAATAAAGTTTTACCCCCTCATAAATTACATTTATCTACATTAAACCACCTCAAACCCATTTTATCCTAACACCCTAACCTCCCCAACTCAACCTTAACCTCCTCCCAAAAATTTTCCCTCTTAATTTACCTAAAAACCCTATTTAGGATGTAATTTCAACCACATCTAAATATTTTCCCTGAAATTCCTAGATCGACATCGATTCTAACCAATCACCTGCGATTATAAAAGGTAGGTTTTTCTCCCTTTTTTATGGATCTTCAGAATTATTTTTCATTCTCTTGCACTTTTTTTTAACCCAACAATGAATCTCCATCACTCTAAAGATCATCAAATCCTTGTATAAACCTCAAGATCTTACAAAAATACATTTGGACAAGCTTTTCATAAATCATATTCTTAGGAAGCTCAATAACTGGTCAATGACTTCAGTCATTTTAATCCAGTATTTCGAGACATCTCAAAAATTATTTTTCAACATCATAAGGTATTCTTATATTTATTTTCATCATTTTTATTTCATAAAAACATCAAAAACAATAAAAAATAATCATTAAAAAAATATCATTTTTAGAAAGGTTCATCATTTTCACAGTATACACCAACGATTACATGAATCACCCACTATTCTCTTGAATCATCCGCAATCTCGCCAGATCCCTACAATTCCTCTAAATCACATGCAATATCTATTAATTTACATATTTCAATCAAATTATCATTATAGTATTAGTTTTTTATCAACTTTTTAGATTTAAATGGACTCTTTCAAGCATGAATCTACTTTTAGATGATAGTACCTAGACAATCCCATCCTATCAAAAGTATCTACAACCTTCCAGTAGTTCAACAACCCTTCTTATGGGAATAGTAAAACATCCTTCACGAACTTACATTGTGTGCAATCTGATTTTCCATCGACATCAAAGACATTAAAGATCATTTTGAGTTCTTTTATGAGATCCAACAAGAAACAAAAGAATTTTGGTACCATTACTTTGAGTCTGTCTAGATTTCTTCCACTCTTGTGTGTGCCACATTTGAGGTTGCATTGTAGTTACCCTTAAATATCTAGTTCTAATTTTTACTATCCATTATCCATCTATTCTTATCATTTACATAAATTTATCATTATTGTCAACCTGCTTAATTGTATTAAAATAGATTGACATCTTCCAAGGAAGTCCCTTTGGATTCCTGGAATCAGCCTTTACCGATAATATCATTATCCCATTTATCTAATCCATTTTTTTTTAGTTGTCTTTGATTTGAAGGTCTATTCACTTTGTGGAATAAGGATCACATTTTCCATCAAGCATCAATATTCATCTTCATGGGTATCAGTAAACCCCGCCATCTTCCGAGGTAAGTTTTTTTTTTGTTATTTCATTGTATTAAGTTAAAGATGGAAAGCAAAAACTATCTAGTACATTCTAGCACCCCTAATGGGACCCTTGTCCCCTTTCATTTCCATTAAAATTAAATTTATATTCATCCTAGGCCTTCTACTCTGTAATTGCTAGTGATCTAGTCAAATCACCATAAATTTTGGTGAATCACCTACGATTCTTGCAAATCGTCGATGATCTCTATGATTTATTTTTGATTACTCAAATAGTCATCCTTTAAAATCCAATTTCTCTCTATTTTCTGTCTTCTTCTAACCCTTACAGTTTTTTCTGCTCGGGATTATTTTTCTTGCTGCGTTAAAAAAAGTCCAAAATTTCAAAAAAATTAAAAATTTAAAAAGGAAGCATTTATAGGTGCATCGTCTTCATTTCTTTTTCTTTTAAAAGTAATGCATTTTTTTTAGTGTTATCATTAAAAAATAAACATTTCTTTTGGATCTAAAAAAAACCTCTCATTTCTTCTTGATCACATAGTGTAATTAGGAGGTTAATAGATTACATTCGCTTAACTTCCCCCACACACAACCAAAACCACATCAAATACAAAGTAAATCTAAACACTTCTACCTAAGTGGACCCACTTGGGCTTCATCACCAATGGGATAAGATGACTCGATATTCTGGCCTAATTAAAAGAAGTTGGCGGGTGGTATGGGTAAGGGTAGCAAGTTGGGGGGGACCAAAAAGTGAACATCAAATCCTGAATTTTACTAACCATGATCGTGGTTTTACAAAACACTAACGTAGTCTGTTTTGTTAGCTTAGGGAAATTCCCGAACCTATAATAGTGGTTGTAGTTTTAAAATGCAATTTCAGTCCTCTGATACAAAACAAATAGCTACAACCCTCATTTTTCCCCACTATTTTACTCCAAACCACTTATTTTTTTCCATTTTTGACACTCGCACTTTGCATTACTCTTCCAAATTAAATTTTTTACTTTTGGATCATGATAATTTACACGATGCCTTTGAGACGAAGAGGTAAGCCATCATTTTTTTATCAATTTTATTTTTGTGGTTTTTTATGGGTTTTTTCAATCTTTTGTTTATGTATACAATTTCTTTGTTTTGTCAATTTCTTAGCAAGATGCTAATTCTCCAAACGTTCCTCCACTTCCTCAAAACCCTCCAAATATTCATCTACCTCCTCAAAACCATCCTTCGAATATTCCTCTACCTCATGTGGCTCCTACCATCCCCATATAACTACCAAGAACCCAAGGTGATATCATTACAAAAATTTGAGAAAATAAAATTTCCATTCAGAACCTTATTCACACTATCATACAAAATCATTCCACAAATTCAAGCCACATGACTTTAGCCAACACACTTAAAAACATTGATTGGTGAAGTAGACTATGCAAAAAACCAAATAGATGGATGAATTAATTTTAGAGCTGATTGTAGGCATTAGTATGCAGATAAATTATCACATGCGGCTGTGAAAGACAATTTTTTTTGGGAAAAAAACTACATTTGTGCACCATTTACGGACCCCAAATACAATTCCCCCCTTGTGACTAATGCAACTAGTTCCCTATCCATTCATGTCATGAAAAAATGGATTTAAAAACAATTTTTGGGGACCGATGGTGGATGTTTTTTTACTATCCACCATGCAACAACAATGAGGTTCCTCTTTATTTTCAAAAGAAATTATATTGTGGGTTTGTGCTTAATGAGGTTCCCAATTATTTTGACTTTTCTAGGTTTTACAATTGAGGAGGTGGATCTGTATAGACTATATCAAGTGTAGTTATTGCAGTTGTTCAACCGAGGATACCCCACACCTAAAACATGCCACATCCTTCAGTTATTCCTCCTATAGTGAAAGAGGTTGTGGAGATCAACATAATGCATGCATTGAGGTCTCTCACTAACACACTAGCCTAACATAGTAACCGGATTGCATCTAACAATGTTGGTGGATGAGCACCAGTTTGTAGCACACCACACCACTGTGGGTCATATGGTGTTGTATGCATTACAGGTGAGACATCCTTTGATGGGTCACAATATCTCTTTTTTATAGATTTGATGATGGAATATGTTTTTTGGAAGTGTTACAAATGTCCCTGGTCCTTTCAATAGTAAATGTCACACAAATAATATATATAGAAAAACTTTATTTCATTTGATATTTTAATATATACATTATAGACTTTATTACACCATACTTGTGTAAAAAATAATATTTTTTTTAATTTTAAACAACAAGAGTCAGTCAAGGAAAATTTTGGTGTGGACATCCTAACTGTTTCATCCCATGTTACAGTGTGTACAGATGTAAATTTCAAGTTACTTACATTTCAAAGTTCATTTAATTGCATGTTTATTATTAAATACACATTAATGTTCATGTATGTGTTTCATGTGTACATACATATTAATATGTTTATCTTTTTTAAGTAGGAGCTAGGAAGGATATCGTCTATTGTGGGCACTGAGGATAATGACATGCCTCACGTTACTTTTAAATAGGTTAGTTTCACAAATTTAACTATTTAATTTTCAAGATTGTTTAAATATTATTAGCATACATATCTATACGTGTTCTATAATTTAGTATATATGCACGAGCCTTAGTTCCTTACACCATTCTCATGGACATTTTTCAATTAATTTTTATCTATATGTTGTTTTTTACATCTTATGACTACCGCACAGACTCCTCCCTTATGCGGACTGTGGAGGCTACTGTTGATGTTTCCATAGCGTATGTAGATCCACTCATATATGTACAATTTTTCAAATTTGGTAAATTTTGGAAGAATGTTTTCTTACTAAATCTAAAATATCAAATTTTATAGGAAATATTTAATTTGAAATATTTATGTGTATGCAGCTTGGTATGATTCAGAGTGCACTTCCAAGACCTCTAGACACTCCCCCTTGTGATTCTACCCTTGACCCTGTAGAGCGTCAACGAAAAATTAATAGGGATCATGAGATTGTGGTAATATTTCACATGCACTAAAATTTCTAAGTTTCTAAATTATGAATGTATTTTCAATATAAGCCCTTCTTACAAATTTGGGTGTTAAAAAACTTGATGTTTATGAATGTGTAGGCTAAGTTGCATGGATTTTGACACACCTAGGACTAAACAAATGAAATCCGTAGTGACATCTCCCTCCACTACATCCACAGGTCATGGACATACTTTTACTAGCAGAGCCAAGAGAGGGAGGATGTTTTATGATTCTTCATAGGATATATAGATATATATATATATGTCATCTAAACATGTGATACATACATTTGTTTTATGCCTATATATGGCTTGATATATATGATTGTGTGTTGGGAATTCCATGGAGACGTGTATACAGTCTTATGCGATTGTGTGGTCATATATATATGGCACACTTAGTTTGATACATTATTCTTATATTTTTAGAGACGTGGCACTGGCTCGAACACATTTTCATGTATTGCATGTGTACTAGATATATTATTTATATGTGGATATTGTTCCTAGACCAATATGATTATAAGTTTTTATGATGTTCTTCCGATCTCATGTTTTGATATTTTTTAGTACTAATTTTTGACATATGATCATATTTGATGATGTGTGACATGTTTGTACATATGTGTGGCTTGATGAAGTATGATGATGTGTGGACAACATGATTTGATTAAATGACGTGTACTGTGATGATGTAATGAAATGATCTGACATCTTTGTTATACTCTTTCTAGACCACACATACATATATGCTTCATAATCATCTTTGTTTCTTTTTTTGGTGGATGAAGATAGGAAGTTTGCACATAAAAATGTTTCCATTCAAGTGATACAACATCATATAATCATCTTTTTTTCTTGATATGACATAATATAATCATCTTGTGGTTTGGAAGATTGCATAACAATGGAAAAAATTCTAAATATGACATCATAATCATATTTTTTTCTCGTTGTCACACATATGAAATGTATTTGTAATTTCATATTTATGCTTCATGTGATCATGTCTTTGTTTCTCTTTATATGATTCATGCAAAATCATGTATTTGTTGTGACCTTATCCAATCTCCTTGAAGGCTTGTCATATATGAAGTTCACTATTAGTCTGGTGAATAATAAATCTTGTGCTTTTGAAGATTCTTTATATGTAATCATAATCATCTTTTTTTCACTATTTCACACACATACATATGCTTCATGTAATATGTGTCTTTGTTTCTCTTTAAATATGGTGGATGAAGATAGGTTATTTTAAATTCAACCATTCACAAACTATAGTGAAGTTACTTGGGTTTTTGGCTCAATTGAATGTAGTTACAAATTGAATAAAGAATAAAATACCCATAAAGAGAAACAAGAAAGCCCCCAAATAGTAGGTCAACCAAATGAAGTCCTTTTCATTGTTTCTTTCTTAACCCTTTTGAATGACGAAACAAATAAGGGTAAGGGCCAAGGAGGAATACCTATTAAATGTTAGTCGGTTGATGGTTGTTGCGGGCGTTCTGACTTCTTAATCCATAGCTGAATGTGAGAGCTTCCTTTTGGCTAGGAGGAACTACCTGTAATAGAAAACAAGACCAAAAAAGGATAGTTAAATGATATAGGACAGTGGAATTCCTAGCATGTGCTAGATCTGGGAAGTGTGATACTCCCTAGATGGCTGTCAATTCACTATTTAAAACAAATTAATGTGAGAAATAAACAAAGTCCTACTGTAGTTGATATGTATTTAGGTATCTCATTCAAGTACAATAAGAAAATCCAATCATAACAGGCTAGGCTATAGTTGGATCTGAAAGATGAAGTATTTGTCAAGGTACTGGGACTAGTCAGGGTCAGATTCTGGGTTGTTTAGGTCAACTGGTGAGATGATTATTGGGTTTGTTCTTGGTCAAGGTATAAAACATAGAGACCGACGTTGGTTGGGTATGACCGATGTTGGTTTAGGTAGAACCGATGGTGGTTGTGGATAACCGGCGTCGGTATGGTTGAGGTAAAAGAAACTCAAATAGATCAAATGGTAGGGGCTGATCTGAGGTCAAATGAGGTTGGAGAGTGGATGAGAAGGTCTGTGGAGATCTCAGGTATACTCAGAAATGGATATTAGGTCAGAATGGTGATTTGGTGGTGTGGGTAAGGGAAATGGTAGGATTACAAGCTAATAAGCAATGGAGGAATGAACATGCAAAGTATAAACTAATGACAAGAATGAAAAAAGTTAACTATGCTGAAATAGACAATGCTGGTAGAGATGTACTTACTGTGATGTATATTTTGATGGCTGAATGGAGGTGGATATTGATCAGAAGAATAGTGTTGGATATCGTAGCAGTGGTTCCTAGAATGATTCCGTGAGTGCAATGCTTCAATATCTATCCTGGTGATGGCTCTGGATGTCTGGATACGTGAAAGGATGTTGGTTTCACTTGCATGTAGCTCTGATCTTCGTTCCCTTGCTCTCAGAATGTGCCAACCCAAAAAAAAGGTTGTTTAGGTGAATAAATGGTAACTGATGATGGTTCTGAGTTGACCGACATTGATTTAGGGGCAACCTCTGATCTACCAGCGTCGGTTAAGGCAAGATTCCCTAGGTTTACTAAAATGGGCAGATCTTTCTAATTTCTTGGGCCCAGTTAGTTTATTCTCGTGGATTAGAATGAAAGCTTCCCTTCTAATGGGTGGGAATGTGGTTAGAGAGATTGTAGGGATTGATTTTAGGGTTAGACCAAATCTTAGCTCATTAAGGCAAGTAATACTTAGTTATTGTTGGTTATGGAAACATGCCAAGAATAGGTCTAGGGTGAGGTGGCTGGATGAGGTGTCTAGGTGAGGTGGTGGGGTAGAAATTAAGGTAATTAGATATTAAATATTGTGAGGATATATATTAATTTAATTAAATTAATGGTGATGTGGGGTGGAAGGGGCCATGGTTAGATGAGTATGCTTGAGCTGGTTATTTGATAAGGGACCAAGGGGAGTGTGACCCAATTTTGGTGTCTACATTTTTCCCCTTTTTGTTGCGTAGCTTGTATTGGTAAGTGATGCTGACAAAAATAAGATGTGGTTGCCCCATGTGTGGGTGAAGGTGATCCCCCTCAAACTAGGAACTGATGAGGTAGAAGACAAAAATCAGTGAGTGGTTTGATAAAAGGTGGATGTGATGAAGAGGAAGGTAGACAATGGGGGTAATGGGGTAAAGGTCCAATCAGGTAAATCAAGGTAATGGGCCAGGGTCAAAGGTAGTGACAGTCAAACGTACGCACACGTATAAACTGTGGCACGGTACCAGGTTGAAGAGCATGCAAACTCTACATCATCTAAGGTCGATAGGCTTATCCAAAACAAGGTTGAGGTGATTCCGGTATCCAAGGTATAGGATATGGTGCGGAAGCACTTCCAGTAGGTCAGGTGTAGGAATGTTTAGGTATGTTTCGGTACACCAAAGGTAAGGTTAGGATAAACGACATGGTAATAGGAAAAGTAAGGTCATTAGGTCAAACAACATGGGTAACAGTGTCATAAGGTATAGCGAGCACATGAGGTCATAGGTCAGTAACAATGTTTCTAGGTCCAGGTAGCTAGGTCACAACATGGGTAGGGCCGAGGTATGGGTAAAATAACAAGTCCCAAAATGTAATTAAGGATAGGTATAGGTAAGGTAGGCATGGGAGGTTGGTTGCAATAAGGGTGGGTAAGGTCAAATGGTGGCTGGTTTGGTTAAGTGTTGGTCAGAAATGGGGAAAGGGTATGGGAAAGAGTATGGAAGGTAACCGATGTCTAGTCATACGTAACCGTGACGGTCTAGGCAAGCTGATCATGGGTTATTAGGGCAGCGGACCGATGTTGGTTTGGGTATGACCATGACCACAGTGTGCTAGGGCACATGACCGATGTCGGGTATAACCGACGTCAGTCAGGTCGATGTGGGTATATAAAAAGCAAAAATCCATGTAATACAGATTCATTTGTACGTTTTGGCTTTTGTGAAAATGACAGAGCGACTGAATGAGTTGTGCTTTTTCCAGGAGGAAAGGACAAGGGATGATGATCCTACTGAGGTGGAGAGATCTGGTTGGTTAGAGGAGCCAGCGTAGATGGGTCCATGAGCAATAGGGGATCGATTGTGGTTGGGTGGAGGTCAGGAGGATTGGATTTGGTGATTAGACATGGTAGAGGTGGGAGAAGGTTTAGGTGGACCACTGGCACAGCGGCCAGATGTGCCACCTCACTCGATGCGACACCAAGATGAGGTAAGATCTAATTTATTCATTGTTATTTGATATAAGAAGAAGGGAATGGGTAGGTTAGTTTGGGCAGGGTAGAGAATTTGAAATGTGTGGTTGAATTTGTTGAGGGACGATGGGGTGGAAAGGTCATAGGTAGAGGAAAAAGGGTTGGGGAGTAATTTGGGGTAGGTTTGGGTAGGTGTGTAGGGGAAATGGGAAATAAATGGGGGGAGAAAATGGGGGTTTTGGGCTTGGGGCATGGGAATAGTGACCGACGCCGGTCAAGGTATGGCCGATGTCAGTCTTGTCACACCGACATCGGTCAGAGATGAGAGGAACCGATGTTGGTTATATCGATCTGGTGATGGTCAGGAGTAACCGGTGCCAGTTAGGGAAAAAGGGATAGAGGTCTAGGAGGGGTAAGGGGAAAGGTTAGGTAAAGTGGGTAAAATAGATAGTGGGTGGGGGGATTGAAGGTCAATGTTGGGTAAAATCAAGTGTTTAATAATGTGTGTGATTGGTTGAATGCAGGCCAGGGACCAGCTACGGATGAGAGATAGGGTACCTCCCTTTCTCAATGGAGGTACAGGGGGGGTGCGACAACTGATGAATGGCATCATGTAGCAGAGGTTGGCCTGATTGGGGTCAGATGCTACTGATACATAGTCTAGGAGTCTGAGCTTGATGGTCACTCTCATCGACAGATGGGACTCAGTGACCAATACCTTCCATTTGTTGATGGGTGAGATCACAGTCACCCTGGAGGATGTGTATAAGATCTTGTGCCTACCGATAGTGGGGACGCAGGTGTATTCTATCTCCTCAGAGGCCTATGAGGAGTTGATGTTGACCATGTTTGGTGAGGGGTTGGTGGAGATGAGGTTCCATAGTGCCAGTATGAGCTATGGAGATATGTATCGGGCCCATCCGGAGGAGATGAGGCTGGTAGTTTTGCTGATGGAGGTAGTCTACTGCTTTGCACTACCAAATGCAGAGGGTGGGAGATTCCCACGATTGTTGATGGGGGTTCTGCATGACATGGTGGAGGACAAGACCCATTTTTCATGGGTGCCTGCATTCCTGGTACAGTTGTATAGAGAGTTATGGGCTTATGGGTGGCTACGGAGGTTTATCCTGTGCTGTACTTTCCTACTTCATTACTAGGCCTATGAGCACATTGTATGTGTGTGTCCAGTTGGTATGCCCCAGGATGATGCATTTGAGCTGGGTTTTGTTTGAGTGGGCTATAGGCGATGGGTGCCTACGATTGGGGAGCACCGAGCAGCTAGAGCTACACACAATGTAGCCTATTACAAGTGATTGTCTAGAGGGGTTATCCTGTGCATGGACATCATTTGGAGGCCCTATGTGGGTTTTCCATCATATGGGTAGATGACAGAGGAGTTACGGGAGCTATAGCTACTCTCCGGTGGATAGAGGGGCAATGTGTAGGAGAGCACGAGATGATACCTGTGGACAAGGTTAGACAATAGTTTGGGCTGCTTCAAGATATACCACCACCTTTCCCATAGTATAGGAGGGATGACGTGGAGAGGCCTCTTCCTCTACCACAGCTGACAGTGCCAATAGGGTAGGAGGATCAGGTGAGAGACCAACGGATTGATGATGTCAGGGTTATAGATAGATACAGATAGTGGTGGGCTGCACACTTACGAGCAGTACCATCGAGGCCAAGGTAGCCAGATTTAGCCACCATCACAGTGTAGAGGGATGCCCTACAGGGGTAGGTGGTGACCTTGATTACATAGTTGGGTATAGTAGAGGGGACAGTTGGGCACATATTTTGCAGGCACAAGTGGCCACTCTACAGGCCCTTGTAGCATAGGGATAGGTGCCCACACAGGATGGAGATGGAGATGGGGTACAGGTGGCCACCCTATAGGCATAAATTATAGGTTTGTAGGGCCAGTTGGCCACTACACAGGCATAGGTTATGACTCTTCAGGCCTAAGTATAGGAAGGAGCGGGACAGGGTCCCTCAGGATAGGATAGGCACATAGCATAGGGATAGGGTCCCTCTTTATAGGTACCAATAGGACAGGGTTCCAAGAGATAGGTATAGGGGCTGAAGCCAATGGAACCACCACAGATAGCACTAATAGGTCAGTTGAGAGATTCCTTAGGCAAGGTTTGGTTTTATCAAGACATTTTGATGGCCACAGGGATAGATTTTCTATCCTATGGGGATTATAGAGCACAACAGGCCTCTAGTGAGATGACTAGGTCATGTACCCACATTGTAGAGAGCACATGGGGCCATCGAGCCCTAAGACATGGTTAGGGTGAGGCCACCAGTTCACAAAGGCCAGCTCCAGGAAAGGGACCATCAAAGGACAGATCAGGGAAAGGTGGAGAGATATTAGTAGGGCACCCCACTGGAGGGGAGATAGAGGAGACTGATGAGACAGGGATGGATATCAGGTGGGGTGATGATTAGTCATCATTGATGATTAGTGTATCCATGTTTTTGACATATTTTTGATATGTATACCGGCCATATGGCCTGTGCCAAAGATGGTGAGGCTATATATGAGAGTTTTTGTTATTTTGTGATCATATACCAGCATGCATGCCGAAGATGGTGAGGCTGTATATGAGATATTTTGAGGGATTGTGATTATTATTTGTATCTATGTTCACATGTATGTTTACATAGAATTTTTAATTTATAGATGATGGTATTTATAGTATAGATGGTGTACATGTTTAATTTTCATTGTTATATATATAGGTGGAAATCAAGTGGATTAGGCATGATAGAGTCAAGGTCGTGTAGGCATGGTGGAGTCAGGTTGGTTTAGGCATGATGGAGTTGAATTAGGCATGATTGACTTTTAGGCATGATTGAGTCAGGTTAGTTTAGGCATGATTGAGTTAGGTCATCTTTAGGCATGATTGAGTCAAGTTGGTTAGGTATGGTTGAGTTTCTAATTCATTAATTTTTGCAATTAATGATGATGTGGATCATGTTAAGATGATTTGTAGGAAAATGTATGATTATGGTAAAGAAATTGTAGACAAGATGAAATGAATGTGTAAGTGATGATGGTAAAGATGTTAAGCAATTTGTTGTTTGTGTGGTTTAATTTCCAATTATTGATATAAAAGGAAACTAACTAGGGTAGAATGTGAATAGAAAAGGGAAAGAGGGAATTGGTTAAGGTAGAGAGTGGCCAAGCTAACCTCCAAGGGCCCCATGCCCTCAGAGTGCTGCCTACATAGTCCCAGCAAAAAGGGACACTCAGGATGATGTAGTTCTCCCATAAGCTAGGGAAGATTAGGGTGAAATAGCGGAATGGGTTGATAGGTGCTAGGCATGGGTGATGTAGGTCATATGCATGATTGAGTTTAGGTGGTAGGCATGGTTGAGTGATTTTTAAATACAGGTGTTGAGGATCTGATCTTGTATAGGATAATCAATAAGTAATGAGGAAGGCGAAAATGGTAAGAGGTGGTAAAAGAGTTGCTTAATTGATAAGAACCCTACTGAGTCTACCATACCCCAGATGGGCTTATGAATGTAAGACCCTACAGGCCTTGCATAATGGACTATTTTAAGGGTGAAGAAAAGTCACATGATCACTAAATGTTGCGTTTATGGCAAGTAACTTGAGTAATGAGGAATTTAGGTGAAAAAGGCAAGCAGGTGATAATGGGAGGTTTAACATAACTTAGTGTATGACAACATGTATTTTGGAACAAGAAACCCAGAATTCAAAATAGGCAAATCCATGATGAAAATTTCATCTTTTTTTTTATCTGGTTGTTTTTAATAGATTGATTGATGTAGGAAGTCTATGTGGGATGGGTATATTATCTCCTTGAGGTCTTCATGAAGTTGATCGATGTGGGAAGCTTCTGAATAGTTATTATATTTTTGTAATGACTGTATATAGCTGTCCTTCAAGGGAGCAGTCTATTGATAGTGGTAGAATACAAAGAAGAGATGTCACTTTTAAGGGAGTCATCTTTTGTTGAAAGTTTGACTCAAGGAGTTGTATCCCTTTTTGTTTTTAGACATTTAAGTCATGGACAAGACTATAGAGGACGATTAGGTTCTTGTTTAGAAGATAAGACTGTAGTATAAAAAGAGTAACTATGAAAGAGGTGGTTTTGAGTGATGAATGACCATGGGGTTCCATCTTGAAGAAGATGAAAAGTATCCATGAGAATCATGCTATGAGCAGAGCTGTGGTATTCATATTGAAGACAAGGCTAAAAGGTGACAGGTAATCACATGATTCTCATTTAGTCATGGGTCCTCAAAATGGGTAATATGGAAGGTGAAAAATGCTCAAGGGACGAGTGATAAATTGATAGAAAGTGGTATAGGACTTGATATCAACAATAAAATGGTTGAAGATACAAGGCATTAAGGGGCTCAGGTTTAGGTTTACCTTTGAGTGAAGACAAATGATAAACACATGATCCATAGGCATGGGTAACAATATAGGGTCCAAGCTAATTAGGAGAAAATTTTCCCCATTTACTTTTCTCCTCTTTGGTTACATGTTGATTTTCCTTTTGGATGAGGTCACTGACCTGAAAGGTTCATTCATGAACATGTTTTTCATAGGCACATTTGATATGTTTTTGGTAGATTTGGAGATGGTCAAGAGCATTGAGACAACATTAATATAATAATTCATGTTGCGCCAAATGATCCTGGAAAAATTCATCGTCGTTGAGTATGTGTTGTAGTGAGATGCCGAGAGATGGGATTTGGACTTCGAGAGGTAAGACAACCTTAGTACCATAGACCAAAGAAAAGGGTGTGATATCAGTAAAAGTGTGAATACTAGTGTGATAAGCCCACAAGGTGAAAGGAATGTGTGTATGCCAATCCTTCCCAGTATCGTTGACTACCTTCATAAGAATTTTGTTCAAGGTTTTATTGGTTGATTTGGCTTGACTTTTGGTTTGTGGGTAATAAAGTGATGAGAAACTAAGTTGGATGCCAAAAGCATCACATAGTTTGCATAGGATATTTTTTTTGAATTGTTTTCCGTTATCAGTGATAATGCGGTGAGGGACACCAAAGTGACAGATGATGTGATGGTTAATGAATTCACATATTTTCTTAGCTTTGGTGGAAATGAGGGGAATGGATTCTACCTGTTTAGTGTAATATTCAGTAGTGGTTATGATTCATTGGTGGCATTGTGAAGAATGGGGGTTGATCTCACCGACAAGATCCAAACCCTATTGAGAAAAATGCCAAAGGTATCGTGTGACCTAAAAGGCATGACTAGGGGTGTGATGGAGATTAGCATGTTGCTGCCATTTCACACAATGTTTGACATAATCACAACAGTCATAATTTAGGATTGGCCAATAATAGCCTAGGCAAAGAATGTGTTTTGCGACAATGAAACCACTAAAGTGGCCTCCATAAATTCCATCTTGGACTTCCTTAAGGGTTTAAGGTATCTCAAAACTTGTAAGGCAACATAAGAGAATGTGTCGAAACCATGTTTGTATAGAAGACCACCCATGATGACATAATAAGAGACACTTTTATGAAAGGCACGTTGTCCATTACGAGTGAGATCGATGGGTAAAATGGAAAGGGAAAGATAGTCTGCATATTACTTATACCAAAGGTCACATGGGTCAGGGGTAGTGGTTCTGATAGAGTAAAATTCACGAGGCAAATAAGAGGGTGATTGTAGTCTTTGTATGGTGACAAAGATTTTAGAGTCGGTGGGTGAAGTAGGTATCTGAGAAGCCAAGTAGGCCATGGTATCTGTAAATTTATTAGTAGAATGTGGGGTGGTTTGAAGTGTGTAACGATTAAAGGTGGTAAAAAGTATGTCTATGTGATGCTTATACTTTTGGAGTATCTCATTACGACACTAGTATATGTTAGGAAATATATTTTAGTGCTCCATTTGTATGGGTGAATAATAATTACATGTGTAATTATTATTATGGTAAATTAGTGAAAGTACATTTACTATGTAAATGTAAATAGTGTAAAATGTGGTTAGTATGTGGTAAGTTAGTAAGTTACAATAATAAAACAATTAGTATTGTTTTATTATTATATTGGTGAGAGGTTGAAACCATATGGGTGTATGGTTGTACATGAAGACAAATGTTGTTGTAAGGATTGTTATTTTACATCTCCTATATAATGGAGTGTAATGAAATAGTGAATACATAATAAAAATATAATATAGAGTTGTTAATTTCAATTATTGTCTGTGTAGCTATTTCATGGGTTCTTTGTATTAGATCAGAGTAATTTCTACAGTATATACCATTGACTTGGTTTATGACCAACTACGAATCACCAAAGATGCTGATTGACTTAACATCTAAGGCATAAGAAGCCTGGAGACCCAATATGAGTGCTTTGTATTCAACAATATTGTTTGTACAATCAAAATCAAGTTTGAAATAAAATGACATAGGTTCACCATCAAGTGAAATTAGGATAACACCAGCCCCACCCCCACGCTGACACTTGGAGCTATCGAAAAAGAGTGCCATTTGGTAAGTGGGTTCATCTAGGGAAAGGGTAGCTATAGAATCGTCTGGAAAGTCAAAGTTAGAGGGTTGATTCTCAGAAATAGGTGTGTTAGCCAATTGGTTGGTGATAGTCTGGCCCTTGATGGAATTTTTATGGATGAATTTGAGGTTGAGGTAGGCCAGAAGCATAAGCCAACATGTGACATGTTGATTTTTATAAGGTTTAGCATACATGTAGTGTAATGGGTTAGTATTATTAATGACAAAGGTTTTGTGGTTGAGCAGGTAATGGCAGAGTTTGGTGGTGAAAAAAATTAAGGCTAGGAAAAGTTTTTTAGTATGGGTATATCTAGTTTTGTATTCAAGAAGGGTATGGATTATGTAATAAACCTCTTGCTCTCGGTGTTGGTTATCACAATGAGCGAGCATGGAACCTAGAAAATGGTTAGTGGAAGAAATATATAGGTAGAAGGGCTAGTCATATTTAGGAGGAATGAGCATTGGTGGTTAAAGGATGTATTGTTTCAAGGCTTCGAAGGATTTATGGCATTCATCATCCCATTTGAATGAAATGTCTTTCTTGAGAAGATGATGGAATGGTTGACAGTGGTCAGAAAGTTGGGAGATAAAATGAGAAATTGATTACAACTTTCCCTGTAGCCTACGAAGTCGATGGAGATTAGTGAGTGGCAGAATTTCAAGGATAGCCTTGACTTTAGCAGGATCGACTTCTATTCCACACAAAGAAATGATGAAACCTAGGAGTTTCTTGGAAAGTACCGCAAAGAAGCATTTTTTTGGTTGAAGATGAACACAATACTTGATGAGGTAGTCAAAGAGGACTTTAAGAATGGGCAGGTGTTTGGTTTGATGCTTGGATTTGGAAAGAAGATAATCTACGTAATCCTCCAATATGCAATGCATGATGTCATGGAAGATGTAAGTCATGGCTCACTGATATGTAGCACTAGAATTTTTGAGGCCAAAGGGCATGACTCGATAGTAGAAATTCCCCCAAGGGGTGATGAAGGTAGTCTTGTGTTGATCCTCTAGAGCTAGTAATATTTGATTTTATCCCGAGAGACCATCCATGAGTGATAAAATTTCATGGCTAGTGGTGAGATCAACTAATTAGTCAATGCATGGTAGTGGGAAATCATCTTTGGGATAGGTGAGGTTGAGGTCATGGAAATCCATGCAAATGTGGAGTCCCCTTGTCACTTTCATGATAGGAACCATGTTAGAAATCCATTGGGGATAATAAATGGGTAGAATAAAGGAAACTGAGAGAAGGCACTAAAACTCTTCTTTGACTAGAAGAGAAATCCAAGCATGCATTTTCCATAACTTTTGTTTGATGGGTTTGGCATCAGGAATGGTTATGATATTATAAACCATGATTTTTGGGTCAATACCAAGCATATCAACATAGGACCAAGAAAATGCGTTGCTATGGTCCCGAAGGAAAGAGGTAAAGGCTTCTTTCTTAGTGGCGTCTAAGGATTGGCCGATATTTAGAATGTGTGGATCGTTCTGAGTATTAATGTTTAGTTTGATGGTTGATTCATTCAACATGGTTTATGTCTCAGAGGGTAATGAATATAATAGTCTTCTACACTAGGGTAGGTGACGATGGACTTAGTGTCCTGACATTGAATGATGTTAATTGAAGGTGTATCATCATCGATTATGTCAGAATACAAGAATAGAAGAGAAGAGGGACTAGGTGGGAGTGGTTGATGACTAGCGTAGAATATGAGGTCATAAGTCTAGCTGTGAGTCAGTACCATGTGAATAAGTGCTAACTTGGTAAGACCTTTATTCTGTAGATGAAACAGAAAATAGTAGAAACAAAGAATAATGGTGTCTGAGAGGTGAATCTGGTCAATGTATAGATGTTGAAAATCAAACATAGGAAACTGACGAAAGTCAGGTTGACTAGTGATGGTTGAGGGAAAACTGATAACGGTCAGGTTGACAGGTGATAGTTGAGGAAAAACTGATGACGGTTGCTGAAACCGATACCAGTCACTATGGAAGAAAACTAGTCTCAAAGAATGAAATAGGAATGCTAGATGTGTGTAGGGTAAATTGCATATGATAGTAGGTATTAACAGGGGATAAATAAAATGATGCCTTGAGGTCCAAAAAAAAACAACAAGAGTGATGAAGGCTATTCTAGATAAAGTAACTAGAAAGCCAGAAGCTGTCACTAGTTAGGTTTTAACCGACGATGGTCATATGTTAACCGGTGATGGTCACTCGACCAATGTCGGTTACTGTGAAATTAGAAATAAATGAAGAAAGTGGGTTTTGTGAATTAAATTAAGTGAAGAATCAAACTCATAAACCTGAGAATGAGGAGATGGGGCCCTGACACATGCAGAAAAATTCAAAATACTCCAACTATGATGGTGGAGTGTGTAAGGAAGAAGAAAAATGGAGAGTCATAGTCTCACACCTCAAAACACAAGTTAAGAAGAACACTAAGAAAAAGCACTATCCTAACAGTTATTTTCTTATGTTTATTTAGCTTATGTTATTTAGGACTAACTGTGTGTATTTAGAATAGAAGTTTTTGGTTAGGAAGGTATCCTATGAAGAAGGATATATAAAAGGAAAGGTTTCAGGTATGTTATGGTGGGGGTGGGTTGTCCTTTGAGATGGTGAATCAATAGAGGCAACGAGCTAGGGAATACCTACCAATTAGACCATGTGATCACTGACAGATGTTCCTGGGTAAGGTGTTGTTTAAGAAAGATGTATATATTTCAAATTTTGAGCAAGTTTGGTAAGACACAGAAAGAGAGAGAGAGAGAGAGAGAGAGAGAGAGAAATGTGGATTCTATAATTCTTTGTGTCAAGCATTAGCTAGGCATGATTTCCAGCATATAGGTTGCCCTCGTTTAAATGTGATCTAAATGTAGAAAATCAGAATGTAATGCATTCAATTTTAAGCCCAAATTGAAAGATTATGTTTGATGACACAAATGGTGAATAGGAGAGGGTATGCTCTTTCACTAGATGCAAAAATAAAAATGAATGGTTCTTTTTAAATGTACCAAAAAAAAGTGTATCTTTTAGAGAAATTAGAAATAAGAGAAGATTACCAAGGAAGAAAATTAATGTGTAAGCTTTTCGAAGGGAAACAAACACAATTTTTTTTTCCTAGGAATGTAGAAAATGTAATAAGAACCCCTAATGGGTCCCACCAGGTGTGCTGAAATGTTTCATCATTTTCTTAGCCCTTTTGAATGATGAAAAAAATAAGGGTAAGGGCCAATGAGGAATACTTGTTAAATGTTGGTTGGTTGATGGTTTTTGTGCGCGTTCTAACTTCTTGATCCACAACTGAATGTGAGAGATTTGTTTTGGCTAAGAGGAACTACCTTTAATAGAAAATAAGACCACAAAAGGATATTAAAATTATATAGGATAGTGGACTACCTAGCATGTGCTAGATCCAGGAAGTGTGATACTCCCAAGATGGCTATCAATCCACTGTTTAAAACAAATTAATGCAATAAATAAACAAAGTCCTATTGTATTCGATATGATTTAGGTATCTCATTCAAGTATAATAATAAAATCCAATCACAAAAATCTAGGCTATAGTTGGATCTAAAAGATGAGGTATCTGTCAAGGTACTGGGACTAGTCAGGGTCAGATTCTGGGTTGTTTAGGTCAACTAGTGAGATGATTGTCGGGTCTTTTCTTGGTCAAGGTATAAAACACAGACAATGACATCGGTTGGGTATGACTGATGCCAGTTTAGGTAGAATTGACGGTGGTTGTGGATTACCGGTGTTAGTAGAGTCGAGGTAAAATAAAATCAAATAGATCAAATGGCAGGGGCTGATCTAAGGTCAAATGAGGTTAGGAGAGTAGATGAGAAGGTTTGTGGAGATCTCAAGTATACTCAGAAAAAAATATTAGGTCAGAATGGTGATTTTGTGGTGTGGGTAAGGGAAATGATAGCATTACAAGCTAATAAGCAATGGAGGAATGAACACGTAAAGTATAAACTAATGACAAGAATGATAAAAGTTAACTATGCTGAAATAGACAATGCTGGTAGAGATGTACTTACTGTTATGCAAATTTTGATGGCTAAATGGAGGTGTCTATTGATTAGAATAATAGTGTTGGATATCATAACATTAGTTCCCAGAATGATTCCGTGAGTGCAATGCTTCAATATTTTTCCTGGTGATGGCTCTGGATGTCTAGATACGTGAAAGGATGTTGGTTTCACTTACATGTAGCTTTGATCTTGTTCCCTTGCTCTCATAATGTGCCAACACAAAAACAAGGTTGTTTAGTTGAATAAATGGTAACCGACAATGGTTCTAGGTTGACCAATGTCGGTTTAGGGGTGACCAGTGTCAATTAAGGCAGGATTCCCTAGGTTTACTAAAATGGGTAGATCTCCCTGATTTCTTAGGCCCAGCTATTTTATTCTCACGGATTAGAACGTAAACTTCCCTTCTAATGGGCAGGAATGTTGTTAAAGAGATTGTAGGGATTTATTTTAGGTTAGATCAAATCTTAGCTCATTAAGACAAGTAAGACTTAGTTATTGTTAGTTATGGAAACATGACAAGAATAAGTCTAGGGTGAGGTAGCTAGTTGAGGTGTCTAGGTGAGGTGGTGGGGTAGGAATTAAGATAATTAGATAATAAATATTGTGAGGATATAGATTAATTTAATTAAATTAATAATGATGTGGGGTGTGTTGGTGGGAAAAATTTTCGGGTGGACAAACTTTTGAATTTCTTTCCAATGCTTTGGGAATCTAATTCCCTCTACTTAACCAGTGTAACTACCGTATATGCATGCACATGAAAAGGTGGATTTTTGTGGTGGCCTTTCAAGTGGGGATCCAATAAAGGCACTCCATTGACCCTGTGGCAAAGCTAGAAATATCTTGTTAGGGAAGACTTTGTATGGAAGTGAGAAAGGGAGTGAGAATTGATGAAGGAGAACCAATGTTGCAAGTAGAAAATCAGAGGCTTGCATACACCAGTCAGAAGTTTCATCACATGCACTTGAATTTCAGAAGAAACCAAATCTGCAAAACAGCAACAAGACTAAATAGAGCTTAATGAACACAAAGTACCAATAAACTCCTCAATCAAAGAGGCTAAAATTCGTTCTTCCTTTATTGAAGCTCAAGCATAATTTGTACATAGTGTGGGAATAGAAGACATTTTTGAGAAGGGGAAAATAGAAGAATTTGGCTATCTCCTTTGTTCTCTCAATACACTCTTGAGTTTACAAAATTAATTACCCACCCTTTGCAATGGGAATGCCGTTAAAATTTATAGAATGAGAGGTGACTTATCATCTTCCTCATGACCCTCCATATGCCTTAATATGACTTAAGATTGTTCATATTCCACTTTAAATATTTAAGTCCCTTTTATAATAGAAAGACAACTTAATTTACATTATATTTCTAAATTCGTTTTAGTCATATTAAAAAGTGCAACCCTCAACACAAAAATATAACATTTGAAAAGAGAGAGTTTCGTATGAGAAGTGAAGAGTGAGAGAAAGAAGAGGAAGAAGAAGAAGAAGAAGAACTATGCTAAAGGATGAGTTGCTACAATGGACTTGGCTCCATTCTTTGACTGTTCTCCACTTTGTGATCCTGAGAAGGCTTCTGACCCATCCACTTTGGCTTCATATCTCCCTTATAAAAATCAACTTGCTATTTTTAGTAAGTATGAGAAATCAAGTCCCCGATCTTCAACTAGATGTTGTGGCTCATTTTTCCTCTTTCTCTTTGTGCTCCTCAATCCTTCTGGATCAAATTTTTATTTTTAGCAAGTTCTCGAGGGCCCACTTACTATTTTTAGTAAGTTCCAAAACTGTCCATTCTGGTGAATTCTCAGTTGTAGTGCACCTCCAATGTCTTCATCTCCTTCGCAGGCTCTTCTGTTGATGACTTTCCCGAAATAGTAGTTCCTATGTAGTAGACCTGCTATTTTTAGAAAGTTGGCCTCTGGGGTTTGGATTGACGTGGAACCAAATTTTTTTGATATGGGTTTTCTCCCAATATCACCCCTCTAAAATTTCGGGCCTGCCCGCTTAAAAATCTAGGAGATTTTAAACTTTTAATTTTCAGATCTGGCACTGCTTCTGGGTATGGAAGCCATTAATGGACCTCAAAATTACAGGTCTGGTTTTCTCCTCTGTTTTTGAAGAAAATCATATTGTTGATGTGGGTTTTTTTTTCTGGTGTTTCACGTGTGATCTTACTTTAATCCGGACGCTGGTTTGACAGGAAATCCCACTTCTTTCTTCATTGAGCCGAAAAGGAGATTTCTTCATTGTGGATGCTATGTCACATGTGGGGGGAGTTTTAAGGTGTATTTTTGATGGTCTTGGATAGAGGAATGTATAGAAATAAATGGTTCATTGATTCATGCACTAGTTTGTAATCTTGTTTTAGATTTCCTTTTTTTAGCTATGGGGATTTTGTTGTTCTATTTTTTGTTGTTCTTCATTTCTCCTTAGCTTGATAAGGATTCCTTCTAAGACCTATGCATCACCATGAGAAAGGTATTTCAGTTCCTTTTTTGATATGGTCTAATCATTTTCAATGGTGGAGTGATGGAAGAATGTTGTAGAGGAAGAATGGAGGAATGAAGTGCACATATAATTGTTAGAAGTTAGAAGCGGGAAAAAGCGGCATTTGGAAAAATTTAAAAAAGATATGCACAGGTAGGGCTTGGGAGAAATTTTCCATACTTTATTTCCCTGACCTCATGGACATGACATACATCAATTTCCACAATGAGAAAGACTGTGACACGTGTTACTAGATCTAACGACAGGGAATGAAGGAGCAAAAAGCTTATTTGAGGCACTTGGAGCTGAAAGGATATCACATGGGTGTCCAAAAGACTCCTCCTATAGGATGGGCACATTTTTTCATGTCTGATGTCCCCCACCTTAGGTACATAAGGGACATAATTTTCCACGGTGGTCTTGGAGGTGACACGTGGCGCCTGATCCAACAGCAGGGAATGCACGCTCCAAATAAGCACCTGGGGGCTGAACTGCGGTTGTGTGAATGTCCAGAAGACTCCCTATGGGGGATGGTAACATTTTTAAGGGTATGATTTCCCCCAACTCAGGTGCATAAGGGACATCAGTTTCCATGGTGGTCCTGGAGCTAACACGTGGCGCCCGATCCAACAGCAGGGAAGGCATGCTCCAAATAAGCACCTGGGGGCTGATCTGTCAAGTCTGGAGATCATATGAGGGACCCAAGGGTCATTATGAGGGCTGGGAGAATTTTCTAAGGGTTGATGTACCTAACCTCAGGGACATGAAATCCCACCAGGCTCCTGGTGCTGACACGTGTCCTCTCGAAAAAATGACTAAGTCCTGAATTACCTTTAAGAGGGTAACTTGAAATGCAGATAACTTGAGCTCCCGGTGGAATTTATTGGTAAAATTTTATATGATCCTGACTTTAAATTGTATTTTTAATCCAATTATGTGGGTCTCATGTCTTAATTCGACCATATGATCCCTGAAAAAGCATAGTTTTGATCTGGGACTCCAACTGTGCCTGAGAAAAACTACCTTCCAATCATATGCGCCAAGGTGTTGTGAAAAATATTATTTCACCATCATGTAGTTATTGGAATCCTCTTTCCAAAGATTTTTTTTTCACTTCCAACTGCATTTAGAGCTCTCGAAATCTTCTTCTGAAGCCCAACGGCTATTTTAGGCCTGTGTACTATCTAGGCTTGTGAACCTTGTTTTTCTCTCAAACTGCTGCGAGTATTTCAAAACTTCCCAAAGCCTTTCAAAATAATTTCCATGATGCTATAATGTATTCAATTCATGTCCATGTTTAATTTGGCCCTTATGTTCTGCTCCAAGGGGTTGAATTCAGTCCTAGGAAGGCTAATTATAGCCCTTCCCAATACTGCCAGAAGATAACATCTTTTCAAAACTCCCTAAAATAACTTAAGGGAAATGAATAGAATTTCCTAAATCACCTAGGGACCAATTTGACATCAAATATAGGGTGTAAAAACTAAGAGATTTGGCTTGGGGTTCCTGGGAATGATAAAACATGAAAATTTCGACATCTGGGTATAGTTATCATGCTCGGAAATTGTCAATTTCCCTGTTGCACATTTTCACAACAACAAGGTGGAAGGGGCCATGGTTAGGAGAGTATATTTGAGCTAGTTATTTGACAAGGGACCAAGGGGAGTGTGACCCAATTTTTATGTCTACATTCATCTTTCTTGACGCTTCAGAGCCTATTGGCAATATTGACTATGTGGGTATGTACCCACAATCCTTGGGTATGAGATAATATGAGAGCTAAAGAAAAATAAAGAGAGAGAGAGAGATAGAGCGAGTGAAAGAGAGATTGAGAGGGAGAGAAAAAGTGAGATAGAGTATGAGAGAATGATAGAAAGAAAGATAGAGTGTGATAACTAAAAAGGTCATTCCATTAGTTGGTTCATGCATTCATATTATCAAAAATCACCTTCTTATTATCCTTAATGATGTAGGAAGGAGTCAATGTTGTTTCTTAATAGTTTCTAGGACAAAATTATCTTTTTGGTATCTGAGATCTTAAGGTATTACATCTTGACGAAGAATCCTAGAATAAACGACACCATCTAACACCAAAATGAAGCCTCCAAATGTGTCTACCAGGCCACTAAGATGTTTTGGCACAGTCGGTTCGGTGCCAAGAGCCACTGTTTGCAAAATTTTGCATTTGACAGCCTTACACTGACTCAAACTACACTATTTTGTGCTTTTGTAAAAAATAAAACACCAAGAGAACTAAAAGGATATGGATAAAAATGATATAGGATTTTTTAAAGGGTCCCAACATTGAGGTGTAGGATCAAACGATAGGTCTCTAGCTTCCACAAAGACCAAGATATCACTTGTCAAAGTTATAACATTTTTTGGTCTTCGAGCTCTTAAGGGACTACATCCGATCAAAGTATCCTAGAATAAATGACTACATTTAGAAACAAAAAGCCTCAATAATTGTTTACCAGGCCACCCAAACATGTTGGCGTTATCGGTTTGGTGCCAAGAGCCACCGTTTGTAAAATATTGCGTTTGACATCCTTACACTAACTCAAAATACACTATTTTGTTCTTTTGTAAATAGTAGAACACCAAGAGAACCAAAAGGAGATGGAGAAAAAAAAGGTAGGATTATCTAGAGGATCTTGACATGGAGGTAAAGGATAAAACAAGAGTTTTTTAGGTGCCATGGAAACCGAGATATCATCCATCAAAGTTATAGTATTTTTTGTCTCTTGGCTCTTAAGGGACTACGTCTAGATGAAGTAGCTTGGAAGCAATGGCTCCATCTGACACTGAAATGAATCCTACAAAAGAATTTAATAGGCCACCGAGATGTGTTAGCACAATCGGTTTGGTGTGAAGAGCCACTGACTGCAAAATATTGAGTTTAACAGCCTTACACTGACTCAAACTACACTATTTTGTGCTTTTGAAAATAATAGAATGTATCAAGACAACCAAAAGGAGATGAAAAAAAATGATATATTATTCTATAAAGGGTCCTGACATGGATATATAGGATCAGAAGAGAGGTCTCTAAGTGCCATGGAGACCGAGATATTACCTGTCGAAGTTATAGCATTTTTTGGTCTCTGGGCTCTTAAGAGACTACGTCCAGACAAAGTATCCCGGAAGCAATGGCTCTGTTTGGAACTAAAACAAAGCCTCCACAAGAATTTACCAAGCCACTTGAATTTTTTGGTATAGTTGGTTTTGTTATCCTGTAAAATTGATAAGGGCAATTTTGCAGGTAACCATACCAAAATTTCTGTTTTGGTCCCCCGTTGAGGTCTCTTAGCGTTCGGAATGACATGAAATCCCTTTCTAGAAAATCTAGTTTTTAGAACTTGGTCATTTTCAACCTTTTTGGGATGGGTGTAGTTTTTATTCATGTAACATCAACCAAAACTGCACCCCTCCTTTCCTTTGGCGCATTCTAGGGAGTGTCAACACTTCAAATGTTACGCCTCTCAAAGGTGTGCCAAGGCATATGCACCAACTTGTAACCACTCCAAATGTTGCACCTTTCATAAGTGTGCTATGGTGCTGAAAAACGTAGTGTTGACACTCCCAAAGTTGCATCATGGCACAAATATCTTCGTGTAAACATCTACCTAAGTGCACCATAGAAAAAATTGGTGGCGCATTTATTGCACTTTTTGCTATATATAGTCGCGTCTGACCCGTCATTTTTCCAATTCAAAAAATGTGAAAAATTTATTCCTCTGTACTTGTCAGAATTCTTGATAGCCCCATGTATTGCCATTTGTCACGTTCATAGACCCCACATCGTCCCCTTTATCATTATATATATTCCTGGTAAGTGGCCCTTTCCCTTCTTGTGGATTTGTTGTAGTTTTTATAATGGTGTAGGTGATTAGGATTGATAATAAACAATGAATCCAAGTACTCAACTCCAAGACCCCTTCTTCTCCTTCCAGATCTACAAAACTAGAAGATTCTGCCACAAAACAACTCAAACTCATTTGTCCCTTATTCCCTACTTTGTTAGGTTTTTCCTCCTAGACATCAAAATCTAAGCCAAAAGAGTGAAAATCATAATTTATTTTCAAATCAACCCACTATTTTTCCTTCTGCACAAACTTCATCCTTGTTACATCAAACACAGTCACACCAAAGGCGTACTATCCCTGCATGCATAATAAATCTTCTCCATGCCTTATAAACATTGTCGTAAAATTCCCTAGGCGCAAGTGCTAGTGCCAAAACAACTACAACAACATCTGAATGTTGTGCAAAGCTTTCCCGTGCCGTGTAATCTAAACCACTTGGTGCACCTCACTCTCATGCAACATCTACCACATCTGCGCCAATGGCACATCCTGAGACCTTACAACACCAACCATATCTATGCCCCACTTAAAAGGAATTCTAATGGCGCAAGCGCACATCCCTTAACAACAACATTTGAATGTTATGTGTAGCCTTTCCGTGCCCTGCCCCCCTTTTAGCATTGTTTTCTCCCATGCAACACTTTCACAAAGTGCACCTTGCTTTTCTAAGACCATGCAGCCTGAAGTAGAGTTGCGCCTTGCACCCAGAGGCTCATAAATTACTAACTTTTCATTTTGTAAGCTTTGATGGATGAATTAACAACTAACATGGATCTTCTATGATGGGATTCCCTGATTCTTCTTGCAGATCAATAGCTAAACTCATATTCACACATGTCTTCATCAAGTAAAAATCCAACCAAGTCCAAGGGTAAAGCCAGGCTAACAGAAGAAGAAATGAAATATAAATACCAAAGGGTCAGGATGCCTGAATCTCTTGCAGAGTGTGATTTGGAGATCAAATATTTAGATGTCAGGCACATTGATATGGAGGACTTCTGGGCCAAAAACCAAGAAGGTCACAGGCATCACAAGGATGAATAAATAGGTTAGTAGTGGTTTGCACTTTGCTGCAGGGATCCTAGTGAATGTAATCAATAATGAGTTCATGATGTTGGTGGGCCGTTGTTACAATAAGGACACAAGATGTGTCAAACCTAATAAGGTGTGAGGTAAAAATCAACCTCAAGGCTTGACATTTTGAGATCATGTTGGGTATCTGTACGACGGAAAAGTGACAAGCGAGCTTGAAAATCTACAAGTAACTCTTCCTCACACTCGACCTCCCGAGGTCGTGCCGAGACAGCCGATGGGGGATGGAATATGCGTGGGTTGCAGACAAACTAGTTAGGCAATCTGATGTCTTTGATGCGCACTAGTGGAAATTATGAATCTAAGGCAAAGAAGGCCCTCCTAACCTGAACTAGTGTGATAGATCGATCAGCAAGGATGACTGCTTGAAGGCTCCAATCAATATCGAGCTCTGGCATGCTGTCGGTCTATAGGTTGTGGAATACGTGGAAAATGTCTTGGGATAGTTTCATGTATGTCCCCCGATAAGGTCATAGGACGAATGATAAATATAATTGACTCTATGGGTGATTCTCTGGCCTAGTCCAGAACTCCTTAGCTTGGTTAGCTGCTATGTTTAAACCACTTAACTGGGAATCAATTTATTGTACGTTTACCATTGTTCGGAAGACTTGGATCCTGAGATTTTGATCTATATCAGTTATTGCTGTGATGAGATTGGGTTGGGGCATGATTGGCTCGAATACGTATTCCCTAGGCTCTCTAGGTCCCGTGATTGTCATACAAAAGCAACAATGAAAATTAACAACAACAAAGTGAAATTTAACTACGTTAAGTATATCTATAGCATATATGATTTTCTCTATTTTTGTATTTTCTGATGAACTATTCGAACGAATTTAAAAGAGTAACTGTTTAATATATCTATAATTGACAGCTAAAATAACAATTTAAAACAAACAAAATAACTGATTATAGTTATTTGTCTGTGTAGTTGTAAATCTATTCTAAGCAATGAAATAACTGATCTAATCTATTTGAAAGAATCTCAATCCTACCTCAGAAGTGAGGAATGAATCATAGTTTCTCTGAAAATATTAATCCCAACAACTTCCCTGGAAATATCGAAAGTAAAATTGACTGAAATAAAGTGATTAGATACTCTATTTGATATGCTTCTAATTTAGAACTTTGAAAGCTAGAACTTGGATTCTGCAGAACAGTGGCGAATCTGATGGTGTGTGTGATCTTGTCCCCTCAATGTGATCTCCTCGTTCCTTCATGTTCACGTAGATCTAGAAAAGCGTGTAATGCTAGCATCAACAAAAATAGATATTGGCACAAAGGCAACTTAGGACACAGACTGAATACAATGCGAGTAGTAGAGGGATAACGCAAGAGTACAGAGCTTGGCTTATGCAATTCCTAGCGGGATTTATTGCGAGTCATGCAACATAAAATGTCAAGAACCTGAAACTATTCTGTTTAAAGAGAAAAACCTGCAACTTTAATGGCTTCCTATTGAAAACAAAATATTTTACTCCAATGGATTGGATAAAATATCAATAGCATTTGCACAAGATGGATATGTGGCTTACTAACAGCAAAACAAAACTAACTAAGCATGCAATGAAAGAAACTAAGAATTCTAAGCAAAATGAAAGACTAATCTATTACAATGAGAAATTCAGAGGAAAATTTGAGGGTCCATTTGCTTGAGCACAAGCCAACTATTTATAGCATTTGCATTTACCCAAGGTAAAAATCAAATAGAACTCTTAAACTATAAACAATGGCAAAACACTATTCCAGGGAACCAGAATCATTAATGCAAGCTTATGGTGGTGAAAAAAAGCTGGTGAATCATTGATTTTTACATGAGTCATGTTAAAAGAGCATTCTGGAAAACTCGTAAAGGGCCACCGCCCTGAGTAGGGTGGAGGTTACAGGACCGCCACCCTGCTTAGGGCGGCGGTCACGAGACCACCGCTCAGGCAGGGTGGCAGTTTGGTAACTGAAGAGAAAAAAGCCAAGAAAAGAGGGAAAAAGAGAAAAGCAAAGCACATGGGGGCTAAGTGGGGCATGCGGGATGTTAACGCATACTTGGAGAGATTTTCTGGATCCCGAACACCTTGTGAGGAGACCTATATCATCATTGGGGTACGTGTTATGTTGTTCCGGTGGTGCAGTACCCTTCAATTTTGGGTACGTACATATTGCCCCCTCAGAGAAGCGTTTTAGCCATGAAGAGGCATAAAACGGTGGGTCTGAGTATGGCGGTCCTGAAATGGGAAGTTGAAAGTTATACCTGATATGTCGGTGTGTCGAAATGATGCCATCCAAAATTCTCACTCCCTGCAAAATGAAAAGAGAACTCAAGTGCAGATAGACAAGATAGATTGGAAAATAAATGCTAAAATAATAGGAAATGAGAACATACCATTCGTGCGGGGATAACAACTTACCTCCGTCGGTGCTCCAAACCTGCGAAGAAAAGTATTTTAAAACAAGTCAAGTTGATATATATATGAAAGTGGGCCCATTTTCCTATTCATTTGAGCGAGTTGATTTGATTGATTCTGAGCTCTGGGACCCATGGTGATAGTTTCCTGTGCGAGTAGAGCCAAAATGTTCGTGATGGGATAGTGATCATGCTTCCGCGAGTGGAACATCAACCCGCGAGATCACAGGTTAGTTTTCCTCAATTTATCATTTTTACCTCCTCAATTTTAAAATGCTAAAATATTTGTCATGGCAGGATAATTTTTGAAAATGTTAGGTTCAAAAGGTCCATCTAGGGGGGACGCCTACTGGGTAGGCCTTGTTTTAGTAAAAATGGTCCTCTTTTGGTGGTTTTAGGTTTTTTTAGGTTTAAAAAACCTGCGTGGGTTTTCGGGCCATGACTGCCACCCTGCCCAGGGCGGTGGTTATACGACCGCCACCCTGTTTAAGGCAGTGGTTACAAGACCTCCACCCTTAAGGCGGCAGTTACGAAACCACCGCTACTCAGGGCGGTAGTTCTTCACAGAATGTTAAAAGAGCACTTGTTTGAGATTGTTTTACATTTTTAGCATTTCTATGTGTTTTCATGATTTTTCCAATGTTACTCGGATGCTAACTTGCTCTGTTTTGTGTGTTTTTGGGTGTATGCAGGCGAGAGAGGAGTATATTCGGTGGAGCCGAGAGAGGGAGTGTGACTGGATCCCAGCAGTACTAGATGCACTTTCTCAGGATGAGGAGGACACTCTTCAGAGGGCTGGGATACTACGTATCTCACGCGTTCTGCATGTTGCACCATCTAGTCACATTCTTTGTGACTTATTTTCCTATTGGGATGGTGATCAGAACACCTTCCGATTACCAGGGGGTCCGGGGTGAGTGGACCATCACTTTGGAGGATGTTTATCGCATTTTGGGGGTCCCGATCATTGGGAGACATCTGACCCTTAAGACAGTAGGTTCGCGGGCCCAGATAGCATAGTGGGCCACTTATATGGGAGATGTAGTTATCTCCATAGGTTCAAAGAAGGGGGTCAGAGTTCGATCCATTCCTAGTTTTCCCATCCCCTTGCTTCGTCAGGCTATTATGGGGATCCTTGCCTTCGAGATTGATCGTGGACAAGGGAGGAGACACACTGCTATACTGCTGGTCCCCCATCATTGCACAAATAGAGGGACATGGCCAGATATATGCCTGGGGAGTAGATATACTTATGACTACCTACCATGATTTATACATGGTAGTCCATTTACAGGGGCAGTCGTTGAGCCACCTGACCCTGGTCATGAGTTGGGTTTATGAGCACTTCATTCCCTATGGTAGAGGTGCAGAGGTGATAGATCCAGGAGCTGTGAGGGAAGCTAGATGGAAAGATATGTCAGTGCTCAGAGGACCTCATCAGCCAGTTGCTTCCTTAACCACCGATGACATGGAGGCCACACCATATTAGACCATGGCAGGCATATGGGGCGAGGAGGCTCTTACTTTGATCTCCTGCTCCACCACAGGGCAACTTATTGACAGAGTGGGGTGAGTGGAGATACACCCCTTTGGCTGAGTCCCTCAGTAGTTTGGCCTACCATACATGGGCATGCTTCCCCCGGTAGCACCAGTATACAGGTCAGTTTGAGAGGCCAGAGGGGGTCCTAGAGGTCGGGGTTGGACAGTTGTTACTCCTGGCATCCCTATTACAGCTAGGAGGGTAGTACGTGCTCGAGGGAGAGCCAGTGTGCCTTAGGAACCTTTGCTTCGGATTTCCGTGGGTTCTTCCCATAGCAGCGATGACCCCATTGACATAGAATCTGAGTCTGAGGAGTTTACAGGGGGAGAGACAAGGGAGGAGACTGATCCTGAGTGGCATGATACTCAGGATATCATGCAGGTAGAGAGGGCTGAGCAGAGTGCAGAGAGGGTGACTCTGGTTTCAGAGGAGCTGCTCTCCCAGGGCCATGGTGGGGAGGATGAGTCCATTGCGGGGGTGCTACGTTGCTCTAGTCATAGGAGTAGCACCTCAGTCAGCGGCGGCATTTGTGGCAGGTGCTAACCCTAGAGATCCATCCTGGAGGCCTGGTGATCCAAGTAAGTTACCATCCCTCCTTTTGTTTACTCTTGTATTTTATCTCTTGTTTTTGTTTCTAATTTGTTTTCTCCTTTGTTTGCAGAGACCGCTGATGAGTGGCGAGACTTGATTCACAAGGTATGTACTGATACCCTGATGATCCCCATGGACAGGACCCGTGAAGAGTTGTCTGTGGATGCTGGGGAGCCCTCAGTAGCTGGTAGACACAGTGACATCTTTGTCCCAGTCTGGCATGTGGCCAGGATGGTATCCACTCTCCGCACAGAGCTAGCGGATATAGGACAGCCGAGCACCTGATGAGGAGTCATTCTCATGGCAAGACTGCGGTTGCCCCTCGGGATCCTCAACCCTCTGTGCACTCAGAGTGCCGGCAAAGCCGGAGTCCTAGGTGGGGACGTGCACCTTCGGATGGGTCTCATAGGGGTTGAGAAGCCACTTGGATCTCCTAGATTTTGTATGATATATTCTTTTGTTTATCCCGGGCTCTTTGAGCGTTTTGACCATGCTTAGCGCATGATGGCATTGTACAGGAATTTTGATATATATATATATTCTTTTTGGATCAGACTTTTGGCATTCATGGCTTTGTTTCCTTTCCAGTTTCCTCATGTAGATTATGATGTTTATGCTTGTATGCTCTTTAAAATGTATGCAATGGAGAACAAATGATGCAAGTGTTTTACTTTCTTTTTGTATTTCATGATGCTGATATATGATAATGTAGATATAATGTGATTTTGAATCTTAGTTTTCGTAAGCAATTTTGGATGCCTCATATTTTTTTTTGGCAAAGTGGTGAAGACAAAATGGTATGATGAGCAAATAGACTTTCCCCTCTCCTAACTCCACATAACTAGTAAGATGTGAGGGCTCATCACCGAGAGCTAGAAAGGGCACAAGTTGTGAAATGTGTTGAAATGGCAGTGATGAGAGATAGACAAAGCCTTGGTGGACCCAAATTAGGATGCTACAAGCTTACTCCACTCAAGTGACTTCATAGTTTTGGGATGCAACTTGCTTTGCAGTTTATCTAGACTTAGATCCATAGATGGCCAAATGGTAGACAAAATCTGGTTTTTAGGATTTTGAACTCTTTTGTAATTTTGAACATCTGATTCATTTGTTTTTGACTCAAGACTTCAAGATTTGAATTGATTGTCTATGGCCTTTTACGTTTGTTTGTCAAGAGGACCCCCTACACCTCACCCCATGCTACTAGTAAGAAGCGTGGGTTTATCACTATGGGCAAGGCATAGGCGAGTAAGGGAATTTCCATCCTTTCTCAACCCTACGTCACTAGTAAGAGATGCAAGCTCATCACCGAAGGTTGGTGGGGAAAGGAAATGAGTAAATTTAAAATTTTCTGTTTGATATATATTTGACTTGTTTATTTGAGAAAAATGTCATTGTGTTCTTATTTCCAAAGAGATATATATACGGGATAGATGTGACACCATGAAGCTTCTAGAACAGACCATAGACAAGACACCTATCCTAAGAAGAAACCAAAAGTGAGAATAAACCCGTAGATCTTGGCATGGTTACCGTTAAGACTTTGTCATATCTAGCTTTATTTGATGAAATGATTTCGAAATAATTTTGATGATATCATGGAAATAGAGAAGTACGATTAGAGTGTTTATGCCAACAACATCATGAGTTTGTAATGAATTTATTTGAGAACAAAATTCCTTGATCACAATTTTTGTATGAAACAAGCGGACAAAATGATCCTAATCTATATGAAGATGCAATGTAGATATAATTATAAGTAGTGCTAGTTGCTTAAGCGTAGAATCATTTGAGGTGTAGGGAATTGACTGTTTCACCAAATTCCTCACCTTCCAGCGTACATAGGAGATATGCACCATTTCCATAGTCCTTAATGACTCGGTATGGGCCCAACCATTTGGACCGGAACTTCCTTCCTTCACCGGTTTTTTTGTCGATCTAGCTATCTAGCCTTAGAACTAGATCACCTTCATATATGTCATGTTCATAGACCTTATTGTTATACTACCGGCACATCCGGTTAGCATACACTTTGTGCCGCTATTCAGCATCTAACCTAGCTTCATCTAGACTTTCTAGTTGGGAAAGGCATGCTTCTCTATAACCGTATTCATCCAGGATCCCTTGTAATTAAATGCGGAGACTGGGTATTTCAACCTCAAGTAGGAGAACTGCTTCTGCCCTGAATACTAGCGAGAAAGGAGTCACTCCTATTGGTGTCCTTATTGAGGTTTTGTGGGCCCATAAGGCCGGATATAACTTCAAATGCCAATCTCATTTGTTTTCTTTCACCATTTTAAGGAGAATGGCTTTTAATGTTTTATTTGTCACCTCAGCCTGTCCATTGGCTTGAGGGTAATACAAGGAGGTTATATGATGGCTTATTTTAAATTTATTGCATAATTCACGAACTTCGTCATTCTTAAAAGAAGTTCCATTATCTGAGATAATGATTTCTGGGATACCATACCTGTAATGATTTGGTTCAAAATGAACTTGGTAATTATAGAACCCGGTACAGTAGTAAGAGGCATAGCCTCTACCCACTTAGTAAAATATTCGGTGGCCATGATTATAAAATTATGGCCATCTGTAGATGAGGGAGATAATTTCCCTATTAAATCTAGGCCCCACGTAGAAAAGGGCTATGGAGTAGCAATTGGTTGTAGAGCTTGTGTCGGTATGTGGATCTCATGGGAGAACTCTTGGCACTTATAACACCTTCGTACAAACTCTTCTGCGTCTTGTTCTATAGTAGGCTAGAAATAGCCCATTTGATGTATTTTACGAGTGGTGGCATGGCCACCGAAGTGGCCTCCACACATCCCACTGTGAGATGCATGGAGAATCTTCTTGGATTCTTCTGTGTCGACACATCTTAGAAGTATTCCATCGAATGCTTTTCAATAGAGTACTTGCTCTATAATGACGTATTTGGCTACGATAATGCATAACCACCTTCTTCGTTATGAAGTAGCACCTTATGGATATGTACGGTCCATGATATAATTAATAATATCGGTATACCAAGGACACTCAGAGATAGAAGGTCAGGTTTCGATGTAGTATACACACTCATATGAAAAGTCCAGATCTACTAGATCACCTCCATCTAATGGATTATCAGCTAACCAATCCACGATGATTTGTCCTTTAACCGAATTTTGATTTACGAATGTTAATTAAAATTCACCCATTAAGGTTATAAAGCACCCAACCTTTTTAGACAAGGACCCTTGCGTGAGGAAAGTTTGTAAATGGTCTGTTTTTACCATGACCCTTGTTTCTTGATTTAGCATATAATGTCTTAAGCATTTGGTTGCAAAGATTAAGGTAAGGCATTCTCATTGTGCTTGTGTATAACACATTTCGTAGTCGAGAAATGTTTGACTAATCAAATAAATCACGCGTTCCCTCTTGTCATCATCCTCCTGGGCCAACATATAGGCTAGCGAGACATTGGTAGCTCATGAATACAAAATTAACGGGTGATCTGGCTTGGGTGGCATTAATGTAGGTGGCAATAACAAGAAACGTTTAACTGCGTTGAAAGCTTCATTACAGTCTTCGGTCTAATTAATGCTATAATCTTTCTTGAGTAGATTGTTGATTGGATGGATGGAAAAACTTAAATCTAGGATGAATCTCCGGATCGCACCAAGTCTTTCGAGAAATGTCATGATTCCAGATTCATCTGAAGGTGGGACCATTTCGAGGACAGCTCGAATTTTGGTTGGGTCAACATCTATCCCTCGCGACGATATGATGTAACCTAGGAGCTTCCCTCCTGTTACACCAAATACACATTTTTCTGGATTTAGCGTGACTCCGTATTCTATCAGACATGAAATAATGATGCGAAGTACTTCTAGATGGTCACAATGCTTCTTGGCCTTAGCCAACAATTCGTCTACATAGGATTCCACGATTTGATGAATTAGATCATGAAATATATATGTCATAACTTGCTGGTATGTAGCACCAACATTCTTGAGACCGAATGGCATAACAATGTAGCAATAGGTTCCCCAAGGAGTTATAAACATGGTTTTAGCTTGATCTTGTTCAAATATTTTGATTTGATTGTATCCTGAAAATCCATCCATGAGAGACAAATGTTCAAATCCAGCTGTTACATCAATAATGACATCAATGGATGGCAACGGGAAGTCGTCTTTAGGACACGCTTTGTTGATGTCTTGGAAGTCTATGCAGATGCGTATCTTTCCATTCTTTTTGAGAACCGGAACGATATTAGATACCCATTGAGAGTAATTGACTGGTTTGATGAATCCTACTTGGAGGAGCTTTATTACCTCCTCTTTTACCATGAGAGCTACCTTGGGTTTCATTGGTCTCGATTTTTGTTTAATCGGATTTACATCTGATTTAGTGACGAGGTTATGTACCGCAATGTGCGGTGTAACTCCTATCATTTCTTTATAACTAAATGTGAAAGCCTTCTGATGTTCCTTGAGGATTCGAGTGTGTATTTCTACTTCTTCTGGGGTTAACGAGGATCCTAGTTTTAAGATCTTTGGTTCATCTTCCTTTCCAATGTTAACATCAATTGTTTCTTCGATTAGAGAAGAGTTACCTTCTTCAAACTTAGGTGGGGTTGGGGGGTAGCTCCAGCTTGTCTCCATTGTCGACTGCGTATATGCTAAGTTCCTTTTGTGGGGGAAGCTCTATCATGGGATTCCCGTAATAGGAAGACGAATGTGGGATTAAGGACAAATATATCACGTGATGGGAGAGATGTAATGCCGCATAGGCATTTAAGTAATTCAGAGTTTCCATATCACTACCAACGTGGTCTAGGATAGTAGATTTGTTCTCATCCTTGCTTGTTAACGGAGAATTTGACAACAATTTTTTTACCAATGGTTCGGTACAAAGGGACACCATGAAATGGGTATCTTGGAATTCATTGTTTGGAGTGAAGCGTGATGCCAAGGTTGCTATATAATCAGAGAGAAGATTTTGTTCCCGCAGGATTGCTTCAATTGATATGAAGTCAAACTCTTTGCTTAAATCTAATACAACTGTTTTGTAAAGTCGTAAGTGCTCGGCTTTGTTTTCGTATATCTCAGAGAATTGGTTTGCTACCAATTGTGAGTCTCCTAACACCCTGATGTTACTAACACTGATTCTCTTAGCTAGGATGAGGCCAAGGAGAAGGGCTTCATACTCAGCACCATTATTAGTGCATTCGAATTTTAGTCTTAAAGGAAAATGGTAGGACTTTTCCCTTGGGAGAAGTAAGGATTACACCTACCCCAGCTCCGTAACGGCATCTAGCTCCATCAAAATGTAGAGTCCAACACTTAGCTGGGAACATGGGCACTGGGACACTTGTTGTGTTAACGTTCTCTACTTCTATCATGCAAAGTTCCCCTACTAGAAGAGAGCCAACACCTAGGGTGCACCCCATGTCTATAGAATCAAATAGTAGGAACATTGGTAGATCCTGTTCTAGTAATTCAACAATTTTTGCAGTAGTTCCTAATGACACTGTTTTTATAGTGTTAGCCTCATCTTTAGGGGCTGGGGTTGCCTTGGCTAGGCTCATAGTTTCGAGATCTGTCATAGGTACCAACTTTTCTTCTGGTTTCACGTCGGTAGGTTTATTAAGTTGGTTTGTTGGGAGTTCAAACTCTGAGTGCATGCTTGGTATTTTCTTTAAGTCAGCTAGGTGTACATCAAATGGTTTTGGATCACCTTTGGCTACGAATATCTTTCCTAAGTGTAAAAACCTAACTTCTTGAAATAGAGTAGAAGGGATTGCCTTCATGCGGTGTATCCATGGTCGGCCAAGGATCATATTATAGTTAGTTTCCCGATCTATAATATAAAACTCAGTCAGGATGGTTTTGGGTTCTAAGGTGACCGGTAATATTATAGTTCCAATCGAGGTGAATTTAAGGCTGTCATAGCCTCTTAGCATATTTCGGGTTGTGGAACAATTTGTTTCTCCATACCCTAGCTTTTGAAGGAAAGAGAAGGGGACTATTTTGACCACTGCCCCATCGTCTACCATGACATGATTTACATAGTTGTTATAAACCCATAATTGCAAATGTAAGGCTAGATCACCTCGGTATGCAACCTCAGCGTCTGTGGGCATTTTGTTTATTTCGAATATGAATTCGGTGTCCCTATCCGGCTTCCTCGAAGGATGGATATCAAAGTCTATATGATTTACCTGTGTTTCAAGATGTGGAGTGATGTTAATTAAATGACCTAAACCCAATGCCTCTAAAAGAGCAGCCCTGTGAGAAGAGGAGTTCTTTAATAAATCCAAAAAGGAGATGTGCGAGAAGGTTTTTGTTAGATCATTAATTAAGTCATAAGCACATACAGGTTTTGTTAATACTTGTTGGATATTGTCTGTTTCTAACAGGTAGCTTGGACTTAGCTAAGAGGAATACTCTTGTGTCCTTGTTACAGCTTCTATAGGTAGTTTGGCATCTAACTCCACTAAACTGTCTATCCGAGGTCGTGGTTGACTTCCTAGTTGTGGCACAACTAATGGATTTAGTGAAGTTGAAGCCTCATGATCATTGTTTCCTGCAATTACACCCTTGTTTGTCCCACTTGGATTTAACTTGTTATTGTTGTGATTTGGGAGCGGATCATTAAAGATCTTGAGGGGTGCATTTTGAGGGGAAACTACCCCTGTAAAAGTATTTTGTGTTGGTGACATAGGATCTGCCAAGAACATATTTATGAAAAGTTGTCTTTGTTCATCTGGAAAGCGTTGCATGAATTTATTGTAGTCATGGCATGTTCTAGTGTCATGGCCCTGAATTTTGTGGAAACCACAATAGGAGTTAGGATTGTAATTCCTAGTTTGTTGGCTTGGTGCGTATTGTGGCCCAAAACTTTGATCAAACCGTTGCCTATTAAATTTTTGTGTCTGTTGTTTTTGATTTTGATAACCAGTTGAGCTTTGGCTTGAATCCCATGTAGGGATTTTCCATCATTGTTGTTGTTATTGCTATGGATGATTAAAATCCACTGCATTGATTGTCAAGGGTAAATTTGTTGTTTCATTGATTGTTTATTTATGGTGGAGTATTCACAACGTTTGTCTTTCTAGCCTGATCAGTTACTCCATCCGTTCTCACTCCATGATTTTTGTTAAGAAATTTAGGTCCTTGATTGACATTTGTGATAGTACGATAAGTTGTAGTGTTTTGGTTGGAGATGATTAGCCTCCCATTTTCTCCATATGTCTTGCGACCACTATCAATTGCTGCTTGATCTATTTGGAGAGTGCTCTCAAGTACTTCATCGTAAGTTCTTAACGGGAACTTCTATACCTCTTCCTTTACTTCTCTGCTAAGAGAATGAAGGAATAAATCACATAGTTCCATCTAATCCATGTTCGGAGCACTTGCCGAAGAATAGAGAACTGTGCGCCACCTCTGGATGAAATGGGCGACAAATTCATTGTGTTCCTATTTAATGTGCAAGAATTCCCTGATTCCTGTTCTTAATAGTTTGTTCATGTCAAATTCCTTGATGAACTCTGAAATGATTTGTTTGAACGAATGGATGGAAGCCTCAGGTATTCTATAATACCAATCGAGAGCGATACCTTCCAAGGTTTTGGGAAATATTTTAGCAACAACCCCATCCCATGGGAGTAGTTCTCAGATGGCTGTTGTGTAAATTTTGATATGTGCGTTTGGATCTCCCTCACCTTTGTATTTGGGAAAATTGGGAAGAGGTCTTGGAAGCATGACACTTTGTATGGTGAAATATAAGGGCTCTTTCAAATATTCTGAGTAAGTCCCTATCGCATAGGTTTCGATCATTAATGGTGCCTGCTGAGGGAGCAGAGGTGGAATGGGCTGTTGATATGGCATTGCATATGCATTGGTAGGAGCATAAGGGAACCCATGTGGTTGAGTAAAAATACTGGGAGAGGAGAACATATCCCCTTGTGGTGATTTGGAGTACATGTTTAAGTATGAAGGGGTATTTTCTAAGATAGGATTACTTTGTACCAGACAGGGACGTATTGGAATGGCGTTAGAAGCGGTGGTTCTAATCGATGTTTGTTGTGAATACTGAGGAGTCATACCCAACGTGCCTAATCCTGTGAGGAGGTCTACTTGGCTAGGATGGTGTGGAGGATTGGAACTTCCTGTCCACATGAATTGGGAATTTTGATTTTCTTGAGCAAGTTCTAACCCTCTTACTTTTTCTACTAACATTGAAATGACTTCATTTGGTGAAGTCACGGTGCTTTGCCTTAGTGGCATTTATTGTATATCATGGTGTTGTATAGGCATGTGATATCCTGCTATGAATTGATTGCTTCCCTGCCAAGTTTCCCCGAGGGCATTTCCTATGTGTAGTGGCATGGAGGTATTTCCTTGAAAAGATACCTCGGGTTGTGTTTGTAAACCTCCTACTGGTGGGTACATACTTCGAGAACGTTGTTCATTCCTGGCATAATGTACCAAATGTTCATCATCTAAACCTAGGTATGAGTATGATTGTCTACTAATTTGTGGTCTAAGTAGTACCTGAGGAGATGAACTTGATTCTCCTATGAGCGTCATATTATTTGAGACTGAAGGATCTGTTTGCCGTGCTTGAGTGAACTGATCCAACTCTTTTGTTTGGAAAGATGAGTTATATATGATCCTCAGAGTTTGTGTTGACAACTGGTTAGTTGAGTAGTTATCACCCCATACTGAGAGCTGAGGGTGATGATTGTCTATTCAGTTGGGCGTATTATGCCTCAAGACCCAAAAGTGGTCTGCCATATGCATCTAATCCCAACATATTCGGGGGGTTATATGAATACCCCGCAGAATAATGGGAAGGAGTGAAGGTGATGGTGAAAGCTAATGAGGTAGTAAAGATGAAAGAGTTGTTTTTAATTTGAAAGAACCAGTAGAAATCTGACTCCTAAGTAGAAAGTAGAAAGTTCATGTCAGGTTCACCAATTTTGTATGACAAAAAAGTGACAAGCGAGCTTGGGAATCAACAAGTAACTCTTCCTCACACCCAACCTCCCGAGGTCGTGCTGAGACATCTGGTGGGATGGAAATATGCGTGGGATGTAGACAAACTAGTTAGGCAATCTGTTGTCTTCGACGCGCACTAGTGGAAATTATGAATCTAAGGCAAAGAAGGCCCTCCTAACCTAAACTGGTGTGATAGATCGATCAGCAAGGATGACTACTTGAAGGCTCCAATCAATATCGAGCTCTGGCGTGATTCGGTCTATAGGTTATGGAATACGTGGAAAATGTCCTGGGATAGTTTCGTGTATGTCCCCTGATAAGATCATAGGATGGATGATAAATATAATTGACTCTATGGGTGATTCTCTGGCCTAGTCTAGAACTCCTTAGCTTTGTTAGTTGCTATGTTTAAACCGCTTAGCTAGGAATCAATTTGTTGTACGTTTACCGTTGTTCGGAAGACTTGGATCCTGAGATTTTGATCTATATCAGTTATTGTTGTGATGAGATTGGGTTGGGGCATGATTGGCTCGAATACGTATTCCCTAGGCTCTCTAAGTCCTGTGATTGTCATACAAAAGCAACAATGAAAATTAACTACAGCAAAGTGAAATTTAACTACGTTAAGTATATCTATAGCATATATGATTTTCTCTATTTTTTTTATTTTCTGATGAACTATTCGAATGAATTTAAAAGAGTAACTATTTAATATATCTATAATTGACAGCTAAAATAACAATTTAAAACAAAAAAAATAACCGAGTATAGTCATTTGTTTGTGAAGTTGTAAATCTATTCTAAGCAATGAAATAACTGATCTAATCTATTTGAAAGACTCTCGATCCTACCTCAGAAGTGAGGAATGAATCACAGTTTCTCAAAAACTATCAATCCCCACAGCTTCCCTGGAAATATCAAAAGTAAAATTGACTGAAATAAAGTGATTGGCTACTATATTTGTTATGCTTCTAATTTTGAACTTTGAAAGGCTAGAACCTGGATTCTGCAGAACAGTGACGAATCTGATGGTGTGTGTGATCTCCTTGTTCCTTCATGTTCATGTAGATCTAGAAATGTGTGTAATGCTAGCATCAACAGAAATATATATTGGCACAAAGGAAGCTTAGGACATAGACTGAATATAATTCGAGTAGGAGAGGGATAGCCCAAGAGTACAGAGCTTGGCTTATGTAATTCCTAGCTAGATTTATTGCGAGTCATGCAACATAAAATGTCCAGAACTTGAAACTATTCTATTTGAAGAGAAAAACCTGCAACTTTAATGGCTTCCTATTGAAAACAAAATATTTTACTCCAATAGATTGGATAAAATATCAATAGCATTTGCACAAGATGGATATGTGGCTTACTAACAGCAAAACAACACTAACTAAGCATGCAATGAAAGAAACTAAGAATTCTAAGAAAAATGAAAGACTAATCTATTGCAATGAGAAATTCAAAGGCAAATTTGAGGGGCCATTTGCTTGAGCACAAGCCAAATATTTATAGCATTTGCATTTACCCAAGGTAAAAACCAAATAGAACTCTTAAACTATAAACAATGGCAAAACACTATTCCAGGGAACCAAAATCATTAATGCAAGATTATGGCGGTGAAAAAAAGCTGGTGAATCGTTGATTTTTACGTGAGTCATGTTAAAAGAGAATTTTGGAAAACACGTAAAGGACCGCCGCCTAGGAGGGGGCGGCGGTTTCGTAACTGAAGAGAAAAAGGCCAAGAAAAGAGGGAGGAAAAGAGAAAAGTAAAGCACGCAGGGGATAAGCGGGGCATGCAGGATGTTAACGCATACTTGGAGAGATTTTCTATATCCCAAAAACCTTACGAGGAGACCTATATCATCATTGGGGGTACGTGTTACGTTGTTCTGGCGGTGCAGTACCCCTTCATTTTTGGGTACGTACAATATCCCTCACCACCAAAATTTTGTAGTAGTAAGCCAAGAGGACTGCATGAAGACATGGACTGAAAATGAAGACAAATGTATGCAGCTGATGAATGAGGTGTACCTAAAAATTAAGAAGCTGACAAGTAGGTGGCCATGAGTCATTCATCATAGTGACTTTTCAGAGGAGCTGAGTGACACCATCACCTTCCTGAGTAGGGTGTTTGGGATTCCCGATGCCCATTACTTTCACAAGTGGATGCTTAGGTATTCAGAAATGATGAATAAAAAAGTTCTTGATCAGTTTTTTGAATGGGGAGAGATTATCAGTAGTACAATCTCAGAACAACTTCAACAACTTTCAACAACTAGGAGGTTCTATATGAACTCCTATTTGGTATATGTTGCTGCCTTGAAAAGGGGACTACCCAACATTGAATCAGTATGGGGTATGGCCCCCAGGTCAAAATATACGAGTACTATCTAGAATTAAGACTGGAGAACAACATAGCCCAATTCAGTAAAGTTAACAACGTCTTCTTCTATGGCGTCATCTGCCTTTTGAGGCCCAACGTGACTTACAGTCGGACGACCAAAAGTGTGGTCACCACCATAAAGAAGTGGGGAGTGTTATTCACGTAATTCCCCACTTTCACCTATCTTAGAGCCGCTAACTTCTTGGGAGAGCCCACTAAATTTCTGAGGTATGGTGGGACCCAAACTGATCTTGTTGGAGCTGTCTAGACAACTCATCACATACCATGAGAAGTGTTTAAAAATGAAGAAGGGTGGAAATCCATTCCCCTTAATAGTGGGCAGGTACACCTGCACTTCACAGAGAAAATCCTGAGGAGATGTTTGCAGAGCTTGAATTTCTCAATTTGAAGCATAATTTCCTAGCAATGCCAACCTTTGATCCTTGTGATTTCCTTCCAAGGGAAAAGATCAATCCAATTCACATCCCTTAGATCGAAGATATCTACATCGATCTATATCACAAAGTTAAGATCAGACGAAAGGATCACTCCCACCTGGCCCTGACAGAGATCATTCAATATGGTGTAGTGGGTTTTATCATCCCAAAGGATTTCCAAGCAACTGATCAAGATGTTGATCAGGTTTATCTAGACACGAATGGGGGCAAATGGTTGTTTACCAAAATTGATAGAAACAAGGCCCCTCAGACTATTGAGGAAAGGGTCAAGGGTACTCTACAGCGCACTGAGCATTGGTGTAAGAAAAATGGTATCATCTACCTCGGGGTATACTTTACCATGTCTCCCTTGGGTGATGCACCATCCAGGCCAAAACACTTGCCTAAAGGAAAATGAAAAGACATAGAAGGAGAGGCCAGCACTACTCAGAAAGAACTTCCTGAGAGCCCTCCTTCCACTACCGAAGACCAAGTTATGGACTTAGTGTCCCCAAGAAAAGAAGTAGTGGCCAGTACTCTAATGGACACATCCACTTAGGATGTCGTCATTGCTACAACTAGTGAGGTCCCAAAAATTCCCTCTCTCACTCCTCCTTCCCTTCCTCATGTCACTCAACCAACTACTCCTTTGGTTGTGTCTTCTCCCCTGTTTCTTCCTCTTTCTCTGGTCCCACTACCGTAAGTCCAGAATGGATCTCCAAACACCTAAACCAACACAAGAGGAAATTCCCTATTGCACATATGGACTTCTCTTTTATTCCTGCTAAAGGTGTTAAGAAGCAAAAGGCTATAACCTGCTTCTCTCAAAGTGCTATAGGTGAAAGGGTTATGGTGATCGCGTACCCTGATCTCACAAAGAAAAAAAAAGATCTATCTCCTACAGATTTTACAGTGACTCAGGGTCACAATGGGAACATCATAAGAGAGCTTGCAAGGAGAGGCCTTATCTGCATTGGATACCCTTTGTAAGAATCTTCAAGAAGCAAAGGAATAGAAGAGAATATTAAAAGAGCAAAACAAGCATCTTCTCCAAGCCCTACAAAAGATGGGAAAATCCCCTCCTATGACTGTCGCTGACCCTCCTGAAGTTCTTAGTCAGGAGAAGATAAATGAATACACCAAGATCGGTGAGAAAGGTATAGTAGTGTCTACCTGGAGAGAGCAGATCCTCAAATATAGTGAGGAAGTGATTACAAAGTTCACAGAGCTTTATCAAAATATAGATCAAGCTAACAAGGAACTCCAGGAAATAACAAGGCTCATCTTCGAAGAGTTGGACCATGCTAGGTTGTAACACAAGATGTTCCAGAAGATGCTTGACTTTCCAACTGATGAATTGGTGAAATTCGACATCTTTGATCACCCGGTGAGCACCCAACAAAGTCCTTGTTGTTTTAAACTATTAGGTTGACCAAATGGAGTTTTGTCTTGGAAAAGATAGACAAAATTAAGGAGGAAGCCCTGGATGCCATGCATCAAATGGATCAGATCGTCTTAAGAATGTCTCCAGGGTTTCTCGGTGCATCATATGCCTTGAGGAAGGTAGATGATACTATTTGAATTTTTAAGGAAATCACAACGCAAGGTTTAGCCTCAGAGGCCACTTTTGATATAGAATCTATTAACAACCGTCTGGGCCTACCGCGACTTTCTTGGATACCTAATGGAGGCAGGTAAAGAATATTTCAAACTCCTAGAAAGACTCAAAGATGATTGGAAAACTTTCGAAGTCATCGGGGATCACACCAAGGGTCCCGCTCAGGATCAACTTCAAGTGATGGTAAGCAAGTTCATGGAGTATCGAGCTCAATTTCACATTACCTCCCCTAAGAAGAAGCAAGACACTCCTTTCAAGCCTAGGAATGACAACGAATAGGATCCTTCCTCCGAGGATTAATCTTATTTTTGTAAAATTATTTAAAAGTATGTTGGCACAAATGATGACATCATCCATGTTGCACCATGGGATGTTGTCATGCACAAAATTACACCAAAGTCAACATTTGACATTTAGATATTTTGTAGATATTTTTTAAATAGTTGTTGGCTCCTTTCTGATTTCTTTCTCCTTCTCCTTCTATAAATACTTGGATAATTGTAGTATTCAAGGGTGATCAAATTTGTATGAAAAATAGAGTGAGGAGAGAAAGACTTTGAGCTTTCTTGTAACAAAACAATTATTAATACAAAAAATTGAGACTTTGTGCTGAATTCCTGTGTTCTGTGTTAGATCTTTCTTAAGTTAGATCCGCATGCTTATTCAGTTGAATTCACATATGCTTTTGTCATTTGTTTATCAGTATTGCTTTGTTTGTTTATGTGAGTAAGTTTGGCTCTGTTTACTATCGTCCCAAAACATAAACCCTCTGATCTTTCCACTTTGGAGTCCATTTCTTCTCTCCCTTCAGATCCACCTTTCTTCTATTCCTTCCTTCATTCCTTTCTGTTATTCGTCGGAACTAATTCTACTAAGATGAGATCCCAAACCCCCCTGAAGGTAGAATACTGTAGGAGTTACACAGATTCTTGTTTGTAGAATAGCAATAAACCAGTTTCACTTTGATGTCTCAAAGAGGGGCTATGCCCTGCACACTATTGTCCTTTTTATCCATAGATCTGCCCACTCGATAGATTTTTAGAACAAAATTTTTTTGCGACTCCGCTGGGGAAAGAACCAGATCTATGTGAGTGTTATGTCAGCTAAAAGACACCAACAGTTTTTAAAAGCTGCTGGTAAGACTAAGAAAATAGCTAAAACTGTAAAAAATCACTACCTGTTTGCAAATTTTAGCTCTTTGTTTAAACTCCAATTTTTTTACAAAAGTGATCCAAACTCAAAATTTTCTTAAGAGATCCATAGATCTGGACCAGTTATAAACCTTTAGTTCACTGAGTTTTTATAAAAATCTTTGTATTTTCACAGATTTGAGATTCTGATAGTTTTACAAATATTTTCAAACCCTTGCAAAAAAGTCAAATCTAAGATCCGAAACTTAGCTTACTAAGTTAACCATCATTTGATCAGGTCATTAATCTTTTTCATTAAACTGTAATAGGTTTTCAAAAGAGGGATAAATTTAAATATTTAGAAAAGTACATGCTGCTGATTTTTTTCAGAAAAATCAGAAAATCAGCAAGTACAAATAAAAAGAGTTTTTATAAATCTGCTCCAAATCACTGGAGACCTGAATAGATACACTGGCAGGTGAGCTATTTACCCATAGAAGGAGAGCTCATGGAGAAGTTGATCCTATTTTTGATTTACTTCAAAGGCAAAACTTCAGTATTACACTAGTGCGCTTCACGTCGCTGAGTTTAACTGATCGGTCAACCAAAAGTGCCTCACCTCCACGAAAGAACCATTTTTTACAAGGAGCCTCCACATCAATTTGCAGTGCCCTGTTATTAAGCAGAACTGCACTCTTGGCTCGCATCCTCTTTCCAGCTTTTCAAATGGTAGTACCATGGGGAAATGCTATGGACCCTCTTGCATTGCCACATCCAATTCACACACTCCCTCATGGAAATCACAAGAATTTCCCAAGATTTGATGGAAGTGGAAATCAAAGCACAGATTCACATTTCCCAAGATTTGATGGAAGTGGAAATCAAAGCACAGATTCACATATATCTACACTCATCATGTCATGCAGTATCCTAGATGTGACCCATGAAGATGTGTCGGTATGCCTCTTTCTAGAAACCTTGCAAGGACCCGCAGTAGAGTGGTTCCAACACTTGTCAGTCAGATCTATCACTAGTTGGGCCACATTACGAATTGTGTTTGAAGACAGGTATAAGCCTTCAAAATATGCATTTGTGTTACTTTCAAAGATTACTCACTTAAACAAGGAGGCCATGAAAGCATGAGTGATTTTATCACCCATTTCAATTCACTGAATAACCATGTGCCACCTTCCATGTTGCCAACACCAGAAAATCAAAAGTGTTTCTTTGTGAACACCATGAGCTCAAGAGTAATTTTCTTACTCTTACAAGAAAAAATCACCACCTTGTTCCTCGCTCAAGCTGCAACCATTCAGATAGAATAGAACCTACTTATATCTAGCGAGTTAAAATGAGATTCATCCAAACCAAAGGCTTCAACTCCTTCTCAAGCCACTTCATCAGATCTAGCATTCTAGAAGATGGTGAACGACTTGCTCGCATTAAAGAAGCAATTAGCTCAAGCTTCATCTACCACTTCGTACCGGGATATCCCACGGAGGAACTTCACTCCCAATAATACCCCACAAAGGCCACATTTTCCTACTACTACTCCAAGGTTAGCACTTGAGGCCCCTCTGGTTAATGCCCTGGTCAAGATCAAAGAAGAGGAGAAAATTTACGAAGAACCTTCATCAAAAGGTGAAGATGATCAAGATGTCGGTGAACTGACTAGTGACTCTACAATCGGGTATATGGAATTTGAAGATGAGGAGTCTAATGAGGAGGAAGGTACTCAAGGGTATGCAAGCAGACAGTCATATGTTGTTTTCACCCGCTCACAAGGAAAAGAAGCGGAAGTTGCTGACAAGATAAAAAAGGAGAAGGTTGTGTCGAACACGTCTCCAACCATTTCTAAAAGAGGTAATCCTCTTCCTGCTCAACCTCCTATTAATCCTTTTACGAAGAAGTATTTCCTCCCATATCTCCTCTAAATCAGCCTTCTTCTGTTTCCATAAAGACCAGTAACCCTACCCTACCATCGTGAAATGAAGGACTCATTCCTTCATCAATGCAACCCTTGGTCGCATTCGACATAGTCGATCATGCTAAAAAGACAAAGATTCAAATGTCTAAAGCTGAGTATCTTCAGTCTAACCCTGAGTATCTTGTAAGATTGTCTGAATATATCCAAAGCTAAGATGTCATCCCCTCTCTTGTCTCCTCGAAAGGAATCCTTTCCACTCCTTCTACATCTCGCATAAATGTTTCCTGAACTTCCGTGTTAGGTAAAATTGAACCTTTTTATCTCTCCCTCCTAATAAATGGTCACAAACTAAGAAACTGCATAATTGATTCTGGGGCTTCTGATAATGTAATACTAGCAAAGTTCACTCATGATTTAGGCCTCACCCTTACCAATCCTTTTAATAGATGTTACTCTATGGAGACCAAACAGGTTCCATTAATTGGTCAGATCAAAGATGCACTGTTTGAATTTGTAGCGTTCTCAGAGAAAAGGGTAAAGATGACCATCCTCATTGCTGATATCCCAGTAGCATATGGAATTCTACTAGGAAGAAGCTTTTACAAAGAAGTCGGTGGAGAGATTCATATGGATTGGTCCAAAGCCAAAATCCCCATCAAGGGTGTAATGTAAACATTAGAGCCTGAATCACAAAAGAAGTACCTGGTCACCAACTCTGATGACCCGAAAGCCCAAATTATCTTCAAATCATTAGGGATGGTGAACTACTTATTATCCACTAAGTCTAATAAAATGGACGTTCTCGTCTAGGAGGAGGAACCTTAACAAGATATGGACACTACATTTTGATGGTAGTTGTGTAAAAAGTGGATGTGGTGTCGGAGCTATCCTGATATTTCCTGAAGAAGAGATTTTCCCTCTTTCTTTCAAATTACAGTTTTTCAATACAAAAAATACTACTGAGTATGAATCTTTGTTACTCGGTATGCAAGCTGCAAAGGAAAGAGGAATCAAGAATCTAAAATCATAGGGTGACACTGAAATGATCATCAACCAGATAAAAGGGGTGTACCAGGTAAAGAATGACAGACTCAGGCACTACCGCAATGCAATATGGGACAACATTGAGGAATTTGATGTTTTCTCAATAAAAGTTGTTCCAAGAGCCAAAATGACATGGCTGATTCATTGGCCGTCTCAATGTCTCTTATGCTCCCCCACCCAGGGTTGAAAACATACACATATACCATTAAGGTAGTCTTTCTCCAAAGTGTGCCAACCAATTCTCAACACTGGCAGGTATTCAAGGATGACAATCAGCTTGTTGCTTTTTTAGAAAAAGTTGATAACTTCAATGAGATTCATTTTGAGGGATCTACTTCTGCATGCCGTAAATCTGTCAATGATCAAGCAAATGGATCAAAAGAAGGTGATGACATATGTTAGCTCAAGGGAAATAAAATTCCGAAGGGTTTAGTCTCTTTGGAATGATTGTTTGACAAACATGATCATTTTGTCAAGAAGAAGTGACAAGATGATCCTAACTAGTCTCCAGAGACTGAATCTGTCAACCTGGGTGTTATAGAACATCCACAGTTTGTGAACATTGGGAAATGTTGTACACCCAAAGAAAATCATAAGTTTGTCAAATTGTTGAAGAAATATATGGATGTATTGGCATGGTCTTATACCGATCTAAAGTCTTTCAAGCCTAAGGACCTTCAACATAACATCCCATTAAAGGACGATGTCAAACCCTTTCACCAGAAATAGAGGCAATACAGTCCTAAGATCTCGGGTACCATCTAGGTGGAAATACAAAAAATGCTAGATGCGAGAATCATATTTCCTATCCATCACAGTACCTGGGTCACAAACATCGTGCCCGTACAGAAGAAGAATGGTGAGATATGCATATGCATAGATTTTCACAATCCAAATTAGGCATTCTTGAAGGACAATTACCTGCTTCCCATAATGGATCAAGTTCTATAGGTAATAACCAATTTAGAGATGTTGTCCATGCTTGATGGTTTTTTGGGCTATAATCAGATTGAAGTCTCGCCTGAAGATCAATTCAAAACAACATTCACTACTCCCTGGGGCATATTCACCTACAATAGGATGCCTTTTGGCTTGACCAATGCTGGTGCCACCTTTCAGCGAGTGATGTAATTTGAATTCAAAGGTATGATGGGAAAGGTCATTGTAGTTTATTTGGATGACTTAACTGTGTTCTCAAAAAATCGAAGTGATCACTGTGATCATTTGGAGCAAGTATTGATTAGATGCTAAGAACACGAGATTTCCCTAAATCCAAACAATTCTGTTTTTGCGGTCACTGAAGGAAATTTTCTAGGACACGTTGTTAGCAAGGAAAGAAAAAAGATTGATGTTGAAAGGGTTAAGGCTATTCAGAACCTTACATTACCCACAAGCAAGATCGGTGCTCACTCCTTTGGAAAGGTGAATTTTCTTAGACACTTTGTTCTTGACTTCACCAAAAAGAATCACACATATCAAATACGATGAAAGGGTTGCAAACTTTCTAGTGGAGTGAAGAAGGAAAGGCATCATTCGAGGATATAAAATCCTCTGTTACTCATGCACCCGTCCCGGTATGTCCTAACTTTTCCAAGGATTTTATCATGTATAGTTATGCATCTGCACATACTGTATTGGCCATCTTAATGCAACAAAACTCTGAGGATGTTGAATCTCCAATCGTGTTCATGAGCTCCCCTCTCAAGCTTCATGAATTGAAGATGTATCAGTTAGAAAAGCATGCCTTCTCCGTTGTTGAAGCAGTCAAGAAATTTTGGTACTACATCCTAAACTCTCATATGGTAGTGTTGGTCCGTGACACGGTTGTTAAGTCTATCCTAACTCAATAGGAGTTAGGAAGCTTACGAGGGAATTAGATTACAAAGGTCCAAGAGTATGATCTAGACATAAAACCAACCAAGCTAGTAAGAGGCAAGGGCCTATGTCAGCTTATGGCTGAAAACAAAGGTTTAGAGGTCCCTAAAGAGAAGGTTGATTGCATCGATGGAGCGCAGGGTTAGCTTAAGAAAGTAGATTCTCTACCTATGGTTCTATTTGTTGCGACTAACGACAAATGGTATTCAGACATCACTTTCTTTCTCACTTATGGTGAGTGTCTAGCTCATCTAACTTCAAAGGAGAAGCAAAATGTAAAGCTCAAGGAAGCTAGATATGTCATATGGAACGACAGTCTATACAAGCATGGGATTGATGGGATTTTCTTTAGATGCGTTGAAAAACCATAGCAGATCAAATTTCTTGAAAGTTTTCATGACTCATCCTTTGGTGGTCACTTCTCCTCATCCGTAATAGCACATAAGATCATTCATGCTAGGTACTACTGGCCAATGCTATTTCAGGATAAAGCCACCTAGGTAGTAAAATGTGAGCTCTACCAACAGTTTGTTGGCAAAACAAAATTGGCTGCTTTTCCCCTTAGGCCCATCATTATTGACGAACCATTCAAGAAATGGGGAATTGAATTTATCGGAGCACTACATCCCCAATCAAGTGTTGGACATAGTTATTTCCTAACAACAACAGATTACTTCACTAAATGGGTGGAGGCCATACCTGTCAAAAATGCCACCTCTGAAGTTTTTTACAACTTCATTAAAGAAAATATCATCGTGAGATTTAAGCATCCCACACAAGATCTTTGTTGATAATGCTTCCAACTTCTCCTCACGGCAAGTTATCAGTTTTTTCTATGGATACGAGATAACCTTGGCCCATGCCTTGGATTATTACCCCTAGGGAAATGGTCAGGTAGAATCTAGTAATAAAAACTTAGTGACCATTATACGAAAGCTAGTTGATGAGAATCAGTGGTCCTGGTACAAGTCATTATATGATGCCTTGTGGGAAGACTGTATTACTCTGAAGAGGTCTCTTGGTATGTCACCTTTCCAAGTGTTATATGGAATCGATGTTGAGCTTCCCATTTCCATGGAACTTCCTACTCTACACCTGGCATGAGTGATCGAAGATGAGACTTTCCAGAATTATCTGGAAAAGAATATCATGTATCTAAAATAACTTGAAGAAAAGAGAGTAATAATGGTCGACAGGATCACCGAACATAAGAATCAAGTCAAAATATTGTTCGATAAAAATGCCAAGCAGAGGCATTTCTAGTTGGGAGATCTCATCCTTTTATGGGACAAGCGAAGAGAGCCAAAGGGCATGCACAAAAAATTTGACTCTCTTTGGAGAGGGCCTTTCAAGATCAAGCAGCTCAATGGAGAGAATAGCTTCTATCTCTCATATCTAGATGAAACTGAGCTCCTACTCCCCTATAACGGGAAACATCTCAAAATATTCAGGAAGTAGAGCTTGCTCTCTTCTTTGTACAGTTTTCTTTAGGTGTGTGTTTTTTTTTGTCATGTGTTTGCTTTCTGTTGGTTGTGTGTTTTCCTTTCTTTTTCGTCGCCCTTGTTTTTGACTCTGTAACCCAATGGATAGGCACATGTTGATCTGGTATTCTCTACCCTTAAACTTCACTCAAAGTTAGTCCCTAGAAAGACCTAGCTATTATCCTGTAAAATTGACAAGGGCAATTTTGCAGGTAACCATACCAAAATTTCTGTTTTGGTCCCCCGTTGAGGTCTCTTAGCATTCGGAATGACACGAAATCCCTTTCTGGAAAATCTAGTTTTTAGAACTTGGTCATTTTCAATATTTTTGGGTTGGGTACAATTTTTATTCATCTAACATCAACCAAAACTACACCCCTCCTTTCCTTTGGTGCATTCTAGGGAGTGTCAACACTCTAAATGTTACACCTTTCTAAAGTGTGTTATGGTGCTGAAAACGCAGTGTCGACACTCTTGAAGTTGTGTCATGGTGCAAATCTCTTCGTTTTGACATCTACCTAAGTGTGCCATAGAAAAATTTGGTGGCGCATTTATTACACATTTTTCTATATATAGGCATGTCTGATCTGTCATTTTCACAATTCAAAAAATGCGAAAAAGTTATTCCTTTGTACTTGTTAGCATTCCTATCAGCCCTGTGTGTTGCCATTTGTCATGTTTGTGGACCCCGCATTGTCCCCTTTATCGTTATATATATTCCTAGTAAGTGGCCCTTGCCCTTCTTGTGGATTTGTTTTGGTTTTTATAATGGTTTAGGTGATTATGATTGATAATAAACAATGAACCCAAGTACTCAACTCCAAGACCCCTTCTCCTCCTTCTAGATCTATAAAACTAGAAGATTCTGCCACAAAACAACTCAAACTCATTTGTCCCTTATTCCTTGCTTTACTAGGTAATCCCTCCTAGAAATCAGAATCTGAACCAAAAGAGTAAAAATCATAAATTTTTTGCAAATCAACCCACTATTTTTCCTTCGGTGCAAACTTTATCCTTGTTACATCAAACATAGTCATGCCACAAGTGCACTGTCCCTACATGTGGAATAAGCCTTCTCCACGCCTTATAAACATTATCACAAAATTCCCTAGGCGCAAGCACTGGCACCAAAATAACTACAACAACATCATATTGTTATGCAAACCTTTCCCGTGATCTAAACCACTTGGCACACCTCACTCTCATGCAACATCTACCACATCTGCGCTAATGGCACATCATGGGACCTTGCAACACCAACCATATCTGTGCCCCACTTAAAAGGACTTCTAATGGCACCAGTGCATATCCCTCGACAACAACATCTGAATGTTGTGTGTAGCCTTTCCGCGTGATGCGCCCCTTTTGGCATTGTTTTCTCACATGCAACACTTTCCAAAAGTTGGCCTTGCTTTTCTAAGACCCTACAGCCTGTAGTAAAGCTAGGATTTACAACCAGAGGCTCGTAAATTACTAATTTTTCATTCTGTAAGCTTTGATGGATGACTTAACAGCTAACATGGATCTTCTACGATGGGCTTCCCTGACTCTTCTTACAGATCAACAGGTGAACTTCGATTCACACATGTCTTCATCGAGTAAAAATCCAACCAAGTCCAAGGGTAAAGCTAGGCTAACAAAAGAAGAAATGAAATATAAATACCAAAGGGTCAGGATTCCTGAATCTCTTACATAGTGTGAGTTGGAGATTAGAGATTTAGAACTCAGGCACATTGACACGAAGGACTTATGGGACAGAACCAAGAAGGTCACAGGTAGCCCATGGATGGATAAATTGGTTGATAGTGGTCTGCACTTTGCTACAGGGATCCTAGTGAGCGCAATCAACAATGAGTTCATGATGTTGGTGGATCGTTGTTACAATAAGGACACAAGATCTATTGAAAATGAGAAGGGTGAGGTAATAATCAACCTCACAGCCCGAAATTTTGAGATCATGTTGGGTATCCCTCACCATCAAAATTTTGTAGTAGTAAGCCAGAAGGACTACATGAAGACATGGACTGAAAACAAAGACAAATGTATGTAGCTGATGAATGAGGTGTACCTCAAAAATAAGAAGGTGACAAGGAGGTGGCCACGAGTCGTTCATCATAGTGGACTTTCAGAGAAGCTGAGTGATACCATCACCTTCCTGAGCAGGGTGTTTGGGATTCTCGATGCCCATTACTTTCACAAGTGGATGCTCAGGTATTTAGAAATGATGAATAAAAATGTCCTTGATTAGCGTTTTGAATGGGGAGAGATTATCAGTAGCACAATCTCAGAACTTCTTCAACAAATTTCAACAACTGGGAGGTTCTATATGAACTCCTATGTGGTATATGTTTCTGCCTCAGAAAGGGACTACCCAACATTGAATCAGTATGGGGTATGGCCCCAAGTCAAAATATACAAGTACTATCTAGAATTAAGACTGGAGAACAGCATAGCCCAATTCAGTAAAGACAACAACATCTTCTTCTATGGTGTCATCTGCCTCTTGAGGCCCAACATGACTTATAGTCAAACGATAAAAAGTGTGGTCACCACCATAGAGAAGTGGGGAGTGTTATTCACACAATTCCCCACTTTCACCTATCTCAGAGTCACTATCGTCTTGGGAGAGCCCACCAAATTGCCGAGGTATGCGGGACCCAAACTGATCCTGTTGGAGCTGTCTAGATATCTCATCACATACCATGAGAAGTGTTTAAAAAGGAAGAAGGGTGGAACTCCATTCCCCCTCAAAGTGGGTAGGTACACCTGCACTCCACAGAGAAAATCCCGGGAGATGTTTGCAGAGCTTGAATTTCTCAATTTGAAGCATAATTTCCTGGCAAGGCAAACCTTTTATCCTCATGATTACCTTCCAAGGGAAAAAATTGATCCAATTCATGTTCCTCAAATTGAATATATCTATATCAATCTATATCACGAAGTTGAGCTCAGACGAAAGGATCACTCCCACCTGGCCCTGACAGAGATCATTCAATATGGTGTGGCTATGATCCCAAATGATTTCCAAGAAACTGATCAAGAAGTTGATCAGGTTTATCTAGACACAGATGGGGACAATTGGCCATTTTCTAAAATTCATAGAAACAAGGCCCATTAGACTATTGAGGAAAGGGTCAAATGAACTCTGTAGCGCATCGAGCATTGGTGCAAGAAAAATGGTATCATCTACCTTCGGGTAGACTTTACCACGTCTGCCTTGGGTGATACACCATCCAAGCCGAAGCACTTCCCTAAAGGCAAAGGAAAAGACATAGAAGGAGAGGCAAGCACTGCTTAGAAAGAAGCTCCTGAGAGCCCTCATTCCACCACTGAAGGGCAAGTTATGGACTTAGTGTCCCCAAAAAGAGAAGAAGTGGCTAGTGCTCAAATAGACACATCCACTCAGGATGTCTTCACTACTACAACTAGTGAGGTCCCAACCATTCCCTCTCTCACTCCTCCCTCCCCTTCTCATGTTGCTTAACCAACCACTCCTTTGGTTGTGTCTTCTCCCCCGTTTCTTCCTTTTCCTTTGGTCCCACTCCCTTGAGTCCAGAATGGATTTCCAAACACTTGAGCCAGCACAAGAGGAAAGTCCATATTACACCTGTGGACTTCTCTATTATTCTAGCTAAAGGGCCTAAGAAGTAAAAGGCTATAACCTGCTTCTCTCAAAGCGCTACATGTGAAAGGGTTATGGAGATCACATACCTTGATCTCATAAAGAAAAAAGAAGATCTGTCTCCTACAGATTTTACAGTGACTCAGGTCACAATGGGAACATCATTAGAGATCCTGCAAGGAGAGGCCTTATCCGAAGTGGACGCCCTTTGCAAGAAGCTTCAAGAAGCAAAGGAAGAGAAGAGAATATTAAAAGAGAAAAACAAGCATCTTCTCCAAGCCCTGCAAAAGATGGGCAATGCCCCTTCTATGACTGTCGCCGACCCTCCTGAAGTTCTTAGTCCGGAGAAGATAAGTGAATACACCAAGATCAGTGAGCAAGGTATAGCAGTGTCTTTCTATAGAGATAATATCCTCAAAGATAGTGAGGAAGTGATTACAAAGTTCACAGAACTTTATCAAAATATAGATCAAGCTAACAAGGAACTCCAGGTAATAGCAGGGCCTATCTCCAAAGATTTGGACCATGCTAGGTTGCAACATGAGATGTTCCAAAAGATGCTCAACTACCCAGCTGATGACTTGGTGAAATTCAGTGTCTTTGATCACCCGCGAGCACCCAACAAAGTCCTTGTTGTTTTAAACTATTAGGTTGACCAAATGGAGTTTGTCTTGGCAAAGATAGACAAAATCAAGGAGGAAGCCCTGGATGCCATGCATCAAATGGAGCAGATCATCTCAAGAATGTTTCTAGGGTTGTTTGGTGCATTGTACGCCTTGAGGAAGGTAGATGATACTATTCAAATTTTCAAGGAAATCACGTAGCAAGGTTTAGCATCAGAGGCTACTTTTGATATAGAATCTATCAACAACCTTATGGCATACCGTGACTTTCTTGGATACCTAATGGAGGTAAGTAATGAATATTTCAAACTCCTAGAAAGACTCAGAGATGAATGGGAAACTTGTGAAGTTGTCGGGGATCACACCAAGGGTCCCATTCAGGATCAACTTCAAGTGATGGTAAGCAAGTTCATGGAGTATCGAGCTAAATTTCACATTACCTCCCCTGAGTAGAAGCAAGACACTCCTTTCAACCCAAGGGATGATGACGAATAGGCTCCTTCCTCCTGGGATTAATCCCATTTTTGTAAAATTATTTAAAAGTATGTTGGCACAAATGATGACATCATCCATGTTGCACCATGGGATGTTGTCATCCACAAAATTGCTCCAAAGTCAACATTTGAATTTTATATATTTTGTAGATATTTTGTAAATAGTTGTTGGCTCCTTTTTGACTTCTTTCTCCTTCTCCTTCTATAAATACTTGGATAGTAGTAGTATTCAAGGGTGAGCAAATTTGTATTAAAAATAGAGTGAGGAGAGAAAGACTTTGAGATTTCTTGTAATATAACAATTATTAATACAAAAAATTGAGACTTTGTGCTGAATTCCTGTGTTATGTGTGAGATCTTTCTTAAGTTAGATCTGCATGCTTATTCTGTTGGATTCACATATGCTTTTGTCATTTGTTTATCAATATTTCTTTGTTTTTTTATGTGAGTAAGTTTGTCTCTATTTACTACTGGCGCAAAACATAAACCCTCTGATCTTTCCACTTTGGAGTTCATTTATTTTCTCCCTTCACATCCACCTTTCTTCTGTTCCTTCCTTCATTCCTTTCTATTCTTTGTTGGAACTAAATCTACCGGGATGCAAACCCAGAACCCCCTAAAGGCATAATACTACAAGACTTGCACATATTCCTACTAGTAGAATAGCAATAAACCAGTTTCACTTTACTGTCTCAAAAAGGGGCTATGCCCTGCACACTGTTGGCCTGTCTATCCATAGATCTTCCCACCATTACGTTTGACATCCCTACATTTACTCAAACTACATTATTTTACACTTTTACAAACAATAGAAAACACCAAAAGAACTGAAAGGAGATGGATAAAAAAATATAGGATTCTCCAAAGGGTCCCAATGCAGAGGTGTAATACCAAAAAAAATGTCTCTAGGTGCCACGACGATTGAGATATCACATGTTCAAGTTACAACGGTTTTTGGTCTTTGGCCTCTTAAGGGACTACATCTGGATGAAGTAGCTCAGAAGAAATGCCTTCATACGGCACTAAAAAAAAGCCTTCACAAGCCTTTACCAGGCCATTTAGACATGTTGGCATAGTCAGTTTGGTTAGAAGAGCCAAGAACCCCTTCCTTATTGATCCCAATTCATGTTTTTCAACGTAAATGTTTGGTGGTCAGAACTTGGAGCTCGGTCATCCAAACCAAGAACCATTTGAGCCAAAAATTGTGTGACAGAGGCCTTTAATTGCACCCAATAACTAGGGTACATGGCATTATTTGAGCCTTTATGGCATATTTTTTTGCAAACTACCTTTTCTAGGTAGTCCTAGGCAATGAACAAAGCCAAGTATTGAGAAGTCATGCCCCAGGAAGTCCTAGTAGCGAATTTCCACTACTGATGCTTCTATTTGGGGGGGGTATACACCTATATCACCTCAAATTATGTGATAAAAAGATAAAGGTAATGGGTGTAGGTAGAATACCTATGAATAGTTGGGATAAGGTTACACGTGTTGTTGAATTTGATAAGACCAAATGTGAGAGATTCCTAATGATTGGGAGGAACTACATGTAAAGCAAAACCAAACCACAAGAGAGAGTTAAATAGTATATGGTAGTGGAATGCCTAGCGAATGTTGAGTGTGGAGCTTAATTGCTTCACAAAAATCTTATTTTTACATGTTGTTGGATTTGACAGTGGTTGGAATTGGTTAGGAAGTGACCTACATTGATTAGTTATCAACCAACATAGGTCAAGAAGTGACCGACATCAGTTAGGCAGTAACTGATCATCGGTCAAACCTATGCGACGGTGCTTTGTTTTTTGGCTGAGAATTAGAATAAATATTTTTTTTTAAAGATGATTTCTTGATTGTAAATGCATTGTTAGTTTCCCATAATAGATACATATACATGTATGCATTGTATGAGGGTATGAGAGAAGAAAATATAAATTATTTACATGTTAGTTTTTCTTGGTGAGTAAGAAAGAGTAGCTCAGTGAGGGAAAAATATTGAACATCCTGTGAGGTGTTGGAAGACAACATATCTTCATTGTATTTCACTCTGTACAGCACTGAATAATAATTTTGGCCATTTCTTGGTGGACGTAGCCCACACTAGGTGAACCACGTTAAATATGGTGTTATCTTTCTCTTATTTATTTTATCTTCTGGTTTATTTCCGCATTCATTGCTTATATGTTTTATCAAATTTTTAGATCTGTGTAACACTATTATATGGTTAAACCCAACAACTGGTATCAGAGCTTTGTTTGGAGTTTTTGTGTGTTGATAGGATTTACTCACATAGAGGGTTTTCTGATTGAGTGGGAGCATAACAATGGCAGAAGATAGTAAATACCGAGTAGAGAAATTTTATGGTTGTAATTATCAACTATGGAAAATGCAAGTGGAGGATGTATTTGTATCAAAAGGATCTATACTTACCGTTGGATGAGCATGCACAGTCTAGAAACATGATGACTGATGAAGAATGGAAGGTTCTTCATAGAAAGGCATCTAGGGATCTATAAAATTGAACCTAACAACATCAGTGGCTTCAGAATTTTATAGATACAAAAACCACGGTAAAGTTGATGAAATCATTTAACAAATTTATATGAAACTCATAATGCTTCGAATAAGGTTTATTTGATTTTTTTTTTTTTAATTCTAAGAAGCAAGAAGGTGGATATATATCTAATCATTTGAGTGATTTCTAGTCTATTATAAATCAATTAAAATCAATAGAAATTCCGTTTGATGATGAAGTGAAAGCACTTTTATTCTTATGATATTTTCCAGATAGTTGGGATAGCTTGGCAATGGTTGTTAGTAATACAACGTCTGCTTCTAAAGGTTTTAAATTTGATGATTTTGTTAGTGTAATCCTTGATGAGGAAATACATAGGCAAATCTCAGGAGAAACATCATCTGGAAACAGTGTTAACTGTAGAAAGAAGGGGAAGATCTAAGGAGAGATCATCAAAGAGCAAGAAGAATTGGAGATCAAAGTCAAGAAATGGTAGATCTAGATCCAAGTATATATATTTACTTTTTTGGAATTGTGGAAAGAGAGGACATGTAAAGAAGGAGTGTTGGTCCAAGGAAAACAAAGAGAATACATCAAACAAATTTAAATAAAAAATTAAAGAGGAAAATGTTGCAAGTGAGGTAAAACAAGATGCCCTTATTCTCTCCTTGGATAATAAATTAGATTCTTGGGTTTTAGATTCTGGAGCTTCTTTCCATGCTACACCTAATAAGGGTTATTTTAGAAATTATGTTTAGGGTGATTTTGGACATGTTTATTTAGGAGATGATGATCCATGTAATATTAATGGTAAAGGTGATGTTCATCTAAATCTACAAAATGGAAATCCATGGGTATTAAAATATGTGAGGCATGTGCCAAGGCTCAACATAAATCTAATATCTACAGGTCAACTAGGTGAATCTGGATGCGTGGTTGCATTCACAACCAATTCTTGGAAGGTTACCAAGGGATCTCTTATTGAGTAAAGAGGTAAGAAGGTAGGAACTTTATATTTGTCTAACTGTGTTACTATTTCCTTTTTTATGTTATTCTAGACACCAAAACTGGGTCACACTCCCCTTGGTCCCATGCCAAATAATTACCATGAACACACTCACCTAACCATGGCCCCCTTTCACCATATTCTAATATTAATTTAATTAATTTAATTAAATTAATTCATGATCTCATAATATTTATTATTTAAATATCCTAATTGAGATAATGCCCACACCACCACCTCACCTATACACCTCACCTAGCCACCTCACCCCAGACCTATTCTTAGTATGTTTCCATAACTAACTATGACCTACCTAAACCCTAAAAATCAAAGCCTATATTCCCTCTAACCACATTCCCACCCGATAGGAAAGAATCTTCCATTCTAATCCACAAAGGGAAATGAAGAAGATCCAAGAAATCAATCGGATCTTCCCATTTTAGTAAACCTAGAAAATCCCACCCTAACCAATGCCGGTCACCCTAAACCACTGCCATTCAAATTGGAACCATCATCGGTTACCATTTATTCCCCAAAAACAACCTTATTTTGAGGTTGGCACATTCAGAGAAAGGAGAGATGAAACCAGAGCTACATGTAAGCAGAAAACTCATTCGTACACGCATCTGAACATCCACAGCTAGCATCAAAAGTGATTACTGAGCCATTTTCACTCATGGAAGCATTTGGGGAAGTGTCATCACCACACCAAATTCCATTCATCTGATCAAGTACCATTTCCATCCATCCATCAAGTTCATATAGCAGTAAGTATTTGGCTAACCAGCATTCATCTACTTTCATTTTAGTAGGCTTTATTATCTCTATTATCAGTTTCTACTTGCAATCCCATTCTCCCATCATTCACCTTCATGTAAACTTGATCATTCCTTCACCCACACCATTCAACTACCCATATCTGAATTTTAAAGATCTCTGAGTACATATAAGATCCCATAGACCTTACCATTACCCTCACCATTTTTTTTAGCCTCAAATCTATCCTCACACTAAGATTTTAATAAGATTCCCCTACCCCAACCATACCAATGTCGGCTACCCATAACCATCGCCAGTTCCACTTAAACTGACATCATTCATACGAGACTGATGTTGGTCTCTATGTTTTACCCTTAAATCAAGAAAAAAGCCTAAAATTCCCACCAAATACCCAAAACAGCAAAAAACTAGACCTTGACTAGTACTAGTACTCTGATAGAGACCTTTCCCTTTACATTCAATCATAGCTTAGCCTGTTATGAACTAATTTACTTATTGCAGTCGAATGAGATACCTAAATCATTTTAACTACAGTAGGATTTCATTTATTGTTAACATTGAATTATTTTAAACAGTGGATTGACAACCTTCTAGGGAGTATCAAACTTCCCAGAACTAGCACACATTAGGCAGTCCACTGCATATACTGTTTAACTTTCATTTGGTGATCTTGTTTTCTATTTTAGGTAGTTCCTCCTAGACAGAAGGAAGCTCTTACAATCAGCTATGGATCAAGAAGTCATACATGTGCAACAACCTTCAACCAGCTTTAACAGGTATTCCTCCTAGCCCATTTACCCTTATCTATTTTGTCAATATTCAAAGAAACGCTCTAAGAATCAAGTGAAACAATTATCAACCATGGATTTAGATGCAACCATGTAGCATAATCAACTAAGCCATATGAGTGAAAAAGGAATGCAGATCCTAAAGGCTAAGGGTAAGTTATTAGATTTGAAACAATTAGATCTTGATTTTTGTGAGCATTACATATTTGGAAAGCAGAAGAGAGTGAGATTTCTCAAGGCTGGGTCAACAAAGGAGGAGCATAAATTAGAGCTTTTACACTCATATGTATGGGGGACAAACAAAGGTAGCTTCTATTTGAGGATCCCAATAATTATATGAATTTCATTGATGATGCCACAAGGAAGGTATGAATTTATTGTATTAAGAGTAAATATGATGTTTTTGAAACTTTCAAAAGGTGAAAATCACTTGTGAAAAATGAAACAAACTTAAAATTAAAGTGCATTAGATATGAAAATGGTGGTGAATATTGCAACAAGGATTTCAATGATTATTATTCAATGAATGGAATATGAAGAGAAAGAATAGTTCCTATAACTCCACAGGATAATGGATTTGAAAAAAGAAGATGAACAAGAATAATCAAGGATTGTGCTAGAAGTATGAGGATTACATGCCAGTTTTTCCTCTTGAATTTTTGGGTAGAATTAGTGGATATTGTAGTGTTACTTGATCAAGTGCGAGCCTTCAACAACAAAGAATGGTGAAATACTAGAAGAATCTTAGTATTGAAAAGGGGTAGATACTTTTCTGTTCATAGAGTTTTTTGGATTATAAGCCTTTGTGCATGTTTATAGGTAAAATAGGAAGAAGTTATATGCTAAATCAAAGATATGTACTTTCATTAGTTATGGCTTATTATGATTTTGGATATCCTTTTTGGGATTTAGAAAATTATAAGATTTTTAGGAGTCGTGAAGTTGATTGGAATGAAAAAATAATGTATAAGGGATGAGGTTTTAGTGCCTAAACATGGACAGGTTGATACATATTTTGAAGGAAAAATCAACTTTCGGATCTTAAATAGACATCCACAAACATACTGGCATGTTGGTTCTATAGAAGTTGGTTTTAGGTTAGGCTAACCGGTATTGGCTATCAAGATTAGGTTCATAAGGTTCAAAACTGTTGGAACCGATGTTGGTACTCCTATAACCGGTGACGATGGTGCGGTATCCGGAGTTGGTAAGAAGATAGACGAATTGCGATCGGTTATATAACCATGGACGGTATCAAGAGACTGTCGTTGATTATTGATAGATATTGACATGAACGTCCAATGGGAACATAATGAGTCCTAGACATCCTAGAATTTCAGTGAGATGGTCATAAAGAGTAATTAGACCTCCATAGAGATTTTCACCTTCCTTTTCTTATTTAGTATCAAATGAAAGTGGTAAAACACAAATATTTGAAGAAGTAATATAGGTGGATACCCATGAGTAGTGGGAACATGACATGGATGAGGATATGGACTCCTTGGAAAAATCAGACATGGGATTTGGTCAAGTTTCCAATAGAGTAAGAAATCACTACAGAAAAATGGGTTTACAGGATCAAGGAAGAAGAGGGTGAACTGAAAAGGTACAAGGCGAGGCTTGTGGTAAAGGAATTTACACAGGAAAGTAAGTATTGAATTTGATGATATTTTTTCTCCTATAGTTAAGATGAACTTCTATTCGTACTGTTCTAATATTTGGTTGCAACAAAAGATTTGCATTTAGAACAACTTGATGTTAAGATGGACTTTTCTTCATGGTGATTTGGAGGAAGATATTTATATGCAATAACTGCTTGGTTATGAAGTCAAGGGTAAGGAGAAACTTGTGTGTAGATTGAAAAAGAGCCTATTATGGGATCAAGAAAGCTCCAAGGAAATGGTATTTGATAATTTGACAGTTTTATGCATGAGCATGGTTATATGAGATGTGAATCTGAACATTGTGTTTATTTTAAGAAGCTTGAAAATGGGATCTATGTTATTTTGTTATTGTATGTGGATGATATGTTGATTACTATGATCTAGTATGCACGACATTGGTAAACTTAAATAAAGGCTAGCTCACACATTTTTAATGAAGGATTTGGGATCTGTAAAAGAAAATCCTTGGCATGAAAATTCACCGAGAGAGAAAAAACAAGAAGTTGTATTTGTCTCAGGAGGCTTATATCAATAAGGTGTTGGAAAATGTTTAACATGCAAGATTCAAAACCTATTAGTACACCTATGGATTGGAAACTTCAAATTGAGAAAATATCAGTGTCCTTCATCACACGAGGAGGTTGAGTACATGACACGTGTTCCCTATGCTTCAGTAGTAGGAAGTCTTATGTATGCCATGGTTTGTACTAGACCATACATTGCATAAGAAGTGGGAGTTGTGAGTAGGTTTATGGCTAATCCAGGTAAAGAACATTGGAAAGACAGTCCAATGGATTCTCAGGTATTTGAGAGGGACATCCGGTCATGGAGTTATGCTATGGAGGGTCAGATACTTCTTTACGTGGCTATGTTGATTCAGATATGGCTGGAGATTTGGATGGAAGGAGGAACACCACTGGATATGTTTTCACAGTAGGTGGAATGAAAGTTAGTTGGATTTTGAGATTGTAGAAGGTTGTGGCTTTTTCTTACTATAGAGGAAGAGTATGTTGCAACTACAGAATCTAGCAAGGAGATGATATGGATGAGTAGGTTCATGGAAGAGTTGGGTAAGGAGACAAGAGGATTGCAATATTATATAGTGATAGTTAGAGCATGATCCATCTTGGAAAAGAACTCAACATTTCATTCAAGAATGAAACACATTCAGTTGAGGTATCACTTCATACAGCAGGTGTTTGAGGATGGGAAGCTAAAGTTAGAGAAAATCCATATAGATGAGAACCTTGTGGATATGACTAATAAAGCCATTGGTAAAGGAGAAGTTGGAGCTTCACTCCACTTCTTTTGGTCTTTGAGTTTGAGACTTGAAGAGAAAGAAATGGGACAAGGAAAAGGATCCAAGGATGGTGATGTCCACAGTACAGTGAAACAATTGATCTCCAAGTGGGAGATTGTTGAGTGTGGATCTTAATTGCTTCATCAGAAAGCTTGTTTTTACATGTTGTTGGATTTGACAGTGAGTCGACATCGATTAGACAGTGACCGACATCGGTTAGAAAGTGAGTAACCAGCATTGGTAACTAAGTGACCACTGATAAGGTCAGTTATCAACCAACATGGGTCAGGATAAGTGACTAACATCCAGTCAGAGCAGTGACCGACACTGGGTCAGGTAGTAACTGACATCAGTCAACCTATGCGACGGTGCTTTATTTTTTGTGCTAAGAATTAGAATAAATATTTTTCTTTAAAGATGATTTCTTGATTTTAAAAGCATAGTTAGTTACCCAGAATAATAGTATATATATGTGCATGTATGCATTGTATGAGGGTATGAGAGAAGAAAATAGCAATTGTTTGCATGTTAGTTTTCTTGGTGAGCAAGAAAGAGTAGCTGAGTGAGGGAAAAATATTGAACATCCTGTGAGGTGTTGGAAGACAATAAATCTTCATTATATTTCCTATTGTAAAGCACTAAATAATAATATTGGCCATTTCTTGGTGGATGTAGCCCACACTGGGTGAACCACGTTAAATCTGGTGTTATCTTTCTCTTGTTTATTTTATCTTATAGTTTATTTCCGCATTCATTGTCTTGTATGCTTTATCTGATTTTAGATTTGTGCAACACTATTTGTATGGTTAAATTTTCTCAACATATCGTAAATGCAAATAGAAACCTCTAGAAAGGGAGTAGATCCCTTTAATGAATCAACTGAAACTTTGTATTTTGACTGAGTTGAGGGTTAGCAAGAAAACTAACAATTGATAAGAACTTGTAACAAGGTGATACACCAACACTTTTTTGTAGTTTGATCTTTGCAAAAAATAACTTGTCGAATTGATATAAAAGATAAAAGCTTCTTCAATATTCTCTTCGAACAAAATTTCACTCACAAAGGCATTTAAATGGACACTGATGTGATTAAAAAACAGTAAAAACAATACAATTTAGGTGTTGTGAAATCTGTGGTGTGTCCAGAGGAACCTAGAACATGGGAGCTTATCACACACTTCGAATCTACTTTAACACACTACAAAAATATGACTATTCCCATAGGACCTAAATCATACTTTTGGCTTTCATCAGAGGCTTTATAGCTACAATTCTGAAGCATAAAGAGTGTGGAAATCTGCCCCCTTAGAAAACAAAGTGTATTACCTTTACAAGATTTCAAGTTTTATGCTTTCCTTCTAATCCTCAACTCAATTAGAAGTACAAAGTATCATTGATTCATCAAGGTAGGAGGAGGGCATCCCTTTCTCGAGGTTTCCCTCATGGATCCAAGGACACCCTACAACCCTTTAGATGTGGAATCCCATAGGGACTGTCAAGTTAGTCATGCAGTCAAATTGCCATCAAGAAAAAGTTGAGTTAACTCTAGGACCGATAACTTTGTCCTTTAGTGCACGCCCATGTTGGATAGATAACAAGCCTATTGATGAGTTTATACAAGGTGAAAATTTAGAGAATAATTCATTTGGTGCAAGCTTATGTGAATAATTTCAAATGAGTATAAAAATGATTTCATCACCTAGGTAGACATCAGGTTTAAATCAATTGAGCTACATGACCTTATTGAGGTATTTAAAAAAAAAAAAAGATCTAATTATTTTGTTTTTATCAGGCTATTTTCATGAGCAATAGACCTTTTTTAATGGAAGGTCATTAATTACGATCTTTGATGAGGTCATAGGAAATCATGACATAAATTAGCATAAGTATAATTCTTTTATCCAAGAGCTATTCCCTTCATATCCATATCCTTTTTACCCATATGTTCTCAATTTGCAAATAAGTGTTATGACCCATATTAGAATGAATATCCCCAGTCACCTAAACCTTGCATATCAGTGTGCATGATCGTTATGGGTGTCTAAATTTGATCAATCTTTGGGGTGGCAAAAGTGATGTACACATTCATACACAGTAGATAGAGGAAATCTTCAAGGGATAGAAGCTTAATTAGTTTGAAGTAGACATGCCCCCTCCAGTCTCGATGGGCTGAGGAAGGAACACGATCGACGATCAAAATTGCAAGTAGTAGAGATATGATAGGCATCCGATTGAGGGACCAGTGGTCAATGGATGTTCCCACTTACCTTTCCCATCAGAGTCTAGTGCTCAGCGATACCTGATCCTTGTAATACATATGCAGAATTCCATTTATTAGCTTAGCCTCTAAGCCTTTGTAGGCTGCTACATAATTTCGATGCCCCTTCATATTGCCACAATCATCATACTGAAATTGGAGATTATGAAGTTTATAAGTTTTCTTTCTTCTGCTGTTCCAAATACTAGTTCCTCACATGACAAACCCATACTAACCCATGATCCTTTCCATTGCTAAAAATTTCACCAATTCAAGGTGAAATCATAGCCCACCCTTCCTCCTTCATCCATAGTACCAGATTCAGGAAACAAGCTCGTATAAATTAGGGAAATCATCAAGGAGGACCAGCACATATCTGAAGCCAACATAGTGGGCTGGATAGTTGTATAAATGTTTTGTTATCAAGCTGAAGAGATCCACATGTTTGTGATTGATGAAAAGGGTTAAAAATGATGCCCTGAGAAAGGATATATGCAAGGGCAAATGATAATGGACACTAGGTCCAAGTAAAAATCTTTGTGTGAAATGAAAAAACATCAAGCAATAAACATGCCCCAGAGTACAGACGAAGAAAACAACTAGCTTTGTGAATGGTTGTGAATCCGGTGATCCATGAGTCGTATTAATCGGGGAATATGTGAAAAAAACCAGTAGGATATGGAGAGAATACCATGCACAAGACACAGTTTCAGCCGTAATAATCAGTTACCTATTTTTTTAGGTTTTTTACTTTTTAGGATTTTGGGAAAAAAATTGCCCTATTTTTGGAATTTTGAAGTGATATGTATATATATATATATATATATATATATATATATATGTTTTTGTGTTCATTTTTTTTAAATGTGGTGGACAGTAGAAGAAAATAGAAGAAATAGAATGAAGGGCCTAGGGGAAACAAAACATGCTCCAGGTGGACGAAAGAAGGAAAAAGCGACAAATAATGTCCCTATACAGTGGAAAAATTAATAAAATAATTATTTTTGAAAAATCAATTATTTACGAGAGTGTGGATAAGAAGAAAAATCACCTAGGAGCAATAAAATGGTCCTAGTGGGAAGAAAGGAGTATTGGACAGAAAAAATGCCCCAATACGATGAAAAATAAGAGAAAAATAATTATTTAATTAAAATAATTATTCAACAGTGAACATATGATAAAACGACGGTCAAAACGAGCCTCCAAGCACTCACGGCGATGAAAAACAAGTTGATATACCCCACTTGAGGAAGGGTAAATCACTGGGACCAGTTCATTTTAACCGACCACTATTGATTTTTTACCACAAGGCTCTGACAGCGACAAGGACAATGGTGATCGCACGGGACTGATTGAGACGGGCAGACACAGTCCGAGGGTACCAGTGGCACATTGATGATGGTGCCTTTGTGAGTATCCATACCATATTTTTCAATTTTGTCATTAATGCCCTAGAATTAGGAATTAGGTCTAGGAGGCACATAGGGTACACGCACACATAGACATAAGCGCGCTAAAGGTGGTGCAGATGCCTCATTGGGGTTACATGCACCTTAGGGTGCCTGTGTGCATGTGCAGGTACACTCAAATGTACACACACACACGTGTATGTGCCACATATGTGCACGCACACACACACTCTAGAAGGGGAGCACACACACTAAAGAGGAAGAAAAAATACTAAGGGGGGATGCACATGCACATATACAGGGACACGAGTGATGGTGCAAGCATTGAAAGAGTGGTGCACACACCCAAAAGGGCATGCAAGTGCACAATTGATGATATAAACACCCTAAGACAATTATGCACACATGCAGGCACCAAAAGGGAGGCACACATGCCTAAAAGGGTGCAAAAGTGCCCCAGGCCGATGGAGGATAGACAAGAAAAATGCCAAAAATATGGCACTGAGAAAAAAATTTATGATTTTTTGGGTTAACCCTAAAATGATAGATATATTTTTGGAATAAATGTTAGTGACTGACGAGTGGATTGACTTTTGTAGAGATGATTACCAGTGCTACAGATGCGGGAGTGTCATTCCCAGATCACCAAGCTAGAGGAGAACATGCGTCATCGAGACAGACATGTTATGGCCATACTTATGAAGACAGTGTGGTTAGGCCTCATAGCCCGTATGTCATCCATCATTTTAGAACATGGTTTACTTACTGCACTGACCGAGCAGTGGCATAGCAAGAGCCAGTGTTTCAGACTTCCTACTGGGGAGATGACTATGACCCTAGAGGATGTATGGTAGATTCACTGCATGCCGATCATGGGTTCTTTGATTGAGTACACCTATGGCAGAGGGCAGATTAGGGCATCCTATAGTGAACTCTTTGACAGAGATGACATACCACATGATGGTATGACCATCGCATTGCACGAGTGTATTTCTGACCAGACACTGCACTAGGGGCCTTTATATATTATGTCACTTATCAGTGGGTTTTTTCTCACTAATAAGATAGGGACATCCTTCCCGAGAGGGCTACTACCACTAGTGCATGGGATTTTCAGCGATTAGTGCTATTTCTGGGGGCAGTGCATATTGGTGCACTTGTACTGGGATTTACATCTAATCACCTACCACTATCAGAAGATAGTGGAGCCAACCTCATTACTATATATTTGGTCAAGGGATCATATTGCCATCGGGTGCTCCAAGGGTACTCTTCATGCCTGAGATGTAGAAGATCCATCTTACATGGCATGGGTATTAGTAGGTGGTGATGTACAAGGCCACCTAGCTAGCTTATATAGGTACCAGCAGGAGTTTGATGAGTTATCAGAGAGACATCATATGGAGACTCTACAGGCTCATTCAGTGGCCAGAGGATGCCATAGAGATCAATGTGTGCACGATAGAGAATTTTATCCTTGGCATTCGTAGCTATATCATCAAGTTATAAAAGGGTTGATAGATGTCAGTGATAGCTATGCATGGTATCGGGGGTTCTGTAACCTGACATATGGTATGCCCGTAGAGACTCAGAGAGGTAGACTCTGGGGCCATGCATACAGGTGACTCGAGCTAGGGTGAGTTTCCTTTAGGTGGTCTCATAGGCATGGGACCTAGCACGACAGGTTAGGGATCTATGCACCACAATGGATTATTAGACTTGGTTTGCCATTGTCTTACCCTACCGTTTGAATATCCTAGAGGAGGCCTGGGCAGTAGGTACTAGACCACTGATAGAGATTTGGCATGGTGGTGACTAGAGAGTAGATATAGCGGCTCATGACATAGAGGATCCCTTCGATGGGATACCACATAATGAGCAGGGTACCGCCCAGGTATAGGGACTGAAGCCACAGGGTACAAGACAGGCACTAGCACAGTTTCCTAGAACTAGAGTCAAAGAGCAGGGATAGTCATCCAGAGCACCATAGGGACCAGTCCTGGTGGCACAGCTGGTGGCATAGACATCCACCCTGTAGCAGTAGTTACAATAGGCTCTAGTTGAGAGAGATGAGGCCTAAGCCTTGAGTGTGATAGCGACAGCCGAGTGAGATTAGGCTTGAACTTAGAGTGTGACCCTATTAGCAGAGCAAGATCAGGTTCAGACCCAGACTAGCCCAGGAGGTGATAGTGTTGTGAATTTTTAGTAGATCTGATAGATGGCCTCACAAGTGGATTAGATGATGAGCCTATATCAGAAGACATAGGCCCAAATGTAGCTTGTGATATTAGAGTGAGATTAGCTCAGGGTAGAGCGTGTAGTGGGCCAGGTTGAGCTTTCCCAAGGTTCAGTAGAGATAGCATCTTACTGACACACAGAGGGTATAGCGGTGACTTCCCAGACACATAGAGATCTGGGTACAATAGAGGGAAGATCCTCTTATTATAGGTCCTTACATTTTGAGGTGGTTCCTGCTGAGCGGTGAGTGCCTTCCTATAGCCAGCAATCAAGTAGAGGCACTAGATCTAAGAGGCCATAGGGCTTAGTGGAGCAGCCATGACCAGGTAGATCCAACGATGCTTATGCCATGCCACCTCCATGAGACAGACTGGCTACCCCATCAGAGAGATCGAGTCAGCCCTGATGTTTTGTACTTTCACATATGCCTTTTGATGAAGGCTATGAGCAGAGTGAGCTCTATGTATTCCAGTTTATATTTGTACAACAATTTTGACACATGCCTCTGATGAAGGATTTTGTATTTAGTGATTTGATGTATCACTATTTTATGCCTCATATGAAGGGATTTTTGAGGTATATTAGTTTTGATACATGCCTCTGATGAAGTCATTTTATTCTTTGATAGATGTATTATCCTTTGTACGCCTTAGATAAAGGCATTTATTCTTTGATGTATAACAATTATGTAGATCTATCCTTTTTTGAGACAAATATATCACACATGTATTTATATGGACATTTTTGACATGACATATGTGCTTATGAGATGGAAATTGTTCGTTATTTCTGATGGTGCACATGGATAGATAGCTGTGTTTATGATGTTAGATGATTTTATTTCACCTGTATGTGTATCATGATTTATTGATGTATCGCATGTTTTTTTATTTCTAGATGATTGATCTTGTTAGAGTGTACCAAATGTATTTTCTTATATGATGTGCCATACTTAGTGGATGGGATGAAATGATGATATGGGTGTAGGGGGAATATATTTTGATATTTGCGATCCCTCTTGCCCCCATTTGATGATATGATATGTGATGATTAGCTTAGCATTCATGTATGATGTATACTTAGCTTTTTCTTGATATATGATGTATAGATGTTGTTAGATGTGATGATATGATGGAAAATGTGATGATTTGATGACAAAAAAATGCACATGTAATAAGAAAACACAATCAAATGCTAACAAAGAACATAATGAATTAACATAATAAAGCACCATGACTCACCAGCATGCAAGAACATACTTCAATATGCACAACTAAGAATAAATCTAATCTAATCAAGAAAAGATGAATCTTAATAAAGTTTGTCCAAGCAAAAAACAACACAAATGTACAAGCATGAAGCAACTATACAAGCAAATGAGCAAAGCAAGAAACAAGACAATGCAAGCAAAGTAAATTAAATGTTTTCGCAAATGTTGTTTTTCTATTGTTTAGGGTTTTTGAAAAAAAATCTATTGTTTTTGTGTTGTTTTCTAACGGTTTTCTATTGTTTTTGTGTTTTTGAAACAATGTTCTATTGTTTTTGTGTTTTTGAAACAATGTTCTATTATTTTTGTGTTTTTGAAACAATTTTCTATTATTTTTGCGTCATTTTCGAAACAATTTTCTATTATTTTTATGTTTTTTGAAACAATTTTCTATTGTTTTTGTGTTTTTTGAAACAATTTTCCAGAGCTATGCATAGGTAACCAAGAAATCGTGGGTGCCCCCAGCATTAGATGGAGAATATACAAGGGCAGAGGCCACACGTTTATACACAGGAAGGTGAATCTGCAGAAATTGCCCTAACGTAAGATGGGGAATAGGCCAAAACCATGCCCCTCACAAACGAATAAAAGGAGACAAATCTGGATCAGGGCTTGACATGATTGGGCTCACAGGAAATCTTAGAAGTAAATGTGGAACTAGCCCTAGGTAAGTAAAATTACCCTCTAGAGGCAAGATGCTTGTGAACAACGAATCCTCCCAAGGCTCTGGAAAATGGTTTTCACCCGAGAACTTATCCAAAGTGCCAAAATTGCGTGGTTTTCACTTATAGATGACCTATTTTCTCTTTTTATTTTTCTCTTTCTCTTTTTGATTTTTTTTGTATTTTGATTTTTTACCATGTTTTTGATTTTTTTGCTTGTCTGATTTTACGCCATGTTTAAGCATAGAACCGCTTAAGATGCATGGTATTCATGGGCTCACGAAGCTCATCACCATTGGGGTGAGCAAGTTTGTATGCTCCTGTACCATACTTGGCTACTATAACATAGGGTCCTAACCAATGTGGTTCAAACTTTCCTTTCTTTTCTCATTCTGCCCTTATGTTGAACTGATTTTCCTTCATGAATAAATCACTGACCTCAAATTGACGAGGTATGATTCATTTGTTGTAATTTCTAGAGACTCTTTTCTGATAAAATTTGAGGTGATTAAGGGTGAGAATGTGCTTCTTGTCTAGGAGCTCTAATTCAGCCAGTCTAGCTACTCGGTAATCTTCATCTTTATCCAAATAATCCCTAAGAGAGATTCTTAGGGACGGAAGCTCAATTTCTAGTGGGATGATAGCTTCTATCCCAAATACTAGAGAATAAGGCATCGCACCCATAGGAGTGTGAATAGAGTTCCTGTATTCCCAAAGAGCTGGGTGGATTTGCAAATGCCAATTACAACCTGTTTTACTTACCATTTTCTCCATTATCCATTACCTTGGGGATAATATGGTGTAGACCATTTTAACCTGATTTGGAACCACTGATAGAGACCCTTTATAGTTTTATTCTTGAATTAATTTCCATTATTAGTAACTGTAACACCCTGAACTGTTGTTACTTTCTCCTAAGCATACAAGTGTTGATATGTGATTTCTTGTAAAAGGATGTGTTCCTCGATTCAGAAATCATGCTTGATATGTACTGAATTTCTTGCAGATTGCAGATCTTGACTGAGTCAGAATATGATTAGACTCTTTTATTTATTTCATTTTGTGTCTGAATATTAATCTGATCACGAAATGAATTATAGAGATATTCATCTATAATATCTAGTCTTAGATCAGTGGGATTGATCCAAGTAATGCTTTAAATTTGTTTGTGATAAATTAGATCATAGACCTTGAACAAGTTGCAAGGTATGAAAGCATTGATTAAGCTGGTCAGGAGTATGACTCAGGCTGATCTTGGGAAATGAAATGGTTCCCGATATCAAAGTATATCTGGAAGGTCTCGATTGTAGACCAGGTAATAATTCGTTTACATACAATTCTGCAATAAGAACAGGAGCTAACTCTGTTCTAGAAGGTATGATATAGGTCTTTCCGAGTTTGCAGGACAAGGACCAAATTGGAATTATTAAGGGTTAGTAACCTAAAAACTAAAACCTAACCTAGGGGTTAGATTATTGTTAGTCTAACCTAGACCTAGGCTATGTGTTAATATCCTAAGTTAGTATCTATGTGTAAATTTGTTAGTGTGGGTATTACCCTAAACTCTAACCTAAGATACTAACCTAACTAATGAGGAGATTATGAAGGGGCCTATGGAGGGTGGCGAACCATGGGCGGTGTTTTCTATGGTAATAAATGTAAAGGATAAGGATGAAGGACAGGTCATGGCGGAGGCTTAGGTGACGGCTAACCGGTGAGGACGTGGCAGGTCACTAAGTTTGGAAATGAACATGAGTTTTAGATGGACTGTCACCAAATCTGGCGGTCGGTGGAAGTTGAGTTTAAGCGGTAAAATTGGTTTAATTGCATTTAATTTTCTCGGAAAGTGAGCTCGAAACTCGTGAGAAGGCATGCAAATGGGAAGTTTGTGGGTTTGTTTGGCTTATCGCGATTTTTGGTTTTTGCTCTGCTTGTTTACTGGTTCTTCGCACCAGTTCTCTTTGAGTTGCATGGCAAGAATGAATTTCTCTGGCTCTTTTCTCTGTCATGGAGGATATATATGTGATGGAGACAGCGAAATTTTGTTGGTCGCTTTATCTTGGAAAAAGAAAAGGAAGTTTGAGCTCCTCCAATGGTCTGCTTCGGAAATTTGATCAAAAAAAATACAGGCATGCTAGGCCCTAACCTTTAAATATCTTGTTGTCTTTCAAATGATTTCATTAGAACAACTCTGTTCAAATGTTTTGAGGAAATAGATAATTTTCTATTGAGATCTTGTTTAAATTTTGGTACTGTATCTCTTCTGGTTTGATTTTTCAATTTCCTTTTGATGGGTATTTGTTAAAATCGAATAGTGGCTCTATTCCTTTGTGTATTCCTTTTTGGTTTAAATATGTGAGATATTTATATTTATAAAGGTATGAATGCTCGGCCTGTTTGGCGCGAGCCCGTCGAATATACTGTGTAGGGTGTAGACCACTGTCTTGCCGTCGATTTTTGATTGTCAATGCTATTGTGAGACAGTAGGGAAGGATACTGGTGTACCTGTTTGATTGTTCAGTGTTGTGGAAATTTTGGAAGCTCTGTCGTGGTTTTTGTTGACAGTGACTAATGATACTTCGTGGGTTTCATTTGTCTTCTAATTTTGCTTGGGAATAGGTAACTATCATGTTACCTTAGTCTAAACGACCCAGTGGAAGTTGTTTTTCCTTGTTATTGTGGAAACGGGATTATTTGTTGGCTGTGTATAATATTGAAACATCTATACTTTATTTTATCGACTCAGTGGAGTCCATGATTGAATCGTATATTACTATCTACTGCTGTGGATGTAAATAAGGAGTATAGATTTCTTGGGTATGCATTGCATTTCTTTTTTGAAAGCTGTTTGAAAGTTTTGAAGCGGCTCAGTTGATTTCCTTGCTTGAAAAGGGTATTTGATTTGCTTCACTTGTTTCATTCTGAATGTTTGCCATGAAGGGTATAGAAGAATTTATTAATTAATTCCATCTTATACTGTTGTTGGGTTCTACGATTTTGGGTGTAAACCTGTTTTCTGCATGTAATGTGTAATTATAGATTTATATTGGATATATTCTGAACGACTCAGAGGAGACGATTCAATGATTTATATTTCTATTTGGGCCGCTATTCATTTTGAATATGTTTAAATAGTTGGTGAATGATGAACCAGTGGTTGGAAGGAATGACACGTACTAAGACCTCTGTATTTCCTGGAATTACTCTTGTGTTGCATGGATTTTGTTGTACAGTTTCTTGGATATATTTTTATGTTCGTTCCTTGAAATCTTGTGCGAAAAATGGGCAAGACTTAGTCGGGTTCTTGATTTGAAATCGTTAATTAAAAAGTTCTGCCTGAGTTTTAGCATGTACACTATTTACTTGTCCAAAGGGAAACAGTGACAATCGTTTACCATTTCACTGTAGTTCAGGTTTAGAGGATTGAGGAAGTTAACTTGTATCTTCTATTGTTTCAGTTGAAACTTGACTTGATAGACTGTTGTTGATATTGGACATTTTGTCAGAATAATGGTCTGTATCAGGTAACGCGACCCTGTATAAGTTAATCGTAAGTACTTTTGACTAACTTCGATTAGTACAGATGTATATACAGAGTGTTGTGTCCCTTTCTAATTTCTTATAGGAGGCGATAGTGTATATCATGGCATTGGTAAGGAAATCTCTGTATGGTCTTGTAGATCCATCAATCGCTTATTGTAAATAAGTCTGTTGTTGACAACGATACTTTAGAGGTTTCTGATTTCGGACTTGATTCTAAAGCCTTGCTGTGTTTTAAAAGAAGTAGCTTTGGGCTTAGGGTTGATATATGAATTGTTGATGTGTTAGTTGCTGTACAGGAATGTTGCTGTGTTTCTATTTCTTGATTTAGTACAGCGATCTTGCTTGCGGCTTGTCTAACTTGTTCATTTATATACTGGTTGAATGTTTTCATATGTGAAGACGGTACAGTGATGAACATAGGTGAAAGGAAGTATGAATGGATTTGTTCTTTCTCTTCCTTTATTTCATATTTGTTGATATTTGTCAAACAGTGGGAAATTGTTTTGTAACATTTTGGTGGAGTCCCGAATTGTTATGTTATTCTTTTTTTTGGAAGAATGAAACAATCTGACCAACGTTGTGATTTTGGATTCGACGATTGTTGTGTACATTCGTTCCTTGATTCTTTTAATATTTGATGAAATATTAGAATGAGATTAAGACTATTTTGTAACAATGATAGAGTTACATAATTGTAATCATTTTGTATTACAAGGTCATAGTCTGAATGTGTTTACTTATTTGGATATTTGATCTCATTTAAACAGGGTGTTTAATGAAAACAATTGATGGATTGCAATTGTTTTAAAAGTTAGTGCTTATCATGCTCAGTTCATTGAACTGACTCATGTTGACTATTTTTGCAGATGGTTGCCGTAAGAGGTAAAAGCAATGTAGATCTTACAAGATGATCAGATTGTTTATTTGATTTATAATGAATTACAGCTTGATTTTATAGATGTACTATATATGAAAAGATGTTTCTTTTCCGTTGAACATTGTATCAAGTATGCTGTTGCATAAATTGTAATTGTATAGTTTCAAGGAAATGGAAATAAGTGTGTGATACTTATGTGTTGTATTCTATTTCTCATGGATGACCTTCTTCGGTTTATGTAACGAAGGGGCATTATTATTATTGTATAATATGGATGCTTTTGAGATTAACAATGAAAGCTTATAAGAAAATGAGATTGAATTCTTATGAGTGTTGGTAGTTCTAAATTGTTCTAGTAAAAGCAATATTGGATTTAAATATTTGTCTTTCTAGAAGATAGGTTAAAATTGAGCCTAGAGAGAACGCTAAACAAGCTGGATTAAATTACTAATCCCTAGTCCTGAGAATGATAGGACATTATTAAATTGGACTCTTAATCAATTATATCTTTATACTAAAAAGTATGATATAAATTCAGTTAAGAGAACTGATATGCAAACAAATGGAGTTCAGAAGGCAATCTCAAGCAAAGGTTATGAGATATTGTCCGATTCTGTTGCTTTAGAAACAAGTGTATTCTAATGACTCCTTGATGAGAACTGACCGTAATACCTCTACCATGTAATGGGTTTTTATAGAGGAGGGTCGTCTTAAGACGAAGAATCCAGGGATTGGGAAGGACTTATCTTGGGGAAAAGTCCTTATAGTAATTTAAACTCTAGTCCGTAATGCATGTTGTTAAGTAGATCTTTTCGAGGTGGATTTAAAGGTTGACGACACCAGTCAACTGCAGGGTTATACCTTCGAGAAGGTTAGGATCTTCTCGAAGATACAACAATGCAGGTGACTTATGGCGACACCCTTTGCATGGATCGCTAAGATTTACACTTGACTTCGCATGAGTTATTCAGAGTCCGATTAAGAACGTGGTCATGTTATAAGGCTGCCTAGGAGATTCGGGGTATCATGACACACTGGTTGAACTGCAAGGTTGAACCACTATGTCACCATATCCCTAATCCTCGTGGGCATCCATATAGCATTATCACCTTGTTAATCTGCCTCCGAGTGATTCAGCTGTGAAAGGAAGGACTGACAGTAGTCAGTATAAGACATTCTATATAACATATGAATGGGGTGAAGGACGTATTCCAGATTGACGAGTATGCCGTTAAGGAATACGAGACATGAACAGTATGTTTCAAATCTTTGGCCAAAGTATCACAAGCTGCTGATTGCGTTGTCCTAATTCACCTAGTCTAAGGGATGAGATGCCGATGAATAATGGTAACAATTATTCAGTTAGATTCCTTGGACAGAGCATTCTGAATCCCAGATTAGGGAAGAGAACCGCAAGAGTAATGTGTTAAATGAAAACAACGACTCTTATTACTCATGAATAGATCGGTAGATTACCGAGTCATGGAATGAATAGATCGGAGGTACTCTGAGTCATTACAGCTGCATATGGTTGTCTGTTATATAAATGGTTATTTGAATTGTGAGTTCTAAATTATGTATTTAGAACCAGTATGCAATTATCAAAAAAAAAATTGACTTGTTCTATTGTCTAAAATGAGGATGTTACAGTAACAATGGCTACATGAATGCCATACTGGAAAATGATATGATTCATAATGAATTTGGAAATCTGAGCTCCTGTTACATAGGTTAAGGGGACAACTTCCACCCACTTGGTAAAGTATTCAATAGCTGTGATGATGTGCGTATGACCATCAGATGAGGTAGGGGTAAGCTTCCCTATCAAGTCAAGTCCCAATTTAGAAAATGGCTATGGGGTAGTGATGATTTGCAATGGCTGTGATGGAGCATTGATGAAATTTCCATACTTTTGACATAGTAGACATTTTCTGACATAGTTGCAACAATCAGTTTCCATGGTAGGACAATAGTAGCCTATTGTCAATAGTTTCTTGGCCAAAACCATTCTATTTGTAGGTTCTCTACACACCCCCTCATGTACTTCTTTGATCACTTGGATCGACTCCATCATATCGAGACAACGTAACAGATTCACATCATAGCCATGACAATAAAGCATACCTCCTAAAAGGGTATAACGAGATATTTGGTGAATTAGGATTTGTTTCTCAGAACGAGAGATATTAGGAGGGAACGTGTTTTCCTTGAGATAGGTAAAGATGGGTTCATACCATACGGAATTTAGGACCAACAACATCACAAGCCAGACAATATTTTGGCATGTCGTATGCGGGCTGGTGTAGATTTTCCACAAAGAATGGCATGTCATTATTTCCTGGTAGAATGCGAAGCATATAGCCTACTTTCACCATAGCATCTTCCGATCTGTTTTACACTCTTGGAATTTTTTCAAATGTGATGTGCATAAAGTACTCTTTTAGATTTTTTACCATCTTTTTGTAAGGTACGACCTTTTCATCCTTAACCTTGTATTCATCATTAACTTGCTTGATAATTAACTGAGAATCACCCACAACCTTGACATGATGGATGTCCCATTTGATAGCGAGTTTCATCCCTGCAATAAGTGCCTCATATTTTGTGATATTGTTCATGCAAGGAAAACCCACATGAAAATCCTACGGTATAGGATCACCAAAAGGAGTAATGAGAACCACACCTGCTGCTGAACCATGAAAATTAAAGGATCCATCAAAGTGTATCTTCCATACAACAGATTCTTCAATGTATAGTAATGAGGCATATGGAAAATCTAGATTCAAAGGTTCAGTTCCTTGAAAAGGTGCTTCTGCTAGTTGGTCAGTGAGTACTTGTCCTTTAACCAAATTCTAATGCACATACTCTATGTCAAATTCACTTAGTAGAATGATCCAATTGGTGATTCTACATGTGATGGTGGGTTTTGATAGTAAGTACTTGAGTGGGTCAACTTTGGATATCAGCTTGGTTTTGGTATTCAATAGATAATGATGAAGTTTTTGAAAAGTAAAAACAATAGCCAAACAAGATTTTTTAATTTGGGGATAGTTGAGCTCATAAGTGATGAGAGTGCGACTGAGGTAGTACACCACCCTTTCTTTATAACCAAGGTCGTATTGGGAAAGAAATGCACCAATAGAAAATTGCATAACAGAGATATAAAGCAAGAGTGGCTCCCAAAGAGTTAGAGGCATGTGGACAGGTGGATTGGCCAAGTATTGTTTAAGAAAAGCAAAGGCCTGATGTTTCTCTGGTCCCCAGATGAAGGCAACATCCTTTTTAAGTAGATGGGTAAATTAATGACACTTATTTGTAAGCTAGGAGATGAAGCAGTGAATAGCTTGGATTTTCCACTGTAAGCTACGTAGTTGCTTAATGTTCTTAGGAGGAGGCATCTCAGTAATAGCAGACACTTTAGCAGGGTCTACCTTAATTCCTCTTCTTGATACAATGAAGCCCAATATTTTTCTTGATAGCACGCCAAATACACATTTCTTTGGGTTTATCCTGACCTTGTACTCTTGTAGATGCTCAAAGATATGCCATAAAATAATAGGGTGATCCTCTCTTGTCTTATATTTTCTAAGGATGTCATCCACATAATCTTCCATGATATCACAGATCATATCATATAAAATTACTGTTATTTCCCTCTGATAAGTAGCTCCTGCATTTTTGAGACCAAATGGCATCCCCTGATAACAGAAGGTACCCCAAGGAGTGGTGAAAGCTGTCTTGTGCTGATCTTCATCAACTATCTTGATTTAGTTGTATCTAAAAAATCCATCAATAAGAGATAGCATCTCATATCCTGTTGTTAAATCCAAAATCATATCAATATTTGGTAGTGGAAAATAATCCTTACAGAAAACCTTATTAATGTCTCTAAAATTCGTGCAGATTCTGATCCCAACAGGATTTTTCTGGACAAGGATGATGTTGGATATCCACTCCGAGTAATAAATAAGCTAAATGAATCCTACCATAAGAAATCTTTCTAATTCTTCTATAGCTAGTAGGGCTACCCTTGGGTGCATCTTTCTGAGCTTTTGTTTAATAGGCTTAGTGTCTGCATCCACAACTAGGTTGTGAATGACCAAAGTTGGATCTAAGCCTAGCATATCCTTATAGGACCATAAAAATACATCTATAAAATCCCATAGTAGCATGGTGAACATTTTTTGTTCTCTAGCAGAGATTGAAGCTCCTAATTTTACTATTTTTGGGTCCTCTTTTGTACCAATGTTGACATCGATAGTTTCCTCTACTAGTAATTTTGACAAGTCCTCCATACATGTAGGATCGGGAGGAAGGTTGAGATATTCATCCAAGGATTTCTCCATGATATTTTCATCCTTGGCATGGTCACTTTTATTTTCCTTTTATTTTTGCACCTAGTTTTTGGCTAGTGCCTCAAAGAGGTTTTCACTATGCGACTTGGACTTTGATTTGTTCCAAGGATTTACATTGGAACTTTTTCCCTTGCCTTTTCTTAAGTTTTTCTGACCATGAAGCTCAACCTCCTCATCAAAGTAGGTGTAGGTATCAAAGTCAATATAGAAGCCCTTTTTGTGGTGTCCAATGGGAATTTTATCCTGAATGTGCATGAACTTTGAAATAACTTCATCATTAGCAAATAGATCTAGTGAGATATGACATTGTTGGTCCCATTCAATAAGGGAAGGGTAAAAAATGTCGAGTGTTGGTTCCATGGGGGTTATGACCAGGACAATAATATTCATGAATAAGTTCGTGGAGGCAAGATACTTATATTGGCTATAATGGGAATATGTATCGCTGTTTAGATAGTCAGAACTATCCTCACGTTCAGAGCAAGTAGCATCTTGATCATTGGGGTGTAACCCATAAGGGTGAATTCCAATGCCATATCTTTCTTTTTTTAAATGTAGGAGAGGTATTGGTTCTCATTTTCCTTGCTCATTTCTTCCACATCTTAGGCCCTTATATCCCATGGAGTGCATCATTTTACTAGATTTCTCATATTCAGGGGTTTGGTAACAGGTTGGCTGAGTATCCTTTGGGACCCAAGTTGTAGGTGGGTCCAATAATTTTTCTTCAGCCAACAAGCCTCCATGTAAGAGTGATCCAATAGTGTGTTCATTTCTAGGTTTTCTAAAGCGATAGTTGGGTCGACCTCTAGTATTGGGTGACAATGAGAGGTCTGACACCAAGAGGGCTTGTTGTACATTATATTCTCCACAGCCATATTCTAGAACCTTCATCTCCCATGAATCAAAAAGAAGAGGTTGATGTAGATGCACCATGGGCACAAGAACTGAGAGAATCTAAATCTATTCAAGATTCCATGGCCTCAGATTAGATAGGGACAACTATATCGGGGGAGGGACATGAATATGTGCCCTTACGTGAAAAACTATTGAAATATTTGCAGTGAGCGAAGGGCTCTGAATCTTCTTGTATTATAATGGTGTGTCCCTCATGCTTCAATTTAATGCACTGATGGAACGTCAATGGCACGAACAACATGGTATGAATCCATGGTTGACCTAGAAGCATATTATACAGAAGTTCCAAGTCCAAGACATGAAACTTCGTTTGATGGCAAGTGGGACCCATCTCCATGGGAAATGTGATTGTGCATGCTGACTCACTTTCTATGTTTTTGTAAGTGGTGATAGTGATGATGTTTGACTCAAGATATGCTTCTGTATGTCCTAGTTGTTTAACCAAATTTAGTGTGCAAATGTTCAACCCTAATCCATTGTCCACAAGCACTCATTTGATCTTCCTGCAGGTAACCACTACCTCAATATAAAAATGAATATTATGCGTTGGATTTTCAGTAGGGATATCCCTATGATTGAAGGCAATGTGTTCATTTGGTATGATGTTTACTACTGTGGCTTGAAGATGTGTAGGATTTACCTCTAATGGCACTCCTGACCCCTGAAGAGTTTGGTATAGAATGTATTTGTGTACATTTGAGATTTTAAGAAGATCTAAGATTGAAATCTTAGCAGATGTCTTCTTAAGTTGTTCTAGGAGGTTGTATTTACCATTATGTTGGGTTGATGGAGAAGGTTCCAGAATCATGAGGTGGGCACACCTTTTTACCATGACACAATCCTTTCCCTTTATTCAGATGGTGTTGACATGGTCAGTTTGAGAGCGAATACATCTAATAAGTGAATCATAATTATTGTTTTATTTTTTGGTGTATAATTAATTCACTACTTTATAACCTTGGGATGACTCTCCCCGATCCGGATTTGAATTTTCTGATTTATCATGTTTGGGGAATGGATCTTTATATATCCCCATCTTTTCGTTGGGTGTCTGAGTTTTCTCTGGGTTGTCTAACTCTATCTCCTCATTGTCGATGAGGTCTTGGATATAATGACGAAGTTGAAAACATTTTTCTATCTTATGTCCTTTGACATGATGTATTTCACAATATTCATGCTTCTTGTACCATGACAGTTTTGGAGCATTGTCATCAAATGGTTGTGTCATAGGATATGTCACCATGTGGGCTACATCTAATTGTTTTAATATAATTGAAAAAGGTTCATTGGGGGGGGTGAACATTCTTCGCTTGGGTGGTGATTGAATGGGTGCTTTGGTTAGTTTAAAAGGTTGACTAGTTTGAACCACTTGCACACATTTGGAATCAGTTATCCCATCTCCTATCATTTTTTTGTTTTTATTAAATACCTTCCACTTCTCTATGCGTTTAACATTTTGATTATGTTTAGATTGGGACTTGAGAGTTCCTTTAGCAATTGGATATTTCTCTATTTAAACACCTTTTTTAATGACATTCTCAAAAGTGTGAACACAATACATTTGAAGGTGGAAGGCTATGTACGGGTTTAGGTTGGGCACAAAAATACTTACCATCTATTTGTCAAGGAAAGTGCAAGGGAAGTGGCTAGCTATCCCTCTCCACCATTGTAGGAAGCTGGAAAAACTCTCATAAGGGCATTGTTTGGTGCCACATAGATTTTCCATGGTGACATCACTCTCTATATTGTATGATAAGTGACGCACAAAACTTTCTACCAATTCTGGTGAAGTGAAAATTGATCCCTGAGGTAAATGTTTAAACCACTCTAAGGCTTGACCTCCTAGAATCTTGGGGAAAAGTCTTATGAGATAATTATCACTATAGAATACCTCTCGACATGCCATATAGAAATATTTGACATGATCCCATGGATCTCCCTTCCCTTTATATTTGTCAAATTTTGGCATGTCAAATTTCTTAGGAAAAGGTTGAAGGGTCATTGTCTTGTGAAAAGGATAGGGACATAATTATTCATATTGATACTTTCTAATGCTCCCAATATTTCTCTCTTAAAGGCTTGCGAGTGTTTATTTCATAGACTATACCTCTTGGGTGAGTAATTGTTCTTTAGTGGGAGAAGTGGGGATATATACTTGATGATACCCTGTATCGTCTTCTCCTTGATTTTCTATATGGATTTCACTGATCTTGACCTTAGGCCTTGAATTTGAGTGTTTTTTCTTGCTTCATTTTGTACATGATAGGTTAGCAAAGCTAATTATCGGCTTAGGGTACTATTTTTTTATGAATTGTGGTTTCTTCTTTGAAAGGTTTCTCCTCTTCTTCGTATTGTGGAGGTTCTTCCACATTCTCATGTCCTATCCTATTTTTATGTGGCACTTTGATAAAGGGTATTCTATGTCCCACTACTTTATCATTCCCTTTATTGGAGGTAGAAGCATGTCCATGCATCAAAATATCAGCCATGTTGATAAGGGGTTGCTCTTCTTCGTTAGTGTTGTTCGCAGGTGGGATTGTCTCATTTGTAGTGGGCATCTTGGCCCCTAATTCCACAATCCGCGCGAGCACCCTATCCTTATTTTGAAAAATAAACTCATCTAATAAAGTAGGTTCAAAGTTAAACTCTAAGTGTGGGGATTCCAATTCATCCACACTATGGTCGACCATATCCTCTATCTCCTTTTCCATAGAAATTAGAGGCCCTAGATCATTTCCAATGAAAGGGTTTGACCCTTGTCTGTTCAAGGCTTCCCAAGCTTGCGTTTGTTATTCCTTGTATGTTTGTTTCTTGAGTCCTAATCATGTTTTGGGAGCCATGATTTGTGTTAGTTTCACTAAGGTAAATTGTAAATGTGTTAAAAAATTTGTGACCACACCTAAGTGAAATGCAAGATAATTTGTCAAGAATATGAATGAGTTACAATGTGAGAATACCAATGTGATAGAGTGATAAATCACCAGTGACCCAAATTTTTAGTATCTAAGCCTATCAAATGAAGTACCTCCTAGACTACGTCTAAAAAAGTAGTTTAGTGTTGCAAGATAATTAACAAGATGTTCTCACTTATGCCAAGTTCAAGAGAAAAAACCAGATGTAAGTAAATACAAAAATTTAATGTGACCTCCTAACAAGATATACTAGAAGCAAGATCAAATTTGATTAAGACCTATGTCCCAAAAAGTGCCAGTTATAATTTGTGAGTAATGCAACAATATCACCAATATATGTTAACCAAAATTTGTGAGAAATTAAGGTATTGATATCAAGATGCTATTGATATAACACACCAAGAATAATATAGGTAACATGTATCACTCTTCAAAATATATGTAATAATATAATTAGACTAAAAGCTCAAATTATAGCCAGGAATAGTTAAAATGTGTGCAACGTAACCTTAGAATATATATATTTAGGTCGAGTTTACAAGAAACAAGACGTAAATACCAAAATTGTAGTGATACGGTACAAACAAGATAACCTTTCTAAGGAAGTCCAAGATGATGAACCACGCCTAACTAAAATGATGATCTTGACATGGGTATTAAGATCACAAAGGCCACCAATGATATGAATACACCTCCGCACACTTTAGCTATTGAACTTACCCAGTCGTAAACATGGATGGGAGTAAATGGAAAAAAAGTGGCAGAAATAATCGATTGGTAACACAGAGGTAGTCACCTTTATTTAGATCAACAAAGTGTCAAAAGAATGTGAAGGAAGTAAATAAAAAATGGGGATGAAAATGTTGGCTTCACTTTGGCAGAGTTTTGCCCTCACCTTAAGGAAAGTGAAAAACTAAGCGAAAGTAATGCGTCACACATTTCGTGATGAAAATATGGTTCACAACTAAACACTATTTTAGAATGGTCAAAGTGGGCTCATAGCCAAATAATATATTCCTAGGTGGTTCTCTCACCCTAGGTGTTACAAAGATGTCTTAAGCGAGCGCGATTTACCCAAAAAGTCCCGGCTATCTTGGGAGTATCTTGGCTTTACTTTACCCCCTTCATGGAAAAGAGGAAACTAGTGCATATACATGTACTATCACTGGGGTCGCTATACAGACAACCGGTAATGCTATCTCACAAAGGAATCACTAGTCAAGTAGGTAGTATGGAGCACTTCCCAGTTTTTCCACAAGGTTCCCTCTTGCATGGACTACTTTGGGGTTCCTGGAACCACCCCCATTGTTATAGCTTAAGGCATTATGCCAAAGGGGTTATGTTCTAGTTGAGCGGAGAGGGGGCATACCCTTTTCCAAAACCTACAATATAGTGTTTTGAATATGTTGTTCTTTTTATCTTGTTTAATTAGGTGTGGTTTGCTTGAACACCTTTTGGAAACCTGTATGATAACTGTATTAGTAGTTTTTGAGTTCATTTTGATTCCACATTTTCTTTGACAAGCATGGTGTTTTGGTCCTGTACGATGAGTTTAGTAGTTTTCCATCAAAAGAGTAAGCATCATTTCTGATTCTCAAGATCATCTAAGGACAAAAGGGAAGATCATATGTGATGTTTCCCAAAATCCAAGAAGATATAAATGGAAAAATACTTCAATTCAAACACACCAAATTAACCCATTCCAACTCAGATATTCCTAACAATTTTCAAAGCATCAAAAAGACGTAAGAATCATTTTTGATTCCCAAGATCGCCCCAAGGGACGTGAGGGAAGAGCATACACAATCTTATTCTTATAAGAAATCATACAAAAGTTTATCTAATGAAGTAAAATCATGTAAAAACACCCTGTAAAAATGAGCAAGTGATTAGATAGAACCTACAAGAAAGTTAGCACCTTAACACACTAATCTCAAGAAAACAAAAAGACACATGCGCACCTATTTTTGTGTCTACGCGTGGGTTAGGTCGTATGTGCCACTCTGTGTTTTTCTGACTTGTAGTGTACCTACGCCACCTGAGAGATGTGTGCACCACTAGAATGACGTATGTGCCACCATAGATAAAAACAAGATTAGATTCCTACCCGAGCACATGCACTACCAAAAAAAGTGTGTGCACCACCGAAAAATCATATGCACCATAAGAAAATCATGTATTTGCTGATCTGACAGGTTTTGCATTGCAGTGAAGGTATAGTATGAAATAAAGTATGTGCTCTAGTTAGGGTACGTGCGCCGGGGTTAGTGCTCTTACGTCAAGGTCAATAGACTGAGATTCAGATTTTGACAGTGTGCTTGCACCACCTAAGAGGTGCATGCACCACCATAAATGTTCTTGCGCTCCTGTTAGTGTGCCTGTGCCACTTGTGTAATCAAAACACAAAAAATCTCTCAATACTTCAAATTTTAGTAAGTTAGTTTAAAAATGGCAACAACCCATTAAAATGATGGTTGTGAACAAGAACCTACACATAATATTAGCAAGACTTCCAAGAAAATGGACATTAATTACTACATGTGCATATCAAAAGTTAGCAAAAACAATAGAACTTAAACTAAAATGCCAAGGGACTAGGTCCCACCGAGCGTGCCAAATGTCTGAATAAGTTTACTCGACTAAGTTAATGAAAATAAAAACTAACACCTAGTAGTTTTTAATCAACAAAGTTTAAAGCAAAATTCAAAGGACCATCAAGATAAGAACTAAACAAGGTTAGAAACTAACATTTGTTATATTAGAACTTTGAAACTAGCATGCTAATTGTCTAAAAACCTCTATTCTCTTAATTAACAACAAAATTAAATGGACCTATGTAAGCTCCATGGAAATAAAATTGGTTGCTCTTCATATTCCAAGAACCTAGGAATGGGAGCTTATCAAAATTGGGCTACAAGACCCGTATGACTCTTCCCATATGACCTAAGCACTTTTGGATAGAAAAGAGACTTTAGCTCTTCCAAAATGTTGAATTCTCAAGAAAACAAAGGAAAGCTTTTAGTCTATTTTGTTATATGCTTTGATTTTGTCTTCTCAAGAAGTTTAGGTGTAAGTGTAAAGGTAGGAGGAGGTCTCTTTATATAGCCCTGTAGATAAAGGAAACACTACATCCCTTTGCATGTGGGATAATAGGGATGTTGAGTTAGTAATGGATAAGGGGGGTTTAGATAGGGTTGAGTTAACTTTATGAGGGTTTGTTTGTCCTTTAGTGGCTCATGTGGATAAAGGGGGCCTATTAATTAATCAAGGTGATTTAATTAATAGATGTGCGAAGCTTAGAGAAGATTTTAGAGGAATATTAGCATGATTTAGACTATAGAAGGCGATTAAATCAATTGAATATTGATTTATTGGTTTAATGAAAGGGGAAGCTAATTAATTAATAATAATTAATTAGTCTAGGTAGTAAGGGAGAGGACTAATTAATGGAAGGTCGTTAATTAGGATATTTGTTGGATAGGTGACTTAAGTAATTAGCGTAGTGTAATTAATTAATGATGATAAGAGTGGAGATATGAGTGCTTTTGACAATATGTCGCCAATTTGTAATAAGGGAGATAATTGGTGCAATTTAAGTATTTAAATTTCTCAGGCGTAATTATGGGTGTATACACTATTATATGGTTAACCCCAATACAGAATGCTAGTTCTAGGAAGTGGTGATACTTCCTAGATGGATTTCAATCAAGTATTTTATTAAATTAATGAAAATAAATATGGGAAATAGAGGTTCCTATTGATAACACTTTAATTCATGTGTCTCAAAATGTTATCAATACACTAGATTAAGAAAAGTACTTAAAAATACAAACTAAAATAGTATTAGGAAAGGTGATGTTCTTGTTGGGAAATGTCATTGGGGTGTTAGGAAAGGCCTGGGTGAAGTTTGGTTATGTTCTGGGTTGTTGGGTGATCTGAAAATAATCAATTTTTTATCTACCTAATCTCATACCATTATAGGCTTTAATTATTGCTAACAATTTGCTCCTTTAAAGCAATCAGTTTAAAAATTAATGCAAGACCATAAAAGACATTTGCACAATGATTGATTACGGAGTTCAGAAATTGCCTACGTCTCTGGGTTCTTATTGAACTATTCCACTAGTCAAAACTTGTAAGTTACAATACTAATTTCACAAGAAAACCTAATGGAAACTATGAAGAACTTACTTAGAATAATATCTATACCTTCGAATGAAAAGGGTGACAAATACCACTTGACTTCCACCTTCCTTGCATATTTGGAAAACTCGATGGTACTCAGCTCCATTGTTCAGAAACCTTCGGTTCTTGATCGACCTTCTAGATGCTTCGTAACACCCTATGGCACTCCAGTTGATATTTCAAGCTTCAAAATTTAGTGTGGCACTATGGTTTGACTAGGTAGTATTAATAACTCATAGCCACAATAATGCCTATTTAAATAAATAGGTCTTCAGACAATTACAATTTATCATCCTCCCTCTTATCTCGGTCTTCACCTCCTAAGCTCTAGGAATGAGCTTGTCTCCGTTTTGTGTGTGTGTCGTGCGCGTGTGTGTGTGTCCATTATAAAGGAATGGGTTCCCTATTTATACAAAAATAGGGCCCTTAAAATAATGCCTCAAATATTATCCTTAGGTTAAAAATACCATAGCCCATAGCATAGTTGATGAGATTAAATCCAAAATGGAGCGGCTTACATTTGTAAAGGGATAAAATCCAATGTATTTGGTGGTAGGTTTTAAGTGGGTATTATCCCACATTTGGGTGCCCTTTTATCAGGGGAAAGTTTTAACAAACCTTACCCACACCATTCTATACATGGATGTTTCCATGCTTGGCTTAGTGCCCCCCACCACCGCTTCACCTCCTTCTCCTCATGGAAGCTTCCACGTATGGAATTTTCATGCCCCCCACTACTCCATCATGGCGGTCTAAGCATAACATTTGGTGGTTAAGTGGGTTTAGAGGATTATGTGGTTATATTAATGTTTGAACATTAATATGTATATGCATGGCATTTAGAAATAAGTATGGAAAATAATTACCAAGTAAAATGTAGCTCAGTCCATGTATGACTCAGCTAATTAGCTCAATGTTGTCCCTTGATAGGAAAATCGATCGTGGTTCGATTCATGGTGGCTTATGGACCCACCATGTCAACAATAATACCATAGTCCACATGGCAGATGGGCTCACCTCTGTAACAAAAGTTGAGCCTCTTCTTCCGATGAGCAATATTTTACGACTGCTAAATACCGAAGATTGAAAACCAATAAAATACTCCCTTCACATTTTCACCATGTGTCACAGGTGTCATTGGTCCAATATTGACTAGCTAACCAGAGTTGACTTTGTCATTGACTGAAATTTGACCAGGACATATCTAGAGCTCCCGATGTCCCATTTTTCGTGTTCTCAAAGTCGATGGAAATCTCTTGAAATGATCTCTTGCACTGATACCATTTAGGGATGTTTAGGGAACTTTTGAAAATGATCCCCTGATCACACCTCCCCACTGATAAAGGTTTTTTGTCCCAAAAAGCTTATATTGGAACACTTTGCCATGTTGTCCTGAATCTAGAAACTCTGCTGCCACCTTGGAAGTTCTGTTGCAGTAGACCCTTGGGTCTTCTCCTCTGCAACCTTCTCACTTTGACAACTTTTCTCTGATCCTAGGACCTGTGGGTTATAGGCCCACGATGCTTTTGATGTGCCACTTTGATATCTGAAGAAGACCTCCACGCCTCCGCTGTATGGTGCTAAGTTTATGAATGAAACCTCCATGATCCTTCTATGCGCTGCTAAGCTTCCTGATATCTGACAACAAGGATCTTCTTTTACTCTATAACATAGCTCCTGGATCTAAGTTGATTTCAAATAATCCAAACTAGTTTGAAGGAACTCCATGTTACGTAGAGCTATGATCGATCTGATGTCAATGATGGACAATGAATTGTCCCTTTTCAGACCTCAATGCCTCTGATGCATGATGTTAAGCCTATTTCAAGACCTCAAGCCTCCAATGCATGATGTTAAGTCTGTTATAGACCTCAACACCTCCAATACATGATGTTAAGTCTGTTACAGACCTCAACGCCTCCAATACATGATGCTAATCATCTTTCAAGACCGCAAGCCTGTAATGCATGACACTAAGTATGTTGATCAGCAACCATTCGTATGTGTGGTCGCAATGCCTTGACACCGAATGATGTTCTGATCTTATCATTTTAGAGCTCCTCTTTTTTGAAACACTAATATCAAGTACTACTCTACTGCACAATCACAATGCCTCTACAAAAAATGAAGTTCTGACCTGACATCAATGCCAATGGTGATTCAACTACCATTCTGCTACATGGTCACTATGCCTATATGCAGAATTAAGTTCCTAGCTAATCTTTTGAGAGCTCCTTTTGTTTAAAAATTATATCAGGTACCATTCTACTAGATGCCCATGATGGCTTCTCCACAGAATGAAGTTTTGACCTGATATCAACACCCACAGTGATTCAGCTCCCATTCTGCTACATAGTCATAATGCCTCTACAAAGAATGAATTTCCAAGCTGACCTCTGGGAAATCTATTATCTACATAAATGGCAGATCAATCTCCAAGATTTATATGAGTCAAATCTTGTATCCAAGCTGTAACAGGTACTCACCAACTAATTAGGAGATATGTTTGTAGCGTTAATCAAATTTTCTAAGTAAGAAAATCCATTGAATATTGTACACCTTTCTCTTAGCATTTTCTCACAAAATATGATCTCCAAACAAATACTGCATACTATTCATCAATCTGAATTATGCAATATATAGTTGAAAAATGGTTGACTTACCCATTTGAAAGGACTTTCACTTTCAGGTATTACCTAGTCCTAGGTTGACTTGTCAACTGGTGGTGGAGTAGAAACTTCTTCTGCCTTTGCAATAGGCCTCCATTCCATCTTTGGCTTGCCATTAATCTGATGGTGAGATGGATGTAGCTTCCAACATTTTTCCACTTGATGCCCATTCCTCTGGAAATGAGCACAAAAATTCCTCTTAATCTCCTTCTTCTATGATGAGGATTTCTTTCTTCCATTTCTCGACTGTGCATGACGAGATTGGTCTTTTTGACTTGCCTTGTTCCTAATGAATGACATCAACTTCTTCATCAATTTCTTTCTCTTCCAACATCTAGCCACTGAATGATTATGTAATCCACAAAAAGTACATGGAAAGGAATTCTACTTCTTCTAAAAATCATAACCATACTTCTTAAGCTAAAAAAGTGGATCAGAAGTTTTACTGTGCCTCTAATTATGGTAAGAAGATGGAGGTGGAATCTCATTACCTCTTCGATTATTTCTCTTACCACAGCCTACCTGTGATGATGAAGCACAACTTTCCTACTCGAAATCTTCTTGCAAGACTAGTGGTTTAATCTCTTTGCTTTCATAAGCTTGTCTCCCATTAGAATTCTTAGAGCATTCTCCAATTTCCATTCCCACACTAGGATAACCCAAACCTACAAAACAAGGATGATCCTCGACCTACATTAGGTTAGAAATACCTTGGCCATATTTACCAAGGCCTCTTTCATCAAATCCTATTTTATCTAGTAACTTGGATCTAATGCCTTTGGTATGATTTTCAAACAACCATAGACTTCATTACCTGAATCCGAAACTGAATGGGAGGAAGAAGAAGATTCCAGTGGTGAACAACTTACAGTGTAGTCATCTTCCATGGTAACTACATTTGGAATTTAAAGTATTTCCTTCCTCAGATCACCACACTATAACCTTGCTAAGAGCTCATCCTTGGTTTATAGTTCTAATTTCAAATGAGCATTCTCCTCTTCTAATGAGTAATACATTGATCGTAGGAAGGAGTTCTCTTCCTGGATCTAGTGATTATAAGCTTCAACCTCATCAAGCTTCACCTATTTAGAAATCTTTCCCATGGTGCACATGTACCATGTTCACACAAACTAAACCAATTGCACCAACTTGAAGCAATCACCAAATTTCTTCGGAGATTAGCAAGTTTGTAAGGTTGATCACCAACTCTAATACCAACATGCTTTAGAGATTAGAAAGTTGCAATCACAATCACCTGCTTTATTACTAACTTGATCCAAAAATAATCAAGTTTTTATCTACCTGATCTCAGATCCTTATAGGATTTAATTATCACAGACAATTTTCTCCTTTTAAGTAAGCAATTTAAAAATTAATACAAGACAATAAAGACATTTGCATGACGATTGATTATGGAGTTAGATAATTGCCTACGTCTCTGAGTTCTTATCGAACTATTCCACTAGTCAAAACTTGTAAGTTACAATAGTACTTTCACAAGAAAACCTAATGGAAACTATGAAGAACTTACTTAGAAGAATATCCAGACCTTTAGACAACAAGTGTGACAAATATCACCTGACTTCCACCTTCTTGGTGTATTCAGAAAGCTTGATGGCACCAACTCCACTGTTTGGAAACCTCCGGTTCTCAATCAGCCTTCCAAATGCTTTGTAATGCCCTATGGCACTCCGATCAATATTACAGGATTCAAAATTTAGTGTGGCGCTATGGGCCGACTCGGTAGTATTAATAACTCATAGCCACAATAATGCCTATTTAAATAAATAGGTCTTCACACAATTACAATTTCTCATCCTCCTCTTGGCTCGATCTTTTCCTCCCAAGCTCTAGGAATGAGCTTGTCTCCATTTTGTGTGTGTGTGTGTGTGTGTGTGTGTGTGTGTGTGTGTGTGTGTGTGTGTGTGTGTGTGTGTGTGTGTGTGTGTCCCCATTACAAAGGAATGGGTTCCCATATTTATACAAAAATAGGGCCCTTAAAATAATGCCTCAAATATTATCCTTAGGCTAAAAAATACCATATCCCGTAGCATAGTTGATTAGATTAAATCACAAATGGAGCAGCTTGCATTTGTAAAGGGATAAAATCCCATATATTTTGTGGAAATTTTTAAGTGGGTATTATCCCACATTTGGGTGCCCTTTTATTATGGATAGGTTTTAACAAACCTTACCCACACCATTCTATACCTAGATATTTCCACGCTTGGCTTAGTGCCCCCACCACCGCTTCACCTCCTTCTCCTTATGGAAGCTTCCACGTATGGCATTTGCATGCCCCCCACCGCTCCATCACATGGTCTAAGCATAGTATTTGGTGGTTAAGTGGGTTTAGAGGATTATGTGGTTATACTAATGTTTGAATAGTAATATGTATATACATGGCATTTGGAAATAAGTATGGAAAAGAATTGCAAAGTAAAATGAAACTTGGTCTATGTATGAATCTGATAATTAGCTCGATGTCGTCCCTTGATTGGAAAATTGATCGTGTTCGATTTGTGGTTGCTTTTGGACCCACCACGTCAGTGATGATACCATAGTCCACACGGCGGCTAGGCTCCCCTCCGTAACAAAAGTTGAGCCTCTTGTTTCGACAAGCAATATTTTACGACCACAGAAGATCAGAGATTGAAAACAAAAAAACAAATCCCTTCACCTTTTCACCACGTGTCACAGTTTCATTGGTCCAATATTGACCAGTTTACTAGAGTTGACTTTCTCGTTGACTAAACTTTGATCAGACATATCTAGAGCTCCCGATGTTTGTTTGTTGCATTCTCACAGTCGATGGAAACCTCTCAAAATTATCTTCTACACTGACACCATTTATGGATGTTTAGGGAAATTTTGAAAATCATCCCCTGATCATTGGGTGGGAGTTAAAAGCTCGTTATTCTAAACAAAATTACCAGTCAAGGAGACTGGTATCAGTTAGGTGACCTATTTTTATACTGGAAAATGACCGATGCTGGTTGGTTGACCAATGTTGGTAGGGGCAATATGGTCATAATATTAAAAATAGGTGTTTTGGACCTCTCTGTGATTAAACAAAGAGTTGAGGGGGTTCGGGGAGGTGGTAGGATTTATCTAAAGAATTAGTAAGGGAAGTGGGGTGATAGGAGGGGGAAAATTGTTCAAGTTGGTAGAATAGATGGTAGATGGGTGAAGGGTGGTATTTAGGAAAGGGGAGAATAGGATAATAGAAATGAATAAAATACTTTAGATCAAAACCAAAACTAACAAATAAGAGTGAGTTACTTATCCGAGAACCTATAGATCTGAAGGTGGTGGTGGTTAATGAGTGTTCGGAGATGAAACAAAGTTATTTCCATTGTCGCGGAAATGGATCCTGTATGCTCTATTTTGGATGATCCAAGTTAGTGGAGGAAGAGATTGGATGCTGGTGAATACTTGGTGTGCTCTAGTTCCTCATCTGGTAGCTTAAATTTTTGAGAGTTTGAATGCCAAATCTTGAGTGAATGAATGAATTAAATAACCCATGTAAAGAATTAGAAACTCTTATTTAAGGGTAACCAATGGCAGTTAGGGAACTAGCGTCGTCTGAGGTATACCCAATATTGGTTATGGAGAATTGGTTTAAGTTTTCCAAAAATATGGTTTCTCTCCCAAATTTGGCATGGTCTTTGGATTAATCTAGATCTGGAGTGATGAAGGACGTAAATTAAAGTTTGGAATTAGTTAGAGGATTAATAGGTCTTGAATAGTTATGGTTAGAAAGAGTCCTAGCTGGTTAGGATAAGTGGGGACTTGGTATAAGGCAATTAATAGGTTTAGAATGGGTCTAGGGTAAGGTTGAAAGGGTAAGGTGGATAAGTGAGGTGGATAGGCAAGTTAGATAATTAACTTAATTATGATAATTAAATTAAGTAAAATGTGTGCAAGTGGGCATGGTGGGGGGATAATATTAAATTAATAAATTGAAGGTGATTTAGAGGGTTGTGACCCAATTTTAGGTGTCTAAATTTTCCCATTTTTGTCATGTATCTTGTATTGGTAAGCGATGATGAAAAAAAAGTAGTGGTTTTCCAAGGTATGGGTTGATGTGACCCCCCTCAAACTTGGATCTGATTAAGGAGCAGGCTAAATCAGTGATGAGTTTGATAAAATGGTAGGTGAAGAAGAAAAATAAGGTAGGGTACGGGCAAAGGAAAGGGTTATTTTGGGTATAGGTAATAGGTGGGGGCATTCAAAATGCACACACATGTATATAATGTGACAAGGCACTAGGCTTAAGAACTCACACACTCTACATTGTCAAAGGTCGATAATTTATCCAAACAAGGTTGATGTGATGTTGGTATCCAAGGTATAGTATATGATCCTAAAATACAACTAGGATAGGTGTAGGAATGAGAATTAGGTGGGTTCCATAACACCAATAGGTTTGGGTTGGTCATGATAAACATCGCAACATTAGGCAAGGAAAGGTTGGTAGGATAAACAATATGAGTAGCATTGTCACAAGGTATAGCAAGTAAGTGAATTCAAGTGTCCAATGGGTGAGGCTAGGCTAGGTTGATAGGTAAAGCCATAGGTAAAGTCGTGGGTAAGGTTGCGATATAGGATAAAATTTTACCCAAATAAAACGAAGGTTGTAGGTTAGGTAATAAGGTGATAGGGTGAGCCACAAGGGCCTGGGTAAGGGTGGGGGTAGCAAGAAAAATGGAGCAGGCAATCAAATGTGATGAAATGTGGCATTGTGGGCTTAAGTAGGGTGACCTATACCAGTCAAAGGTAAAATAATAACATTCAAGAGGAACTGATGCTGGTCAAATAGGGCTCCTAACCGATGTCGGTCAGAAAAATTTGGTAATAAAATGCAAAACTCATGTTTAGAAAAGTTTATTTGGACTTTTCTATTTGTAGAAAATGATAGAGAGGATGGATTTGAGATTTTATGATGAGAGAAAATTACAGGGCTATTTTTCAAGATGACTTGGAGTTTATTTTAGTGGACCCATGAGATATTTCTGAGTGAGTGGAATAGTTGATAGTTGAGAGAGTGAGTTGAGCTATGACAGAGGCAGGAGAAGGTGTAGGAGGACCACTAGTGTAGAGACTAGACATTCCATAGAGGAGAGGACATTGAGTTGAGGTAGGATTCAATCCTCATGTGTGATTTTGGATTAAAACCAAAGTAGAAAATTGAAAGATTTGGGTTTTATATTTGATTTTGAAATTTGCGTAAAAATGACGAAATTAGGTATGGGGAGGGGAAAATGTAGGTTAAATAGGTTGGTAAATGAATGTGGGTGGAATTTATAGGTTATGGGTAGGTTTTTAGGTAGTTTTGTCATGTTTTTGAAGGTGGGTGTGTGGGGGTTCAGATTTGAAGCCGAACTAGTGACCTACGGTGATTGAGCACCAATTGATGTTAGTAGGATTTCCAGCGTCACTGGGGTAAAAGGGTGATTGATACTGGTCAGGGTGACCGGTGCCAGTCACTATAAAAGTGACCAAGTCCTAAAAATAAAGGTTTAGATGGAAAAAATAGAGAAGAATGGAAGGGTAGGATAGATGGTGAAGTGAGGAGGTAGCGGTAGATAAAATAGGTGTGAAAAATGATAAAATTAGGTGGGGTTTAGGGTGAACATAGGTATGAATGGTTGGATTTTAGGTGCAATTCATGTCAAATCAGTGAAGGCAGGAAAGTAGTAAACTAGAATATGTTAACATTTTAGGCAAGATAGAATATAGTGTAGGTGAGTGATTTAGGTAGAAAATATATAGGCTAGGAAAAGTGTGTGTGAGATGGGACTGGGTAGGTGTGAATAGATTATTAAAAAGAGGTAAGTTCTTGACAAGTTTAGTTGGTAATGATGTAGGTGCATCACTAGTTGACTATGCAGGATAGGGTGCCACCGTTGGTATGGATGTGAGGTAGTGTCACTAAGGCTGAGTGGGACCATATGAGATATGTTGGGCATGTCAGTGTGAGGTGATACTGATGTATCATAAAATATCATAGTTTTATGGTTCCTCTCATTGATAGATGGGACTCAATAACCAATACCTTTCATCTACTCACCGGCGAGATGACTATGACGCTGGAGGATGTGTACAGGATTTTATGGCTACCAAATGTGGGGGAGTTGGTATATCAGATTTTGTGGGATGAGGTGATTGATCCTATGGTCATAGTATTTTGGGAGGTTTTGGGTGACTTGATTAAGCATAGTACCAACATCAGCTATGGAGATATGTACACTGCACATCTTTAGGAGACCAAGTTTATAGTATTGATGACAGTGATGGTGGGATGTTATGCACTCCTAGATTCAGAGGGAGGCATATTTCCCTAAGAAATGATGGGGGTTTTATAAGACATGATTGACGAGTGGGTTTTTTTCATGGGAACTAGCCTACTAGGTACATCTATATAGGGAGATATGTGTCTATCAAAGGATGTGGTGGTATGATATCTATTATAATTATCTACCCCATTGGTGGGCATATGAGCACATAGTTAATTGTGTGTCCATAGGGACTTTTGAGACAAGATTGGCATCAGGGTGTCATGAGAGATGGTTACATGATATGGGTGCTAGTAGGGGCTCATCCCTGGGTAGAGGAGGAATCAAACGATGTGACATATTATAGATAGATACTAGAGGGATTATATGTTATGGATATTATATGGTGGCCAAATGTGGATTTCCCATCTTATGGAGGTATGGAAGAGGAGTTGAGGGGGGCTATAGTTGATTAGATGGATACAGAGGAGAGTGTTGGTGAGTATGAGATGAATCCAATAGATAGAGTCTCATACCAAATTGGGCTGCATCAGGACATGCCCCCACCATTTTCCTTAGTATCACAGAGATGATGTGGAGAGGACCTTTATATCCACCTCATCCTACAGGGCCAACAGGGTAGGAGGAGCAAGTTACAGATAGGTAGATTGACGATGTAGGTACCATTGTTTCATATAGATAGTGGTGGGTAGTGCAGCTATAAGCAGAACCACCACAATCAAGCTAGATAGATGTAGTGACAATGATATTATAGAGGGATTCACTATAGGGGTAGGTTACTACTTTATAGTTATAACTCACATAGGCATAGGTGGCCACCCTCTAGGGATAGGTGACTGGGTTACAAGGAAATATAGATCAAGCACATGCTTAGGCTCTAACACAAGGTTTGGAAGGGGATGGGGGATAGGTAACAACTTTATAGGCATAGGTGATAGGGTTATAGGCCTAGATAATGACATTATAGGGGTATTTAGCAGCATCACGGGCACAAATGACTGCATTACAAGCACATGTAGTTGCACAGGCACCAACACTAGGACATGGTCCCCTTGTATAGGCAAATGCATTGGGAAAGGGTCCCATATTATAGATAGCAGGGCATGGAACATTGGTACTGCCACAATGTCTACAAGTAGGTGTCTGAGCTATGGCACCAGTCATGGTGATTTCTATGGTCAGCTATAGAGACATTTTGGTGAGGAGAGAATTTATCATGATAAGATTTTAGATGTTGGTCTTTAGGTGATGACATATGCTGAATACAAGGCTAAATAGCTAGCTAGCCAGAGGACTCACAATATGAGTACAATAGGTAGTCTTCAATCTCATAGGCATGGCTAGAGGGAGGTGACTAGTTCATGGAGCTCGAGTCCAAACAAGGGTGCTGGAGATATGATGAGTGGGAAGAGACCAAGAATAGATGAGGGTACTAGAGATAGTAGAGAGGGTGCCGGTCCGTCACATGGGTGAGACAAGGATGATATCTTACATTGTATTTCAATTTTTGACATGTATGTCGGCCTATGTATAGAAGATGTAAGATTGTATTTGAGATGTTTTGAGATACTTGTATTTATATTTTTATATTCAATGTATTGATATAAAGACCTTCGATGTATAGATGGATGATGATATTTATATATAATGCACTTGGTTTTATTTCCATTGTATTGTTTTCATGGAAACTAGATGTGTAGGCATGGCTTTATAATGATGTATGGTTGGTTTCATTTCTTTTATATTGATGTTATTACAAGTATACATAGGCATGGTTGAGTTGACATTTTATATGGTTGAATGAATTAATTTCCACTATTGTGATGTTATGGAAACTTGATGTTTAGGCATGGTAGAGTCAAATTTAGACATGGTGGATTCAATATAGATTGTCATTGTATTGGCATCATGAAAAATAGATGGTTTAGGCATGGTGGAGTTCGATGTAGGCATGGTGGAGTCAGTATAGATTGTCATTGTATTGGTGTAATGAAAAATAGATCGTTTAGGCACGGTTGAGTTAAAAAATTCCAAGTTATTTTTTTTATGGAAATTAGATGATTTAGGCATGATTTGGTTGATATTATGATGTATGCTTTGATTTACATGAATTTCCAAGTGTTGATGTATATATAAACTAACTAAGTGGGTTAGTTGAGGGGGAGAAAATGGTTTGAAAAAAGAAAGGATGAGCTAACCTCCAAGGGACCCATTCCCTCAGAGTACTTCCTACATAGCCCTGATGAAAGGGGCCTCAGGATGATGTAGTTCTCTCATAAACTAGGGAATAATGAGAGTTGGTTAGGTCAGATGTATATGTAAGTTGGATTGATAGGTTGATTAGGTAATGTATGTGTTAAAAAATTGGCAAAGTTAAATATTGAATAGGTAATATGAAAGGTAAATTAGGTGTGGTTATAAATGAAGGTATACAAGTGATTTAATTTTGATGATCGGGTCTAGTTAGAACAAACAACAAGGTAGGTAGAGGTGAACTGAAAAGAAGTGAAATTCTCCTTAGTTGGCAAAGATACTAACTGTCATAGCCTTAGACTTACTGAACTTAAGTCCCTAAGTACATTACATGAGCGATAGGTCTATAGGTGAAATAAGTAGCGTGATCACAATGTGTAAAATACATGCTTCATCCCGTGAGTTGGTTTAGGATATAATAAAACAACAAGTAAGGTGGAAGGGTTTGTTTAGCGTAACCTTGTTATGAGACAACGTGCCCCTTTTACAAGATACTCAAAACCAGAATAGGCAAGTCTATGACTATTTTTTTTTTCATAATTTTTTTGTTCGTTTGCTTTCATAGACTGATCGATGTTGGAATTCTATGTGGGATAAATATAATATCTTCTTGAGGTCTTCATGAAGCTGATCGATACGGGAAGCTTCAGGATAATTTTGATTTCACTTTTTTAGAAATAGTCTTATTTTTGGATAGACATTGTACAATATAGCTAGATTTTTATAGTTGTCATTCAAGGGAGTAGTCTATTTATAGCAGCAAAAAAGAGAGGTAGATTTCCTTTTGAGGGATTCATCTATTTGTGAGAAGATGGAATTAAGGAGTTCAGTTTTGAATATCCCATGTATTTTTTTTTTTATTTTTTTTTTTAAACTTGAAGTCATGGACAAGAAAATAAAGGAGTATATGCCTTATGTATGAAGGAAAAAACATAGCATGAAAAAATTTATCTATGAAAGTGAGGTTTTAAGTGATGAACAACCATGGGATTTCATCCTGAAAAGGAAAAAAATGTATCCATGAGAATCATTCCATGAGTAGAACCGTGATACTCATATTGAATATAATGCTAAATGGTGACGGATAATCAAATGATTTTGTTTGATTCGTTAGTCCTTGAAATAGGTAGATGGAAGGAGAGGTTCTCTCAAGGAATGAGCATGTAAGTGACATAAAGTGATGTAGTAATTTATTCAAAATTAGAATGGTCCGAAGATGAAAGGCATTAACGGGCTTGGGTTCAGGTTTTCATTCAAGAGAATATAAATGATAAGCACTTGATCCATAAGTATGGGTGAAAATGTAAGGTCCAAGCCAACTAGGAGAAAAATTTCCCTGTTTTCTTTCATCTTCTTTGGTTACATGTTGATTTTATTTTCAAACAATACCTCTGACCTTGAAATTTCATTCATGAACACGTTTTTCATAGGCACATTTCATATGTTTTTCATAGATTTGAAGGTGGTTAAGAGTATTTAAATGACATTCGTCTAATAAATCAAGTTGTGTTAAAGGTTCTTGACAAAATTCATCATCATTGAGCATGTATTTAAGTGAGATACAAAGAGATGGAATTTAGACTTCGTTAGGAAGGACGACATTTATACCATAGATCAAAGAGAAGGGGTGTGGCAATAGTTGAGGTGTAAATGTTGGTGTGATAAGACCATAAGGTGAAAGGAATGTGTGTATTCCAATCATTACCAGTATCATCGATGAATTTCATGAGATTTATGTTGAGGGTTTTGTTAGTTGATTCGACTTGACCATTGGTTTGAGGATAATATGGTGAAGAGAAACTTAGTTGAATACCGAAGTAATTACAGATTTTTTGTAGAGTCTTATTGTTGAATTTCTTACCATTGTCAGTCATGAGGAAAACCCAAAAAAATGATGTGATGGTTAATGAATTCACATATTTTCTTGTCTTTGGTAGAAATGAGAGCGACGAATTCCACCCATTTAGTGTAGTATTCGGTTGTTGTGATGATCCATTGGTGAGATTGAGAAGAATGAGGGTTATGTTTCACTGGATTCTTAGAAAATTAATGAAATAGATAAGGGTAGTAGGCCAAGAACGAATACCTGTTTCTAATGTCAGTTCAAGGTTATGCGCGTAGATGACTTCTAGATCAGAATGGACATGAGAGCTCCATTTTGGCTAGGAGGAACTACCTGTAAATACAAAACAATACCACCAAATAGAGTTAAAAACAATAAGTGGACTACCTGGCGGATGCTAGATCCAGGAAGCATGATCCTTCTGGAACAAGTTGTTAATCCACTTTTATATAACAATATTAATGCTAGTTAAATCATACATGAAGTAAAGATCCTATTGGAATTAAAATGATTTAGGTATATTGTACAAAGTAATAATAAAGGTCATTCAAAAGGTTGTTTAATGTCAAAACGGGAGGGTTGAATGGATGGTGTTGAGTTTCAAGTCTAGTCAAGGCTTTGGGATTAGAAATGGTTCTTGCTATTGAGAACTGGGTATCAGGTCATTGGTCTGAGCTATATTGACAGACATAGTAACTGGTGTCAGCTTACTAACTGATGTTGGTTAGGTAGAGTAGCCAACATTGGTTGACTAACCGACGTCGCTAGAATAACCTACGTCGGTAGGGGTAATTATAGGAAAGTTGATAGAATTGGTTTTCCAGACTCCCTATGATTGTACAAAGGTTGGAAATGGTGAGGGTTGGGTCATAAAATGGTTCTAAAGACTCAGAAATGATCAAGAGAGGATGAAAATGGGTGGAAATTCTAGGTATGATCAGGTGATGGGTTGATGGAAGGAAGGGAGTATAGGGGTGTGTAGAGAAATAAACTACATAGATGAATAAATAAATCTATATAAAGAAACAAGAGATTCAATGTAGAGATGTGAAGTGCTTACTGGAAAATAGATTAGAGGATGTAGGTGATGAACATGGTGATAATATATATTTAGAGAGAAGAATCGTTGTATTCATGCCACAGAATTTCAAATCTCTGTGCATATCTGATGTGAATCCATGATCATGAAGAGGATGATTAATGGTGGTCAATGTTGGTAGTGATCCCGTGTGTCTTCTTTTTCCTAAGTGCTAAATAAATTCTAGTGCTCCAATTCTCTGGAAGAAATGAGATCCTAAATCAATTAAGAAACTTGGGAAAAGGATTTTGGAAATTTACATAGCCTAATTAACTACAGTTTGGTAACTGACATTGGTTGAGATATAACTAGTGTCAGTCAAGGCAGGAATAGCTAGGTTGGAAAAAAATAGCCAGACTGTTGCTATTTTTGGCATGATCTGCAACCTTCTTCGGAGCCTTAAGTGATAGATCATGGTAACATAAATAGGATTCCTTTTAGGTTAGTTAATAGGAGTTAAGTCTAGGTTTAGAATAAATCCTAGTTAGTTAGGATATGTTTAGACTGGGTATTTTGTAATTAATGATTATTAATTAGGTCATTGAATGAGGTGGCTAGATGAGGTGGTTAAGTGAGGATATTATTAATTTAATTAATATAATTTATTTATTTAACATGTGCACTATGGGATATGAATAGTTGGGATATGGTTAATTTAATTAATGGGGTTTACAGGGAAATATGACCTAATTTTGGTGTCTACATTTTTCCCCTTTTTTACGTATCTTGTATTTGTAAGCGAAGCTGACAAAAATAGGAAATTGGTGTTCTAAGTGTGAATGGAGGTTAGATTGCCCCAAGTTGGACTGAAAGTGAGATTACCCCAAGTGTGGGTTGAGGTGATCCCCCTCAAACTAGGAACTGATGAGGTGTTAGACGGATTTGGTGAATGGTTTGATAAATATGTAAGTGATGAAAGTGAAGGTAGGTAGGTTTTAGGTAAGGGTATGGGAACTTTGGGTAATGGGTAATGGTCAAATCGAGTAATAGGTAATGGAAATAGAATGCATGTACATGTAAAGACTGTAACATGGTACCAGGTAGAAGAGCATGCAAACTCTACATATTCCAAGTTTGATAATTTTACCCAAACGAGGGTGAAGTGATTCAAGTATACAAGGTATAATATATGGTCCAGAAACACAATTTAGTTTAGGTGCATGACCATTTAGGTATTATTTGGTACACCAAAGGTTTGGTCAGGATAAACAACATGACAATAGGCAAGGTAAGGTCACTAGGCTAAACCACACGGGTAACAACATCATAAGGTATAACGAGTAAATGAGTTCAAAGGTCACAAAAGGTAGTTCTAGTGACGGTATGTAGGTCATGAAATAGGTAAGGACGAGATATAGGTAAATAACAAGTCCCTAAATGTGATTAAGCAAATGTATAGGTAATTTAGGCTTGTGGGTAGGGTATAATAAGTGTTTGTAAGGCCAAAAGGTATTTGGTAGAAATTATTTTAGGTAAAAATGGGGAAAATGTAGGTGAAATGGTACTCATAATTGACCGATTTTAGTTATAAGGTAACCAACGTCAGTTTGGTATGACCAACGTTAATCATGTTGATTTGGGGTTAAAAAAGAAAAATCTGTGTTTTATGGATTCATTTAAACTTGTTTTCATTTGTGAAAACAAATAAGAATTTGTTTCTCCATGGAAAATAACATGGCGAAGTGTCGAGTTGACTTGGCCAGTTACTAGTACGTGAGTGGGTATCGGCAGGTAGGTCCATGATATCAAGTGGAGTGAGTTGATTGGTGGAAATATTCGAGGTAGATTTTAGCATGGTAGAGGTGGGAGAGGGTTTGGGTGGACCATCGGTGCAACAACTAGACATGCCACCATGTAGGAGATGCCATGATGAGGTAGGAGGGATAAAAAAAACCTCACTTTTAATTTGAATTTTTTTATTTTAAAGAAACATAGTTGGGTGGGATTTTGGGTGTGATTGGTAGGTGGAAAAGTGACGAAATCAGGAGGTAAAGGTCAAACATAGGTTAAGTAGGGTGAGAAATAAATGAGGGGTAGATGTGGGTGGGATTAGGTAGGTTTGTAAGGTGTTCTTGTCAAGTTTTGAGAAATGAGGGTGGGGGTTTTTGGTTTTTTACATCATGACAGAGACTGACGTCGGTCAAGGTTTTGCCAACGTCATTTGGCTTTGGCTAGCATCAGTCAGGTCTGAGGTGACCAAAACCAGTTAAATGAAACAATTTTCAGTTAAGACAAATTGGTGACAGTCTAGAGACAAGTTCCAGTTAAGGTTAAGGGGAAATAGGGGTTAGAAGGGCTAGGTAGGAATGTAAAAGAGGTGAAGAAGGGGTAGGTGAGGATGAATAATAGGGGAAGAGAGTAAAATGTGATTTTAGTGAGAAGAGACAGTGAAATAGGTTAAATGAGTTTAAGAGAATGGGTAATAATGTTAAGGGGTACTAGGTTTTCATGTTTGATGTGGTGGGTATGGTTTAGTGGGTAATAGGTGATTTTTGGGAAGTCAAGTCTTCAAAGTGGTGGTTTTGATGATGTAGGCGCGAGATCAACTTAGGATGTGGGACAAAGTACCACCTCTGATGGTACAAATGTGGTCCAGTGTGAGTGAAGAGGAGTGGGAGCATATGACTGATGTTAGATAGATTGGGATCTAATGTTATAGGCACATATCCCGAGACTCTAGCCTGATGGTCACTCTCATTGAAAGATGGGATTCAACAACCAACAATTTTCATCTACCGAGGGGTGAGATGACCATCACCCTGAAGGTGTGTATAGGATCCTATGGATACCAATTGGTGGGGAGCTAGTTTACTCTATTTAGTAAGAGGCATTAGTGGAGCCAGTAGTGGCCGTATTTGGGGAGGCAATGGGCGGGGTAAGGTACCATAGTGCAAGCCTGAGTTATGGAGACATGTATACTACATACCCACAGGAGATGAGGCTGAAAATGTTGATAATTGAGGTAGTATGTTGCTTCACCTTATCAAATGCTGAGGGTGGGAGATTTCCACGAGCATTGATGAGAGTGCTCTGGGATATGATGGAGGAGTGGATCTACTTTTCCTAGGCACTAACATTACTAGTGCACCTGTTCTCACCAAATCACTACACCCTCTGAATGTCTAGAATGTGAATAGGACATTTAGTGTGATTGAGACACTTGGGATCACCTCTCAAGATGTGGGACTTGGGCTCAAGGTGATCATCTAGAGAAGGTTGGCTTGCTCTTCCTAAACTAAGTGTTGTACTACTTCTAGTGTAATATATTTGCTTTCTAGTCCTATGCTAACAATTTCACGGGTTTTAGGAAAAGAGATTTATAGAAATGAAACTATACTAGGGATGATGATGCACCAAATAAAGGGTTTTTCTAGACTCAGGAAGGGTCAATTTGAAGAGATTTTTTACACCACAAGTCAACTTCACCTATCGCAACTTAGAGAGGGTACAAAATACCACATACTAGGAAGCACATGTTCCCTTTGTTAAACTCGATCAACAAAACAAGTTATCAGTCTTCCAGTGAAGAAGGATGAACTTGAGAAGGGTGAATAAGCACCACAACTCAACTGCATGCAATATTTCACCACTTGATAAGCACAGAAACTCCATGAATGTGCAATTGAAATGTGAAGTTGTACAATTTGCACTTGAAAACATGAGATAAGGAACAATAGAAGTATAGAAGGATGAAAGGACTGAGATTAGTCACAAAAATACACACTTTTATTACTTCAATAACATGCAAAATGCATCATACATTCAGAAGAGGAAATGATTGCCATTACAGTCTTGAAAAGGAGGCTTGAACTTTCTCTCAACATATAAGGACACCTTACAGAAGAGAGAGGACTCTTGAAGAATTTGCACTTGTCTAAGATATCTAACTGTCTAACCTATTATGACCACTGTTGGAACCCTTTGGAATGAGCTTCCAACTTACATTTATAAAATAATATGTAACAGAGAAGAGGAAAGGAGTCATAAATTAAATTCCTAAATTGAAGGCACATGATGTATTTATTACAGTTGGTTTAACAACTTGAGAAAGTTCCATCATGTATTATTAATACCCAATTGACCTAGTTCTCCTTAATTAATTAAAAGAATATTTAAATAATAATAATAAATATTATTATTAAAATATTTAAATAAAAATATTAAATTAATTACTATTTTGGTGTGCCCCCAAAGACTGGTTTTCTTGAAGAAAGTGGGGGGGGCGGATGAAAATAGGCTTTCAAAAACAGCCCAACTCGGTGGTTGGCTTGCGGAGCCAACTCACCTAGTTGGGCTCAAGTTCCTCCAACAAACTTTGTCTCCATCGTCGTGACTGAGCTCCTCAAAATGTTTGACCAAGTAAGCTGTTGAGTAAGTTGGTATTTTTCACTTCACCATCTCTATATGGGATCCTTTACCAAAATTTCTCACACCTTTCCAACTCACCACCAAGCTCCTTGCCATTTGACGCTGAGCTTATCGGCCTCCACTCCCCACTTAAAAATCCACTGAATCATTGCACAAGCAGATTCACACAACTGAGATCTCATCCAAATTTGAGTTCTATTGACTACCAAATCCTCCATTACACAAGTTCAACTGAAATCCATGTTACATACATGATTTCAACTCGTGGCAAGGAATCACCCTTGTCACCTACTGACCATTTGAGATCCTTCACCGAATTCCTAGCATTGCTCGCTTGAACTCCTCATTCTACATCGATGAGCGATTGACCTGGACCACTAAATTTCTTTCTAATACGATGGATATCTGAACCTGGCTCATCAATTCTTCCTCCTTGAGTTCACTTGCCCTGAGCATTTAATACATATGATCTTAATAAACTATCTATTGCTCTATGAGTCAGTTAACCACCATGGATGAGTCCTCGTAACTGATAATCTTTCCAACTACGAGGTCTTGATCAATGAGCTTCAAGCTCAAGTTTTCTCCATTTTACAATTCCTCTCATAATGAAAGATCATCCCATTTTCAAGTCATAAAAAACCATCGAGTTAGTCACATGATCTGCTAGTGAAATCATTCTAAACTATTATTTTCACCTAGCAATTTGGATGTTGTCATCATTCCACAAGATGGCACCTGCACCCACACTGGTTGATATCTCATTATCATCTGAGCTTAGTTCGTGCCCATTTCAAAACCTCCACTAAATTGCGATTGCTGGTCCGACCCTCACCACTTTAGCTCAACATTGAGTTTGGTCTATGCCTCTTTGAATTGCCGTCGACCATAACTGTGATGGTTTCCATTTGCATCAAGCTATACTCTCTGCACCTTAGTTTCACCATGAAATCACCGTATTCCTATCAGAAAATAGCTCATCCAAGCTATGTGGCTGGTAGAATCTAATAATGATTAGTTCCATTTAAGCTTAATGTTGTATTTTCACCTGGGTCCTCCAACGATTATCCATCCAAAATATGCCTGGATCTCCTTACAACTAATAAGTGTACAAAACTAAGATCATTCATGCGGTGACTTGGTCAAACTCTTGCATAGATACTGATCACCACTCTTTATGTCATTCAATGGCTAAGTAACTAACTGCTAATGCTCCCATCTATGAGCAATCATTCCATGTGATTTTTATGATTCCCATAAATGAAATGTCAGATGACTTATTTCCATTTAGCTCATGGTGAAGGATTCAGACTCTCTCACGACTCACCAAGCTCGTTAAATATTACTCATATTCATGAACTAATCAGATGTTTCGGCATCTAACTTGGTTTATTGATGGCACGTTTATTTGGTAGGATTTCTCTCTTAGCTCACCATCTCACAATTCCCACTTGGCCATGCTCCTGTGAATTTCCCACGGTGAAGACTTAATGTGGAATTTTGACACCATTCAACCAATTCAACTAGTAAAAGACCCAAAATTTTCCCTACCTAGATTTCTACCTCAGCTCGTCCACCCACACAGTCCAACATTCCATGATCCCCACATACTTGGTAACATCATCCCTTCAGGTCCCGACATTGACTCCACCACTGAGTTATTTGGAAATTGGCCTCTTAAAGTCTGAGGCCCCCCAAAACTCCCCAACTCGCTCCCTTCAAAACTCTTCATCTGACATCGAGCTCTTAAGGGCATGGTCCTTCATACATTAATCTCAGCTTAGTCTAGAGCTCACTCACATCACCAAGCTCTGTCGATCATGCCCCTGAAATGTTACATGGATTTCATATTTCCTCCTGGCCATCTATGAGCCCTGCAAGCCATTTTATTGACTCAAATGCTCGAGCTTGCTACCCTTTTCCACTGTTTTGAGTGAGCTCACTTCATGTGCCTATATGTTTACCAACTCTGCTCACCTGAGCTAACATTTAACCAGAGAGCTATCCATTCCCCTAAACATGCATTGTTTCATTCCAACTTTCTGGTTACAATGTCCTCTAAGCCATGTTTTGATTCTTCCAACCATCTAATCCATCTATTGATGCAATCTTGCACATGGCTCACCAATCCAAACAGTGCATGAATTTTCCCCAACCTCGAATAAGCTTGACAAGCTCTCCAATATTTATTAACCAGAATGAGCTCTTAAACACTAATTTCCCTCCTACAAATTGGCTCAACATTATTGTAATGTTGAACTCTCATAACCACCTGATAAGAAATCAAACTTCATGTCTCCTATTCAGGCCAAGCTCATTCTCTAGTAATTCGACGGGGTGGGTTGAATGCTGCACTCGGTCATGCATATGTCTCCATGGCTCTTTATACGAGCTTTGTACTCCAAGGTGGCACACCATGAAGAACTTGATGACCATTTCCTTTATGGATTCAATGAGCTAAAAATTTGAAAACTCAAGCTCGACTTGACATTATCACATAACCAAATGGCTCTTCCAGAGCAACTCGGTTGTCTTTACCCCTGACATGCGTCGAGTTCCATATTTTATATTCAAACCGAGTCTCCAAAATTTTTTATGCTCAACCATGTGCATGTCTCACCAAGCCATGATAGAACTTGGTCAACATATATAAGCCTTGGGCTCGAACCAAGCTCCTATAATTAATCCTTTAGTTTGTTGAGCATCTCGGTGAGCTGCTCGATGAACTAGTTGAGCTCAAAACTCCTATCCTGGGAATTTTTACACTTAGCCTTGAAATCTCTTAATTTCCACTATTCTCTTGAACCATGAGGATAATTAAATGTCACTAAGGCCCCTTAGGATCAGTTTATTCATTTTTGATCATTTTTTCCAGTGTTCACAGGAAGTGTGGCCCTCCGGGCGTTGTCCAATTTTTATCCAAGAGGGAAAAAATTGAACAACATTTTTGGTGACCTCTCGGGGATACTTACCTATTAAGCACTAGTCTAGTAGCCTCAAGCCATCTATTGGGTATGGATTCAATATTGGAATCTTTAAAATGATTTGATCTTCTATGACATATCCTAAAGTCTCTTTGGTATATGTAATCTTAGACCTCCCTGGAACGCTAAGCATGAAGTATAATGAATCTGTTGGATGTTTGGCATCTATGAAACACTACAAAATTTTGAATGAAGTGGATCACGAAACTCCTATGGAAACTTTGAACCCTCTCTCTCCTTGAAAACCTCCAATGATGAAACAGTGTGCAGAACAACACAAGAGCGACAATGGAAAATAAAACACACTGAAACTGAAAACCATACATGCCCCAATTGAAACATGTAGGGTGTGAAATGCACTTATTATGTTGAAAACAACCCTATTTCTACTCTACACTAACTAGAGGAACATGTGAGTTAAACAAACCCTATAACTGGTTGTGCAAAATAGCTCCCTTTCCTCACAATGGATTTCCATGAAAATGATTTGATAATGGACATGGCTGAAAATGAGAGTGAAAAATTGAAACAAGCCCAATAATCAACTTGGTCCACCAAGGCATCAACTGGAAAGAGAAATAATTCCTCTTTTAGTTGCTCTGCATTTGTCCTATAGAGGCATTACAGTTGATCCTCAGAATTGTGAAACTCATCCTCGCATTCTAGAATGAATGTGACTGGTTCTGGCTTCTCTTCTGGATTTAATGAAGCCAGTTACCTAATGGGACATGGTCTAACCCATTGAATATTCCCACTACTAAGATTCAAATTTAATAAGAAGTCCTGCAAGACATCCTTGGAAAAATGGTTGTTCAAGACCTGATTTCCTCTTGTTACCCATTTACAAACAACTTATCTTCCTTGGATGGTAACATCTCCCTATTTTTTTGCAAAATGCAACCATCCTTTGGATTTTTGTAGTTTCTAATGTTGAACCACCGCAAATCTTTAAGAATGTTTGCTCATCTAAAAACTCATTAACCAAAACTTTGTTGACCTTTACTGTCAATCTCCTTATCTCCATGATAACCTTCATTCAATCACCAGTTCATTAACTACGTTATATTCCTCCTTTACATTGAGAGCAATGGAAATTCACGATCAATTACATCATTCCATAGGAAATTATGAATCTAACTTAGTTTTTCTTGTGTGTCCCTATTTTCCTTCATTCATTTGGAGCCCCATGGAAGATTCAATTCCTGTCCATCAAAACATTATTCCAAATCTGATAGATCTGACAAATAGCTTAAGTTTTTCCATTCTTCAGTTGTGGCAAAGATTTAACTTCACCCACCATGGTATTCTTCGGATTGGATTTTTTTTGTCCAGAAATTGATTGTCCTCATCCTCAAACATGAAATTAGAAAGATCAAATTCCTCTAGGAGATCAGATTTTTGTAAGAATGAAGAAAGGGAAGGATTTGAAAACCTCTGCATGGTCTCATCCACATTAACGACTGTTAAATCTACCTTAGTCTCATGAAACTCCTTGTGGCTGATTGTAACATATAATGATGACCTTGGAAAGATGCTACCACCTTCTAGAAGAGTTTTCAGTTCTTGACATGCATGGCAATTAGGATCATTGCATTCACTAGAACTATCTTATACACTTGAGAGTCTTTCTTCTTTGACTTGCACATGCTCTTCTCCTGATGGATTTAGATTTGGCTCTTTCTTTTCTACAACTATTTTTTCCACTTACAGTGATTCAACCTCCTCTAAAGATATGGAGCCAATATGAATACTACATTCTGAATAGGTAGATTGTTGGTCTTCCTCGTTCAACTCTGGATTTTTTTCTGTACAAAACTAGTTTGTTCCTCTTGTTCTTGAGCCTCAACTTTTGCAGGAGGTTTAGTCAAAAGTGAAGTTTTCTTGATGTTAAGTTTTGTATCCCAATCCTTCAAATTATTTGCATTTTCTCCTTTGCTAGTCTCCTCAACCATATACTCCTCCCTTTCACTCATTTCTTGAAGATGCTCCTCCCAAAATGGGTTTGGGACTACCAGATGAGGGATGAATTGGGATTCAACTTATTTACTCACCATTTGAGGAAGTGGAAGAGATTCAACTTCTTTTCTTGGTGGCCTTTCGTAGAAAAGAAGGAACTTTAGAAGAACAAGGCATGGAAGATTCATGATGGAATGGAGGAATAGAAGATGAATTGGTGAATTCCACCATTGGGGTAGCAACTGGAAGGTTAGGACTATGGGGTTCAAGTTGAAATTGCATGGATGGAAACATGGGAAGAGGGTTGTAAGGTGGTAATGCAGGGACCTCCCATTGACAGGATTGACTAACATTATATTCATGAACGTCCCTCTTCTTGATCCATTCTCCAACTTGAGTCATCATATTGATTATGAATTAAAGCTTTTGTTGAGGATAAGCTCACATGGTATAGGGCCAGTCCACGGGTATGGAATTATGAAGCCAATTTGGGTTTCCTTTCATGTGTCATTGATCCTTATTTGCAGCATGTTATGCTCCAACTCTCGAACCTTCTTCTGTAAGTGGTCTTCTTCAGGTGTGGAATAGATTCCAAAATCTGTATGTCATTGTTCTTTAGTAACCCCATGTTTAGTGGATAACCGAATTTATCTACATCTTGCTCATGTGGACATGCATGCTCAAATTGATATTCATCATGAAATTGGTTTGGAGGTGGATTGTAATAGCCTGAAGATGGAAAGAACCGTCTCTACTGCAAGTGGGAATCCCACTGTGGAAATGAAGCCATGATGGCACCACTTCATGAATGAAAATATGTTGAAGAAAACTAGATGGAAATTGGTGAAACTAAAAGTCTGCAATATAAAGAGCGGGTCACTTTGACTAATTGATTTGCCAATTGTGCTCGGGTATACCTTTCAAGGCTGAAATTTCACTAAGAGCACAACAAATTAATGAAATGAAGTGATGTTGCAATGGGTGACATTGATATGCCTCTTCTCCTTCTCCTTGGAGGAGACAAGGATTGTTTGATATGCTGATAATTTTCTTTCTTTAAGAAGCTCTTTATTTGAATTCTTCGCATAAGTGAACACACTGAATTTGAAATCCTGAGAGATAGAGTCACCAGGTACTTTGACTTGTGTAAGTGAGAAGAGAAGTACCAACTCTTGTCCCACCATGGTGTGCCAAAAATTGTTGTTGCCAAATCACTGCACCCTCCGAATGGCCAGAATGTGAACAAGAACATTCAGTGTGATTGGGACACATGGGATCACCTCTCAAGCTATGGACTTGGGCTCGAGGTGAACCTCCAGAGAAGGCCAGCTTCCTCTTCCTAAACTAAGTGTTGTACTACTCCTAGTGCAATAAAATGCCTATCTAGACCTATGCTAACATTTTCATGGGTTTTAGGGAAAGATATTTGTGGAAATGAAACTATACTAGGGATGGTGATGCACCAAATAAAGGGTGTTTCCAGAATCAAGAAGGGTTAATTTGAAGAGGGTGTGTGCACCACAAGTCAACTTCACCTACTGCAACTTAGAGAGGGTACAAAATACCACATACTAGGAAGCAAGTGTTCCCTTTGTTAAACTCAATCAGACAAACAAGTTATCTAGTCTTCCAGTGAAGAAGGATGAACTTGAGAAGGGTGAACAAGCACCACAACTCAACTGCATGAAATACTCCACCACTTGATAAGCACAGAACTCTAAGAACCTGTAATAGAAACGTGAACTTGCACAGTGTACCTGCAAGCATGAGAAAAGGCACAAATAAGTATAGAAGGATGAAAGGACTGAGATTAGTCACAAAACACACACTTTTATTACTTTAATAACATGCACAATGCATCATACATTCAGAAGAGGCAATGGTTGTCATTACAGTCTTGAAAAGGAGGCTTGAAAGTTCCCTCAACATACAAGGACAACTTGCAGAAGAGAGAGGACTCTTGAAAAATTTGCACTTGCCTAAGATGTCTAACTTTCCAACCTATCTGACATGTTGGAACCCTTTGAATGAGCTTCCAACTTACATTTATAGAAGAATATGTGAGAGAGAAGAGGAAAGTCATAATTACGTTCCTAAATTGAAGGCACATGATGTATTTATTACAGTTGGTTGAACCACTTTTAGAAGGTTCCATCATGTATCATTAATACCCAGTTGACCTAGTTCTCCTTAATTAATTAAAAGAATATTTAAATAATAATAATAAATATTATTATTAAAATATATTTAAAAATATTAAATTAATTAAAATTAATGGTGGGACCCACTGAAAATTGATTTGCATTGAAGGGGAAATTATGAGGAAAAGGCCAAAATACAGCCCAACTCGGTAGTTGGCTCGCACTGAGCCAACTCACCACCACAACTAAGAGTTTGGGCTCATCATGTAGCTCCTCCACTGCTTTCACTGTCATGCAATCTCCCAGATCCCTTGCATTAAGCACCTCTTCCCACCAATCTCGGTCCTGGCAACGTGGCTCCTTCAACCTTGTCAGCTTCCAATGCTCATCGCCATGTCTCATGTCTCCACAGGCTCACTACCGAGTGATGTCTCTCTGCATTAAACAAGAACTCTTCCTAAGCCTACCACCTAGATTATCGTCGATTCCTTCCACCGAGCTCCATTTGGCCTAGCCCGTCAAAGTGGTTTGAGTGAGTTACGTATTCATAGCTCCTTGATTCATCTCACCACTCCATGAGATACCTTCCTCTCTCAACTATCGTTGAATAACTCCCAGCTTCTCATGTCTACATTACCTCTGAATTGACAAGCTTCAAGTGATGTCTTATTAAACGCATTGAACCTAGATGATTTTCTATTCACCGAGCTTCGTATCACTTGATTCTCGGATGCCTTCATGACTTCACCTCCTATAAGTTATTTGGCTAATATCTCTCTTATTGATTAGCTTCCACCATATTTTGTATTTACTTCGTAGGCTATCTTCACTTGGTTAACCCATCAAAGTGACTTGAGTTTAACTAGAGTTACATGTTCCTAGCTTAAAAGCCTAGCATCCTAATCTAAAACACCAACTCACCCAAATTCATCTCACCATGAAAAACAATGAAGGGTCACCCCTTCTCAACTAACCGAGTCCTTCTCTCTCACACTTGGAATCTCTCATTCTCATGCCAAGTAATAGATCCTATTGTTGAATAACTCCCATAACTTCATAGTCTTAGTCATTCTTTGGCCTTGAGTTCCATTCCCTCTTGAAATCTAATTTGTGAGCTTCGCATGAGTTTTATTAAGTTCTACGCATCGAGAAAAGTTAGATCTGGAACTCCTAGTTTCTTGTCACAATATTCTATATCCACATGCTCTCCCGCGAACATTCATCGATCGATCTCCCTTTAGACTTATATCCTGATGCCAAGCCTGCCTCCACAATGTCCCCATATTTGACTCAGCTTGGTTGGGTGAATTATGAGCCCAAGCTTTGCTCATCAAGCTCCACTATCTACTTGGTTCCGACTCAGATTTATAAGCCTGAAATGATCCACAGAGAGCTCCCTTAAATTTCAACTTGGCCTACCTGACTCTTGGTCACATACGTCGAGTCCATTCATGACTTAGTGCTTATGACCTCCTAATTTTAATTCCATCCATGTCCTTGCAAGATGCTTCACCTCAACCATGAGCTCAGACCCATAATTTTATTTGGTTTGATGTCTTGACCATTAAACTAAACCCAAACTCTTTGTAATGGAAATCTAGAACACTTCAAATGAACTATGTCAATATCCATTCCTAGCAAGTTGCTTTCTTGAACACTTTTCATTAACCTAGTCGACATCAATTATGAGCTATTGATAGTAACTCAGACGTATTTGCAATGATATCGAGCCTAGCTCTCCATTTCTTCCTCCTCGAGTCGACCATCCCTGGCATCAATAAATATGAGCCATTCCAAACTATGCAATCTCCATGATTTCACTGCCTGTTCGAGTGCCTCTGCAACTGTGATCTTTCCGACTTTGATATCTTCAACAAAAGAGCTTCAAGCTCGAAGTCTTTCATCCACTACTCTGTATTCCTCTCTTAATAAAGACTTGCCATTTTCCTCATAAATGACTCATCAACTTACAAAATCTGCTGGTGAACTCATTCTGAACTGTATTATGTTCACCAGTGGTTTGGAACTGAGCTCATCGTTCCCACGAGATGACACCTACACCCACACTCCCGATATCAAACTTGTTTGTCTGAGTTATTTTACGAGCCCATTTCAAAACCGACTCCACATATAACCATTTCTGGTTCAACTCGGCTTTATGAACATGAGTGGGTTATCCTCTGTGATATTCTCAGCCATATGCGACGGTGTCCAAGTTGGTGGATATACTAACTCGCGACTCAGTTTCACCAAAATTGATCCTCCCTTCCTACTCAGAAAATGCTTTCACCTCATGAGCTTAGAATCAATCCTGCCAATGGATCTGAGCTTGTTTGTATGCTTCACGGATCTGTCCAACATTAGTCATCCAAAGTTGTTCTTCCCTGGATCTCCTACAACTAACCTGTGCCACCTCGATCATTCATGAATTAGTCAAAGGCCTGCATAGATACTTATCACCACTCTTTCATGCATTCAATGGCTAAGAAACTGGCACTAAACCCGCTAACCATCTTATGAGTGAGTTCCTCCATGTTACTTTTCATGGATCCTAAAACATAAACCAAGTCACCAGATGACTTGTCTGATAGCTCAACGATGGATTCGGCATCTCCACGACTCGGCAAGCTTGTTAAATATTACTCACCTTCATGCATTAATCAGATGTTTTGGCATCCATCTCAGTTTATTGATGGCACATTTATTTGGAGGGATTTCTCTCCTAGATCGCCATCTCATGATTCCCACTTGGCCATGCTCTTGTGAATTTCCCATGGTGAATACTTAATGCAGAATTTTGACACCGTTCAGCCAATTTAACTGGCAAGAGACCCAAAATTTTCCCTACCTGATTTCTACCTCAGCTCGTCCACCCACATGGTCCAACATTCCATGATCCCTGTGTACTTGGTAACATCATCCCTCAGGTCCTGGTATTGACTCCACCACTGAGTTCTTTGGAAATTGGCCTCTTAAAGTCTGAGCCCCCCCAAAACTCCCCAACTCAGCTCCCTTTGAAACTCTTCTGCCAACATCAAGCTCTTAAGGGCATGGTCCTTTGTACATTACTCTCAGCTCAGTCTAGAGCTCACTCACATCACCAAGCTCTGCGATCATGCCCCTGAAATGTTACATGGATTTCATATTTCCTCTCGGCCATCTATGAGCCCTGCAAGCCATTTTATTGAACTGAATCTCCAATCTCACTACCCTTTTGCATTATTCTGGCTGAGTGAGCTCACTTCGTGTGCCTATATGTTTACAAACTCTTTCACCTGAGCTAACATTTAACCAGAGAGCTATCCATTCCCCTAAACATGCATTGTTTCATTCCAACTCACTGCTTATAATGCCCTCTGAGCCATGTTTTGAGTCTTTCAACCATCTAATCCATCTATTGACGCACAATCTTACACATGGCTCACTGATCCAAACACTATGAATTTATTAACTTGACAAGATCTCCAATATTTATTAACTCTTAAACACTAATTGGCCTCCTGCGACTTGGCTCAACATTATTGCAATGTTGAACTCACATAACTGCTCTGATAAGAAATCAAACTTCATGTCTCCTATTCAAGCCAAGCTCATTCTCTATAATTCGATGGGGTGGGTTGAATGTTGCACTCAGTCATGCATATGTCTCCACGGCTCTTTATACAAGCTTTGTACTCCTGGGTGGCACACCATGAAGAAATCGATGACCATTTCCTTTATGGATTTTTTGACGAGCTACAAATTTGAAAACTCAAGCTCAAATTGACATTATCACATAACCAAATGGCCCTTCCAAAGAAACTCGGTCATCTTTACCCCTGACATGCGTCGAGTTCCATCTTTTATATTCAAACCGAGTCTCCAACCTTTTTGATGCTCAACCATGTGCATGGCTCACTGAGCCATGATAGAACTCGGTCAACATATATAAGCCTTGGGCTCAAACCAAGCTCCTATAATTAATCCTTTAGTTCATCGAGCAGCTCGACGAGCTACTCGATGAGCTAGTTGAGCTCAAAACTCCTATCCTGGGAATTTTCACACTTAGCCTTGAAATCTCTGAATTTCCACTATTCTCTTGAACCATGAGGGTAATTAAATGTTGTGGCGGTTTAGTTTGTGTTGTACCTTTTTACCACACTATTGGGTGTATGAGCACATCACTTACGTGCACCCAGTGGGTTTTTCATGACATGATTGGTTTAGGGGTGGATTTCTCAGAGTTAGATACAGATGGTGGGTACCATTTGGTGGGAAGCATAGGGTGGCTAGGGCCACACATGATGTTTTATATTACACACGGTTGCTAGAGGGAATTTTACGATTCAAATTTTTTTTGAGGCTGTATGTTGGATTTCCATGTTATAGAGGCATGGAAGAGGAGCTGGGGGAGCTATAGTTGTTGAGGTGGATACATGGATGACATGATGACAAGCACAAGATGATACCCATAGACAGGATTAGATGACAGTTTGGACTACCATAGAACGTGCCTCCACCTTTCCCACATTATTAGAGAGATGATGTGGAAAGACCTATGTATCCACCGTGACCAAGTGTGCTGATAGGGTAGGAGGAGTAGGTAGTGGATAGGAAAATAGATGATGTCAGAGTCACCGATGAATATAGGAAATGGTGGTTGATATAGTGACAAGCGACACCACCAAGGCCATGGAGTCTAGATGTTGCTATAGTGACAATACAGAGAGATTCCTTGTAGGGGCAGGTGGCCACCCTTTAGACATAGCTCATAGGTGTGTAGGGTAATTTGATAGTAGCTCATGTGCATGTGGCCACCCTGCAGGCCCAAGTGACAACCGTACAGGCTCAGCTAGCCCAGGTACAGGTTCCACAATAGGGTGGTGATGGGGATGGAGTATAGGTGGCCACCTTATAGGCATATGTAGTAGGTTGGTAAGGCCAATTGGCCACTACATAGGAATAATTTTTGGCCTTACAGGCCCAAGTTGTAGCATAAGAGCCTCCACAGGCTCAGGAATAGGGTTCCATACTTCAGGTAGTAGCGGCTGGACATGGTCCCATGGTATAGGGAGGAGGAAAGGGGCCATAGGTATATGGACCTAGGATAGGATTAGTAGAGAAGATCTCACAGGTTGCTTTGAGACCTATGGAACCACATCAGATGGTGATTATGGTGAGGTTTAGGGATGCCCTGAATAAGGCGTGTTACTATCAGGATCACGTGACGAATGTCAGGATAGATATCCCTACTTATTCTAAGTACAAAGTATAGCAGATAACAAGTCTAAGGACTAGGTCTCACATGCACAACTCAGAGATTATATGGGGCCAGAGAGGATAGAGATAGGGTTAGGGTGAGGCTAATAATTCATGTAGGCCAGACCTAGCTGAGGGCCAGGTGGAGATTAGACCGAGACCCTTGGAGGGTGGAGAGATGTTGGCAAGGTAGAAGACAGGTAGGGAGGAGGAGATAGTTGAGCTTGGCCTAAAGGATATGAGGTTGGGTGATGTGTAGTCACTTGAGATGTTTCAGATGTTTGATAATATACCGGCCTGCATGCTGAAAATAGGGAGGCTATATATGAGAGTTTTTTGTTTTAGAGTTTTATAGTGGCTTGCATGCAAAAGATAGTGAGGTTATATCTAAGTGACTTGAGAGACTTGTATTTATTTGTATTTGTGTATATGTATATTGATACATAGACCCTCCCAGTTATATAGATGATGATATTTATTGCATTGATTATGTACTTATGTTTTAATTTCCATTTTTATTTTGTATTAATGGAAATTAGGTGAATTTAGGCATTATTGAGTTGAGGGCATGTAGGCATGGTGAAGTCTAGGTCATTTAGGCATGATTGAGTTTAGATGAGTTAGGTGGAGTCAAGGTGAGTTAGGCATGAATGAATCCAGATCATTTAGGCATGATTGAGTTTACGTGAGTTAGGCATGATGGACTCAGGTATAGGCATGGTTTGTTTATGTGTATGGGTTTTATTTAATTTCCAAGTTATTGGTAGTATGGAAAATAAATGATGATATCATGGATATGTGAAATAATTGATTTAGATGTTTTGATGATATGATAGGTATGCATGTTTTTATGCTTTGTTTAATTTCCAAATGCTTGTGAAAAATGAAAACTAAGTAAGGTATAATGTTAATAGAAAAATGAGGAGAAATTGGTTAGGGTAAAGAGTGGTCGAGCTAACCTCCAAGGGCCCCATGCCCTTAGAGTGCTACCTGCATAGCCCCGACAAAAAGGGGCCCCAAGCCAATGTAGTTCCCCCATAAGATAGGGAAGAATATGATGAGATAGAGGGACGGTTTGGTAGGATTTAGGCATGATTAAGTCAAGGTTAGTTAGGCATGGTTGAGTGTAGGTCATTTTAGGTATGGTGATGTCGGTAAAAGGGGAATTCTTAATATTTAGGTATCGATGGTCTAGTCCTTTACAGGAGAATCAACAAGTAATGGAGAAGGTGAAGGGTAAAATAGTTGACTAATTTGTAAGAACCATAAAAATCTACCATACCAAATATGGGCTTATGAACATAAGACCCTAAAGGAATTTTCTGATTGACTATTCAAAGGATGAAGAAAGTTGCATGATCACGATATGTCACATTTGCGGCACGTCCCTTGAGTGGGTAGAAAATTAGGGTTAAAAAAAAGGCAATGAGGTGAAAGTAGGTTGGTTTTAGTGTAACCTAGTGTGAGACAACATGCCTATTTGGCAAGATACCCAAGATCAAAATATGCAAGTCCATGATGAAAAATTTAATCTTTTTCTTTTTTTTAAAATTTTGATAGACTGATAAATGTGGTAAGTCTATGTGGGATGAGTATATTTTGTCCTTGAGGTCTCCATGAATTTGATCGATGCGGGAAGCTTTTGAATATTTGATTTTATTGTTTTTAAGAATAGTCTTCTTATTATGATAGACTATGTACAATATGGCTAGCTCGGTATAGCTATCCTTCGAGGGAGCAATCTATCTATAGCAGCAAGATATAAAGTGTAAAAAACCCTTTTGAGGGAGTCATCTTTTTATTGGAAGTTTGACTCAAGGAGTTAAATCCCATTTTAATTTTGAAAATTTTTTTGTTTGGAATTTTAGGTCATGGACAAGACTATAAAGACCGATAGGCTCTGGTGTTTCCGACAAAACCATAGCACACAGAGGATAACTATGAAAGAGAGGGTTTTAGTGATGAACAACCATGGGATTCCATCTTGAAAGAGACAAAAAGTATCAATGAGAATCATGCCATGAGTAGAGTCATGGTAATCACATTGAAGATAAGGCGTAAAAGGTGACGGGTAATCACATGATTCTTGTTTAGTCATTGATCCTTAAAATAGGTGAGTGGAATGTGAGTGGTGCTCAAAGGACCAGTGTTTAATTGACATAAGGTGATATAGGAAATTATTCAACAATAGAATGGTTGAAGATGCAAAGCATTGAGGGGCTTAGGTTCAAGTTTACCTTCACATGAAGACAAACGATAAGCACATGATCCATATGTATGAGTAACAATATAGGGTCCAAGCCAATTGGGGGAAATTTTTCTCCATTTACTTTTCTCCTCTTTTATTACATGTTTATTTTCCTTCAGGATGAGGTCACCGACCTGGAAGGTTAATTCATGGACATGTTTATCATAGGCATGTTTGATATGTTTTTGGTAGATTTGGAGATGGTCAAGAGCATTGAGATGACACTCATCTAATAAATCAAGTTGTGCTAAAAGGTCATGGAAAAAGTCATCATCATTGAGCATATCTTTGAGTGAGATATGAAGAGATAGAATTTTGAATTCAAGAGGTAGGAAAGCCTCTATACCCTAGATCAAAGAGAAAGGTTTGGTAGTATTTGAGGTACGACTACTAGTACGATAAGCCCATAAGGAAAAAGGAATGTGTGTGTACCAATCCTTTCCAGTATCATCAACTACTTTCATAAGAATTTTGTTTAAGGTTTTGTTGGTTGATTCTACTTGGCCATTTATTTGAGGGTAGTAAGGTGAAAAAAAATTGATTTGAATGCTGAAGGCATCAAAAAGTGTTCGTAAGGTTTTGTTTTTGAACTATTTTATGTTATCAGTGTTGATACGGTGAGGAACACCAAAGTGACAATTGATGTGATGGTTGATGAATTTATATATTTTCTTAGATTTTGTAGAAATAAGAGGTATGTATTCTACCCATTTAGTGCAGTATTTAGTAGTGTTAATAACCCATTGATGACACTGAGAAGAATGAGGGTTATCCTCTCTGATAAGATCCAAACCCCATTGAGAGAAAGGCCAAAGGTATCATCCAACCTGTAAGGTGTGACTTTAGGTGTGATTAAGATTAGCATGGTTTTGGAACTTCACACAACGTTTGACATAAGCACAACAATCACAGTTAAAGGTAGGCCAATAATAGACTAGGTGAAGAATGCATTTAGTGAAAACTAAACAACAGAAGTGACCTCCAAAAATTTCGTCATGAACTTCCTTGATGGTTTAAGGAGCTTCAGAACTAGTAAGCAATCATAAGAGGATACTGCCAAATCCACGTTTAGAAAGAATACCACCCATGATGACATAAAGAGAGAAACTTTTGAGGAAGTCTCATTGTTGATTGTGAGTAAGATATGGAGGCATAATGGAAATGGAAAGGTAGTTAACAAACTACTTATACCAAAGGTCACGTGGGTTAGGTTTAATGTTTTTGATAAGGTTAACATCTCGAAATAGATAAGAAGGTGATTGCAACCTTTGTATAGTAACAAATATTTTTGAGCCATATGGTGAAATGGGTATTTGAGAAGCAAGACAAGCCATGGTATCCATAAATTTATTAATGGAATGTGGGGTGGTTTGAAGTTCATAACGGTCAAAAGTAGTCAAAATTATGTCAACATGATGCTTATACTTTTGAAGTATCTCATTGTTGTCACCCTCAAAATTCCCCCCTCATTTTTAAGTCAGATTTAAAAATTTTGAGCTCACGCCCTCCAAAATTTTTTAAGTAAATATGGAAGTCCGAACAGATAGATCAATTCATGCTTTGAAATTGTATAAACCCTCAAGTCTACATGTTTTGATAAATTTTCTGTTTTCTTGTCTGGACCTATGAAAATTTTATTATTTTCCTCATTTGAATGAAATTGTCAATCTTCCTATGGCCATAAATCATCAAACCTTGTATTGATTTCAATCCCTTGGTTCGCGAAATAAATTTGAAAATCATGAGTGAAATGGAGTTTTCTTCTTCTCTGTATTTTTCCACAATCGTGGACAAAGGGTGTTTTCTTCCCTGTTAAATTTTGGTTCCATTATCCACGGGTATGTGGACATATCTAATTGGAAGCTGGACAACAAAGAAATTTGAGGTTTTTAATCTCTTTGTAAAAAAGGATAAAATTCATAAAGTGACCCGCATCCCCGATCATCCTAAAAGGAAAAATTCAAATCCTGAGCCCGCTTTTGGAAAGTCAAAGTGGGGAAGTGGGTCATCAGAGCCTTTTGAGTTTATGAGCCTTGTTTCTAACAGGGAAAAAGTCAAATGTTGAGCCCGCATCAAAAGAGTCAAAGTAGGGAGGTGGATTGTTTGGGAGATTTGAGAATTTGATCCTTGTTTTCATTAAAGGGGGTTAAAGTTAAAAAGTGACCCAAATCCCCACCCACACCAAGGAAAAAATCAAATATTAAGCTCGCATCAAAAGAGTCAAAGCGGGGAGGTGGGCCGGTGGAGCAATTTGTGTTTTTGAGCCCGCATTAAAAAAAGGTAAAATTATAAAAGTGACCCACGACTCTGTCTCCACTCAAGTGAAGCCACATGTCAGGCTTATATCAAAAGTGGAAAGATAGACCAAAAATGTAAAAAATGACAAATCTCTAAAAAGTCACAAAATGCAAAAGGCATCCTCCACGCCCGCTCTAGTAAATTTATCCCGCGTGGACGGCTTTGGTTTAAAGTTTAAAAGGCAAGATGAATGGTTCAAATTTAAAGTTAGAAAATGAGTGAAATGATTGCATTATGAAAAGTCTGGTTTTTTCCGCCATTGGTGTTTCTTCGCGAATCAAGAATTTGAACAGATGTAAATGATTGAAAAGATTGTAAATTGTTTCTTGCTAACAAAGAATAATTTTTAACCGTTTCTTGCAAAATATTTAATGCCTTCTTCACGCCATTGTAAAGTGTTGGCAATTGATATTGTAAATTCACGAGTGCATTGTACTTAGAGAAAGTAAAGGAGATAGCCATTTTCTTCTACTTTCCTCCATTCTAAAATTTCTTCCATTCCCACATGATGTACAACTCATGTTTAAGCATCAATACAAGAAGAAATATTTTGTAGCCTATTTGATGAGGGTATTTTAGAAACTTTGAGTTCACAATATTATCTTGTCTTATTGCCATTTACAGGGTTTTTTCTTCTCATAAATGCATGTGTTAAAGTTTATGACTAATGTGTGTAGGAATCTGATTTCCTACCTGCAAAATTAGTTTCCCTATCTTATTTCTCACTCCCTTTCTCACCTTCATAGAAAATTCCCCTTTTGCAAATAACTACAAGCATTTGCTGCAGGGTTAGTGGAGTGCCATTGTTGGATCCCCAGCTGAAAGGCCACCAAAAAAATCCACATTTTATTGCGTATGCATATACGACAGTTACACTAGTTAAGTAGATGAACTTAGATTCCTAGAGCATTGGCAAGGAATCCACAAGTTTTTTCACCGAAAAATTTCCTCACCAACACTCGTTACGACACTGGTATATACCATTAACCTGGTTTACAACCAGCTATGAATCGCCAAAGATATCAATTAACTTAATGTCTAAGGAAATGGTAGTTTGAAGGCCTAATACGAGTGCATCATATTTAGCGATATTGTTAGTACATTCAAAATATAGTTTGAAATATAATGGCATAGGATCATTGTCAAGAGGAATGAGGATAACGCCAGTGCCATCCCATGCTAACATTTGGAACCAACGAAGAATAAGGTCATCTAGTAAAAAGTGTCATCTAAATAAAGGGTAGGGATGTATTTGTTTGGGAAATTAAAGTTAGAGGATTTATTTCCTAAAAGGGGTACATATGCAAGTTGGTCAGCGATGTTTTATCCTTTGACATATTTTTTATGAGAGAATTCAAGGTCTAGGTCTGCAAGTAACATGAGCCAACATGCAACACATTGATGTTAGTAGGGTTTGGCATACATGTAATGTAAGGGATCAGTATTGGTGATGAAAAATATTTTTTTGTTGAGTAGGTAATGTCAAAGCTTAGTGGTGACAAAAACTAAGGATAAGTAGAATTTTTTGGCATGGGTGTATTTAGTTTCATACTCTAGAAGTGTATGACTTATATAGTAATTTGTTTTTTCCCTATGTTACTCGTCACAATGAGCGAGCATGACACCCAAGGAATGATCAATAGAAAAAATGTAAAGGTAAAATGGTTGGTAATCCTTGAGGGGAATGAATAAAAGTGGTTGGAGGAGGTAATGATTTAAGGCATCAAAGGTGTTGGCAAGAAAATTTGTCGGGTGCAAAAACTTATGAATTTCTTGCCAACGCTCTGGGAATCTAAGTCCCTCTACTTAACTGGTGTAGTTGCCGTATATGCATGCATGTGAAAAGGTGGATTTCTGTGGTGGCCTTTCGACTGGGGATCCAATAGGGGCACTCCACTGACCCTGCAGAAAAGCTAGAAATTTCTTTCTAGGGAAGACTTTGTCTAAAAGTGGGAAAGGGAGTGATAAATAAGATAGGGAAAATAATGTTGCAGGTAGGAACTCAGATTCTTGTACACATTAGTTAGAAACTTTAACACATGCATTTATGAGAAGAAAAAACCCTGCAAATGGAAACAAGACAAGATAAGATTGCGAAGTCAAAGTTTCTAAGATATCCTCATCAAAGAGGCTATAAACTCCTTCTTCTTGTATTGATGCTTAAATAGAAGTTATACATAATGTGGGAATGGAAGAAATTTGAGAACGGAGGAAAGTAGAAGAAAATGGCTATCTCTTTTTCTTTCCCTAAGTACAGTGCACTCATTAGTTTACAAGATCAATTGCCAACCCTTTGAAATGGGAATGGCATTACAATTTATAGAGTAGAATATGACTCTTCATCTACCCCCAATGCCTTTTCATGTCCTCACACAACTTAAAACTTTTCAATTTCCTACGAAACTTTTAAGTCCCTTTTTATACCATAAAGTTGACTTATTACATTATAAACATTAAGACGTATGAAAAAGTGTAACCCCAACACAAAATTAGAAAATTTGAGAAGAGAGAGAAGGTTGGGGAAAAAGGAGAGAGAGAAAGAGAGAGAGAAGAAGATGATGATACATCGTTATTGATGAAGTTTGTTGATCCTCATCGATGGAAAGTGCCAAATACAGTGAAACTTTGAATCTCCTTCAAATCATCTCGTGAATGCTTGCCAAGTTGAGTGAACTATTCTGTTGATGACCGCAACTCCTAGCTTGCGTATGATATACTATTTTTAGTGAGATTTTATTTTTTCCTCTTCTCGACCATCATGATGTGATGAACTCCCTCATTCGATACTGTGCACCCACCCTACCCTTGCCTCAATCACTTCTTTGGGGTGACTTATTATTTTTAATAAGCACCCATATAAGGGACTTACTATTTTTAATAAGTGGTCATTTCAACTGTTTTCTACTCTGAACACTCATTCTAACTTCCTCATGATCTTCAATGCCCGTTTCCTTTGTCTCAAATTCTTTTGATGGCAACTTTCCAAACATAGCAAGTTTATATAGGAAAACTTACTATTTTTAGAAAGTGTGTTTCCAGTGCTTGATTTGTGATGGAACATAATTTTTTGGACTCGTCTTGTTGTTACGATCACACCCTCTGAATTTCACATAGTTTTTCCATCTAGAATGATTGGAAATAAATTTTAAAAATTTGAACTGATAGTGGCTTCGGGCATGGAGCAACCATGGTGCCCATTAATGGAGCTTGAAATTTTTAGTTCTAGTTTTTGTCTCCATTTGAGATGAAAATAACTCCATTGTGATTTATTTTTTCATTTGGATCTCGTGTGCAAGTTTTTAGCTCACTCCTATTCCCAGAATGATGGTAAATTTGATGAATGTGAGTTGGTGCACAAAGTGGGATTTTTGTTGGAGCAAATGATTCAGAGCTCCATTTGACCTCTTTTTTGTTTCATCTTGATTTTATTGAAAAAAATTTAAATATGCAAAATATGACACCTCAATCTGATGTGTATCTTATGAGATATGAAGATTTCTTGATCGGGTGACTTCATGGTTACCTAGAGAAAAAACTTTATTTTCTTCCCATTATTCATCATTTCACTCCATTTTTATATAAAGCATGCATATTGCTATGTATTCATGGTGTGGAGAATTTTGTGATCATGATGGATCTGTTTTGGATCAGAAATGAAGGACCAGGTGTCTGGACAAGCAAGAACATGGCCATGGCATGGAGAGAAGCCGTGAAGGAGAAATGAGGGGGAAGAAATGACTAAGTGTCGGATTTAAATTTTTTTTAAAAAGAACATGGAGGGTCTGGGTGCATTTTTATGTCCCTGATGTCCCTCACCTCAAAGGGACATGAGGGACATAAATTTCCACAAAAATCCTAGAAATGACACGTGTCATTGATCTGACGACAGAGAATGAGTGCTAAATAATTAGCTTTAAAGCACTGAGGGGTTGGAAGCGGGTCACATGGGTGACCAACTCTCTCCTAGAGGGCTGGGAGAATTTTTAAAGGTATTATGTCCCTCACCTCAAAGGAACATGAGGGACATTAGTTTCCACAACAATCCTGGAGGTGACACGTGGCACTTGATCCAACAGTAGGGGATTTGAAGCTCCACAAGCACCTGGGGGTTGAACTGGTGATCCAGGAGATCATATGTGGGGTTAGAGGGCTTCAAGGGGGCTGGTAACACTTTTAAAACCTTTATGTCCCTGACCTTGAGGGAATTTAGGGACACAAAATCCCACCAGGATCCTACAACTGACACATGTCCTCCCAAAATTTGGCTAAGTCGCGAACTTGTGACAGTGATAACTTGAGCTCCCAATGGACTTTTTTAGAAAACTTGTATATTATCCTAACTGGAAATGTAATTTTGGATCCAATGGTTGGGTTATCATGTCTTGATTCAGCCATCTGATCCCTAAAAAGTGGATTTTTTATTTAAGACTCTAGTTATGCTTGAGAAAAACTACCTACAAATCCTATGCACCAAGGTTTTGTGAAAAATATTGTTTCACCATCATTTAGGTCTTGGAATTATATATCCTTAAATGTTTTTTTTACTTCTAACTCCATTTAGAGCTTCTAGAATCCACTTTGAAGCCCAACAATTGTTTTAGCCCTGTGAACTGTCTAGGCTTATGAACCCTAATTTTTCTTAAACTACTCCAAGATTCTCAAAACTTCCCAAAATAATTTCCAGGATGTTTTAAGATCTTTAATTCACCTCTATATTGATTTTTACCCTTTCATTATGCTCCAAGGGGTTCATCTAGTCCTAGGAAGGCCAACGATAGCCCTTCCCAATACTAACTAGCAGATATAGTATCTTTTTCAGAAACTCCCTAAAAATCACCTAGGGGGAATGAATAGACTTCTCCTAAATCACCTAGGGTGACCAGATTTGACATCAAATAGGAGGGTGAATTTGGACTAACATGGATTTGTCTTGGGGTGTCCTGGGAATGATAAAACATGAAAATTTTGACATCTGGGATATAGTTGTCGTGCTCGGAAATTGTCAATTTCCTTGTTGCACATTTTCACAACAATAGCTGGCTCTAGCTTGGGGACATGACATGCACTGATCATAGTGAAGACATGACATGGGAATCCAGAATCTCAATTTTAGACCATATAATTTGTTGACCAGTGCCTTATCCATTGGGCCATGTGGAGTCATGCACATTTTCTAGAATAAGAAGATTAGAAGAAGGAAACACACACGCACACGAAAACAATAGAAAGGAAACACACATGACACACAACAGGAAGGGAAACACACATCGCAACGGAAAGGGAAAAAACACCTATCAATCACCTATGGTACAGGGAATTGAGGGACAACCCGCTTTAACTAAAGTAATTTTTATTTCTCAAAAGTTACCCCTGAGTGAGGCAACACCGAATGATGATGTTCTATGCAAAGCCGTTGACAGGTTCAAGAAAGTATCCTCCCCTCCACAGCTACTGTATGAAAGCCAGGTGCTTATCACAATTTTCCTATGTACTTGGTAGGAGTGAGTCCATGTGATCTTCTTGATGCTCAGGTCCTTGCTTGGAAATTCCACTGCCTTCATACTCTTTGAAATTGGTTTCGTCATGTCTAGTTTCCTTCCATGTTTATAAATATAGATGATTCTCCATAGAGCATCTCATTCCTAGCCCCAATGCTGATTTTCATTCCAATTCCTTGAATCTTCTGAGTTAATTTATTTCACTGGGTCTATGCTCATTGACATCTTCTTCCATGAGAAACATTTTAGACTCATCCCTTATCCATTATTCCCCTGTGAGATGTTTGAGTCACTGATGGGAGGATCAAAGGAAAAATTCATACTTGTCTTGCATGTCCATGGCATGAGTGAAGAGATCAAAAATAAGCTCAGGGATCTTTCGTAAAAATTCTACTGCATCCAAAATTTATTTACACAGAGTTATGCTTCGTTGTTTCCTGCATAGCTCATCTTTGTACACATCTGAAGAATATTTATTTTGCAGCTCAAGGAAAACTATCTAGGAGGGATTACCCCATCATCTCAGAGAACTCACTACACTCTATCGACTCCTTCATCAAATATATATATTCAATCTTCAGAGGCCTTCGAGACTCCTTGCTTCAATTTATTCATCATGGAAAGAATTATTCATCCTCAAAAGGGAAAGAAAATATCTCCATTTCATTATTTCATCCATCAACCATTAGCTCCAGAGTACCATCATATTTTTCAATATGGCCAACCTTCACATTGGTTAAGGCTTCAAAATTAGCTTCAAACTTTGTCTTGCAAATTTGTGGCTTGCATCAAGAGCTCGAAGACTGATCTCAGGGTCTTCTGTTTCTTCCATGGCCCTTAGTAGTTCTTGTATGGATATAGTTCTTTCAAGCCATTTCTCAAGGGCTCTTTGTAAGACTGGCTTGGTCTCTTCCATAGGTTGACCTGATCAAGGGAGTCATATTCATCTTCAAATGTGAATGAGAATAATTTCTTCATCACAGATAAGCATATAAGTTGTATTTTTCTTTTTGAAAATCTTCAAGAACCATATCCTCTTCTTCATGGTTTGCATCATCCAGTAATTCTAGGGCTGCCCTCTTGTAACTTGAATCTTCTCAATGCTTCTTCAAAAATCCAAATCTCTTCTGGGAAGGAATGTCTGGCCCTATCAAAATGGGGATATCCTCTCCCTCCTCTGTGTGTCACCAAGTCATTCATCCACTTGGTATTTTGGTACAAAATGTTAACTTCTGGGCTTGCCATACGTTTTGCATAGTGTACCTCATCTTATTTCTCGGAAAGAAATTTCTCCATGTCTCCCTTCACTGGTATGGTTTTGGATGACCAATTCATCTGAATTTTACCTCCCAAGTCTCGAGTAGAAACTTCTACTCAACAACATTCCGAATGATGTTAGGACGTCATCAGCTACTAAAATCATAACGTTGAAATTTTCTTTTCTGGAAATTTAGTGCAAGAGACACTTGTGCATCCTCGACCTTCCCTACAAGTGGGACCTATTTTCAACTCCGAACAGAGTAAAAAGAGCCACCAGGTGGAGCCATGGTGAGTTTGAGAGCTTTAGCGACCTTCAAAGGAATCATGTTATCTGAGGCACAAAAATCTATTATGCAATTACTCAGTACATATTCTCTAACAAGGAGGGAGACGTAGAAAGGTTCAACTTTATCAATCTTTGATGCGCTCAGAGAAATAATCTTCTATGAGGGATGTTTAGGTGGGTTTGGTAGTATTCCTTTAGGTCGATGAGCTACATCATTGGGTTTTAGACTACCATTCCTAATGTATTAAACAAACCTCTTGCACTATAAAGGATGGGTCTGAAAATATTTAGTTTTGGTAATCTACATTTTTGCTTTTTTTTCACGTTATATGAAGTCAAAGGGAGCAGATGCGGACAAAGGGGGTGAAGGGAGTGATTTCTGAGATTTAGGACAGGTTTAGGGGAAGCCAGAGTATATTTTTGGGGAATGGAGAGTACTTTGAATGGCACACTAGGAGCTTTCAGGGTATTAGATTTTGTAAGAGAAAAATTTAGATTTAGAAATGGAAGAGGGATTGGAATACTTACTTGGGATTGTGGGGGCCTTCTTACTTGCTATGGGATCAGGCTCCAATAATGTAGACATGGAAGATGGAAGTGGAGATCCTCGACTAATTATTTTGTTTTGTAGAGTCACCACAGGAGGATCATCAATCTTATTTTTCTTAGTAGTAGTGGAGAAAGATTCTCCTTTTTTAAACTGAGAATGAGTGAATACCACACATGAGAAATCGGGTGCATATTCTTCATCTTGTTCATCACATCCAAAATACTCACAGAATATGATTTGTGTATTGTTCTAAAACTCATCATTTTCTAGGAAATCACCACCTTCACTTTCTTGTTCAAGCTCTTCTTCACTTTCTTGAAATATGCAATTTATGTTCATGGGTGAGGCCTCTAAGGAAAGCCTTTGGGGTGCTCCTGCAATCTAATTTTTGTTGCTTCTTTAGGAATAACTACATTCAAATATTTCCCTCTTCAAATATGCTATCTAATTCACCAACTTTTGCAGCGATGGATTAGTTCTCTCATCTCCATAATGTTGGGCCTTGCCCTTTGATGGATTATTGATCTTTCTAGAGAGGATGAGATCGTCACCCAGTTCAATGGCCATCCTTTATGCTTCTACAATGTTCCTTGGTTGAAATCTTTGTAGGAGAAAGCATACCTTTGGTGATTGAGAATTTATGAAGAATATTTTGATATTGTTCTGCAAGGGAGAATCTTCTTCTAGTATCCTGTAAAGCAACCATTCAAAATGAGCCATGAAGTCTCTCATCATTTCACTTTATCCTTTCCTCATTTGAGCCAACTACACCAAGAGGTCTTGATAGCATTTAGTTGATTTAAATATTTCCTCAAATGTAGCCTTGATGTCATCCCAACTAGTGATGGATCGAGAGGGCAAGAGGTAGAACTATTCCGCTACTTTTTCTTAGAGGGACTCCACGAACAATCTCACAGCAAAATATTCATGTTGGACACCAAAAATTCCACATGATGTCGTGAAAGCAACGATGTGTTATTTGGGATGTTGTGTGTTGTCACCTTTGAAATTTGTAAAGTTTTTGTGGGAACCCATTCGTAAATCGTGAAGAGGAGGTTCAAAAGCAAGCGGGCATGTATTCCTTCCCCTAGGAACAATGGGTTGAGGTATTTTTTCTTCGTCTTCCATTTTCGCTTTTGCTTATACTTCAGCCCTTACTTTTACAAATTATTCTTCAAATTATTCTTCTTCTGAGGGCTCAATGCTTAATGGTGATGGAAAAATGGGAGAATTTGAAGGGGGGGTATCAACAGGATTCTTGGTAGAATTTCCAAGTGAACCATTTGAAGAGATGGATGGAGAGGGGGCTTAAGAGAAGAAGTATGGATTATCTCTAATTAGTTCCTACTGATTTTGCAAACCCTCAAAATTTGAATTAACAACACCTCTTGACCTGTTTAACCTGGTGTATCTTCCTTTAGCCAACTTTTGGAAACTTTTGCAGTGGGAGCACGAAAGGACACCGTGGAATGTGAAAAGTCACGTGCAGAAATGAGTAGTGTATCTTTTGGTAACAGACTTTTATGAACTCCTTTTTTTATTTTTTCAATATTTCGATATTTTTTTAATTTTGGGACCTTGCGGTCATATTTTGGGTGCAGATGCTATTAAATCTACCCCACGGTGGGCACTAAAAATTGTTGGCGAGAAAAATTTTCAGGTTGAAAAACCTATGGATTTATTGCCAATGCTCTAGGAATCTAATTCCCTCTACTTAACTGATGCATTTTTCGTATATGCATGCATGTGAAAAGGTGGATTTATATGGTGGAATTTTGACTGGGGATCCAACACGGGCACTCCACTAACCCTGCGGTAAAGCTAGCAATATCTTGCTAGGGAAGGATTTTTTCTGAAAGTGGGAAAGGTAGTTAGAAATGAGATAGGGAAACTAATGTTTTAGGTAGGAAATCATATTCTTGCACACATTAGTTAGAAACTTTAACACATGCATTTATGAGAAGAAACAACCCTGCAAATGGAAACAAGACAAGATGAGATTGCGAACTCAAAGTTTCTAAAATATCCTCATCAAAGAGGCTACAAAATCCTTCTTCTTATATTGATGCTTAAATAGAAGTTGTACATAATGTGGGAATGGAAGAAATTTGAGAATGGAGGAAAGTGGAAGAAAATGGATATCTCTTTTTCTTTCTCTAAGTACATTACACTTGTGAGTTTACAAGATCAATTACCAACCATTTGAAATGGGAATGGTGTTACAATTTATAGAGTAGAATATGAATCTTCATCTATCCCCCAATATCTTTTCATATGTCCTCGCACAACTTATAACTTTTCAACTTCCTAGGAAACTTTTAAGTCCCTTTTTATAACATAAAGGTGACTTATTACATTATGTTTCTAAACATTAAGACATATGAAAAAGTGCAACCCCAACACAATTTTAGAACATTTGAGAAGAGAGAGAAGGTTGGGGGGAGAGAGGAGAGAGAGAAAGAGAGAGAGAAAAAGAAGAGGATACATCGTTCCTGATGAATTATGTTCATCCTCGTCGATGGAAAGCGCCAAATACAGTGAAACTTTGAATCTTCAAACTCCTTACACACTGTGAATCTCCTTCAAATCATCTCATGAATGCTTACCAAGTTCAGTGAACTATTTTGCTGAAGACCGTAACTCCTAGCCTATGTATGATATACTTTTTTTAGTCAGAGATGATTTTTCACCTCTTCTCGACCATCGTGATGTGATGAACTCCCTCATTCAATACTGCAAACCCTACCCTTGCTTCAGTCACTTCTTTGAGGTGACTTACTATTTTTAGTAAGCACCCATATAAGTGACTTAGTCTTTTTAGTAAGTGCTCATTTTAATTTTTTTTCGCTTTGAGCACTCATTATGACTTCCTCATGATCTTCAATGATCATTTCCATTGTCTAAGCTTCTTTTGATTATGACTTTGCAAACATAACAAGTCTATATAGGAAAACTTATTATTTTAAGAAAGTGTGTTTCCAATACTCAATTTACAAAGGAACATAATTTTTTGGACTCGTCTTGTCGTTATTATCACACCCTCTGAATTTCACATAGTTTTTCCATCTAGAATGATTTGAAATAAATTTTGAAATTTTGACCTAGTAGTGGCTTTGGGCACAGAGCTACCATGACGGCCATTAATGGATCTTGAAATTTACAAGTCTGGTTTTTGTCTCCATTTGAGATGAAAATAACTACATTGTGATAGGTTTTTCATTTGGAGCTCATGTGCAAGTTTTTAGCTCACCCCTATTGTCAAAATGATGAGAAATTGAACAAATGTGAGTCCATGCACAAAGTGGGATTTTTGTTGGAGAAAATGATTCAGAGCTCCATTTGACCTCTTTTTTGTTGCATCTTGATTGTCTTGAAAAATGTGGAAATATGAAAAACATGGAACCCTAATCCGATGTGTATCTTGTGAGATATGAAGATTTCTCGATCGGGTGACTTCACAGTTACCTAGAGAAAAAACTTTATTTGCTTCCCGTTCTTCGTCATTTCACTCCATTTTTATATGAGGCATGCATATTGCTGTGTATTCATGGTGTGGAGAAATTTTTGATCATGATGGACTTGTTTTGGATCAGCAATGGCAAACCAGGTGTCTGGACAAGAAAGAACATGGCCATGACATGGAGAGAAGTCATGAAGGAGAAATGAGGGGGAAGAAACGACTAAGTGCCGGATTTAAAATTTTCAAAAAATGTAAATGGAGGGTCTAGGTGAAATTTTGTGTCCCTGATGTCCCTCACCTCAAAGATACATGAGGGACATCAATTTTCACATAAATCCTGGAAGTGACATGTGTCATTGATCCGATGGGAGGGAATGGGTGTTTAAAAATTAACTTTAAAGCTCGGAGGGGTTGGAAGTGGGTCACATGCATGGCCAAAAATATATTCTAGAGGGATGGGCACATTTTTTAATGTCCCTCACCTCAAAGGTACATTATTTTCCACAACAATCCTGGAGGTGGCACATGGCACTTGATCCAATAGTAGGGGATTTGAAGCTCCACAAGCACCTGGGGGCTAAACTGGTGATCCAGGAGATCATATGTGGGGTTAGAGGGATTTAAGGGGGATGTGTGTAATTTTAAAACCTTGATTTCCCTAAAATTTAGAGATGTCAGGGACATAAAATTCTGCCAGGTTCCTAGAGCTGACACATGTCCTCCTAAAATTTAGCTAAGTACCGAACTTGTGACAGTGATAACTTGATCTCCCGATGGAATTTTTCAGAAAAATTGTATATGATCCTGACTGCAAATGGATTTTTGGATCCAATGGTTTGGGTATCATGTATTTATTTATCCATATGCTCCATAAAAAATGGGATTGTTTATTAGAGACTCTACTTATGCCTGATAAAAACTTCCTGCAAATCCTATACGCCAAGGTGTTGTGAAAAATATTATTTCACCATAATTTAGGTCTTGTAATTATATTTCCATCAATTTTTTGTTTTACTTCTAACTCCATTCAGAGCTATTGGAATCTTATTATAAATCCCAACAATTTTTTTAGGCCTGTGAACTGCCTAGGCTTGTGAACCCTAATTTTTCTTAAACTACTCTGAATTTCTCAAAACTTCCCAAAATATTTCAAAATAATTTACATGATGTTTTAAGGTCTTCAATTAACCTCCATGTTGAATTTTACCCTTTCATTCCACTCCAAGGGGTTGATCCAGTCCTAGGAAGGCCAGCGATAGCCCTTCCCAATACTGCCAGAAGATAGTATCTTTTCAGAAATCCCTAAAATCACCTAGGGGAAATGAATATACTTCTATAAATCACCTAGGGGGATGAGATAAAATTATTTAGGAGGTTATTTGGACTAATTGGAAAGACTCGAAGTGTCTTGGAATGATGGGACTTGAAAAAATTAACACTAGGGTATCGTTGTCGTGCTTGAAATTGTCAATTTCCCTATTTTACATTTACACGAAAATAAAAGGATTTGTGGCATTCATCATTCCATTTGAAGGAGACATCATTTTTGAGGATATAATGAAATGGGTGATAGTGGTTGATAAGCTATGAAATAAAGCGATGGATAGATTACAAATTTCCTTGTAAACTACAAAGTTGATGAAGGTTAGTAGGCCAAGGCATTTCAAGAATAGCCTTGATTTTAGCAAGATTGAATTCTATGCCACGCAAAGAAATGATTAAACTAAGGATATTTATAGAGAGAACAATGAAGACACACTTCTTAGGTTGAAGGAGAACACAATACTTGATGAGACAATCGAATATGACCTTAAGGAATGTAAGGTGTTCGACCCGATGTTTAGATTTGGCAAGGAGATCGTCAACGTAATATTCCAATATGCAATGCATGATGTCATGAAAGATATAATTCATAGCCCACTGATATGTTGAACCAGTGTTCTTAAGGCCAAAGGGCATGACTGAATAGAAAAATTTCCCCCATTGAGTGATGAAGGTGGTTTTATGTTGATCTTATGGGGTGAGTAATATTTATTTATAGCCTCAAAAACCATCCATAAGTGATAGCATTTCATGGCCGATGGTAATATCAACTAATTGGTCAATACTAGATAGAGGAAATTTATCTTTAGGGTAAGCTAAGTTAAGGTTGTGGAAATCTATGCAAATGTAGAGTCCCCCTGTCGCTGTTGTGACAAGAACGATGTTAGAAACACATTAAGAATATCAATGGGTAAGATGAAGGAAACCGAAAGAAGGCACATGATTTCTCCTTTGAAAAGAATGGAAATGCGAGGATGCATTTTCTGCAGCTTCTATTTTATGTGTTTGGCTTCAGGAATAGTGGAGATATTGTGGACAAAAATGTTTCGGTCAATACTAGGAATATTAGCATAGGACCAAACAAAAGCGTTTCTATGATCCCAGAGGAAAGAAGTAAAAGCTTCATGTTTAGAAGTGTCTAAATATTTTCCTATCTTTAGAATGTGCAGATCGTATTGAGTGTTAATATTGATTTCGATTGTTGATTCATTTAACATGGTTTACATATCAGAAGGTAACAAATGATGGATATATGAATTCTCCACATCAAGGTAGGTGAGAATAGACTCATTTTCCTAACATTACATGACGTTAATAGAAAGTGTATCATCATTGATCATGTCAGGATATAGGAAGGGAAGAGAAGAGGTAACCTCACCATCTCGTTGATGAGTCAGAGGTCCTAGGGAAATGGTGTTCATGGAAAAAAAAGTTAGGAGGAATGGATTCAGGATCCATAGACTTTGTGGGTGAAGGGGGTGAAATTGGAAAATGGGGTGAAGAAGGTTTGTCCTCCTCAATGAGTTTGATGCAGGATTTCTTAGAAGAGGGTTCGGAAAAGATAATACCACTTTGGTTGTTATGTTTACGTGTGGTACACAGGATGACAGTATGGTGGCCCTGTTCATAGAAACAAAATCTAAAGCCCTTTCATGCATAACAATGGAGAAAGGTGTGCACGAAGCAATGGTTGGTAAGAGATTGGAGGTTAGATGAAAATGGTTACATTTTAGAAGGTGACACAAGTGAGTAGTTAGAAGTATCAAGTACCCCATATGTAAAGTTGGTGCGAAGGTGGTGAGGACCATAAAGGAAGACCTTCCTATGCAGTGATCATAATGAGGATGTTGGTGTAGGTTATCATACTCTTTAGGAGTAAAGAATGTGTCGATGTTTTAGAGGTGGTATTCCCCTAGAGTGACACATTAAAATTCACCTTCTAAGGGATTGATAGTGGATATGTGGGTAGCAGGAATGGATGAATCACTAAGTGATTGTGAACAAAAAGCACTAGTTAGTTGAGAAGTTGATAGGTTAGTGGCTGGGTCGATTGGAGAGGCTACGGTAGTAGTGGGAACACTAGAGTTAGGTGTAGGAGAGGTGGCAGGATCATTGGTTGATGGGGATTTGGGTCAAGGATAAGTAACAATGTTGGTAGATTCCTTGAATGGTATACGGACATCATTAGGTTGATATATCATGTTGCAAGTTTTTGAAACATCTTTGACAAAACTATTACTGTGATTACTTTCCCTCTTGACATTGCAAACGTTGACATGTGATTTTCCTTAGGAAGGTGTACTCTTATGAATTTTTGAAATCATGTTTGCAGTGGATAAATTATTACTATGAAGAGGTTCAATTTGTTGTGATTCTACTTACTTGAAAATGAGGCCATTCATCTTTTTGTACATCTTGAATTCATTTAAAAAATGATCATGAGATTGTGTTGTTTTTGTGTAAACTCATCTTATGTTGACAAAAAAACCTTAGATCAATTCCAGTGATCCAAGGTACGCTTCAGTTCTCCTTACCTGATTCATCTGTTTGATTTAGCATTTTAAAATATAAGGTGAAGTGGGACTGAGTCTTTGTTTTGTTTATAAATTTGAGGGACCCTGCTTTAGGTGTCCTATCTTAGTATCATGCTGAAATTAATAGGCTTGTGTATTCTTAAAAATGATAAATAGTGTGAGAGAACCTAGGACCTATTATGAACTATTAACGTAAATACCTTAACCTAAGATGGAAATGTTCTATACTATTTGGATTTTAACCAAAGGTAATAAGACCTACCTAGAAACTAAGGTTGATAATATAACCTAAACTATTACTAACCTAAGGGGTACCTGTGAACTACTTGGCAAGTGGTAAGGGTGGTGGCGTTGGTTTTCAAGGAATTAATGAGAATTAATTTTTGGTTTTAATGACTTTTGAACTGCCAGTTTTGGCAGAGGCATGGGTAGTTAGGGGATGCCTAGTTGGCATCACCACTAAATGGAAATTAAATGCATTTCTGAATTAAGAAACTTACCAAACCTGGATGGCAAAGGTGAGGAGAGATAGGAGGGAAAACTGATAGTCCTTCACATTAATTGGTCTCGGTTATGGAGAAGAAACCACCAAGGAGAAAGACATGGTGTATTTTTGAAAGGTTTTTTGATCTTTGGTTCATTTTTATTTTTTCTCTGCATGGGGTATTTTGTTCTTTAAACCAGAAATTCTATTTTTGATCCATCGATATTCTTGGAATTCTTGAGCTATTTTTGGATCCTATGGAAGTATAAGAGGAAGTAGGAAGATTTGAGTTATTGACGTTGCTTGGGAAAATAAGAGACTGTGGAGGCTCGGCTAGAAATATTCTACAAATAAATAAGAAGATCTATGAGGCATGAAAGGATCTACCCATTAAGTTGATATGATTTTTACTAAATGATTTCATTAAAAGAACTCTACTTATGGGGAACAATGGGTTTTTATGTGAGGTTTATCTTGCATTCATGCTTGTATATTTTTACTATATAATTCTGATTGGCTTCATTGTTTGAGGAAATAAGATCTGGGTTTGTTACTTGTTAAATAAATGAGTGACTAATGCTTTAACCATTGTTTGAACTGGAATGTTGAAAATTTTTGTGAACTTCTGTTGATTATGAAAAAATGGAATAGAGGGGTTCACTGTGTGATAAAGGTAGGAATTGGGTTTGTTTCTTTTATTTTGGTGAAAGTTTGAAATGTGTTACCTTCTGTTGATCTCAAGATGATTTCAAATCTTATTACATATGTTCGAACTATGCTGAAATAGATAGTTTGATTAAATTTTTTGGGAGTCATTTTTGGTTGAAAAGAAATTGTAACATGTTTTACTTTTTCTAAGTTTAAGATGTTTTTATTCTGGGAACTCCTGTGGGACTATTCTGAAGTTAGATAATAGAATTCAATGCTGTGGAAGAATTAATTTTCAAGTTTTGTTTCTCCCTTGTTTGAAATTTGATTAAAATCATGTTCAGCTTCTGCTTAGACTTAAATAAAGTCGATTTTTGTTTCCTACACCTGTATTTTATGAGACGATTTATTAATGACTTATCTTATTGAATTTTATGTATCCTTTCTAAGGTGAGGTTTCATGCTTTAGGATTTACCTTATCGGTTCATCTTGTTGTATTTTATATTTCTTTCCATTCAAGTTTGATGTTTAGATGATGTACGAATGTGGTACCTTTGTCAAACTATGGATTAGTTCAGTCTTGTCTATCTTGATTAAAAGGAATGGAATGTTTCAGTTGCTATCATTCTTTTGAACTCAACCTTGAGCACCTGATTTGGGGTCATGTCACCTTTTCCTTATGGTCAAAATTGGGATGAGTTCATCCTTTCTACCTGTAGACTGTTCCTATGATTTTTGTTAAGTTGGGGATCTGGGTTGGCTTGACTGTAATTTGTGGCTACTAATCTTGTATTCATTTTCTTAATTTTACCATTGAAGGATGGGAAAGCTTTATGTGAAATGAAATTTGAAAAGAAATTTTGGTCACATAGGAATAATTATTTTAATTCTACTATCTCTTTCTCTTGTTTGGGAAAGTTAGAGAGCTTCTAGGCTGATGTTGTTAAAGTTTGGAAAGAATTTAATGTCTAGTTGTTGTTATTCTTCTGTTGCTTTGGGAACTATTTTTAAAAGAAGGAATTTGATTAACCATTTACAATTGCAGCTTCTGTACTACAATCGTTGTTCTCATTGTATGATGGGAAAAAATCACTTTCGTTTTATGACTTCCTTGTTTCAGTTGTATATATTGATCATGTATCGACTAGTTATTCATGTTATAATGGTTGTTAGAGTGAATGTTTCTTGGTTGGATGTGTCTCTATTCTTTAATTCCGGTTTGTATTCCTCTTCTTAGGAATGAATAATGAGATCTTATCTCATCCTTGTTTGTTGACATCCTTTTCCTCTTTTCTGAGTTAAGGTATTCACTAAATTGTCCTCTTTGAATTCTTAAGCAGTTATAGGTTTTTTCCTTTCCCTCCTGTTGTTCATTCTGTCTTCGGTATCGCTCCTGTGTAAAGAGCTAAATTTTTTGGTTCTATTAGTTTGAAGGAAATTGCAGAGTGGGTAGTTGGAGGATAAATATGTATCTTCTTCTCCTTGACTAATGTTTTGATAGGGATCTAATTATGGTGTTGTGTGACCGATTCTAGGTGTATGTAAATGAAAAATATCCTTTATCAAACCTGTTGATGCTTAACCCAAGCTTAGGCTAGAGTTTGGATTTGGAATTTGGATCCTAAATTTTGTCATGAAGGTTGAATGATCTTGGCCTTAGATGTTTTAGGATGGATTAAGTTAATGTTGAGTATTGTGGATCATGGCTTCTTAAAAATAATTCTATTTTTATGAATTATTAGAGTTAGTATATTACTTTGATTTAGATAGAATGAATCAAGAGATGAACTATAAAGATCTATAGTAGAAATGTGGTAAGTAATTTGGTTGGAATATTACTTATCTGATATAAATTTTTATGAAATCATTAGCTGAACATTGTTTTAATTATACCATGATCTAAATTTAATGATAATATGGTTTAACACTTTGTTCTTCCTTTCATGATTGTTGTTCTTTATGATGTATCTTTCTGTAATGCTTTAACTGTTTCATAAAAGTAGAGTTTTGTTAATGAAACAATTAGTTGAAAGCACATCATTTTAATGCTTAGTTATTATCATGCCCAGTTCAATGAACTGACCCGTGATAGAAATTTTTGTAGATGGGATTTGTTAGTGATAAAAGGAGACAAGATCCTTTTATGATGTACTTATGTTTACCTAAAGACTGGATCTTTTATGAGGAAAAATGATTCATTTCTGAGATGTATTTGTAAGAGAAAAGTTGTATTTTTAATTGAGCTTATTGATGATGTTTGACTCTAAAGATGTCTGAAATGTTGTAAGATGAATGTAAATAATTTTGGTTTATCTGTACTTAATGTGTCTTTCTCTTGTATATTCTAGGAAGGGAATCGTAAGCTTATTATATCTTATACTTAACTATAATGAACACTTTTAGTTTGACTTAAAATTAATTAGGTGGTAAGGGAATTAGATACACTATCCCCTTTACTAAAATGCAACTTAACAAGTTGGCATTCATGGATGCTAATTTAACTAAATCACTATGGTTTATTAAAATGATGATAATGGAAGTAAAAATTCATTATGATATCTTGAATATTGTAAGAGGTTGCAATGAACCCTAATTCTTAATGAGAAAGAGGAAGACAACTATTCCGAAATGATAATTTGGACTATTTTAGAATCCTTTTAAGTTTAACCTAATGTTGTCTTGGAAAGAGGAAGATGAACTACCTCTTGACCAATATATTTAATGGTATAAGACAAATGAAAGGTAAACATGAATACTTAACAAGTAGAATTCATCTCAATGAAGTGTAATATAAAGGAATCTAATTCGGAACATAAACAAACTAAGAATGGTTGAGTAAAATAAATGAACCCTATTGTTTGATTTTTGCTTTTGTTTTATTAAATTGAATCCTAAAGTAGGAAGTTAATGATAAAAAAAGGGGAAATATTGATGTTTCTACAAAGAAATTACAACTCAATGATGGTTGGTTACCTTAGGGGTTAATGAAACTAGGGATTTAACAGGGTTACTGTAATTAAACCTTAATTATAGAAAATAATTAAGTAATTAACTTCATTTGTGGATATGTAAATCCAAATGGGATGACTTAGATGGATGTTAGAACATGCCAACTATAGTGTAGTACCTTCATGAAGACTTGGGTCTTTGTAGGGATAATGTGTTACAATTGACATGCTACAACACCCTTCAGAGTTAAATCACCTAGAATTACATAACTTGGATTTGTCCTTAGTTATACCCCAGGTTAGGTTAGAAGCATGATTTAGTGTTAGGGACATCTCGATGACTTATGATAACTAGACACACGTGATTGAATTAGGTCGATCCAGTATGTCTATCATGAAGACTTATGATAACTATACAGTTGGAACACGCCAACTGTAGTGTAGTACTTGTCCTTAGTTATACCCTAGGTTAGGTTAGAAGCATGATTTAGTGTCAGGGACATCTCGATGACTTACGATAACTAGACATACACGATCGACTTAGGTCAATCCAGTATGTCTATCATGAAGACTTATGATAACTATACAGTTGGAACACACCAATTGTAGTGTAGTACCTTCATGAAGACTTGGTTCTTCGTGGGGATACTGTGTTGTAATTGACATGTTACAACACCCTTTCAAGTTGAATCACCTAGACTTACATAACTTGGGCTTGTCCTTAGTTATACCCTAGGTTAGGTTAGAATCATGATTTAGTGTTAGGGACATCTCAATGACTTAGGATAACTAGACACATGCGATCGAATTAGGTCGATCCATTATGTCTATGTATCCTTATTCCTCATGAGAAGTCCTCTACACTAAACGAGGTTGCTATCCTTAGTTAGGGTAAAACTTGGAACAAGTGGACTAATAGGAGTCACTAAAGACCATTCTAGATAACAGTTGAAGTTGGGTGAAGGACGTATTTTGTTTGACAAGTATGTCATCTAGGAATAGTAATATGAATAGTATGTTGGAAATATTTGGCCAAAGTATCGCAAGCTGCTAGTTGCATTGTCTTATGTCACCTAGTTTAAGAAGTGAGATTTTAGATGAATATTGGTAACAAATATTTAGAAAGGCCTCTTACATAGAACACTAATACCCAGAAAAGGGTAAGAGAACCAAGTATACCTAGTATACAATTCAATGAGTTAACATGAGAGATTAATGTTTCATCGAGTCATGAAATGAGATATCAGAATTTTACCGATTCATTAAATTTGTATATGGTTATCTGTTATGAGATTGATTGACATGGAATGTGTGTTCTAAATTATGACTATTTAGAACAAAGAACATTAAACCAAAAAAATTCCCTTGTTTCTAAAGTCTTAAAATGAGAATGTTATAGTTTTGAATGGTGAAGGGTCAGTTGGAATGGTATAGTTATGTCCTTCATGTTCAAATTTTACACAACGATGTAAGGTTGAAGGAACACAACCCATGACATGGATTCAATGTTGGCCAAACAACATGTTATACTAGAATTCTCCCTCTAAGACATAGAAAAATTCCATAACAGTATGGGGGCCCACATGAATGTGCATAATTATGGTGCTAAGGGTGGAAGTGATGGCATCATTGAATGAATGCAACATATCTAGGTTATTATGCATGTAATTGGTAGGGATGAGCATTTGGTTGTACACATGGGAGGAGATGATGTTGATGTTATCACCACCATTGATCAAAATGCATCAAACAAATATATTATCAATGTAAATGGAAATAAAAAGGATGAGATCAAGATCATTTGAGTGGAGATGTACAATCGCATCATCAGATAAACTAAGAGCAGCTACTTGATGATTTGTGGCAGGTATAGAGGAAGGGGATGAATTAGTGAGTGAATCCACATGGTGAGGGGCAATAATGGAGGCCATAGATGTAGAGTCATTAGACAAAACCTCAATGGGTTAAAGAACCTCCATGAGGGCCTGTCAATGGGATTCAAAAGTTTGGACAAGGTTGTACAAAGACATTTTTAGAGGGGATTAGTGTAATTTTTTTATCAGTGTACAATGGCAAACCCCATCATAATTAGGGTATGTGGGTCCCTGAATGGTGATTTTTGGTGTGGGTGCAGATGGTATATTGGGCACATGATTGGCAGATGGGCTAGTTTTTTCTCCTTTCCTTTGTATTTTTGGGTGCGAGTGGCAACTTGGATCATGTTAATTTGAGGAAGAGAGGTGGATGAAAAAGGTGTGTGTCATGAAAAGTATAACAACATGATGGTCAAAAACCTAGTGTGGGATAAGAGCCTTATGAGATGAGTAGGTTGCATTGAAATTTTGGTGGGGTTTTGACCGACTCGCTTATATGGACCATATTGATCTTGAATTTTGGAGGTGGATAAAAGGGTTATAGAGGTGGTGATGAAGGTCATTGACTATGTAGTGGGAAAGAATTTGTGGTGATAGATAGAGGTAGAACTATGTCCTTTTCTAGAAGATCATTGTCGTCAAAGATTTATTCAGGAGGACAATGTTGGTGAAGAATAGTTTTAGAGCCTTACATCTTTCTACATAATGTCCTGACACACAATGGTAGGCACAAATTTTAGAATCATAAAACCCTTTTGGTTTGGGTTTGATTGGGTCATAAGGTCTTGTTATCCCGTAAAATTGATAAGGGCAATTTTACCGATAACCATACCGAAATTTTTGTTTCGATCAATCGTTAGGGATCCCTTGTGTTCGGAACGTTGCAAAATCCCTTTCCGGGAAAATCTAGTTTTCCGAACTTAGTCTTTTTGGTCTTTTTTGGCTGGGTGCATGGAATTACTATGTAACACCAACTTTTGGTGCACCCCTTAAAAGCCTTTGGCGCATATTTTCCTGTGTCAACACACCTTTCGGTGCACCTTTTATGTTGAGTCTTCTATGCTTGCGCCAAGGCGCATGCGCCTTCATGTTGGCAAAACTTTTGTTGTGCCACCTTTTGGTGCGCCAAAGGGCGCACATAATCTCATTACAACACAAATTTTGGTGCGCCAAAGGTGTGCTTAGTTCCATACTGGCAATTATTTTGGTGCGCCAAAGGGTGCATGCTTTCCTATGTCGACAGCAATTTTCATGCGCCCTTTACAAAGTTGGTGGCACATTTATGACTAGCTCACCTATATATATATGCATTTGCATGCCCACAAATGTCATTTTCACAAGACACAAAGCACGTGATTTTTATTCTCTGAGCCTGTCAGCCCCTACCTCGTCGTTTTCAACGCGTTGTGGACCCGTGTGCAAGATTCTCACTATTTATCTGGGTAAGTGTTCTTGTCTCTTCCATGTGATTTGCTTTCTAGTTCTTTGTGCTTGCTGGTTTGGTTTTTGAAATGCATGTGTTGAGCTAGCCCTCCCCCCTGCTGTCTTTCCTTATTTTCCTCCCCCTCTTTCCAGATCTGCTGGTAGAGTATGTTATCCTGAAACAATGGTTTGTAACCCTTCTAGTTTAAACCATTTCATTACCCAAGTAACCTTTCAAAAGAGGAAAAGAGGAGAAAGAGAATCTGAACCATGTAAAGACCCCTCTGAGGGTGATTAAGTTCACTATTTTCCTTTGGCACACCCATCTTTCCTGCTACATCATAAACTTCTGCACCCTCTATGGCACACCAAGCTTCCTTGTTGCATCACATAAATCTGCGCCCCTTTGGTGTACCCAGCATCTGTGCAACATCAGCTTTATTCGCGGTAAGTACAAGGCTTTGAAGGCGCAGGTGCATCCCTCCTTACAAAAACATCATGTTGTGTAGACCCTTCGTGCGCCGCGCCATGCTCCCTTTGGTGCACGAAAAGTTCCTGTTACACAAACCATACATGCGCCAAAGGGCGCACCAAATCCCAATGCAACATGAAAAATCTATGCGCCTTTGGTGCATCCTGTCTCCGTGCAACACGATGTTTTTATGCGCCCTTTTGTAAAATTCACCCTACAGTATTCATGTGCCATGTGCCTTTGGTGCCAATTTAACCCTTGCAATACCCTTTCCCCATGCACCTTACCTATTTAGCCCTGTAAGTTGTAGTTTTCATGCGCCATGCGCCCTGAGCCTCCAAATAACTAACTCTTTCTTCTGTTAGCACTTCAATGGAAAATCAAATGACTGATACAACCTTTTTGGATTGGGTCTCGCTTCTTCTTCATACAAATCAGAAAATAAACTTAGAAGAACATATGTCAACATCCAGCAAGAGGCCTACCAAATCCAAGGGAAAGGCCAAACTTACAGAAGAAGATATGAAATATAAATATCAGAGGGTCAGAATGCCCGAGTCCCAGGCCGAGTGTAGCCTGGACGTCAGAGACTCAGAATTGGGGCATATTGATATGGAGGAATTCTGGGCCAGAACTCAGAAAGTCACAAAGAGTCCATGGATGGACAAACTGATAGGCAGTGCCCTGCACTTCACCGGAGGAAACCCGGTCAGCACCGTCTACAACGAATTCATGATGGTGATTTCCCAATGTTACAACAAAGACACAAGGTGTGTCGTAAACAACAAGGGTGAGGTAGTCATTAACCTCACTGCCGATCACTTTGAGGTAATACTCGACATACCTCACCACCAGCACTTTGTGGCTGTCAGTTAAGCAGATTGCATTAAGGCCTGGGATGACAATGCAGATCAGTGTATGCAACTGATGAATGAGGTTTACTTGAAATACAAAAAGGTAGTAACCCGGTGGCCCCAAATCATTCACCGCATCAACTTCTCAGAGGAGCTCAGCGACACCATTACATTCCTAAGAAGGGTCTTCGGGCTTTCTGACGCCCATTATTTCCATAAATGGATGCTGCGGTACTTAGAGACCATGAACAAGAATATGCCTGATCAGCGCTTTTGCTGGGGAGAAATTATAAGCAGCACAATCTCTGAGTAGCTACAACAATTTAGCACAACGGGGACATTCCATATGAACTCCTACGTGGTCTACACTACATCATCAGAGAGGGACTATCTAGGCCTGATGCGGAGTGGAGTTTGGCCTCAGGTCAAGATATACGAGTACTACTCAGAATTGAGGCTGGAGAATAGCATCTCCCAATTCACAAAAATTAATGATGTGCTTTTCTATCACATCATCTGCCTATTGAGGCCGAATATGACTTATGGTCATATGACCAAAAGCATAGTAGCAACCACTAAGAAATGGGGGGCCCTGTTCACCCAGTTTCCCACATTCACCTATCTAAGGGCTGCCAACTTTTTAGGAGAGCCAACCAGGCTACCGAGGTATGCTGGACCTAAACTGATTCTGCTGGAGCTGTCAAGGCAGCTGATCACATACCACAAGAAATGCCTGAAAAGAAAGAAGGGTGGAACTCCTTTCCCCCTCACAGTGGGCCGATATACATGCTCCACCCACCACAAGGCGAAGGAAATGTTCGCAGAGCTGGAGCTGCTCAATTTAAGACATGATTTCCCAGCCAGGCCTACCTTCGACCCAAGGAGCTATCTACCAAGGGTGAAACTTGATCCAATCCACATCCCTCAGATCGAGGACATTTACATTAACGTCATCCATGAGGTGGAGCTCAGGAGAAAGGATCATTCTCGCCTAGCCTTGGTAGAAATCATCCAATATGGGATAGCCATTGTCCCCAAAGGCTTCCAAACTACGGAAGATGAAGTAGACAAGGTATATACTGACATAGATGGGGACAATTGGCCCTTTTCAGGCATTGATAGAACTAAGGCCCCTCAAACAATTGAGGAGAGGGTCAAGGAGACTCTGCGTAGGACAGAACATTGGTGCCGTATGAACAGACTAATCTACCTTGGGGTAGATTTCACAATCTCCCCATTGGGTAACGCGCCTCCACGATCCAAACAGTATCCTAAAGGAAAGGGAAAAGGCGTAGAAGGTGAATCTAGCACCATTCAGGAAGAAGCCCCTGAGAGTCCTCCTTCCGTGGCACCTGAGCAGGTAATAACTCTTGTCACACCAGAGAAAGAAGTAGAAGAAGATATTCCCATTTGCCCATCCACTCAGGATGTCAGCATTGCTGCAACAACTAAGGTCCCTTCTATTCCTTCTTCTTCTCTTCCTTCCCCTCCTGAAGTGACTCAGGCGACCATCCCTTTGGTCGTGTCCTCTCCCCTTTCTTCTTCTACTGTTCCCCTCGCCTCTTCGTCTATCTTCTCTTCCCTTGCTGATATGTCCTTCTCCATTTCTTCCCTCATCTTCGAGCTCCCTTCCCTTCCTATGTCTCCCACTACTGTAGTTTCCCCTCCTTCCGTGGGCACTTCTTCAGCTATTCTCTCAATGCCACCACCACGTGTCTCCACGTTTTTCCCCTCTTCTACTGCAGCTACCCCTCCTCTGTTTCTAGTCCTTCTACCATAGGTCCAGCCTGGATCTCTCAGCAGTTTAGTCAGCAAAAGAGGAAAGTTCCCATCGCTCCGATGGACTTTTCCATGATCCTATCTAAGGGGGCGAAGAAGCAGAAGCCTATCACACGCTTCTCTAAAAGTGCTGTAGGAGAGAGAGTTATGGAAATCGCATACCCCAATCCCCTCAAAGAGAAAAAGGATCTGTCTCCGACAGATTTTACTGTGACCCAAGTCACAATGGGGACATCTTCCGAAAGTCTTCAGGGGGAGGCTCTTTCTACAGTTGACGCCCTCTGCAAGAAGCTTAAAGAGATAAAGGAAGAGAAAAGGCAACTGAAGTAGCAAAACAAATATCTACTCCAAGCCTTACAGAAGATGGGTAGTGCGCCTCCCACAACTGCCACCGAAACTTGTGAGCTTCTCAGTCAGGAGAAAATTAATGAGTATGCCAAGATCGGCGAGCAGGGTATGGCCGTTTCCACTTGGAGGAGCCAAATCCTCAAAGACAGCAAAAAAGTGATCACCGAGTTCTCTGACTTGTACCTGAACATCAGTAAGGTGAATAAAGAGCTCCAAGTGCTAGCAGGGCCCATATCAAAAGCACTGGAACATGCTAGACTACAGCACGAGACCTTTCAACAAATGTTCGACTGTTCAGTCGAAGATCTGGTCAAGTTTGGTGTCTTCGGCCATCCAAGGGCCCTCAACAAAATCATGTCCACTTTGGACTACCGGGTGGATCAGCTAGAATTTATTCTATAAAAGATTGACAAATTCAAGGAAGAAGCCCTGGATTTGATGCACCAAATGGAACGGATTGTTCTTAATATGTTGCCAGGGTTACTTACTCCTTCCTTCACTTTAAGGAAAGCTGATAAAACCACCCGGATCTTCAAGGAGATCGCTTCTCAAGGAACGGGGCCAGAGGTCACATTTGACACAGAGTCTATCAACAACCTGCTGGCCTGTAGGGACTTCATCGGGTTCCTCATTGAGGTAGAAAAAGACTATTCCAAACTCCTAGAGAATCTCATAAATGAGCGGGAGACTTGTGAGGCGATCAGTGAGCGGCACAAGGATCCTTTCGAAGATCAACTAGGGCCAATAATCAACAAGTTCATGGAATACCGCTCTCAGTTCCATATCTCGTCACCTGAGCAGTAACAAAAGCAGTCCACCCCCTTTCGGCCGCAAGATGACGATGACGAATAGCTGCTACTTCTTCTTCTTCTTCTTCTTCTTCTTCTTCTGTTTCTCTTCTTCATCTTTCTTTTTGGAAATATCTAGAGTATGTTGATACAAATGATGACATCATCCATGTTGCATCATGGGATGATGTCATCCATCAAGTTGTAAAAAGTCAACATGACTTTTAGATATTTTGTAAATATCTTTGTAAATAGTTGGATTTTTTTTTTGCCTTCTTTTCTCTTCTTCTTCTATAAATACTCCAATACTTGTTGTATTGTGGGATGGATGAATATCTTTCAGATGAAAAATAGAAGTGAAGAAAAAAAGACTTTGAGCTTTTTGTAACAGAAGAAAAATATTAATACAATATTTAGACTTTGTGCTGAATACATGTGTTATGTGCATTAGATCTTTCTTACGTTAGATCTGTGTGTTTATTCTGTTGGATCTGCTTCTATTTTATTTTCATTTATTTATCATCAGTATTTCTTTGCTCATTTATGCAAGTAGGTTTGGCTCTGTTTACTACCAATCCCAAAACATAAACCTTCTGACCTTTCTACTTTGGAATTCATTTCTTTTCTTACTTCGGACCTACACTTTCTTCATCCCCTCTTCCTTTCCCTTCTTTTAGTAGTCAGAAACACCCCTACTGGGATGAGATCCCAAACCCCTGAAGGTAGAATTTGTGAGACTTGCATAGATTCCTGTTGGTAGAATAGCAATAAACCAGTTTTGCTTTGCTGACTCAAAGAGAGGCTATGCCCTGCACACTGTTGGCTCGTTTATCCATAGATCTGCCCAAGAGACAGATTTTCAGACCAACAGGTCTAAGGGGTGGAAATGTGATGATAGAGGTCTCTAAAAGGTTAGCTAGAATGTTGACGTAAGACCCTGCCAATGGATCAAAATGTAAGATGAGCATGGGTATAGATTGAAGTGTGGGTGATTTTGGTGGGAAAGACACCATGGGAGGTGAAATTGGAATTGAAATGGGTTTGACCACTGGTTTTTTAGGTATTATTGTTTTAGATTTGGGTTATACCTTCTTAGGTAAAGGTGTAGTAGATGAACTAGCGATAGAAGGTTTTGTAGGCTTAACTACCTCTTTAGGGGGTAGTGGGTTTTTCAACTTTGCTTGCACCTTCCTTGGTAAAGGTGAGGAAGGAGTACTTGATGTGGAAGGGAAGCCAAATGGTGGAAGAGGATGTGTTAGACATGGTGATAAAGGAGGCATGGTGAATGTTTCTGGCAGAAGCAAGGTAGAAGGTATGGGTTGAAGTGAAGGAAAAATAATAGGTACTGATGAGGTTATTGTAGGTGATGGGGTTATAGGGGTAAAAAAGATGTAGGTAACAATGAAGGTGTGCATTATATAGGTAAGTTGGGTGTGATAAAATATCATGACAAACAGGTGGGCTATTGTGCTTTTGTTTTTCCATGGATAAGAGGTTGCTTAGCCAAGGTTGACTAGTGAGGTCCTAGGATAGATGGAAGCGGTGACAGTTATAGAGTTGTAGTGGATGAAATTGGTGTATGTGGCCTAGATGGTTGGGTCTTCCTTTTAGGTGGAGGAATAGTTTTTGCGTGGGTTTGTGAAGATATGGATAAATATAATTTGATAGAAGTGTGGACTAGGCTTGATGTCGACATGACCCCCAATGTGGTGATGGTTCTAGATGCAGGGGAAGGTGTAGATACAGGTAGGTTCTTATGCATAGGAATAAGTATAGTTATTTCTAAAGGTTTTGATGTAATTGAGGGTGATGAAGAAGAGTATGGGAATGGTTGGTTCAATTGTTTGAAATACCTTTGGATAAATCATAGAGGTATCAACAAATGACATTTACATTTGGGTTGTAAAGGATGGCCAGAGAAGTCCCCAAAGAGTGGAATTGTCAGCATAATCCAAGCGGTATGCCAGGCATGAAAACATCTTTGTTGTAAGAGGAGATGATGTTGATTTAGTTATAATCCCTGTAAATTATTTCTATGAGATAGGGAATTGGTTGGCTTCAAACTCTGTGGGTAAGAGAGCTGAGATCAAATCAACTAGATCTTGGAAGGATAATGGGGAATTTTTACCAACAGGTAGTGGATCTTCTAAAGGATTCTCTATTGGTAGGGGAGATGATAGGTAGGATGAGGTAGGTTACTCTTTTGGTGGAGAGGGAGGTGGAAATGACTCTCCCGTGGGTAGGAGAGTTATCACCACATGGTGTTCATTAGGTTGCGAGGGGGTGATGAAATGAAATTGGCAGATATTGGAGTATCCTTCATGGGTGAAAGAGGAGATAAAGGGGACTCCTCTGTTGGTGGAGTAGATGAAATAGGCTCCTCTATGGGTAAAGGAGCCTGTGCTAGGATCTCCTTTATGGAGGGGAGAGGAGGAAATTGTAGAAGGGTTAGTACGATGTCAAACACAACATGGACCTCACAGAAATTACTGTCATTAGTTGAAGGGTCTTTGGTTTGGTTAGATGATGAGGTATGGTTAGGGAATGACTTCTTACAGATATGCAAGTTTTTATTAGCTGGTGCATTTGGGTTGTCCAAGACAAGATATCCATTTTCTAACATTTCCTGGATGATGTTTTTGAAGGTGATACAATTACCATCACTATTTCCTTTAACGTGATGATAGTTACAATAGTCATGTTCCATATAACATGAAGGAATAGGATGAGCGGGGTCAAAAAAAATGTGGTTTGATGGGTGGTAGAGAAATTACTCTGGCCTTAACAATTTTTTCTAGCACTGAAGAATAAGACTCCCTAATTGCAGTGTACTTTAATTTCTCTCACCTGAACTAGAAAGCTTGAACAAGAGAAAGGTTGGAAGAAGGTTTCGATTGATTAGATGGGTGAGATGGGCCAGATTTAAAAACTATTGCATTGGGGGATCATTTTTCTTTAGAATAGTTATTTTTTGGTTTTGAAGAGGAAGAAGCATCATTGGATTTGAATGCAACATTTCTATTACGCAATTGAATTTTTTTCTCTTATATGGCATGGATTTCAAGCTTTCCAACCATGGTGAACACTTCATCAAAGGTAAGAAAGGTTTGGACTTGGAGAGTTGGTGAGATGTGCTTAGCACAAGCTCAAGTGAAAAACTCTATAAGATCAGATTGAGGTAGCTAGAATGTAAGTTGGTTGATGAGGCTCTGCCAACAAGTGAAAAAATCTATGATAGACTTGTCGTCATATTGGCTTGTTGAGTACAAGTCAGTCATAGTGACCTTCTTGACGATATTGATCAAAAAATTGTCAAGGAAGGCTTAATCCACTTGGTTGAATGAGTAAATGGAATGTCTAGGTGAACCACTATACCAATACAACGCGGGTCATGTCAAAGACATTGGGAATTTCCGTGGAGCAGAGTATCATTTTGGGGGATTAGATAAAACCCATGTTTGAAGGACCACAAGTGTTGTTGTGGGTCTTCTTTTCTGTTGAACTGGTTGAATTTGGGAATTTCACAATGCGTAGGGTATGGAAAAATGGGAATAGATGGATGAATGAGCTCATTTCCAATTTCATCGTATGTTAAAGAGTTACAAGATCTAGAAAATAATCCTTCCCATGTTTGCATATTTTCCATCATCATTTTAATAAGGTCGTTCGTAGGTTGTGATGAATGGGCACCCCCTGCAATATAAGGGGGTTGATGATGAATGTATGATGTGGACGGAATTCCAGTATATGGTGGTTTCAAGTATAAGAATTGCGAGGGGCGTAAACATGCAAGAGGAAAATATCCCAAATAGGTAATAGATGAGATAATTGGTTTTTGGTGATATATGTAAGTAGGTGGGGTGGATTTAGTGATTAGAGGTAAAGAATGCAGAATGGAGAGGATGATGTTTTGGAATGGGGTATGGGTTGTGTATTCATTTTTATACCATTAGACCAATAGTCTAATCCCATGCGCGTCGACCTATCACCCATCGGGTGCTAGGCACTCACCCGAGCCATGTGTGGCCACCAAGCCTCTCCTTTATGCAAGTCTTGTGAGAATGCATAATCTTATGACAAATTTTCAAATGGAAATGAATAGAAAATAACTGTGCATCATTCTGAGAGCCTAGGAAGAGTTAAATCATCAATGCATCTATGGAAGAGAAATAAAAAAAATATGGAAATGGTTCATACATAAAGGAAATGCGTAAGGATTATATTCATGAACACATATATGATTCAGAATAGAGTCTTACATTCATTTTAACATGTTCAATAACCACATTACAATCCTTGAAGTCATAACAGACCCATATAAACGTTGCAGAGAAAAGTCATGTATCAGAGCTACATTATTTCCCTCATATTACATAGATGAATGCAGACCCATCCCTCTAAGTATGCCTTGATTCCTATATTTTCCTAATCCCAACCCATAAAATCCTCCATGGCATTTTTGTAGAGGTTTGCCTATTCTTCTACACACTATTCTCTCTCAGGATGATTCCATCTATATCTCTATGTCTTTGCACCCTTACCTCATTTTCCCTTTTTTACCATACGCACACCTCAATATATAGCTTTCACGTCTTCATTACCATGCCTTCTGAGGTAGCAGATTGGTCGGAAAGTGTCCAAGTGGTCCTCCAATAGAGCATGCTTTCTTTGATCTAACCTCTCCACTCTATGTAATGATTATCTTCTAGAACATTCCATCACATGCATGGAATATTCCCTCTTTGATCCCACAGTCGCTAAGATGGAACCTTATCCACTCCGCATGCTAGAAGGGTCACGCTTTTCTTATGTGTTTCCTGGGATGTCGAATATGGCTAAGTCCAAAACCTATCTTGCCTTACGCACACAGGTTGTATGTTCTGCAAAACCTTTATAGACCTCTTCCTTGCATGCCTTCAACCCACGCGCCCTTCTTTAACCAGGTCCCACACACCTTCTTGTACTTGGCCAAATATTCTGGGGCCCAACATCACCCCATACTACGCCTATTCTCCTTCCTCAGAAACACTCTTCAAAGAATAAATAATGGAGGGCTCTTACAATGGTTTTAAAAAATAAGGGAATGAAGAAATGATAAGAAAGAATGAAAGAATGTAGAATTGGTTTATTGTTGGAGGAGGAGAGGGAAATCCTTCCCTAACTGTGCCTCTAACCTCTCCCAAGTGTCAACCTCATTCTAAGCTTACTGATAGAGGTCTCCCACCATGGTGCTTACTTCCTCAAACTCAGCTCCTCTCTTTTTACACTCATGGTCTCAACAATACTCTCCAACTGCTTTCTCAAGTCCTCAAGCACATCCATCCTATGTTTGATTTGGGGGTATAGTTTCTTCAACCATATTTTGATTGAGCCTCGAAGGTTCTCGATTGCTTCTGATTTCTTCTCCACCTCATCTAGGATCTTGTCTCTCTCCACTCTATTCCCTTTATTTTTTTCTTGGAACTCCTTGAGTTCTATCTCATTGGTCGCAACCAAGATTCTTGCCACTCTATCCATATTCGTGTAGTTTTCATACACAAATTCAGTGACTTAGTGGTGGCCTTTACTTTTGCAATAAGTTTAGTGTATCGAACTATAATCTTGATAACCTTCATCTTGTTTTCTTTTTCTTAGTGCGCATGTACCTCTTCTGTAGATTCTAAAGCAAGTAGTCACCTCTCCATTTTGAAAATGTGAGTCAGATCCTCTAGAAATTTCAAGGCCGATTCATAATTCTTCTCAAGCGGGGATAAATCGGGGTGCTTCAGGAAAATTCCACCTGTAATCATCTCCACCTTCTTGGATACCTCACACACCTTAGCCTTTTCTTCTTTCAGCTCACACCTCAACTAAGCGCTAATCAACTCCTCTTGCTTTAGGTTTTTTCTCTTCTCCATGAGCTCCTTCTTTTTCTTATCCAATTCTTCCTCTATAGATCTAACTCTATTACTTATCCCAAATAGTCTAGCCTCAAATTCAACTAAAAATTTGTTAAGTGAGTTACAAACATGTTCATCTGATAGTTACTGAGTGTTCACCAATTGATTTATACCCTTAGTTTCTAGAACCTTCACTAGCACTCTCTGGCTTATTTGAGATTTAGGTACATCCATGTGGGACTCAAAACACTTAAGATAGCATCTTTCTTATCCATGGGTATGTGCCTTCTTCATCAAATGGTGACATAGCTAGAAGTTTCTTTATTGGTACAGTGCTCTATAAACTCACACGTAGCACCTTTTTAGGATAATAAACATATCCCATTCCCTTCCCTTGTGCCTCCACTATGCCTTTTCCACATGTTTGCACAAATTTTGGGAAGCTTACTACCAATTTGGGATCTCCACCCATGCTACCATACTCCTTTATAATCTCATCTATGCCCCGTTCCAACTCTTGTTCTACCAACTTCTTCATGATCCCAACCACTTGTCTACTTCCTCCTTGGTGAGGCTTGGGATTCTTTGGTTCTTGGTGCTTACTTCTTCTCTCATCCCCTTTCCTTGAGCCTCAGATTCTTTCTCTTCATTCTTCTCCTCATCTTCCTTTTTATACTCCTTTTCATCTCCTTCTTCCTTAGAATCATTCACATCATATACTGGATTTTCTTCACCTCCTTCAGGCTCGTCATCATCCTTAACACTAATGTAGGCATCTAAGCTCTCCTTCTCTTTTAATTTTGCCTCTTCTATCACCTTCTGCTTCTTCCTTATTGGAGATTCTAGTATGGGAGATTTTTCCTTTTCTTTTTCTTCCTTAGGTGACATCTTCCTGGGTGATTCCTCATGGGTGAGGTCCTCTTCATTCTCTATAACCTCTTCTTCTAGGATCTTCACCTTGACAGGAGAATTCTTTCTTTACGCGTAAGTGCTATGCTTTGAGATTGCTTCAGACATGCCCATCAATTGTGCGATCTGCACACTTGGTGCATTTTTATTTTGCCCCTCTTCTCTATCTCTCTTCTTTGGCATGATCTTCTTTCAACCTATGGGGTCTTCTAGAATGGATACATCATTCTCTATATATGAAACTTTCTCAAAATTCAACATTATTTGAATGTATATCCTTGTTGCATCCCTTCTAGTGATTAGCAACGTTATTGGTTTCATCATCTGAACCTTATGGGAGACATACTGCTCAACTTACGTGCACTTTTTAGGGTACATGAGCTTTTTTCATAGCTTGCGATGGTCTTGGTCTACCTCATTAAGGTCAAACCTTAGTATTTTTGCCTTCCTTGAACCTGTTGACCTCTTCCTAGAAGTATTGCATGATGAAGGAGAAGGGAAGTTTGCACCATGGATACTTAATCCCATTGTTTAAAATAAATATTCTAATGTAGAAATGTTGGTAGACCGTAATTTTTTCTTCTCCATCTACAAGTTTGGGAAATTGCTTCAAGATCTTCCACTCTACCCTGAATGTGTCACACATCCATTTATACCACTTCTCCAGGTGTGACTTGGGAGTGGCCATCATGGTTTCACAAGTTTATTTTTTAAAACCTCTTTGTGGGTGAGGTATGCTCAACTGGATACTCCCAAACAAAATTTTCCAGCCCATCTGACAATCCAATCTCTAAAAATATAATGGTGAGGAGGATATTATTGAATAATATATTCTCTCCCTCCTACGCATTGTTTATGATCTCATCCACGATAAAAGAAGACAAGTTATAGATGGTTCCCTCTGATATCCTCCAACACACATTTATCCATGCCTTGTTTACTTGCGTCCATTGTTCCAGATCATTGAGCTTGGTTACCAAGTGTGCGGCCATCCTCATAACATGGTATGGAATTTCAGCAATGTTAAAGTATCACGAACCCTTCTTGTAGTCATATGTTTTTATAGCCTCCTTGTCACTTAGATAATCATCTATACTTTCCCCTTCACAAATAAGACCTATGAACTTGGATATCAGCTATAGTGTTATGCGCATCTTATGCCCCACAAAATAAAACTGATCCTCATGCATGCGTGACATCATCCATTGATAAAGGTGCTCAGGCTTTCCAAAGTAAGGTAAGTCATATAGTTGCAATAATCCTACCTTCTCCAGTTTAACTTTTACCTCATCGCTATATATGGGAATCCCATCTGGTGTCCTTTTGTTATCTATTTGAACAAAATCAAGCATCATCTCTTCTCAGTTGTGCTTTTGCGATGGTTATAACCGCTCACAAGAAATTGTCTTAGATGCGATACCCATTCCTTTTCTAGCAATACTCCATCTAGGTATTACATTTCTATGTACCATTCTTCATTGGAGCTCGTAATGATAGAATTTTTCTTTCCTCTACCATTACCCTTTGGTTTCTTCGGTGAAACAGTTGCCTCTTTTGGTTCCATGCTAACTATCGAGATAAACTACAAATTCCTTACTGTTCTCTACTACTCTGCTATACCCCAACTCAACTCCAAATCTCAACTCCAAAACACCTCTTGGAATGAATCCTTATATCTTCATGCCCTAGATTCTAAAACCTAACTAGAAATACCTTCCACAAGATGACACACTACAAACAACCTTCTCTCACACCCGTGTACTCCTTCCTCCTAATTTGCAGATCCACTCTATTCACACTCTTAAATTATTAATATTCTTCATTCTTCACACAAATTTCTCTCTGGATGCCCTAGTTTGCAAGATCGCTTCAACTTCATAATAATAAGATAGAAAATGACTTTCTTGACCTTGTATTTATAGTTTTTTCTTCCCTTTGGCAATAAATTCTATGCCACCTACCAATTTAATTTAACATTAAATGTGAATTATTCCACTAAGCCGGTGTTAAGCACCCTTACCCACGTGCCTAATCCTATGCAAAAAATATTTTACAACCTTCTGGCGCGTAAAAATCCAATCTGACTAAAGACTCTTATGTGCACTTCTATAGTGCCGAAGGAACTTCTTATGTCCTTTACCCATTTTTCCCTTCCCTATCTTATGTTGTTCCTGCACACTTCATCCTTTATACGTGGTCTTTCTTATAACCTTCTTGACACCATGATTCATTATCCATCATTTCCTTACATGCTTTCTCACACTTACACACTTCCTTCTACTAGGCCACTCAATTTGTATTACAAGCCTATAATTTACATTATTCCAACCCACACTAAAACAAATGTGAGGTCCTCTACGCATAAATAAATTGGAAAAAATAATATGGTTACTAGTGCACAAGGTGCAAAACAAAACAAAAAGGAACAAACAATGAGAAAGGTAAACATAAGAAAAGAAAAGCATAAAGGAAAATTATAAGCTAACTAGAAACACTGCCTTATTAAAAACAACAAGAAGACTTATTTATAGTAGGGATTCAACCTACTCCCATTGAAATGACCTAGTAATCTCATCCAATCCAGTGCTTGTAACTAGAAAGAATATGAATCAATAATATACAAGATGATATAGGGTCCCAACAAATGGACTTTCAACTTCCTAGGATGGCGCAGATACTTGGAATCATACAATAAAACCATCTTCCCAACCTCAAACTACTTGTTCTTGATATGATGATCATGCCATGCCTTTTTTCTTACTTTCTCTATCTTCTAACTCCATCTATCAAGTGATCACCTTTCGTCCAACTTCATCAACTTATCAATCCTTTCTTCGAGTGCTTGCTCATTAGCTAACCCGCCTGCATGTACTATACACAACGATGGTAACATGAATTAAACTGGAAAAATAGCCTCCACGCCAAACACCAATTGAAATGGTTTGGCCTTGTTCAACCTCTTCTAGGTTGTCCTATATGCCCATAGAATGGATGATACTTTCACATCCCAATCTTGTCATCCAGCGTCATAGATCTTAGTCAACATGTTACTTAGTATCTTATTAAATGCCTCAGCAGTTCTATTTGCTTAAGGCTGATAAGGGGTTGTCTTGTGATGGACCACCATAAATTCTGCTAACAGAATCCTGACCATTTCATTGAGAAAATGTGTCTCTATCACTTGTTAAACTTAAATGACAACCATACCTACTGATTATGTTCTCCCATAAAAATCTAGTATCTATTTTTGCGGTGCAAGCCTTTGTAGGTGTTGCCTTTTCCAAATGTGTTAGGTAATCAGTGCAAGTAATGATATACTGTGAACCAGTCCTTCTCACGGATGGGAAAATTGGCCGTACAAAGTTGATTTCCTATTTTTCAAGTGGTTCAGTGCTGTCTATTGGTCACAAAGGCATTTCATCCCTCTTCCCAAGTTTTCCAAGGCACTGGAAATGGTCACAATCCTTGCAAAACTTAACACAATCCCAGTAGATGGTTTCCCAACAAATCCTTGCTAGTAAAATCTTTAACGCGATAGAATTTCTTACATAGTTTCCTCCTACAATCCTACCATGTGCTTCCTCCATAATGGCTACATGCTCATGTTCTAATACAAATCTCTATAAAAAATCATCACGGCCTAACTTATATAGGTCTCTACTAATCAACATGTAGGGTACGACATGTATTGCTAACTAATTTTTCTCTAGATCCTTCATCCCTTCCAACGCCACACCTATTTTTAAGAATACTGTAATATCTTCCAAGTCTGAGGGCATAAGCCATAACATAAATAGTTACACGTATAGCATGGTATCCTCAATTCTTTGTGTGTCCTCTCTTGATTTTATCCTTGATAAGTGGTCAAGTCCTGAATTGCTCTTCCCTAGTTTTATAACAACTGTGAACTCAAACTCTTGAAATAGTAGACCCAACGACATATGCGCATTTGCAGAAAGGGCTTGTTGACTAAGTATTTTAATTCCATGTGGTATGTGTAGAATATAAATGGTGTTGCTAACAGATACATCCTAAACTTGTGTAGCGTGTAGATAATGGAAAATTCTTCGCGCTCAGTAGTTGTGTAATTTTTTTCTGCTAGTGTCAACTTTATACTCACAAAACACAAGGGATGATCAAAAATTCCTTCTCCAGGTTGTTTTAATATTTCTCCCATAGTTGTCCTTGAGGAATCAACATGTACATGAAAGGGCTTATCCCAAGAGGGAAAACATAGTATGGGTGCTGTGACAAGCCTATCCTTCAAAGTGTCAAATTCCTTCTATTGTGCCTCTCCCCAATGAAAGGAACTCTTATGTTTTAGCAATTCCTCCAAAGGCACGAAGATATTGTCATACCCCTTGATGAATTTCCTATAATACCTCATATGCCCAAGGAATCTGTGTACTATGATTTGACTAGTAGGCTTCCCTAATCCTACAATAACTGTAAATTTGGTATGATCCACTATTAAGCCTTCTTAGCATATAATGTGTCCTAACAGGGTTCCAAATGGAGTAGCAAAGACACATTTCTTAATGTTGAGGGATATCCTTAATTGCTGATATCTCTCAAACATCAACCTCAAATTATCACAATGATCTTCCACCAATATATACACAATCAAGTCATCTAGGTAAACTTGAAGAAACTTATGGATGATGTCCTGAAATGCTTGTACCATGATGCACGAGAACACCACAGGTGAATTCTTAAATACAAAAGGCATAATCATGTAGGAAAAACTTCCCCATTCACTAGAAAAAAATTTCTTCTTGTGGTCTTCCTTTACAATCTTGACTTTGCGATACCCTGAGCACCAATCCATGAAAGAGTAGACTTCGTGCCCAGCTACTCCCTCCAAAATTTCTGAAGTAAAGGGAGTTAGAAAATGATCACTGACACATACTGCATTTAGATCCCTATAGTTAAAATAGATCCTTATCCTCCCATCCTTCTTCATAATGATGACCACTGGGCTTATCCATTATGATTCTTCCACTACCTCAATGATACCAGATGCTATTATCTTTTCTATTTCTTCCTTGACCTGTACGCGTAAATTTGGATTCATTTGCTAAGGCCTCTTCCAAATCAGGCGCACACCTTCCTTCAACTTGATCTTCATCTCACCTAAGGAATGGTGGATGCCTTTGAGTTCATGATAACCACTAGGGAATAAATCTTAGACCTCACACAATAGATCAATGACCTTTGAAACTTCTTTTTATGACCAATAGTCCCTAATGATAGCTTCTTTAGGGTTTGTTTTTATTCCCAATGTTCAGATTATTTTTTTTCAAGGGCTCATCGTAGGTGCAAGCTCACTCATCAATGCTATCTATAGATTCATGCTTACCTTTAGAATGGTTAACATCCAAAGTTTCCATCTCTTCTCCGTCTACTACATAGACCATCTTTTCTTTTTCTTTTTCCATGCACACACACTCAAGTTGTACTTCCTTTGATTATAATTCATTGAGGTGCATCTCCAAATAAGAATCACTCATCAACTCTAGTATCATATCTTCTACCATATCACTATCTCCCATCGGAAGGTGCTTGATTACATTTAATTCCTTATCTAGGTATGGCTTTTTAATTCTATAATCGAAAGCTAGAATAAGATCAACCGCCAACTCCTACCAATTACCTATTTGGTGACGCATCTCTGAATGAATATACCACACACATACATAGGCTTGTAAGGTGGAATAAAACTTATGCACCCATGACAAAGGTGGTATCACTTCTGCATTTCCCATATATGACTTCTCACATTCTTGGATATGAAATGAGGAAGTCTCTTTACCATGGTAGTCTTGTATGACATTAGGCATGTTGCTTCAAGAGAACCTTACAGAGAATGTGATTCTCACCTTGCACCACTCTAGGAGGCTCTCCCAATTTGTATTCCACCAACAAGTTGTGGTTCTAAGTAGGTTATAACTAAGAATTCCTCTTCTCTTGTCCTCATTTTTCTACTAAGCCTCCATTTCTTGAAAGAAAATTTTAGGATATGCTCCCCCAGAGTAACTTGGCAACTTCTTCCCTCCTAAGCACTTAATTGAGATCACCTTCATTACCCATGTTACAGATCATCTAAATTGTCACCCAATCAACTCATAAGTCCTATGTACCTAATTTTTCATGCCATACTAGTGGTATCACTTAAGGAATGAGCATCTTCAAACTAGATGACTTCTTTAGTGGGATGAATTATCTCAGGATCCATGATGTAGCACACATAGATCATGTCAAGGACTTCTTCTCCTAAGGGCTCAGTATAGGGTGCTAACTTCCTATATGTCAAAGGAATTATCAACCTTTCTTCCTTGTTATCGAAGATGATATACCCTTTGTTAAACTATAGGTTGACATTGTTCTTGTAACACCATGGGCACCCAAGTAATGTTGGAAAGTTATCTTCCTCGGTGAGTTCCAAGACTTTAAAGTCTCTAGTGACCTTGTCCCCTTGAATGGTGAGAACTGCATCCTTTAGGAATCCAATGGGAATTGCATTAGTCTATTTTTCCATATACACTACATTCAAAGATGGCTGTAATGCGGGCCTTCCCATTTGATGTTAGGTATCTAAGGTAAGAAAATTTTCCTCTTCTCCTATGTCAATGACGATATTACTCAAAATCCATCCATAAACAACTGCATTCAAATTAATATCCTTATTATAGTCAAGGCTGTGAGGCGGAAGGTTTACATGTAAAACTTGCATTTTGCACTCTACTTTGGCGTATTATACCTTCTCTCTTAGCCACTTTCCTAGAAATGGAATAATATTCTCTTGCCTTAACATCCTACATACTTCCCTGACATCATTCAAGTCATCCTTTGGAGCCTTAGCATTATTATTTTTCTCCAACTACTTTGATTTCTCCTTTAGACATTGGATCTCCCCTTGTAAACTCTGAGTCATGTCCATAGTATTTTAATACACCTCCCTCTAATGAGCAGGGTCCAGATACTTTCCATGTACCACTTCATCTCTTGAAACTAGTGTCCTTTATCTTAGCATCTCCCTGGCATATGTGGCCTCTACTCACATCATCACTAGTATAGGTTCTAGTCCTGACTCACGTGCCACTCTTGGCATCCACTATGTATCAACTTTCTTGATGCTCACCATCCCAGTGTTTTTGTCCTTTTGGTGCTGCTAGTTCATATGCTCATAAATATTTGGAAATTCTTCATACTTATGTTTCTTTCCACACCATGGGTATTGTAACAGATCAGGACACTCATGTTTGTAATGCTCTGTAGATCCACAATTATAACAGGTTCCTCATGGGAACTCACTTTGTTCTTTTCCATGGTTACCGTGACCACAAAATCCTCCACAAATGACTCTTCTACATGCTCCTCCATCTCCGTGCCCTTAAAATTGATGATCATCATCCTTGGAACTACTTGCAAGGCTAGTCTAGCACACATCAAGATCAATAGCATCATAGATCTGATATATAATTCTATAATCCTTGATATCATGGGTTGTAGAGGTACACATCTTACAATAGTAAGAAACATTATTGTGGATTTCCTATTGTAATAGAGGGCATCTACTTGCACCATGATCCCCATGGAAAATCTCACAGTCTATTTCCATATCGTGTACCAAATTTTGAGGGAAACTATTATTTACATGCCCCTCAACTTCACAGTCTATACACCAAATCCCACTATGAACCTCATGCGCTGAGTTTATAGATAAATTCTCCAAATTCTTGGTCATTGGAGTAATTTGGACCTCCAGAAAAGGACTAACACTAGTATCAAAGCTCCCAACAACTGTAGTGCATAGGGCAACATCCAATGCCTCACGTGGGTCTATGAAAGTCTTGTGTGACATATCCATTCTAAACAGTGTTATCAATCCTCTGAAAAACCATTGAGCATGTTGGGAAGGATGAATGTCATAGGATAGCTTTAACAAGAGAGTCTTGAAATGTGCATCATACTCCCGCACACTCTCTGCCATTCCCTATTGGATCTCTTTTAGGGTGTTGATTCTCTTTTTCTCAAACTCAAGGATATGGAACTCTGCTAGGAAGGTGCTCTTTAATGTAGTGTAGTCTACCACCGTCTAATGGGGCTCATATTTTCTATACCAACTATGCACATGTCCTAACAATGTTGATGCAAACTAACTTTCCTTTCACTCCGGGTTAGCAATCCCCTTTGCATGCCATAGTAATTCACACTTGTTCACGTGCTCTGTAGCATCTTTAATACCTCTATAGTATGGTAAGTGGAAATACATCTCATAAAATACTTTTGGAGGTGGTTAAGGCCCTTTTCCTCCTGATCCAGAGCCTTAGTTCCCTCTGGTGTTTCCTCCTCCACCAGATCCACTGGATCCACTGTCCTATTCCTCCTGATCCACTAAATCCTCCAAATCCACTAGATACACCAAGACCTCCAACCCCTACACCACCAGATCCACCTCCTGCAGTGGGAAAATGGATTAAATTGGTCACACCAAGTGTTCCCAATGTCCCACTAGACAAAACATTGATGTTTTGTGATATTATTTCACTTCCAATTGTGTCCCATGCCACTCCCAAATGTGATACCCAAACCTTACGTACTTACAACTTGTCCAAAAATTCATCCAAATACAGGAATGGATTAAACAACCATGGATGTTCCAAATGAGAAATTATATCTCCTAGGTGCAGATCGGTTGCTCCCATCGATAACAACTGGGTTAACAATACTTCTCCCTTGATCTAAAAAACCAAGTGGTAGGGGTTGGTCACTAGGTAGGTTCAGATGTACGTTAATGACTCTTATTTCTATATGCAACAAAATATCATCAGAAGATGAAGGGGATTATCTCCCACACTTGCCAAGATGTGGTAGCATGAGCTTCTCATGTTCCATGTCCTCTGCGTGAACCTCAAATCCTTCACAAAATGTCTACCTCATAGATTCATCACACTTACAACCTCACGTTTTCTAGTCATCTCCCTTTCATGAGCTTCACTATACTTGATTCATCTCTTATCCCTTTCCTTTTCATCCATAATTTCTACCATCTTCCTCCACACTAGCTTCCTCTCCTAGCACTTAGAAAAGCTTATCCGACCATGGGAAATGACTCTAAAATCAAGGTGATGACCAAGATATTCATATCCAAAGAAATAACATGCAAAAATGATCCTCTAGGATCCCTTAGAAACTCAAACTCAGTAACTTATGGGAAATAATATGTAGAAATGGCATATTCTAGAGTATAACTGGTTAGCACTCTTTTCCACCAATGATCAACAACACATGTCTAAGTCATATATGCATCCTACATTCTCTGATAGTCATCTTGGGTCCATACATGTGATCTATAGTACCAGATTGATCTAGATGCATATGTTGAAAGCCATTTATATAGTTATATTGGGAAACAACATAAGAATGTCTCATACAGCTCATGGTATAGGTTCTCTTCTACCCATCTACGTGCATCAAACTTAGGTCCAGTGTTGAATCTTTGAGCAAACTCATCCTCAGTGCTCTTGAACCATGCTTCAAAACTTTCTAAGGTTAGTCATTTTAACACCACACATCACAAGGAAAAATATACATGACATCTCTCACAACAACTTTGAAAAGAGGTCCCAAAAATGTAACCAATATTTAGTCATTTTTAGACCCTTAGAGCAATAGTCTAATCCCGTGTGCGTCAACCTATCACCCAGCGGGTACTAGGCACTCACTTGAGGCATGCGTGGGCGTCGAGTCTCTCCTTTATGTGAGTCTTGTGAGAATGCATCATCTTATGATAGATGTTCAAATGGGAATGAATATAAAATAATTGTGCATCATTCTTAGAGCCTAGGACGAGTTAAATCATCAATGCATCCATGGAAGAGAAATAACAAAAAACATATGGAAATGGTTCACACATAATGGAAATGCATAAGGATTATACTCATGAACACATATATGATTTAGAATAGAGTCTTACATTCATTTTAACATGTTCAATAACCACATTACAATCCTTGAAGTCATAACAGACCCATATAAATGTTGCAGAGAAAAGTCATGTATTAGAGCTACATTATGTCCCTCATATTACAGAGATGAATTCAGACCCATCCCTTTAAGTATGCCTTGATTATTATATTTTTCTAATCCCAACCCATAGAATCCTCCATGGTGTTTTTTCATAGCTTCACCTCTTCTTCTGTGCACTATTCTCTCTCAGGATTACTCCATATATATCTCTATGTCTTTGCACCCTTACCTTATTTTCCCTTTCTACCATCCGCACACCTAAATATATGCTTTCCCACCTTCACTGCCATGCCTTCTGAGGTAGTAGATCATTTTCCAAGTGTTCAAGTGGTCCTGCAATGGAGCATACCTCCTTTGATCCGAGCTCTCCACTTTGTGTAATGATGCTCTTCTAGAACCTTTCATCACATGCATGGAATATTACCTTTTTGATCCCATAGTCACCAGGCTGACACCTTATCCACTCCATATGCTAGAAGGGTTATGATTTTCTTGTGTGCTATCTGGGATGATGAATATGGCTAATTCCAAAACCTTTTCTTGCCTTGCACATGTGTGCTATATGTTCTGCAAAACCCTGTTAGAACTCTTCCCTGTGTGCCTTTAACCCCTGTGCCCTTCTTCAACCAGTTCTCACATTCCCACATGCCTTTTTATACTTGGCCAAATATTCTAGGGCTCAACAGGTTGCCCACACCATGGGTGGTTGTGATTTAATAGGTATATATAAGGTAGCAGGTGCAGATGATGCTATACTCAAGGTGGATGCTGTAGGAATGATTGAAACCATAGGAACAACTGACGTAAAAAGTTTGATTGATGTTGTAGGTGCCACAAGTATTTATGACATGAGGTTAAGTTGTGATACTACGGGTGGTAAGGTGGAAAAATGTAAGGGATACTATGATGTGGAAGTGGGGGAGAGGGAAGGGGGGATGGACGCATGCATGCAATATACCAATTATCCTGATGAATCCCTAGTAGATGAATGGGAAAGATAATGTTGTAAGGAAACATGGTTATGGTCAAGGAGTCTTATGAACTCCTTGTCACTGGTACTAATGATAATGGGCTGAGTAGGATCCATAGATTACTCGATGGAAGGAAATGATGGGCTAGGTGGGAGTGATTGAAGGCTTGCATGGAATACAAGGGCGTTGGTTTAACTATGAGTCAAAACCATGTGAGTTGGCATAGGATTGGAAATTTGTTCTCTGTAAATGAAACTAAAAAATATTATAAATGGAGAAAAATAGTTCTGGGAGATAAAAAAGGTCATTATTTAAATTAAAAATTAAAACATAGGAAGCGATGGAGGTTGGGTTAACCGATGATGGTGATAGGGTGACCGATGCCAGTTGGGTTAACTAATACCAGTTACTGTAGGAAATCAATAATTTAATAAATTTTGTAAAAACTAATGAAAATGAGACAAAATCTAGATTTGATAGTGATTTCAAATATCCAAGGGTATGATGATGCTTTTGAGGAACCTCAGAAAGAACATAAAATGTGGTGAGTGTTGTTTTTGGTAAAATGGCCAAAAAAGAAAATAAATGATGATGATCAAGTATACCGATGATGGTTAGATGAGTAAACTGATATCAATCACTGGATTGATGCCGATAACTGTGAAATTTTAAAATATGGAAATTTTTTATTTTTTTGACTTAGGTCAAAAAAAATATCAACCCAGAAACCTGAGTATGATATTGATAGACCCTAACACAACAAGAAAAATTTGGAATACACTAAATATGATTGTGGGGTGTGAAAGGAAGAAGAGAATGGAGAATGTATCCTCACAATTCAATACATCAATCAAGAAAAAGTTAAAAAACATGAAATATGATGGGTGAATTTTCTGTTTAATCTTATGTTATTCAAGACTGGCTTGTGTACAGAAAAAATTTATTGGTTTGATAGATGGTGTCTTATGAAAAGCTAAGATCTAAGGGTGGTTTTAGGTAATGTTTCTGTGGGGGCGGTCCTTTCTCTGAGATAATAACTAGATAGAGAAACCAGTTGGGCATCCACTATCAATCCTCTGATCGTGTGATTGTTGACAAATTATTCTAGGTAGGAGGATGTTTAAGAAGATGTGTAAATTATGTAAGTAGTTTGGTATAGAGAGAGAGTGTGTGTAAGTGAACTATGATTAAATTAGTCAACCATCAGCTGGGAATGAATTCCAGTGTATAGGTTGCCCTCAATTAATGTGATCTGTAATGCTATAAATCAGAATGTAATGCAAGTATTTTAAACCCAAATCCACAATTTCCTTCGATGTAGAAAAATGGAGAAGAGGAAGAGGGATGTTCTTTCACTAATGCAATGTAGTAAAAAGAACACATGTTCTTTTAAAGTAATAAAAGTGTGATTTATTTTAGACAATAACAAGAAGGATAATATTCCAGAGAAGAGAAATTAATGTGAATATCTTTCAAAGGGAAATAAACACAAAATTTTTCCTAGGAATGAAAAAATGCAAAGGAACCCATGATGGATCCCACCGGGTGTGCCAAAATGTTTCACCAAATTCTTATCAAATTAATAAAATAGATAAGGGTAGTAGAGCAAGGAGGAATACATGTTTGTAATTTCAATTAAAGGTTGTGTGAGTAGATGACTTCTGGATCATAACGGATATGAGAGCTCCCTTTTGGTTATGAGGTACTACATGTAAATGCAAAATAATACTACCAAATAGAGTTAAAAAAATAATGAGTGGACTGCCTAGTGGAAGCTAGATCCATGAAGTGTGATACTTCCTGAACAGGTTGTCAATCCACTTTTATATAACAATATTAATGCTAGTTAAATAATACATGAAGTAAAAATCCTATTGGAATTGAAAAAATTTAGGTATATCATACAAAACAATAAGAAAGGTTAGTTAAAAAGTTTTTTAAGGTTAAAACAGGAGGGTTGACTCACTGGTCTTGAGTTGCAAGTTTGGTATAGGATCTGGGTAAGGTCTTGTAAGGATTCGAAATGGTTCTAGGCTATTGAGAAGTGGGTATTAGCTCACTGTTCTAAGCTATATTGACAGACACAATAACTGGTGTTGGCTTAGTGACCGATGCTATTTAGGTAGAGTAATCGACATCGATTGGCTAACCAACATCGGTAGGGGCAATTACATTAAAGTTTCTAGAATTGGTTTTCTAAACTCCTTGTGATTGCACAGAGGTTAGAAATGGTGAGGGTGGGGTCATAAAATGGTTCTAAAGACTCAAATATGATCAGGAGAGGATGAAAATGGGTGGAAAGTCTGGGGATGATCAGGTGATGGGTTGATGGAAGGAAATGAGTATAGGTGTGTGGAGAGAAATAAACTGCAAAGATGAATATATAAATCTATAAAAAGAAACTAGAGATTCAATGTAGAGATGTTAAGTACTTACTAGAAAATATTTTGGAGGATGTAGGTGATGAACACGTTGACAATAGAGATTTAAAGAGAAGATTCATATTTGTGTCATGGAAGTTCAGATCTTCATTCCTCTCTGATGTGAATTAGTGATCGTGAAGAGGATGATGAATGGTGATCAATGTTAGTAGTGCTCTCGTGTGTCTTCTTTTTCTTGAGTACTAAATAAATTTGAGTGCTCCAAGTACCTGGAAGAAATGAGATCTTGAATCAATTTACGAACCTGAGTAAAGGATTTTGGAAATGTAATTAACCTAACTAACAACAGTTTTGTAACCGGTGTCATTTGAGATATAACCAACGTCAATCAAGGAGGAAATATCTAGGTTGGCCAAAAATAGCCAGAGTGCTGCTATTTTTGGTGTGATCTCCAACATTCTTCCGAGTCTTGAGTGATAGATCATGGTAAAATAAGTAGGATTCCTTTAAGGTTTGTCAATAGGAGTTAAGTCTAGGTTTAGACTAGGTCCTAGTTAGTTAGGATAGGTTTAGACATGGTCTTAGGTCATTAATGAGGTTTAAGAAGGTCATTTAATGAGGTGGCTAGGTGAGGTGGTTAAGTGAGGATATTATTTAATTTAATTAAGATAATTAATTTTATCAACATGTGCATTATGGGATATGAATAGGTAGGATATGGTTAATTTAATTAATGGGGTTTAAAGGGGAGTATGACCCAATTTTGGAGTCTACAAGTTAATCTCTCTGACAAGATCTAAACCCCATTAAGAGAAATGCCAAAAGTCCCTGGCAACTTGTAAGGTGTCACTTGGGGTGCATGGTGAAGGTTAGCGTGATGTTGAAACTTCACACAACATTTGACATAGTCATAAAAATATTTGTTAAGGTTTGGCCAGAAATAGCTGATGTCAAGAATATGTTTGGAAACAACGTGACCACTAAAATGTCCACCACAAATCCCTTCATGTATTTCATTAATTTTGTACGGAATTTTAGAACTAGTGAGGCATCGTAAGAGGATACCATGAAATCCACATTTGTAGAGAAGACCCCCCATGATGACGTAATGAGATACCTTTTGGAGGAAGGCTTTCTTACCATTGCGAGTGATATTTGGAGGTAGAATTGACTGGGACAGGTAATCATTGTACTTCTTATACCAAATTTTGTGTGGCTCAGTTTCGAATCATCCCACAAATTTTATGTCACGAATGAGATAAGAAGGTGATTGTGATCATTTTACTGTGACAAATATTTTAGATTTTGAAGGTAAGATAGGTATTTGTGAGGTGAGGCAAGCCATGGTATCCATAAATTTGTTATTTGATCGCAGAATAGTTTGAATGTCATAATTATCAAATGTTTTCAAAAGAATAATGACGTGACACTTATACTTTTGAAGTATTTCATTATGAGACTAGTATTGACCATTGAATTGGTTAATGACCAGTTGAGAATTACCAAAGATATTAATAATTTTAACATCTAGGGAAATGGAAGTTTGGAAACCCAACACGAGTCCTTCATATTTTGCCACATTATTGGTACAATCAAAGTCACATTTGAAAGATAAAGGCATGAGCTTACCATTAATAGGAATGAGGATAGATCCTACACCACCTCCACATTTACATTTAGAACCGTCAAAGAATAAGGTCATCTGATACACAAATTCATCAAGAAAGAGGGTAGAAATGGATTCATCAAGAAAATCAAAGTTAGAATATTTATTTCCAGAAAGAGGTGCGTTAACAAGATTATCTACAATGGTTTGTCCCTTAATGGAATTTTGATGAATGAATTCAAGGTCTAGGTCTGTAAGGATAATTATCCAACATGTGGCACATTGGTTTTGGTAAGGTTTAGCATACATGTAATGCAAGGGGTCATTTTTGGTGACAACGAAGGTTTTTTAGTTGAGTAGGTAATGGCGAACTTTGGTGGTGATGAAGAATAAGCCATGGAATAAAAATTAGCATGTGTATACTTAGTCTTATAGTCTAGAATAGTACAACTTATGCAATAAAACACTTACTCCATGTGTTTCTCATTGCAATGAGCGAGCATGGCACCTAAGGAATGATCAGTGGTAGAAATGTAGAGGTAAAAGAGTTTTTCATCCTTTGGTGGGCTAAGAATAGGTGGTTGAATAAGATATTCCTTTAACACTTCAAAAGATTTATGGCACTTGTTATCCCAATTGAAGGAAACATCCTTTTTAATAAGATGATGAAAAGGGTGACATTGTTCGGAAAGTTGGGAAGTAAAATTTTGAAAAAATTGTAACTTGCCTTATAAACTATGAATCTACCAAGGTTAGTAGGTGGAGGCATCTCAAGAATAGACTTGATTTTACTAGGATTGAATTTGCTACTAGACAAAGAGATGATGAAACCAAGGAGTTTTCTAGATAGAAAGGAAAACAAAATTTCTTCAGTTGCAGACGAATGTAATATTTGATGAGGTGATCAAAGATGATTTTGAGAACTGAGAGATGTTCGACACGACTTTTGGACTTGGTGAGAAGGTTGTCGACATAATACTCCAATATTCGATGCATGATGTCATGAAATATATAGGTCATAGCACGCTGATATGCAGCACAATCATTTTAAAGGTCAAAGGGCATTACGCAATAAAAGAAGGCCCCCAAGGGGTGATTAAAGTGGTTTTATGTTGATCTTCAGGAGTGAGTAATATTTGATTATAACCTGATAATTCATATATGAGTGATAACATCTCATGGCTGGATGTAAGATCAATAAGTTGATCAATACTAAGTAGAGGAAAATCATCCTTGGGGAAAATAAGGTTAAGGTCAAAAAAAATCCATGCAGATGCAAAGTCCCCATGTCACTTTGGTGATAGGAACAATGTTAGAATTCCACTGGGGATAGTCAATAGGTAGAATAAAAGAAATAGACATGAGGCACTGGAGTTCTTATTTCACAAGAAGGGATATGTGGGGATGCATTTTTTATATCTTCTGTTTCACAGGTTTAGCGTCAGGAATAGTTACTATATTTTGGACCATAATATTAGGGTTAATACCGGACATATCGGCATAAGACCAAAAAAAAGCATTTATATGATATCAAAGGAAAGAGGTGAATGATTCATGTTCAGTGGGATCTAAATACTGGCCTATCTTTATAATTTGAGGGTTTTCTTGAGTGTGAATGTTGATCTCTATGGTCGATTCATTCAACATTGTTTGTGTCTCAAAAGGTAATGTCCAATGAATGTAAGAATCCTCTGCACCTGAATAGGTGAGAATAGAATCATCATCCTAACATTAAACAATGTTTATAGAAGGTGTGTCATCATCGATCATGTCAGGATATAGGAATGGAAGGGAAGAAGTATCCTTACCATCACGTTGATAGGTCAGAGGTCCTAAAGAAATGCTTTTCACAAAAAAAAAGTTAGGAGGGATGGATTCTGGATCCATGGACTCCATGGGGAAGCCTATATAGTAGGTGAGTGAGGTGGGGATTGTGTATCTTCCTCTCTGGGGTCAATACAGGATTTTTCAGAAGAAGGTTCCTCAAAAAATCTAAGATCACTATGGTATTTGTGTTTCTGATTGGTGCAAGGTATGATTATGTGATGAGCTTGTTCATAAATACCAAAGCCAAACCTTTCCAAGCACATCGATGAAGAAAATTTTGGGTGAAGTGGTGACTGGTAAGATATTGGAAATCAGATGAGAATGGACGGGTTTGAGTGGGTGGTTCCAAAGTATACGAAGAAGCGTCAAGTCCCCCATACATCAATTTGGTTTGAAGGTGATGTAAACCATATGGAAATACCTCACCTACACAATGGTTATAATGTGGTTTTTGATGGAGGATTCCATACTCTTGAAGGGTAAGGAAGGTGTTGATGTTGTAGAGGTGATACTCCCCTAAGGTAAGGCATTGAAAATCACCTACCAAAGGATAGGAAGTTGGTATTTGGTTAGCGGGAATGGAAGAATCACTAGAATCCTAAGAAGGGGAAGCATCAAGTGTTTTCTAAGTAGATGGGTTGGTTGATGGGCCAGTTTCGGTAGCAGTAGGAATATAGGAGTTAGTTGTGGAAGGTGTAGCAACATAAGTGGTGGATGAGGCAATGACTAAAGAAGAAGTAGAATTTGGTGGTAGAAGGGATAGCAGTGAAAGAAGAAGTGGTAGTGGTGGTAGATGGGACAACATCTAAAGAATAATTGGTAGTGGTGGTAGATTCCTTAACTAGTGTAAGAAAATAATTTGGTTGATAGAGCATATTGGAGGTTTTGAATGGTGAAGGGTCTTCCAGAATGGTGTAGTTATTCCCTTCATGTTCAAATTTTAAACAGTGTAAAGTTGAAGGTACACAACCCATGGCATGAATCCAGGGTTGGCTAAGTAACATCTTGTACTAGAATTCCCCCTCCAGGACATAGAATAATTCAAGAATGGTACAAGGGCCCAAAAAAATGTGGAGAATGATTTTTCTCAGGGTTGAAGTCATGGCATCATTAAATGAACGTAACATAATTGGGTTATTATGCATGTAATTGGCAAGGATGCACATTTTCTTGTACACATGGGAATAAATGATACCAACACATCCATCAATCATAATGCATCGAACGTGTGTAATATCAATGTAGGTGAAAATGAATAGGGTGGGGTTAGGATCATATAATTGGAAAGGGACAATATCTTTGTCAGAGAAACTAACAACATATACTTGATGAAAGGTAATGGGAATAGAAGATGGAGTAGTAGTGAGGGAAGTGACATGATGTGGGGTAATTATGGCAGTAACGGGTGTGGGGTAATTTGGTGGAACCTTAATACATCATAGGACCTCGATGAGGGATTGATCATGAGGCTTTGAGGTTTGGATGAGGTAATACAAACAAATTTTGAGGGGATATTAGTGCATTTTTTTTACCATAGTATGATGTGTGTCTCCATTAGAAATGGGATATGTCAGCATACAGATGGTTACATTGGGTGCAGGTGTAGATGGAATGTTGGGTAAAGGTGTAGTGGATGGGTTTCCTATCTTTATTTTTCGTTTTTCTTTCTATTCTCTAGTGGAAACTCAAACCTTATTGATCTGAGGAAAAGAGGGAGGTGTATCATGAAAGGTATAATTGTAGGAGATACAAAAAAATAATGTGGGATAAGATCCTTGTGAACTGAGTATGGTGCATTGGAATTTCAGAGGGGGGTGTGGCTAGCTCCCATTTCCAAACTATATTTCTCTCGAAGGTTAGAGGAGGAAAATAGGGTTGTGGAGGTGGAGGTGAAGGAAACTGAATAGATATGAGATGAAAATGCGTGGAGATAGGTGAAGGTGGAATGGTATCTTCATCCAAAAGGTCATCTTTATCAAAGATCTCTTTAGGAGAAAATAGTTGAAGAAGAATAGTTTTAAGGGCCTTATAATTTTCAACATCATGCCCTGACACACAATGATAGGTGAAAATATTGGTATCGCCAAACCCTGATGGTTTAGGTTTGAGTGGGTCATAAGGTCTGAGAGATGGTAATGTAATGGTAGAATTTTCTAACAGTCGAGTGAGGATGTTAGCCTAAGACCCTACTAAGGAATCACAATGAGAAGTGAGAGTAGGTTTAGATAGAGGTTTGGGTGACTTCTTTGGGAGAGGTATTACTAGAGGTGGAATTGATTTGGATGGAGGTGTGGGTGGCTTCTGTGTGAGAGGTGCTACTGGAGGTGGAGTTTGAGATTGAGTAGGTTTAACTACCTTTTTAGTAGGTAGTGTGGTTTTGTGCTTGGGTTGCACCTTCTTGAGTAAAGGTGTTGTGGTAGTTCATGAAGTAGAAGGGAATGTAGAAGAGGGAAGTTCACAGGTCAACCAAGGTGAGAGTGGAGGTGTAATGAAGATAGTTGCAGGAGGCAATATAAAAAGTGTAGGTTGAATGGAAGGTAAAGGTATGGGTAGTGGAGTAGACGTGGGTAATGCAGAAGGCTTAGGTGGAATAGGAGGTCATGATAAGGATATAGATTACTTTGTTTTAGTTTTACCTTAGGTAGGAGATTTCTTGGCCAAGGTTGATGGATGGGGGCATAATATAAATTGAAGTGGCAAAGGTGAAAGAGGAGAAGTTGGAAAAATTGGGGTACAATGCCTAATGGGTTGGGTCATCCTCTTAGATGTAGGGATAGGACTTGTGATATTTTGGGAAGAGGTGGTTAAATATATCTTCATAGGAGGATGAACTAGATTCGGGTTCAACGCAACCCCTAATGTAGTGATAGGTTTGGGCCTAAGTAAAGGTATGGGTGTAGGTAGAGGTTTGGGTACATGTGGTAGTTAGGGAAATGGGAAAGGTTTGGGTGTAGGTGAGGATGATGCAAATGAGGCTACTATAACTGGATTAGGTTCGACAAATTTAGTTTTCTTGAACACTTTACTATAAATCGTTTAAGTGTCTATGGGAAATATTTGCATTTGTGTCGATATGGGAAATCGAATGCATCCGTAAATCTTGGAGTAGTTAAAATACTCCAAGTGATTGGTGAAATGGAAGAATGGCACATAAGTGGAGGGGGATGATGATTATTTGGTAGTAATACCTGTAAATAAATTTGACTTCTGTAAGACATGGAAATGTTTGGCTTCAGACTCTATGGGTAGAATATATGATAGCGAATCGACGGGGTCTTTAAAATCTATTGGGGAGTTTTCACCAATAGAAAGAGATGCTACAAAGTGGATCCTCCATGGGGGAAAATGAGGGGGGAAGGTGGATGGTGTAGACTCTTTGATTGGTGAAGAGAAGGATAAGCTAGGATCCTCTATGGGTAGAAGAATGAGTGATGCAGGTTGCTCGACAGCTAGAGAGATGATTGGGGTAGATGCCTCCATAGATGAAGGAATAGATGAAGTGGGCTACTTAGTAGATGAAATAGTAGATAAGGTCAAATCCTCTGTGGGTAGAGGAGAGGATGAGCTAGACTCCTTTATGGGTGGAATAACTGGTGCAAGGATTTCCTTAACTGATGGGATGGGAGGAAATTGAGTAGAAGGGGATGGTATGCTATAAAAAAAAAACATGCACCTCTCAAAATTTGGTATCATTGGTTGAGGTTTCTCTAGATTATTTAGATGGAGTTTGATTTGGAAATGAATTCTTAACAATGTGGAGGTTTTGGTTAGCTGGTGCATTGGGATTATCCAAGACAAGATCTTTGTTATCCAACATTTCTTGGATGATATTTTTAAACATTTTGAAATTACCGTCACTATGACCTCTAAAACAATGATAGTTGCACTAATTATTCTCCTTGTACCATGCAAGAATGGGATGGGAAGGGTCAAAACCAATATATGGTTTGATGGGTAGAAGAGTTATGGCTCCTATGTTTAAAACGTTTTCCAAAACCAAGGAGTAACGTCCTCTTATGGGATTATATCATCATTTTTCATGCTTGTATTAAAAATTATGAATAGGAGATAGAGTGGAAGATGATATTAGTTGGTTAGATGGATGATATGGGACCAAATTTTAGGATTACCCCGCATTAGCAGATCCTTTGGGTTTTGAATGATTGGTTTGTGATTTGGAAGAAGAGTCATTTGATTTTATTAGAGTGCTCTTGTTGTGCAATTCTAATTTCTTCTCTTCGATAACATAATTTTCTATCTCTTAGGCCATAGTGAAATCCTCATCAATCATCCAAAATGTTTGGATCTGAAGAGTTGGAGAGATGTGCCTATGTGAAGTCCTATTAAAAAATTCTACCAGCTCAGTTTGTGGAAGTTAAAAGGTGAGTTAATTGGTAAGGCTCCACCAATGTGCGACAAGATCTATGATAGATTCCTCTTCGTATAGGCACATCAAATACAAATCAATCTTGGTGACCTTCTTAGTGATGTTGATCAAGAAATGATCAAGAAAGGCCTGGGCTAATTGATTGAATGAAAAGATAGAGTGTCAAGTAAAGCACTATACTAGTCTAAGGAAAGTCCTATCAAGGGAATTGGGAAAGTTTGAAGAAGAAAGGCGTCATCATGGGAAATATTTAAAAGATTTAAAATATTGTTGTGGATCCTCCTTACTATTAAATCTGTTAAAATTTGGCATTTACCAATGTGTGGGATAAGGATGAATTGGAATATAAGGGTGAATAGGCTCATTACAAATTTTGTCATAAGTTAAAGCCTTACAGGAGCCAAAGATAGATTCTTCTAAGCTTTTCATCTTATCCATCATAATTTTTATGAGATTGATTTGTTTCACACGGAATGTTTTGGCTCTGTGGAATAGACTTGCTTCTATCCTTTCATTCCTTTGAGAAACAGATAAGGGTTAGGGCTAGGAGGAATACCTGTTGAATGTTGAGATGGTGTGCGCGTACCGTAGAGAAAGATCAGATCGACTACGAAGAACTCCTTTTTGTCTTGGAAGGACTACCTGCAAGTAAGAATAAAAGACCACCAGATTTTAATTAGACAATAAATGAGGGAACTGCCTTGGGCCCAGGAAATATTAGACTTCCTTTCGAAGGTGGTCAGTTCCCTTTTTTATACGAATTAACACAAATGATAATAAAGAAAGCTATTGCGAAATCACGATTTAGGTATCTCGTTACCAAGCAATAGAGACTAAACTACCGATAATAAAGACGTCACGTTGTTTGTTTGGTCAATGGTTGTTGATACGTTCAGGTCGAGTTACAAGGATAAACCAGACTGGATCCTGAGGTTGTTAGGAGCCAAATAGGTGAGAGGAAGGTTTTGGGGTATAAGTCACAGTGACCGATGCCGGTCACTGGATAACCGATTGCGGTTAGAGAACCACTGCCGGTAGGGGATAACCGACATCGGTAGGGTCAGTAATCTAGGTGCTTCTGGTTAGAAGTTGGTTGCAGGGTGACTGTGGGGTTTTTAAGACTGGTGGATGACTGAGGGGAATAGTGAGATGACGGGGAAGATTCCGAGAGTGATAAAATTGTCTTCTGATCAATACAAGGATGTATGGATGAGGGTTAAGTGCAGGGTGCTGGCAGGTGATAGATCTAGGAGTGAAATTATAATTACTATCAATCCACAGGCTCAAGAAATGGTGCTTAAAAACATACAAGACACTACTTACTCGTTCCTGATGAAGATGCAGGTTCCAGGACTGTGATGACGAAGACAGGGCTCAAGTAGGATGATCTGACAATCCAAGATGAGCTATCTCCTCTTCTGATGCTCGGATGAGTGTCACTGGGCTCTGGTTATTCAGTTGCAGTCTTGGGCTTGATGTCCTTCTCTGCAAACTTCTCTCTTTTCTTCATTTGTCTCTGCTCGGCCAAGCAAATCCGGATCCTTTCAATGATTTCTCCTCTTTTTCGATCAAATGAAAATCCAATCCTTTGTTTTTGGTTGGGAGTGGTCATTTACAGGGAACTGATGGTGGTTACGCAACTGACGGCGGTCGAGTAGGAATCGGTATCGGTCAGGTCAAAGCGGGCTATTTTTGGTAAAATAGCCAGCTTTCCCTCCTTTTCTCCCGAGGGATTAGTTGCGGGCTTGGTCAAGTCATTATGAGGTTGGTTTTAGGTGCGGGTGAGGAGTAATTAGTCATGGGTGTGGATGTGGACCAAGTTATAGGTCTTAATTAGGTTAGTTTAGGGTTAAGACTAGGTCATGATGAGGTGGCGAAATGAGGTGGCAGGTATGGCGATGTGGATTTATTAATTATAAGGTAATTAATAAATAATTGTGTAAGGTTTAGGTGATGAGGTTAGGTTGTGAAATGAGATGTGGGGCATAGGGGGTCGTAAGACACAAATTTGGTGTCTACATTAGCCCCTTGTTGTCGTGTAGCTTGTCTTTGTTAAAGTTACACGGACAATAATAAGAAGTGGTTACCCCTGTTAAGGGTATAGGTAATCCCCCTCAAATCTATCACAGATTGAGGTAGCGTGAAATCAGGGATAGGGTTGATAAAGGGAAATGGTGTTGAGATGATGGTAAGATGGTGGGGTAGGTCCAAGGAAGCAGACGCACATTGAAATGCAGTAGTGCGATCAGGGTACATGATTTTGAAGAGCAAACAAGCAATTCACAGGAAAAGGTCGATAGTTTATCCAAACAAGGGTGATATAATCCTGGTATCCAAGGCATAGGAAGTAGCTCTAGGGGATATAACGGGTAAGGTACAGGAACGTTTAGGCATTTTCGGCAGTACCAAATGGTTGGTTGAGATAAACGTCATGGTCTTGGTCTAGGCAAAGTTGGTCGACTGATCAAGTCAAGGACCCTAATCATGCTAAAACACGAATAGGTGAGCTCGATTGAACAAAAAGCTACATGATGGGTGGATAAAATTGTAATTGGTTGATTTTGGGCGAGGTATTTAATTGGTGCGGCCTTGGGTTGGGCCAAATGGTTGGGTGCGGCCTTGGGTCGGGCCAAATGGGTTGGTTGCGGCCTTGGGTCGGGCCAAATGGTTGGTTGTAGCCTAGGGTCAGGCCAAATAGTTGGTTGCGGCCTTGGGTTGGGCCAGATGGTTAGTTACGGCCTTGGGTCAGGCCAAATGGTTGGTTGCGGCCTTGGGTCGGGCCAAATTGGTTAGTTGCGGCCTTGGGTCGAGCCAAATTGGTTGGTTGCGGCCTTGGGTCGGGCCAAATTGGTTGGTTGCAGCCTTGGGTCAGGCCAAATTGGTTGGGTGCGGCCTTGGGTCAGGCCAAATTGGTTGGTTGCGGCCTAGGGTCCGGCCAAATGGTTGGTTATGGCCTTGGGTTGGGCCAAATGGCTGGGTGCGGCCTGGGTCGGGCCAAATGGTTGGGTGCGGCCTTGGGTCGGGCCAAATGGTTGGTTGCGGCCTTGGGTCAGGCCTGATTGAGGTCAAAATAAGGCTAGTCAGCAAAGCCAGGGGTAGGTGATGGGGGAAAAGTGGATTTCATAGGAATATAAGAATAAATAAGGATGCCGACCTACGAGTCGATGATAGAGAAGGTGTATTTGTTTAACATCTAAAATAAAACTAAATATGTATGTTGTTTTGAGTGATGATAATAATAAGAATGGTTGTGTTTTGGATGTTGTTTTTGTTTGTTTTGAAAAAGGATAAAGATGAATGTTGGAAAATAGAAATACACAAAAACTATTTATATTTACAACACATGATAGGGTATGGTAGGGGATGGTCGAGCTAACCTTGGGAGACCCCATGTCTCCTAAGTGCTACCTACATAGTCCATTGCACAAAGCAAGGAGGGGCCTCAGACCGATGTAGTTCTCCCTTAGGACTAGGGAGAGGTGAATTCAGGCAATTTGGTTGTGGTTAGGAAATTTTTCGGTTGGTAAAAATTTGATGTTGGTAGGGTAATGTTGTTGGTGTTGGTAGGGTAATGTTGTTGGTGTAGGTATCGGTGAAGCGAAAGGTAGCTTACCCAAGTAGTAGGGAACCGTATCCTGATTAAGATCAACACACAATCCTAGAGTCGAACAAAAAAGGAAAAAGTGTCCCATAGTTGAGAAGAGCCAAACAAACCACCTATTAACATAGGATGAGCTTGAATCCCTAGGTACCTTGCATAGGCGAGAAGTCGATAGGTGAAAAGAGTGGTATAATCGCAATATATCGGATATATGTCATGTCCCTTGAGTTTTGTTGTTTTGACGAATGGTGAGGTGAGGTTGCCGGTATAGCTGGGGTGCAGAGAACTTATTATAAGATGATTATTCTAACGAAAGAGAACCAAACCTAAATAGACAAGTCCATGACTCAAAAGTGCTTTGAAATACTATTTTTTTTTTGATATAGACTGATCGATGCGGGAAGTCTACATGGGATATGTATTTTGTTGTTCTTGAGGTCTTCACGAAGCTGAGCAATGCGAGAAGCTTCTAATAAAGGCTGACTGTGTATAGCTGTCCTTCAAGGGAGCAGTGTATTTATAGTAGCAGATGCGGTGTTTATGTATAGCTGTCCTTCGGGGGAGTAGTCTATATATAATAGCAACAATAGTTTGGCATATAGCTGTCCTTCAAGGGAGCCATCTATGTATAATTTAGAGGTCTAGATGTCCATTAAGCATAAAGCATCTAGTTTTATAGGAAGTTTAACTCAAGAAAATCCCATAAGTGTTTAATTAAGAATGTGTCATTTTGATACTTTGAAGTCATGGACTAGACTAAAAAGGGGAAGGCATCTTTAAGGGGAGGTGGTAATCAAACCATGTGAGCTTGATTTGATTTTGAGATGTAAGAAAACAAAGTGTATGCGGTGGTAAATGAGCTCAAGGGACGAGCGTAAGGTAGATAAGAAGTGATATAACACTGAATTCAATAGTAGAATGGTCGAAGGTGCAAGGCATTAAGGGGCTCAGGCTCAGGTTTACCATTAAGCGAAGCTAAACGATAAGTGCCTGATCCATAAGTGTGAGTGATAATGTAAGGCCCAATCCAATTAGGAGAAAATTTTCCACGTTTGCTCTTTTCTAGTTTGGTTACATGTTGATTCTCTTTGAGGACAAGATCACCAACCTTAAAGGTACGCTCATGAAGTCACTTATCATAAGCACGCTTGATGCGTTTTTGGTAGATTTGAAGGTGGTCAAGAGCCGTAAGACGTCGCTCGTCAAGAAGCTCTAATTGGGCTAACCACTCTTGGCAGAAATCATCGTTGGTGAGAATATCCTGAAGAGATATTCTGAGGGAGGGCATTTGTATTTCGAGAGGCAAGACAGCCTTGGTACCATATACCAAAGAAAATGGTGTGGCATTAGTGGAGGTTAGGAGGGATAGATTCAGGGTCTATCGACTCTGTGGGTTACGATGGAAAAATGGGTGATGATGGTTTGGTAGGGGTGACGTCGTCATCTTCCAGGATACAACTGACACGAGGTTTCTCCGGTGTAAGTGTTTTAGGAAAACCGAGACCACTACGATCATTGTGTTTGTGTGTAGTCACGGGAATGAGTGTATGTCGGCCTTGTTCATAAAGACCAAAACCAAAGCCTTTCCAAGCACAGTGAGTCAAGAAGGTGAGGGCGAAATGATGATTTGTCAAGTATTAAAAATCGGATTGGAAGGGAACCACACCAAGAGGAGGTTCAGGGGTAACGGAGGATGCGTCGACACCCCCATACGTTAGGTTGGTGCGGAAATTAGGTGGTCCCTCCTCCACGCGACGGTCGTAGGTAGGATGCGCATGTAACTGTCTGTACTCCTGCGGGGTATGGAAAGAGATAACGTTATATAGTTGGTACTTCGCCCAGCGTAAGGCGTTGAAAAACATCTACTAAGGGGTCGGAGGTTGGGATGTTGTCTGCGGGAAAGGAAGTGGTATTTGTGATGGTGGTTTCATTGGTTGAAGGTGTAGGTGTGGTTGAAGTGGATGGTAGAGGTGTGGTTGAAGTGGATGGTTGGGTTGGATGAATGGGTGTCTTGATTGGTACAAGCACATCATTAGGGTGATATAACATATTACATGTTTTGAAGGGGGGAGGATCAACTTTTATGGTGTAGGACTTCCCCTCGTACTCAAATTTTATGCATCTATGTAAGGTGGAGGGAACACATCCCATAGACCGGATCCAAGGGCGGCCTAACAACATATTGTATTGGAACTCTCCCTCAAGGACATAGAAGACTTCGGGTAAAGTGCGTGGCCCTACACGAATGTTAAGGATCACGGTGCCTAAGGTAGAAGTAATAGCATCATTGAATGACCACAACATGATGGGGTTGGCACACATGCAACTAGAAGGGATATTCATTTGTTGGAAGGATTTTGAAGAGTTGATGTTTAGGCTAGCGCCCCCATCAATCATAACACGACGTACCCCGAATGTCTCGGACATAAGCTGAGATGAAAAGAGCAGGGTCAGGATCTTCTGCACCAAAGTCGACAATTTCATCTTTGGAGAAACTGACAGCAGCGGCTTGCTGTACAAAGACAAAAGTGGTTGGGGAGATAGGTTGTTTGGTGAGTGAAGCAACCTGATTGGGTGTTAGAATGGAAGTAACAGGAAGTGTTTCATTAGGTAAGACCTCTATCCGTTGAAGGATTTCAACGAGAGCTTGTCGATGAGATTTAGAGGTCTGAATGAGATCATACAGTGTCATTTTTACAGGTGATTGGTGAAGCTGTTTGATCATGGTTCGGTGGGAAACTCCATTAGAGATGGGGTAGGCGGGTCCACGAATAACCACTTTAGGTGGTGGTGCGATCAGGATGGTGGACGGAGAAAGAGAGGCTGCAGGTGTGTTTCCTTTCGCTTTCCCCATTGTTTTTCTGCCCTCGAGTAGCAACACTAATCATATTGATCTCGTGAATACAAGAGGAGGAAGATGGTAGGGATAAGTCATGGTCTTCAAGAGGTGGGGATATAATAATGATAGATCTTGGTGAGGTGGGGACAGGTGGTATAGGAGAGGGAATTGAAGCTAAAGGTCTCTCTCTTCGTAAGTTGTCTTTCTTAACTTTTCTATCTGAGAGAAGTGACTGACGAAGTAAGGCTTTCAACGCTTTGCATCCCTCTACGTCATGTCCTGGTGTGTGGTGGTAAGCGTAGATTTTAGACTCATCATAACCTATAGGTCGAGGTTTAGATGGATCATAAGGTCTAAGTGGGGGTAGGGAAATGGTCGCACTCTCCACCAACATAGCAAGGATTTTGGCGTAAGACCCTTTGAGTGGGTCAAAGTCAGAGGAAGATGAGGCTATTGACGGGGTAGATTCTAGTGATGACGTGGTATGGTTGGTTTGTATGGGTGGTGGTTTAGCCAAGGAGTTTTGATAATGGGTTTTAAATAAACATGGCTTCTTTGGCGTAGAAGCTATGTTTAGCTGGTTAGATGATGAGGCCACAGATGATGTGGTATCAGAAAACAACCACAGAGAAATAGGAGTGACAGCAAACAAATATTTTGATGATGGGATTTGTTTAGGGTTGATAGGTGGATAGGATACGCGGGGTGACGGTGTTGATATACCCTTGGATCTCTGTATGGGTGCAGAAGGCGTAGGTTGTTTTAAAGAAAACACAGGAGGTATGATATATTGATGCAAGGTGGAGGGATGGGGTCCCAATATGGAAGGTAGGTGTGACGATGATGGTTTTCGTTGTGATAGAGGCATAGGTTGAGGAGATTGAGTCTATCTCCTAATGGGATGGATGGATTTATTTTTAGATAAATCAAGCCGCTTAGGTGGGTGTGTTAGAATGGGTATTGGTGAGGTCCCAAGCGTAGGGGAATATTTGGTTAGGTTAATAGAGGTGGATGAGGTATTTGGTAGAGATGAGGAGGGTGAAGATGAGGACATAGGCATTTTAAGCTTCTGTAAACACTTCGGGTATATGGTAGAGGCATCTGGATCGGTCATCTGCATTTGAGTAGAATATGGTGTACTCAAATGTTCCCATAGGACTCGTCTATCTTCTGAGGGGATGAAAATCCTCACGTGTGAATAGGAAATTTTTTATGGAAGAAAGGTGAGTTGTGATTCCGGTCCACTGTGGGGTGTGATACAGGGGGTAAATGAGGTACTGTATCAATGGGCGTTAAGAGGTCAACCGGTCGCTGAAAAGATTTTGGCGATGAATAACTAATAGGTAGGAGGGTGTGTTTGAGAGGATCCGTTATGTTTAAAGAATGTGGTGATGTTGGTTCAAGAGGTTTCTCATCTAAGGATGACAAAAGAAGTGGTGAGCCTTCCTCTTGTACAGAAAGAATGGTAGAAGGAGATGTTTGGGAAATAAATAAATTAGATAACATCCGCTCACAGTCTTGCAAGGATGTGGTGTAAGAAGGCTCATTTGTGAGAAGAGAACTCTGGGCGGTTAATTCCTTGATGGGTAAAGGAACGAAAAGGATTTCATCTTGTCTTGATGGTGATGAAGGGGGTTTGGGTTCCTGCGTTAGTGAAGAGGCTTGATTTAGAATTTGTTTGATAGAGGTTTTTGGCTGGGAGTCGAAGAATGCATGGATCTCGTGAACACTCTCCTTGGCTAAGATATCTTGGTTTATGTTACTGGTAGAAGAGTGATTTGGGAATGGTTTGTTGAAAATTTTCAAATTTCAGTTAGCAGGGGCGTTAGGATTATCGAGGGCTATATCCCCTGCATCAACCATTTCCTACACTATGTTTTTCAACATCTTGCAGTTTTCATGACTGTGTCCCTTCACGCGGTGGAAGTTACAAAAGTCATTTTCTTTGTACCAAGAAGTTATGGTGCGAGTGGAATCAAACCCAGAGTGAGGTTTAACAGGAGGTAAGGTAATGGCTCCTACTTTAAGCAATTTTTCCAATATCACACCATAAATTTCTCCCAAGGGAGTGTAGTTGATGGGCTCCGCTTTATACTTATAGGTGGTTTTTGGTGGGGTATTAGACGGTGGTTGGGATTTGACCATCACCACGTGCACAACTCCTTTTGATTTCGAAGCAGTCGATGGGTGAGGATTGGTGGTGTTAGGTTTGTTGGTGGAATCTTGGGTTTGAAAATTGGGGTTTTTTGTTACGCAACCGCAATTTCTCTTCCTCTAAGGCTCAAATCTCTAGTTTTCGAGCCATAGTAAAGGCCTCATCAAATGTGCGGAAAGTTTGAATTTGGAGGGTAGGAGAGATGTGCTTAGCGCAGGCCCGCGTAAAAAGTTCGATAAGTTCAGCCTGAGGCAAGGCATACGTAAGTTGGTTGATAAGGCCCCGCCATCGTCCAACGAAATCTGCGATAGATTCATCTTCAAATTGTCGGATGACATAGAGGTCGGTTATAGATACTTTCTTGGCAATGTTAATGGAGAAATGATCCAAGAAAGATTGGGCTAGTTGGTTAAAAGAGAAGATTGAGTGCTGGGTTAAAGCACTGTACCACTCCAAGGTGGGTCCTGATAAGGACATGAGAAAGGTGCAAAGTAGTAAAACATCGTCATGAGCAATCAGATAGCAGGCATGTCTAAATGATAGCAAGTGTTGTTAAGGGTCCTCCTTACTATTAAAACGGGTAAATTTTGGTAATTCCCATTGAGGAGGATAAGAATGAAGGGGGACAGAAGGGTGGATAGGCTCCCGAAAAACTTGCTCGTATGTTAGGGCGCTACGGATTCCTGAAACAGAAGCCTCCAAATTTTGCATTTTGTCCATCATTTGTTTAATTAAATCAGTAGTTGGATGAGATGATGGTGTGGTTGTGGTAAACAGAGGCAGATTGGGCCAAGGGCCACCGCTAGACAATGGTGGGGTTAAATGTTGATAAGGTATGGAGGACGAATGTGTTGAGGTGACCAAATAGGGATGTCCTATATAAGACATTGAGGTTACCGGATACGTGTGTGGGAATGAAAATGTGGGCAGAGCTTGAGAAGAAAAGCTCGTGTGGATAGGTGGCAGAGAGCAAGTCATGAACGGGACAGTCTGCAAGAGAGACGAGGTAGGAGTAGTCGGTGGTAATGACATGTGGGGCCCAAGATTAACCAAAGGAAAGCCAATCTGTGTCGTATGAACCCCTGAAGTCGCTGGATTGGGATACGGGGCTAAGGATGCAGAAGGCAAAGTGGAGTTATCAGGCGGAGAAGGAGCTAAATGAGTTGCTATACTGATAGGCATGCCAACAAGGAGTTGACCATCAGGCATACGGTCAGGGGCATGAGACAAATAGTATTGTACAACGCTAGGATTGGTGTCCAAATTTTTTGCAAATTCCTTATCTCCTACAGGGATTTTGGGAACCTCATTGGTGTCCGTAGGATTTCCCACAGAATGTGAAGGGGGTGATTTGGGCAAAGGCACAGAGCAAGCATGTGAAACCATGGCGGTGGCTTGCTTTCGAGTGATAACAACCATGGACAGGAGTACACAGTAGGGTTTCAATCTATAAGGAACAGAAACAGACAACCAGATGTTGGAATTGGCAGGTTGCTGGTTTTGGAAACTGTGAAAGACAGTAACTGATATCGGTCAAGTAACCGATGTCGGTCAGGCTGTAGCCGGCGCCGGTAAGCTAACTGATGTCGGTAGAATAGAACTGGTATAAGAAGTAGTAGGAAGTTGTTGATTTGGTGTTAACACTTATTAGTATGCCTACCAAACTATTCTGTAGTGATCATAGAAAACAGTGTATGACAGAGAAACAGAACTGAAAACAAGCAAGAATGCACAAACAAATTAACAGACTAACCCTAGGGTTAATTTTAATCAATTTGGGCTTATGCCTTTAGACGCAGAATGATGTCAATCCTAAACAAAAGACTTAGGGGAAATGTCAAGTTTGTTTTGGCTTATAAGGTTACCTCAATCGGGCGGAGGAATACCGCGGAAAAGGGGGGATGTTTTGAGCTGTTGTGTTAATTATGAAGTGATTTGGTATGTGTTGTGCAGTGAAAGTAAGATTAATTTCTTGTCAATACCGTGGAAATCACCCCCACGTGTATGACCTGTTACTTAATCTACGTTCACTAGAATTGAAAACAACAAGCAAGAATGTAATGCACATGTTTTAAACCCAAATCGAAAATGATATTCGATGAAGCAAAGAAGATGACTTTCACTAATGCAAAACTGGGAAAGCAAGTCAAATTCTTTTACTAAATATAACAAAATACCGTGTGAAATTTTTAGAAGAAGAAAACAGCAAGTATGCTCCCTATATGAAAGCAAGCAAGAGAAACAGAAACCTGAAATGGGTCCCACCGGGTGTGCCAAAATTTTTCCCACGGAATGTTTCAGCTTTGGGAATAGAGTTGCTTCTATCCTTTCATTCCTTTGAGAAACAGATAAGGGTTAGGGCTAGGAGGAATACCTGTTGAATGTTGAGATGGTGTGCGCGTACCGTAGAGAAAGAGATCAGGTCGACTGCGAAGAACTCCTTTTTGTCTTGGAAGGACTACCTGTAAGTAAGAATACAAGACCACCAGATTTTAATTAGACAATAAATGAGGGAACTGCCTTGGGCCCAGGAAATATTAGACTTCCTTTCGAAGGTGGTCAGTTCCCCTTTTTATACGAATTAACACAAATGATAATAAAGAAGCTATTGTGAAATCAGGATTTAGGTATCTCGTTACCAAGCAATAGAGACTAAACTACCGATAATAAAACGTCACGTTGTTTGTTTGGTTAATGGTCGTTGATACGTTCAGGTCAAGTTACAAGGATAAACCAGACTGGATCTGAGGTTGTTAGGAGCCAAATAGGTGAGAGGAAGGTTTTGGGTATAAGTCACAGTGACCGATGCCGGTCACTGGATAACTGATTGCGGTTAGAGAACCGCTGCCGGTAGGGGATAATCGACACCGGTAGGGTCAGTAATCTAGGTGCTTCTGGTTAGAAGTTGGTTGCAGGGTGGATGTGGGGTTTTTAAGACTGGTGGATGGTTGAGGGGAATAGTGAGATGACGGGGAAGATTCAGAGAGTGATAAAACTGTCTTCTGATCAATACAAGGATGTATGGATGAGGGTTAAGTGCAGGGTGCTGGCAGGTGGTAGATCTAGGAGTGAACTTATAATTACTATCAATCCACAGGCTCAAGAAATGGTGCTTAGAAACATACAAGACACTACTTACTCATTCCTGATGAAGATGCAGGTTCCAGGACTGTGATGACGAAGACAGGGCTCAAGTAGGATGATCTGACAATCCAAGATGAGCTATCTCCTCTTCTGATGCTCAGATGAGTGTCACTGGGCTCTGGTTATTCAGTTGCAGTCTTGGGCTTGATGTCTTTCTCTACAAAATCTCTCTCTGTTTCTTCACTTGTCTCTGCTCGACCAAGCAAATCCGGATCCTTTCAATGATTTCTCCTCTTTTTCGATCAAATGAAAATCCAATCCTTTGTTTTTGGTTGGAGAGTGGTCATTTACAGGGAACTGATGGCGGTTACGCAACCGACGGCAGTCGAGTAGGAACCGGTATCGGTCAGGTCAAAGCGGGCTATTTTTGGTAAAATAGCCAGCTTTCCCTCCTTTTCTCCTGAGGGATTAGTTGTGGGCTTGGTTAAGTCATTATGAGGTTTGTTTTAGGTGCGGGTGAGGAGTAATTAGTCATGGGTGTGGATGTGGACCAAGTTATAGGTCTTAATTAGGTTAGTTTAGGGTTAAGACTAGGTCATGATGAGGTTGTGAAATGAGGGTGGTAGGTATGGCGATGTGGATTTATTAGTTATAAGGTAATTAATAAATAATCGTGTAAGGTTTAGGTGATGAGGTTAGGTTGCGAAATGAGATGCGGGGCATAGGGTGTCGTAAGACACAAATTTGGTGTCTACATGATTGTAGGATTAGATGAAGGAGTACCCCCTACGGTATAAGGAGGTAAATAAGATGAGTAAGGAATGGACATCCCTCCAGTGTGTTGTGGTGCTGAGTAAGAAAACTATGAAGGGGGATATAAGTAGCAGAAAATGATGATGGAATATACCATGAATGGGAAGTGTAGGTGATAGGTGTTGGCTAAGACAAGGTATAGGTGGGCGGGACCTATGTAGGGACCCTCGTAGAAATCGGTGGTAGAGTAACATGTATAGACATGAAAAAAATCTAAAAACGGGTCGACACAACTGGAGGTTGTGAAGTAATAGCGACCGATGATGTGGGAATACATACACTAATATTTGTAGATGATGGTGAGGAAAACATTGGAGGTTTGATAGATGTTGTAGGGTGTGAAAAATATAGAAGATATAGGGGTGATATGAGAAATGATAGGTTGTAAGGTGGAAGCAGGAAATGCTACACTAGTGGTGGCCAATAAGGAAGTGGGGGCAAGGGAAGGAGGAATGGAGACATACATCCCATATAAGGGTTATCCTGATGATTCATGGGTTATGATGATGATTCATGGGTTATGCTGCAGGATTTTGATCAAGGAGTTTTGTGAATTCCTCGTCACCTGCAGATATAGAGATAGACAAAGTGGGGTCTGTGGGTGAAGAAATAGAAGGTGGTAAAGGATTAAGAGGTAGTGGTTGATGGATAGCATGAAATACTAGGGATTTGACTTGTTTATGAGTCAAAACCAAGTGAATAGTGGTAGGACAGGTGGTATGAGCTCTGCAGATGGTGCAAAAACACAAGAAAAGAAGATAGAAGAAATTAGGAAAATGAAAATTGGTTGTTTTGATCGAAAAATCAAAACACAAAGAGTGACATCGGTTGGCTAATTGATGGCAGTAGAAAGGATTAACTGATGTTAGTAACTAGACCAATGCAAGTTATTGTGAATAAATGGCTGATTTACAAATCTAGAGATGAAGAATGTAAATCAGGTGGATCTAAACTCTGTTGATGGTAATAGAGATTCATAAATGTGATAAATGACATAAAAAAGTCACAGAAAATATCTGGATGTGAATCAAATACTATTTTGGGAGAAATAACCAAAACAATAGGGAACTAATGTTGGTTACTATGGAATATAATAAGATGATGAAAACATGAAATTTAGGTGATTAAGTCCAATGAAAACACCAACCTAGGAACTGAGTATGGTCGTGATGAGTCCTAACCCACCCAGAATGAGCTGGAATACACCAGTTATGATGGTGGGGCATGAAGGATAAGAAAAATAAGAAGAAACAACCTCACTCCTCAAAAAACAATTAATAGTCAAAAGCTAACAAAACACATCAATATCGATGCTTCAAAATTTAATGTTATGTGGCTTATGCCATTTAAAACTGACTATGAGCAAAATATAGTTTTTTGGTCCATGAGGGTACCCTATAAGTAGTCTATGGATGGTTTCATGTGTATTTTGACTAAGTATCCCTAATATATACTTCATAGTATGTGAGGTCCAACTCTAATATGATGACTGGCTAAAACACCAGCTGAATCCACCGCCAATCTAATTGTTAATCATTGACAACAAATTTTGGTAAGGAATATGTTTAAGAAGAGAGTAAATTGTTCAAGTGATTTGGACAGGGGGTGTGTGTGCACAAAGTGTGAACTATGATTAATTCCTTCCAATCATAAACTAGTCATGACCTCCAATATATATATTGTAAATAAATTTAGGTGATCTAATGCAACATACAAAGGATTAAATGCATAGATTTTTAAGCCCAAATCAAAAGTGAAATTGGATGTAGAAAATAGAGAATAGGTCAAGAGGATGATCTTTCACTAAAGGTAGGTGCAAAAGAAAGTAATAAGAGTTATTTTTAAAAACCAAATCACAAATTTCCTTTAGACAAGTATAACAAGAGAATATTAACCAAAGAGAAACTTAATGTGAAATTTTTAGAAAAGAAAGAAACACACAATGCCCTATATTAAGAAAATGCAAAGAACCCATAAGAAGGGGTCTCACTGGTTGTGCAAAAATGTTTCACATTAAAGTATGCAATAAAATAGATAAAGGTAATGGGTGTAGGATAAATACCTATGAATATTTAGGAGAAGTTTTCACACGTAGTTGAATTTGATCATATCGAATGTGACATCTTCCATTTGACCGGTGGGAACTATTTGTAAAGCAAAAAAAGACCACAAGAGAGAGTTAAACAGTATATGGTAGTGGACTACCTAACTAATGCTATTTCTGGGAAGTGTGATACTTCCTAGATGGTTTTCAATCCATTTTTTTATCAAATTAATGAAAATAAATACGGGAAATAGAGGTCCTATTGCTAACACTTTGATTTAGGTGTCTCAAAATGTTATCAATACACTATACTAAGAAAAGTACTAAAAATACAGACTAATCTAGTATTAGGAAAGGTGCTATTCTAGTTGGGAAAGGTCACTAGGGTGTTAGGAAAGGTCTGAGTGAAGTTTGATTATGCTTTGGGTTATTGGGTGAAATTTATAAGCTCGTTGTTCCAAACAAAATTACTAGTCACAAAGACCAGTATTGGTTAGGTGACCGATACCGGTACTAGAAAATGACCGATGCCAATTGGGTGACTGGTTTTGGTAGGGGAAATATGGTCACAATATTAAAAATAGGTGTTTTGAACCTCTCTATGATTACACAGAGAGTTCAGGGGGTTTGGGGAGGTGGTAGGATTTATATGAAGACCTAGTAAGGGTGATGGGGGTGATAGAAGGGGAAAAATGGTTCAGGTTACTAGAGTAGATGGTAGACAGGTAGAGGGTGGTCTTCAGGATAGAGGAGAGTCAGATAATAAAAATGAATAAAATACTTAAGATCAAAACCAAAACTAACAAATAAGAGTGACTTAATTATTTGAGAACTTGTAGATCCGAAGGTGGTGGTGGTTGATGAGCGTTTGGAGATGAAACAAAAAAATTTCCAGTGCTGTGGAAATGGAGCCTGTATGATCTGTTGTGGATGATCCAAGAATGTGGAGGAAGAGATTGGTTTCTTGTCTTTCGGTGTGCTCTAGTTCATCATCTAGTAGCTTGAATGCTCAAGAGTTTGAATTCCAAATCTTACTTGAATGAATGAATTAAAGAACTCGTGTATAGAGTTAGAAACTCTTATTTAAGGGTAACCAATGACAATTAGGGAATCAATGCCAGCCAAGGTATAACTAGCATCAATTAAGGAGAATTGGTCTAACTTGCGAAAAATAAGATTTCTCTCCCAAATTTGGCGTGGTATTTGGATTGATTTGGGACTAGAGTGTTGAATGGCATAAATTAAAGTGAGGAATTGGTTATAGGATTAATAGGTCATGAATAGCCAGGGTTGGAAAGAGCCCTAGTTAGTTAGGATAAGTAAGGACTTGGTCTAAGAAAATTAATAGGTTTAGAATGGGTCTAGGGTGAGGTGGATAATTTATGTGGCTAGGTGAGTTAGATAATTATCTTAATTATGATAATTAAAGTAATTAAAATGTATGCAAGTGAGAATGGCGGGTGAATAATATTAAATTAACTAGTCAAATTTTATTGAAAGGGTTGCGACAAAATATTTAGTTTCTACATTACCTTCAAGTGATATGGAAAGCTCTAGGTAGGTCCAGTTAAGAGTCGGACCACCCGATCCAAAGCTAAGAACTCCTTCCCTATTGATCTGAATTCATGTTTTAAGTGCATAATATGGGTGGTCACAACTTGGCACTCGGTCAACCAAACCAAGAACTGTATGAGCTAAAACATGAGAAAAAGAGGCATCTAATCGCACAAAATAATTCAAGGTCATGGAATTCCTTCAGCCTTTGTGGCATAATTGTTTGCAAACTTCCTTTTCTAGGCATTCCTAGGTAATGAATGAATCCTAGTAGTGAGAAGTCATGCCCTGAGACCTCGTGAGAGTGAATTTTTACCAGTACCATGTTTGGTTGGGGGGTATATTCCTTTAGGTGCTATGGCAGGCTCTGGGGTAGGACTGATTCCGAGCCAGACCACCCAATCTGGAGCCAAGATCCCCCTTCACAGGTACATAAACCATTTTTAGTTGTTTCTCTTTGCTTGGAAAATAGTGAAAGCTTCTCTTAGCTTCAAGAATAGAAAATTCTCTAGTAACAGTGTCAACCACATAAAGGTAAAATATTTTATGGCACCACTAACCTGCATAAAAGTTTTAGTCAAACTAATATAAGTTAAATCAAATCCATACTACAAATACACAAATTTAATAAAATATATGAACATGAATCTAGTATAAAAATTTAAAAACTTTAAAGAAATATATACCAGATGAGCATGTAAATTCATTCCAATGAACAATTAGGATTGGATCTACTAACATTTCCAACAATGTGAACGTATAATATTTTATGGTGCCACTAATCTGCATAAAAGTGTTAATCAAAGTAGTTTAAGTCGAATCAAAACCATACTAGATATATACAAAATACAAAAAATTAATAAAATATATGAACTTGAATCTAGTAGACAAGTTTGAAACTTCAAAGAAATATATACTAGACAAGCATCTAAATTTATTCCAATAAAGCATCAGGATTGGATCTACTCTGAATAGCGGTCATGAGTGTTTGATGATCTGACTCTTGAACCTTCCAAAAAATGTTGTTATTAGGCCTTCCTTGATATCTATATAGCTGAATATTTTTCACATATATAATAGTATTTTCCTATGTATCAATGTCTTCAAACACCCAAACAGAGGAATTTTTTAATGGATACCATCAAAGAAAAGTTCCAGTAACTACCACTGACCCTGTAGGGTACTCAATATCTTTTTCATCTATAATAGGAGAAGGAAACTTCTTTCTTTCCTCAATGCAACGTCATAAGAAATAGTTTGTTCCTTATTCATCATCTTCTATCGCAATAACTACAAAGAAATTTCCTACAAAAAATATAGGTTTCAACTAAAATTTAAATTACATATTAATTTCAATGGACATAACTCAATACAAAAATTGTATATAAACATTTACCTTATCGCACCAAAATTGAAATGTCGTCAAAGTCCTTGGATATTGAAAATTCATCTGGATAAACAAGTTGTGATGCTTGTGGAAGTTGATAACTAGGAAGTAGAGTTAGAGGCCTACAAATCCATCCATCCACACATTCTTGTGAATCATACTCAGCAGTGGTAAATTCTATACAATATGCATAAAAAAAACACCAAATTTCTTATCCATATGGCCCACGAATTAGCATTTGAGCTACAAAATGATTCTAGGTCACTTGACCCTTTGAGTGTTATACAATCCTTGTAGTTAGCAATTTATTATTGCTCTATCAACTAAAAATATCTACAAACTTTGGAATTTTCTTGAGAACCATGGGACACGTTGTCAATACATCATTCCACAATGCTCTTTACATATTTCAATTTAGCACCATCTTTGTACTTCAACTCTTCTTTTGCAAGAGCTCCTTCCACACATGCCCATGCACTATCATGCTCTCCTTTTCCATGTTTGACCTTAGTGAAAATCCAAATATGTTGCACAACCATCTTGATGTGAATCCTTCTCATCTAATAAAGCATTCATGCATTCTTAAAATGAGATGTACAATTAGTTGATCATATATAATGTTGATTGAGATGAATGTCCCTATTAGACAAGTTTTGATGAAATAAATAGGAAAACACCCTTACACAAATTCAATAGAATGGGTCTGATTTTCAATGATATAAAATTGGTACTCTCTTAAAAAAATTTGATCATTCTTTTTACTATCAGGAGAATGTATAAATGTTAAATGCACAAAAATGCAACCTGTACTGAGTAATATTGCGATTGAACCTCCATTTGTGGTTGCAACGTGTAATTATCGTACTGAAACAATATTACCAATAGGAAATGTGTCCTTTCATATCTTGAATTTTTCATCCAACCATTTAGCTATGTGTGTATGCCTAACATACTCATAAACAATTTCATCTTTAAATTTTCTCATAAATTAAAAAAAGGTATATGTTCTATAACTAGCTCACACCCTTTAGACTCCTTTCCATATTTCAATTGGTATGTTATTGATTTATATTTATTAAACCTAACTAAGTTATGTCCTATTACACCTCCAATTTTGTCACTGATACAAATTTCCAATTTAGGTAATCCGCAACATGTACCACAACTTATATCTAAACAATCCTGACTATAAAAAAATGTCCAACTTCTCTTTCAAAAAAAATCGTAGGAATGAAATCCCTAGAAGATATTAGTGGAACTTGAACACCACATTGATAACATAATTTCATATTGAAATTAAGAATGAATACGTTTAAATTTATCATAATGCATCGCAAATTCAACATGTTTCCTACAACAAGTGGTGTGAGTGTGGTTTATTTTCACATAGAATGGTTTCAACATTTAAAAAAAGCATTGACTAATATTAATTTCAGGATTCTCCTATTCAAACTTACAAAAAATTGAGTTTGAGTCATATCTAAGAAATGATTTTGATTTGGTTCACGATTAGTAGAACCAACTCTTCGTTTTACAACATCTCTTGTATTAGGTTAAACTCTAGTATTACCATGCCAAAATTGAACAACTTATCTTATAGCATCAAATATATCATTGTCTTTACTCGGTGCTCTATTAGAAAATTCCCAAAAATCAATGTTATAGGGTGATTGAAGGATATTATGCCTTTTAATTTCTTTCATTAGAGTTTTCCAGTTAACTTTTAAAATTTGGCTTGTTTGTGTAGACAAAAATATTGCACATTAGACAATATTTAGCCTAGTTTTATGCTTAGGCGCCCACATATTACACTTGAGAACATTACACATAATACTAATCCCACATAGTGTAATATTACCAATAGGAAATGTTTAATGTACACTTGAGAACATTCTAATGTGAACGTGTAATTATCCCACTGAAACAAAATTATGCACTTTACACATAATTTGGCTTGGTCTTGTACTACTATTTAGAAGGTTCTCAAGTGTACAAAGTACTAATTAATCCCACCTTTTGGCCACCTTTTTATTATATTTTATTTCATCTTTCCCATGTATTTCCTGATACCTATCAGCCCATTTCATGACCTTTCCGACATTATAGCCTGAAATCAGGGTGCCTCAGCTTGTACTTGGGCGCTCCAAGGTTCCGTGGTCCCATTCTAGGTGCCCCAGTCTATGAACAACCTCTTCAACTTCTTTCTAGGTCACTTCTAGTTGTTTTTCATCATTATCTTCTTCTAAGTTGGCCTTGTTGGGATTAATTATGAAATTAATCTTGAGAAACCTATAAATATAAAGTTAAAAGACCATAATAAGGGTCCTAGGTTATTACATCTTATCACTACTATCACTCCATCTAGGCTTGCATCCATTGCATCACTTGCAACTACATAGTGCCATGCATTCAAGCTAGGAGATATGCATCACACACACCTCATAGGGGAGGGATTCCTTTCTATTCCATGCACACATGCTACTTATATTTCTATAGCTACTATTGCTCATTACTTCACAAAGTGCAACTGGAACGAAAGCACCTAGGGCACGACATGCACACACACCAAAACTACATCAGGGTCTGTAATGTAGTGAAATGCTCAGTGATAATTCCACTAGCTTTGTGGCTAAGGTCATTCTGACCCATTCATATGCATATTTCATTTTTCTAGGGTTTGATACTTCTTCTTGCAATACGAACCATTCTCCAGTTCATCCGATGAATCCAGCGCAACATATGGGAAGTAATGCAATACATTTAGTGACCTTACCATATCCATATTATAAGGGATTTTCAGTGTTTCAGTCAACCATATTACAGACCAAGGAAACCATGGGTTCCCCACTACACTCCCAGGTGCCTGTGTCACCTCAGACAGTCCATATCTTCCCTTCGCAGGGTCCCTACTAGTTCATCTGCATTTCCATATTCTATTTCCATATTTGTGACACTATGCGACAATCTCCTATTATCAGCTAAGTATTCTCCTTACTCTTCTCGTGTACATTAGGGTTTCATTTAATCAAGAATAGATTATTTACATTTATTTCATACTTCTTTAGTTCATTTACATCATTTTAGTCCTCCTAACTAGATTAACATTAATACCCTAGATATCCCCTTAGGTCATCTAGGTAAAAATCCTTATTTTTGTTAATCATTTTGGTGAACCCAACGTCTCTTTCTATAACCTTCTAGGGATTTTTCATTCCATCATCATGAATATCTCTATCACTAAATACCTGCTTACCCACCCTAATTTACTTCATCGATTCCAAACCATTTTCACTACTACGATGTTTCTACCGACATGCATCCAAATTCCCTGTATGACACATTTTGCGAGGCCTTTTCTCAACATAGAGCATTCTGGGGAAATCCTCCCACTGACATTCACCCTTTTGAAAATGACCCACCACTTTACATCATGTCTCACATCTATAATGTTTTTGTCAAACGTACTCTTATTGATAATTGCTCTGAGCTTAATTTATGCCCTATGTCCTTTCTCCAAGACATAGGTTTGTTTTCTTGTGACATTATCCCTTCTTTCATCTCACTCTGTGCTTATAATGGTTATATTCATCTATGGGTAAGTGCATTTAGTTAGTGGACCAAAAAGGGGTCATAAGCGGACCTCATATTGAAAAAAATAACGAAATCTCAACTTATAGGGATTATTAGCAATACACGCAGTCAAAATTAGATAAAATTATATAAATATGAATCATAACATCTAGAATCTAGTTTCTAAACTAGTAAAAAAAAATTAAAATGAACACATTTAACTATATCAAACACTTTATATGACTTGGTTTTTTTTTGAAAAAACCTATAAGATTGTAGTCCGTTTGCCTGCGATTTGGATGAACAAATCTTGTTATTTTTTTCCTTTAGTGAAAATTTTGATGTTGCTGTATATCTTGGGATGGATTTTATTTTGTATTTTATTGAGAAATAATTTTTTATGATTTTTTTCATGAAAGTGGTCTGATTTTTTATAAAACAGAGCACTTTCCATTTTCCCGCCATAACTATATCAAAAAATATTGATATATATATATTAACGTGTATATAATTTTTCCATGCTTGGGATGGTATAGGTTTTATCACAGTTTGATAAGTGAAAAAAAATTGCAGTCTTAAATGTAGACATGAACATTCATGGGAAAAAATGTCTTAAAGACCTACTATTAGTAAATATATATAAAATGATATTTATCTTATTCTACTCACTTTAAAATCATTATTTCTATGAAGCTAAGAGTATCCCCTATGCGATGGTACCATATTTGTGAGATGCTTTCAAATTTTCATGGTTCAAGTTTGTGGAAGAGAAAATTTGGAGTTTTTGACATTTTACATGCCATAATGACCTCAGATAGCTCTAGTTGGGGTAAAAAAATATTTCCTCAGCCTTGAGGGTCGAATTCAATTATACAGATAGAACTACGATCACACTTTATAAACTACGATTGCAGTGCTTAATACTAGAACCACGATCACACTTTATAAACCATGATTTTGGTTTATAAAGTGTGATCGTGGTTATTAAATCATATTTACATGCATCCCAAAAATCAAATTACCATGTGATTTTTACTATTTGACCTTACTGTATGAATTACTATAAAATTGTATCACTTTCTACACGTTTTCCTTATCACTGGAAGTAAAACATCATGGGAGACAAGAAACAAAGTCAATAAGTAAAAAAAATAGATGAATTAGAGGAAAAATTATTTCAAAATGTTGAGTGAATGTGGAATATTCATGAATCAAGAATAGGTTCATCTTGAACCCCTACTATTGTAAGCAAGGAGGAAGAAGGTAATGTTTCTACTGTCAATGTTGAAGATGAATTAAATACTCATTATGAAGATGTTTTAATTGTCAATTTTGAAGAATAATCAAATACTCATGATGTAGCTAATGTTGAAATTAAAGAATACAATGACAATTTAAATCAGGAAATTTAGGTTGAAACTGTAGACAAGTAAAATTTGACAAAAACACCTCCTAGGATTTTACATAAGAAACCTAATTATTTTATTGAAATTGATGAGAACATTTTGAATGCAATGTCTGAAAAATGTTTTGAACAGAAAATGAGAATAAAAGCCACTAAAATTTTGATAATCATTTTGAAATTTTAAATGATTCCCAAAGATGTCAGTTGTTGGTTAGTTTGATAAAATTGATTAAAATGAGACCTAAATTAAACACCTTAGGATTGAAAACATCTAATATACGTGGTCAAACCTATATAATTGTTGAAAACCTTCATGGTGCATATCATGCTATTGGTGTCAAGAGACGCATAAGGTATAGTAATATTGTGCGTCGTGTACTTACTACTAGTGTTGTAAGTGAATCAATGAAAAAAAGGTTTTATTACGCAAACAAGGCGAATGTTGAAAGTTAATAAAAAAATTCTAGTGAAAGCAATTGAAAGACGTAATATCCTTCAATCACTCAATAACACCAATTTTTGGGCATTTTCTGCTAGAGCACTGCGTAAGGACAAAGATATATCTGATGCTATAAGAGAAGTTGTTATTACATTTTGGCATGATAACACTAGAGTTTCACCTAATACAAGAGATGTTGTAAAACAGAGATTTGGTTCTACTAATCACAAATCACATCCAAAGAATATCTTAGATATGAATCAAACTCATTTTTTTATTAAGTTTGAACAGGAGCATCTAGAAATTAAAATTATTCAATGTTTTTTAAAATGTTGAACCCATTATATGTCAAAATCAACCACGCTCGTACCACTTGTTGTAGGCAACATGTTGAATTTACGATGCATTATGCTAAATATTTACGTATTCATTCTTATTTTTATTCTGAAACTATGTTATTGGAATGTGGTGTTTAAGTTCCACCAATATCTTCCAGGGATTACACTTTTATGATATTTTGTCAAAGAGAAGTTGGACAATTTTTTTATAGTCAAAATTTTTTAGATGGAAGTTGTGGTACGTGCGATAGATTACATAAATTGGAAAGTTGCATCCATGAGAAAATTAGAAGTGAAATAGGACATAACTGAGTTGAGTTTGATAAATATAAATCAATACCATACCAGTTGAAAGATGAAAAGGAGTCTAAACGGTGTGAGCTAATTACAGAACATATGCCATTTTTTCAATTTATTAGAAAATTTTGAATTTTTTTATGAGTATGCTAGGCATACACACATATCTCAATCATTGGATGAATAATTCAAGATATGCAAGGACACATTTCCTATTGGTACTATTGTTTCAGTGGTCAATTTAGTAGAGAATTACATATTGCAATCACAAATGGAGGTTCAATTACTATATTATAAATCAGTACAGGCTGCCATTTTTGTGGATATAGCATTTATACATTCTCCTGATAGTACAAAGAATGATCAATTTTTTTAAGAGAGTACCACTTTTATATTAGTGATGATCATACTCATTCTACTAAATTTTTGCAAGGGTGTTTCCATTTATTTTATGGAAACTTGTCTGATAGGGACATCAGCTTTAATCAACATTATATATGGTTAGATAATTACATGTCTCAGTTTAAGAATGCATGAATTTTTTATTGGATGAATAGGATGCACATCAAGATGGTTCTCCAACATATTTGGAGTTTCACTAAGGATGAACATGGAAAAGGAGAGCATGATAGTGCAAGGGAATGTATGAAAAGAGATCTTACAAGAGAAGAATTGAAGTACAAGTATGTTGCTAAATTGAAAGATGCAAAGAGCATAGTGGAATGGTGTATTGATAATATGGCTCGAGGTTCTCAAGAAAATTCCACAGTTTCCAGATATTTTCGGTTGATAGAGGAACGAAAAAATTCTAACTACAAGGATTGTATGACACTCATAGGGTCCAGTGATATGCACTCATTTTGTAGCTCAAGTGCTACTTCATGGGCCACATGGACAAGAAATTTGGCATATTTTTGTGCATCTTGTATCTAATTTATCACTGCTAAGTGTGATTCACAAGAATGGGTGGATAGATGGATTTGTAGGCCTCTAACTCCACTTCCTAGTTATCAACCTCCACAGGAATCACAACTTGTTTCTCTAGATGAAGTTGTAACATCCAAGGAATTTGAAAAAATTTCAATTTTTGTGTGACAAGGTAAATGGTTATTTATAATTTTGTATTGAGTTATGTCCATTGAAATTAATATGTAATTTAAATTTGAGTTGAAACATTTTTTTTGGTATATGTGTTTGTAGTTATTACTGCAGAAGACAATGAAGAAGGAACATAGTATTTCTTATGTCGTTGCATCGAGGAAAGAAATAATTTGACTTCTACTATTACAGATCATGAAGATATTGATTACCCTACAAGGTTAGTGGTAGTTACTATAACTTGGCTTCGATGGTATCCATTAAAAAATTCCTCTGTTTGGGTGTTTGAAGACTTTGAGACACAAAGGAAAACACTCTTATATTCATAACTAGTTCTAGCGACAAATATTCAATTGTATAGATATCAAGGAAGGCCTGATAAAAATATTCTTTGGAAGGTTCAAGAGTCAGATCATGAAGCAATCTTGTCTTCTATTTAGAGTAGATCGGATCCTAATGGTTCATTGGAATTATTTTACATGTTCATGTCTAGTATATATAATTTCTTTGAAGTTTTTAAAATTTTCAACTAGATCATTCAAGTTCATATATTTTATTAAATTTGTGTATTTTGTATATATCTAGTAGATGGTTTTGATTCAACTTAAATTTCTTTGACTAACACTTTTATGTAGGTTAATGGTGCAAGAAAATTTTCCACTTTCACATCCTGATGGTGAACATTGGAATGAATTTACATGATCTCATCTGGTATATATAATTTCTTTGAATTGTTTAAATTTTTCAGTTCTAGATTCAAGTTCATATATTTTATTGAATTTTTTTATTTTCTATATATCTAGTATGGTTTTGATTCAACTTAAATTTCTTTTACTAACACTTTTATATAGGTTAGTGGGCCAAAAAGCCTTCCACCTTCACGTGGTTAGAAATTTTAGTAGAGAATTTTATATTCTCAAAGCTAATATAAGATTTCATTATTTTCAAGAAAAGAGAAGCAACTAACAATGGTTTATGTACTAATGGAGGGGGTTCCTGGCTCCATAGGAGGTATCCCAAAAGCATCGGGAGCATAGGGAACTAAATTTACACCTCCCCAAATTTTTATAAGGCCATCCTTATGTATTTGCACAGTTGGTTTGGTGCCACAACCCATCATTTGTAAAATATAGTGTTTGACAGCCGTACACTAGCTCAAATTGCACTATTTTACACATTTTATAACAATAGGGCAACAAGAGCACCAATTGGATATGGAAAAAACTTATACAAGATATTGTAGAGGGTCCCTACGGTAAGGTGTAGGATCAAAACAGACATCCTTAGGTGCCACGAAGTCTGAGTAATCACCTGTTAAAGTTGAACAATTTTTTAGTCTCAGGGCTCTTAAAGGACTACGCCTCAATGAAGTATCCTGGAAGAAACAACATTGTTTCACACCAAAAAAACACCTCCTCTAGCATCTACCTAGCCACCGTGACATGTAGGCACAGTAATTTCAGTCCCACGACCATTGTTTGCAAAATATAGCATTCGACATCCTTACACTGGGTGAAACTGTACTATTCCATGCGTTTGCAAACAATAGGACTGCGAGAGCATGGATTGGATATGGAAAGAACCAAGATAGAATATTGTAGAGGGTCCCTATGTTGAGGTTTAGGATCTAATGAGATGTCTATAGGTGCCACTAAGAGTGAGTAATCACCCGTCGAAGTTGAATGATTTTTTGGTCTCAGGGGTCTTAAGGGACTATGCCCAAACAAAATATCCCAAAAGAAATAACTTTTTTATGCACCAAAACTATAGCTCCTCTAGCATTTACCTAGCCACTGTGACTTGTAAGTGTAGTAGGTTTGGTGTCATGGCCCACCATTTGCAAAATATAGTGTTTGACAACCTTATGCTAGCTCAAACTACACTATTTCCCGCATTTGCAAACAATAGGGAAACGAGAGCACTAATTAGAAAAGGAAAAAATGGAGATAGGATATTTTAGAGGGTCTCTACACTGAGGTGTAGGATCTAATGATACATCTCTAGGTGCTATAAAGTATGAGTAATCACTCATCGAAGTTGAATGGTTTTTTGGTCTCAGGGCTCTTAAGGGACTTCTGGTTGCTCAATCGTGCACCCGCGTCTTGGATCTCGAAAGGGATGAGGTGTTTGATACCATAATGGAACCATCCCCTAGTTGTGGGACCTTGCATGCTTGGGACAGATCTCTGGAGAAGTTCGGTTACTTTATCTATTTCTACTGCTACTGCTACTCCTAGTGCTTAAAGGGGAAACTAACCTAAGAATGCCAACGGACCAGGGAAAGATGGATAACATGAAGAAAACTACACTAAAAGGAGATAGCACCAGAAAAGAGGGGTGAACACTATCTATTATGAGTGAGAATGATAGGGGATGTGTGAAATAAGGCTAGGCATGAGTAGAACAACAAAACACACATTCACCAAATTGTTCTCATGGAACACAACCAAATATGGAACTGTAGGGGACCTAAAGTAGCACAACAATACACAATGCAAGAGAAGAGGAAAGAAGAAGGAATGAAAACATGTTAAGATAGAGAATAGTCACAAAATGATGCTTCTATTACTTACAATAATGCACAAAACTAATACAATGGTAAGGAGGCCGATATCCACATGAAAGAGCTAAACATGGAGATCTAAAACTCAAAATATAGAACATATGGAGTCTTTGGCAACATGCATAAGGATCCAGAGTGTCTAACCATTATAATGAGCCTTGACCTTGTCTTTATAGATTAAACCCAAAGGAAAGAAGGAGAGAGAGAAGTGAGAAAATTAATTCAAAGCTCAACCACCATCGTCAATGTTTCCCCAAATATGTCGTGTTTGCATCAATTATTTATTCGGAACCTCGAAGGAGGAGGAACGACAGATAAAATCATATGAGATTTAGTGGTTGAAGAAATATGATTATGTGTTAATGGACTGATATATTTTTTCCCATTTTCTCCCTATGTAACCTCTCTAAAATTAAATTTGAAGATCTCGAAGGTGTAGATGAGGCTAAGATATTTCCAACGGTGTTAGATTTTTCAAATTTCAAGCACTGCGCCAAAAGATATGCTCATTTGAATATTTGGGCACGCAGGAGGAAGAGTTTTGTCTATACCAGGTCCATGTGGTGGCCTTTCTCTTCTTGGAGATTCAGCCCCATGTTTATGCTCTTGAAATCATGTCAGATAGACATGTGGCGACCTTTGCGGGCTCCTTGGGATCCTTTGTTCCTAAGTATCTTTTCTTGGCGAGCCAAAAGTCTGACCCTGGAAACGTGGTGCTTTGGCCCTTGTTTGGAGACCCACCCCAAATTTTATCTTTCGAATAACACCATGTTGACACTTGGCACTCTTCGCTAGCCTGCCTTTCATTTGAATATTCAACCCCTGACTCTGTCCCTTTTTTAGACTAGGGACACATGGAAGGCCTGTGCTTCTTTGGGGACTACCTCCAGACTTTCCTTTTGATATTACGTTGTTGATCCACATGGAGGATTTTGTTGGTTCTCTATACTTAGTCATTTTTTAGGACCGCTTTTGCTTTTGGTTTTGACCTGTGTTGACCATTTGCTACGTGGAGGGCTGGTGCAAGTTTGAGTCTTCGGCTTGGATCCCACTTTTGAATCTACATCATTAAGACACTTGACACCCTCCACTGAGTCGAAGAATTTTCAACGACCAGTGCAAATTTTGGGGCTCTTGACATGTGGAAGCTTGGCACTCGTTTGAGCCTGCCACTGGGATTTAACTTTCGGAGATGTGCCGAGCTGACCAGAAATAAGGTGAATGCATGGAGTGTGGGAGTAAAGGAGAAATGGAAGAAAGAGGTGAAGAGGGGCATGCACAATGCATGTAAGAGGAATGTCTGGGACTTAGCTGATTGGAAGGTAAGTCCACAGAGGTGCATGTAAGGATTACATGATGGAATAGGAGAGAAAGCAAGTGCATAGGAGGAAGGCGTGCAAGGGAAAATGGAAGGAGATAGAAGAATGTGAAGGGGAGAAGGATGTGTATGCAAGTTATCCAAATCACTAGGAGAGCTATTTGGATAACAGTTTTGGTGAATTTTTGGGCCATCTACCTACTAGATGAAAGAGATTAGTATCCTAAAGCATCCCTTGGGTATGGAGTATGCTTGTTTAATCATAAAAATGCCCCTGTAATCACTTGAAAATCATGTTTACACATGGTTCAGAATCTCTCAACTGCTGAGAGAATCTCTGCATTCTATAAGTAACAAAATAGCATGCGCATGTTAAGCACATTACACAACAAGATCAATGTATAAAGAAAGCTCAATGAGATTGGAGCACACTTCAGATGGAGATTGAAACTACTTAATCATATACAACTTGATGCAGTAAACTTTTAGGACAAGGGTTCCTCGTGCATTTGGGAGCCCATTTTCTACCGGTCGTTTGCAATGCGATGTTACAACAGGATGAGTTAACAGCTATTTTAAATGAGTTGGTGCCACCCAAAATAGGTAGGAATAAATGTTTGAAACGTTATGGGCAAAAAGGAAATAATAGCAGTAAAAATCTTGAATGGTGACCCATAGTAGATACCAGGCTAACACGAGCATTGAAAGCATGCAGTCAAACCCTAGTAGAGCCAAGAAAATCCAAATCTTGTCTGCGTACTAATTCAATGTACCTGGGTTAGATTACATCGATAGAGTTTCAAAGTTCTGTATAGATGAACTAGCTCTACCATCTTGAAAGAGTCAAACAAAATTATGCCCTGATAAAATATAGCTCATTGGGTAAGTGCACTAATGAATAGATTTATAAAAGATCGAAGGAATGGTAGCCTCCCTACCATAGATAAGCTTGAAAGTCAAAGTATCCTATGGAAACCTTTTTGACAATAATAAAAACTACCAAGAGCACGCAAAAGACCTATTTATTCCACTATAATTGGCAAAAGCAGGGTTCATTGTGCAGGGCCCCATGACCCTGTTATGGTTCTTGTAAGTTGATATACAATCCAGACTATGACCCTGAGGGTAATAGTTGGAAGATGTTTATGAGTCAAATGCTAAAACTTACACGTCAAAAATAATTGAAGTATAGCATCATAGGAACCAATTTTCGAAATTGGTTAAAGATAATAGTTCATGAGGAACATCTAGAACCTTATGAATAAATATTATAGATAAGCATTCAAAAAACTTACTTTCTCACTTGATTCCATTAAGGCACTTGTTGTCGTGAAAAAGTGCAACAGGGCAATTGACAATTTCTCGAGCATGAACAACTATACCCTAGTGTTAATTTTTTCAAGTCTCATCGTTCCAAGACACCACTGGGTCTATCCAATGTCAGTCCAATTGACTCTCCCAATTGATGTTATCTCATTCCCCTAGGTGATTTAGAATAAGTATATTCATCATTCCCCCTAGGTGATTTTAGGGAGTTCATTTGTAAAGATACTATCTTCTGGCAGTATGTGGGTAGGGCTAACACTAGCCTTCCCAGGAATGGATCAGACCCCCCTGGAGTGGAATGGAAGGGGAAAATTCAACATGGAGGTGAATATGAAGACATTATAACATCATGAAAATTATTTTGGAAGGTTTGGGGGAAATTTTGAAAGACTTGGAGCAGTCTGAATAAAAAATAGGGTTCACAAGCCTAGGCAATACACATGACCTAAAAATAGTTGTTGGGATTCAGAAGAAGATTCTGGGAGCTCTAGATGGACTTATAATAAAAATATATATATCCAAAAATATGATTCAAATACCTACATGATGGTGAAATAATATTATTTCACAACACTTTGGCGCATTAGGTCTACAGGCAACTTTTCTCAGGAACATGTGGAGTACAAAATTAAAAATCTGATTTTTCAAGGATCAAATGGAGTAATCAAGACATGATACCTCCATCATTGGATTCATAATTCCATTTTCAGTCATTATCATATAAATTTTTTCCAAAAAGGTCCATTGGGAGCTCAAGTTAACATTGTCAAAAGTTAAGGACTTAGCCCAGTTTTTGGGAGGACACGTGTCAACACCTGGATTGGCGGGATTTTGTGTCCCTCACGTCCCCAAAGGTTCAAGGATGGAAAATTTTTCCTAGCTTCCTTGAATCCCTCTCAGCCCTCATATGACCTTTGGGACCCTAATATGACCTCCAGACATGACATTTTAGCCCCTAGGTGCTTATTTGGAGCATGCATTCCCTACCGTCGGATCAGGTGCCACGTGTCATCTCCAAGGCCACCATGGAGTTTTATGTCCATTTTTCACCTGAGGCGGGGGACATCAAACCTTGAAAAATACACCCATCCCCTATGGGGAGTCATTTGGACACCAATGTGACCGACTTTCAGCCCCCAAGTGCATTTTTGGAGCAACCATTCCCTGTCATCAGATCGGCGCGCCACGTGTCAACTTTAGGACCACAATGGAAACTGATGTCCCTTATGTACCTAAGATGGGAGACACCAGACATAAAAAAATGCACCCAGTCCGTATGGGGAGTCATTTTGACACCCACGTGACTGACTTTTAGCCCCTCGGTTCATTTTTCAAGCAAATCCCCTGCCGTCGGATCGAGGACACATGGCATCACCTTGAACACTGTGGAAATTGATGGCCCTCAATTCCTTGAGGTCAGGGACATCAGGGACATAAAAATATTCCCATCCCCTCCATGTGCATGTTTTTAAAGTTTCAAATCCAGAACTTAGCCATTTCTTCTGCCTCATTTCTCCTTCACAGCTTCATACCTTGCCATGGCTCCGTGCATGATTGTCCAGACACCTGGTCCACCATTTTTGGTCCAAACCAACTTTTCCATGGCCACATAAACTCTCCACACCATGAATAAATAGAAATATTCAGGTATCAGAGAAAAATGGTGTGAAATGATGAAGAACGATAGAGAAAATGAAGGGTTTTTGCCAGATAACCATGAAGTCATCTGATCGAAAAATCTTCATATCTCACAAGATACAAGTCAGATCGAGATTTCATTTTCTATAGAATTATTCATTTTCCAAGGTGATCAAGATGCAATAGACAAGAGGTCAAATTGTGCCTAAAATCATTTGCTCCAACAAAACCTTCTCTTCATGCACTGACTCACATTCGTTGGATTTCCCATCACTCCGACAATGGAAATGAGCTAAAAAATTACACACGAGCTCCAAATAAAAAACCTATCACAATGGAATTTTTTTCATTGCAAATAGAGAAAAAATAGACCTGTAAATTTTGAGCTCCATTAATATCCGCCATAGCAGCTCTGTGCCCGAAGCCACTACCAGGTTAAAATTTCAAAATTTATTTTCAAGCATTCTAGTGGGAAAAGCTAGGTGAAATTTGAAGGGTGTGATCGTAATGACAAGAAGAGTCCAAAAAAGTATGTTCTGTTGCAAATCAAGTACTAGAAATACCCTTTATAAAAATAGTAAGTTTTCCTACGCATGCTTGCTATTTTTGGTAAGTCTTCATCAAAAGTAGCTAAGATAAATGAAATGGATATTGAAGATCTCCAAAAGGCCAGAATGATTATCCGAAGCTGGAAATAGTGAAAATGGCCAATTACTAAAACTAGTAAGTCCCCCATTTGGGTATTTACTAAAAATAGTAAGCCACGCTCAAAGAGCAGGTTTAGCACAATGGGACATTCAAAACTTTTTTGCATCAGAGCTTTCCATCAACGAGGATCAACAGACTTCATCAGGAACAACATCTCCTCCTCTTCTCCCTCTCTTTCTCTCTCCTCTTCCCCCTAACTTTCTCTCACTTTCCAATATTCTAATTTCACATTGGGGTTTGCACTTTTTAATATGACTTAAGTGACTTTAGAAACATAATGGAAATTAAGTTCCCTTGCTATTATAAAAGGGACTTAAATATTTAAAGTGGAATATGAACAGACTTAAGTCATATTAAGGTATATGAAGGGTCATGAGGAAGATGATAAGTCACCTCGCATTCAATAAATTGTAACGCCATTCCCATTGCAAAGGTTTTGTGATTAATTTTGTAAACTCAAGAGTGTATTGAGAGAACAAAGGAGATAGCCAAATTCTTCCATTCCCCTCCACTCTCAAGTTTATTCCATTCCCACACTATGTACAAAATTATGCTTGAGCTTCAATAAAGGAAGAAGGAATTTTAGCCTCTTTGATTGAGGAGTTTATTGGTACTTTGTGTTCATTAAGATCTATTTAGTCTTGTTTTTGTTTTGCATATTTGTTTTCTTCTGAAACTCAAGTGCATGTGATGAAACTTCTGACTGGTGTGCACAAGTATCTTGATTTCTACTTGCTACATTGGTTCTCCTACCTCAATTCTCACTCCCTTTCCCATTTCTATACAAAGTCTTCCCTAGCAAGAGATTTCTAGCTTTGCCACAGGGTCAATGGAGTGCCCCTATTGGATCCTTGGTCGAAAGGCCACCATATAAATCCACATTTTCTCGTGCATGCACACATAGTAGCTGCACTAGTTAAGTAGAGGGAATTAGATTCCCAAAGCATTGGCAAGAAATCCACAAGTTTTTCCACCTAAAATTTTTTCTTGCCAATAGTTTTTGGTGCCCTCTGTGGGGTAGATTTAGCAGCATCTACACCCAAAATACGACCGCATGGTCCCAAAATTCCAAAATAAAAATCAAATGTTAAAAAATAAAAAAAAGGATTTCATGAAATTATATTAGTGAAGGCTACACTGCTGATTTCCACACGTGTCTTTTCATATTCCCACTTAAATAATTTCAAAAATATGGTTGAAGGAAGACACACCAGGTTGATCAGGTCGAGAGGTGTTGATGATTTCAATTTTTAGGCTTCACAAAATCAGCAAGAAAAAATTAGAGATAATCCATACTTCTTCTCTCAATCCTCCTCTCCATCTAGATCTTCACAAAGTTCACCAGGAAATCATATCAAAACTCCTATGGATACTCCACCTTCAAATTATCCCATTTTTCAACCACCATTGAGCTCCTAGAAGAAGAACAATTTGAAGAAGAATTCATAGAAGTAATAGCAGAAGCAAAAACGACAATGGCAGATGAAGAATAAATACCTCAACCCATTGTTCCATGGGGAAGGAATACAGGCCCGCTTGATCTTGAGCCACCTCTCCATAATCTACCAATGGGTTCTCGCAAGAACTTTCCAAAGTTCAAAGGTGAAAACACATAACATCCTAAAGAACACATTACTACTTTCATGACATCATGTGGAATTCTTGGTGTCTAGCATGAAGATGTTGTTGTAATATTTTTCATGGAGTCCCTCCAAGAAAAATTAGCAGAATGGTTCTACCTCCTACATTCCAGATCCATCATTGGTCTGGATGACATCAAGGCTACCTTCGAGGAAAGATTTAAATCAACTGAAGATTGTCAAGTTCCTATTGGTGTAGTTGGCTCAAATGAGGAAAGGAGAAAGTGAAATGATGAGAGACTTTGTGGCTCATTTCAAACGGTTGTTTTGTAGGATATTGGAAGAAGATTCACCTTATTAGAAAAATATCAAAAGATTCTTCATAAAATCTTAACCACCAGAGGTAGGCCTTCTCTTATGAAGAGTACAACCAAGTAACATTGTAGATGCACAAAGGAGGACCATTGAATTGGATGATGATCTCATCCTCTCTGGAAAGATCAAGAATCCATCAAAGGGAAAGGACCAACATCTTGGAGATGAGAGAACTAATCCATTGCTGCAAAATTTGGTGAATGAAATGGCCTCTTTGAAGAGGAAATTACTTGAACGAGTTTCATCTCAAAGAAGCAACAGAAATCAGATTGTGGGAGCACCCAAAAGGCTTGCCTTGGAGGCCCCGCCCATGAACATAAATTACAGATTTCAAGAAGATGAAGAAGATCTGGAAAAATAAATTGAAGGTGGCAGTTTCCTAGAAAGTGACGAGTTTGAGAATGATGCACAAATCAGATTTTGTGAGTATTTTGGAGGTTATGAAGAAGATGCACCCGATTTCTCATGTGCGGTATTCACTCATTTTCAATCTGAGAAAAGAACTTCTCCCTCCGCTACTGCAGAAGAAAATAAGGTCGATGATCCTCCTATGGTGACTCCGAAAAATAAAATAATCAGTCAAGGATCCCCACTTCCATCTTCCATGAAGTCTGTATTCTTGGAGCCTAATCCTATAGCAAGTAAGAAGACTCCCGAAATCCCAAGTAAGTCTTCTAATGTCTCTTCCATTTCTAAACCCAAATATGGTCCTACAAAATCTAATACCTTGAAAGCTCCTTGTGTTTCTTTTAAAATACCCTCCATTCCTCAAACATCAAATCCTACTCCCAAGCCTATCTAGACCCCAAAATCAGTCCCTTCACTGCCCTTGTCCACATCTACTCCCTTTGACTTCATAGAATATGAAAACAAATCCAAAGTGTAGATTACTAAAACTAAATATTTGTGGACTCATCCTAAACAATTTGAGAGGTTCATCTGATACATCAAAAGTGGTAGTCTAACACCCAATGTTGTAACTTCTAGTTCCAAAGGCATGCTGCCAAAATGACCTACACCTCCCTCACAGAACATGCTTTCTCTGAGTGTATTGAAGAATGATAAAATTGAACCTTTCTACATCTCCCTTCTTGTTGGAGAATATGTACTAAACAATTGCATAATATATTCTGGTGCCTCAGACAACATGATTCCTTTGAAGGTTACCAAGGCTCTTAAACTTACAATGACTCCACTTAGTGGCTCTTGTTACTCTTTGGAATAAAAAAAGGTATCACTTGTAGGGAAGGTTAAAGATGCACAGGTGGGTCTCGCCAGATTTCCAAACAAGAAAATTTCAGCCATGATTTTGGTAGTAGATGTCCCAGCCTCATTCGGAATCTTATTGAGTAGAAATTTCTGCCGAGAGTTGGGAGGGAAAATTCAGATGAATTGGTCTTTTGTAACCATACCAATGAAGGGAGACATGGATAAATTACTTCCCGAGAAGAAGATGAGGTACATGGTATGAAATTTTGAAAACTTAGAAGCTAACGTCTTGTATCAAGGTAATAGGCAGATGAATCACTTTGTGGTAACCGAGGAAGAAGAGGATATCCCCATCTTGATAGGCCCAGACATGACTTCCCAAAGATATTTAGATTTTTGAGAAACATTGAGGAGATTCGAGTTACAAGAGGGCAGCCCTAAATTTCCAGATGATGCATATCATGGGGAAGAGGAGACAGTTCTCAATGATTTTCAAGAAGAAAAATCAGATTATATGTTTTTCTAAGATGATGAGTTATTCTCATTCCCATTTGGGGATAAAGATGATCTCAGTCAAGCTATATATGGAGAGAAAAAATCAGCTTGCGAGGATCCCGTGAAAGGTTTGAAAGAAATGTCTGTATAGGAAATTCTTGGAGCTGCAGAAGAAACTGAAGATCCTGAGCTTAGTCTCGAGCTCCTGATGCAAGCCAAAAATTTGCAAGAAAAATGTGAAGCTGATTTGGAAGCCTTAACCAGTGTGAAGGTTGGCCACATTGAGATAAATCAATATGAAAAATACGATGCCGCTCTGGAGTTAATGATTTATGGATGTAATAACAAAATGGAGATATTTTCTTTCCCATTTGAAGATGAGGACTCTTTCCATGACAAAGAAATTGAAGTAAGGATTTTTGAGGCCTCTGAAGATGAATACATTTTTTATGAAGTATTGTTAGAGTGCAGTTATTCCCAAGATGATGAGGTAATCCCTCCAAGTAGTTGCCTTGAGCTGTAAAATAAAGAGCAACTACAAGAAACAATGAAGCAGATCTCTGTGTAAGAAATATTGGATATAGTAGAAGTTATGGAAGACCCTAAGTTGATTCTTGATTTTTTCACTTGTTCCATAGACATACAAGAATAGTATGAGGACGCATTCAATTGTTCGATCAGTACTCAAGCACTTCACAGTGGAGTAGGGATAAGGGAGGAATCTAATGTTTCTCATGGAGGAGATGTCAATGAGCATAGAACCGGGAGAGAAAGTAACTCAAAATATCTAAGGAATTGGAATAAAAATCAGCATTGGGGAAGCGATGAGATGCTCGATGGAGAATCAGCTATATGGATAAACATGGAAGGAAACTGGCAAAATGAAACCAATTTCAAAGAGATTGAAGGTAGTGGAATTTCTAAGCAAGGACTTGAGCATCAAGAAGTTCATACAGACTCACTCCTACAAAGTAAAAGGACAATTGTTAAAGAACCTAGATTTCATAAGTAGTTGAGGAAGGGAGGCTACTTTCTGGAACCTCTCAACGGCTTCGTAGAACATCATCATTTGGTGTTACCTCTTCAGGGGTGAATTTTGAGAAATGATAAGTATTTCAGTGAAAGCGGGTTGTTCCTCACCTTGTACCATAGGTGATTGATAGGTCTATTTCCCTTCCTTTTGTGTGTCATGTGTTTTCTTTCCTTCATTTTGTGTGTGTGTGTGTTTCCTTTTAATCTTCCTTTCTAGAATTTGTACATGACTCTGCAGGGCCCAATGGATAAGGCACTGGTCAGCGAACTATATGGTCTAAAATTGAGATTTTGGATTCCCATGTCATGTCTTCACTATGCTTAGTCCATTTCATGTCCCCAAGCTAGAGCCAACTGTTGTCATGCAAATGTGTAACAAGGAAATTGAAAATTTCCAAGCACGAAAATGATACCCCAGTGTTAATTTTTTTAAGTCCCATCATTCCAAGACACCCCGGGTCTATCCAATTAATCCAAATGACCTCATGAATAATGTAATCTCATCCCCCTAGGTGATTTTAGGGAATTATGAAAAGATACTATCTTTTGGCAGTATTTTGAAAGACTATAGTTGGCCTTTCCAGGAATGGATCAACCCCTGGATCAGAAAAAAAGGAAAAAAATCAACATGGAGGTGAATATAAGACCTTGGAACATTATGGAAATGATTTTGGAAGGTTTGGGGAAGTTCTGCAAGACTTGGAGTAATTTGAGTAAAAAATAGGGTTCACAAGCCTAGGCGGTACACGTGCCTAAAATAGTTGTAGAGATTCAAAAGAATATTCTGGGACCTCTGGATGGAGTTAGAAGAAAAAATATATATATCCAGTAATATGATTCTGATACCTACATTATGGTGAAATAATATTTTTCACAACACTTTGGCGCATTAGGTTTGCAGGCAATTTTTCTCAGGAACATATGGAGTACAAAATAAAAAATCCAAATTTTTAGGGATAAAATGGAATAATAAAGACATGATACCCCCACCATTGGATTTAGAAGGCCATTTCCAGTCATTATCATATAATTTTTTTCCAAAAAGGTCCATCAGGAGCTCAAGTTATCACTGTCACAAGTTCAGGACTTAGCTAAATTTTTGGGAGGACACGTGTTAGCACCAGGAGCCTGGCGGGATTTTGTGTCCTTCATTTCCCCCAAGGTCAGGGAAATCAAGGTTGGGAAAGTTTATCCAGCCCCCTTGAATCCCTCTCAGCCCTCATATGACCTCTGGGACCCTAATATGACCTCTAGACTTGACATTTCAGCCCCTAGGTGCTTATTTGGAGCATGCATTCCCTGCCATTGGATCAGGCGCCACGTGTCAGCTCCAAGAACTCCGTGGAATTTTATGTCCCTTATGAACATAAGGTAGGGGAAATTAGACCTTGAAAAATGTGCCCAGCCCCTATGGGAAGTCATTTGGACACCCATGAGGTGCATTTTTTGAGCAACCATTCCCTATTGTCAGATCGGGCGCCATGTGTCACCTCCAAGACCACTGTGGAAACTGATGTCCCTTATGTACCTAAGGTGGGGGACATAAAACATGGAAAAAATCACCCAGAACCTATGGGGAGTCATTTTTACACCCACGTGACCGAATTTCAGCCGCTAGGTGCATTTTTTAAGCAAATCCCCTGTCGTCGGATCGAGGACACATGGCATCGCCTTGACCACCGTGGAAATTGATGTTCCTCACATCCTTGAGGTCAAGGACATAAAGGAAATAAAAATGTGCCTATACCCTCCATGTGCATGTTTTTAAAGTTTAAATCTGGAACTTAGCCGTTTCTTCCTCCTTATTTCTCCTTCACAGCTTCATACCTTGCCATGGCTTCATGCATGATTTTCTAAACACCCTGTCCACCATTGTTGCTCCGAACCAGCTCCACCATGGTCAAATAATCTCTCCACACCATGAATAAATAGAAATATGCAAGTATCAGAGAAAAATGGAGTGAAATGATGATGAACGGGGAAAAAATGAAGGGTTTTTGCCAGATAACCATGAAGTCACCCGATCGAAAAATCTTCGTATCTCACAAGATACAAGTCGGATTGAGATGCTATTTTTGCAAAATTATTCATTTTTCAAGGTGATCAAGATGCAAAAAACAAGAGGTCAAATGGTTCCAAAATCATTTGCTCCAACAAAACCATCTCTTTGTGTACCGGCTCACATTCATTGGATTTTCTGTCACTCTAGCAATGGAAACGAGCTAAAAAATTACACATAAGATCCAAATAAAAAACCTATCACAATGGAGTTATTTTCATTGCAAACAGAGACAAAAACCAGACCTATAAATTTTGAGCTCCATTAATGGCCACTACAGCAGCTCCGTGCCCAAAGCCACTGCCAAGTAAAAATTTCAAAATTTATTTCCAAGCATTCTAGCGGGCAAAACTATGTGAAATTAAAAGGGTATGATCATAACGACAGGAAGAGTCCAAAAAAGTATGTTCCATTACAAATCAAGTACTAGAAACACCATTTCTAAAAATAGTAAGTTTTCCTACACATGCTTGCTATTTTTGGTAAGTCTTCATCAAAAGCAGCTAAGATAAACACAACAGGTATTGAAGATCTCTAAAAGGATAGAATGATTATCTAAAGCACTAAATAGTAAAAATGACCACTTACTAAAAATATAAGTCCCCCATTTGGGCATTTACTAAAAATAGTAAGCCACGCTCAAAGAGCAACTTTGGCATAATGGGACATTCAGAACTTCGTCGCATCAGAGCTTTCCATCAGCAAGGATCAACAGACTTCATCAAGAATAACATCTCCTATTCTTCTTCTCCCTCTCTTTCTCTCTCCTCTTCTCCCCAACTTTCTCTCACTTTCCAATATTCTAATTTCACATTGGGGTTTGTACTTTTTAATATGACTTTAGTGACTTTAGAAACATAATGTAAATTAATTTCCCTTGCTATTATAAAAGGGACTTAAATATTTAAAGTGGAATATGAACAATCTTAAGTCATATTAAGGTATATGAAGGGTCATGAGGAAGATGATAAGTCACCTCTCATTCTATAAATTGTAACACCATTCCCATTGCAAAGGGTTGGGGATTGATTTTGTAAACTCAAGAGTGTATTGAGAGAACAAAGGAGATAGTCAAATTCTTCCATTCCCCTCCAGTCTCAAATTTCTTCCATTCACACACTATGTACAAATTCTACTTGAGCTTCAATAAAGGAAGAAGGAATTTTAGCCTCTTTGATTGAGGATTTTATTGGTACTTTGTGTTCATTAAGCTCTATTTAGTCTTGTTGTTGTTTTGTAGATTTGTTTTCTTCTGAAAATTAAGTGCATGTGATGAAACTTCTAACTAGTGTGCACAAGTATCTGATTTTCTACTTGCAACATTGGTTCTCTTACCTCAATTATCACTCCCTTTCCCATTTCCAGACAAAGTATTCCCTAGCAAGAGATTGCTAGCTTTGCTGCAGGGTTAGTGGAGTGCCCCTATTGGATCCCTGGTCCAAAGGCCACCATAGAAATCCACATTTTATCGTGCATGTACATAGGGTAGCTGTACTGGTTAAGTAGAGTGACTTAGATTCCAAGAGCATTGGAAATAAATCCACAAGTTTTTCCACCCAAAATTTTTTCTCGCCAATAGCACAACTTCTGTCCATCTGGTGAAGTAATCTGTAGCTGTCAGGACCCACTTAAAAAAAACACTTGAAGGTGGATTGATCATGCCTATGAAGTTAAGACCCCATTGCAAAAAAGGCTAATCTGCTTGGATTTGTTAGAGGGGAAGTGCTGCCAATCTTTTCTTTCCTTCAAATAAAGTGCACTCCTTGCATTTTGTGACCCACCTATGTGCATCTGCAAATAGGGTAGGCCAAAAGATACATGCCATTATGATCTTCATTGCTTTATTTTTGTTAGAGAAGTGTCCACCAGAGAATCCATCGTGAAATTCTACTAACACTTGTTCAGTTTACGTGCCATTGATACATCTTAACAACATGCCATCTAGATTTCTTTCTTTTGAAGAGAATTCCATCAATCAAAACATAAGGGATGGATTGCAACCTTAGATGCCTTCTCTTTAGTTTGTTCAAACCAATAAGTAACGCCCCCTCAGAAAGGAAGGTGATCATGTCCTTCATCTAGTCATGCGCGCTAGGGTCTATATTTTGTTCATGTTCTACATGTGGGAAGTCTTCATCTAGAAATAATGAAGCCTCAGATTCACTTTGCACATCCTCAACAATCTACTTGTAGAGTGCACTGCCTCTTATAAGCTTTGTGGCCTTAATAGTCACATCATATTCCATGATTTTTTTCACCCTTCACACTCTCTTCTTAGTGATTTCTTCTCCCATGATGAAGTCTATGACAGATGAGTGGGAGACTAACATCTTGATATGATTTGTGGTGAACATGATCTTGAATTTATTGAGTGTGCACATGATGGTGAAGACCTTCTTCTTCATGTGACTGTATTTCAATTCATAATCCTTTAGTGTCTAGCTGAAGAAGGCCACTGGTTGTTCTAGCTCTTGTTCATTTTCATGTGTTAGGATAGCAGTAATGCTTGCATTGGCACCATAAGCATAAAGGATGAAATCCTTTGACTAATCTAGATTGAGGAGTGTTGGTGCATAACCAATCTCTTTCTTGATCTTGTGAAAGCTTTCTCTTCCTTTCGCTATCCATCTGAAGGTTATGTCCTTCTTGACCATAAGGGTGATGGGCCGAACCAATCCCACAAAGTTAGGGATTAAAATCCTAACAAATTTAATCTTGCCAAGGAGGGACTATAAGGCCTTTTTGTGCACCAGAAAGGAAAGGGCTAGGATGGCTCAAACGCACTCAGGATCAATCACAATGCCATCCTTTGAAACTACATGGCCCAAGAGCCTTCCCTAAGTCACCGCAGAATTACACTTATTGGGGTTGAGAGATACCCCAAATTCTCTGCATCTCTCAAATACCTTTTACAGGTGTTCCATGTGATCCATGCATTGCTTTGAAAATATAGTTATATCATCAAGGTAAACCAAGATGAACTCATTGATGTAACCTTTGAAGGAAATATCCATGGCGTGCTGAAATGTTACGCCTGCATTTGATAGACCAAAGGGCATTTTTTGGTATGCATATGTTCCCCAATTGGTTGTAAATGTTGTTTTGAATTGATCCTATTCCTTGAACAGGATCCGGTTGAAACCTAAATACCCATCTAGCATGGAGAACCTTTGTGCGCCAGCCATAGTCTACAAAATCTGCTCCATTGAAGGTAAAGGATAGTGTTCCTTTAGAGATGCCTTATTCAAATCTCTAAAATCAACACAAAGTCTGATTTCACCATTATTATTGTGTACTGGAACCAGATTTGTGACCCAGGTAGACTATTTGATAGGAAAGATAATTTTTGAATCAATGAGTTTTGATATAGTTCCTTTCTCATGAGGTGCTCTATCTTTGGATTGATTGGCCTCTATTTCTATCTGATGGCATTTATGTCAAGATAAAATTAAATGGAGTGTTGAGAAACACTTGGATCAAAACCTTTGAGGTATTCATACTCCCATGAGAAAATGTCACTGTATTTTTGGTAGAGAGAGATGAAAGCCCATTTTTCCTCATGCACACAAGTCCTGCTGAGTAGTAACTCCTTTCTACGTGCAATAGTAATGGGAGAGAAATCGTGTTGCACGGCTCACATGTATCTTTCCTCACCCTTTAAATCATCATCAGGGATAAAAATTTTCTCTAAGGTGACCAGCCCTTTAGGAAAATTATTTTTCTTTAGCTATATTACTTGGTCACCATAGCTGTCATGCAAGTCAACTTGCATACTTGATTAAAATTCAGCTTCATTTTAGATAAACTAGATGATCTGCACGTCACTTTCAAACACTTTCCAGTCAGTGTTATTATCTAGAATAGATGGTATGATTACCATCTTAATGTGCTAAGTGTTTCCTTTGAAAAAGTCCTCAGTAGGAGAAAATTGTGAACTGAGCACAACCATTTGGTCAGCTTCTCTGTTCATTTTTTGTGGAACTACCTGTAGATTAAGGGAATCAAAGCTCTCAAGTAGGTCCCAAACTCTATGTTTATAAGCTTTAAGAAGATTATTTTTTGCTTGGAATCTATTGGTGACCTGGTGGAAGACCAATTTTGTGTCCCCAAAGATCTACAACCTTTTAATTTTCTTCTTTTCAGCGATAAGCAAGCCATGCACCAACGCTTCATATTCTGCCACATTGTTAGAACATGCAAACTATAACCTATGTGCAAAGAATAATTTCTCATCCTTAGGGGAAATGAGAACCACTCCTACTCACGTGTCATTTCTACTTCTAGATCCATCAAAGTATAACTTCCATAGACCAGTTTGAACTTTGTCTCCTACGAGTGCACGCGAAAGTGTAGAGTCTTCTTCTAGAATGCAATAAGTACTAAGCCTAGTTTCATAGGCTTCTAGTTATTTAGCATAGGGATCAAATTTGTGATGCCTCTCTACCCATTCATAAAATACTAGGTCTGGAATAGACAGTGGAAGAGACTACTCTTGAGGAACTGAAACTTGTTCTTCCTGGATAAGACAATTGGCTTGGAGAGGGGATGGGACATATGGCTCTACATGATAAGAAAATATAGGCTCAACTTGTATGGTAAACTGGGTACCATACCTTGTCTTGAGTAACATATGAGACCAATTAGAAGACAAGTAACCACCCACTTTAGCAGTAAATTCTCTTGATAGACATAGGGAAAACAAAGGAGGTAGGTCAATAATTGACACATCTTGAGTAATTGTTAGGCTTGGACATACATGGAAGGTTAACTCAAGATCCTTGTGGACTCCTAAGGTGGTTAAAATTGAGCCATCAAGTTGTAGGACCCCTTTAGACAAAGGGATATATTTCATACCTAAGATATCAGCTATCTTCTTAGGCATAACAGAAGTACTAGCGCCTCAGTCAATCAAGTAGTTATACACTAGGTGTTTTCCTATAATCAAGGAAATATAGAAGGGTTGGGTTTTATCAATTTTAATTACTTGTTTCTCCTCTTCTTGGTAGATTTTTATAGAATCGTGTGGCTTCTGTATAACTAAGTCATTGCATAGAAGTTGCGCCAGAGCTTCATGTAACAGATCCCGCTAAGATGGAATGGTCAGGGCATCCCACATTGTGACATTTAATATTGTTTTCTTAATCTGGTCAACAATGTTGAATGGAATCCCTCCCACCTTGTGCATTTTTGGAACAACATCCTTTTTTGACTGTTTAGGTATGAAAGCCTAAATTTTAGTTAGAACAGAGGCTTTTCCTACCAAAGAATGGGTGTGTACTTCTTTAGATGGAGATTTACATGGGACCTCTTACATAGGGATTTGAATGATTTTGTTGCAAGAGGTATTTTTTGATTATTTTTTCTTCTCAAGATCTACTTGTATTTTTGGGATTGTGACCTGGGTGCCTGACTCTAATATTCTTTTCTTATATCTTGTGTTGTCCGCAACTTGGGTGCACGGTCTGTTTGTATCTTCTGCAACTTGGTTGATTGCATAGAAGTCCTCTACACCAAAGAACATAAAATTAGACTACAGAGGAACTTTTGGACCTTCTTTATTATCTACTTCATGGGTGCTTGTTGAGGGCTCACAAGATGAATCATTCTGGATCATAAAGGCTTGGGTGCACATAGCATTAGCACAATGGTACTGACTATGAGAAATTTTACAAGGGAAGCACCACTATGATTCTTGTGCCAATTTGTTCTAAACTGGAATGAGTGCTTGGCTTATACTGGGTGTTGGGAGAGAAGGTATGTGAGGGAAAACTTGCAAGGGAAAATGTGCATTAGGCTACAATCTATTATTCTACTAGTTACAAGTGTATCTTTGATTTCCATATTGATTCCACCAAGGATGATTCCCTTAGCCATGTGCCTGATTGGAATTTCCTCTATATGCTTGCACTTGCTGCTTTTCGAATGATATGACCTTGTTTGATAAATTTCTAATCAAGGCCTTCAATTATTCATCTTCCTTTTGCTATGATGGAGAATAGAATGTTGAAGCAAACAGTTGCATGCTTTTCTCAGGAGTAGGAATAGAGGCTATAGAAGGCTAGGGTGCTTGTGACATTTTTGGGAACTAGGGCATGGGCAGTCTAGGAGCCAACTTTCCCTCTTGAATGAGACTAGTTTATGCCCTTACTACAATGTTATAAGTAGATGGTAGAGTCCTACCTCCCATAGATTAGATCATAACTGAAATATCGTTGTTGAGTTCCTTTAGATAATAAAGGAAATCCTGTTGGGTTGTAGGTCTTACCATAAGAGGGATTCTGTCCCAAATCTTCTGAAATCAAATGTTGAAATCAGTCATCTGATCATTGGGTGCCCTCCTTGTTGTTGTCATTTGCTCCACCAAAGATAGGTGATCTAATTTGTGTTCAAAATAACTACATAGAGTTGTTCTCATCTCATCCCAGGTGGTGATAGATCCAAGTCTCAAGCCTCGATACCATTAAAGTGCTTTACCTTTGAAAGAGGTTGCAAGAAACTTGACTTCTACATCATTATGTGTGATCAGATAGAGTAAACACACATTTTCCACATCCTGTATATGCTCCTGAGGGGTGACTTGATTATCACAAGTAAAGTAAGGGATACTCTTGAACGTGCCATTTGGGATATCATGTTGCACGGCCAGGAGCAAGGGAATCCCTCCATCAAAGTTTACAAATATTATTAATGGAGGAGGTGGTTGATGCATAATTGCAGGTTACACAGGTTGTCTATTTTTAGGAGGAGTTGAGTGGGTGTGATGCGCTAGAGATAGAGATGCACATCTGATATTCATGGAACAAACTTTTCTCAGGGATAGTTGGAGGTATTCAAAAGAGTCTTCAGCTACTGCACTTCTTCTTGTGTGTACTCTTCTCATGAAAAGGTGCTCAAGACTGCCAAAATATAGATCTTAAAATATTAGGGGTCTCTAGATGTGTTTGAAATGAGACTCCAAAGGCTGAAACACTAATTTCACACACTAGAACTTAAAGATATGAAATTTGAGCTTTCAATGCTGCTCCCACCAGACGTGCCAGAAACTGTTGGTTTCTCAAATGTTCACCCATTCCTTAGATCTCAAAAGGGATGAGGTGTTTGAGACCATAGTGGAATTTTCCCCAAGTTGTGGGACCTTACGCGCTTGGGATGGATCTCCGAAGAAGGTCGGTTCCTCTATCTATTTCTACTGCTATTGCTACTCCTAGTGCTGAAAGGGGAAACTAAGCTAATAATGCCAAGGGACCAGGGAAATAAGGATAACATAAAGCAAACTACACTAAAAGGTGATAGCACTAGAAAAGAGGGGTGAACACTATTTGTTCTGAGTGAGAATGATAAGGGATGTGTGAAAGGAGGCTAGGCACAAGTAACACAACAAAACAAGCATTCACAAAATTATTCTCATGGAACACAACCAAATATGGAACTACAGGGGACCTAAAGTAGCACAAAAATACACAATGCAAGAGAAGAGGTAAGAAGAAGGAATGTAAACACATTAGGAAAGAGAATAGTCACAAAATGATGCTTCTATTACTTCCAAGAATGCACAGAATTGTTACAATGATAAGGAGGCCAATATCCAGATGCAAGAGCTAAACATGGAGGTCTGCAATGCAAAATATAGAACATATGGAGTCCTTAGCAACATGCATAAGGATCCAGAGTGTCAAACCATTACAATGAGCTCTGACCCTATCTTTATAGATTCGGCCCAAAGGAAAGAAGGAGAGAGAGAAGTAGGAAAATTAATTTAAAGCTCAACCACCATTGTCAATGCCACCATAAATATATTGTGTCTACATCAATTATTTTTTCAATGCCTCAAAGGAGGAGGAATGGAGGATCGAATCATATGAGATCTAGTGGTTGAAGAAATCCAATTCTACATTAATGGCTTGATAGACATATTCCCATTTTCTCCCTACCTAACCTCTCTAAAATTAAAGTTTCAGATCTCCAAGGGGTAGATGAGGCAGAGATCTTTCCAATGGTGCCATATTTTTTAGATTTCAAGCAATGAGCTAAAAGATATGCTCATTTGAATATTTGAGCGTGCAGGACGAAGAGTTCTTTCCATACCAGGTGGTGCACTTACACTTCTTGGAGATTCAGCCATATCGACATGTGGAGGCCTCCGAGGGATCCTTGTGCTCCTTTGTATTTTTCCTAAGTATCTTTTCTTGGAGGGATAAAAGTCTTATCCTAGACACATGGCGGCTTGGCACTTGTTTGGATACCCACCCCAAATTTTATCTTTTAAATAGTGTTGTGCTGACACTTGGCACTCTTCACTGGCCTACCTCTCATTTGACTATTCAACCCCTAATTATTTCCCTTTTCTTGACTAGGGACATATGGAAGGCTCATGCTTCTTTGGGGACTACCTCCAGACTTTCCTTTTGATATTTTGTCATTGATCCACATGGAGCCTTCCAATGGTTCTCTATACTTATTCATTTTTTAGGCCCGCTTTTGTTTTGGTTTTGACCTTTGTTGACAATTTGCTATGTGGAGGGTTGGCACAAGTTTGAGTCTTCATCTTGGATCCTACTTTTGAATGTGCAACATTAAGACACTTGGCACCCTTCGTTAAGTTGAAGACTTTTCAATGGTCGATGTAACTTTAGGGGCTTTGGACACGTGGAATCTTGGTGCTTGTTTGAGCCTGCCCATAGGATTTAACTTTCAAAGATGCACTGAGCTAACTAGAAATAAGGTAAATGCATGGAGTGTGGGCACAAAGAATAAATGTAAGAAAGATTCGAAGAGGGGTGCATGCAATGTACACAAGAGGAATTCTAGGGACTTAGTTGATTGGAAGGTAAGTCTGCAGAGGTGTGCACAAGGAGTACACAATGGGATAGGAGAGAAAGTGAGTGCACAAGAGGAAGGAATGCAAGGGAAAATGGAAGGAGATAGAAAAATTTGAAGGGGATCAAGATGTGTATGCAAGTTATCCAAATCACTAGGAGAGCTATTTGGATAATAGGGACTACACTTGAATGGAGTAGCCCAGAAGTAATGAAATTTTTCTGCACCAAAACAATACCTCCTCTAGTATTTACCTAGCCACCATGATTTGTAGGCGCATTCAATTTGATTCCACATCCCACCGTTTGTAAAAATAGCATTTAAAAGCCTTACACTGGCTCGAATTGCACTATTTCACACATTTGGAAACAATAAGGAAATGAGAGCACTGATTGGAGACTAAAATAATTGAGAAAATATATTGTAGAGGGTACGTACACTGAGGTTTTGGATCTAACGAGATGTCTCTAGGTGCCACGGAGACTGACTAATCACCCGTTAAAGTTGAAATTTTTTTTGGTCTTAGGGCTCTTAAGGGACTACACTCGAATGAAGTAGCATGGAAGCAATGATGTTGTCATGCACAAAAAGTAAACTTCCTCTAGCATTTACCTTGCCACCCATATGTGTTTGCGTAGTCGATTTAGTGCCATGACCCATCGTTTGCAAAATATAGCATTTGACAGCCTTACACTTGCTCAAACTACACTATTTCATGCATTTGCAAACAATAGGGTAGTGAGAGCACCAATTGGAGAAAAAAATAACCAAGATAGGATATTGTATAGGGTCCCTACACTGAGGTGTAGGATCCAATGAGATGTCTTTAGGTGCCACAAAGACCGAGTAATCACCCGTCGAAGTTCAACAATTTTTTAGTTTAGGGCTCTTAAGGGACTACACCCAAACGAAGTAGCTCGAAAGCAATGATGTTTTCACACACCAAACTGATACCTCCTCTAACATTTACCTAGCCACCCAAATGTGTTTTCACAGTCATTTTGGTGCCATGATGCACCGTTTGCAAAATGTAGCATTTGACAACCTTACACTAGCTTAAACTGTACTATTTCACGCATTTGTAAACAATCAGGAAGCTAGAGCACCGATTAGAAAAGTAAATAACCAATAAAGGCTATTGTATAGGGTCCCTACGCCAAGGTTTATGATTTGACGAGATGTTTCTAGGTTCCACGGAGACCGAGTAAAATCACCCATCGAAGTTGAATGATTTTTTGGTCTCTAGCATCTTAAGGGACTATGCCTAAATGAAGTAGCCCAGAAGTAACGACGTTGTCCCACACCAAAATGACACCTCCTCTAGTTTTTACCTAGCCACCATGATGTGTTGGCATATTCACTTTGGTGCTATGACCAACCATTTGTAAAATATAGCTTTTGACAACCTTACACTTGCTTAAACTGCACTATTTCCTGTGTTTGCAAACAATAGGGAAGAGAAAGCACCAATTGGACATTGAAATATTTGAGACATGGTATTATATAGGGTCCCTACGCCAATGTGTAGGATCTAATGAGACATATCTAGGTACCACGGAGGCCAAGTAATCACCTATTGAAGTTGAACAATTTTTATTATCTTAGGGCTCTTAAGGAACTACGCCCGAATGAAGTAGCCCAAAAGAAATGACGTTGTCTTTTACCAAAACAACACCTCCTCTAGAATTTACCTAGCCTCCCTGATGTTTTGGCATAGTCAGTTTTGTGCCATGACCCACCATTTATAAAATATAGCGTTTGACATCCTTACACTGGCTCAAACTGCACTATTTCCCATGTTTGCAAACAATAGAGGAGTGAGAGCACCGATTGGAGATGGAATGAACTAAGAAATTATATTGTAGAGGGTCCCTACTCTAAGGTGTAGGATCCAATAAGAGATCTCTAGGTGCCACAGAGACCGAGTAATCACCCATCAAAGTTGAACGATTTTTTGGTCTGAGGTCTCTTAAGGGACTACGCCCGAATGAAGTAGCCCAGAAGCAACGACATTTTACCGCACCTAAATGATACCTCCTATAGTGTTAATCTAGCCACATAAATTTGTTGGTGTAGTCATTTCAGTGCCATGATGTCCTTAGGCATGAATTATCACTACTCTCCTCTATTCATTTCCTAGGAATTCCTAGAAAAGGTAGTTTGTAAACAATTATGCCACAAAGGATCAAGGAATGCCATGACCCATAATTCTTGTGTGAGAATAGATAACTCCTTCACTTAATTTTTGGCTCAAATGGTTTTTGGTTTGGATGACCAAGCACCAAGTTGTGATTGTCATAAGTTTCAGCTAAAAATGTGAGTTGAGATTAATAGGGAAGGGGTTCTTGGCTCCAGATCAGGTGGTCTAACTCCAAACCAGGCCTCCATAGTGCCCTCCATAGCACCCAAAGGCATATACCCCCTAATCAGATGTGTTAGTAGTGACAGTTTTCTCACATGACGTTTTGGGGCATGAATTCTCACTACTAAGCTCACATCAATGAGATTGTAACAAGGTTAACACATTACCATGTAAATACTCTAATGATTGTTTGATCTCTTTTTAAAGCATGTTAATACACACTAGAGTGTTAATAATTATTTTTCCATATCTTATGCCAACTAAACTACAATGTTATTGTACATTTTTTTAAATAAGTGAATTCAAATTAGGACCTTATTGTTACACACATCAATAAAACTTAATTTGGAATAATACTTAATAAATAAATTGTAAGTACACTAAAAGCATATAAAATGACTTGTAATAAATCCCTCAAGACCATTTTTAATTATGTACATTTTGTCCCACTTTGGAGTGTGTTAACCATGTGCTTCAAATAAGAAAATTGATATAAGCCCACACTTGAATCTCTTGAAAAATGTTAACTTGCACCCAAGAACCTTTAAAACTATTATATAACATAACATCATATATCCTATATATCATATGGATAATGGTCACATAATCAAGGCCATCAAATCAAATCAAACATAGAACTAATATGGTTATGAAAACATACATAGAAGGATATCATGTGCAATGAAATCAAATCAAACATGGAAGCAATATCGTTATGAAAACAAACATGGATATAATGTATCAAACTAGATGTGCCATGTGTGTCTGAAAATATAAGTTCATAATGTATCAAACTAAGTGTGTCATACATATAGGACCACATGTGCTCTCATAAGGCCATATACATGGACTATATGAAGAATCATGAACTAGGATCAGATGGCATACATATTTATACATCCAGGTCCTATGAAGTTATTCATGAAACATCTTCCCTCCCTTCGCCCTGCTAGAAGAAACATGTCCATGAATTTTGGATGTAGTGGAGGGAGATGCCACTATGGATTTCATTTGTGTGGTCTTAGGCATCTATAAGAAGGCCTGTAACCTAGCCTGCACATTCATAAACAATAAGTTTTAAACACCCAAATTTTTAAAATACATTCAAAATTTAGAAACTTACAATGTATAATTCATGTGAAATCTTACGAAAACTCATGATCTCTATCAATTTGTCATCGATGCATTGCAGGGTTAATGGTAGACTCACAAGGGGTATGCTACATATAAATAAATAGGTCAAATTAAATATTTTATGTACAAAATTTGATATTGTATACAAGTAATAAGAAAAAATTCCTCCAAAATTTAACAAATTTGAATAATTGTACCTGAGTTAGTGGATATACAGACACTATGGCAACATCTACAATAGCCTCCACAGTCTGCATTTAGGGAGGAGTCTCTCTGGAAGTCATACACTATACAAAAACATGCACAAATCAATATTAATCTACGTGATTACCACATAACATACCCAAAGCATAATCGACACATAACAGACCTATGTATTAATTTGATAATAGAAACAAGCCAAGGCTCTTAATATCTTCTTCCCAAGTTTATTTTCCTTTTACGATTGAGAGTACAATTTTTCTACAAAAAGTATCATAAGTGAATGTGTTCCCAAGACTAGTGAAATTCTCTTAATTCTTTTCTTATTGCGTATTATCATGTGAAGTAGAATTATATTCCTTCCCAATTAATATAACTTAGTATTTTGAAACCACCTGAGGCTTGCAAAACCTTCCATACAAGTTGATCTTTGAAAAGAGATAATTTCACAAATTTTACTAGGTTTTCTAATAAAATGCAGAGAAATTTTACATACCAACAATGTCTAAGATTGACAATGCAATAAATAAGGTTAGAAGGCATAAATAATGTTTGAGCTTGAGGGAACTCCGCTAGTTTCTTACAAGTTTTATCATTGATTATCTTTCCCCAATCTATGAATTTTGTCTCATTACTAATGGTGGAAATGACCTAAATATTTAAGGTTCAAAAAACCATATCACCTTATCTCCTTTTACTTAAATTACAAATGTGATGACATTAAAAATAAGGTCATTGAAATTATACTTTTGGAGTCTCTCATAGACTTAGGATCTACCATATTTGTAAAATTGGAGCCATGACAATTTAATTTCCTTCAGAGACTATTCTTGATGATTTTCCTAGTAAGTTTACACACCATTAATGCTCAAGTCATTGTAAACCTCACAAACATGGATTTTTAGTTAAGTATCAATAGAGTCTTTGTTTAGTTGTGATAATGGAGTACGTGAATCCTTTCTCACGTCCTAATAATTTGGCTCATAATTATTTATGCATGAAAATGATAAGTCTACCCATTTATTGAGATATGGAATTCAATCACCTTATCGATACTATTTTTGGCCAAGTATTTGAAAAATTTTAATGTGTCTAGTATAGTCAACTTGTCTTGAAAGATATCAATTTCAAAATGTCTATTTTATAATTCTTTAATCTATAAGAAGTTAGTTTACAATGTGGAACATGGCTCAAAGACGTGGTACTAAAACATCATTTTATTTCAATAATGGAAATGATTGAACTTGTATCACTAAGAAGTTGGGTACATGAAATATATTGTTCAGGAAGCTAAATTGTTTCATGCATATTATGAATGAACCAATTTTTCGATCTTTGGGGGAATTTTTTAGTACAAGTTAGTGTATTAATAGGATTCACAAATGACCTATCTATATGAGAGATAGATGTGAAGTGAATTGACTCCATGTATCTCATTTTGAACAGCTCATTAGCATCATATTTTATGTCCTCTATGACCCATTAGAGATGAAAATCTGTTATTTGTTGTAATGTCATTCTATAGAAGTATCGGTAATAAACATTAATCTTGTTGACAAATCTTCTCAATAATCCTCCATTTTAGGTTAATAATATTGCTTATTGTCATATGACCTGCTGGAAGAGTATGAATCTAGGTTTAATGATCATAGGGAAGATTTGATGTTACTCGAGTCTCCAAAATTCCTACAAGAGTAGATACACAACTGAACCTACACAATTAGAAACAAAGTGGAAAAAGAAACTAACCTGTGTAAAAGTCACGTGAGGCATGCCAGTAGCCTCAGTGCCTAGAGCAAATGATGACCTGCCAGGATCCTACGTATAAAATAAAAACATATTAATATGTACATGTACACGTGAAACATTATACACAAATATTAAAAATGTGTATTTAATAATAGAAGTGCAATAAAATGAAATTTAAAATGTAATTAGCTTGAAACTTACGTCTATAACACACCCAGTTGCAGTAGCTAGCATGTCGACTCCGAATGTGTCCTTCACCAGCTATTACTATTTAAAATCATAAAAAATATTATTTTTTACATGTATGTACATGACATAATCAAATACATATATATTAAAATATCAAGTGAATTAAATTATTGTATATATATATATATATATATATATATATTAAATATGTATTTGACATTTACCTGTGAAAGACCAAGATCATTTACACTAGTTCCAAAAACATTTCCCATCATCTCATTTAAAAAAATAAATCATGTGATCTAACAAATGATTTCTCACTCAGAGTACATACAGGACCACATGATCCACAGTAGTGTGGTGTGCTAGAACTGACACCTCCACCAACATCACCAAATGTAATCTAGTCACTATGTTGGGTCAGAGTGTTAGTGAGCTCCCTTAATGCATGTAGTGTTTTAATCTCCACAAACTCCTTCACTTTAGGAGGGATAATTGAAGGAAGTGGGGGTTTTTGGGCATCAAGGATACTTGGTTGACCAATGCGTGCACCAGGTCTATTCTATGCAAAGCAACCTCCTTGCCCATAAAAATCAGAAAATTCCAAATAATTTGGGACCTCATTAAGCATGAACTCACAATATAATTTATTTAAAAAATAGAGAGGAACCTCATTGTTGTTGCATGGTGGATAATCAAGACCCATCCATTATCGGTCCCAAAAATTGTTCTTAATTTGGTCATCATGGGACCAATGGATTAGGAACCATTTGCAAGTAGTTGCAAGGGGGCATTGGTTCTCGGGTCAATAAATAATGCACAAATGCAGTCTTTCACAAAAAAATTGTCTTTTATGACTACATGGGATAATGTATCTGCATACCACCACCTATAATCACCTCTAAAGGTATTCCATCTATCTATTTGGTTGGTTACAGAGTCAAATTCGCTAATCAATGTTTGTAATGTGTTGGCTAAAGTCATGCGAGATGGATTTGTGGCATGATTTTGTCTTATTGTCTGAATAAGGTTATCAATCAAAAAATTATTTTGTCGGATTCTTCTAACGATATCAGCTTGTGTTTCTGCTAGTTTCGTGGGGAAAAAAGGATCCATAGGAGGTGGATCTACATGTATAGGAGGGTTTTGAGCAATATTTGGATGGTTTTCAGGATTACGAGCTTGCTGAACAACTGATAAAATAAAAATAAATTGTATACATAAACAAATATATGAAAAACCCATGAAAATAACAAAACATAACTTGAAATACAAGAAATTTGATCAAAATAGAGGGATTACCTCTTCTTCTTGGCGGCATCATTGAAAATTTTGCAATCTAGAAGTATGAAGAGTAATTTGTAGGGGGTATTCAAAGCTCAAGTGCCAACAGTTGAGGAGAAATTGCGGTTTACAGGGGAAAATGGGGGGAAATGAGGGGTTGTGGGTCTATTTTTTTGTCTCAAAGGACCACGATCATGGTTTATAACTGTAATTGTAATTTTTAAACTGAAATCATGGTTTTAGGTTCAGAAATCTACAAACCTGTAGAAAATAGTCTGTGATCGTGGTTTAAAAACTGCAATCATGATAAGTGAATTTTGGGTTTTTACATCCACTTTTTTGTCCACCAACTTGCTGCACTTATGCCTATGTCTAGGCCATGTTACCTTTCCTTTAACTGTAGGTCCTGAGACCCTTCCTACAATTTTCTTCGTCATTGATTTCCTTGTCTCATATAATTGTTTGTTAAGTAGAACATGGCTCCACGCCATGCAAGTTGTTACTTTTACCATCCACCATTGCGTCAGATTCTTATATGAGCGTGTTGAGTATACCATCTTTTGAGATCATGATCCATTCTATTATTATGTGCATGACCCTCATACTAGCATCCCTATTCCCCACATTGACATTACCGATGAACCTCATTTTTTGGATGATTAGCCACATTTACCGACACTTGAGGGAGTTATTTTTTTAGTAGATGCAATTCCCCCTCCTTCGCCCATCCCCACCACAATAGTTCTATATCAGCCACCCCCTCCCTCCATGAACACTCTCATCCCATCTTCACCATTATCATCCACGTACCCACCCTCCACGTGTACCCTCTTTATCCATGACTCATTTTGGGACCAAGTTACATTTAATCCCACCTATGATGAAACCGTATGATCCCCTTCTGTCCTTGCTCATATTGGTTTTACTTTTGAGGAACTTCAGCCTTCCACCCATGCTCCACACTTATATTATAGCATTATCAGTTATAGATGCTTACAGTTTATGTGTCTTCCATATCCTTTTCTACTTACTGCGTACACCTTGTTCCTTTCTACTCACATTAGGATATTATTGGCTTACCTACATTGGCGGCACTCTGGACCCTAGTCACACTAACATTTCATTCCCTATGCCTTTTGGTTGTATCCTCATCTACAATAGTTCCTTCCTTGACTACTCACCTAACTACACTTTTTGGTATTCCCATAGTTTTTCACATCCCCCTTTCACTGATGAAGATTATGCTATGGGCATGTATAGTCTATGCCTTACCAAATCATTGCGGGATCAACCTCACACACTAGCCTACCATGTTGTTAATCCTGGGCCATTTTAATTTGACCCAGAGGATGGTGATCTCCTTGATGACTTCACATAGACTCTTCTCATACTATTTTTGGGGTCAATATCACATGACATACTACTCCCCCCACTCGCTTTGCATACTTTTACTCTTTTACATCCTACACTTCCTCTCTATCACTTATCGTCATCACCTATCCACATATCCCTTCATGTATTATCACACCCTCGTTACTCGATGATGCACCCTAGTGCTTTGGTTCACAATGGACTATTGAGGTATTACCATTAAACTGAACCCCACACACTACATTATAGGACTTATACATTTATATTCCATCCTACATTATATCTCCATAGCATACACTACACTAGTCATCATCGTATATGAGCCTAGTTTTTCATTCCATCCTCTCATTCTACATTTATGCTAGGTCATGTTGTATATGAATCTAGATTTATCTTTTACCATCACATACTATAATCACACCTACCATCGTATCTCCCACACTACATATACATCCTACATACCCACATTGTCTTCATACATCTTACCTCTTCTACATGCTACACTAGATTTCCTTATACTTGGGTTTAGTTTTATCTATCATCTTTACACATTATACTTCTACCTACACATTTATTACATTACATTCCATACCCATTACATACTCTACATTACATTTCCTACACTACACATTCACATACCTTGGTCATTTACACTTCATTGTCTTTTATGCGCTACACTCACCACCCTATGACACACTTTAGTTCCTCATTCCATACTCAAATGTCAATGGTTTACCAGTCCAATGGAGCTTACCTACATGCGACGTGTCATCCTACCACATTCCTCAAACTAGTGACTGACACTCTAGGCTATATCGTCACCCACATGCATCATCACATACCATAGTGGTATATACCTTAGGTTAAATCACCACTCATGTCATCCATTCTACATTCTCCTCTTACATCCAATCATCACCTATTATATTATCCTTCTATTACATCATCATTTATCCTACTCATCACTTAGTGGTATACACTTTAAGATAAATCACCACCCACACCTTATTCATCACATAGTGGTCTACACTTAGTGATAAAATCACCACTTCTGTTACCCACTTCCTACTCATATACACTTCATACACACTCATCACCCATATCATAGTGGCATACGATATAGGCTAAATCATCACTTTCTTCTTCCATCATGTAGTGATATACACTTAGTGTGAAATCATCACTCACCCATTCAAAAAGTCATGTTATACGCTTAGGATATAAGTTCTACATGAATCTTTATATATATCTGATTCCTATACACTCATTCTATAGTGATATACACTTAATGATAAATCATCACTCACCCATTCAACAAGTCATGGTATACACTTAGGCTATAGGGTCAAAATACATCTTTCTATATATCTCATTCCCATACACTCATTCTATAGTTATATATGCTTTAGGATAAATCATCACTCCTCTAATAAATTTTTTTTGATATACTCTTCAGCTATAGTGTTCATGCACATCTTCTCACCATGTCTCATTTCATCACCCTTATATACACACTCATCATAGTGTACTGACATAACCAACACTACTCAACCATTTATCAATGACGCACTCTCATTTATGGTTCATTCTTGACTACCAAGGGGGGAAAAATGAACCTCATTTAATACATTCCATTCACTCAGGGGGCATAATTCCCATATCATTCCATTTTGCATTCCACTCAATCCATCCACAACATACTGCATTGTATTGGTAGCATATAATTTTGCATACTATTGTTTTGCGAGTTCACTTTCTACTAAACATCTTAGATAAATTTCTTATATATCATTATCATACATGTATGCTTGTTCATGCCTTTATCTAGTGTGATTGCAGATACATGACATTTACATGCGGCATGGATTCTCACCTTCTACCCTTACTATACTAGTCACTAGAGGCATCCAAATTCTTCTCATACAGATGCTATTGTTTCAATTTGTACATAAAATCTTATACGACTTGCTTCTACATGATTTGACATATTAGTTATCACTCTGACATGATAACGGGTGTTCCATGTGAAACATGTTTTTTCCAGGACTACATGTTTCCATTACTACATGTTTATTTTTACTTGCTTGTATTGTTTTCCATTATTTTTGGGATTTTCCCTTTGCTTGTGTGCACACTTGACTATTTTTTGCGGCCATTATGACATTGTGTGTCTTGCGACATCGTGAGTGATGTCCCATATTTGAAACGTGGTTTGTGTGGTGTGTTTGTTTTCTTGTGTGTTTACACTACTTTTCTTGGTATTTTTTACATTATTTGCATGCATGTGTTCAAACTAAAAATTATATTGGATAGCCATCCCCTTTTGTACATGCCTTAGTATCTACCAAGTGTTTCCCTTTCCCCCTGCATGGCATATTTCTGTAGGTCAGAGTGTGGTTTATCCTCTTTTAGGGCCGCATTCTCCTTCTAAGGTCATCACATGCACCCCCAAAGAGGGGGGGAATCATTATGGTTTTTCTACTAACATAATGTATCTACATCGGTTCACACACAACAAGTGATTTCAGACTAGTCTAAAAACTCCATACACACTGGCCTTAATAGGATATGGTGTCCTCCAACAATGCTACGAAGTGTTTACAGGCTCAGGGGTTACAGTGGGTGTGCCTCTCTACACTTATTTGTTTAATGGTGTTAGATCGCCAAAAAAACCAGGACAGTACATATATCTCTTCAACAAATTTCAACAGAAGTAGTTAGAGTTGGAGGAGACAGCATTTCCTCCCTACACTTCTTCAATCACGGTCACGTGATATTGCCTAAAAAACTCACAACACTAGAGGATATCATTCTATACCCTTTTTACTGACATGGATCAAGTGTGCTTTTTCCATTTTTCCATTTACAGTTTCTATTCTAGTGTATTTTACATTTGCGTATTTTTACCCAACATTTTTACATAAATATATATTTAACTACTTGATCATTTTCTTCTTGTAACAAAGACAATGACACAACATTGTGGTGGTACTTTCCATACTAACCATGTAGGTACACTACACACAACAACATCTACACATGTGTTCCACCCTAGGTTCACTCTCATCACTTTTTATACACATTTTTCATCTTTAGAATCCACACTCCACATTTTTACTTTTTTTCATTCCAAACTTGAGTCTAGTCCATCGGCACATCTTCTTCTACACTCTACATGGTTATCTAGTATGCATCTCTATCTACTTTATGTTACCGAGCTTTCCGCTCACCAACATAAAGTGGGGTAAAATGTAAACACAAATATTGCACATTAGACAATATTTAGCTCGATCTTATGCTACTATTTAGAAGGTTATTTAGTGTACAAAGTACTAATTAATTCTACCTTTTGGCCACCTTTTTCTTATCTTTTATTTCTTCTTTCCTGCACATTTCCCAATACCTATCATCCCATTTTATGACCTTTATAACATTCTAGCCTAAAATTAGGGTGCCCCAAGGTGCCCTAGTCCCATTTCGGGTGCCCTGGTCTATGTACAACCTCTTATGCTTCTTTTTGGGTCACTTTTAGTTGGTGGTCGTTTTTATCTTCTTTTCAGTCGGCCTTGTTGTGATTAATTATAAAATTAAGCTTCATATCCCTATAAATATAAAGTTATAAGACCATAATAAGGGTCCTAGGTCATTGCATCTTATCACTACTATCACTCCATATATGGTTGCATCCATTACATAACTTACATCCACATAGTGTCATGCATTCAAGCTAGGAGATATGCATCACACACACTTCATAGGGGGATGAATTCTATTGTAACCAAATCACTGCACCCTCTAAATGGAAAAAATGTGAACAAGACGTTCAATGTGATTGGGACACATGGGATTACCTCTCAAGTTGTGGGACTTGGGCTCAAGGTGAACCTTTGGAGAAGTTTGGATTCCTCTTCCTAAACTAAGTGTTGTACTACTCCTAGTGCAATAAAATGGTTATCTAGACCTATGTTAAAATTTTCACGTGTTTTAGGGAAAGATATTTCCAAGAACCTAAACTATACTAGGGATGGTGATGCACCAAATAAAGGGTATGTCAAATTCAAGAAGGATTAATTTGAAGAGCGTGTGTGCACCACAAACTAACTTCACCTACTGCAACTTAGAGAGGATACATGATATCACAAACTAAGAAGCATATGTTCCTGTTGTTAAACTTAGATTATGCATAGATAGATCAAATTCAATTGGAAACACAATCAATCACCATGATAATATAAAATATGCCCATGTCAAACATCCATTTCATTCATAAAGGTCAATGATAATATGGATTCTATAACAGAAGGAATATAACTTTTTTTCACAACTAATATTCACACAATTATATCACTTTCTAACAGAATGAAATAAGATACTCTGAGACAAAGACAAGCCAACCACTTATACTAAGGAACTAGGCATTCACAAAGCATAAATGAATCAACCATTAACACAATAACTCAGCTTTTCATGGAAAAATATCACTCTGAATGTAATTGAAAGGTTTTTGAATATTCAAATCACTCTTCCAAGCTTGAAGAGTAAATTCTCAAAAAAATGATCTCTCTAAAGACTTAATGTACATCTCTATTTATAAGTTCCTTAGACTAAGCCATTACAACTGGGCCTTAACTAACAATTTACTAAAAACAGAAATGTCATAAAACTCAAGGGATTTTTCCCCCATAAAAATAGAAAAGTTTGTTGCAAGAATTTGACCCAGCCAGCCTACAACTTTGACCGATCCAGATCTTGGGTTAGTCCTCCAATGGCCTCCTAGCTTTGGCTTGGATCTGCAACATCTTCTTCAACTTCAATTTTCCCCTTGTTCGTATCCCATACAACCATCTGATGTTTGTAATCGATGAAACGTTTGAAAATTCCCTAAATCTCTTCGTTCTCTAGCCCACATGCATAGTGATTCACTACATCTATTGTCTTGATTTCCTTTATGATTTTATCTAGAATTATTCTAATTTTACCCATGACCTTCTTTAGTATTCTTGTGAAATTCTTGCATGATACCAACCTATCAATAGCGTCACTACTGAAAGTCTAGGTAACCTCATCATCTCGTTTCACCAAATCTTTAAAATTTCCTAGATTTGATCCTCAAGAAGAGCATCAATGTTCTCATTGAAGAACTTACAACTAACAATATCAAACTCTTTTAATATGTCATTCAGAGCATCCATGATTTCTATTCATTTATCATCCAACTTCTTTATTAAATCTTACAACACTTGAGACTGGGATTCCATTGCCTTTTGATATTCAAACAATTTTGAAGCATCATCAATTACATCCTCCTGAAGGAGTAGATCAGAATATTATTCTCTAATTTCACTCCATGTGGCTAAATTCAAGTTCATATTATTATTATCCTCAAAAAAGGATTCATCCATTTTATAAATAGCATCTCTTCCAACCTGCAAATCATTATATATTTCAAGAGCCTCTTTAATTAAAGGATTGACCTCTTAAAGTATACGCTCCATCGACCCATTTACTGATCTTCCCTTCTGACCTATCTTCTCAATCTCATGATAAGGAATATCATTGAGAGTAGAAGAAATTTTTTAGAACTGTAGTACTTGAAAACTCAGTAGATGGATTTGGTTGTGTTACCTTTCTTAATAATGCAGTGAGTTTCTCAAGCTTTGTTTTGAGCTCATCTTTGGAAGCCTTGTCCTTTTCATATTTTTCCAATAGATTTCCAATGGCATCCTACACATCATGTTTATCTCCTTCATGTGTTTTTTTTCCCAGTGAAAATCTATAAATTCAATAATCCATTATTGTAATAGTTTTATTTATCTTTCCCTTCAATGGGAGTAACAACCTCTATGAACTCTTTCTCCGGATTGATTCACTGAAATGCTGGAAACAATTTTAGGCCTCTTGGCCTGATATTTTTGGTGTAGGTTTCCAACTTTAGTTAGGTCTATGATATCTCCTCAAAGGCACATTCTTCTTCTGTTTCTGAGTCTGACAAAACAGTCATTCTGTAATGGTTGATGTTGATGGGTGTTGAACAACTGATTCGGTACCTGAAGCACTAGTCATTACAAGAGCACTAGTAACATTAATTAGAATTTGAATAGAGGGTGGCAATAATGGATTGGTTGGATGTGAGAATGGCCATAGGAGTGGATACACTGGGATTAGAAGATGAGACGGAAAGTATATGAAAGTGTTAGAGGTAGTGAAGAAGAGATGGGTGACCCAATTGTTTCCCCTTCTGAGATAAATGGAAGAGATGAGAACACTCGAGCCATAGAAGGGGATGGGAAGGAAGAAATTATTATAGAGGTGGAAGGAAATGATGGAGGAAGTGACGATGAAAGAGGAGATGGCAGATCCTATGAGACACTTGGAGAATCAACAAATTCATCTATTTCTGAGATTGGTATTGCTAGAGACACGACCTTGGAAAGGGGTAGACTTTGAGAAAGAGGATCTACCAATAACAAATTAGATAATTTTTGGAACTATCTATGGCCTCTTTGGATGGACTTCTTCCATTTTGTAGGTGTTGGAAGACTCACGGTTGGTTGGGATCCTATATTTGTAGGTTGTTCAAACCCCTTGGGTGAGATTCTCAAGGTAACCAATCAAATGTAGGTTCTCTGTACAGAATCTTCCTCGCCCTCTCCTTGGTATTGCAACATTCTTCTACATACCAATCAATCCATGGAAATGGTTGATTAGACAACATTATTATCTTTAGATGTTGCATCCTATGACTTCATCATCATCTTGCATTTCGTTTGGAACATCATCTATACCAAACTGCCAAACCTCATCCATATTTAACCTCTCATAATCCCTTTGTTTGATGATGAGTTCATCCTCGATAATGAATCCATAATGTCTTCCAACTGAGGCACATGGGAACTAGACAGGAATGTTTCACCAAATTTACCCCACTAGTTGAAATTTTTCTGATGGATGGAAGATCCACAAAGTTACTTCTGACATCTCTTGCATCTATATTATTTCACCTTATAGATATTTGGACAAGTTTATCTACTCAATAAAAATAGGGAATTAAACTCCCACCTTGTGTTGCATTTATTCTGAATCTTATGATATTCTAGAAACTACCAAACCAATTCTAGTAAGACCCACTTGTTAGTGGGACATCTTGGCAGCTTGTTTGGAGCACCTACGAAACCAGGAATCTCGAATGTATGTAAATGTAGGGAACTGTAGGTAGATAGATCCCTCACTCATGTAATTCCTTAAAGGATTCATCAGAAATCCTTCGATTCTATAACTATTTATCAAAGTGGTAAAGAATAACGGACAAAGAAAGCATCATTAATCCTTCAGAAGTGTCATACTTCCTTCATCCAATGTAATCTTAGGATAAAAATCATAGATTTAGGAAGTACTTAGAATACCCTTAGTATTTAGTCTAGTAAAATCCCCCATAGTAGTTGTAGCATAGACTAGAAGGGATGTCATGTAAAAACTCTTGGAATACAATACCTTGCTTAACTGAAAAAACAAATGGAGCTATTGATATGCTCCCCCTATCTTATAAATTATTTTCTTTTCTTGATGGTAGCTATATACAAGAAACATCCATTCCTGAAATTCCTTTACAGAGGGAAGGCCTTAAAAATATACTTAGTAACGTGCAATAATGTCATTGAATTCTTGGATGAATTCTGACTGATACATAGTCTTGGGAAATTTAGTAGCATTCTTGGCCAGATAGCTTTTTAACATGAAATTTTTAACATGAACCTTATGCATACTTATATTTCCTTGTCCCAATGCTCTACTACCAATTTTGGTGAAATTTTTGCATAATATTTGACATCTGAAAGTTTGAACAAGTCCTTAAAGAAATATGGGTCCAAGCAGATTACAACCTTTCCATCAACATCCTTAACTATCCTGGAGTCTTCATCAAAGTGAGCTGCTATGCAGCTAAGAAAAACTCAGGGAAATGCATGGATATGGGAAAGGTGGCATCCAAAACAAGTCCACTATCATATATGGCTTGCATCCAAGACTTCTTGTTTGTGGGATTTCACCCTTTCCTAGAAGTCTGGAAAATCAATCTATCTGAGATCAATGTCCCCAATATTCCCCAAGTCTGAAGATAGACAAGAATGTGGAGCCACTCCGAGGAATGTATACTTCATATTTTCCTTGCCCTTGGATGTAGAAGTAGACATCGAGATCTAAATTTTGGAATCTAATGGAATTCTAAATTTTTAAATGTCGAAAGTGGAAATTTCTGAAAAAGAGAAGTTCCGAAACCCAAAAATTCAGGGTTCCAAAACAGAGACTTCCAAAAACCTGAAAATAAAAGTTCTAAAAGTCTGAGAAAACATTATCTGAAATAGTCCAAAAATACGAAATATCAAAGTCTTTGAAACTCTAAATATAGAGAATTTACTAAAACAAGAAGTTATGAAATCACGAAGTGGGAAGTTCCGAAACTCCATGAAATAACAGGTTCCGAAACATGGAGATAAAAGGCACGATTTCCAAACAATGGGAACCTCAAAACATTCGAATCTCTGAACTCCAAAAAGAAAATCCTCCAAACTCTAAAAATAAAATCATTTGAACTTCGAAAATGAACATCCTTCCAAAAACACCAACCTCTGAACTTTGAAAATATGAGAAATGCTGAGAGGGAAAATTTGAATACTCGAGGAGGATCTTGAGGACTGTGATGAAATATGCACTGAATGCTCTACAGAAAATTGGATTGTTAAAGGAAAAATGGCGAGCATAGTGATATTTTCATATTCCAAGGTATATAAAAGAGGAAAAAAAATTAAAAAATGAACAAGGATAAAACAAACCACAAATATCTTAAACCAAAAAGAAAATAACCTAAATAAATTACCTCGAAAATGACATCGAAAATTTACAAGATATAGTAAAAAACCGGATCGTTAGAGAAAAATGTCAAGTGAAAATGACAGGTAAAATCATGAGTTTAAATAGAAAAACTCGACATTAATGCTTAGATTTGGACACGTACAGAAGTAAGTAAGAATTAAATGTGCAAAGAACTCTCGAAAGTCCAAAACCTGAAATTCTGAAATTCCAGAAATTTTGGAATTTCAGACTTATAGAACTTCCAAGATCATGAGGTGAAAATCGTGGAATGGTGATGGAAAAAATCCAAAACCCAAAATCCTAAAAGTCTGAAATTTTGGAATTTCAAACTTTCAGACTTTGAAAATCCTGAAAGATGAAAAAACTAAAAAATGGTTGGGAAAGTTTTGAAACTTGAAAGCTCTAAAAGTCCAAAATTTTGGAATATCAAGCTTTCAGACTTCATAAACTCTAAATGAGATTTTACCCAAAATGTGACATATGATTCCTGAAAGACCTGAAAACCCTGAAGTATGAAATTTCAAACTTTTAGACTTCGGAAGTCTAAAAGAAAAAATCACCAATTACCTAAGGAAATCTCTGAATTCCGAAAGCCCAAAAAGTACTGAAATTTTGGATTTTCAAGTTTTCATAGTTTGAGAACTTTGAAATCACAATTTCAATTCTTTTCCATAAAATTTACTAAAAGGGAGAAGTTCTTAAAACTAGAAAATCCTGAACATTTTTGGATTTTCAAAACTCGGAGAATCTCCAGAAACTACTAAATACTTCCGAGTGAAGGGTTTTTAAAAAAAATTATTTTGATCAGTTTTAACATATATTTCTCAAGGTAGATTTTAAAAGTTAACATTTTTGGTGACCTCCAAGGAATGCTTTCCTACTAATATTTTGATTAGTAGCCTTATACAAACCATTGGTCAAATGAGTCTTGGAAGAAAAAAACTATGTTTAGGGTGCACAAAAAACAAAAGAAAAGAAGAACAAAAAAATGAAATGTGTGAAGCACTTGGAGATAAAGACAAAATAACACTATATAGGGGTGAAAAAATATCAAAAGAAAGCTTTCAGATGTATCCCATTCACATGAATGGGAAATTCTTCTCTATTGATTCTGGATAGACAAAATGAATGGGCCTCTTTACAACTTGTGATGATATATGGTCTGCTCCAAAGAGCATCAAACTTGGCATGCCTTCCTAGTTTGGTTTTGTCTTCATCTCATTTGAGAACCAAATCTCCCTCTTGGAAATGCCTATCAAAATCTTTCTTTTTAAAGGATTTCTTGACCTGATCTTGATGTTGTCCTAAAGTTTTCATATCCATGAGTTCAACAAACCTTACTATCAAGGAGGCATTTTTCATAACTTTAAGCTGATAAGCCAACTCCAAGGAAGGTAATTCCAAGGAGAGCAAATGATTTTCCTCCTTTCCATATACAAGCACAAAAGGTGAACTCTCAATTTCTCTTTTAGGGGTAATTTGATTTACCCATAAGTTAGTCTTAAGTTGTGTATGTCAAGTCCTTTTGTTATCCTCCATCACGTGTTTTATGATTCTTATGAGATTCTTATTGCTAGACTCAACCAACCCATTCCCCTGTGTATAGTAATTGGAAGAAGTCTTGAGGTAGACTCCATTCTTAACAGCCCATTCACTCAACTTCAAACTGATAAAATCCATTGCATTGTTAGAGATAAAATTAAATGGAACACTGAATCTTGTCATTATATTTTCTAGAAAATCAAGGACTTGCCTTTTCATTACTTTATTTCAAGGCCACTTCCTTTGTCCATCGAGTGAAGTAATTTTTTGTAGTAAGAACCCATTTATGTCCATCACTAGATGGAGTGTTGATTGTCTTGATGAAATCTAACCCGCATTGAATAAGATGCAAGGGAAGAGCTGTCAGCTTATATTTTCCTGCAAAAAAGCACATTCTTTACATTTCCTCACACAGAGATGAGAATATTTGAAAAAATATGTCCAATAATAACCAACTCACATAATTTTGGTGGCAGTCATGTGCACATAGTAATGCCACCCAGATAGGCCATTGTGGAATTCTTCTAATATCTTATTCACCTTATTTGGTTTGATGCAGTGCAGAAGAACACTATTTGCATCCTTTTGGAAAAGAACATTATCGACCAAGACGTATGGAATAGAATGGAGACAGAAAGTACATCTTAGGAATTTATCCCTATTTGAAGGATATTCCCCTCCGAGGAGGAAATTTTTCATATTTTTTAACCAGTCGGACCTGATCATTACCTTCATCAATATTCAAAAGCATAACCTCTTCCTCACTTTTGAATTCTATGTCTGCAGCGAGCTACTAATACAAACCATTTCCCCTAACAAGTTTGGTGTATTAGATGTGCACATCATACTACATCACCTTTGTAATCCACCCATCATGTTTCTCATTCATCTCTTTATTCAACAAAAAACTTTGACGCCAGGATGGAACACCATTAGGTGAATTTTTTTTTTGGACAACCTGTGCTTAACTTTCTTTAAGGATCGAATAACAAAAAATACCTATTTCTCAACAAATTAATATTTAAGCTCATATTCTTTAAGGGATTGACTAAAGAATGCAATTGGTTACTCCATCATATCTTTATTTTTTAGGTAAGAATCCCTAACATACTTTCCTAACATGCAAAAGCATAAAGAATAAAATCTTTATCAAACCTAGGGTTTAACAACATGGGAGCTTGAGAAATGTCTATTTTGATAGCCTCAAAGCTCTTTTTCCTTCTTTTTTGCATGAGAATGGAATATTCTTCTTCATCATGGTTGCCAGTGGTTTAGGCAATGTTGTAAATTGGGGAATGAATCTCCGTACAAAATTTATGGTTCCTAGGAAACTCTGAAGGCATTTCTTGTTACTTGGAAGAGATAATGACATGATTGAATAAATCCTAGCTACATCAATGGATAGTCCTTCTACTGAAACAACATGTACTAACTACTTTCCCTCCTATACTGCAAAAATGCACTTCTTTGTATTGAGTGAAACCCGAATTTTTTTACATCTTTGAAAAACCTTGTTTAGATGTGTGATATGATCTTTGGTATGTTCAGAATATACAGTTATTTAATCAAGGTAAACAAGGATGATATCATTAATTAATCCTTTAAACCCCATGTGCATGGATATTTGGAAATTATCCCCTACATTGGACAATCTGAATGGCATTTTATTATAAGAATATGTGCCCCACTTAGTAGTGAAAGCCATTTTGAATTGGTCAAATTCTTGGACTAGAATCTGATTATACCCTGAATATCCATCGAGAAAGGAAAACATTTATCCCTTGCCACTGTTTGAAGAATTTTCTCCATTAAAAGAAGATGGTAGTGGTCTTTCAATGAGGCATGATTCAAATCCATGAAATCTATGCACAACTGGATCTCTCCATTCTTCTTCCTTACAGGTACTAGATTGGCTACCCATGAAGAATGTTTGATAGGGAAAATTATGCAAGCTTTGATGAGTTTGGTTAGCTCCTTTCTCATCAGTGGATCAATCTTGGGATTAATTGGCCTTTTGTTCTGGTGAAATTTCTTATAATTTGGATCTAGTTCAATGGTATGTTGTGCTATACCTGGATCAAAACGATGTAAGTATTGTAGCTCCATGCGAAGATATATTGATATTCTTGACACAATTTGATGAAATCTTTATTCTCTTGAGCAGTGTACACTTTACTCATCTTTAAAATTTATTTCCTTGTCACCTCGAATTCTTTGAAATCCTCTTCCTTGATGACCATGTTTGCACTTTGTCATTTGGCCTAATCATCTAAATTGAAGATGGATTTAAGGGTAAATAAGCCCTTTGGTAGCTTGTTTCCCTTTAGCTATATAATCTTATCACCATACAAATTTTGTAGTTTATCGTGGTGCTTGGTAGCAAACTTTGCCTTCTCTTGTAGGAAAAGAACAATTTTTTGTCACTATCAAATACTTTCCAGCTACTTAAATTATTTGGAACTATAGGATGGACCACCATCTTGACTACTTGTTTCTCCTCTTTCATGATGTCCACAATTATGTCATACTGCGAGCCAGTTGTAGAAATCCTATCAGCATCCCGATTTTACTTTCTAGGAACTGCATGAATTCCAAAAGCTTCAAAATCCTCTATCAAATTCCAAACTTGATTCTTGTACGACCTTAAGAGATCATTTTCTGATGTAATGCGGGCTATTACTTGATGTACAAAAAAATCACTATCTCCAAAAATAGTCAGAGCCTTGATTCCTTTCTTCTGAGCTAGCTGAATCCCTTGTATGAGAGCCTCATATTCGGCCATATTATTGGTACAGATAAATTGTAATCGAAAAGATGAGAATTATTTGTTTCCTTATCAAGAAATCAACACAACTCTTGTACCAGACCCATGTTTACTCCTCGAACCATCAAAAAACAATTTCCACAGTCCCTCATAATTGTTTTCTATTTTAACCAATTGAGGTACGATTGTTCCTTCTTCATGGATATAATATGTACCCAATCTAGTTTCTTCCAACAATAATCATCTAGATTCTTCATTCACCAATAAATCAGCCTAGGTATCATATTGAAGATTTGTACTTACCTCCTCAAGTAATGTATTAGGAACCTCTTCTACACGAGTGGTTGGTTCATGATCAAAATCTTTGTCCTCTAGATCACAAATACCATAATTACCATTTATGGGATTAGCAGAGTATGGCTCCACATGATTATGGAAAATTAGTTTTTCTCTTATAGTCACCTTCATTCCATAACAATTTCTAAGAATCATGTGTGACCAATCTGATGACAAGTAACCACCGATCTTGGCGGTGAAATCTCGTGATAAGGAAATGGTGAAGAGAGGAGGAATATCGATAACGGATATGTCTTATGTAAATAACAAGCTAGGACATGCATGAATAGTAAGCTAAAGCCCTTAATGACTCCAACATTCTTAACAACTATTTCATCTAACTGAACAACTCCTTTTCCAACTGACACATATTGTATGTCTAATACATCTGCAATATGTTTAGGCATAACACAACTACTGGCTCCAGAATCAATCTTGCAATTATGGACCAAATGATTTCCAATGATCAAGGAAACATAAAATGGTGGTTTCTTGCTAGCCTTAGGAGTTTCTATCTTCTCTAGTTGACACAAACTTGTTGATTTTTCTTTTTTATGTCCTGATGATCCATCAGTTGTGCAAAAAATATTCAAATCCTCCTATAGTAAATTGCGTTGAGAAGGAATTGAGAGTGCATCCCACATTGTTATGCTTGGGTTGGTTTTCTTCATTTGTTCAACAATGCTGAATGGAATTTCCACAACTTTTCTAATACCTTTTTGGGCATTAGGGTCTTATTTTGGAAAATTATTATTTGGCACTGTGATACCTAGAGAACCTTCTCACCTCAATGCTTAGCTAACAAATTTTTCCAATGATTTCCTTCTCACATATTTATCAACTTCTCCTTATTTCTGGGGATATGAAGTGGATATTTGATTAGATTTGGGAGATTGAGAATCCATTTCTCTCTTTTTAGAATGATTTTTGGCCGCTACTGATGAAGATTATTCATTTAACAAAAAATTTTCAACTTGCTAGTTAAGCAAAAAATTTCTTTAGGGGCCTACGGTTGTTCAGCTGATTCTTGTGTCGATGAATTATCTATTAAATATAAAGGGGAAGATATTATTTAAACCATAAGGTCCTGACTGAGAACTCCATGGGGATAAATATTTTGATTATGGGGTTGAGAAAAAGGATAGCACCATTCGTAGTCTTGGACTAAATTATTCTGGACAGGTATTATAACTCTAGACAAGCTAACATCAAGAGGGTTCTAAAAATTCAAAGTCCTAACATTTGTAGCTTGACCTGCATCTTGGTTTTGAGGCTAGTTGTTTCCTTGGAAAGGAGGATGGTTGGCCTAATACTGTTGGTTTTGTGGTTGGTGTGGATGATTATATTTAAATTGTTTCCTTTTGAGTGTGAAAAGCGCGTTTCTAAAATTTTACAGCAGGGACTTGACTTCAAATATATCATTCAAAGAGGTTGTGGCAGACTGAGCTGGTTGATTAGATTCCACTGGAATAGGAGTGATGATATGTTGATTATTCATAAGATCTGGAGAAAATGACATTGGAGGTCATGGAGCTATCTTTCTAGCCTGAATCAAGGAATTTTCCACTCTTATGGCAACATCGTAAGCATAAGATAATGTAGTCCCTCCCATGGACAGGATCATTACTACTACATCACTATTCAAGGCTCATAAATAGTATATAATGTATTATTTGAAGAAGGTTTTATGAGTGCTGGAATCCTATTCCAGGTTATGTGGAATCAAAAATTGAAATCACTCATGTATTCTTGAGGATCCTTCTTCATGGTAGTGAGTTGTTCCAAAAATAATAGGTAATCACTCTTGTCTTCAAATTGTTTACAGAGTTTTTCTCCCAAATCGTTCCAATTGGTTATAGTGCCAACATTTAACCCTCAAAACCATTGAAGTGTTTTTCCCTTAAAATGAGTGTCCAGAAGTCTGACATCAACATTATCCTCTATGATGTTATGTATGACACAAATTATGGCTACATCAATAATATGTTCTATTGGAGTAACATGAGTTTCCCTTGTATAAAAGGGTAAAATTTTGAGTGCTACAATAGGTATAGGGTCACGTTGAGCCAACATAAGAGAACTACTTGCATTGAAAGGGGAAATACTTGATTTCATTCCATAGTATCAAGTGGTTGGTTGTTCCTGAGCAAAGTAACCTTCCATATGGAGGGGTTGAATGACCCCTACAAGGTAAAGCTGTAATGGGTGATAATGAAATGCATATTCTCCTTCTCTTTGGAGGAGACAAGGAAATTTCAATATGTTGATAATTACCTTGCTTTAAAGAATCTCTTTTCTAAATTATTCACATAAGTAATTACACTAAGACTTGAAATATAGAGAAATCGAGTCACCATGTACTTTGAGTCTTGTAAGTGCGAAGAGAATTACAAACATTATCCCACTAGGTGTGCAAAAAAATTTTGTCCCCAAATCACTGCACCCTTTAAATGGCCAAAATGTGAACCTGATGTTTGGTGTGATTGGGACCCATGGGATTACCTATTAAAATGTGGGACTTGGGCTCGAGGTGAACCTTCAGAGAAGGATAACTTCCTCTTCCTAAACTAAGTGTTGTACTACTCCTAGTGTAATAAAATGGTTATCTTGACCTATGTTAATATTTTCATGGGTTTTAAGGAAAGAGATTTGTAGAAAGGAAACTATACTAGGGATGCTGATGCACCAAATAAAGGGTATTTTCAAACTCAGGAAGGGTTAATTTGAAGAGGGTGTGTGCACCACAAACCAACTTCACTTGCTACAACTTGGAGATGATACAAGATATCATAAATTAAAAAGCATAAATTCATGTTGTTAAACTCAGATTATGCATAGATAGATCAACTTTAATCTGAAACACAATCAATTACCATGATAATATAAAATAGACACATGTCAAACATCCATTTCATTCCTAAAATTCAATGATAATATGGCTTGTATAACAGAAGGAAGCTAAAAATTTTCATAACTGATATACACACAATTATATCACTTTCTAACAGAATGAAATAAGACATTCTGAGATAAAGACAAGTTAACCACTTATACTAAGGAACTAGGCATTCACAAAGCATAAATACATCAACCATTGACACAATAACTCAACTTTCCATGGAAAAATATCACTCTGAATGTAATTGAAAGGTTTCTAAATATTTAAAGCACTCTTCCAAGATTGAAGAGTAACTTCTCCAAAATATTGATCTCCAAAGATATAATGTACTTTTCTATTTATAATTTGCTTAGGCTAATCCATTACAGCTAGGCCTTAAGTAACAATTTACTAAAAATAGAAATGTCATTAAACTCAAGGGAACATGCTCCTATAAAAATAGAAAAGTTTGTTGCAAGAATTTCACCTAGTCAACCCTATAAATTTTACCAATCTAGAGCTTAGATCAGTCATTTCATGGCTGCCTAGCCTTGGATGGGATCTACAACATCTTCTCCAGCATCAAAATTCCCTTGTTCTTTCTCCGAGGCAGACATCTGATGCTTAAATTTGATGAAACGCTTGTGAATTCCTTGAATATCTCCATCTTCAGAACCAAATGCGTAGTTATTCACTACATATGTTGTCTTTATTTCTCTTGTGATGTTGTATGGAATTCTTCTAATTTTACCCATCACCTTCTTTAGTCTTCTTGTGAAATTCTGGCATGACACCAACCTATCAATAGAGTCACTACTGAAAGTTTGGGTAACCTCATCATCTCATTTCACCAAATCTTTTAAATTTCCTAGATTTGATCCTCCAGAAGAGCATCAATATTCTTATTGAAGAGATTACAAATAATAATATCAAACTCTTCTGATATGTAATTTAGAGAATCCATGATTTCTATTCATTTATCATCCAAATTCTCTATTAAATATTGTAACACTTGAGACTGGAATTCCATTGCCTTTTGATATCAATTTTTTTTGAAGCATCATCAATTACATCCTGTTAAAGGAGTAGATCTGAATCTTCTTCTCTGATTTCACTCCATGTAGCCAAATTCAAGTTTAGGTTATTATTTTCGTTAGAGAAGGCTTCATCCATCTTACAAATAGAATTTCTTCTAACCTGTAAATCATTTTATATTTCAAGAGCCTCTTTAATCAAAGGATTGGCCTCTTGAATTATATGATCCATCCATCCATTTACCTATATTCCCTTCTGACCTATTTTCTCAATATTTTGGTAAGGAATATCATTGAGAGTAGAAGAAACTATCAGAGTCATAGTAGTTAAAACCTCAATAGATGGAGTTGGATGTGTTACCTTCCTTAATAATGTAGTGAGTTGCTCAAATTTTACTTTGAGCTCATCCTTGGAAGCCTCCTCCTTGTCATATTTTTCCAACATATTTCCAAGAGAATCCTATACATCATGTTTAGCTCCTTCATGTGTTGATTTTCTCTGTGAAAATCTTGAAATTCGATAATCCACTGCTGTAATAGTTTCCTTGGTTTTTCCTTCAATGGGAGTAGCAAACTCTACGACTCTTTTTCCAAATTGACTTATTGAAAGGATTGAAATTTTTTTAGGCCTCTTGGCTTGTCTTTTTGGTGCAAGTTCCAATGCGCTTAGGTCTATGACATCCCCCATCAGAACCTTCTTCTTTGATTTTGTAGTTTGATGAAACAACCATTCTAGAATGGTTGATGCTAATGGGAGTGAAATAACTGATTCGGTACCTAAAGCACTAGTAAAAACAAAAGAACTAGAAACATTAGTTGGGATTTGAACGGAGGTGGAAATAATGGATGGGGTGGATGTGATAATGGCCATAGGAGTGGATAAAATGGGATTCAAAGATGAGACAAAAATAAATGGAAGTGTTAGTGGTAGTGAAGAAGAGATGGGCAACCCAATAATTTCTAATACTGAGAGAAGTAGGAGAGATAATAACACTTGGGCCATAAAAGGGTATGGGAAAGAAGAAATGATTATAGAGGTGGAAGGAAATGATTGAGGAAGTGATGATGAAAGAGGAGATGGTAGATCCTGTGAGACACTTGGAGAATCAACAACTTCAACTAGTTCTGAGGTTCATATTACTAGAGACACATCCTTGGAAGGGGGGGTATTTGAGAGAGAGGAGCTACCAACAAAAAATGAGATATTATTTTGAATTTTATGGCCCCTTTTGATGGACTTATTCCCTCTTTAGGTGCTAGAAGACTTGCAGTTGGTTGGGATCCTATATTTGTAGGTTGTTCTAACCCCCTGGATGAAATTCCCAAGGTGGCCAACCAATTATAAGTTCTCTGCATAATGGGCCCTGCCCTATCCTAGGTTTTACAATGTTCTTCTATATACCAATAAAACCATGGCAATGGTTGATAGGAAAAATTACTATCTTTATATGTTGCATCCAAGACTTCATCATCATCTTTTATTTCTTTTGGAATATCGGTTATACCAAACTCCAAAATCTCATCTAGATTTAACCTCTCCTAATATATTTGTTGGATTATGATTTCATCCTAACAATGAACCCAAATTTCATCAAACTGGGGCACATGAGAAGTAGACAGACCTGTTTCACCAAATTTACCCCAGTAGTCAAATCAGGTCCGAGGATGGAAGGTCCACAAAGTTACTTCTAAGTTCTCTGCATCTACATTCTTCACCTTATAGATATGTGGACAAAGATATCTGCCAATAGAAATAGGGAATTGTACTCCCACCTTGTGTCATTTATTCTAAATCTTATGATATTCCAACAACTTCTAAACCAATTCTAGTAAGACCCACTTGTCAATGGGACATCTCAAAAACTTATTGGGAGCACCTACGAAACCATGAATCTAAATATATGTAAATGTAGGAAATAGTAAGTAGATATCTCCCCACTCACGTACTTCCTTGAAGTCTTCATCATAAATCCTTTGATTGTATAACTCTTTATCAAATCGGTAAATAATGACATCAAAGAAAGCATCAGTAATCCTTCGTAAGTGTCTGCTTCCTTTGTCCAGTGTAAGCTAAGGATAAAAATTGTATATTTGGGAATTAATTCGAATACCCATAGTATTGAGTCTAGTAAAATCCCCTATAGCATCTAAAACATATACTATAAAGGATGTCATGTAGAAACTCTTGGAAGACAATACCTTTCTTAACTGAAAACTGTAAAAATAGAAAACTACCGTAAATGAAAGAAAAAACAAACATGCAAACCTTTCCAGAAACCTTCTATGAAAACCTCATATAAGGGTCTCCTGTGAAACCTTGCAAAAATAATGTCAGAAGTGTTTTTTGGGTGCTCTTGAGTGATTTCCAAGCTTTGAAGGAAAATGCTATAGACACAATTTAACAAAGTTTTTTTGCTTCAAATTCAAGAGGATTTGTAAGGAAGGTAAGCCTTTAATTTATAGAAGTATAAGGTAGTTGGAATTGGTTACACAGATAAATGAACATGCTAAAAACAACATTATGGGTAGTAGCAAAAGGTTCAAGGGAAATAATGAAATTAATTACAAAAATATGCATCCAGAAAGGTGGTTATACGTGCATTTTAATTGCCCCCACCTTTCTAGGATTCTAGAAGCGCAGTTAACTAGTGTAGTCAAAGTGGAGTCTAAGTGGAGTTTTATCAAGTGGCATATGACTAGGATGTGCACACACTTAATTATTTATTTATTTAATTAATAAATAATAGTTAATTTAGCCAAAGGGGTACAAAGGGTACATGGGATTAATTTAATTAATGCAAAGGGGTACAATGTTTATTAATTAATAAATTTAGTTAATTAATTGCAAATGGGTGAATAACAGGGTGTATTAGCATAATACTGGGAACAAGTGGAAACATGAATGTAAATTTGGGGTGTCTATATTTTCCCCCTCTTTAAATTTCTATTGTAGAGTAATAGTGCTTCAAATATAGTAGACGCATGTAGATCGGTAAGCGGAAAATTTTGAAGCATTAGGATGCCACAGGAAACATTATGGATGAGGAATCCCCCCTCAAGTGGGTGGATGACACAACAAGGTGGAGGAAAATTGCTTGATAAGAAGGAAAACAAGGAGTGGAACAAGGATGGGAAAGGATTGTGCTTGTAACATGAGCATTATTTGGAGAATAAATTTTTAGAGCAATCTAATTTTTGTTGTTGCACAATAGATTTGTCACCATGATTATGAAAGAATCAAGATGGTTAACCCAGATGTGTGTAAACAAACACACACAACAAAGAAAAGATAAAAATGAAAACAAACCCAATATACAAACTAGGTTTTGGCACCAGGGTTATAAAGGAACCAAGATGTAATCACATTACTTGTAAGTGGTCCAAAAAGAGTAAACATCAACAAAGCAAAACAAAGTCGAAAAAGAAGACAATCAACTATGCCCCTAATGCATGCCACAATGATGATTAAGTAGATACAAATGCACCCAAATGGAAATAGGATCATATTGAAATAGTGGAGTTAAAGTGAATCCTTATGACACTCTTGTTGAATCTGTTGTGAAAATGATCAAAGTTGAAATTACCCCAAGTGAAGTTATATCACGAAGGAAAAAAAAAATTGTGTGACTTGCCCCAAGCAGAGTTAGCATATCATGCAAAGGGAAGAAAGTGATAGTTGTAAGATTAGTATGAGCACTAGAGTAATAGATAAAAGTATGACATTTAGCAAAAGTGTATTAAAATGTTGAATGATTTACTTCAAGGATTTTCCAATTGTATGATTTATGTGTGAAGGGAATGTTTGTTCAAATTTTTGTAATTTTTTTTTAATTTTTTAGATGTTTGAAATATTTGATTTTTTTGAATTTTAATTTTTTTGAAATTTTTGAAATACAAATACAAAAAAAAGTGAAGATATTCCATGGCTTAAATAAACCCAGAGGAAAACACAACACGTGCAAATGACAAAAAGATATTAAATAAGCAATAGAAAGAAACCCAATATGAAAAGGAAGGAACCACACCAAAGTTTTATGTGAACTAGGATGTGAATAAATTTCCTATAATTGGTCCACAGTAAAGATAAATAAAGTAAAACATGATGAAAAAATGAAAGAATAAAATAACATCGTCACAATGTTAAAAAAACAATACAATACAACGTGTAAAAATGATGTCTAATGACACTCTGAATGTGTTCCACATTGAAGAACTAGACAAATTTGAATTCCCCAAGTGATAGCTTAACATGTAAGAGGATTGGATTAGGGGGAAGAGATGAGTGATACTTAGATACTCCAAAATATACTCTTGTCAGATTCCACTGAAGTTTGATTTGTATTGGATTAAAATGTAAAATCCAAGTGTTCCCCAAGCAATGTTGTATTTTGAAAGGGTAAATGATTTCCTCGAGTATAGATATACACCATGGGCAAGAAATAAATATGATTATGTTCTCGAACAATTATGAGGAGCACCATCAAATGGGGAAGTTGTTAAACTATGTTATCTAGTTGCTGAAATTTTGTCAAACATTATTTGAATGTTTTGATTATGATAGTTTGAAACTATTTGTGAAGTTTTGGACAATTTTATGTTGTTTTTGTGTTTTTGAACAATTCTATATTGTTTTTGCATTTTTTTGAACAATTTTCTATTTTTTTTGAAGTTTTTTTTTTTGAAGTTTTGCAAGACAATTTTGAACCTTTTTTTGTATTGTACAACTCAATAAAAAGGTACACTTCTTGAAAGCATGTGCAAATAATTAAAATCATTCCATTCCATTGGTAGAAATGTAGATGATAAAATGATGATGTGTTTCACTCCACTCATGGCTCCACGCAACTAGGAAGATGCAAGGGCTCATCACCTTGAGCCAAAAAATACATGAAAACAAGGTGAATATCATGAAAATGGTGATAATGGATGCGAAGACATAAGGTGTAATAATGATCCATATGAGAAAAATATAACTCATCTCTAGTCAAGATTATTTGACTGATTACAAGATGATTCTACTTTATAGGTTTTGACTTGAGTTAGATCCATTGATTACCTATTGATTAGAAAAATCCGATTGAAGGAATTGGTGTCTCTCTATAACATGATCAACTAAATTACTTCTTGGGATGTTTTTGATTAAGCAATTTGATTAAAATTTCATAAAGGATTTATTGGTTAATTTATTTTTTATTTTTGTGAAGGACACCCTACATGTTGCCCCGTGCCATCAGTAAAAGGAAAAGGCTCAACACCGAAGACAAAATGTAGGTGAGTAAGGGATTTATCCATTCCTAGTCTCATACTACTAGTAAGAAGTAAGGGCCTAGCACTAAAGACTGTGAAGGACGAAAGGTGTATTGATTGTATTTTTTTGTATTTTTAGATTGATTTAATTTTCTTAGTATTTTAATAGTGTCTGTGTTGGGAAAGCAAATTTTCCCCTAAAGTCTCAGCCTCATGTGACTAGTAGGATGCAAGGGTTCAACAACATAGATTGAGATGAGTGGTCAAAAAGGACCAAGTAAAGAAGTTTAGTGATTTCTATTAAAGAGAGAGATTATTTGAAAGGAGGATTTTGACATTAGTAAGCTTCAAGAAAAAACCGTAGGTAAAAATATCTTAAATGGTAAAAACCATAACAAAGATGAGACACACAATGCCCAAGAGGAACAAGGTTAACATGTGTTGTAATAGGTGAAGAAGGTGAGTATATGATAATGGTATTATTAAGGTATCTACCAATAGATGTAATACCTAACATTATTTGTACACACTTTTCCATTTCTGATTGGCAAACAATGCTCTAATACAAAGTTTTATTCTCTTTTTGTGATTTTTGAGTTTTCTGAATTTTGGAGGATGAAGGTTTGAAATGGAATTATCAAGAAATATGTACATGTTTATTGAAGTTGAATGGTCATGAGATATATTACTTGTGTAGAAGAAATTCAAGTCAAGAGGGAGAATCAAAAGATTTGATAAGTCCTAAAATATGAGACTTAGATGGACATGACCCAAGTCAAAGGAGTGAAACTAAAGTTTTGATAAGTCTTGTAATATGAGACTTAGGCAGAGAGGAGCCAAGTCAAAATATTGAATCAAATAATTTGATTGGTCCTGAAGCACTAGAATTGGGTAGACATGATCCAATTCAAAGGATGTGTGATTAGATAAGTCTTCAATGAGATATAAAGACATATGTGATGTTAGAAGAAGATTGCTGATATGGGGAAGATGTTGAGATACATATTCACCTATGAGTGAAAGAGCATGAGGAAATAAGGATAGATCTCTACATGTATACCCAAGAATTTTTTAGGCCGTAGAGAGGATATGTTCAATATTTCGTCTTCTAGGTTGTGAATTAGTTGATTGGTCAAAATATTTGCAATTAAAGTTTGATGGTTTGAAGGGGGAGATACTTGACCTTCGTCATGATCTTGTGGAATTTCAGTATGAATAGAAGTGGGAATAATATTCAACTCTTCATTTGAGGGTGTTGAAGTTGACATGTCATCGGTTGCAAGAGCGTAATCGTCAAGATATACTAAGATCTCTCCGTCGTCAATTAAGTCTTGGACATAATTCTTAAAATGTGTACATTTATCAGTTGAGTGGCCATAAATGTGATGAAAGTCACAATATGAATGAGGTTTGTACCAATATGGCTTAGCTTCTCCTTCAATCCAAGGTCTTGTAAGAGGATATTTTATCATCCTAGCCACTTTGATTTGTTGAAAGACACTAGAGAGACTTTCGATGAGGGGTGTAAACTTACATTTAACTTTGCGTGGTATAGTTTCATGGCTAGATTGGATGATTGGATTTTTGATTGATTGGTCATATATGTTGGGAATATTGCGATTATTAGTGACACCAATAGTGATGAAATTGCAGTTGCGATTGATGTACCAAGATTCATCATGAGAAACTCTAGTACGGTTATTATTGCGGGTGAGGTTTGTTGAATTTTTTTTGATGAGCTTCTCTAAGAGGTCCACGAAGGTAGTGATAGATCCCTTTGGAAGGTGTAATAACCAATCCAAAACTTTTCTTTCTAGAATTCTAGGAAAAAGGCACAAGAGAAAGCTATCGTTATATGCCATTTTGTGACATGCTATGGAAAATTATTTGATATGCTATCTAGGATCAGTTTTTCCCTTGTATTTATCTAATTTGGGTGTCTCAAAAGACTGTGGGGAGGGTATGCTTAAGATGTCCATGTTAAAAGAGTATGGACACAATTCAACAAAATTGAATTGTTTGCATTGTTTTTGTAAACCTACAATGATGTCTTTCATCATTTTCCATTCTTGGGAAAATGACGAATTGTATAAATCCACCATTGGAATGAATGAGGTAGAGTGAAGAAAGGTATGCTGAAAAGTGCAACCCTTAGCAAATTGAATTCTAAGATAGAAGTGATGAAAATGTTTGAAAAGCTTCACTCTTAGCAAAGGGAAAGGAAACAATGGAAGAGAGTTATGCAAACAAGTTTGGTAGTAGCTTGTCCCTTAACAAAGTGAATGCTAAGATGGGAAAGATGTTTGGAAGATATAAATGACGCAACCCTTAACAAAGTGAATTGCAAGATGAAACCGTGTGAAAGTGATTGAAAAACTTGACCCTTGAAAAATTAAATGCCAAGATGGAAGAGAGGGAAGAAGATGGAAAAATTTCAACCCCTAGCAGAATGAATGCTAAGATGGAAGAAGAAAAAAAGGTTAATTGAGTGCCTGTCTCTTAACTAAATGATAGTAAAGAGAAAAAGGGACGGTGAGAAGTTAGATGTGTTCTATTCCATAAAAACAATGAGTGTTAAAGTAAAAGAGACTTAACAAGGTGGACATGATCAACCCGTAATCAAAATGAATGGTAAGAGTGATGAAAAAATGTAAAAAATAGTTAACTACTGACATGGTAAGTGTTAAGAGAAACAAAATAGAGGGGAAATGAGAAATGTGCTCGACACTTGACAAAATCAATTTCAAGGGAGATAATACTTAACAAGATGAAGGTGATCAACACTTAACAAAATGTTTGATAAGAGTGATGAAAAGAGGGGACTTCACAACACCTAACAAAATGAATGATGTTAAGGTGGAAGATGGGTTGAAATGTTAGTTTAGATGATTCTTAAAAAAGTGGGAGTTAAGAAATATGAAGAGGTTTGAAATTATTTTATGATCCTTTACAAAAGTGAACGTAAAGAAGGGAAAGGTTTGTGTGCTCAACTTGGGACAGTTGTAAGTGTGACAAGATGAGACATTTAACACAATGAAAGATGCTCAACTATTAACAAAAGTATGTTAAGTGAAGAGGCTTAGGAAATAAAATGATGGATTTTCTCAACTTTCAACTATTATCGGCCCTAAAATTCCCCTCTTTTGAAGTCAAGTTACAAATTTTTTTGAGTTTGTGCCTTGGAGTATCAAATCGAGTCAAGCTTGACATTGTTTGTAGTTTTCCTATTCATGGAGAATAATTTGAAAGTTGGGCGTATGGTAAAGTTCCTTTCCTTTCCTTTTTATTTTCTTCCCACAGTCAGGAATGATAGGCATATTTTCCCCGTTAATTTTTTCCCCAGATTCCACACGTAATACGTGGATATTTTTGATTGGATACAATTTGGCCATATTTCAAGGTTCATTGCAAGCCTCCATGTTTCCAAATGGTGCAAATCCAGGGGCATACTACAAGGGACAATCCTCAAATAAGTGTAGGCTTTCCGCATTTCCCAGGTACAAAATGAAGACTAAATAAGCTAAAATCATCTAAGTATGGAAGGCTCAACGGATGACACCACGTGCCTCATCGGTGCAGCTTCAAGAGTCAAAGATGGAGGTAGATCTCAAACTTGTGCCAGTCTTCCATGTGTCCTACGTCTAAAAAGGGACAGATTCAATCATTAAAATTGACTAATTATGGGAGGGTTGGTGGAAGCCTTCATGTGCCTTAACAATGCCATTTCGAAAGTGAAATCAAAGGGTCAGTCTTCAAGTAGCGCCAGCCCACATTGTGGTTAAAGTCGGTATGAAGACAGAGTTGTCCATTGAAAAGTCAAAGACTGGTAGAAGGGGACACACATTAGCTTGGTGCTATTTTAAGGGGAACTTCTAAAAAGGAAAATCAAATGAGCGCCATCCCTCCACATGTCTAACGGTCAACATAGGTCAAACAAGAAATAGACCCGAATTGGTAAAGTATGAACCAGCAGAGCTCTCCATGTGTCATCTTGACACAACCTCCAAGGTAAAAATTATAAAAGGCATCCATAGGCCTGCTCTAATTAATTTCTCCCACATGGGTGGCCCAAATTTGAAGTTGTAAAATAAAATCGAATGGCCCATGTTTTAACTGGTTAAATAATGTAACAGCCATATATTTAAAAATTATTTTTCTGCCATTAACGGTTGCCAAGCTCCGCGAAAACCGAAGATAACTACAAGGTGAAAGCTGACAGGATAAGGGTTTCTTTACAAATCAAGAATTTGAAGGGGCCTGGATAATTAGAATAAGTTGTAACTATTTCTTGCTTGCTAAAGAAAGTTGTCAACCGTATCCTGTTAGCTATAATCATGGGCTTTCAAAGCAAAGAGGCTGAAGAGAGAAGATTTGTGGAGGAGGAGGAGAAGCTTATATTCAACATTGTAAAAGGGTTGGAATTTTGATTATTATGAAACTGTAATTTCAAATTGGAAGAAATCAATACAAAGGTTTTTCCCTTTTTCTTCTGCTTTCTCTTTCCTTCTAGTTCTAGTTTATGAATCATCTAATCAACCTTGAGTCTACTTGGGTGCTTGGAACCTTTGTGTTCTAGTTTTTACAATCTCCATATCTTTGAATCTATGAATTGTATTTTTTTATAAACGTGGATGGTTCCATTATGTATCTTATTTGCACTTGGAAAAAAGTAAAGATGAGTATTGATCAAGCGGCCAAGAATACAATACATATAAGGGTCTTCTCTGCCACCCTCTTTTCCTCGAAACATTATTGTCTTCTTTTGCCTCTGTCCTCTCTTCAAAGTCTTATATCCCCTCATTCTATCTGATGATAACTTTCCTTCTAGTTCTAGTTTATGAATCATCTAATCCTTGGGTGCTTGGAACCTTTGTGTTCTAGTTTTTACAATCTCCATATCTTTGAATCTATGAATTGTATTTTTTATAAACGTGGATGGTTCCATTATGTATTTATTTGCACAATACATATAAGGGTCACGATATCAGGAAACTACCATTTCACGAATGAAAGACAAAGCATTTGTACATAGGTTTTTCTTCTACTTTCAATAAGGGAACCCCTCCCATTAAAGAGGATGGACTTACTTTTCCCCTGAATGTGGTTTTATTCCAAGTGCAAAATATGAAACCCACCAGTTTTTGGTGACTCCGCTAGGGAATTTGTTCAAAAAAAATTATTTTCTAAAAGAACAAGTAATTTGATCATTTCTTTGATCTAGAAACTCGAATATATACTCGTGGTAGAAGGGCTCTTGGAATTGAGGATCCCAAATTTCAACTCCTAGATCAACGATTTTTTTAACTTCCTACAACAAGAAGAAATATAAGAGCTCATTCCACAAGCACACCTCATATTAAAGACAAAGCTTCTGGTAGTAGCATTCTTCAAGCACAACTTAGTCCTAATCTTCGTGCCCTAATTATTGTTGGTGTCTCAGTTCCATTACAAGAAATATTTCCAAGGATGGCAGTTCCTCAGCCGTGGGGAAAAAGAGTTGGGCTGCTAGCTCTTCCTCAACCATTGCATGAGTTACCTAGGGGTAACAACAAGAATTTTCCCAAATTTAAAGGTGATGGAAAATTACACCCTAATGAACGCATTGCAGTCTTCATTATTACATGTGGGGTTATTGGAGTTGAACATGAGGATGTCTCTGTGAGGATGTTTGTGGAAACCTTGCAAGACAATGCTACAGATTAGTTTTACCATCTTCCTACTGGAACCATCATCAATTGGCCTACTATGAGGACTGAATTTGAGAAGCATTTCAAACCTGCTGAAGATGTGCATGCTTTGCTAGCTCATATTTCTCAAATCAAGAAGGAGCCACCTGAGCCTATGAGAGAATTTATGGCCAAGTTTAACAAATTGATTAACAAGATTCCAATAAATATTAGGCCTGTTGATCCAATCTAGAAGTGTTTCTTCTTGAATGGTCAATTGCTGGAAGTAAGCTATGCCTTGAGGAGAGAAAATCTTGCAACTTTGAATGTTTATCAAAGATTGGCTATCAGTGTGGAAGATGACTTGATCATGTTTGGAAAGTTGAAAAGGGAGTCTTTCAAATCCAAAGCATCTTCTTCTTCCCCTTCTCTTGGAGGTAATACAGATCAATTGGTGCAAAAGCTAGCTAATGATCTCATTACCATCAAGAAACAATTGGCTCAGCATGCTCCATATCAAGATGTTCCAAGGAAGAAATTTCAGCCTAGGAACCACTTTCCCTCTTCCCAAACTAGGTTGGATATTGAAGGTCCACTCCTCAAGGTGCCTATTAATGCTGCTTGTGAAGTTCTTGAACCTGATAATGAGGGAAAAAATGAACTCTATGATGAAAAAGAAGAAGAAGATAATGAAGAACTAGAGGATCCTATTGGTTCTCTAGTTCATTTCCTCACCACTGAGGATGTGGATGATGAAAATGATTATGATGATGTAGTGGCTAAGATGAACAGTGAGTCATATGCTGTTATGACCTGGGAGCAAACTAACAAAAAGGAAAAAATGGTGCAACTTGCAAAAAGATCCAAGGAGTACCCCATCACCATCCCAGTGATTACAAGAAGAGGAGCTCCTATTCCTACTACTTGCACCTGAAAGGTAAGCTATGCTAGTCCTTCTTCCTCTACTTCTGCTTCTAAGAATTCTTGTCCAACAAATGATAAGACCGATAGATCAAAAGATCCTCATACTCCTAGTAGTGATTCCCCATCCACATTTGGATCTTTTGACATTATAGACCATCTTAAAAACACCAAGATTCAGATTTCTAAGGTAGAGTTCTATCAAACCCATCCTAAAGCCTTGGCTAAAATGGTTAACTTTGTAAATTCTAAATATAAAACCCCAACCCATTCTTCTAAAGGCCTTTTTCCCACTCCTTATTCTCCACCTCAACCTATCCTTGTGGTTGCAGTCGCTTCACCCAATGAGAAGATCAAACCCTTCTATGTGACTCTCCTCATAGTTGGCCACAAGATTAGAAAGTGTGTCATTAATTCTGGTGCATCTGATAATGTAATGCCTACAAAATTGGCTCATTCTTTGGGTCTAACCTTAACCCACACTTATGGCTCTTGTTATTCCATGGAAAGTAGAGAAGTGCCTTTGGCTAGTAGAATCAAGGATGCATAAGTGGCTTTTGCTACTTTACTAGAGAAGAAGGTCTTGGCTACAATCTTGGTTGTTGATATCCCTGCTTCCTATGGCATGTTTCTATGTAGGAAATTTTGCAAAGATGTTGGAGGTGAGATCCAAATGGATTGGTCACATGCCTTGATCCCTGTCAATGGGAAGATGAAGAAGTTGCTACCTGAGAAACAATTAGATTATATTATGTAAAAGACAGATGATCCTAAAGCACAAATACTGTATGAAGACATTGGGCATGGGAACTACATGATTATGTCACAAGAGGAGAAAAGTGTGCCAAAGGAAGTGTTGCTTGATCCTAATCGTGTGTGGTTCTTTGACTTTGATGGAAGTTTTTCCTCAACTAGTTCTGGAGCTAGTGTGGTGCTTATTGCTCCTAGGGGTAAGGTTCATCATTTCTCTTTCAAATTCTAGTTTGAAAATACCAACGATAATACTAAGTATGAGGCCCTTATTCTTGGGTTGAAAATGGTGAAGAAAATGGGAGTGAATAAAATTCTTTCTCACAGAGATGCCGAGATAATTGTAAAAAAATCTAGAGACCTTTATCAGGTAAAGAACAGAAGGTTGAAACACTATAGGAATCTAGTATGGGATTCCATCGAATTCCTTGATGTTTTTTCCATTAAAACTATGCCAAGGGAAAGGAACATTAGGGTGGAATCTCTAGCTGTTTTGGGGTCCTTGCTGATCTCCTCATCCTGATTTTCCTCAGGAGAAATTCACCATTGAGTTGATCCATAGACCCAGTGTTCTTGACAATGGAAATATTTGGCAAGTTTTTCAATGATGACCAGCATTTTATTTCTTTCTTGGAGCTCAGAGACAACTTTGATCAACTATACTTTGAAGGAAGTGATAATATGCCTAGAGAGTGTGTGTCATCAAATGAAGAGGGTGTTAAAGAAGAGATGGATCAAGATGGATGCATCAAGGGCAACAAAATTCCTAAAGGGCTGGTGAGTTTGGAGGATCTTTTTGATAAACATGATAGATATATGAAGTCTAAAGTTTCCTAAGGATCCCGTGATACTGATAAAGTGAATATTGGGAGTCTTGATGATCCCAAAATGGTCAAAATTGGAAAATGTTGCACTCAGGAAGAGAAAAATAAGGTGGTGGAATCTGTTGAAAAGGTATGTTTATGTTATGGCTTACTCTTATGATGATCTTAAGTCTTATTAGCCTAAAGAAATGTAACATTTCATTCCTCGTAAGCCTGGGATCAAACCCTTCAGATAGAAGCAAAGGTAATATAATCTAAAGATAGATGATACAATTTTCTAATAAATACAGAAGCTTTTGAAGGCTAGGATCATCTTCCCCATCCACCATTCAACGTGGATTGCTAATATAGTGTCTTTTAGGAAGAAGAATGGTGAGACCTGGATCTGTGTGGACTTCAGAAATCTAAATCAGGGTTCTTTGAAGGACAATTACCCTCTCCCCATGATGGAGCAAGTGCTGTAAGTTGTTACAAGCTCAAAGATGATATCTATGTTAGATGGATTCTTGAGGTACAATCAAGTAGAGGTGAATACTACAGATCAACATAAGACTGCCTTTACTACTCCCTTGGGGCACCTTTGCATACACGAGGATGTCATTTGGTATTATAAATGTTGGTACTACTTTATAGAGGGCCATGGACTTCGCTTTTGGTATTTTGAAAGGGAAATGCATTTTTGTGTATTTGGATGACTTGACCGTGTTTTCTAAAGCAAGAAAATATCACTTCCAATACCTTGAAACAATACTGCAGAAGTGTAGAGAACATGGAATTTATTTAAACCCTTAGAAGTCTGTGTTTTGTGTCATGGAAGGAAAGCTATTGGGACACATTGTTTCAAAGGAAGGTATCAAGATTGATCCAGAGAGAGTTCAGGCTATCTAGAAAATTCCTCTTCCATCAAGTAAGAATGGTGTCCATTCTTTCTTTGGTAAGATCAATTTCCTTAGGAGATTCATCCCTGATTTTATAGAACTTACTGTGAGCATTTCTCACATGATGCAAGGGAAGAAAACTTTTGGTTGGTCCTCTGAAGGGAAGAAATCATTTGAGGACATTAAACAGATATTGCAAAGAATCCAATCTTGGTGTGCCCTAACTTTAGCAAAGATTTCATTATCTATTGTTATGCCACTGAAAATGCCCTAGCTATTGTGTTATCCCAAAAGAATGTTGAAGATCATGAGATCCCAATTGCATTCATGAGTTATGTCTTGAAAACCCATGAGATGAAGTACACTATGATGGAGAAACATGCTTTTGCAGTTGTCAAGTTGTCAAATAGTTTAGGTTTTACATTCTTAATTCTCATTCGGTGGTGTTGGTGCTTGATACAACAATCAAATCCATTCTTACTCAGCAAGAATTTGGAACCAAGAGAGATAATTTGGTAGCAAAGGTGCAAGAGTATGATCTTGATATCAGGCTAACAAACCTAGTTTGGGGTAAGGGTCTATTTGAACTCATTGCTGAAGGAGTTGCTAAGGATTTGTCCAAAGATGAAGTTGATGTCCCTGTTGTTTTGTTCCTCAACTCAATAGATGTATGGTATGCTAACATTTCTCACTTTCTGACCTATGGAGAGTGTCCTTCTCACTTGAGTTCCAAAGATAAGAGAGCTATAAAACTAAGGTCTACCCAATATGTGCTATGGGAGAATTCTCTATTCAAATGAGGCATAGATGGAAGGTTTTTGAACTGTGTAGATAGGAAACAACAAAAGAAGTTGTTCTCTGCTTTTCATGACCAGTCTTGTGGAGGTCATTTCTCCTCTACTATAACATGTCATAAAATACTTGTTGCTAGTTATTATTGGCCCAATCTATTCATAGATGTATCAAAATGGGTTGGTAAATGTGAATCATGCCAAACATTTGTTGGAAGACCTAAGTTAGCTGCTTTTCCGCTAAAGCCTGTAGTGATTGAAGAGCCCTTTCAATAGTGGGGATTGGATTTCATTAGAACTCTTAACCCACCTTCTAGTGCTAGAAATACCCATGTGCTGACTACCATATATTACTTCACCAGGTGGGTGGAAGCCATCCCAATCAAGAGCACTACCTCTGAGGTAGTTTGCAACTTACTTAAAGAGAACATATTGATCAGGTTTGGGATCCCAAACAAAAATGTGACTGAGAATGCTTCCAAATTTTCTTCTACTGAGATGATGGACTTCTGCTATGGGTATGGGATCTCCCTTTCTCATTCTTCAGACTACTAGCCCCAAGGGAATGGATAGGAAAAATCAACAAAAAAGAACTTGGTGAGAATAATTAGAAAGCTTGTAAATGATTCTTAGAGGAATTGGCATAAAAATTTATATGATGCACCTTGGGATGATAGAATTACACTCAAGAGATAAATTGGAATGTCTCCTTTCCAAGTGGTGTATGGTGTGGAAGCTCAACTTCCAGTCATGGTGGAATTGTCAACCTTACATCTGACGAAAAACCATTGAAGATTTAAGTTTCAGTAGCTCTTTGGAAAAAAGAATTTCATACCTTCAGAAGCTTAATGAAGACAGATTGCAAGTGGTTAATAGGATAGCAGCTCATCAATTAAAAGTGAAGGCTTTATTTGACAAGAAATCCAAACCCAGAGTCTTCCAACTGGGAGACATTGTGATGCTTTGGGATAAAAGACATGAGCCATGACAAAGCCATGGTAAGTTTGATTCTCTTTGGCTTGGTCCTTTTAGAATCAAACATTTTGCTAGAAAGAACTCTTTTTATCTGGATTACATGGATGGTTCTCCTCTCCCACTTCCTTATAGTGGGTAGTATCTGAATTTGTTCACGTCTTAGGTGACTAGGTGGTCCTTCTGTATATTATGTATAGTGTTTTAGTTTGGGTCGTTCTTTTATTTTTCATTTCTGTTCTTCCCTTTTGGTTTGTTTTGTTTATTTTCTCATCTTGTGTGTGTTGCCTTTGACTTCTTTTCCCAATGGATAAAGCACTGGTCCTTTTTTCCCCAGAGTTATCTATGGTTCTTGATCTTGACTTGTGTCATTGTTCCAAGCCAAGTCATCCCTAGAAAGAGCTAGTTGTTTTTGGCCCCAAAATTACCCTCTTTTGAAGTCAAGTTTCAAAAAAATTTGAGTTTGTGCCTTGGAGTATCAAATCGCACCAATCCTGACATTTTTTTTAGTTTTCCCTGTTCATGGAGAATAATTCAAAATTTGGATGTATGGTAAAGTTCCTTTCCTTTCATTTTTATTTTCTTCCCACTATCAAGAATGACAGGTGTATTTTTCCCGTTAATTTTTTCCCCAGAGTCCATGGGTAATACGTGGATATTTTTTATTGGATGTGGTTTGGCCATATTTCAAGGTTCAGCAGAAGCTTCAATGTGTCCAAACGGTGTAACTCTAGGGGAAGGGTACAAGGGACAGTCCTTAAATAAGCGTAGGATTTCCATGTGTCCCAGGTACAAAATGAAGACAAAATAAGATAAAATCGGCTAAATATGGAAGGCTTAGTGGACGGTATTACATGTCTCATCGGCACAACTTCAAGATTCAAAGATGGAGGAAAGTCTCAAACTTGCGTCATTTTTCCACGTGTCATAGGTCCAAAAAGGGACAAATCCAATTGTTAAAATTGACTAAGTATGGGTGGGTTGGTGGAAGCCACCACGTGCCTTAACGATGCCATTTCGGAAGTGAAATAAAAGGGTCAGTCTCTGAGTAGTGCAAGCCTGCCACGTGGTTAAAGTAAGTATAAAGACAGATTTGGTCATTGAAAATTCAAAGACCGGTGGAAGGGGACATGCATCATCTCGTTGCTATTTTAAGGGGAACTTCCAAAACAAAAAATCAAATGAGTACCAGCCCTCCACGTGTCTAGGGGTCAACATAGGTCAAGAAAGAAATAGACCCGAATCGATAAAGTATGAAGGAACTGGTGGATCTCTCCACATGTCATCCTAGCACAACTTCAAAGGAAAAAATTGTAGAAGGCGTCCATAGGCCCACTCTAATTAATTTCTCCCACATGGGTGGCCTAAATTTGAAGTTGTAAAAGCAAATCGAACGACCCATGTTTTAACTGGAAAAATAATGTAACGACCATATATTTAAAAACTATTTTTTCCACCATTAACATTTCTTTGCAAATAAAGAATTTGAAGGGGCCTAGATGATTGGAATAAGTTATAATTATTTCTTGCTTGCTTGAGAAAGTTGTAACCATCTCCTATGAGCTATATCATGGGCTTTAAAGTCATTATAAAGGGTTGGAATTTTGATTATTCTGAAACTGTAATTTCAAATTAGAAGAAATCAATACAAAGGTTTTTCCCTTTTTCTTCTGCTTTCTCTTTCCTTCTAGTTCTGATCTATGAATCATCTAATCCCTACATTCCTAGAAAATTTGTGTTCTAGTTTGTATAATCTCTAAAACTTTGAGTCTATGAATTGTGTCTGTTATAAACGTGGATGGTTCCATTCTATATCTTATTTGCACAATACATATAAGGGTCTTCTCTACCATCTCTTTTCCCCAAAAGTATTGACTTCTTCTGCCTCCCCCCCTCTCTTCAAAGTCTTTTATCCTCATGTATTGATGATAACTTTCCAGGCTTAAAACGCATTTTAGGATATCGGGAAACCACCATTGAATGAAATACTGTGCATTTGTACATAGGTTTTTCTCCTACTTTCAATAAGGGAAACTCTCCCATTAAAGAGGAGGGACTTGCTTGTCCCCTGGCTGTGGTTTCATTCCAAGTGTAAGTCTGAAACCGTTAGAATTTTGATTATTCTGAAACTGTAATTTAGAATTGGGAGAAATCAATAACAAGTTTTTTTGCCTTTTTTTCTTCTTTCTCTTTCCTTCTGGTTCTGATATGTGAATCATCTAATCCATGTGTGCTTGGAAAATTTGTGTTCTATTTTTTACAATCTCCAAAACTTTGAGTCTGTGAATTGTGTTTGTTATAAACATGGGTGGTTCCATTCTATATCTTATTTTCACAATACATAGAAGGGTCTTCTTTTCCATCTATTTTCCCAACTTTTAACCAAATGAATGGTAAAAGGGAGACTTAGGATGTAGATGAATTATGTAAAATATTAATCAAGAATGCATTAAAATATAAGACGTGAAATATAAGTGAAATCACTAAAAGAATAAAATGGTAAATGTCATCATAAGAAGTGAATAAATGATGATAAAAAGGTCAGAATCTCACAAAAAAAAGATGACAGACAAGGTGGAAGTAAGGTATTAGTGACCACAAATTAAAACAAAGTGAATTCTTTAACGAGAGAAGTGAAGAAATATTGAGGATTTCGACAATGCAATAGAATGATTGTGAAGTACAAAAATGTAAGATGATATGAGAAAAAATGGAAGATGTCGGAACTCAACAAAGTAGAGGAAAAATGCGATGAACGTAAGAGTGAGTAGAGAATGATAGTGAATAATTTCAATAAGTTAAGGAAGTTAATGTGAAATGTGATAATGTAAGAATGGGGATTGCTTAGAGTTAAAAAAAATAATGTTAAAATTAATACTTATGATAATGAAAGATCAAGGTGATCAAGAGAGTGCTTGATTTTCATAAAGCGAGTTTTCCAACGTCAAGACTTAGATGAAAATGAAATTTCTTAAGTGTGAATATGGATGTCCATAACTCAAGATTTAGACACATGTACAAAGTGATAAGATGGATGAGAGAGAAAAAATGGATGATGAAAGGAAACACAAGTGTGTAACATGAGAGAAAAATGAAAAAATGGTGAAGTGAAAGTTGTGGCCTCTATCTTAGATTGGCTTGGACAAGGCGTGGCTTCCAAGGTGGCTCTCTCAACTAGGTGTCAGCAAAATATCCAAGTGAGAATGATGCTATTCCTAGCTAGTGGATTTAATTAACCCCCTTTAAAACCCTGAGCAAGCACTGGGGTTGCCTCTAATGATATCTATGAATCTAACTCACAAAGGTTTTACTAGTCAAGTAGGATAGAAAGGTTCCCATTTCATCCACTAGTTCCCTCAAGGTGTGAACTACTTTGGGGGTTCCTAGAACCACCCCATTTGTTGTATCTTAAGGATTATTCCAAGGGGGTTATGTTCTGGTTAAGTGGTTGAGCCGTAGCTCTTAACCAAACCTACGAATCAAGTGTTTTGACTGTGGTGTTTTTTTTATCTTTTGATTTAGGTGTGGTTTGGTTGAAATCCTTTGGCAACCTACAGTTAGTATTTTTCAATGTTTAAATCCTTCTTGTGAGAGTGGGTCCTTTAAAAAACTGATTAGAAAGTTTACCAGAATGAGGGAAAAATATCAAAACAAATAAAAAAGATGACATAAGTAAACCCATGTTTTGATTTCCAAGATCGCTTAAAAAGTGCGAGGAAAGAGCATATGTGTGAGTTGGGCTTTGGGTAAGTGAAATTTTATTTCCCCACAAATGAAAAAAGAAATAAATTACCATGTTTCTGATTCCCAAGATCACGTGAAAAAGTGCAAGGGAAGAGCATACGCAGGGGTGAAATGTGTTAGTTATAGAAAATTACAAGTGTGAAACATGCAAAAGACGTGAGAAAGTGTTATGTTAATTCATCTTGTCAAATGATAAATTATATGCAAAAGGAATTAAAATGTGACAAAAATTGAATCGAAATGTACAATAATGCTAAATGTGCAAGTGTTATAATGAGCACACTATAGTGTGTAACAACATCTTCAAACCCTGTAAAAGTGAAAAAATATGATTAGTCACAGGGAGAAAAATGCACGAAGAAAAATAATAAAAACTAAAAACCCAAACTGTGGTGCTAAACCTAACTTAAAGTGTTAAAAATGAATCAAAACCTAAAAAACTAATGCATTGTCTTATTGTGGAAGGTAATATTGTGTGTGAAGTAGTTGGGAGGTCGGTGAAAGCTTGGGCTAGGGAAGAGGGCGAGCTAGGAATATGGAGCAGCGGTGGTGTGGGCTTAGGGCTTGGTGAGCTCGGGATAGGAATGGGCTACATCAAGAGTGGGGTTGGGTCACATGTTATATCATAGGGAATGAGCTTGGCCATGAGGGCTTAGGCCAGGGAGGGTTGGATCGGGATCAGGGTCTACGGTTTTGTGCTGAGTAAGGGAATGGGATTTGTAGGAAGGTCTCGGTAGGGCATGGGAAACGGGGCCTGTGCTAAACACGATGGGTTAGGTCAGGATGAGGAGGAGTAGGAAAGGGGATCGGTAGGATCTTGGTGAGCTAGGTTGGGATTGGCGGGAGTCAGGGGGGTTTGAGTCTGGGGTATGCTCACTGGGTTGGTAGGATGGGGATTAGTGGGTAGGGAATGGGACAAGGTGTTTAGGACCCGGGGTAGTGGGGTCTGTGTGAGATGGGGTGACGCTGGGTGGCTCGACCAAGATGGCAAAGCCGGGTAGAGAGGGGGATGGGAAGGGGTAGGTTAGGGTTTAGGGGTTTGAAATGTTTGTTTTTTAAAAAATTTGTTTTTGTTTGTAGATCTATTATTTAATAAAAATAGAAGATATAGATAGATATTTATAATATATGTTTTTTTCACAAATCAAATCTAATGTATTCTTTATATGTGTGCAGGTAATGAGAAAGTGCAAGAAATGAAATAAAAGAAAACCTGTAATAGAGAAGTGTAAATAGAAGACATCTGTAACAAAAAATATCTACACTCAAAATTTGCACAAATAAAACACCTTGAATCAACAAAATACAATGATAATACGTTATGTTTTTTATTTTGATCCAGGAAATTTGTTTCTTGCTTCAGAACCTGGACAAGTGTGTGCTTCCAAACCTACACAGCCACACAAAAAACAACAGAATCACTCCAAAAAAAAGTTAAATAAGAAAAATGAAAGAGGAGGGGTGTGACTCCCACTGAGCGTTCCAAACTATAAATAGAGAAAAATGCCATAAATGAAAGAAAAAAAAACATGCAAACCTTTCCAGCAACCTTCTGTGCAAACCTCAGATAAGGGTCTCCTGTGAAACCTTGTAGAAATAATGTCAGAAGTGTTTTGTGCATGCTCTTGAGTACTTTCCAAGCTTTGAAGTAAAATGCTATAGACACATTTCAATAGAGTTTCTGTGCTTCAAATTCAAGACGATTTGTAAGGAAGGTAAGCCTATAATTTTTAGAAGAAGAAGGTACTTGGAATTGGTTACATGGATAAATGAACATGGTAAAAAAAGCATTACGTTAAATTGTAATAGTGCCAAGGGCAATAATGAAATTAATTACTAAAAGATGCATCCGGAATGGTGGTTGTATGTGCATTTTAATTTCCCCCACCTTTCTAGGATTCTAGAAGTGAAGTTAACTAGGGTAGTAAAAGTGGATTGTAAGTGGAGTTTGATCAAGTGGCAGATGACTAGGATGTTTACACACTTAATTAATTAATTAATTTATAATAATTAATAATAATTAATTTAGCCAAAGGGGTACAAATGGTACATGAGATTAATTTAATTAATCCAAAGGGTTACAATGTGTATTAATTAATCAATTTAAAAAATTAATTACAAATGGGTGAATAACAGGGTGTATTAGCATAATATTGGGAACAAGTGGAAACATAAATGTAAATTTGGGGGTTCCTATAAAAAAAAATGGAGCTACTGATATGCTCCCCCCATCTAATAAATTATTTACTTTTCTTGATGATTGCTATATACAAGAACATCCATTCCTAAAATTTCTTTGCAGAGGGTAGACCTTCAAATTTTTCTTAGTAACACAATAATGTCATTGATTTCCTAGATGAATATTGATAGATACATAGTCTTGGGAAATTTAGTAACATTCTTGTCTAGATAGCTTTTTAACATGACCCTTGTGCATACTTCTATTTCCTTGTCCCAATGCTCTATTGCTAATTCCGGTGAAATTGTTGCATAATCTTCGACGTCAGGAACTTTGAAAATGTCCTCAAAGAAATCCAGGGCCAAGCGGATTACAACCTTGCTCGATCATCGATCCTTAACTATCCTAGAGTCTTCATCAAAGTGAACTACTACATCTAAGATGAAATCATGGCAATGCATGGGCATGAGAAATCGAACAACCAAAACAAGTCCATTGTCATATATGGCTTGCATCCAGGACTTCTTATTTGGGGCCTTCACCCTTGCCTAGAAGTCTAGAAAATCAATCTGTCTGAGATAAGTGTCTCCACTATTCCCCAAGTCTGAAGACAGACAAGAATGGGGAGCCATTCCAAGGAATGTATAATTCATCTTCTCCTTGCCCTTGGTTGTATAAGTAGACATCAAGTTATGAATTTCAAAATATGATGGCCTTCTAAATTCAAAAATGCCGAAGTGGAAACTTCTGAAAAAGAGAAGTTTCGAAACCTAAAAATCAAGGTTCCGAAACAAAGACTTCTGAAAAACCAGAAAAGCAAAGTGCCAAAAGTCTAAAATATAAAAACTCTGAAACTCCTAATAGAGAAGTTCTGAATCACCAAAACAATAGGTTCCAAAATGGAGAAAAAGGCATGATTTCCAAAAAATGGGAACCTACGAATAGTCTAACCTCTGAACTCTAAAAATAAAATCCTTTGAACTCTGAAAAGAAAATCCTCTAAACTCTGAAAATAAAATCCTCCAAAAACACCAACCTATGGACCCCAAAAAAATGATAATTTTTAAGAGGGAAACTTTGAATACTTGGGAGGATCTTGAGGACTATGATGAAATATACACTGAATTCCTGTAGAAAATCAGATTGTTAAAGGAAACATGGAAGGCAATGATATTTTAATCTTCCAAGGTATATAGAAGAGGAAAACAATAAAAAATCAACAAGGAGAAAACAAACCAAAAAGATATTAACCCAAAAAGAAAATAACCTAAATAAAATACCTCGAAAATGACGTTGAAAAGTACAAGATACAGTAAAAAACTAGATCTTTAGAGAAAAATATTAGGTCAAAATGACAGGTAAAATATCAAGTTTAAATAGAAAAACCTAACATTAATGCCTAGATTTCAACATGTATGGAAGTAGGTAAGAATTAAATGCACAAAGAACTCTGAAAGTACGAAACCCAAAAGTTTGAAATTCCAAAATTTTGGAATTTTGGACTTTGGAGATTAGGAGGTTAAATCCATGGAATGGTGATGGAAAAACTCCAAAATTCAAAACCCTGAAAGTTTGAAATTTTAGAATTTCAGACCTAGGAAGTCTGAAATAGAAAAAAGTAAAAATGGTTAGGAAGGTTCTGAAACCCGAAAGCCCGAAAGTCTGAAATTTCAGACTTTCAGGATTTTAGACTTCAGAACTCCAAATGAGATTTTACCCAAAATGTGACATAGAATCCCGAAACCCAAAAGCCCTAAAGTCATAAATTTTGGACTTTCAGAATTCAGAATTCTGAAAGAAAAAAACACCAATCACCTAAGGAAATCTATGAATTCCAAAATTTCGAATGATTGAAATTTCAAACTTTCGGGTTTTCAGAGTTTGGAACTTTGATTTCACAATTTCAATTTTTTGCCTTAAAATTTTAGAAAGGGAGAAATCCCCGAAACCTGAAAGCCTGAAATTTTATGATTTTCAGAATTCAGAGAATTTACATAAACTACTAAATACTTCCAAGTGAAGGATTGAATTTTTTTTTGTTTTGATAGGTTTTAACATCTATTTCTCAAGGAAGATTTTAAAAGTTAACATATTTTATTCTATTCCATGCACACATGCTACTTACATTTCTATAGCTATTATTGCTCACTACTTCACAAAGTGTGACTGACACAAGAGAGCCTATGGCACAACATACAAACACACACTAGTACTACATCAGGGTTCATAATGTAGTGCAATGCTCAGTGATAAGTCCACTAGCTTGGCGGCTGAGGTTAGTCTGACCCATTCATATGCATGTTTCATTTTTCTAGGGTTTGATACTTCTCCCTACATTATAGGCCATTCTCAATTTCATCTGATGAATCTAGTGTGACAAATAGGAAGTACTTAGAGACATTTAGTGAGCTTACCAGATTTAGATTATGAAGATTCATAGTGTTCCGAGCACCCAGATTATAAACCAGGGCACACCAGGATGTCGTAGTACACTTCTAGGCACCTGTGTCACCTTAGACAATCAAAATATTCCCTTCACATGGTCTCTGAGGGTTCATCTACATTTCAATATTCTATTTCCAAATCCACGACACTGTGCGATAGTCTCCTGTTATCAGCGGAGTCTTATTCTTACTCTTCTTTTGTACATTAGGGTTTCATTTCATCAAGAATAGTTTATTTAAATGTATTTCATAAATTTTTAGTTCATTTACAACATTTTAGTCCTCCTAACTAGATTATCATTAATACCGTATATATCCCCTTAGGTCATTGTTGTTGTGAGAATGTGCAACAGGGAACTTGACAATTTCTGAGCACGAAAACTATACCCCTATGCCAACATTTTCATGTTTTATCATTCCTAAGAAACCCCAAACCTATTTAGTCAGTCCAAATGAATTCCCAACCAATGTCATGATATTATCCTAGGTGATTTAGGAAATTCCATTCATTCCCCCTAGCTGATTTTAGGAGTTCATTGAAAATGTTTTCTTTTGGCAGTATAGGGAAGGGTTATCGTTGGCCTTCCTAGGATTGGATCAAGCCCCTGGAGAAGATAAGAAGGTCCAAATTCAACATGGAGGTGAATGGAATACCTTATAACATCATTGAAATGATTTTGGAAGGCTTTGGGAAGTTTTGAAAGACTTGGAGTAGTCTGAATGAAAACAAGGTTCACAAGCCTAGGTAGTACACAGGCCTAAAACAATTGTTGAGCTTCAAACGAAGATTCCGGGAGCTCTAGATGGATTTAGAAGTAAAATGAAACATATTTGGAAATAGTATTCTAATATCTACATGATAGTGAAATAATATTTTTCACAACACCTTGGCGCATATGATTGGAAGATAGTTTTTCTCAGGTACAAGTGTAGTCCCAAATAAAAACTCCTATTTTTCAAGGATCATATGATTGAATCAAGATATGAGACCCAAATAATTGGATTCAAATTTCCATTTCTAGTCAGGATCATATAAATTTTCACCAAGAAATTCCACTGGAATCTCAAGTTATCTGCATTCCAAGTTGCCCTCTCAAAGGCAATTCAGGACTTAGCCATTTTTATCGAGAGAACACGTGTCAACACCAAGAGCCTGGTGGGATTTCATGTCCCCCACATCCCTAAATTCAGGTACATAACCCATTGGAAAATTCACCTAGCCTTCATGTGACCCTTGGGACCCTCATATGACCTCCAGACCTAGCAGTTCAACCCTCAAGTGCTTATTTGGAGCATGTATTCCCTACCGTCGGATCGGTCTCCACGTGTCAACTCCAGGATCACCTTGGAATTTTATGTACCTTATGCACTTGAGGTGGGGGAAATAATACCTTGAAAATTTTTCCCATCCCCTATGGGGATTCATTTGGACACCCACATGACCGTCGTTCAGCCCCCAAGTGTAGTTTTGGAGCATCCATTCCTTGTTGTTGGATCGGGCACCACGTGTCACCTCCAGGACCACCGTGGAAACTAATATACCTTATGTACCTGAGGTGGGGGACATAAGAAATGGAAAAATTCACCCAGCCCCTAGGATGAGTTTTTTGGACACCCATGTGACCTCCTTTCAGCTCCGAGTGCTTCAAACAAAATTTTCCTCCATCATTCCCTGTCGTTGGATCTAGTGCCACGTGTCACCGTCTTGCTCATTGTGGAAATTGATGTTCCTCATTTCCCTGAGGTCAGGGACATAAATCATGGAAAAATACACCCAAGCCCTACCTATGCACATATTTTTGAAAAATTTCAAAGTGTTGCTTTTCCCGCTTCTAGCTTCTAACAATTTTATTTGCACTCCTTTCCTCCATTCTTCCTCTGCAACATTCTACCATCACTCCGCCATTGAAAATGATCAGACTTGAGAAAAAAAGGAATTGAAATACCTTTCCCATGGTGATTTACAAGTCTCAAAAGGAATCCTCATCAAGCTAAGGAGAAACGAAGAACAACAAAGAAGAGAACAACAAAATCCCCATAGCTAAAAAATGGAAATCTAAACAAAGCTTGCAAACCAGTGCATGAATAAATGAACCATTTATTTTTGTTCATTCATCTATCCAAGACCATCAATAAGACACCTTTAAAATCCCCCCATGTGTGACAAAGCATCCACAATGAAGAAATCTCCTTTCCGGCTCAACGATGAAAGAAGTGGGATTTCCCGTCAAATTGGTTGCCAGATCGAAGTAAGATTGCACGTGAGGCACCAGAAGAAAAAAACCCACATCAAAAATACAATTTTATTCTCAAATGGAGGAGAAAACTAGACCTACAATTTTGAGGTCCATTAATGGCTGCCATACCCAGAAGCACTGCCAAGTCCAAAAATTAAAACTTTAAAATCTCATGGATTATTAAGTGGGCTGGCCCAAAATTTCAAAGGGATGATATTGGGAAAAACACCATATGAAAAAACTTCATTCCATGTCAATCCGACTCCCAGAGGCCAACTTTCTAAAAATAGCAGGTCTACTACATAGGAACTGCTATTTTGGGAAAGTCATTAAAAGAAGAACCTATGAAGGAGATGAAGATATCAGAGGTTCACTCCAGATGAGAATCCACCAGAATGGACATTTGTGGCACTTACTAAAAATAGTAAGTGAGCCCTTGAGCACCTGCTAAAAATAGAAATTTGATCCAAAGGAGTGAGGAACACATGGAGAAAGGGGAATCAAGGTCACAACACTCAGCAAAGGATCGAGAGAGTTGCCTGTTTCACACTTACTAAAAATAGTAAGTTACACTCAAAGAAAAGTTTTGGCACAATTTGATGTACAAGTATAATCATTCAGGGGGACATCATTTTTCGGGAGCATCCTAGTCATTTTTCACAGGGCATTCAAGATCCACCTTAGTTCATTCAACTTAGCGAACGCTCGTGAGATAATTTGGAGGAATTTCATAGTGTGCAAAGAGTTTAAAGATTCAGAGTTTCACTACATTTGGATCTTTCCATCAATGAGGATTAGTGGACTTCATCAAGAATGACATCTCCTCTTCTTCTTATCCCCCTCTTTCTCTCTCCTCTTCCCCCCAACTTTCTCTCACTTTCCAATATTCTAATTTCACGTCGGGGTTTGCACTTTTAATATGACTTAAGAGACTTTAGAAACATAATGTAAATTAAGTCACCTTGCTATTATAAAAGGGACTTAAATATTTGAAGTGGAATATGAACAATCTGAAGTCATATTAAGGTATTCAAAAGGTCATGAGGAAGATGAGAGTCATATTCTATTCTATAAATTGTAAAGCCATTCGCATTTCAAAGGGTTAGCGATTGATCTTGTAGACTTAAGAATGCATTCTACCTTGAGAGAAAACAAAGGAGATAGCCATTTTCTTCAACTCTCTTCCCCTCTCAAATTTCTTCCATTCCTACACTATGTACAACTTTTGTTCAAGAATCAATACAAGAACAAGGAGTTTCTACCTTTCTTTGACCAAGGGATTTCTTGACACTTTGTTCTCATCAAATTCTATTTTGTATTGTTGTCATTTATAGGGTTGTTTCTTCTCATAAATCCATGTGATGAAGTTTCTAACTAGTGTGTGTGTAGGAATATAATTTTCTATTTGCATAATTAGTTGTCTTACCTCCATTCTCACTCCTTTTCCCACTTTCAGAAAAAGTCATCTCTTGCAAGTATATGCAAGCATTTTCCATAGGGTCAATGGAGTGCCCCTGTTGGATCCATGGTCAAAAGGCCACCACAAAAATCCACCTTTTCATGTGCATGCACATACAGCAGCTACAACGGTTAAGTAGAGGGACTTAGATTCCCAGAGCATTGGCAAGAAATCTATAAGTTTTTCCACCTGACAAATTTTATCACCAACAATTTTTGGTGCCCACCATGGGGCAGATTTAGCAGCATCTTCACCCAAAATATGACCGCAAGGTCCCAAAAATTCAAGAAAAAATCAAATATTGAAAAAATCATAAAAGAGAGTTCAAGAAAGGCCATTTACGAAAGACACACTGCTGATTTCTACATGTGAATTTTCACATTCCACAATGGCTTTTCGTATTCCGACTGTAAAAGCTTCCAAAAGTTGGCTGAAGGAAGATACTCCAGGTTGAGAAGGTCGAGAGGTGTTGCTGATTTCAATTTCAAAGCTTCAAAAAATCCGCAAGAAATAATTAGAGATAATCCATATTTCTTCTCTCAAGCCTCCTCTTCATCTGGCTCTTCAAGAAGTTCACCTGGTAATCCTATCCAAAATCCTTCAAATTTTACAATTTTTTTAACCACTATTGAACATCGAGTTCACGGAAGAAGAAGAATTTGAAGAAGGATCTTCTAAAGCAAGATCTGAAATAGAAGAAGAAGAAACAATGGTGGACAAAGAAGAAAGACCTCAACCCATTGTTCCATGGGGAAGGAATACAGGCCCACTTTCTCTTGAACCCCCTCTTCATGATCTACTAATGGGTTCCCGCAATAATTTTCCAAAGTTCAAAGGTGACAACACACAACATCTAGAAGAACACATCACTACTTTCATGACATAATGTGGAATTCTTGGTGTCCAACATGAAGACGTTGCTATAAGATTGTTCGTGGAGTCCCTCCAAGAAAAAGTAGCATAATGGTTTTACCTCCTGCCTTCCCGGTCCATCATGGGTTGGAATGACCTCAAGGATGCATTCAAAGAGAGATTTAAATCAACTGAAGATTGTCAAGAAATCTTGGTGCAGTTGGCTCAAATAAATAAAGGAGAAAATGAAACCATGAGAGACTTCATGGCTTATTTTGAATGGTTGTTGCACAGGATACCTAAAGAGGATTCACCATCTAAAAAATATCAAAAGATTATTCATAAATGCTCAATCACCGGAGGTAAGATTTCTCCTACGAAGAGTTCAACCAAGGAACATTGTAGAAGCACAAAGGAGGGCCATTGAATTGGATGACAATCTCATCCTCTCTGGAAAGATCAAGAATCCATCAAAGGGTAAGGCCCAACATCCTGAAGATGAGAGAAATAATCCATCAGTACAAAATTTGGAGAATGAGATGTCCTCTTTGAAGAGGGAATTATTTGAACAAGTTTCTTCTCATAGAAACAACAAAAATCACATTGTAGGAGCACCCCAAATACTTGCCTTGGAGGCCCCACCCATGAATGTAAATTGCAGATTTCAAGAAAGTGAAGAAGAGCTTAAACAAGAAGGTGGTGATTTCCAAGAAAGTGATGAGTTTGAGAATGATACACAAATCAGGTTTTGTGAGTATCCTGGAGGTTATGAAGAAGATAAAGAAGATGCACCAAGTTTCTCATGTGCAGTATTCACTCATTCTCAGTCTGAGAAAAGAGCATCTCCTTCCACTGATGCAAAAGAAAATAAGGTTAATGATCCTCCTATGACAACTCCAAAAAATAAAATAATCAGTCGAGGATCCCAACTTCCATCTTCCATTAATTTTGCATTGTTGGAGCTCAACCCTGTAGCAAGTAAAAAGGCTCCCTCAATCCCAAGTAAGTCTTCTAATGTCTGTTTCAAGTCTAAATCTAAATTTGATCCTACAAAATCTAATTCCTTGAAAGCTTCTGGTGTGCCTTTCAAAATACCCTCCATTCCTCAAACATCAAATCCTGCTCCTAAGCCTATCCAGACTCCAAAATCAATCCCTTCACCCCCCTTATCCACATCTGCTCCTTTTGACTTCATAGAATATGCAAACAAGGCCAAAGTGTAGATTACTGAAACTAAATATTTGCGGACTCATCCTGAAAAATTTGAGAGGTTTGTCTAATACATCAGAAATGGTAGTCTAACACCCAATGATGTAGCTCATTGTTCCAAAGGCATGCTACCAAACTCACCTACACCTCCCTCATAGAACATGTTTTCTCTGCGTGCATCAAAGACTGATAAAGTTTAACCTTTCTACGTCTCCCTTCTTGTTGGAGAATATGTACTGAGCAATTGCATAATAGATTCTGGTGCCTCAGACAACGTGATGCCTTTGAAGGTCACCAAGGCTCTTAAACTTACAATGACTCCACCTAGTGGCTCTTTTTACTCTTTGGAATCAAAAAAGGTCTCACTTGTAGGGAAGGTTAAAGATGCATAGGTGGCTCTCACTAGATTTCCAGACAAGAAAGTTTTAGCGATGATTTTGGTAGTAGGCGTCCCAGCCTCATTCAGAATGTTGCTGAGTAGAAATTTTTACCAAGAATTGGGAGAGAAAATTCAGATGAATTGGTCTTTTGCAACCATACCAGTGAAGGGAGACATGGAGAAATTACTTCCCGAGAAGAAGATGAGGTACACTATGTAAAAGTCTGGAAGCCCAGAAGCTAACATTTTGTACCAAAATACTAGGTGGATGAATCACTTGGTGACAACCGAGGAGGAAGAAGATATTCCCATCTTGATAGGTCTAGACATGCCTTCTTGAAGAGATTTGGATTTTGAAGAAGTATTGAGGATATTCAAGTTACAAGAGGGCAACCCCGAATCGCCAGATGCTACAGACCACGAGGAAGAGGAAATGGTTCTCGATGATTTTCAAAATGAAAAAACAGTTTATATGCTTATCTATGATGAAGAAATTTTCTCATTCACATTTGAAGATGAGGACTCCCTTGATCATGTCACCTTGGAAGAGACCAAGCCAATCTACAATGAGCCCTTGAGCAAAGGTTTGAAATAAATGTCTATACAAGGACTGCTAAGAGCTGAGGAAGAAACAAAGGACCCTAAGATCAGTCTAGAACTTTTAACGCAAGCCATGAATATGGAAGATAAACATGAATCTGATTTGGAAGCCTTAACTAATGTGAAGGTCAGCCATATCAAGATAAGGAAATATGAGAAATATGATGTCCCTCTCAAGCCAATGGTTGGTGGATATAATGATGAAATTGAAGTATTTTCTTTCCCATTTGAAGATGAAGACTCTTTTCTATTATGAAGAAATTGAAGCAAGGAGTTTGAAGACTATCCAAAGATGAAGATCATTTTGATGCAAGAAACAGTAGCCAGTCCCAGTGATTCTAGAGATGAAGCATGGAAAACCCTTCAGATACGTCTCTTTGAGCACATTGTAAGATATCTATTCTGCATTAGAGAAAAAGAAAGAGCGCATTTTTGAAATCTATTTAAGCATTACTCTGTTGTTGCTGTTATAATCAATAAAATTATTTAGTAGAAGCCTGGCTGTTGTCCCTGAGCTGAGTCTTGATGTCTTGGGCGTAATGATCTCACGGGGATTATAATAGTCCAAACGCTTTTGGAGATTAACCTCATCCAATGGTGTTAGTTAGAACTCAAAAATTCTGCGCATTGGAGAAAAATGCAAAATGGATAAGTCTTATTTTAGTTACCCCCTTTTGCTATTATAATAGATGTACCCAAATAAGCATAGATCTAGCGCATTTTTGAAAACTCATGCTGGCAGCTATGATGAAGCAGATTGGCCAATGAAAGGAACACTGAGCACATTAGAGGCAGTGATCAGACTGATCCAAGGAGCATATGAGAATATATGGACACACTTGGATGCTAAACTAGCACGATTAAACCACGTTCAAAGCAGCATGAGGAGGATAGTTGATTTTTCATGAGAAAGGAAGAATCCACGTTAGCAGGAAATATGACCAGCATGAGACTAAGGACTACCAATTTTGCATACAACTGTCAAAGAATCCTAGCTTTGAATACCCAGTCTGATGATGGTGCCTAGTTGATTGACATTCTACACAGAAGCTGAAAAACAACTAAAATGCGGCCTGTGTAAAAATAAGATAGCTTTTTATTTGTTGCCTGTGTGCAAGAGCCCATTTTTGTGAATTATTACAAAGTACTTGCATTGTCTTCATACCGCCAGCGTGGGTTGTCCCTCTCTATGATAACATAGGTTATTGTATCAAGGTGTCTTTCCCTGGAGGTCCATGAGTTTGATTTTTGTCTACGTGCGTGAGGGACGTGTGCTCTCCTTTCTGGTCAGTATTGTGAGATAAAGGCCCATTATTTACATTGAATTACTTAAATTTTCCTTTCTTAAAAAAATATGTGCATGACTCCGTCATGGCCCAATGAGATATTGGCAACTAATTAACGATATTCATATCAGGTCTAAAATAAAGATAACTGGATTCCACATGCCATGTCAAAGAAATTCTCATTCCATTTCAAATACTCATGCTAGAGCCAGTTGTTGTCAGGAAGAAACTGCAGAAAGGGAAATTCGAAAAATTCTGAAAACGACAACTGAAAGCCCTACACCAAAATTTTCATGTTTTATCGGATAGAAAATAAACCCCGGACCTGTTCAGTCAGTCCAACAATAAATTATTATTATTTCACACTTCATGCAAATTCATGACGTAGGAATGATTCAATGGAAATTCCATTCACTCGAGCTCGCCAAGAGAAATCAATTCAACAAAGTTCATGGAAAATGTAAAATTTTGGCAGTATAGGGAATATTTATCATTTTGCTTGTCTTGAAAATGAGATCAGACCCCTTGTGAGTAGATATAAACTAAATAAAATCTCATTTTCTTGTCTTTTGCAGGTGATTTCCGAGACGGAGACCCGATACCCGTCATGGAAATTGTGTTTTGGAAGGCTTTGGGAAGTTCTGAAATGCTTCTAGCAGTATGATGTCAACATCAAATAAATTGACACTAAACCTATGAATTTCACAGGCGTCATACCCTTATTTGCACTGAGTTTCCAATTACAACCATATAACTGGAGCTACCAATGGATATAGATCATGTAATATGAGTCAATTTTGTAGATAGAATGAATTCTGAAGGCTATACATTGTTCTCTTAATTCCTGTAACGCAGTGGTTTTCTGCAAGCAGCAACATTGGAGCAATTTGTTTTCAAGATAGTCTAGAGCTCAGCATCACTTTTGCTAAGTCACTATGATCCTAAGAACTCCAGGAGTTTTCAACCGATAATAATTAGCCCATCAAGACATGGTTATGCTTGAGCATCATTGAAGAACTGCTCAAAATTCTATTTCTATGAATAGAATCACCATAAATTTTCACTAATAGAGTATCCACTGGAAGCTCAAGTTATCTGGGATTCCAAGTTACCCAATCAAATGCAGTCTACAAGTGACTGAATAAGTCATTGGTTGGTTCAATAGGAAACGTCTCATGCTACCAGTGAATTTGGCAAAGGAATTCATGTCCCCCACATCCCTAAATTTTTGGTACATCACCCCGATTGGAGACATGATCACATCTTTTTAGCAGAGTGACCCTTGGGACCCTCATATGACCTCCACACCTGGCTATTTTCAACCCTCAAGTGGCTGTATGATTTTATCTGTGCAATTCCCTAGATCAAAGGCTTCACATAGACTGGTCGCTATGTATCAGCTCCAGTGATATTTTCCACAATGTAATTAGTTAAGGTAAGGATAACTGCACCTATTTTTATATGACATACTACCTTAGTTTCTGTAGCCCATACCCCTATGAAGGATTCATTTAGTCATCGTGATGACTAGAGGCACAATGGCACCGTAAGAAAAAATAGTAGTTTTTCAGCATCCATTATCCTGCAGCTAGATTTTAGGCGCAACGTGTCAAATCCATTTTTCATCGCGTGGTAACTGATGTATTTCTCTTATGTATATTAGGTTGCGGGATGTTAGACATGAGATAATGTGCCCATCACCTAGGAGGACTCTTGCAGTAGGCTAAAGAAATGATTTCCCGATCAGGGCTCCCAGTGCTTCAAATCATCTAATTTCCTACTTCATTCTCATACATTTAGGATCTAGCGCCACGTGTAATGGAGTTTCTCATTATAGATTTTGATGTCCCTCACATCCCTGAAGGTCACGGACTTATTTTAGCATGTAACTTATTGTAACAAAGCCATACCCATGCACATAATTAAGTATAATAGTGTGCAAGTAATAAGAATTCAAGGATGTAACACTCTAAGAAATGAAAGTTTTACAAAGATAAATTCAGTTGATTCCTATGCAACATGGGAGTGATCAAACTCCGCCATTGTATCTGCCTAGACAAGATCAAAAAAGGAACTGGAAAGAGTAAATTAACAATGGCTGATGTCGAGGGTCTTAAAAGGAATCCTCGAGAATGCTACCGAGACAATGAAGTTCCCCGTGGAAGAGAACAATAGAAGCGCCTTAGGTAAAAAATGGTGACTAATCTAGGAACGCATGCTCTGCTCAGATACTTGGAATGCACGATCATTTTTGGGTCAACCAGGTCTTATTTCTGTTCATTCGGATCTTTGTCACTCCCGATTTTGTAAAACAGGTCTTCAAACTCGTACCATGTAACCTGACAAAGCATCCAAAATGACTAGCTACATATTCCCACAAAACCAGCATCAAATCTAATAAAAATATGCATAATTGGGGAGTTCGAACTGATCAAACCGGTTGTCGGATCACCCGTAAGAGTGACACATTATGCACCAGAAGAAGAAAACACTACATCTAAAACTCCAATGTAGTTATTCACAAACAGTGTGTGTGTCAAAGACGCTGCTAGGTTTGAGGTCCCTTACTGACTACCAGTTTCACGATGATAGCACTGCTAGGTATCATAGATTAAAACTTTAAAATCTCATGGAATATGTAAGTGTGATGGAATTAGAATAAACTCCCTTCCTATGCAATGATATTGGGCATATCAATGCATCCCATATGAAAAAACCTTGTATGGATGTGCTAAATCCATGTACTCCCAGTAGGCACACCCTTGTGCCTTTTTGCATAGCTTAGGTGGTGACTAGATAATGAACTACTAGTGTTCTAGCCCCTTATTTAGTAGAAATAACTTGCGAAGGATATGATATATATCATAGGTATACTATATATGAGATATATATTATATATATGGATATTGATTGGCACTTATTTAAATTTTGTAATTGGGCAACTTGAGCATTCTGACCTAAAGTATCAGAAAGGTGATCCAAAGAAGTGAAAGAGACCCAAAAAGGTAAGAAGAAAGAGAGGGACAGGAACGCATGGGCACTTCTGTCCTAGATGGAAAAGTGACTAGTGAGCTAAGGCCATCTAAAAGGTAAATCATTCAAGTGTACGACCCGAACTCCTAAGATCTTGCCGTAGATAGCTAGTAAAGATGCAATATACATGGGGTACAGGCAAACCAGTTAGGATAATATTAGGTCCTTCAATGTCAACTACTAGGTTTCTATGCTTTTAAGGAATCATGTATAGGCCCTCCTAGTACCTGGACTTTAGGACATAGATAGATTCGTACCCAAGTGCATAAATTTTGTATCTACATTTGCCCCCATCATTATTTTGCTCTGAGTGAATACTCGGATAGCTATAAATTGTAGGATATGGGGAAGAATGCGTACCTTATAAATTGGAGAGGAGTGTATATCTCCAGATAGTGTGATAGAGTGGAAAAAGGATATAGTGTACGATGGAAAAGTGACATGCGAGCATGGGAATCTAGTCAAGTGATCCTTAGCTTCCTTAGCACCTGACCTCTAACGAGGATCACTGCCGAGATAATGGTTGGTGGAGGTGGAGTGGATCTAAATACTAATGTAAACGTCGGATTGACCTGATGGAGCTAGTTAGGTTGTGGGATCTGTACGATCTTCAACCATAGCAATAATGGGATCTGTGAATCTACTATGGTCAAACGAAGGAACCAATCTCTAATCCCTAGTATCCAGTAGTCGTATAGCCTCGTTCGGCCTGAGGATAGCTAGAACTACGAAGTTGCTCCAATCAATATCAGAGTACCTTACTGGCGTTCTAGCAACTTGCGATTCTTAGTTGGTGTCTGTGGGATCACGTGAGAATGATAACCTGTGGGTAGCTTCGTATATATCTCTTGACAAGGGTCATAAAACGGAATGGCCAAAATGTGTCGTGGAAGCCCTTCTACAGTCGTGCGAAGATTTATCTAGGACAATCTCTACTTAGGTCTGATTTGATCCAGAAATCGTGTGTAGCTTGGTTGGCATCTTACTATGTTAAGTAATGATAACTATGTGTGATGATGTCTTGTAGGTCTGTTGTTGCTCGGAAGACCTGAATTCTGAGATTTTGATCTATGTCAGTTATTGCTACAACGAGATTTGGTTGAGGCACGATTGGCTCAAAAACGTATTCTCATGGGCTCCCTAGGTCCCGTGATTGTCATACAAAAAGGATCAATGATACAAAGCCTAACTAATGACATGAAATAAACTAACTATGCAAGATATATTTACAACATATATATTCCTCTATTTTTGTGTATTTTCTGATAGAACTTATTGAATAGAATTAAAGGAGCAACTAATCTAATACATATCATAGAAATTGACAACTAAATCTAATAACAAAATTTAAAACAAACAAGGTAGGCCAAGTGTAGCTACTTGCCTGTGCAGTTGTGTGTTTATCCTAAATAACTAGATAACTGATCTAACTCTAATTGAAAGACTCTTGATCCTACCTTAGAAGTGAGGAAGTGAATCATAGTTTCTCAGAAACAATCAATCCCCACAGCTTCCCTGGCAATATCAAAAGTGAAATTTAACTGAAATGAAATAATTTACTACTCTATTTGATATTTCTTTTAACTAGAACTTTGACAGATCTTGAACCTGGAATTTGTCAGAACAGTGGCAAATCCGAGTAGTGTATGATGGCTTTGTCCCCTCAAAATGATCTTCTCATTCCTTCGTGTTCATCATGAATCTAGAAGAGCGTGTATATGCTAGCATCAATAGAAGAAGGTATTTTGAACAATGGCAACTTTGGATATAGACCGAATATAATGCGAGTAGGAGAGGGATAGCGCAAGTGAATAAAGCTTGGCATATGCAATTCCTAGCGGAATTTATTGCGGGATCATACAACGCAAAATGTACCGAGAGATTCTAGAATCTATCATTCTGTGAAGAACACAACCTGCAACTCTAATGGATGCAAATCTGACAAATGACACTATCTCTGCTCTAAGAACTAATTTGTATGTACAACAATGAACAGTGACTTGAAGCAAGAAGAATCGAATGTGCCTTCTAAACAGCAAAAGAAAACTAGCTATGGATGCAACATATGAAAACAAAGTGAATCTCTACACAAGAAATTGACAGGCTAAGCTATTAAACAATGAGAAATTGAGAAGAAAATTTGAGGAGGCCATTTACTTGAACACAATCTAAATTACTTATAGATTTCACATTCACCTAAAGGTGAATTCCCAATTAAAACTCTTTTACCATTAAACCATGCCAGAAACACTATTCCAGTGGAACATAAAATCATTAATTCAAGCTAGAGGTGGTTGAGAAAAAGCTTGGTGAAAAGTTGAAAAATTACGTAAGTCGTGATCAAAAGGAGCGTGTATGGAAAAACACGTGAAGGACTTCTGCCCTAAGCAAGGCGTAGCGGTCACAGAGACCACCTCCCTGGCAGGGCGGCGGGTTTCGTCACTAAAGGGACTAAAAGGCAAAGGAAAAGAGAGGGTACGAGGGATATAATCAAGGCACGTAGGGAACTTGGATAAAGTATTTGCAGGATGCTAACATATACTTTGTGAGCTATCTTCTAGATCCCGAACACCTTGCGAGGTGACCTGTATCATCATTGGGGCATGTGTGACTGTCGTTCTAGTGAAGCACAGTACCCTACAAAATTTGGGTATGTACATATTGCTCCCTTGGAGAAGCATTTTAACCATGAAGAGACATAAAATTGTGGGTCCGAGTATGGCAGTTTTCAAAATGGGAAGCTAGAAATTATACCTGACACGCCCGTGTGTCGAAATTTTTCCATCCGAGATTCCTACTACCTATAAAATGGAAAGAAGACTCAAGTGCAGATAGATAAAATAAATCAAAAAATAAATACTAAATTAGTATGAAATGAGGACTGTACCATTTGCGCGGGGATCAGGAACTTACCTCCATCGGCGCTCTAAACCTGCGAAAAGGGGCATTCAAAATGAGTCAAAACACTATATATATATATAATATATATATAACTGGGGCCCACTTTCCTATTCATTTGCGCGTGTTGATTTGATAGTTTTTGAGCTCTGGGGCCCACGGTGATGGTTTTCTGATGAGAGTATAGTTGAAACAATTCGTATCGAGATAGCGATCATGACCTCTGTGAGTAGAACACTCAACCTGCGAGATCTCAGGTTAGTTCTTCTTGATTTACCATTTTTATCCCTAAAACATTAAAATGATGAAATATTTGTCATGGGGGGGATTATTTTTGAAAATGTTAGTTTTAATAGGGTCACTTAGGGGGGACGCCTAATAGGTAGGCTTTGTTTTGGTCAAAATATTAATATTTTTGTGTTTTTAGGCATTTTTAGGGCACATGACCCACATGGAAATTCGGGACAACGACCGCCACCCTGAGCAGGGCGGTGGTTACATGACCGCCACCTTGAGCAAGGCAATGGCATAAGACCGATGCCTTTAAGGTGGTGATTACGGACCAGCTGCCTTGCTCAAGGTGGCGGTTCTCTCACAGAATGCATAAAACAATGCAAGTACTTGAATTCATTTTTGCATTTTTAGCATGTCCTTACTTGCTTTGATGATTTGTCTAATGTCAATCTTGATGCTAACTTGCTTCGTTTTGTGCATGTTTTTAGGTGTTTTGCAGGATAGGAGGAAGAGTATATTAGATGGAGCCGAGAGAGAGAGAGTGCGATTGGCTTCCAGCAGTGTTAGATGCCCTCTCTCAGGATGAGCAGGATACTCTCCAGAGGGTAGGTATATTAAGTGCATATGCACGGGTCCCCCCACATTGCACCTGCCAGTCACATACTTATGTGACTTATTTTCATATTGGGAGTGTAGATAAGAACACTTTCCAATTTCTAGGGGGTTAGGGGTGAGTGGACTATCACCCTAGAGGATGTTTACCACATTTTGCAGAGTCCTGATTATTGGGAGGATGACTCACATTTGAGCAGCAGTATTCACGAGCTCAGGTAGCACTAATGGACCACCTATATGGGAGATGCAGTTCATCTCCACTGGTTCCAAGAAGGGGGTGAAGGTCCGTTCTATTCCTGGCTTGCCCATCTCCTCTGATCCGTCAGGCCATTATGGGCATCCTTGCTTCGAGATTGATCAGGGACAAGGGAGGAGACACCTTACTGTATTAGTGGTCCCCCATCATTACACAGATTGAGGGACATGGTCGGATTTATGCCTGGGGAGATGACATTCTCGGGACCACTTATTATGATCTATACCAGGGTGGTTCATTTACAGGGGCAATCATTAAGTCGTCTGACCTTGGTTATGAGTTGGGTCTATAAGAGTTTCATTCCTTACGAGAGAGGTGTAGAGGTGGCAGATCCCGGAGCCATGAGGGCAGCCAGATGGAAAGATATGTTGGTGCTTAGAGACACTTCACCAGCCAATCACCTCTTTGACCATTGATGACATGGAGGCCACACCCTATCAGGCCATGGCAGGGTTATGGGGTAAGGAGGCTCTTACTTTGATCTCTTGCTTCACCACGGGGCAGCTTGTGGACAAGATAGAGAAGGTGGAGATACATCCTTTTGGTCGAGTGCCTTAGCAATTTGGCCTTCCTTATGTGGGTATGTTTCCCCTAGTGGTGCCAATATACAAATCATTTCAGGAGGCTAGGGGAGGTCCTAGAGGCCGGGGTTGGACCGTTGTTACTTCTGGTGTCCCCATTACAGCTAGGAGGGTAGTATGCACTCGAGGGAGAGCCGGTGCTCCTCAGGAACCCTACTTCAGATTGCCGCCGGTCCCGCCCACAACAGTGATGACCCCATTGATATAGACTCTGAGTTTGTGGAGTTCACAGGGGGGAGATAGAGGAGGAGATCGAGGCTGAGGTCAGTGAGTCTAGCGGAGAGGAGGACAGCAATCCTGAGTGGCATGACACTCAGGATATCTTACAGGTGGAGAGGGCAGAGCAGAGTGTGGAGAGGGTGACCCTAGCTTCAGAGGAGCCACTTTCTTAGGGCTTGGGTGGAGAGGATGAGTCTGTAGTAGGATGTTATGTGGCTCCAAGCATAGGAGGAGTGCATTAATCAGCAGCGGCATCTGTGGCAGGTGCTGACCCTAGAGATCCATCTTGGAGGCATGGAGATCCAAGTGAGTTATCATCCTTCTCTTTAATGTTTGTTTTTAGCTATGATTGTCTTAGTTTCCATCTCTCCTTTTTTAATTTTATTTTTATCTTTTGAATATTTCTAATTTGTTTTCTCCTTTGCTTGCAGAGACTGTTGACGAGTGGCGAGACTTGATTCACTGGGTATGCACTGATACCCTAATGATCCCCATGAAGAAGACCCGTGCGGAGCTATCCGTGCATGCAGGGGAGCCTTCAGTAGCTAGTAGGCATACTGATGTTTTTTCCCCTGTTTGGCATGTGGCCAGGATGGTGACTACTCTCTGCACCGAGTTGGCAAGATACAGTACAGCAGAGTGCCTGATGAGGAGTCACTCTCATGGTGAGGTCGCAGCTACTCCTCGAGATCGTGAGCCCTCCATGCACTTAGAGTGCCGGCGTAGCCAGAGTCCTAGACGTGGGCATGCACCTTTGGAGGGATCTCATAGGGGTTGAGAAGCCACTTGGCTCTCTTAGATTGTTTTTATGATGTATTTTGTATTTCCTAGGCTCTTTGAGCATTTTGACCATGCTTAGTGCATGATGGCATTGTATAGGAAATGTTGATTATATATATTTATAGATATTCTTTTTGAATCAGACTCTTGGTATCTATGTTTTTGTGATTCATTTCCACATGTAAACTATAATGTTGTTTTTACATGCTTTTCAGAATGTATGCAATGGAGAACAAATGATAGAAGTGCTTTCTTTCTTTTTGTATTTTGTGATGTTGATATATGATAATGCAGACACAATGTGATCTTGAACTTTATTTTCTATAAGAAATTTTTTGGTACTTCATATTTGTTGTGACAAAATGAGATGATAAACTGGTATGATGAGCAGATGAACTTGCCCCACTCCTAACTCCATGCAACTAGTAAGATGAGAGGGCTCATCATCGAGAGCTAGAAAGGGCACAAGCTATGAAATTTGTTGAATGGTAGTGATGAGAGATAGACAAATATTTTTCTGAACCAAATTAGGATGCTACAAACCTACTATACTTGAGTGACTCCATAGTTTAGAATGCTACTTGCTTTGTGGTTTATCTATACTTAGATCTGTAGATGGCCACATGGTAGACAAAATCTAGTTTTCAGGGTTTTGAGCTCTCCTGGAATTTTGGACATCTGATTCATTTGTTTTTGACTCAAGATTTCAAATGTTCATTTGAATTGTTTTCTTATGACATTCAACGTTTATTTATCAAGAGGTCCCCCTACACCTTGCCCCATGCTACTAGTAAGAAGCGTGGGATTATTACCATGGACAAGGTATAGGCAAGTAAGGGCATTCCCATCCTTTTACAACCCTATGTCACTAGTAAGAGATGCAAACTCATAACTGAAGGTTGGTAGGGCAAGGAAATGTGTAAAAATAAAATTTTCTGTTTGATCTACATTTGATTTATATATTTGAGAAAAATGTCAGCATGTTCTTATTTCCAAACAGATATACATACGAGATAGATGTGACACGATGAAGCTTCTAGAACAGACCATAGGCAAGACACCTATCCTAGGAAGAGACCAAAAGTGAGAAAAAGCATGCAGACCTTGGTATGGTTACCGTTAAGACTTTTTCATATCTAGCTTTATTTGATGAGATGATTCAGAAACAGGTGATCTGATTATGAAAGTGAAGAAGTATGATTTTCATGATTATGTCAATACCATTAGAAGTTTGTAATGAATGCTTTGAGAATAAGTTCCTTGATCACAAAATTGTATGAAACAAGTGGACAAAATGAATCTAACTACATGAAGATGCAATGTAGATATAATTATACAAACAGTGCTGGTCACTTATGCATAGAATTGTTTAAGGTGCAGGGAATTGACATCTTCACCAAATTCCTCACCTTCTAGTGTACATAAGAGATATGCACCATTTCCATAGTCTTTTGTGACTCTATATGGGCCCAACCATTTGGGCCAGAATTTTCTTCCTTTTTCGGTCTTTTTATTGATCTGGCTGTCTAGTCTTAGAACCAAATCTAATTCATATATATCTCGTTCATAGACCTTTTTGTTATACTACCCGGCACATCCTGTCTGCATAGACTCTATGCCACTATTTAGCATCTAACTTGGCCTCATCTAGGCTTTCTAGTTTGGAGAGATGTGCTTCTCTATAAGCATCTTCATCCAGAATCCCTTGTAATGAGATGCGGAGACTGGGTTTTTCAACCTCAAGTGGGCGAGCTTCTTCTACTCCGAATACCAGTGAGAAAGGAGTTGCTCCTATTGGTGTTCTTATTGAGGTTTGGTGGGCCCACAAGGCCAGGTATAACTTTAAGTTCCAATCTCATTTATTTTCTTTTACCATTTTAAGGAGAATAGCTTTTAATGTCTTGTTTGTTGATTCAGCCTATCCATTGGCTTGAGGGTAACACAGGGAGGCCGTATGATGGTTTATTTTAAATTTACTGCATAGCTCACAGACCTCTTCATTCTTAAAAAAATTACCATTATCTAATATAATGATTTGTGGGACACCATACCTGCAAATGATCTGGTTTAAAATGAACTTGGCGACCACAGCACCTACTACAGTTGTAAGAGGCATAGCCTCTACCCATTTAGTAAAATACTTGGTGGCTGTGATTATGAAGCTATGGCCATTTGTAGATGAGGGAGAGAATTTCCCTATCAAATCTAGGCCCCATGTAGAAAAGGGCCATGGAGTTGTGATTGGTTGTAGAGATTGTTCTGGAATGTGAATCTCATGGGAAAATTCTTGGCATTTATGACACTTGCATACAAACTCTACTACATTGTGCTCTAGAGTGGGCCATAAATATCTCATCTGATGTATTTTGCGAGTGGTGGCATGACCACAGAAGTGGCCTCCACATATTCCACTGTGAGATTCGTGGAGAATATTCTTGGATTATTCTGTGTCAACACACCTTAGAAGCATTCCATCGAAAGCCTTACAATAGAGCACTTGTTCTATAATAACGTATTTATCTACGATAATGTGTAACTACCTTCTTTGTTGTAGTGTAACACCTTATGGATATGCATGGTCCATGATATAATTAATAATATTAGTATACCAAGGACATGCAGAGATGGGAGGTCTAGTTTTGACGTAATATATGCATTCATTGGGAAAGTCTAGATCTACTAGATTTCCTCCGTCTAATGGGTTATCAGCTAACCAATCTGCAATGATTTGTCCCTTAATAGACTTCTAGTTTACAAAATTTAATTTGAATTCACCCATTAAGGTTATAAAGCATCCATCCTTCTTAGACAAAGATCCTTGCATGAGGAAAGTTCATAAATGGTTTGTTTTTACAATGACCCTTGTTTCTTGATTTAGCATGTAATGTCTTAAGCATTTGGTTATGAAGATTATGGTGAGGCATTCTTGCTCTAATTGCATATAACGTGTCTCATAATCAAGCAACATGCAACTAATAAATAAGATCACACGTTCTCATTTTTCATCATCTTCTTGGGCTAGCATACAGGCTAGCGAGACATTGGTAGCTCATGAATATAAGATTAAAGGGTAGTCTGGCTTAGGAGGTATTAGTGTAGGTGGTGACAAAAAGAAATGCTTAACTGATTTGAAAGCCTCATTCCAGTCTTCAGTCCAACTGATACTGTACTCTTTCTTGAGTAGATTGTTGATTGGATGAATGGAAAAGCTTAAATCTGGGATGAATCTTTGGATTGCACCAAGTTTCCCAAGAAACGACCTAATTCTAGATTCATCCGATGGTGGGATCATTTCAAGAATAGCTTGAATTTTATCTGGCTCTACATCGATCCCTCGTGATGATATAATGTAACCTATGAGCTTCCCTCCTGTCACACCAAAGACACATTTTTTTGGGTTTAATGTGACTTTGTATTCTATCAAACATGAAAGAATGATGCGGAGCACTTCTGGATGATCACAACACTTCCTGGCTTTAGCCAACAAGTCATCTACATAAGATTCCATGATTTTATGAATAAGATCATGAAATATATATGTCATTTCCCGTTGGTATGTAGCGCTAGCGTTCTTGAGACCGAATGGCATAACATTGTAGCAATAGGTTCCCCAAGGAGTTATAAACATGGTTTTGGATTGGCCTTGTTTAGATATTATGATTTGATTGTATCCTGAGAATCCATCTATGAGAGACAAAATCTCAAACCCAGCAGTTGCGTCAACGACGATGTCAATGGATGGTAATGGGAAGTATTCCTTAGGGCATGCTTTGTTAATGTCTCAAAAATCTATGCAAATGCGTATCTTCCCATTCTTTTTGAGAATGGGAATGATATTAGATACCCACTGAGAATAATCAGCTAGCTTGATGAACCCTACTTAGAGGAGTTTCATTACTTCTTCCTTCACCATGAGAGCTACCTTGGGTTTCATTGGCCTCGATTTTTGTTTAACTGGATTTGCATCTGATTTGGTGATGAGGTTGTGTACCGCGATGTGTGGTGCAACCCCTATCATTTTTTTATAATTAAATGTAAAAGCCTTCTAATGTTATTTGAGGATTTGAGTGTGTATTTCTATTTCTTCTGGATTTAATGAAGATCCTAGTTTCAAGATCTTTGGTTCTTCTTCTGTTCCGATGTTAATATCGATTGTTTCTTCAATTAAAGAAGCATTACCTTCTTCAAACTCAGGTAGGGCTGGAGGTAGTTCCATATCTTCTCCATTCTCTACCACGTATATGTCGAGTTCCTTTTGTGGGGGAAGCTCTATCATGGGATTTTTGAAGTAGGAAGATGAATGTGGGATTAAGGAAAAATCTACCATGTGATGGGTGAGATGCAATGCTACATAGGCATTTAAGTAATCAAGATTAGCTCTATCACTATCAATGTGATCTACTCTAGTAGATCTGTTCTCAACTATGTTCGTTAAAAGTGGGTTTGACATTTTCTTCACTAATGGTTCAATACAAAGGGATACCATGAAACGGGTGTCCTCCAAATCACTACTTGGAGTGAAGTGTGACGTTGAGGTTGCTATCGAATCTGCTAGAAGATTTTGTTCTTGTGGGATTGCTTCAATTGATATGAAGTCAAAATCTTTGCTCAAACCTAATATTGTTGTTTTGTAGAGCTGTAAGTGTTCATCTCTGGTCTCATACACCTCAGAGACTTGGTTTTCTATTAATTGAGAGTCTCCTAACACCCTAATGTCATTAACACTAAGCCTTTTAGCTAGGATGAGGCCAAGGAGGAGGGCTTCATATTCAGTGTCATTGTTTGTACATTCAAAATTTAGTTTAAAGGTGAATGGTAGGATTTTGTCCTTCGGGTGAAGTAAAGATCACACCTACCCCAGCCCCATAATGACATCTAGCTCCATTGAAATGAAGATTCCAATATTTAGTTGGGAATATGGAAGTTGGGACATTTGCTACGTCAACTTCTTCAGTTTCGGTTACTTCTACTATGCAAAGATCCTCTACTGGAATAGAACCAACACCTAGGGTATATCCCATGCCTATAGAATCAAATGGTAGGAAAATTGGTAGATCCTATTCTAGCAATTCAATAATCTTCACAGTAGTTCCTTATGATATTGTTTCAACAATGTTAGCCTCATCCTTGAGGGCTGGGATATCCTTGATTAGGCTCATAGTTTCTAGTTCTATTGTAGGTACCAACTTTTCTTCCAGTTTCACGTTGGTTGGTTTATTAAGTTGGTTTGTTGGGAGTTCAAACTCAAAGTGAACACCCGGTCTTCTCTTTAAGTCAGCTAGGTGTATATCGAATGGTTTTAGATCACCTTTGGCTATGAATATCTTTCCTAAGTGCAAGAATATTACTTCTTGAAATAATGTGGAAGGGATTGCCTTCATACAGTGTATCCACGGTTGGCCGAGGATCATATTATAGTTGGTTTCCTAATCTATAATATAAAACTCAGTTAGGATTGTTTTGGGTCCTAAGGTGACTGGTAGTATTATATTCCCAATTGACGTGGATTTAAGGCTATCCTAGCCTCTTAGTGTATTCCAAGTCGTGGAAGAATTTGTTTCTCCATACCCTAGCTTTTGAAGGAAAGAGAAGGGAACTATGTTAACTACTTCCCCATCGTCAACCATTATGCATTTAACATAATTGTTATAAACCGACACTTGTAGATGTAAGGCTGGATCACATCTGTGTGCAATCTCAACATTTGTTGGCATTTTGTTTATTTTGAATATAAACTCGGTATCCCTATCCGTCTGCCCCAGAGGGTGGATATCAAAGTCTATATGGTTTACCTGTGTTTCAGGAGATGGAGTGATGTTAATTAAATGACCTAAACCTAATGATTCTAAAAGAGCAACCCTGTGGGTAGGAGAGTTCTTTAGTAACTCCAAAAAGGAGATGTGAGAGAATGTTTTTGTTAGGTCATTAATTAAATCATAGGCACCTACAGGTTTTACTAATATTTGTTGGATGTTATCTGCCTCTAGCGAATAACTGGGATTTGGCTGAGAGGAATATTCTCGCATCCTTGTTACAGCTTCTACATGTAGTTCAGTGTCTAACTCCACTAAACCAACTACCTTGGGTCATGGTTGACTTCCTAATTGTGGTGTGACAGGTGGATTTAGTGGAGTCGAGGCTTCATGATCATTATTTCCTGTCATTATGCTCTTGTTCGTCCCATTTGTATTTAATTTGTTGTTATTGTGATTTTGGAGTGGATCGTTGAAGATCTTGAGGGGTGCATTTTGAGGAGAGACTGCTCCTGTAAAAGCTTTTGGCGCTGGTGATGCAGGATCTTCCAAGAACATATCTATGAAAAGTTGTCTTTTTTCCTCTAGAAAATGTTACAATTATTGTAATCACGGCAAGTCCTAGTGTCATGGCCTCGAATTTTTTGGAAACCACAATATGAGTTAGGATTGTAATTCCTAGGTTGTTGGTTTGGTGCATATTGTGGTCCAAAACTCTGATTAAACCATTGACCATTAGGATTTTGTGTTTGTTGCCTTTGGTTTTGGTTTTGGTTTTGATATCCAGTTGAATTTTGACTTGGACCATGTGTCTAGGTATGCCTTTGTTATTGTTGTCGCAGATGATTAAAATCCATTGTATTGATTGTCGGGGTAAAGTTGTTTCGTTGATTATTAATTGGCGGTGGAGCATTTACAACGTTTTTTTTTGTTTGGTTGGTTACTCTATATGTGGTTATGCCATGATTTTCATTAAGGATTTTAGGTCCTTGATTGACGTTTGCGGTAGTAGGATAAGTCGTAGTATTCTGGCTGGGGATGATTAGCCTCCCATTTGTTCCATACATCTTGCAACCGCTATCTATTGCCGCTTGATCTATTCAGAGAGCGCTCTCAAGTACTTCATCATAAGTCCTTAGTGGGAACTTCTAGACTTGTTCCTTTACCTCTCTGCTGAGAGAATGAAGGAATAAATCACATAGTTCCATTTGGTCCATATTTGGAGCACTTACCGAAGAATAAAGGACTGTACACCATCTTTGGATGAAGTGAGAAATAGATTCATTGTGTTATTTTTTAATGTGCAAGAACTCCCTGATTCCTGTTCTCAACAGTTTGTTCATGTCAAATGCCTTAATGAACTCTAAAATGAGTTGTTTAAACAAATGGATGGAATCTTCAGGTATTCTATAATACCAATTGAGGAAAATTGCCTCTAAAGTTTTGGGGAATATTGTAGCAACAACCCCATCCCAAGGGAGCAGTTCTCGAATGGCTGTGGCGTAGGCCTTGATATGTTCATTCGGGTCTCCTTCCCCTTTGTATTTGGGAAAATTGGGAAGAGGTCTTGGAAGCATGATGCTTCTTATAGTGAAGTCTAAGGGTTCTTTCAAATATTTTGAATAATTCCCTATCGCATAGGTTTTGACCATCGATGGTGCTTGCTGAGGGGGTGGAGGTGGGATGGTTTGTTGGTATGGTGTGGCATATGCATTTGCAGGGGCATAAGGTAATCCCTGTGGTTGAGAAAACATGCAGGGAGAAGAGAACATATCTCCTTACGGTGATTTGGAATACATGTTCAAGTATGGAGGCGTATTACGCAGGAATGGATTATTTTGTACTAGACCAGGAGGTGTCAGATTTTCCACTGGAATGGTGTTAGAAAACACGGTTCTAGTTGGGGTTTGTTGCGAATACTACAGAGGCATGCCCAATGTGCCTATTCCTATGAGGAGGTCTACTTGGCTGGGATGATGTAGAGGATTAGAATTTCCTATCTACATGAATTGAGAATTTTGACTTGCTTGAGCAAGCTCTAACCCTCTAACTTTTTCTACTAAAGTTGAGATGACTTCATCTAGCGAAGTTACAGTATTTTTCCTTAGTGGCATTTGTTCGTATATCCTGAGGTTGTATAGGCATGTGGTACCCCACTATGAATTGATTATTTCCCTACCATGTTTCCCCGCCGAAATTTCCTATAGGTAATGACATGGAGGTGTTTTCTTGAAACGAGACTTCGGGTTGTGTTTGTAAACTTCCTATAGGCGGGTACATACTCTGAGAGTGTTGATCATTCCTGGAATAACGCACTGAATTTTCATCATCTAAAAATGGATATGGATCCGATTGTCTACAAATTTTCAGTCTAGGAAATACCTAAGGAGACGAACCAGATTCTCTTGTAAACATCATGGCATTCAAGCCTGAAGACTCTAGATGTTGCATTCGAACGAGCTGATCTAACTCGTCTATTTGGAAAGAAGAACTATATCTAGTCCTTGGGGGTGGAGTTTGTGTTGAAAATTTGTTAGTTGAATAGTTGTCACCCCATGCTGAGAGCGAGGGTGATGGCTATCTATTTAATTGATCGTAATATGCTTCAAGACCTAGGAGAGGTCTGCATATGCATCGAATCCTAACATATTCGGGGGGTATATGAATACCCACAGAATAATGGGAAAGAGTGAAGGTGAATGGAAGAAATAAAAGAGGAAGAAATATTTGATTCATGTCGAGTTCACCAATTTTGTGGGTGAAGCTGATGTGAAGGCTAACGAGGTGGAAAAGATGAAAAGTAAACATGAGAGGAACAAGTAGAAATATGACTCCGAGTCAGAAAGTAGAAAGAGTTTCACATTGGGTTCACCAATTTTGTACGATGGAAATGTGACAAGTGAGCATGGGAATCTACAAGTAACTCTTCCTCGCACCCGACCTCCCGAGGTCATACCGAGACAGCCGGTGGGGATGCAATATACATGGGGCACATGAAAACTAGTTAGGCAATCTTATGTCTTCAACGCGCACTAATGGAATCTATGAGTCTAAGGAAAAGAAGGCCCTCTTAACCTAGAATGACGTGATAGATTGGTCAGCGAGGATGACTATTCGAAGGCTCTAATCAATATCGAGCTCTAGCATAATCCGGTCTATAGGTTATGGGATATGGGGAAAATGACGTGGAATTGTTTCGTGTATATCTCCAAATAGGGTCATAAGGTGGATAATGGATATAGTGGACTCTACAGGTGATTCTCTAGTCTAGTCAAGAAATCCTTAGCTTCATTAGCTACTACGTCTAACAAGGATAACTATGCGATAATGGTTGGTGGAAGTGGAGTAGATCTAAATACTAATGTTAACGTCAGATTGACCTGTGGACTTGTTAGGTTGTGGGATTTGTGGATCACAACTGTAGATTCGTGGTTGTTGTGGACTTGCTATGGTCATACGAGAAACCAATCTCTAATCCCTAGTATCCAGTAGTTGTATGCCTTTTCAGCCGCTATATTTAGAACTACAAGTTGTGCAATCTTCTTAGAGTACCTTACAGGCATTCTAGCAACCTGAATTCTTGAGCCGGTGTCTATGTCAGTGAGAATGTCTCTTACATCTGGCTGCGGGACCAAAGGGTCACAACCGAATGTTTGCTCTCTTTCAATCCCTTCTATAGTCATGTGGAGATTTATCTAGGGTAATCTGTAGTTAGGCTGATTTGACCAAAACATGTGTGCTTGGTCATCTTCTATGTTTAGTCCTCTTAACTGTGAGTCAATCTGTTGTAAGTCTACTATTGTTCGGAAGACTTGGATTATAAGATTTGGATCTATGTCAGTTATTACTATAACAAGATTGGGTTGAGGCACGATTGGCTCGAATACGTATTCTCTGGGCTCCCTAGGTCCCATGATTGTCATGAAAAAAGGAAATGATACAAAGCTAACTAATGACAAAATAAACTAACTATGCAGGATACATCTATGTATATTCTTCTATTTTTGTGTTTTTCTGATGAACTTATTGAGCAAAATTGAATGAGCAATTATTTTAAATATCTATAAATTGACAACTAAAGTAATAACAAAATTTAAAACAAACAAAGCAGCCGAGAATAGCTACTTGCCTATGCAGTTGTGAATCTATTCTAAATAACCAGATAACTAATCTACTCTATTTGAAAGACTCTCGATCCTACCTCAGAAGTGAGGAGTGAATCATAGTTTCTCAAAAACTATCAATCCCCACAGCTTCCCTAGGAATATCAAAAGTAAAATTAACTGAAATGAAATGATTGACTAATCTATTTGATATGTTTTAACTATAACTTTGAAATCTTGAACCTGGATTTTGTAGAACAGTGGTGAATCCGATGGTGTGTGGCTTTTTCCCCTCAGTGTGGTCTCCGCATTCCTTCGTGCTCACTTGAATCCAGAAAAGTGTGTAATACTAGCATCAACAGGAGTAGGTATTGGAACAATGGTGGCTTTGGATGTAGACTAAATACAATGCGAGTAGGAGAGGGATAGCGCAAGAGAACAGAGCTTGGCTTATGTAATTCCTAGCGGGATTTATTGCGAGTCATACAACACAAAATGTCTAGAACTTGGAACTATTCTTTTTGACAAATAAAACCTACAACTCTAATGGCTTCAGACTGAAAATAAAACTATCCTACTCCAAGTGATTGCATGAAATAATAACAATGCTGAATATGTGGCTTGCAAACAGCAAAACAATACTAACTATACATGCAACAAATAAAACTATGAATCCTAAGCAAAATTGAAAGGCTAAGCTATTGAAATGAGAAATTGAGAGGCAAATTTGAGGGGCCATTTACTTGAGCACATTCAATCTATTTATAGAATTCCCATTTACCCAAAGGTGAAAACCAAATTGAACTCTTTAACCATAAATAATGCCAAAACACTATTCCGGGGAACCAAAATCATAAATACAAGCAGAGATGGTGAAAAAAGCTGGTAAACTTTGAATTTTATGTGAGTTGCAATAAAAGAAACATTCTTGAAAAATGCGTGAAGGACCGCTACCCTGAGCAGGGTGGCGGTTACAGGACCGCTACCTTGCCTGGGTGGCGGTCACGAGACCGCCGCCCAGGCAAGGCAGTGGTTTCGTTACTGAAGACCGAAAGGAAAAGATAAAGAGAGGGAAGGAAAAAGAAAAGCACGAAGGGGCTATGTGGGGCATGCGGGATGTTAACACATACTTGGAGAGCTTTTCTTTATCCTGAACACCTTGTGAGGAGACCTGCATCATCATTGGGGCATGTGTAACTGTATTCTGTTGGTGTAGTACCCTACAATTTTGGGTAATTACAGTCACAACACTCAGTAAAGGATCGAGAGAGTTTCCTTTTTCACACTTACTAAAAATAGTAAGTTACACTCAAAGAGAAGTTTTGGCACAATGGTATGTACAAGGATAATCATTTAGGGGGACATCATTGTTCAGGAGCATCCTAGTCATTTTTCACAAGGCATTCAAGATCCACCTTAGTTCATTCAACTTAGCAAACGTTCATGAGATAATTTGGAGGAATTTCATAGTGTGCAAGGAGTTTGAAGATTAAGAGTTTCACTACATTTGGAGCTTTCCATCAACGAGGATCAGTGGACTTCATCAGGAACGACATCTCCTCTTCTTCCTATCCCCCTCTTTCTCTCTCCTCTTCCCCCAACTTTTCCTCACTTTCCAATATTCTAATTTCACGTTGGGGTTTGCAATTTTAATATGACTTAAGAGACTTTAGAAACATAATGTAAATTAAGTCGCCTTGTTATTATAAAAGGGACTTAAATATTTGAAGTGGAATATGAATAGTCTTAGGTCATATTAAGGTATTCAAAAGGTCATGAGGAAGATGAAGAGTCATATTCTATTCTATAAATTGTAAAGCCATTCCCATTTCAAAGGGTTGGCAATTGATCTTGTAGACTCAAGAGTGCATTCTACCTTGAGAGAAAGCAAAGGAGATAGCCATTTTCTTCTACTCTCTTCCCCTCTCAAATTTCTTCCATTCCTACACTATGTACAACAATTTTTCAAGCATCAATACAAGAAGGAGTTTCTAGCTTTCTTTGGCCAAGGGATTTCATGACACATTTTTCTCATAAAATTCTATTTGGTCTTGTTGTCATTTATAGGGTTGTTTCTTCTCATAAATGCATGTGATGAAGTTTCTAACTAGTGTGTGTGCACGAATCTAATTTTCTACTTGCAGCATTAGTTCTCCTACCTCTATTCTCACTCACTTTCCCACTTTCACACAAAGTCATCCCTTGCAGGTATATGCAAGCATTTTCCACAGGGTCAGTGGAGTGCCCCTGTTGGATCCTCGGTCAAAAGGCCACCATAGAAATCCACCTTTTCATGTGCATGCACATACGGTAGCTGCACCAGTTAAGTATAGGGACTTAGATTCCCAGAGCATTGGCAAGAAATCCACAAGTTTGTCCACCTGAAAAATTTTCTCGCCAACATTCATCTAGGTAAAAATTCTTATTTTTTAAAATCATTTTGCCTAATCAAACACTGGTTTTTTGTTGATTTAATTACAACACTAGTAGAAAGTACATGACAATGACATTACTATCCCTTTTACATCTCTTGACACCAACAATGTGATATGCATCATGTAGCTTTTCAACAATTACAGAGGTTTGACCACGTATATTAGATGTTCTCAATCCTAAGGTGTTTAATGTTGGTCCCATTTTATTCAATTTCATAAAACTAACCAATAACTGACATCTTTGTGAATCATTTAAAATTTCAGAATGGTTATCCCAAATTTTAGTGTCCTTTCTTTTGTTTTTTCATTGAAAATTTTTGTCAAATATTGGTTTCAAAATGTTCTCATCAATTTCAATAAAATAATTAGGTCTATTTTGTAAAATCCTAGGAGGTGTTTTTTATAAATTTTGGTTGTCTATGGTTTCAAAATGAATTTCCTTTCATTGTCTCCTTCAATTTCAACATCAACTACATCACAAATATTTAATTCATATTCATCACGAGTATTTAATTCATCTTCATCATGATTATTTAATTCATCTTCAACATTGACGGTAAAAAGATTACATGGTTTCTCATTTCTTACAATAGTAGGGGTTGAAGAGATCCACTTCTTGATTCATGAAGTTTCTGCATTTGCTCTGAATCTTGCAATATTTTTACCTCTAATTCATCTGGTGTTTTTTTACTTATTTATTTCCTTTTTGAATTTTTTTTCTTGTCTCCCATGATGTTGCAATTGATGTACGATAACTCCAAATGATGTAGGGAACCTTAAAAATAGTAAAAAAATAGCTTTCGATGATAAGAAAAAAGTGCAAAAGGTGGTAGAATTTCATAGAAATTCATATAGTCAGGTAAGAGAATAAAAGAACATGGTCAATTGGATGTTGATATTCTTTTGAATATGATTCTAAGAACCTTGATCATGGTTTATAAACTGAGATCATGGTTTACAAACCGCGATTGCAGTTCTTTCACCAATAGTTCAATCCAAAACCACAATCACGGTTTATAAACCACAATCATGGTATTAACTGTATCATAAAATATGACCCTCAAGGCTCGAGAAATATTATTTTTTCCTAAACCTAAGATTTAGGAGGTCATTATGGCATGCAAAAGGCCAAAAACATCAAAATTTCTCTTCCACGGAGTTGAACCATGCCGAAAAATTGAAAACATGTCACAAAAATGGTACCATTGAGTAGGGGAGACTATTAGCTTTGTATAAATAATGATTTTAAAGTGAATGCAATATGATAAATATCATTTTATATTTTTTTACTAATAGTGGGTCTTTAAGAAATTGTTTCTTGTGAATGTTCATGTCTACGTTTAAGACTACAACTTTTATTTCACTTATCAGAATGTGATAAAACCTATACAATCCTAACCATGGAAAAATTCGATACTTTTGTATGAAGTTATGCTTGAAAAATGGAAAGAGCTCTATTTTTTTTTATGTTTTTAGACCACTTTCACAAAAAAATCATAAAAACAAATATTGCTAAAAAGAATACAAAATAAAATCTATCCCAAGCTAGACAATGACATCTAACTTTTCACTAAAGGAAAAAAAATATCAAGTTTTGGTCATCCAAATCAAGGGAAAACTAACTACAATCTTATAGGATTTTTCAAAATAAAAAACTAAGTCATTGAATTTTGAGTGTTTAATATTGCTAATTTTTTTTTTTTTTTTTTTTTTTTTAAAATAGTAGTTTAGAAACTAGATTCTAGATGCTAATAGTCATATTTATATAAATATTTCTAATTTTGAGTGCACGCATTACTAATAATCCCTACAAGTTGTGATTTTTTTTTTTCATTATGATGTCCGCTTATGACCCCTTTTTAGCCCCCAATTTGTTTCACTTACCCGTATATTGACTAAGCACCTGACTCCCTTATCATTGCAGGACATGAAGTGAGTGGGTAGGCCCCAAAACCAAGCCCTGTAGCAACACCAACACAACTTTGTGCCTCACGTACCTTCGGTTATATCAAGGACTCTATCCTTGAACATCACTTGTAACCATTCATAATCGGCCATTTCATAGGACCCCATCAATTTATTTTTTCTCATTTCACCTTTATTTTAAATAATCAAGATAATTTTTAAAAATTACATGATTTTTCTGTTGTTTGTAATTCATAATTTAGATTTATTTTTCATTTTAGGTGATTGTTTGTTTTTATGGTTGTTATTAGACAAAAATCCCATTTTCAAAATTATGAAAATATGACTAAAAAATTCCAACAAACTATCGAAAACCTTCAAACTCATATCGAGGACACTTCACATTTAATTTATCAATACCAAACATCTATATCACGTTGACCATATTATCAAGAACCTCCACATTCCCATAATAGTCAATCTAATTCATCTAAGATACCTGATCCACCTAGCCTTCATTTCTTTGAAAGAAGGGATCTAGTATTTTCTAAGATATTAGATTCAACCCACATTTCCCTCAATGCATATCTTTCTACTTGGGGCGTTCACCTTCAACCATTCACACGTATATCACAACCCCTCATTTATAATACATCATGTGCTTTCTCTCGACTTCTTAATCTGAACCATGAGTTAGTCATCTAACAAATACACTCTTATCCCACTAGCAATAAATCAGAAACATCAAGTGTTGTGTGTTTTTCTCCTATCATTTCCTTTGACCTTAATGTGGTCTCCTCACTAAACATGACTAATCAACACCCTACATCTTCACCATACCTCTCATCTCGCTCCACATCATCAAAAAAATATACCAACATATCCTTTTCCATGTCAAATCCCTTAGTATCTTTCACCATCCAAAATCCTCCTACAATTTGGATATACATTCCATTAAATATATCTCAACATATCTCATCCTAACAACCCACATCGGTTGTCCAAAACATAGTAGTTTCTATCCTGAATTCAATATTTCCCATTAATATGAGATCTATTTCCATTATCTTTCCTTCCTCACAATCATCTACCATCCCTACTTCTTCTCAACATGTACCTCAACAATATCAACCTTTAATTGACATTTCCATCCCTTTCCAAAACATACCTCAACCATCCCAACCTCTCATCCACTCCTCTATTCCTTTCCAACTTATACCTCGGCAATATCAATCATTCATATACATATCCAACCCTTTTCAACACATACCCCAACCATCACAAACTCTTATGAAAACATCCATGACCTTCCAATATTATTACATCAAACCTTCACAACATTTAGTTTCATAATTTACTTATAACATACCCCTCGGTACCCCTCTTCAGCAAAATATCCCATAACCATATCAGCAACCAAATCAATTCTTATAAAATAAACCTAGTTCATGTTCATCCAATCCCCAAAAATAAACAAAAACTCACCTTTTGCAGGTTTTGATGAAGAAAATATCTAGCCTTGAAGTCACTTTCATGGGTCCTAGAAACATATTATCTTATGAAAATATATGCAATAAACCCATCTACCCATTTGTACCATACAAATCATGTCCTCCTCACTAGGAACTTCCTAAGTTCCTTAAATTCAATAGCAAAGAAGACCCTCAACAAATAATGTAGGATCATATTCAAGATGCATGGGAGGCATTAATAATCCATTATCAACCTTAGAATATGCAAGTAAATATGTGTTAGGAACAAGACTTGGTTTCCCTCCAATATAAAAAATTTTAATCTTTGAATGTAATGGTTTTTAATATAGTTATAAAAGTGAAAAAGTGAGTTGGTTAAAGTATTAGGTGAGTGTGGGTTATCATATCCATGTAATATGGAGTGAAATCTTATATGGTCAGTTGTAATAGTTGTCAATAGGTCAGAAAATAAAAGATTATTTCTTAATCTCAAGTGAAGAGGGAAGGATACCACTAAAATATTTCACATTTGGTCAAAAATGAACTAAGAGATAACAAATTCAATCTCAATAAAGAGGATAAAGGGAGAAGAGGTCAAATTCATGAAGAAAAATACAATGAAGAGAGGAACTTACATCGAGAAGTGGAGTTTTGGAGTCAAGAATCAGGAAATGCATGAGAAAATGTTGTAAGAATGGTTTATATAAAGAATAAGGATTGTTTTAAGTTCCATGAGCTTTGATTGAGATAAATATTATTTATTGCATGTTTTTTTATAGCTACAATGTTATTAAGTTTGATCCATGAACAAAAGTTCTTTAATTACATTTATTTGTATGGTTAATAAGGAATGTGTACCCAAGGGTTTTATAGGGCAGTGAGGTGGAAACCCTCAACACTCAATATTCATCATCAAATCCTCCACTGTCAATTCAAATAGTTAAAGGGGTTAACTCAAAGCTCATACCAATTTATTCTAGCTTTTGAAACTTATCATGAAGATTTCTACAGCCAATAACATCCTCTCGGGCCTGATATAGGGCATGGAATAAATTTTTGTTCCTCCAATGAAAATACATGAAACTTGGTGAAAAGTTCTTCCCTGTGTAGATGAAGAAGACCTCTAAACTTTAGTTTGAATGGATCTATGAATAAAAATATATTCATGACTATTTTTTAGTTTTGCATTAGGATGTAATGGTGACCAGAATAAAGGGGTAAAGAATTCAATTTCATGAAATACTAATTATCATGATTCTTAACTTTATATTTCAGGTAGTATGGATTTTTTACTAAGTGGGGAGATGCGAATTAGGAGGATTAAATAAATAAAATATCATTGTTCTATAAAAAACTAGACTGGTTGAGCATAGAAGGAGACCTAAGTAGGTCACTAACATGATTGAGAAGAAGAGAGCTGGGAAAATTATACATAGAACCAGGTATTGGGAATTCAAGAACATATAATCCTTACTAAATGACACCTAAAAATCATGATCTCATGTCTTAATAAGTTCTTATTTGCATTTTGACACTTGGTATGTGTGTATGAAGGATTATAAAAATCCTAGGGTAGAGTATAAGGAACACAATGGAGAACTAAGGCTTGATAAAAAAAAATGGTTCTATTTCTTATAAATGATGTGCCCAACATTTCTAAGATAGGTTTGAGTGATATATGAACCCTATGATGATATTGACTATTGTTGTCGTGCAAATGTGCAACAGGGAAATTGACAATTTCCAAGCATGAAAACTATACCCCTATGCAAAAGTTTTCATGTTTTATCATTCCTAGGCACCCATGGTAAAATCCATCAGTCTTGTCACCCCTTATTTGATGTAAAATTGGTCCCATAGGTGATTTATGAAATTCAATTTAATCCCTTAGGTGATTTTAGGAAGTTCTGAAAAGATGTTATCTTCTAGCAATATTAGGAAGGGCTATCGCAGGCCTTCCCAAGACTGGATCAACCTCCGTAGAGAGAAAAAAAAGGGATAAATTAAACATGGAGGTGAATTGAAGACCTTATAACATAATGGAAACTATTTTGGAAGGTTTGGTGAAGTTTTGAAATACTTGGAGAAGTCAAAGTAAAAAACAAGGTTCACAAGCCTAGGCAATACACAGGTCTAAAATAGTTGCTAAGCTTCAGAAGAAGATTCCAGGAGCTCTGGATGGAGTTAGATGTAAAAAAAACATTTACAGAAAGATGATTCAAATACCTACATGATTCTGAAATAATATTGTTCACAAAACCTTGGTGCAAAGGGTTTTCAGGAAGGTTTTCTCAGGCACAAGTGGGGTCCCAAATCACAAATCATATTTTTTAGGGATCGAATGGATGAATCAAGACATGATACCCCCACCATTTGATTAAAATTCCATTTCCAATCAGTATCATGTGAACGTTCACCAATAAATTCCACCAGGAGCCCAAGTTATAACTGTTCCAAGTTACCCTCTTAAAGGCAGTTCAAGAGTTAGTCAATTTTCGGGAGGACATGTGTCAAGACCAGGATCCTGGTGGGATTTCATATCCATGAAATCCTCGAGGTCATGTACATAAATCTTGAAAAAAAATTCACAACCCCCATGTTACCTCTGGAACCCTTATGTGACCTTCAGACTTGACAATTCAACCCCCAGGTGAAATTTTAGAGCTCAAATCACCTGCCGTCAGATCAAGGACACGTGTGAGCTCCAAGACCACCATGAAATTTGATTCCCATCACGTCCCTAAGGTCAGGGATAGAAGACATGGAAAAATGTGACCATCCCATATGGGGAGTCTTTTTGGTCATCCACGTAGCCGACTTTCAGCCCCTAGTGCTTTAAACCAACTTTTCTAGCCTCCATTCCCTGTCATTGGATTGAGGACACGTGTCGTCCTCTTGACCACTATGGAATTTGATGTCCCTCATGTCCATGAGGTTAGGGAAATCAAGAGAAAAAATGTGCCCAGCCTTCTCCCTCCATGATTTCAAAAATTTAAAAATCTAATTGTCGCTTCACTTGCTTCTAGTGCTTCTAGCTGCTTCCACTCCCTTGCACACATATTTCCATTCTTCCTCTCTAAATTCTCATCCATCATTACACCATTTCTGAAACAAGAACTAGACCTTCCATAGAGGTTCCTCCCTTCCACTCCATGAAATCATGTAGGTATTAGAAGGAAATTTGACCAAACACAGAAGGAGACGTACAAAATGAAGAAGGAGAAAACAAATAAAACTCCTTGGCCACGAAACGAGAAGTTGAAGAAATATCCCAAACGGATTCTTGAAAAAAAAATTGTATTTTGTTGTTAATTTTTCTACCCAAGGCCATCAAGAAGAAACCTTCAAACTCTCCTTTCGTGCAACAGAGCATCCATAACAAAGAAATCCCACTTCTAGCTGAATGAAGAAAAAAATTGATTTCCCATCAAACCGTTGGGCAAAATGCAATCGAATTTCATGTGAAGCATCAAAAGAAAAAATCAACATCAAAAATATAAGTTTTTTTGCAAATGGAGGAAAAAAATAGACCTGTAATTTTGAGGTCCATTAATGGTTGTCGCATCCAGAAGCACTGCCATGCATAAAATTTGAAACTTTATAATCTCTTGGACTATTAAGTGGGAGGGCCTGAAATTTTAGAGGGATGATATTGGGAAAAATGTATATCATAAAAATTCATTCCACATCAATCTGAACTCTAGAAGCTCACTTTCTAAAACTAGTAGGTCTACTACATAGGGACTGCTATTTCAAAAAAGTCATCATTAAAAGAACCTACAAAGGAGGAAGTGACATTAAAGATGCACTGCAGTTGAGAACTCACCAGAGCGGACATTTTTGACACTTACTAAAAATATTAAGTGGTCCTACGGACACCTGCAAAAAATAGAAATTTGATCTAGAAGGAATGAGGAATGCAGGGAGAAAGAGGAAAACACAGCCAAAACATCTAGTTGAAGATCGAGGACTTGATTTTTCACAGTTATTAAAAAATAGTAAGTTGGTATTTCTAGGCTAAACATGAAGTTGAATTGGATGATTCGGAAGATGACATAGCCCTTCTCCTACAAGTATGATGTAGAAGACAGTGATGTTTTATACATGGACTTGAATGATCTTATATAAGTGGCTTGTTTGCTATTGTAGGATACCCAGTGTCTATGCAGAGTCTCATGTTAGTCCTAGCCTGCTCTTTCTACTACAAGCCCAAGAAAAAAATCATACAAGCTGAAAATAGTACAATTATGGTGGTCATCACCACTAGGACCATTTCACTCTCTCTACAGATACTGAAATCCCCCAACATGGTCTTCATCTCAAAGGATAGAGTCTCGCACAATTGTGAAACAATGAACACATAATACTAAAGAGTATCACTCGGCTCATGGTTGAAGATAGGAAGAAATCCTTCGAGGATACCTAAGATCATTCCAAGGTGTGAGTTCTGAGAAGCTTATTCTGATGTCATCACTCTCCTTAGTAGAGTTATGGGCAAAGCAAGAATGAGAGACTTATAGGAATGGATGGGCCTTTTCATCTTGACATTAATAGAAGGAAAGTAGAGGATTGACTTAGGGAAGATAATTAGCAATAATATCCATCTACAACTACTCTAGGTTACCATGAAAAGGAAGTTCCACATGAATTCTTACCTATTTTATCTCCTTGCAAGCTTGAGATCATTCAAAGGATTGGTTCTCATACAGAAAATTACTGCCACGATGCCTACATTCGAGAAACTTCCACAGTTGGTAATGGAGTAGAGCAATAGGTAGTTCGCTCACGTGAATGATGCATTCACCATGTACATGGTCTGAATCTTAGAAAGGTATCTTGAAGCTAGGATGTCACCACAAGTGTCATCCCTAATCAAGGAATACGGTTTGTACTTCATACAATTCTCAACCTTCTCCTACATACGAGTAGCTGGCTTTGACCAAGCTCCACTGAGACTGCCTAAGTACCTCAATGACCAAATCGTATTGTTTGATCTATGCAGGAAGATCACTCAAGTGAATAATAGCTCAGAAGCAGGAGAAATAAGTTGATTTCATTCCCTATATCTCTAGGGGTGTTCTATTCACGTGCAAAATCTGAAATGACGCATCTCACCTTGAGGCCACTTTCGCACATTTGACTTTGCATTCCTATAGTCACCAGGCCCAACTTCGACATCTGAGAAGACCCCAACTCATTCTATGTCCCATAACTGTAACATGAGCCACAAGTTGAGGACTACTAGGACAAATGTATTGACTAGTTCGAAGTACATGAAAAGGACCACATGAGGATGACAATCAGCAAGATGAAAAAATTCAAGTTCTCTTGGTATGAAGACATCTTGCATGATGATGGGACAAAAATGTATGATCACTGAGTACTGCAGCAGTCAAGGATGTCCCCAATGCCCCCAAATCAATTGACATGTTCATGAATCAGGAGATATATTGGAGCGTACTGAAAAGGAGGGTGAGGAGAACAAGGAATTGGTTTTAGAAGAAGAGGACTATGGTCATCTAGTCATGAGGAATTTCTCCAAGCTCAGAAGCAAGCTTCACATCATTCATCTTCAAAAGTGGTGGAGGTGAGTTCCAACTCTAAACACTTTAGAGACGAGTTTAAAAAGGAAGGCCATGGAATTGGAACACTTCTTCCCACGAGAAGACACCCAAGAAATTAAGGGTAGAAGAAGGATCATTAGAAATCTACTGCATAGGAGAAAAACTTGATCTCAATAATGCAAACAGAAAATCCAGCAAGTAGAAGCACATGCAGAACAAGGAGTACATGGTTCACTGATTCAGTTCTTTTGAAGCTACCACAAGAGTTCTCGCCTCCTTGTCGACCAATCGTCACCCATCTCATTCAGGACTTTCCTCCTCCTCCAGAACAAAGAATGGTTGGTGCACCCATCAGTTGAGCCCGAATCTAGTGAAATGTTTCTGTGGATGCGGGAAATGGTCATCCTTGACACTCGCACTGTGTAACAAGTAACAACCCCTGATCTATCAGTAGATTGTCTCATTGGCTAAAGAAAAAATGCTCAATAAATATTGCACATACAACCTCATAATTCTACAGTGGGGAGACAGGTAATCAGTACATCAGAAGTAGCTCGGCCAAAGGTAATCAAGCTAGTGGATGAAATCACACTGACCGAACTATGAGATGAGCACGATCCAATTGGGACCAACTACTCATGAGGGATATTTTCACATATATCAACAATATCTTCTTGCTCGCATGGTGGCAAGGAATAAATAATATAAATAGAAGATTGAGGTAGTAGAGGAACAAGTATGAAATCTTTCATCTTATGTGCAACACCTGGTGGAACCAAGCACTACAACACTTCCTATTTTGAAATTGGCGCCCATCAACAGCTTCGATCCATAATCCATCAGAAGAACACATGAGCTCATGATACATGGGCGAGAAAACAATGAATGAATTGACACAATCAATCTACGAAAAATGGAAGCCAACACTCTAAGAGGTAGTCAAGCATCTTTGCTGTACATGTGCGCAACAGCCAACAGAATGCTGAGCACTCAAAGAGGATGTGGAGAAAGAAAGAGAGTATTGGGAACCTCTGGGATCTAGTAGTGAATGATATGAGCAACACCCATTGTTCAGGATTTGATCGAACAATAATTTTTTTGAAACTCCTACAGAATATTTTACACGTGTATGGGCGAGGGCCTTGGAAATTAGGTTTGAGGCAATCAATCGGGCCTTCACAGAGCTAGAGGAGAAAGAAGAACAAACATACAAGCTGCAGGACAGTATAAATCAGAAAGTTCAGAAACTTCGGATTACCTGCAATGAGCGAACACACAACTACTGAGTGAGTTGATCGGCCCTTTCGAATAATATGTCAAGAAAGGGATGGGCAACCCATTGTCCTTCACGAAGGACACTCTCAACTTCCTCTCAGAGATCCGATGCCTCCATTGCACTTATCGCAGAAAAGCACTCATCATGGTTCCGGAAGTGAAAGGACATCAACAATGTGATCGATGGATGGACTGAAACCTTGAGCTCCATTTGCATCCCTCGTGCCAACAAAGTAGAACCTTCAACGGCTCAGTTTCAAAAAGGAACTTGGAAAGACAAAATTCTTCTCAAGAACATGAATGTGGAGAGCAGTCGGAGAATGGAGCTAAGTCCATCGCAGCTATTACTCATTATTTAATATTTAAAAAACACAAAGAATGAATCATTTGTAATTCACAACTCTCTCTCTCATCAATTTATATTTTTGAAAGGTTGCAAAATATTACTAGGAAAGTATTTATGTTGCTAGGGAAACTTTAAGTATGGCAATTTAGGGAATAAAATAGAAATTTAGGAAAAGTTTAGAAAATGAAAGCCAAGTTGGGAAATTGGGAAAATATAGGAAAATTTATGGTAATTTATGAAGAGTTTTTTCTGAAAAAATTAGGATGTAAGCAATGACTCATAGCCTTTCTCACCTTTGCACACCACTTTGTCATTCAAACTCCAATTATTGGATATTAATTCACTGAAAGCAGTAGATTCAACCTCATGTATCATTCAAGTAAACTTTAGCCTTTACTATCACTTTTGCATGTGCAAAACAGTACAACACAAGGCTATGATCCTGGATGTCTTGTAGGAAGAAGTTCTGGATTTTAATCTTCCATCTAATGGTAATTCTTTTTTTCAATTAGATGAATATTTTCTTATGTGTCATTTTATATTCCTAGGTCATCCTTATCAATGAATTTTTAAAACTATAGAATTGCCTAATTTAATATAACCATAGACATTGAAATTAAATTCTTACATTTCAGAGTAACTATCTGTATAATGAATGATAGCTACAAATGATAATATATAGCAAGACACGAGCAACATAAGCATATACAATATAAATATCCCTAAGAAATATAGAGAGAGGGTGCACTTAGCTGATGTTTTGACACTGATCTGGACGTAATCTATATGAAGGTGAATAGCTGAAATAGACTAGACGCAAGCGTCGTCAAGGCTCGCTGGAGGTTCACACTAGGAGCCAAAAATGTGTAGGACAAGAGTTCCCACTAGAGGAAAGGAGCGCCTACTCATGATCTACATAAGTGAAGGTGATCTAGGTGCTAAGTAACTCACAATTGAGGTTTTCAAAGAGAACTCAGGTTATGTGCTTTTTCTAGTGGCCTCAAGAGGAGCTTCACATTGTTAGTTTCATTTGTTTTTGTTCTGATCTTGCTCCAATGTCGTCGATTGTACTTGTAACCTGCAAAACAAATTCTACTACATGTTCACATGTCCATAAACCACATACTTGAACATAATAAAAATATGTATAATATGGAGTCAGAGTGACCCTAGTGTTCACCTCCAAGAGTGAACTTAGTATCGAGCATCTTCACTCACATTTCAGAATCCATGTAGTTCTATGTGAAAGTGAGTGTAATGATGCCCTAGGTTTCCCTTGTGCAAGTTACACTATGATAACAAGCTAGATACTAGAATGCTCCAAGTATGTCAATGTGTGAGATGAAATAGAATATACTTCCCCTCATATGCTTTGTAATGTAGATGTGATGTATGACCCTTTTCCTATTGTATGAATGTGCTAGATGGATCCTTTGTAATGCTCTTGGGCTTTTGGTATGCAAGCTTAGGTGATAGATAGACTATGTGACCAAGAGTGTTTGTCCCCTTATTTTGGAGAAGTAACTAAGTAATATATATATGATTCATCTTGTTTGAATTTCATAATTTTGACAAATAGAAGAGATCTACCCATAGTGTTAAAATGATGCCCTGACATAGAATTAAAAGAGACCCAAAGGAGTGATAAAATGATAGAGAGGTTCAAGATCACATTAAGAAGGACATTAACATTTTCCTAGGCACTTTACATCTTAACTATGCGTTAGTTTCTAAGGCCATAAAAGATAAATAAGTGAATTTCTGACATGGTTGTAAGATGTGTAAGACCAAAAAGAAGATAAAAGATAAAAAAAAGCAGGCCAAAAATGGAGTTGTCAACCACTAGTTCAAGCATTTCTTAGGAATCATGTATACATCAATATGCTTCATGACCTAGAAATGTACCCAAGTGTTATTTTTCATTAGTATTCCTAGGTTTGCACGTTCCATATCGCGGATTATTAACCTATAGAAGCCTATATAAGAAAATTGAATGTAAAATTACCATAAATCACCTAACATTTCTATGATCTCATATTATAAATATTTAATGTTAAAGAAAACATAGGCTCTCCAATTTGCCTCTCTAAAGTAGTTCACATTAGTTAAGGTAACCATCACACATGTTTGAGTTCGCAATCAAACTAGGTTAAATATTGGCTAGCTTCCTCCATTTCCAAGCACTCAAATGTCATAGAGCCATTTCTTAAAAAAACAAGTCAATCCAAGTGTTTTCAAACTTCTTCAATATTGGATAAAAGTGAACCCACTGATAAGAATCTTGTAACACACCACATCAAACTAATACCAAAATGGGTACATTCTCTACTGTATATTGTTAGCCCACGATCTTCTATGTCAAGATACATGATAGGAACGAATATGGGATTGGCTAAGGATATACATGAAAACTTATACCTACACTAGGATAACTAATACTCCCCCTAAAGGGGGTGTAGTGTAACATTTGGATTGGTTTAGTAAGGGTTGACCACCATAGGGTGGTCAATCTTCACCCACACAATGATTTCTCTTTTTGGTTAATCTAATGCTTTCATGAAGTTTGTTACAAGTATCCAAGGTTTCTAATTGTTGTAGGTTATTATAGGTAATGATGAAGTTGTGTGACTCCCTTTCCCACTCTCCTATAACAACACTCATTTATAGGAAATCTGAAGGGTAGAGAAATTTTCATACACCCTCAGTGGAGTGTCACAAGTTCAAGATCCATACAAAAGAAGGTACGACCGTACAAAACTCATTTTTACAATGTGCATGCTCAATACTTGTATAGATGTATAAACAAGGTAGCATTTTCTTAGATTCCAAGAGCATTGGCAGAGATGACCAGCATTGCTATATCTAAAATAGTTTTTATCCCAGTCTACACACCCGTATTATCCTTATTTACCACCATGTGAAACTGAAGTTATTATCCCTTTGTTTGAAAAATACAAGAAATCATCATATCATATTAATATAGTAGCAAGTAAATGAAAATTTCTAGAATTTGAATAGCTGCATGAGTTACATGTATGTTAACCATGGCTAATTTAGGAAATAATCATATTGTAACATTCTTTAATTTCTGTTCCTACATTCACTTGTATCATTGCTTAACCAGATTTTAGAGAAACAATCTAAAATAATTACTTATGACACAGATTGTTTTGAATCACTATGGCTTCATTACCACAATCTTTCTCATGACACATTAGTTGACACATATTCTGATCAATTATAGATGCTCATGACAACATTTCTTGTCCACATATTTTTCTCATAGTGCATTTTTTGACAATATTTCATTATATATTATGCCTGACACACATTGTTTGTTACATATCTTGCTTTTAAAAAAATTGTTTCATTTGCCTTGGCAAATTGATTGGTACCCTATTTTTGAATTTGCACAAAAAATAAAGAGTTACTTAGACATTGGTTGAGTTTTCATGTATCTGTCAATTATCTTTCATTTTTGAGGAACCTATTATGTCAATGTTTGTGTCAGTATGTCCCATATCGATCCGTCAGGATTTGAGTCATGTATAATTGTCATACTACTCTATCGATCACTAAGAAGAATCCCTTAGCTATGAGATTTTTGTGGATTTTTGGATATTCTTATGAGCTCATGTTAAACAATTGAAAGACTTCCACCCATTACTTGTTCAAAAATTATCAGTATCTCATGCACATATCTTATATTACCAGGCTTAGTTTGCTATGCAATACAATGGAATCACATTCTTGAGGCAATGGTTATATACTTATTATAACCAACACTTGAGACTTCAACGGCAACACTTTATGTTTTGTTGTCACCACTCAATGATCCCCCAAGAGGCTCATTTTTTTATTCAAACTTTCAAAAATTTTGAGGGGATGGTTCACACCCTCTATAAGAACATGTTCAAGTAACAGTTGGAAGTCCAAAAAGATAGAGAAATTCATGGACATTTGAAGTTGTTTAAACTCTCCAGTCTAGTCACGTTTTGATAAATTTTCGAATGTTTCTCCATATCTAGACGCGTGAAAATCTATCATTGTTGGTCCTCATTTAAGAAGTGAAATTGTAAATCAAAGGTTCTATGACCATGGATCATCGAACCTTAGTATTTTTTTCAATCCAAATTGGTTCACGAAATGAAGATTTGAAACCTCAGGTGCGAGATGGTGGAGTTTTCTTCTTCTCTGCATTTTTCCACAGTCGATGAATGACTGGCATTTTTTTCCCCATCAAGATTTTGTGCCTCCTATTAAAATCCATGGGTAAGAGACTCTTCATCAGCACCTTGCCATCAGAAGTAGGTTTCTTCCTTAGAGGAACCCAACCAAGTGAACATTGAGGGAAGCTCAATACCATGTGATAGAGCACCGATCATGATATAATCCTATCTAGAAAAGTGAAAGGAGCCCAAATGGAAAGCAAAAGGGCCAGAGTTTAGGCTTAGTCACCATAGACCCAATGTTCTGAAAAATGGTCAAATGACTTGGTTGCCTTCAAAGAAGGGAAGTGGGTCCCAAGATTACAATGTTGAACACTCCAAGGAAGCCAAATCATCCCAATATAACAAGGATTTCCCTACCTCCTCAATGGCTCACTGAGGAAGCACCACTAGTTAATGCCCTTGTGATACCAAAGAACTAGAGGAGGAAGCCGGAAATTGAAAAACCTGAAGAAGGTAAAATGTGGAGGACTATGAAAACTATCTTGAGGTCAAGGAAGTTGATGGTGAAGACCATATGGCCTAAAAGCGAGGTTGATGAGGCCAAGAATGATGTAAAAATGCCAAGTTTCTCATGCACTAGTTTTCACTCACACACAGTCCAAGAAAGGTGCTCCATCCTCTAGTGACTCCATGTGAAGGAAAAGAAGAAGAAATGAATATTCTCTTGTGGAGGTCCTTAAAATGATAAAATCATCATGCAAAGGATCACCATTACCACCTTCTATGGAGTTTCTTAAAGAAAAAGTAGACCCACTGGTTAGGAAAGATCATGTTTCCATACCAAGTAATTCATCTAATCCTTCTCTTAGCTCAAAGGTTACTAATAATAATTCTCATTCAAATTTTGTTCCTATAAAAACATCTAAAGGTTTCATCTAAAACTATATCCACATCTCCTTCCAAGCCAGTTAATACACCTATGAAGGAAAATTCAACACCCAAAATAGCAAAGCCTTCACCATGTAAATATTCTATCATTCTTGGAACCTCTTCCTCACCCACCATAACCCCATTTGACTTTGTGGAACACGCAAGCAAAACTAAAGTACAGCTATCAGAAATAGAATACCTACAAACACATCCCACCCAATTTGATAGGTTCATGTATGTAGTCAATGGCATTAATCCTATAACCTTAGGTCCAAGTTCCAAAGGCTTACTCCCCACACTGTCCACAACACCTTCTCAAAACATGCTAGCTCTCAGTTCCTCCAAAACCAATCAAGGTTGAACCTTTTTACCTGTCACTCCTCATTAAAGGCTTCCAGCTAAATAATTGTATCATAGATTCTGGAGCCTCAAATAATGTGATGCCCATGAAAGTTGTGAATTCTCTAGGCCTCACCTTGACCTGGGCGAATGGCACCTGTTATTCAATGTAATCCAAACAAGTGTTGTTGGTAGGAAGAATCAAAGATGCACAAGTAGCACTAGCTGATTTTCCAGACAAGAAGGTGCTCCTGACCAACCTGGTGGCGGACATCCCAACATCCTTTGGCATGCTATTGAGATGAAGCTTCTATAGAGACCTTGGGTGGAGAAATAAAAATGGACTGGTCATCTATAAATATTCCAGTGAAAGGTGAGATGAAGAAGTATGTTTCCAGTAAGGAAGATGAAGTTCCACAGTACAAAAGTCTGATGATCCAAAGGCAAACATTCTCTTTCAAGATAGTGGGCTAGGAAACTACTTCCTCACATTAGAAAAAGATAAGAACTTTCCACTTCTTATGGAAGAAGAAGAAGATCAAGTTTGGATGATGGAATTTGATGGTAGTCATTCCAATGTAGGTTCGGGAGAAGGTGTAGTGTTGTACTCTCCTTCTGGTGAATTGTACCCATTTTCCTACAAGCTACAATTTGATAATACGAATAACATAGAGGAGTATGAAGCTCTCCTATTAGGCATAGGGTGCAGTAAAAAGACATGGGAATCAAGAAGTTGAGATTATAAGGTGATGCGGATGTGATAGTAAAGTAAGTTCATCAACAATATCAGGTGAAGAATCCAAGACTCTGGCATTATAGAAATAAAGTATGGGACTGCATTGAATCTTTTGATGCATTTTCCATTGAAGCTATCCCAAGAGAAAAGAATGAAAAGGATGATTCTCTTACAGGTGTCAGCTATTCCCTAGTGACACCTCATCCTTCTTTTGGTAAAGACAATGTGACCATTGAAATGGTATTCAGGCCTAGTGTACCAGATAATGCAAATCATTGGCAAGTCTTTAATGATGATAACCAGATTTTAGCATTCTTGGAATAAAGAGATAATTTCAACAATCTCTTTTTGGAGGGAAGTGAGAATCCACACCGAGAAGTGGTAGCCGGAGAAGAGAAAGAAGGAATTGAAGGGGTTGATGAAGGAGTGATCAAATTGAAAGGAAACAAGATTCCCAAAGGCCTAGTTTCTCTAGAAGACCTCTTTGACAAACAGGACAGATTCATTCAAGAGAAAGAAAAACAATCTTCTCGGTGCCCAAATGATTTTGATAAGGAAAACATTGGCACACCAGAGGAGCCAAGGATGGTCAACATTGGAAAATGTTTCTCATCCGAGGAGAAAAGAATAATTGTTTTGCATTACTCATAAAATATTCAGATGTTTTGGCCTACTCTTATGATGAACTCAAATCCTTCAAACCGAAGGAAATGCATCACTCAATTCCTTTGAAGCAGGATGTTAAGCCATTCAGGAAAAAACAAAGGCCATACAACCCAAAGATTTATGATACCATCAAGGAGGAGGTAATGAAGATTCTCAATGCAAGAATCATCTTTCCCATCCACCATTCAACATGGGTGGCTAACATTGTGCCTGTGTGGAAGAAGAACAGTGAAATAATAATATGTGTAGATTTCCGCAAATTGAACCAGAAATCACTGAAAGATAGTTATCCTATCCCTATCATGGATCAAATTTTGCAACTAGTCACCGAATCTGAAATTATTTCATTTCTTGAAGGATTCTCAGGGTATAATCAAATCAAAGTGGTGGAGGAGGATCGCACTAAGATATCCTTCACAACACCTTGGGGCACTTTTTCCTATAGCAATATGCCTTTTGGCCTAATCAATTTTGGAGCTACATTTCAAATAGTCATGGATTTGGCATTCAAATATCTAAAACATTGCATTATCATATATCTTGATGATCTCACGGTGTTTTCAAAGAAGAGGGGAGATCATATCCATCACTTAGAACAAGTACTTACAAGGTGTAGGAAACATGGCATATCACTAAATCCAGAAAATTGTATTTTTGGAGTCACAGAAGGTAATTTACTACGACACATTGTGAAAAAATGTGGAGCACACATTGATCCTGAGAGAGTACAAGCCATTCAATCATTATCTTTACCCACAAGCAAGAAAGGAGTTCATTCATTCTTCGGAAAGGTGAATTTTCTTCGTTTATTTGTTCCTGAGTTTACTGAATTAAAAAACCACATCACCACCATAATGAAACCACATGCAAACTTCAAATGGAACAATGAAGGGAAGGCAAAGTTTGAAGAGATCAAAAAATCCATTGCTAAGGCTCCAGCTCTTGTGTCTCCAGATTTTAATAAAGAGTTCATCATGTACTGTTATGCATCAGAACATACACTCTCTTTTGTTCTTGTTTAGAAAAATGATGACGGTGTGGAAGCACCTATTTCTTTCATGAGTTTTCCATTGAAAAAGCATGAACTAAACTACAACCAATTAGAGAAACATGCCTATTTAGTGGTTAAGGCTATTAAAAATTTCAGGTTTTACATCCTCAACTCTCATATGGTGGTGATGGTCCCTGGCAGTGCAATCAAGTCCATCTTAACACAATAGGATCCCAGAGCTAAAAGAGGAAATTGGATTACAAAGAATCAAGAATATGACTTGGAGATTTGACCCTCCAATCTAGTAAGGGGCAATGGTGTGTGTAGGTTAATTGCTAAAGATGAAACACTCAAAGCTCAACACGGTGAAGAAAATTTTTCTTGCTCAACTTGTTCTGAAAACAACCCACAAGTTCTCTTTGTAACCACTACTAATGAGTGGTATGCTGATATTGCATATAACTTAACTTATGGAGAATTCCCTCCTCACCTTGATTACAAGAAATGGAGAACACTCAAGATGAAGGAGATTTTTTTTTTAATCTGGAATCACGCACTTTACAAAAGAGGTCTGGATGGATGTTTCCTCAGGTGCATAGATAAATAGCAACAAGAAAAGTTGCTTAAAGAATATCATGAAAAAGCATGTGGTGGACATTTTTCAGCAATGGTCACTACACACAAGATCCTCTGAGGAAGGTATTATTAACCCACCATCTTTGTAAATACTCAAGATTTGGTTTCCAAATGTGAAGCATGCCAACAATTTTTTGGGAGACCACAACTTTCTGCACTACTTCTCAGGTCAGTTGTTATTGAGGAACCATTTCAATAGTGGGGGTGAGATTGCATTGGTGTTCTCAATCCTCACTCAAGGACATGGCACACCTATGTGATCATGGTGACAAATTACTTCACAAAATGGGTCGAGGTCATTCTAGACAAGAAATCCAAAACCAAAATAGTATGCAACTTCATTAAGGAGAATATCATAGTATGTTTTAGAGTACCATAGAAGATTATAGTAGATAATGCTACCTATTTCTCTTCAATATAGTTGATTGAGTTTTTCTGTGGCTACATAATCTCTTTATCTCATTCATTAGACTACTACCCACAAGGAAACAGACAGGATGAATCAAGCAATAAGAACATTGTGACCATTTTCCGCAATCTTGTAGACAAGAACCAAAGGAATTGGCTCAAAAAAATTTATGATGCATTGTGGGCAGACATGATCACTCCCAAGGAGGAAATAGGTATGTCACCATTCCAACTGTTGTATGGGGTCAAAGCAGAAATTCTCCTCATGGTCAAGATGTTAGCTCTCAAGTTGCTACATGGAATGGAAGATGGTCAATATGAGGATTCCATTGACAAGAGGATCCTCTTTCTTGAGAATCTAGAAGAAAATAGACTCTGAGTGGTGGACCATATTAAAGAACACTAGTTGAAAGTAAATATTTTTTTGATAAGAAAGCCAAAGCAAGGAAATTCAAAGTTGGAGACTTTTTCCTGCTATGTGACAAAAGAAGGGAACTAAAAGGAAGCCATGGAAATTTTGATTCATTATGGCTCAACCCATTGCAAATTCTCGAAGCGTTCAGCGAGAATGTTTTTATACTCTCATATTTGGATGGAACTCTGCTAGAATTACCTTACAGTGGGAAATACCTCAAATTGTATCATCAGTGAAATAAGGTTGTCCCCCACCTTATACCATAGGTGATTTATATGTGTTTTTCCCATTTTTTGTGCCATGTGTTTCCTTTCTATCATTTTGTGTGTGTTTGTGTGTGTGTGTGTGTGTGTGTGTGTGTTTCCTTCTTGCATTCCTTCTTTCTCAAAATTGTAAATGACTCTTCAAGGCCCAATCGATATGGCATTAGTCAATGAATTATATGGTCTAAAATTGAGATTCTCAATTCCCATGTCATGTATTCACTACACTTAGTCCATGTCATGTCCCCAAGCTAGAGCCAGTTGTTTTCGTACAAATGTGCAACAGGGAAATTAATAATTTCCAAGCACGACAACTATACCCCTATGCCAAAATTTTAAATTTTTATCATTCCTAAGCACCCCGGGTCAAATCCATCAGTTTGGTCACCCCTATTTGATGTCAAATTAGTTCCCTAGGTGATTTTAGGAAATTCTGAAAAGATGCTATCTTCTGGAAATATTGGAAAGGGCTATCGTTCGCCTTCCTAGGACGGGATCAACCCTGCTTAGAGCGGAACAGAAGGGAAAAATTGAAAATGGAGGTGAATTGAAGACCTTATAACATCATGGAAATTATTTTGGAAGGTTTGGAGGAGTTTTGAAAGAATTGAAGTAGTCTGAGTAAAAAACAGGGTTCACAAGCCTAGGCAGTACATAGGCCTGAAATAGTTGTTGGGATTCTGAAGAAGTTTCAGGGAGCTCTAATGGAGTTAGATGTAAAATAAAACATCTCTAGAAATAGGATTCTAAGACATACGTGATGCTGAAATAATATTTTTCACAACACCTTAGCACATAGGGTTTGCAGGCAGGTTGTCTTAGGAATAGGTTAGGTCCCAAATCAAAAATATGATTTTTCAGGGATTAAATGGATTAATAAAGACTTTAGACCCACAAAATTGGATTAAAATTTCCGTTTATAGTTAGGATCATCTACAATTTCACCAATAAATTCCACCAAGATCTCAAGTTATCATCGTTCCAAGTTACCCTCTTGAAGGAAATTCAGGAGTTAGTAAATTTTCGGGAGGACGTGTGTCAGCACCAGGATCCTGGTAGGATTTTATGTCCCTAACGACCCTGAGGTAAGGTACATCAACCTTGGAAAAATCTTCCCATCCCCAATGTGAGCTCTGGGACCCTCATGTAACCTTCAAACTTGACAGTTCAACCCCCATGTGCATTTTTGGAGCTCAAATCCCCTACCGTCAAATCAAGGACATGTGTCAGCTCTAGGACCACCATGGAATTTGATGTCCCTCGTGTCCCTGAGGTTAGGGATAGAAGACATGTAAAAATTCACCCAGACCCTATGGGAAGTATTTTTGTCATCCACGTGTCTGACTTGTTGGTTGCTCAAACATGCACCTATAGCTTAGATCTTGGAAGGGCCAAGATGTTTGAGACCATAATGGAATTGTCCCCAAGTTGTGGGACCTTATGCACTTGGGATGGATCTATGGAGAAGTTTGGTTCCTCTATCTATTTCTAATGCTATTTTTACTCCTAGTGCTAGAAGGGGAAACTAAGCTAACAAAGCCAAGGGACCAGGGATAGAAGTATAACATGAAAGAAAACTACACTAAAAGGCGATAACACCAGAAAAGAGGGATAAAAACTATATATTCTGAGTGAGAATGAAAGGAAATGTGTGAAAGGAGGCTAGGCATGAGTAGAAAAGATAAACATGTATTTACTAGATCGTTTAAATGGAACGCAACTAAATAAGGAACTGTAAAGGACCTAAAATGGTATAGCCAACACACAACACAAAAGACAAGGAGAGAAGAAGGAATGTAAACACGTTAGGATAGAGAATAATAAAAAAAAAATGTTTCTATTACTTCCGCAAATGCACAGTACTATTACATTGATGAAGGAGGCCGATATCCACATACAAGGGCCAGATCTAGAGTTCTGCAACTCAAAATTCAAAAAAAAAATTGAAGTCTTTAGCAGAAAACGCATAAGGATCAAGAGTGTCCAACATAAAAAATGAGCCTAGATCTTACATTTATAGATGAATCTATAGAAGGAGAACAGAAGGAGGGAAAACTAGAATTTGAAATGCAACCACCAATTAAAATCATTTAATGCCTGTAAATCCATCTGGAGATCTATGAAATACGCTTCCCCAAGCCTGTTTTGTGTGTTAAAGAACGAAGGAAGGGGTATCATATCAAATCACGTGGTTGGAGAAATCAGATCTTTTCATTAATGCTCAGAGAGAATTTTTCCCATTTCTCACCTACCAGATCCATCAAAAGTTGAATTTGAATTCCTAGCACTGTAGTTGATGTCAGTAGCTTTCTCACAAGTCCAAGCATGCACTGGTTTGAGCTTTGTAGAAAAATATATGGCTGTTATAAGATGTCAAAGTCATCAATGCATGAAAAACATGTGGCATGCATGGATTGGCTGAAATGATGGCTAACTATGCAAATATTTGTCATTTCTACCATGTGTCAGTTGCTAATTTATTACAATGATTTGACGCCCTGCTAACACACTTTAGCTAGTTTCATGACACAGTTAAGCGTGTTAGAAGATGACCTGTTATAGAAGGGAGCAAAGGAGGGCATGAGGGAATGGAAGGAAGAAGAACATAGAGGAATGATTAGAAGGTAACATGTGTGACATGTAGGGAATAGAGGAAAATTTGTGAATAGAGAACACATGGTCAAGGTGGAACTATTACAAAGTAATGGGTGCGGTGCACGAGAGAGCCAGGGACTTAGCTGATGAAGCAATTCTGAGACACATGTAGGGTGAAGAAGCTACTTAGGAAGAAATTGAATGCGTAGAAGGTGGGTGTAAGGGAAGGGTAGAACAAAGAGGAAAAGGAAAATAGAAGGAGAGAACAGAAAGTGCACAAGGGTGCTCAAGAAAAAGAAGGGGTGCCAAGGGGAAAATGCAACTAAGGAGTTGTGCCAATTGAAGTTGAGTGCGTGCAACTGTCAATGGGGATCTGAAAGATAAAATGTGTACACAAGTTACCCAAATAACTAGGAGAGTTATTTAGATAATATTTTTGGTGACTTTCGGGGCCATCTGCCTGCTAGATGTAGACACCTAAAATATGCTTACACTTAGCATTTCCTCTAATTCAACCAATTGATGATACTTGATTAATTCCCTATTCTTCACTCCATTCTTGAATTCCCCTTTTATGACACCTTCTTGGTCATATTCCTCCTATAAATCAGCTTATTAGGCTAATATCTCTCTTATTAGCTAAACATTCCTCCTTTCAACCATTCAGAACCTCCCTAGTTCTCTCTAGACCACTTCTATTGGCTTCGTAGGCTATCTATCAGTCATAATTAGTTATCTAGACCCCTCCCAACTCTCAATGAGTCTCTAATAAGTTACTAATCAAGTTTAACTAGCCTAAATCCTTGTTAAATAGCCTAAACCAAGATTATATAAGCCTACAACATGTTTATCCTAATCTAATCTAAAAGTATTTTTTGATCTTTAGTCCCACATGCACCCAAATTCCAAACTCTCCCAAGTAAAAAACTATAAATAGAAGGGTCACATCTCCCTCTCAACCTTACACCTTGTTTACATAACAAAACATCTCTCATATTTGGAGATCTTTGCATTAGAAATCATTTGTGATAGCTTTAAGTTATAGAATAATTGGATCTTGGCCATACTCCAATGTTAAGAGCTCCCCCATCTTGCATCCATCCATTCCAAATATAGTTAGTAAGGGAAGATCTAAAGCTTGGCCATGTAGCCAACTTGGAGAGATCTATTCACTATGTTTTAAGAGTAAACAATACATAATTTGATCACTTAGAATCTAACTAGGTTCACTTTCATTAATATTTCATGGAGTAGAGAGTTGTATATATGCTAGGGTTTGAATGTTAGTTTCAAATTTATATATGCATAGATAGTTTCTTGTTTAGATCTAATCTTATGGTGCATGGTTGAGTTTAGTCAAGCTTGAGGTTATTTAACCTCATCCCATAGCTTTATAAACCTTTCCATTGCTACATTTGGCTTTCCTAGTGGGACACTTTGTCCATCCTCCATTAATGGAGTCACTTTGAAGCTTTTCATTTTAGTTTCTAATTGTTTCCTAGTTTCAACTTTTCTAGGATAGTTTTAAGCTTTTTAGATTAGTTTTTCAAATTTTTTTAGATTAGGTCAAGTTTTTGATTTCACTAATATTTTTGTATTAATGGCTAAATATTAGGTTTCTTAACTAGTTTATCTAGGATTGTCTTGCTTTTGTGCTCTTTGTAGGATCAAAGGAGGTAAAGTGTTGCCGAAATTGGACCAAATTGATGAAATTTTGATTTATTTATTTTTTTGAAAAATCCCATGTTTTTTAGCCACCTACAGGGAAGGGCACACATACACCTTTCTTCCAACGTAAGTAACACTAACTGTCATTATTTGATAGAGGCGCGTAGGTACCAAAAACCATGCGTAGCCACCCAAAACCACACTTAGGCACCTTAAACCGGGTGCACACACCCAAACCATCGTGCACACACCTTAAAAAATGTCATTATTTTTTACAGAGGCACACAGGTACCCAAAACCACATGCAGGCACCTTAAACTAGGTGTACATGCCAAAAATATGGCACACACACCTTCAAAACTGCCATTTTTTATAGAGAAACGCAGGCACCTTAAACTAGGTGCACACACCCAAACAGTGGCGCACATGCCAAATCCGTGGCGCACACACCCCAACCATGGTAAACATGCCCAAACTATGGCGTACACATCCAAACCATGGTCTACACACCAAAAATATGGTGCAGACGCCCAAACCTTAGCGTAAACATCATTAACAATCTTCCGGAGGCACTAACTTTTGCTCTCGAGCTCCAAATAACTACATGTTTGTTGCGTTGGAAATGTATTGAAGTTAAATACAAAATGAAATCCTAAAATTAGGGTTTTTAGTTATATAAAATTTATGATTTACATTATGAGGTAACTAGTTATTTTCTAACGTATCTTAAAATTTGAAAAAATGTTTTCTTGGCTATTCTAACACTTTGAATGGTTTTGTGACACTAGTCAATTGTTTGCAGGGTTATTTTGGTCTTGTTTTTGACTAACTTAGTTAATTATTTCATTTCTTAATTGATAGAGGTATTTTTGAAGTGTGTATGCTCTTCCCTTATGCCTTCTAGGTGATCTTGGCAACCCAAAACACTTTCAAAACCCTTTTATTGCTTTCAAAAACACTTACTTTACGCTTCCTAATGGATGAACATTTCAAATTTGGTTAAAAAGAACTCAAAATTTTGCAAAAACACGTAATGTATTTTCCATAAACTTGTTTTAGTTGATTTTTTGCGTTGTGTATGCTCTTCTTCACACCTTTTGGTGATCTTAGGATTCAAAAGGAACACGTAAACTCTCTTTTGATATCATGATCTTTTGTGCAAAATTATTAATCTTGGTATGTAGGACCAAAATTGCATGTCAAAGAAATTAGGAACTAAGACAAAACAAAAAATTCTAATACATGTTTTCATATAGGTTTCCAAATGGTGTGCTACTTAAAACCACATTTAAGATAAGTAAGATAAACAAAAACACCACTTTCATCACACTATATTGTAGGTTTTGGAAAAGGGTATGTCCCTATCTGCTTAACTGGAACATAACCCCTTTGGCATAATGCCTTAAGCTACAATAATGGGGGTGGTTCTAGGAACCCTAAAGTAATCCACTGTTGTGTAACTGTTTCCCTTGATTCTTAGATGTTTCTTTGAAATATTGATGAAACAGATAGGGTTACGGGCATAGGAGGAATACCTGTTTAAATGTTGGTTTTTTGGTTATTGAGCGCATATAACTTATGAATCCATAGCTGATTGTGAGAGCTTCCATTTGGCTAGGACGAACTACCTGTAATGAAAAGCAAGACCACCAAAAATATTTAAATAATATGTGCAGTGAACTGCCTAACATGTGCTAGATCTAGGAAGTGTGATACTTCCTAGATGACTATCAGTCCACTATTTAAAACAATTTAATATGGATAATAAAGTAAACCCTATTGTAATTAAAATTATTTGGGTATCTCATCCAAAATACAATAATAAATATCTAATCTAACAAGTTAAGTTAAAATAAGATCCAAAGGTCAAGTAACTGGTTCTAGGTCTCTACAGGTCCAACAGAGGTCTCAGGTAGATCACAGATGAACAAAGGTAATGTGAGAATAGGTGGATAGGTCATTGTTCTAGACTCTATTAGTCAATACAGAGACCAATGTAGGTTAAGGGTGATTGAAGATGGTTGGGTGTAACCGATGTCAGTTACTATGGAAAACTGGGAATGCCACAGAATGAGTTTTGGGTCTCCCTTGTGATTGCACAAAGGACATGATTGACTGGAACGAGGTATTGGGTGAATTGGGTGGGATTTGGCAAAGTTTTAATGGGTATGTGGAGGGGTGAGTATTAATGGAGGTCAATGGGTGGCTAAGGAAACAAAGGATGACAATATAATGATGAAACCAATGAACCAACGGAGTACAACGTTCTACTTACATGGAACCTAGTTCTAGACTCCTGCGAGTGAGGAATGAAGGTGATGGTAAGAAGCTGAAGGTTGTATAGGATCACCAATCATAGAAAATATTCTGCATGGGCTACATGTGCATTCCTTTTTGTTTGGTTGGAGAAAAACCTTACTGAGGTGAGTACTGGATGGTTGTGTAAGAGGAAATGCTTGATCTCCTTCCTTGCATGTGTGTTCTCGCTAAAATTTGTTCTCAGAAGATGTGATATCTCTCTGGAATGTGCCAATGTTTTCCAACCTCCAAAATAAGGTTTTTTTGGGGATTAAAAGGTAACTGATGATGATTCTGGCTTAACCGGTGACGGTTAGGGGTAACTGGTGTCGATCAAAGTGGAATTTCCTAGGTTTACTGAACTAGGTAGATCCCCTTGATTTTCTGGGATCTTGTTTCACTCACCCACGGATTAGAGTGGAAGCTTCTTGTAAGCATGTGGAAATGTGGTTAGAGGGAATGTAGGCATTTATTTTTAGGGTTTGGGTAAGTCTTAGTTAGTTATGGAAACTTACTAAGAATAGGTCTTAGGGTGAGTTGGCTTGATGATGTGTCTTGGTGAGATGTATGTGGACATTATCCCTAATTAAGATATTTAAATAATAAATATGGTGAGAATAATGAATTAATTAAATTAAATTAATATTAGTGGAGTGAAAGGGGGCCATGGATAGGTTAATGTGATGAAGGGTGTTTATTTGTTGAGGGATGAAAGGGGAGTGTGACTTAATTTTAGTGTCTACATTTTTCCCCTTTTTGTTGCGTAGCTTGTATTGCTAAGCCACTCTAACAAAAATAAGATGTGGTTGCCCCATGTGTCGGTGAAGGTGATCCCCCTCAAACCAAGAAATGAAGAGGCAGGAGGTAGAATTGGTGAGTGGTTTGATAAAAGGTAAATGTGATAAAAGGGAAGGTGGAGAACGGGGGGAAAAGGGAGTTAAAGATATTCTTGGGTAATATAGGTAATGGTTTAGGGTCAAAGGTAGTAACAGTCAAATGCACACACACATATAAACTGCAACACACTACCAGGTTGAAGAGAAGTCAAACTCTACATTGTCTAAGGTTGATAGGTGTATCCAAACATGGTCGAAATGATTCTGGTATCCAAGGTATATGATATGGTGAAGAAACACAAAGTAGGTTAGGTGCAGGAACATTTAGGTATGTTCTGGTACACCAAAGGTAGGGTTAGGATAAATGGTCATGGCAATAGGCTAGGTAAGGTCATTAGGTCAACAACACAGGTAACATTTCCATAAGGTATAGCGAACACGTTGGGTCAAAGGTCAATAGCGATGGTCTAGGGCCAAAAAAAATCTAGTTCACGGCATGGGAAAGGCCAAGGGAGGGGTAAAATAAGGAGTCCCCAAAGGAAAGCAAAGGTAGGTATTAAATGATAAGGTTAAGAAGGTAGAGCAAGTAATCATGTTAAAGGTTAGGTGAGGTAAATGGTTAGGTGGCAGACTTACAGGCATAGGTGGCAGGTTTGCAGGGCCAATTAGCCATAGCCCAGGCACAAATTGGGGCCTTATAGGCCCAGATAAAGGCAAAGGGACATAGGGCACCACCACAAGCATCGGGACAGGGTCCTAGTTCACAAGCAGGAGCGGGATAGGGTCCCGCAGGATAGGTACATGGGTCGAGGCCTATGGGGCCACCACAGACCATGCCTATATCCAAGTTAAGGGATGCCCTAGGTGAGGCCAGATACTACCAGGACCAGATGATAGCACCCGGGATAGAATTTCTATTCTATGGAGAGTACCAAGCATAGTAAGCATCGAGTGAGAGGACTAGATCCCATACTCATAGTGTGGAGAGCACAGGGGGCCATCAATCTCTAAGGCCAGATCAGGGAGAGGCTACCAGCACACGAAGACTAGCTCCAGGTGAGGTGACAGCAGGGACTCAGCCACCACCTATGATGGGTGGGGACATGTTAGTAGGTCACCAGATATGGGTGAAGGAGGTAAAGGGTATAGGTGATACAGAGATGGAGGATATCCACTCAGATGCCTAATATGTGGCTTTTTATTTTTGATGTATGAGAGTCATTTTTTTATATACACCGGCCTGCGTTCCAAAGATAGTGAGGATGTATGAGAGTTTTTGTTGTATATTTTGAGCATATACCGGCCTTGCACGCCAAATATATTTTGTATTGGTTCATTATTTTATTGTCTATGAGACCGGCCTGAGTACCGATGTATTGAGTATCAGCCCGCGTGCCGATAATTTTGAGATGATGGACATGATGGGATAACCATGTATGTTGTATTTAGATACACATTTATTTATATGATGAGATACATGATATTTTTTATTTGTTGATGTTTAGATGAGACTTTTGATTTGTTGTTTTGATATGGACAGAAATTTGGTGAGTTAGGCATGATGAAGTCCGGTTTGGTTTAGGCATGGATTGAGTCAGGTCTTAGGCATGGATCGAGTCAGGTCATGTTTTAGGCATGGTTGAGTTAGGTCATAGGTATGAATCGATTCAGATCATGTGTTAGGCATGGTTGAGGTAGGTCATAGGCATGGTTGAGTTAGATCATGTGTTAGGCATTATTCAGGTAGGTCATAGGCATCGTTGAGTTAGGTTTGTTTAGGCATGGTGGAGTCAAGTTTGTTTAGGCATGGTTGAGCCAAGTTTGTTTAGGCATGATTGATTTTTAAAGTGGTTGGGGTTGTGATTCATTAATTTTTATAATGAATGATAATATGGGCTATTGTTAAGATGCTTTATAATACATGTATGATGATGGTATATAAATAGTAGTCATAAGAAATGTATGTTGTGATGATGATAAAAATGTTAAGAAACTTGTTGTCTGTTTGGTTTGATTTTCAATTGTTGATATAAAGAGGAAACTAAGTGGGGCAAAATGTATTTTAGGAAGATGAAAGATGGATTGGTTAGGATAGAGAGTGGCCGAGCTAACCTCCAAGGGCCCCATGCCCTCGGAGAGCTGCCTACATAGTCCCGGCAAAAAGGGACCTCAGGCCAATGTAGTTCTCCCATGAGCTAGGGAAGAATATGATGAGGTATGAGAATGAGTTAGTAGGTTTTAGGCTTGTTGTGGGTTGAAGTTTGTTAGGTGTAGGTGGGTTAGAGGTAAATTGATATAGGTTATGTCGATGGTGGAAAAAGAAGAAGAATACCCTAAAGGTAAGTGTCGAGGACCAAATCCTATATAAGGTAGTCAAAACGTAAATAAATATGGTCAAAAGATAAGAGGGGGCAAAAAAGCCACCTGATTAGTTAGGATCATACCAAGTAGATCATACCTTGGAGGAGGTGATGAATGGAAGACCATAAATATGTTGCATGATTGATTGTTCTAAGGGGACAAGTAATCACATGATCACCAAATGTCTTGGTTTCTAAGAGGTCTCTTGAGGTGGTAGAAAATGGGAGTAGGAATGGTGAGAAAGGTGAAAGGTGGTTAATTTTTTAGATGGTATGAGGTGGCATGCTATTTGGGAAACATATCTGAGGTCATAATGGGAAATTCCATGACTAAAAAGTTCTCTATGTTGACTTGTACTAGAGATAGACTGATCAATGTGGGAAGTCTATATGGGATGATGAGTTTAACTCCTTGAGGTCTTTGTGAAGCTGATCGATGTGGGAAGCTTCAAATTCTCTTGCTTCTTTTTTTTTTTAAACACTTTACATAGTTGTCCTTTGAGGGAGCAGTCTATTTACAACAACGATTGTGGAGAGGAATATGTCATTTTGAGGGAGTCATCTTTTTGTTAGAAGTTTGACTTAAGGAGTTGGGTCCCATGTGGGGCTTTGAAGTCATGGATAAGACCAAGGTGAAGAATAGGATTCTTGTTTAGAAAGCAGGGTGAAATGACCATGGCATCTCATCTAAAGGTAGACAAAAAGTATCCATGAGAATCATGTTATGTGCAGCACCATGGTATACACATTCAAGAGAAGATAACATGTGACAGGTACTCACATGATTCTTGTTTAATCATTGGTGAGGTGTATGAAGTGGATAGCACTCAAGGGACGAGCATGGAAAAAAGAAAAAGGTGAGGTAGGACTAAAATTCAACAATAGAATGGTCGAAGATGTAAGGCATTAAGGGGTTTGGGTTTAGGTTTACCATCAAGTGAAGATAAACGATAAGCACCTGATCCATAAGTATGAGTCACAATATATGGTCCAAGCCAATTAGGAGTAAATTTTCCCCATTTACTTTTTTTTTCTTTGGTTACATGTTGATTTTCTTTTAGGACAAGGTCACCAACTTAGAAGGTTTGATTCATGGACACATTTTTCGTAGGCACGTTTGATACGTTTTTGGTAAACTTGAAGGTGATCAAGAGTGTTAAGACAACATTCATCTAATAACTCAAGCTATGCTAAATGGTCCTGACGAAAGTCATCATCATTGAGCATGTCATGGAGAGAAATGTGGAGTGAGAGAATCTGGACTTCTGAGAGGTAGAACAACCTTTATACCGTAGACTAGAGAAAATGGTGTGGCGGCAGTGGAAGTGTGAATACTAGTGCGGTATGCCCATAGGGAAAAAGGAATGTGGGTATGCCAATCCTTCCTGGTATCGTTAACCACTTTCATGAGAATTTTGTTTAGGGTTTTGTTAGTGGATTCGGCTTGGCCGTTGGTTTGTGGGTAATAAGGTGATGAGAAACTTAGTTGAATGCTGAAGGCATCACAAAGTTTTTACAGGGTTTTGTTTTTGATTTTTTTTCCATTGTTAGTGGTGAGGTGATGAGGAAAACCAAAGGGAAAAATGATGTGATGATATCTTTCATGGATATGAGTGGTATGGATTCAACCCATTTTGTATAGTATTCGGTAGCAGTGATGATCCATTGATGTCGTTGGGGAAGAATGGGGATTGATTTCTCTGACAAGATCCAAACCCCATCGAGAGAAGGGCCAAAGGTCACAGGTGAAACCTATAAGGTGTGACTGGGTGTGTGATGAAGGTTGGCATGTTATTGGCATGTGACACAATGTTTGACATAGTTGCAACAATCAAGGTTAAGGGTCAAACCAGTAATAGCCTAGGTGAAGGATACACTTAGCAACAACAAGGCCACTGAAGTGACCTCCACATATGCCCTCATGAAATTCTTTAATGGTATAAGGAATTTTAGAACTTGTGGGGCATTGTAAGAGAATACCATTAAAGTCCATGCTTATAGAGGATGCCCCCATGATGACATAACGATGAGACCCTTTTAAGGAAGGTGCACGTTGTCTGTTACGGGTGAGATCAGGGGGGTAAGATGGAGAGAGAAAGATAGTCAGAGTATTATTTATACCACAGGTCGCTCGGGTTGGGGGTAGTGGCTCTAATAGAGTAAACTGTCATAAGGTATATAAGAAGGTGATTGGATTCATTGTATGGTGAAAAAATATTTTCAGAATTAGTGGGTGAAGCGGGTATTTTAGAAGCTAAGTAGGCCATGGTATCTGTAAAGTTTGTTGGTTGAACGTGGGATGGTTTGAAGGGCGTAATGGTCAAAGGTAGTCAAAATAATGTCTACATGATGTTTATACTTTTGAAGTATCTCATTACAGACATTGGTATACCACCATTGACTTGGTTTATGACCAATTGAGAATCACCAAAGATGTTGATTGATTTGACATCTAGGGAATAGGCGGCTTGAAGACCTAATACGAGTGCTTCGTATTCGGTGATATTGTTTGTGCTTTCAAAATCAAGTTTGAAAGAAAAAGGCATGGGCCTCACCATCAAGTGGAATGAGGATAATACCAGCCCCCACCCCCTCGTTGACACTTTGAACCATCGAAGAAGAGTGTCATTTGGTAGGGGGGTTCATCTAGGGAAAGGGTAGCAATTGAGTCATCTAGAAAGTCAAAATTAGAGGGTTGATCCCCAGAAATAGGTGCAGTCGGCCAATTGGTTCAGCGATGGCTTGGTCCTTGATGGAATTTTTATGAATGAATTTGAGGTCAAGGTCAGCTAAAAGCATAAGCCTGCATGCGGCACACTGATTTTGGTAAGGTATGGTATACATGAAGTGTAAGGGGTCGGTGTTGGTCACAACATAGGTTTTGTGGTTGAGTAGGTAATGGCGGAGTTTGGTGGCAATGAAAAACTAAGGCTAAGAAAAGTTTTTTGGGATCGGTGTATTGGGTTTTGTAATCCAAAATAGTATGACTTATGTAATAAATTTCCTACTCCCTATGTTGTTCATCGTGATGTGTGAGCCTGGCTCCCATGGAGTGATCGGTAGCTAAGATGTATAGGTAAAAAAGGTTGATCATCTTTAGGTGGAATAAGTATGGGTGATTGGAGGAGCTATTGTTTGTAGGGCCTCAAAAGCTTTGTGGTAGTCATCATCCCATTTAAAGGAAACATCCTTCTTGAGCAGATGATGAAATGGTTGGCATTGATCAAATAATTGTGAAATGAAATGGTGAATGGACTATGCAACTTAACTTGTAGGTTACAAAGTTTTCTAAGGTTAGTGGGTGGAGGCATTTCGAGAATGGCCTTGATTTTAGTAGGGTCAACTTCTATACCACACAAGTGAAATGATAAAGCCCAGGAGTTTTCCTGAGAGGACTACGTGAAAACACACTTATTAGGATAAAGGTGAACATGTAATATTTAATGAGATGTTCTAAAATGGTTCTGAGGATGGCAAAGGTGTTCGAGAGCAGACATTTAGATTTGGCCAAGAGATCATCCACGTAATATTTCAATATATGATGCATGATATTATGGAAGAGGTAAGTCATATCTCTGTTGATATGTGGGTACCAGTGTTTTTAAGGCCAAAAGGGCATGACGCGATAGCAGAAGCTCCCCCCAAGGGGTGATGAATGTGGTTTTATGTTGATCCTTCTGGGGCAAGAAGGATTTGGTTATAACCCGAGAAGCCATCCATGAGTGATAACATCTCATTACCAGTGGTAAGGTTGACTAATTGGTCAATACCAGGTAAGGGAAAGTCATCTTTTGGGTATGCTAGTTTGAGGTCATGAAAAGTCTATGTAAATGCAGAGTCCCCCCTGTCACCTTAGTGACGGGGAAAATGTTAGAAATCCAATGAGGATAATCAATGGGTAATATGAAGGAAACATAAAGAAGGTATGCTAAAGTTCTTCTTTGATGAGAAGGGAAATACGAGGGTGCATTTTACCTCAACTTTTGTTTGATGGGTTTGGCATCAGAGAATGGTTACAATATTGTGGAACTACTATGGTGGGGTCAATACCAGGCATGTATGCATAAGACCAAGCAAAGGTAATGGTTATGATATTTGAGAAAAGAAGTGATGGCTTCTTGCTTAGCAACATCTAAAGATTGACTGATCTTTAGGATGTGCGGGTTGTCCTGAGTATGAATGTTGATCTCGATAGTCAATTCATTCAACATGGTCTGCGTCTCAGAGGGTAACGACCGATGAATATATGAGTCTTCTGTACCAAGGTAGGTGAGTATGGATTCATCATCATGACATTAGATGACACTAATTGAAGGTGTATTGTCATCAATCATTTCAATATATAGGAAGGGAAGAGAGGAAGGAGCCTCGCCCTTGCATTGATAAGTCAAAGGCCCTAATGAAATGGTGTTTTATGAAAATTTTTTTAGGAGGGATAGATGCATGGATCCATAAAAATCCTTCAGCGAAGGTGGTGATGAAGGTGGAGCGGGTGAAGAGGGTAGAGGATGGTTGATGTCCTTGATGAGTTCAATTCGGGCATGTTTGGTAGGTTGTTCCAAGAAAACCGATACCACTACGGTTGTTATGTTTGTGGGTGGTACATGGAATAAAGGTATGGCAGCCTTGCTTGTAAAATCCCAAAACCAAAACCCTTCCACACACATCAGTGCAGGAAGGTGTGGGAAAAAAAATAATTGGTGAGGGACTGTAAGTCAACAGAAAATGGGTGGGTTTGTGATGGTGGTTCAGGTGTGTAAGTGGTAGTATCAAGTCCCCCATAGGTGAGACTGGTACGAAGTGAGGAGGACCACAAAGGAGGTGTTCTCCTATGTGGTGATCATAGCGAGGGTGTTGGTGAAGACTTCCGCATATTCTTATGGAGTAAGAAATTTATTGACACTATATAGGCGGTATTCCCCCAGAGCGAGGCATTGAAAAACACCTTCTAAGGGGATCGGTGGTTGGTATGTGGGTAGTGGGAATAGATGATGTATTGGAGGTCAATGATACGGAGGTGGAGTTAACAGATTGGGAGACTAATGGGTTGGCCATGGAGGTTGTGGCGAGTGGTAGGAGTGGAAGAGGTATGTGTAGTGGATGGTGGCGACTATACTAGTAAGTGGAAGTGTAGGTGAAGCAGTAGCGGTTTGTGGAGGTAGATGCCTTAATGGGTATAAGTACATCATTAGGTCGGTAAAGCATGTTGTATGTTTTAAAAGGTGATGGATTATCTAGAATGAGTATAGGTGTGTCCTTCATGTTCAAACTTTACACAACGATGCAAAGTGGAAGGAATGCAACCCATGACACGAATCCAGGGTCTACCAAGCAATAAGTTATATCACAATTCCCCCTCCAAGATGTAGAATAGCTCTGGAATAGTGTAGGGGCCCACACAAACGTGGAGGATGATGATGCCTAATGTGGAGCTAATAGCATCATTGAATGAATGCAACATGACATGATGTTTATGCATGTAATTGACAGGTATGTGGGATTTGAGCGAATGCATGGGATGAAATGATATTAATAACAGTGCCCCCATCATTCATTACATGTCATACACATATATCATTGATGTGGATAGAGATGAAGAGGGTTGGGTCTAGGTCATCTATTTGGTGTAGGTGTGATCTCTTCCTCTGAGAAGCTAAGGGAGGCTACTTGGTGAGTAGGGTGCGATGTGGATAAAGGTGTCTAATTTGGTGAGAGAGGCTACATGATGAGGTGTGATAATGGAGGCTACGTGTGTAGGGTCATTGGGTAAAACCTCAATAGATTGAAGAACCTTCATGAGATCTTGACGATGGGATTACTGAGGTTTGGATGAGTTCATATAAGGACATTTTGAGGGGAGATTGGTGTAATTGTTTTGAGCATGGTGTGATTTGTGACTCCATTAGAATTGGGGTATATGGGGCTACGGATAGTGATTTTAGGTATGGGTGTAGATGGTATGTTGGGTATAGGATTGGTTGGTGGGTCAGTCTACCTTTTCTTTACCTTTATCCTTTTGAGCATGGGTAATAACATGGATCATGTTGATCTGAGGGGAGTTGGCAAATAGAGAAGGGGTAGGATGAGTGGTATAACGACATGACGAGAAAAAAACCTACCAGAGGAGAAAAACCCTATGAGATGAGCTAGGCGCAGCGACATTTGGGTGATGGTGTGGCAAGTTCTTTGATGCCAACCATGTTAAATTCAAATCTTAGTGGTGGTTCTAGGAGTTGTGGGGGTGGAGGTTGTGGTATTTGAAGGTAGATAGTGTGGGAATGGGTGTAAGTGAGGCTAGGGTCCTCGTCGAGAAGGTCGTCATCATCAAAGTTGGCTTTCAGAGCACACAATTGGATAAGGATTGTTTTCAAGGCCTTGAAAATTCTCCACATCATGCCCTGGCACACGATGGTAGGCAAAAATTGTAGTGTCATCAAACCCTTTTGGCTTGGGTTTGAGGGGGTCGTAAGGTCTGAGTGGCGGAAATGTGATAATATATATTCTCAAGGAGGTTGGTTAAAATTTTGGCATAGGACCCCACTAGTGGGTCACAATGAGAGGTGAAAGTGGGTTTGGGTGTAGGTATGATTGATTGTTGAGGAATGGTCCTTGCCAGGAGGGGGAGTGGGTTGAGCCATGGTTTTGGGTGCTAGCAGTAGTATTGGGTGTTGGTCATGTTTGTTTGGGTTAGGGGTATGGTAGATGAACGGAGTAGGAGGGTGTATGGTTGCTTTGACTACCTTATTGGAGGGTTGCGGATTTTTAGTTTTTATGTTGCACCTTCTTGGGTAAAGGTGATATGGGTGTACGAGATCTAGAGGGAAAAGTAGAAGGGGGAAGAGGGTGAGTTACCCACGGGGATAACATAGGTGTTGTGAAGGTAGATGATGTGGGTAGAGCAGGGGGTGTGAGAGACAAAGAATGAAGTGTAGTGGGTAGTGAAGAAGTTGTTTAGAAAGTATTAGGAGGTATGGGTGGTAAAGATGCTACAGGTGTAGGTGTAAGTCATGTTGGGTGCTTGGGTAGGTTAGAGGTTTGCAAGGAAGGGAGTGGGATGTTTTTTTTTTTGGTTTATTGATGGGTGGATATTTCTTAACCGTGCTGGCGAAGCTGAGGTCCTAAGACAAATGGGACTAAGTACAGGTGTGATTGGTGTAGCTAGGAGTATAAGTTCTATGGATTTGGTTCTTTTGTTTGGGTGACAAAGTAGGTGTGGTGTGGTGTTGACTTTGGAGATATGTAGCTACATCCATTTTGATAGGTGGATGATTAAGGCCGGTGGTTGGGGTGACCCCTAAGGTGGTAATAGGTTTAGTCGAGGCAGATGCTGTAGGTGTGCAAGTTTGGGTTTAGATGTAGTTTTGGTTATGGGTTTAAGGGTGTATGTTGAGCTATGATGGGTGTCATGGAAGAAGTTTTGATAGAGGTGGTTGTGTTCATTTTAATTGGTTGAAATATTTTTGGGTAGATAGTGGAGGTATCAGTAAGTGACATCTGCATCTGCATTGAGACAGAGAAGCAAAAGGTGCTCCCAAATTAAGGCCCTATCCACATAATCTAAGCAATCAGACCAAACGTGAGAATGGACACTTCTGTAGGTGGAGTTGATGAGGAACTAATGGCTATTCCTATAAAATGTGTCTTAGAGACGGGGAATTGGCTAGCTTCAGCTTTCATGGGTAAGAGAGCCGAAAGAAGGTCTACATGATCTTGGGTAGCTAATGGAGAATGCTCACCAAGAGGTAAAGGTATCTCAACTGGGTCTATGATAGGTGGAGGAGATGATAGGTGCTCCTCTATAGGTGGAGGAGATGATGGGAGCTCCTCTGTGGGTGGAGGAGGCAAAAAATGTATCCTCTGTGAACTAAAGAAGTACTGTGGGTATCGGTTCTCTAAGTGGAGAAGCCAAAGGTGAAATGGTCTCGATGTTAGCGAAAGACTCCACCATAGGTGAGGAAGGAGGTGAAAGGTGTTTCTCTATGGGTGAAGGAACAGTGGAGGTTGGTTCTGATGTGGAAGGATTATTTTGGGCTATAATATCCTTTATGGATGGAATATGGGGTAACTGGGAAGCAACAGGTGCATCACTAAAAATAGCGTGGACCTCACGGGTATGGGTATCATGAGTTCGAGGTCTCACCAGTTTGATTTAGACAAAGGGGCATGATTAGGAAATGGTTTCTTGAAGATGTGTAGGTTTTGGTTAACAGGTGTGCATTAGGATTATCCATGATTAAATCACCTTTCTCAAGCATTTCTTGGAGAATGTTTTTAAAAGTGATGCAATTACCATCACTATGAACCTTTACTCGATGATAGTTACAAAAGTCATGGTCTTTATACCATACAGGCATGGGGTGAGCAGGGTCAAAACTAGTGTGTGGTTTTATGGGTAAGAAGGGTGATGGCCCCGAATTTCATAATATTTTCTGAGATACAGAAGGGTAAGGCTCTCTTGATTGGGGTGTATTTCTGTTGTTCTCGTATGAGTTGAAAATTCTGGATGGGTGAGAGATTAGATGAGGGGGTAGCCTGATTTGATGGATGAGCTCAAACGGGCTTTGAGTACTACTGCGTTAGTGGTGCCCTTGGTCTTTGAATAATTGTTCTGTCAGTTTGGAAAAAGAAGAAGTATCATTCAACTTGAAAGCCAAATTTTTACTGTGTAATTGGATTTTCTTCTCTTTGATGGCCCAAATCGTCTAACTTTCATGCCATGGTGAATGCTTTCATCAAATGTTAGGAAAGGTTTGAACTTGTAGGGTTAGTGAGATATGTCTAGTGCAAGCCCATGTGAAGAGCTCGATGAGTTCTATTTGTGGTAGTTAGAAGGTGAGCTGATTAATTAGGCTATGCCAACGAGTGACAAAATCTGCGATAGATTGATCCTCATACTGACGCGTGGAGTATAGGCCGGTCATGGTAACCTTCTTGACGATATTGATGGAGAAATGATCCAAGAAGGCTTGGGCTACCTAATTAAATGAAAATATAGAGTGTCTAGGTAACCCACTATACCAATCTAACGTAGGTCCAATTAGAGACATGGGAAAGGTCCCTGAAGAGCAAAGCATCATTGTGCGCGATTAGGTAGCACCCCATGTTTGAACGACTGCAAATGTTGTTGCGGGTCTTCCTTGTTATTGAAGTGGTTGAATTTAGGAATCTCCCAATGCACGGGGTATGGATGAATAGGAATGGATGGGTGGATGGGCTCATTGCAAATATTATCATAGGTGAGAGTGTTGTGGGAGCTGAGATACCGATGCCTCTAATGTCTTGCATCTTGTCCAACATCAATTTGATTAGGTTGTTGGTAGGTTGTGATGATTGGGTGCCTCCTGTAGCATGAGAGGGTTGGTTTTGGGCATGTAATAGGGGTGACACTCCAGTATATGGTGCTACCATGTAGGTTGATTGAGTAGGAAGTAGTGAAATAGGGGGTATGTACCTAGAGTGAAAAATAGATGAAACAGGAGGCTGCTGATAGTACATATATGGAGGTGGAAGGGTCATGGTAACCCTAGTGGTAATGGGGGCTAACGATTATGGAATGGAAATGACCATGTTCTGAAAAGGGGTAGGGCTAACCAACATTAGAGGTGGTAATGTAGCTACGGGTATATGTGAGACATTAGGGGTGGATGAGGTTACGTTTTGGGTAGTTGTCGAAGGTATGGTAGATGTGGCAGGTGCAATGGAGGTAGTAGACGTGGAATTCATAGTGGGTATAGGACCTAGTTGTGAAATGATTGGGAGTAAGGTAGATGCTGGAAAAGTGGAGCTAGCTAGGGCTAACGCAGGAGTGGGAGTGAGAGTTAGGGGGATAGATACGGGCATTTTGTATATCAACTAACCTAAGGCATCTCAGTAGATGAGTGGGAAAGATAAAAATGCAAGGTGGTAGGGTTTTGGTCAAGGTGTCATGTGAACTCCTCATCTCTGGTAGCGATAGTGATAGGTTGGATAGGATCCATTGCGGGTGATAAAATGGAAGGTGGTGAAGGACTAGGTAGGAGCAATTGAAAACTTACGTGGAATATGAGTGTGCTTTCTTATCTTCAGGTTAGCACCATGTGAACCAGTACTGATTAGGTTAGGTCACTTCTCTATAAATGACATAGAAAAAAAACAAGAACTAGTGAAACAGGTGGTAAAAAGTGGATTAGGTAGAAAATATTGGCTGGAAAATGACATCGGATAACCGATACCGGTTATGGTAAACCAATGCCAGTCACAGGTAATTGCGATTAGTTACTGTGGGAAATGGACAGTCAGTCAAAAACAAGGTGTAAGGTCAAATCTGATAGGTATGCTAAACTTGATAAGTTTTACAAGGTCAATGGGAATGGTAATAGTGACAGGGACTCTGAAAAGTTGAAGAAGCTGAATAAATGTCCTTTTGGGCAGGTTAACAAAAATTACAGTGAACCGATGCCGGTTAGGTATAACTGATGATGGTCAGGGGTTAACTAACGATGGTCACTACACTGACACCGGTCACTGTGAAATTGAAACAGTGATGAAAGGAAAATGGTTCTGAATTAAAATCTGATGTGGAATCAGACCCAAAATTTTGGGAATGATGAGAATATGGTCCAGGCACCCTCAGATTAAGCTGGAATACACCAACTATGATGAGGAGCATGCAAGGATAAACAAGAATAATGAAGAATGTGACCTCTCACCTCAAAACACAAGCCAAGCAGAAACACTAAGAAAAATGTGATCCTAAGAGTGCCTTTTCTATTATGTTTGTTTAGATTATGCTATTTAAGGACTGACTCAGGAACTATAGAATATAATTTTTTGGTGAGGATGGCTTCCTACAAAGAAGGAGATTTAAAAGGTGAGCTTTCAGGTATGTTATGGTGGGGGCGAGATTTTCTTTGAAGTATGACTTGACAGAGCAATGAGTTGGGGAGTACGTGCCAATCCTCATATCAGTGTGATCATTGACAGGCGTTCCCAAGAAAGATGTTGTTTAAGAATATGTATTTGTTTTTAATTTGTGCAATTTGGTATGAATCTCAGAGAGAGAGAGAGAGATGTGCTTTCTACAATTTATTTGTCAACCATCAGATGGGAATGACTTCCAGCGTATAGGTTACCCATAATTAATGTGAGCTAATGCGATGAATCATAATGCAATGCACTTATTTTAGGCCCAATTCCAAATGTGAAGTTGGATGACATAAATAGATGAAGAGGAAGAGGGATGCTCTTTCACTATAATGTAGAAAAACATGAATAAATGGTTCTTTTTAAGTGCACCAAAAGAAAGATTTCTTTTTAGAGAAAATAGAAAGAAAAGGTAGGTTACCAAGGAAGAAAATTAATGTGTATGCTTTTTAGAAGGGAAAAAAACACACAAATTTTCCTAGGAATGAATAAAATGCAAGGAAACACGAATGGGTCCCACCATGCTTGCCAAAATGTTTCACCTAATTCTTAGACGTTTCTTTGAAATATTGACGACATAGATAGGGTTACAAGCGTAGGAGGAATACCTGTTAAATGTTGGTTGGTTAGTTGTTGCATGTGTATAACTGTTGAATCCACAACTGATCGTGAGAGATTCCTTTTGGCTAGGAGGAACTACCTATAATGAAAAGCAAGACCACCAAAAAGAGTTAAACAATATGTGCAGTGAACTGCCTAGCATGTCCTAGATCCAGGAAGTGTGATACTTCCTAGATGGTTGTCAATCCACTATTTAAAACAATTTAATTTAGGAAATAAAGTAAACCCTATTGTAATTAAAATGATTTGGGTGTCTCATCCAAAATACAAAAAGAAAGATCTAATCTAACAGGCTCAGTTAAAATAAGATCTCAAGGTCAAGTAACTAGTTCTGGGTCTCTGCAACTCTGATAGAGGTCTCAGGCAGATCACAGATGAACAAAGGTAATGTGAGAGTAGGTGGATACGTTACTATTCTGGACTCTATTAGTCAATACAGAGACTGATGCTAGTTAATGGTGATCGATGGTGGTTGGGTGTAACTAGTGTCGGTTACTGTGGAAAACTAGGAATGCCACAAAATGATTTTTGGATCTCTCTTGTGATTGCACAAAGAACCTGATTCACCGAAACGAGGTATTAGGTGAATCTGGTGGGATTTGGTGAATTTTTAATGGGTATGTGGAGGGGTGAGTATGAATAGAGGTCAATGGGTGGCTAAGGAAACAAAGGATGAAAATATAATGATGAAACCAATGAACCAATGGAGTATAATGTTCTACTTACATGGAACCTAGTTCTGGATGCATGCAAGTGAGGAATGAACGTGCTGGTAAGAAGTTGAAGGCTGCAGAGGATCACCAATTGTAGGAAAGATTCTACATGGGATGCATGTGCATTCCTTTTTTCTTGGTTGGTGCAAATCCTTGCTGGGGTGAGTACTGGATGGTTGTGCAAGAGGAAATGCTTGATCTCCTTCCTTGCATGTGTGTTCTCACTTAAATTTGTTCTCAGAAGATGCAATATCTCTCAAGAATGTGCCAATGTTTTCCAACCTCCAAAATAAGGTTATTTTGGGGACTAAAAGGTAACCGACGGCAGTTCCGGTTTAACCGGCAATGGTTAGGGCTAACCGGAGTCAATCAAGGTGGGATTTCCTAGGTTTATTAAATTAGGCAGATCCCCTTGATTTTCTGGGATCTCATGTTTCTCACCCATGGATTAGATTGGAAGCTTCTTGTAAGCATGTGGGAATGTGGTTAGAGGAAATTTTGGCATTGATTTTTAGGGTTTGGGTAAGTCTTAGTTAGTTATGGTAACGTACTAAGAATAGGTCTTAGGGTGAGTTGGTTTGATGAGGTGTCTAGGTGAGATGTATGTGGACATTATCCCTAATTAAGATATTTAAATAATAAATATGCTGAGGATACTGAATTAATTTAATTAAATTAATATTAGTGGAGTGAAAGGGGGCCATGGCTAGGTTAATGTGATGAAGGGTGTTTATTTGTCGAGGGACCAAAGGGGAGTGTGGCCTAATTTTAGTGTCTATAGTAACCTCGTCGATGAAATAGGAAGCACTCTGCTTACCCACTTGACTAGTTTTTCCTTGTGAGTTAGCATTACCGGTTGTCTGTATGGAAATCCCAATGAGAGTACACATGGATGCATTTATTTCCCACTGTGCTTGAAGGGGGTAAAGTGAATCCGAGATACTCCCAAATTAGTCATTATGTCTTTTGGGTAAATCGAGCTCGCTTAAGACAGCTTTGTAACACCTAGTTGAGTTATCTTATTAGGGATGCCATTCTGTCTTGGAGCCCAGTTTGCTAGTCCTTATCGCATTGAGCCATCATGAATTGGCAGCTTACTTGGAGTTTAAACCTTGTTTATCGAACAAGGTAAAGAGTCCACTTAAGTTTGATTTAAGTGCTTTTCCCCACAAAAATTAGATGACGTCTCACTTATCTTAGCTTCTTTCTCTCCTTCGGATGAGGTAAAGCTCTACCCAAGTGGTGCTTATTTTATTTTTCATCTTTTCAATCTATACCAATGCATTCTCACTTTCAACTTTTGGGATGAGAAGGGAGCATACCTCGTGTGTCTTATCAAAGATGGTACTCACCACTTTTTTTTTCTGTTTACACCCATCCATGTTTACAGATGGGTTGTTAAACATCTAAAGTGTGTAGGTATTTTTTCATATCTTTGATAGTCCTTGATCTTGATTTCAAGATCATCATCATAGTTAGGATTGATTCATCATTTGATCTCACTATGACATGTTACCTTGTTCACATTGTCTCGACACAATTAAAATACTTATGTTATGTTTCTCATAAACGTAATCTATGAGTCTACATTGTGGCATTACACTACCCACATTTTAGCACATCCTTAGTATACTTTGACTTAATTTTACTTCAAACATTATCCAAAATCTTTAAGGGTGTTGCTTACTTTGTTTGTGTCATTTCAATACCACTTTGACACTAATATCTTGCTTCTCCTTGAATCTTGATAGATGTGTCCAATTGGTGTGGTTGTGTGGCTTACATTTGTAAACCTCACCCTTTAACATTTAGGCATTGTTAGTTATTGAACTTATCGTGGTATCCTTTGATTGGGAGTCACATCTACCCTTTGTTAATATTTATGCCTTGTTCATTTTGAGCTTGATGTAAATATTGACATTGTGTTGATCATCTTTACATTGAACTATCATTTTGCACACACATTTTACATAGGGAGTATTTCCTTATTGATTGGATTATTGTTTTACACTTGCATGATTGTTCCTTTTGATCATTCATCTGGAAAAATTTATTTCTAGGAAAATCCTTTTTGACCTCATCGAGATTACATCATCATAATGTCTATTTTCCTTAGACCTTCTTCAGAAAATCATGCACGTATCTCCATACTTACAAAATGTCTAGCTAGATGTCATTATGCTTCCCTGAAAAGATACAGAGCCTTCTTCACTTTGAAGGAGTTCCATCACACTATCTAGGTCTAGAAATTTTTGCTTAAAGCAATGTCAACAATGACTGACTATTGTGTAGTTTCTCACACTTATTACAATATAGAACCTAGGTTTAGGAATTCAAATCACAAGATACCCATTACAACTTAGCCTCATTTGGTTCTTTGTACTAGAGAGCCCAATCAGGTACCCTATCCCCCACCGTTAACTCATAGTTGGTGGTATGGTTTGGATGCCTCTGATCCAAATTATTATTTAGGTTCCCCCCACTCTTCTTCTGATTCAGATCCAAACTACCATTTGGATTCCCACTCTTCTTATGAAGATTCGGATCCCAACTATTATTCAGATACCCCTAGATCACATATTGAATCACGGTCCTCCCTTCCTTTGCAGGACCTTCATTCCCAATCACCTCAATGATGTCTTCCTCCTTTGAAGACTCGTGTGACTCCAAGTTCCATCGATCGAACATCTAATTTGGTTCTTGAGTCGCAGTCCTCCCTTTCTTCACAGGACCTCCTTCATCAGTTGCCTCGACGACCTCTTCCTCGATCAAATAGTTTCATGACTCAGATTCCCTCTAGTCAATCATCCAATTCGACTCCTATGTCATAACTTAATGGTTGGCTATGTAATCCTACTTTCTAGCCTACATTACATCATCTTCTAGAAAAATGACCTAGGTCCAAATCCAAATCATCCATTGATGAGACGCTTGCCACCAAATATATGTCATGTCTTGAGTCATCTTCTACTATCAAACTAACTTCAATCCCTCTTCAACGCTTAAGCCCTTTCAACCATATCGTACCATTTCCTCATCCATCTTCTAAAGATTAATTTCTGCGACCATGTCAAACCATTAAAAAGAATCCATGTGTTGAGATATCTTTTCAAAGCACTATCAAAACTCTTCACGAGAGTGCTAAGGTCAAGCCTTCCTCTCATCTACATCATCAAACATCTTCATCTTCTTCTGTCAATCAATCTTCCCCTCATTTTGAATGTGCTTCTTCTATTCAACCTCCTATGGTCAAAGAACAACAACCTCTACTAATTGATTTCTCTCAAGATGAAGGAACAATCAAACTACACAAAGATATCCCTTTAGAGGATTGCAAACAAGGGTTATTTCTTGAACTCGATACGCTCGTGTATTGGGGAAAATAATTTGATTCATTTTATCAGAACTTAAAGGAAGAGCCTAAGGTCATGGAACTTCATTCTTCTTCACCTTCCTCTGATCATGATGAGATGTCGGGATCTACCATTGATCCATGGCCTATCTTCTCATTTCCAAATCAATCCTTATCTACAATCATTCCCCAATTGAAATCTCACCTTGGGTCGCACCCTAGTAGCACATCGTCTTCTTCTATCGTGGGGCCACATCGCAGTATCCCTCCATTTTCTATTTTTGGGTCACCTCTTAGTAGCACATTACCTTCTATTCTTGGGTCATGTCCTAGTATCCCTTCATCCTCTTCTATCTATGGAACCCCTCTCGGTAGTCCCTTATCATCTATACTTGGGCCATGTCCTCATAGCTCAATTTCTTCCATCTTATGGCCATATCCTGGTAGCCTTTCATCATCTTATACTAGTGGCTCACCTCCTGGAAGCCCATCCTCTTCAATTCTTAGACCATATCCTTTTAATCGATCACATATTTCTTCTATCAATGGTCGTGGAAAACTCACGGTCATTTCTCACATCATTTCTAAACATACACATTCACTTTCTTCTCCTTCTCGAGATTAGACAAGTCACACTTTAGATTATAAGAAACTCAAATAGTTTCTTAATCAAGCTCAGATCAAAACTGTAAAAATCTCTATATCTCCTAACAAATCAAACGATCTTAAGGTTAAACATAAAATGCAATTCAAGAACGCACATCAACATAGCCATCAAGTATGACACAAAGTGCATAAACCTCTGGATTGGGAATTAAATATCCTACATATGAAATCCATGTTTTAGGTTAAATCATAGTCATTTTTTGAGTATGAGCTCACCTCGATCATCGAGATCGGGGATAACATGACTCTTGATAAACAAACACACCTAGTCTCCCTTATCAAGGAAGTCACAAACATTGTTGTTGGATATTATCATGAAAACTGACTTTTTTGGTCCCGCATTTCCAAAAACTATCAAAATATAAAAAACATTGAGAAAACACAACAAAAATCAAAGGTACATTTTTTCAAACATTACAATTAGGTATTGCGTACACATGGATGTTTCTTTCTTCCCTTCCTTGTTGTTAATCTGCAAGTCTTCCTACCATTTTCATCCCTTCGGTGATATTTTGGTTATCCTATATGTACGCATTCTATGACATTTATCTCTATGGTATCTGTTTGACCTTGGTCTTTCATCACCTTGGTAAATTAAAAAACGACTAGCCTCTTAGAGATCCTATCACATTTAACATCTAATAAAATCGTTGTGAAGAACTTTTGGACATATTTGTTGACACTAGCCAATGTAATCATCCTAATCATGTTAGGATAAAATATTATTATCCTAATTAATTTTATTAATTAAATAATAATGGTTATTAAATAAACCATATTTTGTTATGCATTGTTATATGGTTCATAAACCATATTTGTCTTTCATAAGATGTTGTTATATTATTTTAAACAGTATATTAGTATTTATTCATTTGTGCTTCCTGGATGTTATTGGAAGCTTGTGTATTTCAGAAAATGGTTGCACCTGTGCAACTTTGTTTCATGTTTGTATTTAGCTGTGCAATATCTATAAATATTGCAGCACATTCTATGTAAGGTTGGTTGATTGAGATTAATACAAACTAATCAAGCTTCTTCCCCTATTTCTCAATCTATATTTGGTACCAAAGTGAATCAAGCTCCTGGAAAGTTTGGAGAAGGTTGCAGAGGAAGAATGATTTGTGGAGAAGAAATTTGCAACATTGGAGAGCCAGTGCTGCCTCCAGCAACTTCCCACATCTCCCTACAGACTCACAATCTCATGTGTGTTTTCCAGGTAAACGTAAAGCAAATTTTATTTTATTTTTCCTTAGTGCCCTTTGCACCAGGAAAATTTGCTATCTGGAAGCTGTTCATTTTTAGAATCAATATAAAAAAAATCCATTTTCCCCATTAGTGGTTTTGTCACTAAAGTTTAGTGACATTGTTAGCCATAGCTAACACTATTGGTGCACCAAGTTTAGAGGTATCTGTGCCATATTAGTAGAGCTTTGCACCAAGCTCCTGATCGAGCTATTCATCAACATTGGAGGTTAAACTAGATTGCTTACACAGATGGATTGGTGACTTGCAAAGGGTGTACGACCACCTGTGTTGGGGGTTGTATTGGCCGAACTAGCAATAAAATCAGCCTATTGTCACAGCCATAGCTGTGCAAATCTCCACGCACCAAGGTTGTAGATTTGTTTTCTACAAAACCAGCAATAAAATATGGAGACTATTCAAATGGCGTGAGTGTGCTTACATCCACCAAGGTTGTAGATTCTATTTTCTATGCTACAAAAGCAAATCCCTCCACGCACAGCGACCTGCACACAGTTTGGAGACCCCTGCGTCCTTGCATCAAAGAAATCCCTTCCTCACGAGCTGCAAACAAATGCAAACAATATAGAAGGTGCATAACCCTGTGTATCTACACAAAGAAATAGCAAACAAAACGATCATGGCCTACACAAAACAAGAAAAAAAAACGGTGAAGAAACTCAAAGGAATCCGCAAAAAAAAAAAAAAGAGGCAAACAAAACAATAAAAAGGAGATAAAGTACGGTGGTTCTTTCAAGTTAGAAGATCCATTTTTGATGCAAATCAAACCCTAAATCACCTCGGCTACCACACATGCCACGTGGACTCCAACTCAGCTCTTCCAAATCACATTTTTTTAATAGGTCAGATTGTTTTTTTAATTCATTAAATATCATTTTCTTCATTTCTTTACCAAGCGCTCATAAGAGCCAAGGTGGATAGACTAAATGCCTTAGAAGAGGGAGGTGCATGGTTCAAATCCCACCCCCCACTTGACATTTTGCATTTGGCGGAATTTTTGGTGGAACCACCAAACTTAGCAGAAATTTTGAATTTAGTTATAACTAACTAAATTTAGCGGAGGAATCCCTAATTTAGGGTAAAAAAAAAATTTCTCCCATTCGGCCTGGTTTTTCATTTCAGAAATTTTTTGCAAAAGGAGACCCATCTAAAAATTGCATTTTCAGCTGTTTTTTTTGCAATTTTTAGCATTTTGGGTCGTATTGGGCTCAGGAGGCCACCAGGGCCCGCGAAACAAATTTTTTTACCTGCCATTCAAATTTTCTAGTTTTTTCGAATGTAAATTATATACTGCTGTATATTGTACTAATTTACAGGTTGCCATAGTCAACTGTAAACCTTGTAACTACTCAAAAACTGGCATAATTGTAATAAACAACAATAATAAAAAATTGGTTCTGTAACACTCATGAGATCCTAGATCTCATTCATCAGCGTTCAGTATATATGGTGCCTCTGGGAAGCACTTACGGGTAAAGCCGTCGCGACTACTACTGCACTTAATGGCTAATATAGCTGCAACAACATCATTTGCGCATCATCCCTATAAATCGACGGGGGAGTAATAAGGTCACAGTGCACACACTATGAACCATCCCATCCGTCTGTGAACGATTGCACGACCTAAATCTCGGAATGAGAAATTATCCAAGTATATAGTGAAGTTACACGCAGCGTATGAGGATATTTCTTTGAGCCGGTGTCAATAATCACATAGACCCCATCATTACTATCTTGGTACCACATATTGAATTCTTTCATGTACGTTAATGCCTCTTTCACGTACCACCGAGTATATAGAAAGGGCGAGCTTCTTCCACATACCGACGGGTATATCAGAAGGGTGCACGTATATAGAGAGGTTCGGTATATCAGACTGACGGTATATAGATTGGGAGACCTAATACCTAGAGTGATAAGAGCCAAACCCTATCAGTGATATCTATAAAATGGGCTCTAATGACCCCAAATTCTTTCTTCCGGATTCACAATTACTCAAAGGAAGCAACTATGCTGCATGGAAGACAAAAATAAAGACCCAACTTGAGTTTGAAGAGATCTGGTCTGTTGTGAATGGTACTCTGACCAAATCAGCCACTAATACAACACAACAATGGCAGTTTGATAAAGCAGATCAAAAGGACAAAACTCATCATCTTGTTTGGAGTGTCCGATAATGTGCAACCCCACACTCGAGATGCCAAAACAAGAAAAATAAGCATGGGATAAATTGAGTACATTATACAAGGCCAAGAACAAGAATGTCATATTGAATTTTCAGAGTCAGTTACATACACTAAAATTCAAGCAAAATGATAAAATTGAAGCTTTCTTAAGAAGAGTTGTAGAATTAAGGGCTTCACTTCTAGCCCTAGGAGAACCAGTCACAGATGATGCTCTCATTCCCATTATTCTGAGAGAACTTCCCTCTTCTTACCACATTTTTGTCACAACACTAAATGTGATAGATACGACAGTTAGTTTTGACAAAACTGGTAAACCTACTGCAACAAGAGGAAGCAATGCACAATAAGGATGATGAAGAGGAGTAGACACTATCTTCACATCAAAAATGGAAAGGAAAAGGTCAAGGAAAACCTAATTCCCATCAGAAGTCCCAACATCAGAATCAATATCATGGGGACAATCAATAGAAAAAGCAATGTCCTATTTGCAAAAGAGGACATGACTTAAAAGATTGTTGGTATAACACTTATAAGAAAGGTTCATCAAGCAACTCTGGACCACAAAAACAATCTTACAAGGGACATTCGAAGAACTATCACGGGTAGAAAAAGGGGAACTGGAAAAGAAGACCCCACTAGCAAGGTAATATTGCTGAGCAATAAGAACAGTCAGACAATGAAGACTTCTTGTTCACTGCTCAATCAAGTGAACCATCCATGTCATCTAGTGATGTCTGGTATGTTGATTCGGGAGCCACTCGACACATGACTGGCCAAAGAGACTATTTTATTTCAATGAGGGACACGCCATTGAAAAATCATGTTTCATTGGGAGATGATTCTTCATATATAGTTCAGGGGATTGGGAATATTTCTCTACCCCTTGGTTCATGCAAAGGCAGACTATCAGATGTCCTATATTTCCCTGGGTTAACAAAGAATTTCTTTCAGTTAGTCAACTCCTAGATCGCAACCTAAAAATTGACTTTGATAGTCAATCCAGCAAGAAAACGTGTTTGATTCGAGATAAATCTAGAGGCTCAAAAATAATTGCAAAAGCCTCAAATTTGGGACGCATGTTTCAACTTGATTTCATTCACAAAGAAGATCAAGCACTTTTGGCTAAAAAATCCACCTCAACCCAGTTGTGGAATCAGAGATTTGGTCATGTAAGTTTCAAATATCTCGAAACACTTCACCAGTGTAATATGGTACATGGGCTACCATCTCTTTAGAAGGATACAGACAAGTGTCCTCATTGCTTAGTAGGAAAACAACACAGAGTTTCGTTCCAGAGGAGTACATTATGAGCTCATGGTAAACTTTACCTGGTTCATACCGATCTTTGCGGTCCATTGCAGCCAAGTCATATTGGGTTCCAGTACTTCATTCTTTGTGTTGACGACTATTCACGAAAAATGTGGATTTTCTGTCTTTGCAAGAAAAGTGAAGCATTTGAAACCTTCAAAAAGTTCAAAGTAGTAGTTGAGAAAGAAATTGGTCATCACATCAGATATCTCCACTTAGATCGAGGGGGGGAACTCACCAGTGATGAGTTCAGAGACTACCTACAAACTCACAGGATTCGTTGACAAATGCCTCCTCCACACACACCATAGCAAAATGGTGTTGTTGAGATAATAAATTGTACTATCATGGAAATGGTGCGATGCATGATCGATGATTCTGGACTTGCAAAGACATTTTGGGCAGAAGCAGCAAAAACAACAGTGTATTTGTTGAACATAGTGCCCATAACTGCTATTGATGAACTAACACCACAAGAAGCATGGTAAAAAAGGAAACCATCCATTGCACACCTCAGAGTATTCGGGTGCAAAGAAAACATGCACATACCCAAATAGAATAGAAAGAAATTAGACATGAAGTCACAAAAACTCGTCTTCATTGGGTACAGTGAAGAGACTCTTGGGTATAGATTGATGGATCCTAAGACTGGAAAAGTCTACACCATAAGAGATGTTGAGTTTTTCAAGAAGAAGGAAGCAGAGACTCCTCCTCCGGACTCACATGATGTATTTTTTTCTCTTTTTGTAAAAATTGAAGCTAATGTTCCCTCAGAAGATGAAAGTGATGATGGGGATGATGGTGTTGATCAAATAGAACCACAACCCATAGGAACTGTTTAACGTATGCCTAAATGGTGTACAATTACATTACGAGATGCAAGATTGGATGCTCCACTAGATACATCCACCCCTGGACCACGGACTCGCAGTAAAGCAAGAGAAGAAGTTAACTTTGCTTTGATGAGTAGAGTTATTGAATCAGATGAGCCATATATAGTCCAGGAAGTCCTACAGTTAAAATCTTGGAAAGATGCCATGGATTCTGAATATCAATCAGTGATGAAGAATAACACTTGGAAGCTTGTCTATCTTTCACCACAGAAGACACCCATTAGATGCAGATGGATATTCAAAACTAAGTACAAAGCAGATGGGACAGTAGACAAGTACAAAGAAAGACTTGTAGCAAAGGGGTACACACAAAAAGAAGGCATTGACTATGAGGAGACATTTTCTCCCATAGCTAAGATCAAAATGATCAGGATGATCTTTTCTCTAGCTTCTTAGTTTGTATGGAAAGTTCACCAAATGGACGTAAAAAGTGCTTTCCTAAACGGATATTTACAAGAATAAGTCTACATGATTCAACCTGAGGGATATGTTGTACCTGGTCAAGAAACAAAGGTATGCAGACTCAAGAAATATCTGTATGGCCTCAAACAGGCACCCCGACCATGGTACATCAATATTGATGAGCATCTTGTACAACATGGATTTGTTATAAATCCATACGATCCCAATCTCTACCTCAAAAAGAAAGGGGGGGAGATGGTGATTGATGGTGTCTATGTTGATGATCTAGTCATCACTGGCAGTTAAGTGAGGATGATCGATGCAACGAAAAAATATCTTAATCGATCGTTCGACATGACCGATCTCAGGCTGATGCACTATTGTCTTGGATTAGAAGTGTGGCAGAAAGAGATCATATTTTTCTTTCTCAGATGAAATATACCAAGTCTACGCTTGAAAATTTTAGGATGATGGATTGCACACCAATTGCTACACCCATGGAGAACAGATTATAGTTATCTCGTTTAGATCCATCTCCTGAGGTAAGTGCCACTCTCTATCGGTAGCTGATTGGGAGTCTCATTTACCTGACCTACACTAGACTAGATATCATATTTGTAGTAAGCTATCTATTCAAGTTCATGTAGGAACCCAAAGTTTGTCATTGGAAAGCAACAAGGTGCATTTTGAGATATCTCAAAGGATCAGAGGATCTTGGTATAGAATACAAGAAGAACGAAAAATTCTTCTTGACTGGATATTCGGATTTAGATCATGTAGGTAACATTGATGATAGAAAATTCACTTCTGGATTTGTATTCTTTATGGGATCTGGACCAATATCATGGGGAAGTAAGAAACAACACTTTGTTTCTCACTCTTCCACAGAAGTCAAGTATCATTCTATAGGAGAAGCTGTCTGTGAAGCGATTTGGCTACGTTGCATATTGGAAGGACTTGGAATACCTCAAGAAAAACCGACCACCATGTATGTTAACAATGAAGGTGTACTCAAACTTGTTCACAATCTAGTTTTTCATGAGAGAACAAAGCACATTGAGGTTCAAGTTCATTTCATATGCAAACATGTGTTGAAGCACAACATTCGGCTTCAATTTTGTCCAACTGCTAAACAATGGGCAAATACTTTCACAAAGTCACTTGCACGTGAGAAGTTCAAGTTATTCAGAGAGTTCCTCTCCTCATCTCTTTATACAATGCAAAATTAAGGGGGGAATGTTAGGATAAAATATTATTATCCTAATTAATTATGCATAGTATAATTATTTAATTAATTTTATTAATTAAATAATAATGGTTATTAAATAAACCATATTTTGTTATGTATTGTTATATGGTTCATAAACCATATTTTTCTTTCATAATATGTTGTTATATTGTTTTAAAAAGTATATTTGTATTTATTCATTCGTGCTTCCCGGATGTTATTGGAAGCTTGTGTATTTTGGAAAATGGTTGCACCTGTGCAACTTTGTTTCATGTTTGTATTTGGTGGTGCAATATCTATAAATATTGCAGCCCATTCTATGTAAGGTTGGTTGATTGAGATTAATACAAACTAATCAGGCTTCCACCCCTGTTTCTAGTTGAAATGGGTACCAAGGAAGTTTTTCATGTTAACAAAGATAATGGTTTGAGGAACACCAAACCTTGTGATTATGCCCTTGAGAAAGTCAAGGATGAATTACTCAGTTGATTCCTTGAGTGCGACAGATTCTATCCATCTAGTGAAGTAATCCGTAACTGTCAACACCCACTTATGCCCAGCGCTTGAAGGTGGATTGATCATGCCTATGAAGTCGAGACCCCATTGTGCAAAAGGCTAATCTTCCTAAATTGGTCAGAGGGGAAGTGCTACCAATATTTTTTTTCCTGCAAAGAAAGCACATTCCTTGTATTTTGTGACCCACTTGTGTGTGTCTACAAACAGAGTAGGCCAAAAGATACCTACCATTAAGATTTTCATTTTTATATTTTTGGCAGAGAAGTGTCTAGCAAAGAATCCATCGTGAAACTTTGCTAACACTTTTTCAGTCCATGCGTCATTTATACACCTTAATAGCATGCCATCAAGATTTTTATTGAAGAGAAGTCCATCAATAAAAACATAAGGGATAGATTGTAGCCTCATATGTATTATCTTTTCTTTGTTCAAACCAAGAGGGTATACACCCTCGGAAAGGAATGTAATAATTCTCTTCATCTAGTCACACACACCAGGATATTCATTTTATTCAAGTTCTACGTGGGGGAGGTCTTCATCAAGAAATAATTAAGTCTCAGATTCAAACTGCACATCCTGAGCAATCTTCCTACAGAGCATGCTACCTATCCTAATTTTTTTGCCTCAATAGTCACATCATACTCCATGATTTTTGTCACCCATCGTTAACATTTCTTACCAATTTCTTCTCCCATAATGAAATATTTCACATAAGAGTGGGAGACTAACACCTTGATATGATTGGTGGCAAAAATACTCTTGAATTTATTAATTATGTGCATGATGGTGAAGACCTACTTCTCCATGTGACTATATTTTAGTTCATAATCCTTCAGCACCCGATTGAATAAATCCACTTGTTGTTCCAGCCCTTGTTCATTTTATTTTCATAGGACAACAACAACAACACTTGCATCAGTGCCATAAACACAAAGGATGAAATCCTTTGAATAATCCAGATGGATAAGTGTTGGCACAAAAGATATTTATTTCTTGATCTTGTTGAAGATTTCTCTTCCTTTTGTTGTCCATCTGAAGGCTATGTCCTTCTTGAGCATCGAGGTGATTGACCAAACCAGTCCTGTAAAGTTAGGGATAAAACACCTAACAAAATTGATATTGATAAGGAAGGACTATAGGGCCTTTTTGTGTGCTAGCAGGGAAAGAGATAGGATGGATGAGACATGCTCAGGGTCAATTGTGATGCTATCCTTTGAAACCACATGACCTAAGAGCTTTCCCTGCACCACCACAAAATTGTACTTCCTGGGGTTAAGAGCTTTGCTTTAATAAGATTGTTATGTCATCAAGGTAAACCAATATGAACTCATTGATGTAACCTTTGAAGGCAATATCCATGGCACGCTAAAATGTGGTACCCATGTTTGACAGAAAAAAGGGCATCTTTTGATATGCATATGTTACCCACTTGGTTGTTAACATTGTTTTGAATTGATCCTCTTTCTTGACTAGGATCTGATTGAAACCTGAGTACCCATATAGCATGGAGAATCTTTGTACGCCATCCAGAGTTTGCAAAATTTGCTCCATTGAAGGTAAAGGATAATGATCCTTTAGAGATGCCTTGTTTAAATCTCAGAAATCAACACAGAATCTGATTTCACCATTCTTCTTATGCAACGGAACTAAATTTGTAACCCAGGTAGAGTATTTAATGGGAAAAATAATTTTTCCCTCAATGATTTTGGATAATTCCTTTCTCATGAGGGGATATATCTTTGGATTAACTGGACATTACTTTTGTATGATAGGCTTGATACTAGGATCAAGGTCAATGGAGGGTTGAGAAATAATTAGAGCAAAACCTTTGAGGTCTTTATACTCCCATGAGAAGGCATGTTTCTCTTCATATGCCCAATATTTACTGAGTAACAACTCCTTCCCACGTGTAATAGTAACTGAGGAGTAGTCTTCTTGTGCGGTACACATATATCTTTCTTCACCCTTGAACTCATCATTAGGGCTAAACATTTTCTCAAAGGTGACCATCCCTTTAGAAAACTTATTTTACTTCAGTTGTATCACTTGGTCACTATAGTTGTCATGCAAGTCAACTTACATGCTTGATGAGAACTCAACTTCATTCTAGATAAAATGGACGATCTGCGCATCATGGTCAAACACCTTCCATTTGGTATTTTTGTTTGGAATGGATGGTTTGATCACCATCTTGATGTGTTGAGTGTTTCTTTTGACAAAGTCCTCAGTAGGAGAGAATTGTGAACAAAACATGGGCATCTAGTTAGCTTCCTTATTCATTTTTTGTGGCGCCACTTGCAAGTTTAGAGCATCAAATCTCTCAAGGAGGTCCCAAAATCTATGTTTATAAGCTTTGAGAATCTTATTCCTTATCTGGAATTTGTTGGTGACTTGGTTGATAACCAATTCTATGTGCCCAAAGATATGAAGTGCCTTAATTTTCTTTTTCTTAGCAATGAGCAAGCCATGCACCAACGCTTCATACTCTGCCACATGTTGGAACATTTAAACTGCATCCTGTGTGTGAAGAAGAATTTCTCATCCTTAGGGGAAATGAGAAACACTCCTCCTGCACCATTTTTGCTTCTAGAACCATCAAAGTATAACTTCCATATGCCAAGTTCAACTTTGTCTTTCTTGAGTGCACGTGGAAACAAAACTTCTTCTTCAAGAATGTAGTAAGTACCAAGCCCAATTTCATAAGCTTCAAGTTCTTCAACATACGGATCAAATTTATGGTGTTTCTCTACACATTCATCAAGTACTAGGTTAGGAACAGAGGGTCAAAGAGACTGCTCTTCAGGAACTAAAGCTTGTTCTTCTTGGATCAAACAGTTGGCTTGGAAATGGTATGGGACATATGAATCTACATGATAATAAAAAATAGGCTCAGATTGTATGGTAAATTATGTATCATACCTTGTCTTGAGTAACATATGAGACCAATCAGAAGACAAGTAACCACCCACTTTATCAATAACATCTCTTGATAGACATTGAGAAAATAAAGGAGTTAGGTCAATGATTGACACATCTTAAGTAATGGTTAGGTTTGGACATGCATGGATGATTAACTCAAGATCTTTGATGACTCCTAAGGTGGTGACATTTGAACCATCAAGTTATAGGACTCCTTTAGATAAAGGGCTATATTTCAGACCTAAGACATCAACGATTTTCTTAGGCATGACAAAAGTACTAGCGTCTAAGTCAATCATGAAATTATGCACTAGATATTTGCCTATGATTAAGGAAATATATAAGGGTGGGATTTTAACAACTTTACTTACTTGTTTCTCCTCTTCTTGGTAGATGTTCATAGAAGTTCGTAACTTCTGCATCACTAGATAAACATGTGAGAGTTGTGTCAGAGCTTTATGCAATAGATCTCACCGAGATGGGATGGTTAGGGCATCCCAGATTGTGACATTTATGTTTGTTCTCATCATCTGGTCCATAATGCTAAATGAAAGGCCCCTATCTTGTGCATTTTGGGAACAATATCCCTTCTTTACTGTTCAGGTGCAGAATCCTAGACTTTGTCTAGAGAAGAGGCTTGACCTACTAAAGGAGGGGTTTGCATTAATTTAGAAGGAGATTTATATGGAGCCTCTTGCATAGGAAATTGAGTTCTTTTATTGCAGGATTCCTTGTCTGCATCTTCTACTTCTAAGGATATTCTTGCATTTCTGGGAGTGGGACCTGTGCACTTGAATCTAACATCTCTTCTTATATCTTGTGTGATCTACAGCTTTGGCGCATAGTCTGTTTGCATCATCTACAACTTGATTGATTACACAAAAGTCCTCAGTGGCAAATAACATCAAGTTTTTCTCTAGAGGAGCTTTTCATCTTTCTTCATTTTCTACTTCAAGGGTACTTGTTGAAGACTCACAAATTGAAGCATTTTGGATCATGAAGGTTTGGGCGCATGCGGTATTAACACATTGATATTGAATATGGGGCATGCTACAAGGGAAGCACTATTCTGAATCTTATGCCAAATTGTTATGAACTAGAACAAGGGCCTGGCTCACACTAGGTGTTGGAAGAGAAGGCATGGGAAGAACAATTTGCAGGGGCATATGTGCATTGGGATGCCATGTATCATTCTTCTAGTTGGGCACATATCTTTGATTTCCATATTAATTACTCCAAGGCTGATTTATTTAGCCATGTACATAATTATAATTTCCTGTATAGGCTTGCACCAATTGATTTTCTAATGATATGGCTTGGTTTGATAAATTTCTAATCAGGGCATTTAATTCTTTGTCTTTCTTCTGCTATGTTGGAGAGTAGGATGTTGAAGCAAATGATTGCGCACTTTTCTCAAGAATAGGAATAGGGGCCACAGAAGGCTGGGGAACTTGTGACATTTCTAGGAACAAGAGAAAAGGTGGTCTAGGAGCTGTCTTTCTTTCCTGAATAATACTCTTTTATGTCCTTACAACAATACTATAAGCAGCTAGTAAAGTCCTACCTCACATGGATTGGATCATAACTTAAATATCACTATTCAACACCTTTAGGTAATATAAGAAAACATGTTGGGTTGTAGGTCTTACCACAAGAGGGATATTATCCCAACTCTTCTCAAATCTGATGTTGAAATCAGTCATCTACTTTTTGGGTGCCCTCCTTGTTGTTGTCAATTGCTCCACCAGAGTTAGGTGATTTGATTTATCTTCAAATTCATTACAAAGAGTTATTCCCAGCTCATCCCAGGTGGTGATAGATCCAAGTCTTGAGTCTCAGTAACATTCAAGCACTTTACCTTTGAAAGAGGTTGCAAGCTTCCTGACTACTACATCATCATGTGTGATCAAATAGAGTGAACACATGGTTGTTATATCCTGGATATGTTCCTGAGGGGTGACTTGATTCTCACCATTAGAGTATGGAATACTCTTGAGCATGCCATTTGGTATATCATGTTACACAGCTAGAACCAAGGGACTTCCTCCTGTAAAGTTTGAAAAATTTCTTAGTGGAGGATGTTAATGATGCATCATTCCAGGTCACGCAGGTTGCCTATTTTCAGGAGGAGTTCAACGGGCATGGCACACAAGAGATAGAGATGCACGCATGGGTTTTCTGGAACGAAATATTCTCAAGGATAGATGGAGGTACTCAAAATAATATTCAGCTACTACACTTCTTCTTGTCTGTACTCTTCTCATGAAGGGAACTTGGGACTGTTGAAACAGAGATCTTTAAATTTTGGGAGTTGTTATATGTGTTGAAATGAGCCTCCAAAGTCTGAAATAATAATTCCACACACTAGAACATAGAGATATGAAATATGAAATTTAAATGCTCTTCTCATCGAGCGTGCTAGAAACTGTTGGTCTCTCAAACGTACATCTGTGTCTCGAATATTGGAAGGTAAAAGGTGTTTAAGACCAAAATGGAACTATCCCCAAGTTGTGGGACCTTACGCACTTGGGATGGATCTCTGGAGAAGGATGGTTCCTCTATATATTTCTAATGCTACTCTTACTCCTAGTGCTGGAAGGGGAAACTAAGATAACAAAGCCAAGGGACTAGGGATAGAAGGATAACATGAAAGAAAAATACACTAAAAGACTATAGCACTAGATAAGAGGGATGAAAACTATATTTTTTGAGTGAGAATAAAAGGAAATTTGTGAAAGGAGGATAGGCATGAGTAACACAAGTAAACACATATTTACTTGATCATTCTCATGGAACACAACTAAATAAGGAACTACAAGGGACCTGAAATGGAACAACCAACACACATCACAAAAGACAAGGAGAGAAGAACGAATGTAAACACGTTAGGATAGAGAATATTCAAAAAATGATGTTTCTATTACTTCCATAAATGCACAGTGCTATTACACTGATGAAGGAGGTCGATATCCACATGTGGGGGCCAGATCTAGAGTTCTGAAACTCAAAATTTTAAAAAAATTAAAGTCCTTAGCAGAAAACACTTAAGGATCAAGAGTGTCTAACATACAAAATGAGCCTAGCTCTTACACTTATAGATGAATCTATAGAAGGAGAAGAGAAGGAGGGAAAACTATAATTTGAAATGCAACCACCAACAAGAAGCATTCAATACCTATAAATTAATCTGGAGATCTATGAAATATGCTTCCCCAAGCCTCTTTGGCATGTTGAAGAAGGAAGGAAGGAGGATCATATCAAATTAGGTGGTTGGAGAAATCATATCTTCTCATCAATGCTTGAAGAGATATGTTTTCCCATTTCTCACCTACCAGATCCACCAAAATTTGAATTTGAATTCCTAGCACTATAGCTGATGTCAACAGCTTTTTGAAAAGTCCAAGCACGCAACTTGTCTAAGCTCTATAGAAAAATATATGGTTGTTAGAAGATGTCAGAGTAGTCAGCACACACAAAACATGTGGCACACATGGATTGGCTAAAATTATGGAAAATTTTGAAAATATTTGTCATTTTTTCCACGTGTCACTTGTTGATTTGTTGTAAGAATTTGGCACCCTGCTAGCAAGCATTGACTGGTTGCATGGCACACTGAATCATGTTAGAAGATGACTTGGCATAGAAGGCTAGAAAGGATGGCATGAGAGAAGGGCATGCAAAATAGAAAAGAGGAAGGTGCGGAAGGGGGCCCATGTGACAGACAAGGAAAAGAGGAAAATGGGTGAGAAGAGATTGCATGGTCAAGGTGAAACTATTACAAAGTAATGGGTGCATTACGTGAGAGAGCTAGGGACTTAGGTGATTGAAGCAATTATAAGATGCACATAGGGTGAAAAAGCTTCTTAGGAAGAAAATGAATGCGCAGAATGTGGGCGTAAGGGAAGGGTGAAACAAAGAGGAAAAGGAAAATGGAAGGAGAGAACATAAAGTACGTAAGGCCATTTGAGGAAAAGAAGGGGTGCCAAGGGGAAACTGTAGCCAAGGATTTGTGCCAATTGAAGTTGAGTACGCATATATTTCAATGGGGATCTAAAATCTAGAATTTGTAAACAAGTTACACAAATAACTAAGAGAGTTATTTGGATAACAAAACTTTCAACCCAAGTGCTTTAAAACAACTTTTCTCACCTCCATTCCCTATCGTTGGATCGAGGACACATGTCATCCTCTTGATCACTGTGGAATTTTATGTCCCTCATGTCCATGAGGTCAGGGAAATCAAGACATGAAAAATATGCCCAGCCTTCTCCCTCTATGCTTTCAGAAATTTAAAAATCTAACTACCGCTTCATCCACTTCCAGTGCTTCTAGCTACTTCCACTCCCGTGGACACATATTTCCATTCTTCCTCTATAACTTCTCATCCATCATTCAAAAATTGCTGAAACTTGAACTATACATTCCATAGAGGTACTTCCCTATCACTCCATGAAATCATGCAAGTCCTAGAAGGAAATTTGAGCAAACACAGAAGGAGAGGAACAAAACAAAGAAGGAGAAATCAAAGAAAAATCCATGGCCATGAAACGAAAATTTGAAGAAATATCCCAAACAGATGTGTGAAACAAAAAGATTTATTTTTCTATTAATTCATCTACCCAATTAAATCAATAAGAAACCTTCAAACTCTCCTCTTGTGCAACAGAGCATCCACAGCGAAGAAATCCCACTTCTAGCTCAATGAAGAAAAATTCCAATTTCTCGTCAAACCATTGGGTGAAACAAATTAGAATTGCACATGAAGTATCAAAAGAAAAAACCCCTATAAAAAATATAAGTTTTTTTGAAATGGAGGAAAAAACCATACCTGTAATTTCAAGGTCCATTAATGGTTGCCGCATCCAGAAGCACTGCTAGGCCAAAAGTTTGAAACTTTAAAATATCCTGGACTATTAAGCGGGCGTGCCTAAAATTTTGGAGGGGTAATATTGGGAAAAACCCCGTATTAAAAAACTTTTTTTCGTGTCAATCTGACCTCCATAAGCCCACTTTCTAAAAATAGAAGGTTTACTACATAGGCACTATTATTTCAATAAATTCCTCAATAGAAGAACATGTGAAGGAGGCAGTGACATTAAAGATGAACTATACCTGAGAACTCACCAGAACAGACATTTTTTAAGCTTAATAAAATTAGTAAGTGGTCCCACAGACACCTACTAAAAATAGAAATTTGATCCAAAAGGAACAAGGAACACAAGGAGAAAGAGAAAAATAGAGCCATAGCATCAAGTTGAAGATCGAAAATAGTAATTTTATCTTTCTGGGATAAACATGAAGTCGAAGAGGATGGGTTAGAAGCCGACACTTCCCTTCACCTATGAGTATGTTGTGGAAGACAACGATGTCTTATATATGGACCTAGAGGATCTTAAGACTTACATGGCCTCCAAGGACTGAAAGAGGATTGAAGACAAGATATTCATAAGTGGTTTGTTTTCCTCTCCAGGACACCCAGTATTTGTGTAGAGTCTCGAGTTAGTCCTAGCCTTCTCTTTCCACTACGAGCCTAAGACATGAACCATCTGAACTAACAATGGTATAATGATGGTATTCATCAACCCTAGGACCATTTCACTCTCTCTGTAGATACCGACATCCCCCACCATGGTCATCATCTCAAAGGATAGAGCCTCACAAGATTAGGAAACAATGGAATCATATGTCCAAGGAGTAGCACTTGCCTCATGGTTGAAGACATGAAGAAATATTTCAAGGACACACAAGAATATTCCAAGGTGTGAGTTCTAAGCAGGGTATTCTGATTTCATCACTCTCGTCAGTATAGTTATGGATGAAACAAGAACAAGAGACTTCTAGGACTGGATGGGCCTTCATCCTGACATATACAAAAGTAAAGTAGAGAATTGACTGGGGGCAACTCATCAGCAACAATCTCCATCTGCAACTGCTCCAAGTGCACACGACAAGCAAGTTCCACATGACTTCTTACCTAGTTTATCTCCTTGTAAGCTTGAGATCAATCAAAAGATTGGATCTCACACAGAACAATGCTACCAAGGTGCTTGTATTCAAGAAACTTCCACAGTTGGTAATGGAGGAGAGAAACATGCATTTCACTCATGTGAATGATGCATTCACCATGTACATGGTCCGAAGCTTAGAAAGGGATATTTAAGTTAGGTTGTCACCACAAGCATCATCCTTGATCACGGAATATGGCTCATAATTCATACAATTCTCAACCTTCTCCTACATTCGAGTTGTTGGCTTCGACCAAGATCCACTCAGACTACCTAAGTACCTCAGTGACTAGATTGTATTGTTTGATCTCTGCAGGAAGATCACTCAAGTGAATAACAAGATCAGAAATAGGAGAAAGAATTTTATTTCATTCCCTCTATCTCTAGGGGTTTTCACGTGCAAAATATCAAATGACGCATCTCACCTAGAGGTTGCTTTCAAAAATTTGACTTTACATTCCTACATCATTAGGCCTAAATTTGACATCTGATAAGATCCTGAATCATTCTATGCCCCAAAATTACAACATGAGCAACAAGTCAAGGACTACTAGGCCAACTTTATTGATGAGTTCGAAGTACATGAAAGGGACCACATGAGGATGAAAATCAGCAAGCTAAATAAATTCAAGTTCTCCTGGTATGAAGATAACTTGCATGATGATGGGATAGAAATGTATGATCCTGAGTACGCAACAATCAAGATGTCTCTAATGCCCCAAATCAACTAGGATGTTCATGAATCAAGAGATATATTGGATCATATTTAAAATGTGGTGAGGAGAATGATGAATTGGTTTCCGAAGAAGAGGACTATGGTTATCCAGTCACGAGGAATTTCTCCAAGCCATAACAAATATTCACATCATTCATCTTCAAAAGTGATGGAGGTGACTTCCAGCTCTTAACACTCTAGAACGAGTTAAAAAAGTAAGGCCATGAAATTGGAAACTTCTTCCCGTGAGAAGAAACCTAAGAAATTATGGGTAGAAGAATTCTCATTGGCATCATTGGAGGAGGAAAACTTGATCTCATCAATGCAAATAGAAAATATAGCTACAAAAGCATAGGTGAATTAGGAGTACATAGTTCATGATTTATTCTTCAAGCTAACATGGGAGGACTCACCTGTTGTTGACACCAACTCCCCTCTCATTTAAAACTTTCCTCCTCCTCCAGAATAAAGAATGGTTGGTGCACCCATCGTTGAGCTTAAATCCATAGAAATGTTTTTGTGGATGCGGGAAATGGTTATCCATGTCACTCACACTATGGAAAAACTATAAGCCCATGATCTATCAGTGATTTTCACATTGGCTAAAGAAGAAAGGTCAAGAAATATTACACATGCATCCTCATGATTCTACAGTGGGGAGATAAGTAATCAGTACATCAAAGTAGCTTGGCTAAAGGTAATCAAGCTAGTGGATGATACGACATCGGCTGACTACGAGATGAGCACGATCCAATTGGGACCAGCTACTCATGAGGGATATTTTCACATATATCAACAATCTTTTGCTCACATGGTGGTAATGAGAAAAAGAATATAAAGAGAAGATTGAGGTACGACAGGAACAAGTATGAAATCTTTCATCTTATGTATAACACCTGGTGGAACCAAGCACTATAACACTTCCTATTGAGAAAGTGGTGTCCATCATTAGTTTTGATCTAGAATCCATTAGAAGAACGCATGAGCTCACGATGTTGGGGAAAGAAAATAATGAATGGATCGACTCAATCTCTGAAAAAGGGAAGCCAACATGATAATAAGCATTCAAGATATTTGTGTACATGTACGCAATAGCCAACAAAACATGAGCACTCAAAGAGGATGTGGAGAAAGAAAGGGAGTACCAAGAACCTCTAGGATTAGTAGTGAGTGAGATGAGCAACACCCATTGTCAGGATTTGATCGAGAAGAAGGTTTTTGAAACTCCTATAGAATACTTGACACATGTATGGGTGAGGGCCTTGGAAATCAAGTTTGAGGCAATTAATCAAGATTTCACAAAGCTAGAGGATAAAGAAGAACAAACATACAAGTTGTAGGATAGTATAAATCAGAAAGTTTGGAAACTTGGAGTTCCTGCTATGAGAAAACACACAATTGTTGATAAGTTGATCAACCCTTTTGAATAATAAGTGGAGAAAGGGGTGGGCAACCCATTTTCCTTCACTAAGGATACTCTTGAATTCCTCTCAGAGATCCAATCCTCCATTTCACTTATCACATAAAAGCACCCATCATGGTTTGGGAAGTGCAAGGACATCAACAATGTGATGGATGGATGAAAAGAAACCTTGAGCTGCATTCACATCCCTCATATCGACAAAGTAGAACCTATAGTGGTTTGTTTCAACAAGGAGCTTAGAAAGACAAAAGTCTTCTCAGGAATAGGAAGTGGAGAGTAGTCAAAGAGCAGAGCCAAGTCCACTGCAGTAGCTCATTATTCCGCATAATTCTTCTTCTTTCTTCTTCTTCTTCTTCTTCTCTTCTCACTCAATTCTCTCTCTCATCAATGTTATATTTTTGTGTTGAGGTTTTTACTTTTTAATATTACTTTAAGTGACTTTAGAAACATAATGTAAACTTTAAGTTACCTTGATTTTATAAAAGGAACTTAAATATTTAAGTGGAATACAACAGTGTAAAGTTAAATTAAAGTATTTGAAAAGTCACCAGGAAGATGAAGAGTTGCATCCTATTTTATAAATTGTAACTATCTCCTCATTTGATGGTCTTCTTAGATAAATTCTAAAACTTCTTAGATATTGGATTTTTTTTTGTGAATTCTTGAGAGAGATATCCTTGTGAAGAGAGAAAAGAGATAGCAAATTTCTTCTATTTTCCCTACGTAAAATGTATTCCATTTCTATGATATGTACAATTTCTGCTTGGGCTTCAATAAAGGAAAAAGAAATTCTAGCCTTTTTTTACTGAGGGGTATATTGGTACTTTGTGTTCATCAAACTCTATTTGGTCTTGTTGTTGTTACACATATTAGTTTTCTTCTGAATTCAAGTGCGTGTAATAAAGTTTCTAGCTGGTGTATGCAAGTATATAATATTCTAGTTGCATTATTATTTTATCTTTTCTAATGTTCTCACTCCCTTTCCCACTCTCCTAGAAAATTCTTCCCTTGCAGATATCTACAAGATTTTTCTACAGAGTCAGTGGAGTGTGCGTGTTGGATCTTCGATTGTAAGGACACCAGGAAAAAAACTCATTTTTACTTACAAATGCACATACGGAAGGTACACTGGTTAAGTAGAGGGACTTAGACTCCCAGATCATTGGTAAGATAACCACTAATTTTGTGCCCAACAAATTTTCTCACCAATAACTACATTATAGGTAAGGAAAGGTCAAGAAGGCTTTATGGCATATGTATATATAAAATAGAGAAATATTAAATAAGGTTTATTGGCCAATTAAGAAATGACTGTGGAACCTTAAATAAATATTCCTAGGTATTTGAATCAATGTGGTGAAGGTGAGAGATTAAATCTCAATGAATTTCATATACTTAGTGACTATCATATAATGTCCTTAAATAGAAAAATTTGTACTCATTTAAAATAGGGTATTATTGATATGATTTGAATGATCCTCCATTGCATACATATAGAATAGGGTTATAAAGGTGTATTGTTCATTGAATGGTTGATATCAAGAAAAAATCCATATTTTTTTATTAAGGGAAAATAGTTTTGAAGGGACTATACCCTGTATACAAAAGGGCTCAAAAGCCAGATATCATAGATGAGAGAAACAACCCAGAGAAGGGAAAAAAAACCAACCTAAGAGGGCTCATCAACCAGATATGACAACAAATTAGAAGAAAGGATCCAAATGTACAATGATCCAAAAATTAGCAGAAGAGATCAAAAAGTAAACAAAAGATATTCATCATATAATAACTCCACCAAAAAACAGCTCCAGAACCACCAGTTATCAGCAACTTTGGACTCAGAAAACAACATCTCAGCACACCGTTACTTGATAGCCCTATCAATCTTGGTTTTAATAGCCTGCAGTGACATGAAGAAGGAAATGGTTGTGGCCTGAGAGGAGTCTTTCAGATCCACCTGAGCAATTTCTATATCCCTTTTCTCTTTGGCACCCCAAATGTTTTCATTAATTCCACTTAAACTACATACACTATGAACATGTTGTTCAATGTAACTATAAATACTTTTAAGGGAAGATAGTATGCAGTCATTGCGACTCTTTGCATTTCCCATTCTGCCGTCCAAATACTATAACTTCTTGAATACTTCAACAATAACCCCCTCATCATCATCACTTTGTAGTATTCCTTTTCCCTTAGATTTTTCCATATTTTTTATAACCCCTTTGAGTTCTTGTATTTCCTTTTCCATCCTGTCCACTCTGCCCATCAAGTGCTCCTCCTTAGGTTCCTCCATTGGTTGGCTGATATGCAGTAGGTTCTCAGCAAGCTCAAGGTCTCTGTGACTTCTAAGGACCTGTTGAGAAGTAGGGATTTTAGTTTTTATGCCCTTTCTTTTCTTGCTAGAAGCAGCAGCTTCAATCTTCCTTTCCAGCAGGGGGGAATGAAGGTGGTGTGAGCAAGGGGAGGTATGGAGGAAGACGGTAGAGCAGGATTCATGTGGGGATAGTTTGAACAGTGGCGATGGATTAGCAGGATTAGCCCTTGATGCAGAGGGACAACCCTAGAATGGCTATGAACTTCCCTAATTGATTTCTCCAGTGAGTTTATCAAGTAGTGAGGGAAGTTGATGATTATATTTCTATGAAAGTGGTTAAGAAATATCAAATTTTTTTGAGTTATAGTCAAAAATTTTCCTTCCAGAGTTACATACCTAACAACCATCTTGGCTAGCTAAGCAAAAGGCTCAGGAATCGACGCCACCTTGATGCCTACAATCACAAATTCAAGATTCTCCCCATTGTCTAGAAATTTTTTAGTCTCCACCTCCCTTTCAACCTTCTTATTGAAGAATTTGGTGCCATCAAGACTGAGTCCCGTGATCTGGGCAATGAGCTCCTCCGTGATCTCAATCTCCATGTTGTTGTATTTGACAACCCGATTCTTCCATCCCTGGGTGAATCTAATAGAAATATCTTGATCAAACCCTTGAATCCTTTCAATTAAATTTGACAGACCCCCAATTTGAAGGAAATTCCAAAGCACCGCATCCTCTTTCCACATTGGATTGTGGGTGGGTTTTGTTTTGCATGGCGGACCCCACATTTTTCCACTATTTCTGTTCCTATTCTCAATGGTAAAAATGTTAGCACTATGCGGGGCAGGCTGAACTTTGTTTTTGGTTTTTGAATCTTTCCCTTCCGTGAAAGAAGATTTAATTATTATACCATACTTATAATTAGTTTCCCGCTCCTTAGCTTTCTTTCTATGCCAAGAAATGATGACATTCTAGTTCACACAAATCACATCAATCATACATATCTTATGTGATGTCATCATTTTGTGCTTGAGGATCCGCACATTAGCATCCACATTACATCCGTTAGTGATTATTTTCTCAGCCATGTAGATCATTGATTATGTCTTTATTGACTTGAGTGGGTAGAACATCCCCCCTTAGCCACTTTTGAAAAGTATTAGTAACACCAAGGTTTTCCAAACCATCTGCGACCCTATTTCCTTCCCGATAGGTGTGGGTGATTTTAACATTTTCAAATCTCTTGCATATATCAGTAGCTTCACCAATGAAATATCTAATTGACCAACTAGGGCGTTTCTTTTTGTTTAAGAGATTAATAATATTTAAAGAATCACCCTCAATTATAATATTCATAATATTACAATCTTTGGCAAGCCTTATTCCCCAAAGAGCCACCAGAGCTTTAGAGTAATGGTTAGTTTGCCTACCCATTTTCCCATAAAAAGCAACAAAAAAACAACCTCTTTGATCTCTGATAACTCCTCCACCTCTAGAGTCTCCCAGAATTCCTTTTGAGGTGCCATCAAAATTTAACTTGTGCTAATCAGTGGGAGGCTTAATCCATCAGACGGTGGTTCTATCCATACCATTGTTATTCTTTTTGAAGGTAGTGTCAATATTCCAATCAGTCAGAATGTATTCTTCTTTCTCAAGGTAAATTCTATTTTTAGGAGGTTTAAATCTAGCAATATTATCCTGCACAGCAATGATAATTTCCTTGTAGACTTTATTACATGCCTTTCTAGTGTTTCTGAAAATGCCATCATTATGAGCCTTCCAAACTCACCACATAGTGTGAGGTAAAAAAATTTGCCACAATCTCTTCACCACACAATTCTTATACGGAGGGTCCCATTGTTCCTAGGCCTAAAGATAGGTAAGGGGAAAAATCCATCTCTGATTAAATTTTGCAAAAAAAAGATGCCAAATTTTGGAAGCATACTCACAATGAAGGATTAAATGTTTTATGTCTTTTGCCTCTTTCTAACACATGCAACATCTATTCGGCATGATGAATCCCTTCTTGATGAGGTTTTCGTTAGTCAGGATCTTGCCATTAATGATGAGCCACCAAAAGAAGTTCACTCTAGGGGTTAACTCAAACATCCACAACTTGTGCCACTTAATTTCACTTTCAATAGATACAAAGAAAGAATTATATCCTAATTTAACAGAGTATTCCCCATCAAAATAATCTTTCAAGATGAGTTCATCCTTAATATTTTGGTTACTAATATGGATTAGAGAAAGTTGATTCTTTAAAGATGAAACATCAGCCTATACATTATTATTATCCACTTTTAGCTGTTTCCATTTTCTTTTGTTTCCATCCCTCTCAATGTATCCCTGAATTTTGTGTCCATACTTTATAATTAAGCTATCTTTAATGTGACCATAAGAAGAAATCCAGTTAGAATCAGTCCATTTATCAGTCCAAAAGTTAATGTTTTACCCATCCCCAAGCTTCTAGCTACACCCCTGAGAAAGGATGTGTCTGTTGTGAAGAAGGTTGTTCCAGAAAATAGAACCATTCGGAAGAGACTGATCATAAATGAAGGAAATATTGTTTTGTTTTGAAAGGTATTTGATCTTAACCAACTCTGTCCAAGGCTTGTGCTATTTTATAAGTCTCCAACCTAGCTTTGCACTAAGGGAAGCACTCATATGTTTGATATCTTTGATGTCTAACCCCCCAAGCCTCTTTGGTTTACATACCTGCTCCCAAGCCACAAGATGATACCTGAACCTGTCCTCAGTACCGTGGCATAAAAAGTGCTTTTAAATCTTTTCAATCCTGTTCATCACTGCTGCTGGTATGCTAAACATTGACATGATGAAAATAGGTAGGTTTTGGAGCGTGATTTTTATCAATAAGCACTTGCCTACACTTGAAAGTACAACTCCTTTCCAGCCAGCCAATTTTTTTTGAAATCTCTTAATAAGATCATTCCAGACCTCAATATAAATCTTGTCAGTACTTAAAGGTAAACCTAAGTAAGTAGTGGGAAGAGAATTAACAGTGCATCCTAGAATATTAGCAATATTTCTTTTCCTTTCCATAGGAGTATTAAAGAAATATATAGAGCTTTTGTCAAAATTAACTTTTTGTCCAGAGGCTTCCTCATAGAACCTAAGGACAATTTTGATAGCCTTTGCCTTAATGATTGAGGCCATCAGGAGAAGTAGAGTGTCGTTAGAAAATTGTTGGTGGGAGGAGATCTGATTGCCAGAAGATGGAGGAAAGCCTTTTATCATGCCAATGCAAATAGCTTTGGAAATAGATTTGCTTAAACTGTCAGCCATTATAATGAATAATAGAGGGGAAATTGGGTCCCCTTGCCGGATTCCTCTATTGCTAGCAAAAAAACCAACTGGTTCCCCATTAATGACCACTGAGAATCTAGAAGTATAGATACAAGTGTGAATGATTTTCCTGAATTTGATTTGAAAACCAAAATTGGATAATACCTCATCCATGAATCTCTAGGAGACTTTGTCGAATGCTTTATGCATGTCCAGCTTGATAGCCATCCTAGCCTTTTTACTTTTATCCATAGAATGTATAGTTTCATGAACCATGATAATTCCATCTTGAATAATTCTTTCCTGAATGAATCTACTCTGTTGTTGTGAAATTATCTCCATAAGAATAGGTTGCAATCTAGTGGTGAGAATCTTTGTGAAGATCCTATATATTACATTAACTAAACTGATTGGCCTAAAAAAAACCATATTATTCCCTTTGAGATCCAGCTAATACCACTATGGGATGTGATAGAGTAGGTTTGATGAAATATATGAATCTCCATCATTTTGGTGACAAAGCTATCAACTTGAGGACAATGGGAACCCAAGTAAGTGATATTAATTTATGATATAATCAGGAGTATATCCTCTTAATATAAAATTCAGTGCATGAGGTCTAGTTTTTATCAATGTAATTGATAACAATTATTACATGAAAGCTAAATCAGGTATACATATCAGAGGTAATTCATCTTGACTATATAGTCACTGGGATTACTATTGCAAGTATGAAGTGAAAGTATGGAGGATAGATCACCTAAGGTTTTCAAGGTCTAATGCATATGACATATTATTTAGAATACATCTAAGCAAAGTTTTCTATGTTCTAGTGGGATGGATACTTCTTAAAGGTCGAATCAAGTTTGAATGATATAATTTCATGAACTTGATCTTAGTCTGACATACATGGATCTATAACTCAAAGAATAAAGTCTTGAACAAACATTATGAAGGCTAATGGGGCTTAAGGAGTAAGTATAGACATAATATGCTCAAGAATAAGGAGCTGAGCTAATAGGGACATCTTTTTTGGTATCAGAGTAGCTGATGATGCCTTTATGTTTTCTTATTTTTATTAATATTCACATGTGATTATTGATTAGTAAAGATATTGATATGTGTTTTTCATAATGTATTGATGAATGCAAATATTTGATGTATAAAATTGGGACAAAAGAATATTACAGGTGGCTTATTTCTATCAATGTCATTGAGTTCAATGTAAGTAGTTTGTTTTGTGAAGCTAATCAACTCTGTATTCATGGATAAGAACTCATGAATTCCAAAATATAAGTTAGATTTATTAATCATAAGAAAGTTGATAGTAGGTTTTATGCTCTTTTTAGAGAATTAAGAAGAATCTAATCATGGAGATAGAAATGGATAGATAGATAGTTAAGTTTATTAATTAAAAAAAGTAATATGAAGATAGAAAAATAATAAAGAAATAAAGAAAGGAGAAAATCCAAAGAGAAGAGGAGGAGATAAGATAGATAAGAGAGAGAATTGAAGAGGTAGAAGCAATTATGGAAGCTATGATGCAGATGCCAACCCAAGGAGTTGGGTGGAGAATGAAGAAAATAATGAAGTGGCCATGGAAGCTATGCACGAGGAGAGAGAAGACAAATAGATCACATAGTAAAGAAATAGAGGTAGTGAAAGAAGTTCTCATTGTTGAGAACAAGGAAGAAGGAAAAGTGTTAGAATAATCACTTAAGAAAAGAAATAAGGGTGAGAAGAAGGTGCCAAGGAAAATAACATTCATGGAGATATTGTGGTATTTTTTTTTATATCTAAGATTGTTTTTATGTTTACAGGAATGAAGAACCTCTTGATACAGATTAATCTTAGGAGCTTGAGGAATGTGAAGTATGGTGTAATCCAAACACTCAGAGAGATGGATGAATATGACATCTACAAGGATCATCTTGAAGAAGAATATAAGAAGGATATTGAATACCTCCAACATGACAAAGAAGAAATGGAAGATGAGAGTGAATTCCATGATGCTTTGGAAATTATTTCAGTAGAATAAAGTAAGGAAGTATATAAGAGGAAAATGGATAATAGAACCATACAGCCAAAAAGAAAAGGTATGAAAAAATGAATTTTATGATGTAGTGGAAGATGAACTAGAAAAGGAACATCAAATTGAAGATCCCTCAGACATGACCATGGAAGATAATGGTGATAAGGTAAATATAAATGAAATTTTTTATTCATTACAAGCACATAACAAGGAAATTGTAAAAAGGTAGCTCATACATGAAAATGCATATATACATGAGGTTTTCAAGTTGGATTTAGTTCCTAAATTTTATATTTTCCATACTTCTAAGAAGCCAAATGTAGGTTCACAAGTTCTTAATGACGTGAATGAAGAAAAAATTATAAAATTGGCTAGTGATCATGGTTACATAGTTCCTAAATGGCCTAAAAATCCAAAACCTCTAGTGAGAAAACCAATTTAAGTAGTTAAGAATTGAAAGGATGATGGAGAAGTGTCTCATAAAGATTTATATCATGGTGATGGATATGAAAATAGAGAAGTGGCACCAAGAATCCTATGGAAGAAGGTTGAGACAAACTCATATAAGCAAGAGAGTGAAGGTGAAATAGTACGCAAACAAGAAGCATTCCAAAAGCTTGAGAAATATAGAAGAGAAGTGAAAGGTAAAAAAAAATTGGATTATGATTTTCAGGAGTATACTTTTGACTTATTATCTCCAATAATTTTTAATAATTTATCTATGAAGGCTAACTTTCAACATGGTGAAGGTTATAACTTGGCTTCTAAGGATCAAATTATGAAAAAGAAAGAAGAATATTTGTACTTATTAAATGAAATAAATGATAAATTCTTAATGAAAGAGGAAATGAGAGAATATTCTACTAAAAACCAGAGATTTGAAAATGAGAACAATGATTTAGCACCTATATATGATGAAATCAATGATGAGATAGATAAGGAAGTCTTGAATGAAGAGTCAAGAATGATTGAGGAATTTTTAAATCCTTCTAAGGTGTTGTGTTAGGGTTAAGGTCAGACTGATAAATGCATGTATCAGAATGAGGAAGAGGTAAAACAAGAAGGAGAGAGAATAAAAATTGCCAATTGGGACATGGTCAATGAAGATTCAAAGAGAAAAGAAGTATAACAACACCATGAGGCCACTCAAACAAATACAAAGCCTAAAATTTTTTCTTCTAATCTTTCATTTTCTATTGTGAATATAGGTATAGAAAAGTTATTTGGGGACACAAATCCAATGTTCAAACTTACAAAACAAGAATAAACTGAAGACATAGAAAACATATATGATGATGAAGCATGAACATTTGCAAATGAGAAAGAGTTGAGAAGAATCATGTAAAAGAAGAGAGAGAGGAAAGAAGATGAAAGATAAATACCATTTCAAAAATGCTCAAGAATTGATATTACAAGAAAAAATATGGGATCTAGGTATATATTGAAGGCTAAAGGATAATAAAGAACTATATTTGAACTAGAGTTCAAAAACTTTCTACTAAGGAAGCATGATGCAGGAGCATCTTCAGGATGCATGGGAGGCATGAATAAGCCATTATAAACCTTATAGTATGCAAGAAAATATGTCCTTGGAGCTAGATTTGGTTTCCCTTCAGATTCAAAAGTTTGAATCTCTACATGTAATGGTTTTGACTATAGCTGTAAGAGTGAAAAAGTGAGTTGGTTAAAGTCTTAGGTGACTGTGGGTTGTCATATCCATGTAATAATGAGTGAAATATTCTATGGCCAGTTGTAATAGTTTTCAATAGGTCAAAAAATAAAATATTAGTTCCTAATCTCAAGCAAGTAGGGAAGGAATATTACTAAAATATTACACATTTGGTCAAAAATTAACTAAGAGATAAAAAATATGATTTCAATAAAGAGGATAAAGGGAGAAGAGGTCGAATTTATGAAGATAGAGAAAATGAAGAGAGGAACTTTCATGGAGAAGTGGAGTTTTGGAGTCAAGAATTGGGAAATGCATGAGAAAATGTTGTAAGAATAGTTTATGTAAGGAATAAGGATTGTTTTAAGTTCCATGAAATTTGATTGAGCTAAATATTCTTTATTGCATGTGTTTTAATAGATAAAATGTTACTATTATCTAAATAAATCTCCCAATTATTTGGGTAACTTGTATACTCTTTCTAGATCTGAATTCTCCATTGCAAGCTAGCATGCGTTCAAGTTCACTTGAAACTTTCCCTTGGTTACAGATTCCTCACATGCCTCCCTGATTCTTGCCCCTACATGCTTACCTTTCTTCCCTTCATTTTCCTTTTCCTCTTTTTTCCATCTTCCCCTTGCGCACCTTCCTTATGCCTCCTTCACGTGCCTCATTGTTCTGCATGCATATATTCTTGCCCTCCTGTGCACCTTTCTGTGTCAGTTCATCCTCTAACACACTTGATTGTGCCATACACAACTAGTCGAAATGCACCAACAGGGCACTCTATCCTTGCAACAAAAAAATGAATGACATGTGGAAAAAATGACAAGAACATTTACACAGTTTCCTTTTAGCCAATCCACGCGTGCTACATGTCTTATGTGTGTAGATGACTCTATTAAATTGCTAGTAGTTGTATCTCCTACTACAGATCTCTTATTGGAAAATTTCTAGTCTCAATCGATAGCTGCTGATGTAGGCTATAGTGCTAAACATTCAAATTCAAATTCTTGGCAGATCTGGTAGGTGAGAAATGGGAAAACATATTTCTGAGCATTAATGAGAAGATGTAATTGCTTTGACCACCTGATTTGATCTTATTTTCCCACCTTCCTTCTTTAACCCACCAAACAAGCTTGGGGAAATGTATTTGACATATTTGTAGGAGGATTTATAGGAATTGAATGCTTCTTGTTGGTGGTTGTATTTCAAATTCGGGTTTCCATCCTTCTCTTCTTATTCCATAGATTCATCTATAAATGTAAGAGCTGGGATCATTATTAATGCTGGACACTTTGGATCATTAGGAACTTTGCTAAGGACTTCATATGTTCTATATTTTGAGGTGCATACCTCTAGATTTGTCTCTTACATGTGGATATCGACCTTATTTTCCATTATAATAGCTCTGTGCATTTCAAGAAGTAATAAAAGCATCATTTTGTTATTATTCTCTATCCTAACATGTTTTCATTCCTTCTTCTTGCATTTTATTTTAGAATTTTTTTTCGTTGTGTCATTCCACGTCCCTTGTAGCTCCTTATTTAATTACATTCCATTAAACTAATATGGTAAATACATTTTAAGTTGTGCTACACGTGCCTAGCCTTATTTTACACACTTCCCTTCATTTTCACTTAGAACAGATAGTTTTAATCCATTTTCCTAGTGTTATCACCTTTTAGTGTAGGTTTCCTTTTGTGTTATCCTTCTATCCCTGGTCCCTTGGAATTGTTAGTTCAGTTTTCCCTTTCAGCACTAGGAGTAGTAGTAGCAGTAGAATTAGATAGACAAACTATCCTTTTCCAGAGATCTGTCCCAAGCATGCAAGGTCCCATAAATTGGGGATGGTTCCATTGTTATCGTAAATGACTCGTTTCTTCTAGATCTGAGATATGGGTACAAGTTTGATGACCAACAATTTTTTGCATGCTTGGTGGGACCAGCATTAAAAGCTTAAATTTCATATTGCTAAGTTCTGGTGTGTGGACTTAGTATTTCAGCCTTTGGAGGCTAATTTCAACACATTTGACAACTCCCAAAATTTTCATATCTTTTTTTTAGCATCCTAGAATGCCTTTCATGAGAAGAATATAAAGAAAAGTGTAACAACTGAAGATTCTTTTGAATACCTCTAGCTATCCTCGAGAAGAGTTCATTCTAGAAATCCCGCTTGTGAATATTTATCTCCAGTGTTCCATGCCCACTCAAATCCTCCTCACAATAGATAACAAGCATGCCCTACAATGGCACATCAGCCACCTCCTCCACTAAGGAACTTGGTTAACTTCACCAGAGGAAGTCCCCCTAGTTTTGGCTATACAACATGATATGCCAAATGGTGTGCTCAAAAGTATTCCATACTTTACTAGTGAGAATCAAGTCACCTCTTAAGAGCATATCCATGATATAACAAATGTATGTTCACTTTACTTGATCACAAATGACGATGTAGCAGATAGGTTACTTGCAGCCTCCTTCAAAGGAAAAGTGCTTCAATGGTACTGAGGCTTGATACTTGGATCTATCGCCACCTGGGATGAGATGTGACAAAATCTTTGCAATTATTTTGAAGATAAGTTAGATCGCTTGTCTTTGATGGAGCAACTGAAAATGACAAGGAGGCTGCCCAATGAACAGATGATTGATTTCAACATCATATTTTAGAAGACTTGGGACAGAATCCCTCTTGTGGTAAGACCTACAACCCAACATGCTTTTATGTATTATTTAAAGGCGTTAAACAACGATATCTTAGTCATGATTCAATCCATGGGAGTTATGACTTTACTAGTTGCTTATAATATTGCAGTGAGGGAAGAAAATAGTCTTATTCAGGTAGGAAAGATAGCTTCTAGACCACCTATGCACTTGTTCCCAAAAATGTCATTAGTGCCCCATCCTTTTGTGACCCTTATTCCTATTGCTAAGAAAAGTGTGCAACCTATTTCATAAACATCCAACTCTTCAGTGTGTTAGAAATAAGATGAAGAATTGAAGACCTTGATTAGAAATTTGTCAAACAAGGTCATATGATTAGAGAAACAACATGCACAAGCCTATAGAGTAAGTTCTAATTAGGTGCACAACCAAAGCAGTCAGCCTTGGTGGAATCAATATGGAAACCAAAGATATATTCCCAACCAGTAGAATGATAGATGACATGCTAGTGCACATCTGCCCTTACAATTTATTCCTCTCGTGCCCTCTCTTCCAGCACCCAACACAAGTCAAGCACTTGTTCCATCTTAGAACAATTTTACACAGGATTCAGAGTGGTGCTTCTCTTACAACATGCTTCACAGTCAATATCACTATGCTAATTATTTGTGGGAACAATCCTACATGATTTAAAATTCTTCCATCTATGAACCTTCAATGAGTGCACCTAAAATAGAGAACCAAGAAAGACCAGAGGTTCTTCTTGATTCCAATTTGATGTTCTTTAGCATTGAAGAATTTTTTGCATTAAACCAAGATGCAGAGGACACAAGAAGACCATGTGCTCAAGTTGTGGACAACACAATATATAAGAATAGAATGCTCAATTTTGGCATGCAGGTCATAATTATAACAATACAAGTAGACCCACAGAAGCAAAAAGATGTACCCAGGGGATCCAGTAGTGAAAATTCTCAAGTCCCTATACATGAGCCTCCACACAAATCTCTTCCTAAAGTAATGTGAACCCCTCCTTTGGTAGGTCAAGCCTCTACATTTGCTAAGGCCCCTACTTCTATTCCTGAACAGTAGAGAAAGGATGTTTATATTCCACAAATGTGCAAGGTAGTGGGTCTTACATTTAGCATTGTGGACTAGATGAAGAAGAAAAATCTAAATGTTGGAATGTGGGATGTTCCAACCATTCCATCTCAATGGGATCTACTTCATGAGGCTCTATCCCAACTTCTAAGTGTCGATCCAATTATTCACCAGTTGTGCGCTTCTACCAACATCTACAAAGGAAAGGAGAAGTAAGTAAAATTGTTAAAAACCCACCCTTCTATATGTCTTTTATAATATGTAAAAACCTAGTGCATAATTTAATGATAGAATCGGGCACTTGCACTTCTGTTATGCCATAGAAGATTTTTGATGTCTTAGGTCTTAATTATAGCCCCTTGAAAAAAGGATTCATGTAACTTGATGGCTTGACTATTAATACCTTACGAGTCATCAAGGATCTTAAGTTAACCCTTCATACATGTCCAATCCTCACCATAACTCAAGATGTATCTATCATTGACCCACCTCCTTTTTTCCCTATGTCTATCAAGATAATTTACTACAAAAGTGGGTGGTTACTTGTCTTCTAATTGGTCTCATATGTTAATCAAGACAAGGTATGGTACCTAGTTTACTATATAAGATAAACCTATCTTTTCCTATCCTGTAAAGCCATATATCCCATATCCTCTCCAAGCCAACTATTTAATCCAAGAAGAAAAAGCTCTAGTTCCTAAAGAGCATCCTCTTTCTCCTTTTATTCTGTATCTAGTACTTGATGAGTGGGTAGATAGGCACCATAGATTTGACCCATATGCTAAAGAACTAGAAGGTTATGAAACTAGGCTTGGTACTTGTTAACCAAAATAAGCTCCCTCTTATTTTGGGTTAACTAGCTTGCATTTTGTGCCTCAGTCAAATTTTTTACACATTTTAGGCACTCAAAATTTTCTGGGTATTACTTCATTAGAAAAAAAAATTCTTCCCCTTTTCAGAAAGGTAAAGAAGTCCTCCTAACTCCTTGTATTTTTTGAGTTATAGCTCAACAGAGTTTGGAGGGGAAATTTTACCTAGGTGGGCCCACAGAGGTAAGGAATAATTTTTGCCAGGGAGATTTGGCAGACTGGCAGAGTGATGGGAAACTTTTAGCACTTAGATATTTTTGTTCAAAATCCTCAAAGTCAAATTTTAGCCCGCAGGCCCGAAGGAGGAACAAAGTACATTCGCAGGGCCAAGGAGAAAAATTTTCCACTCATCCTTTTTGGGAAAAAAGGTTAAAGTCAAGAATTGGCCCGCAAATCTGGCAAAGGAAAATGGAAGGGAAATGGCCAAGGTTCCACATCCAATAGAAATGTGCCATGTGTCCAGTCCATGTCAGTAGAGCCGTGGTGGGGGTTGGGAAGAAGTTAAGTTTTTTGTCTTTTTGGTCAAAAATGTTGAAGGCAAGAAATGAGCTCGTGATTCCATCAGCGAATTGGGAAGCACCACGTGTCATTGGAGTGGTGGGGCTATAGAGGATTTTGGGAAAATTTTCCAATTTCGCAAAAAGGGGTAAAATGATTGTTTTGAAGCCGCGGATCATCTAGAATGTGCCACGTGTCATGTGGACCTGAGGGGCCATGGAGATTTTTGGGGAATTTTCCAAAAGGGAAAAATTTATAGTTTGACCCCACCGACCCCAAGTTTGACTTTATTTTTTACCAGTTTTTCCCTAAATCTTTAGAGGGTCTTATCTTTTGCACCCGAGCTCATATTTTCATGATTTTGGTATCATTGGAAAGCTAGTGAAATTATCCACATGACGGAAACTTTAATTTTAAATTTTGATGGATTTTTATGGGAAAAAATAGGGGAAAATGTCTTTGGCACGGGAAAAAATGTAGAACCGACCCCCAACCACCAAAATTGATGAAGTATGGCATCCATTTCTTCTCCAGCATGGCTGAATTCATCAAAAAATGGATTTGTGAGGGTGACCTTGTTGTTTTAATGAATCTTTTCAGTGGTTGGAGATGTCAAATCGATTTTCCCATGATTTCTCATTTCATTCATTCTGTTTGAGCGATAAAAGCAAGTTTTGGCTCATTTGTAAAAAAAAATCATCCTTCTTCTCTGCCTCTCCCTTATTTTCCTCCCTAGGGTCGAAAGTGGAGTTTGAACCTCCTCCCCTACTCTGTAATGGCATTTTTTTTCTCTTACTCGTGAAATGATGTTCCGTGTAAACTTCTAAAGAAATAAAAAATGTGTTTTGTGATGCATTTGTCCATATTTTCTCATTTTTTGGTTGTTTTCTTCTTGCCTCTCTTCATTGTAGGTATTTGTGCATGTTTGGATGTTCATTGTAGGTTTTAGAGTTATGTTCATGGAGTTTTGGAACATTTTTTGTGTGAAATCCATCTTTGGTCTGTGATGCACTTGTCCATCCTCCATTGCTCACCTCTTTTTGTTTTATGGTAGTTTTGATAGATGATCAACATTTTCCTTCTCTGGTGGATCACCATTTTGGTTGTGGCTCTATTTTTACTTGTTTTCTTCCTCTCCTTGTGTCCTTGGAAGTTATATTAGGTTATATTATCTTTCCTGCACTGGAATATCTTGTGGCAGGTAGTTTAGGAAGAGGAACCAACCTTCTTTGGAGAGCTTTCCCCATTTCTAAAGGTCCCACACTTTGGGAAAGCTCAATGTTGTGCAATCACACCAAATGAATTTTCCTTAGAAAAGTAGATCCATAAATCATTTGGGGGTGCTGTGAATTTACACTAACAGTTTTGGCACACGTGGCGGGACATTGGGGTTAGATATTTCATCTTCTCTTAGTGTCTCAGCAAAAACAACAAATCTTACACCACTGTGTACAACTAACAATTTTTTCATGCCCAATGGGACCCAAGAGGTCTCCCATTTCATTTTTTGTAGGTTGTGTGTGTTCCTGTGAATATTTTAGCCTTTGGAGGAAATTACAAACACATCTGGCAACTCCATATGGTAAACAACCCATCTCTGAAGTTGTAGACCTTCCTTTTCATTCATTTCCATTCCTTTTTCATTCATTCTTCTTTCCATCCCTTTCACTCTTTTCCATCATGGAATTCACATTCACAGCGAGCAACAATACATTCCACCTCCAATGTGCTTTACAACTCCTTCAAATCATCATTTTGAACAAACTCAAAACTAGTATGCATATCCATATGAGCAATACCAAAATCAGTTTGGTTATGAAACATATCAAGAGAAAGGGTACACATGTAATGATATAAGTCAAATGCAAGATGTTGGTCTGCTATAAAAAAATCCAAAAATGGAGATTTGCATGGTGCAATCAAGAGCAACAACTCATATGGAGGCTTTCAGAATTGGTTACAGGGAACCTTGTCCATGGGGTTGGACCTTTTCCAAGACACTACAGCCCTCAGGAGAAGCTGGACTTCATGATTGGGATGTTTCCCCAACTTGCACAATGGATAGTAGAGATAGGGGCCTATGAATTTGGTGTTGAGAAACCTTGTCAATGGGTAAGTTCCACACCATCATCTAGTTTTTCTCTTTTCATTCCTCTAGCAACACCATCTCAATTTGGGCTTCAATTTCCAAGCTTCCCATTGAATGCTACCCCCAAGTGTTGATTTCATTTCTCCATCCCCTAGTCTTCCACCTCATGTCAATTATTATATCCTTTTCCCTTCCAAACAGTCATCCCCTGCACAAGAGATAAAAGAAATACCTTCTGCTCCAAGGAAACAAGAATTTTCATCTCTTCCACCACCACAAAAAAATGAAAAAAATTGTTGAATCCCAACCTGCCACTCCTCTTGCTTTCCCAAATCCATGTTGGGAAGAAAACAATCAAAAATCCAATCAAGGAGAATAGCAAAAGGAAGAGCCAAATAAAGAAGAAAAAATCAGAAATTTGGTAAGCTTGGCTCTCAAATTTGGGATAACAAAGATCCCCTTGCTGGTGAAGCCTACAGAGGAGGCCAAAGATGAAGAGTCAATGGTGGTTAGGACTGATTTTTTTGCAGCAGAAGAAGAGCAAAAAGAAGAAGTAGATCAGTAATCAGTTTTCTCAGAATGTAGTGTCTATGTTGGCACTTTGTTTGAAAAGAATGTTCATCCAATTGAATTTGCACAATCATACATGGAAGGAGAGAAGAAATTAGCTAAAAGTCCCATTTTAAAGGAGAAAATGGGTCAGAATAAATTAGAGTTTATAGAAGCAGAAGAAGAAGGCATCATTGATGTTTTCTTTCTTACATTTGAAGAGCCTAATTTCATCAATGAATCCATGATGGAGGAAAGCTCTAAAAGAGATCTTGCAGCCCCACCTTGTCCTCTAGAACAAAATATTGGAGAGTTTGATTTAACAAACTTCATGCTAGAGGAAGAGTTAAATCAAGAGCAATATGGTCTTCAAGTAGCAGAGGAAGGAGAAGCTGCTTCAAATCCAAAAGAAGAGGAATACATTCTAGCTGTGGAGGAGAAAAGTGCAGATCCAAAAGCTTTGAATACAAAATAGGCTATAGAAGAACCCTTAGTTCTTCCTTCTACTTCATTCTCTTTGAGCTCCAACGTTGAAGAAGAGTTTGATCTTTCAAACTTCATCTTTTAGAATGAAGCTAACCATGGTGATAAAGTTGTAGATCAAAAGAACACCATGGAAGAGGTTGAGCATTTGCAGCAGGACAACAAGGAGGTAGTTTATCTGTCAGATTTGGAGGACTGTTTCGATGGAGAGGAAGTAGTTGAAGTCACATTGTTTTCTCCTTCATCATCCATCTTACAAACACTTGATCTGGTTTTCAAAGAGGAGAGCATTAATTTGTAGCAGCCTGCATTTATAGTAGCTCTTTGGAATCAAGGTTGGAAGATTTAAATCTTCCATGTTCTTCATTGGAGGACGAAGTAAAATAGCATAAGAGTTCCACCTTTCCTTCCACACCATTCACTTAAGGAGGTCTACAAGAAGACTCCATTTTTGGAGGAGAATTTCAAATCTATGGGCATATCAAATGGATCAAATCTTGCCCAATAAGGTATTTAGCTTCATTAGAGCCAAAGGAGAAGCCACAACCAGTCATGCTTACTTCTAAGCATGAGGATGAGCATCAAAGTACCAAGGATCAACTACAATGCCTCTTCAGTCTAAATGTAGAGCAACTAAAAGAGGTATTTTGATTTGTTTTCAGTTGACACCTTGCTAATTTGGGTATAATACTAGCTTCTTGTTGATTTTCCACTCATCCAACCAGTCATGATCAGCTCCAAATCATTTGCATGGCTGCCAATTTTGAAGAAAGGAAGCTATTTTGCACAACCTGTTGTAGGGTTTGTTTATCTTACCTTTTCTCTTGATTAGAGTAGTGTAGGTAGGTTTGTTTCTAGCAAAAGAATTTCTTGTACACACTATGCATATCCCACTTGGGGTATGTATGATTTCCAATTTTTATACATAGTTGTTTGGTGCTGTTTTGGTTGCTCTTGCATAATGCATTCAGTGGCTTTTGGTGAAGATCAAATCCAAGCTTCACTAGGTTTCCAAGTGACTCAAAGGTTAGAATTTCAGAGTTCACATTAGAATCAGTTTATCAGGCTTGACTCCATGCCCAATGGATGTAACAAAGGCCATTGATCATTCATCTCGTAGGCAGATGACCCCTTTAAGTCACTAAATTATCAACCAAAATAAGCTCCCTCTTATTTTGGGTTAACTAGCTTCATTTTTTCCTCATTCAAATTTTTACACCTTTCAGGCACTCAAACTTTTTTGAGTATTACTTCACCAGAAAGAATTTTTTTTCCCCTTTTCAGAAAGGTAAAGAATTCCTCCTAACTCCTTGTATTTTTTGAGTTATGGCTCAATGGAGTTTGGAGGGGAAATTTTCCCTAGGCAGGCCCGCGGAGGTAATGAAGAATTATTTCCAGGGAGATTTGGCAGACTGGCAAAGTGATGGGCAAATTTTAGCACTTACGCATTTTTTTCAAAATGCTCAAAGTCAAATTTTAGGTGTGTAGGCCTAAAGGAGGAAGAAAGCGCATTCGCGGGATCAGGGAGAAAATTTTTCCACTTAGCATTTTTGGGAAAAAGGGTTAAAGTCAAAAATTGGCCTACGGATCCGGCAAAGGAAGGGAAATGGCCAAGGTTTTGCATCCAATAAAAAGGTGCCACATGTCCAGTCCACATCAAAAGCACCATGGTGGGGGTTAGGAAGAAGTTAAGTTCTTTTCCTTTTTGGTCAAAAAGGTTGAAGGCGAGAAATGAGCCCGTGATTCCATCAACGAATTGGGAAGCGCCACATGTCATCGGAGTGGCGGGGGCCGCGGAGGGTTTTGGGAAAATTTTCCAATTTCACAAAAGGGGAAAAATGATTGTTTTGAAACCACAAATCATCTAGAAGGTGCCACATGTCACGTGAACCTAAGGGGCTATGGAGATTTTTGGGGAATTTTTCCAAAAGGGAAAAATTTAAAGTTTGACCCCGTTGACCCCAATTTTGACTCTATTTTTTTTACCAATTTTTCCCTAAATTTTTCAGAGGGGCATATCTTTTGCACCAGAGCTCATATTTTCATGATTTTTGTATAATTGGAAACCTGGTGAAATTCTCCACATGATGGACACTTCAATTTTAAATTTTGATGGAGTTTGATGGGAAAAATTTGGAAAAGGTCTCTGGCATGAGAAAAAATGTAGAACCGTCCCCCAACCACCAAAATTGATGAAGTATGGCATCCATTTCTTCTCTAGCATGGCTGAATGCATAGAAAAATTTATTTGTGAGGGTTCCCTTGCTATTTTAATGACTCTTGTCAATGGTTGGAGATGTTAAATTGATTTTCCCGTGTTTTCTCCTTTCGTTCATTCTCTTCGAGTGATAAAAGCTAGTTTTGGTTAATTTGTAAAAATTTGTTCATCCTTCTTCTCTGCCTCTCCCTTTTTTTCTTCCCCAAGGTCAAAAAATGAGTTTGAAATTCCTCCCTTGCTCTGTAATGGAATTTTTTCCTCTTACCTGTGAAATGATGTTCTGTGCAAACTTATGGAGCAATAAGAAATGTGTTTTGTGATGCATTTATCCATCCTTACTCGTTTTTTGGTTGTTCTCTTCTTTCCTCTCTTCATTGCAGGTATTTGTGCATGTTTAAATATTCATTCCAAGTTTTAGAGCTATGTTTATGGAGTTTTTGAACATTTTCTGTGTGAAATCCATCTTTTTTATGTGATGCACTTTTCCATCCTCTCCATTCCTCACCTCTCTTTGTTTCATTGCAGTTTTGATGGATGTTCAACATTTTCCTTCTCTGGTGTATCACCGTTTTAGTGTAGGCTCTGTTTCCCCTTATTTTCTTCCTCTCCTTATGTCATTGGAAGTTAATTTAGGTTAGATTAGCTTGCCTACACTAGAATAGCTTGTGGCAGGTAGTTTAGGAAGAGGAACCAACCTTCTCTAGAGAGCTTTCCCCATTCGTAAAGGTCCCAAAATTTGGGAAAGCTCAATGTTGTGCAATCACACCAAATGAATTTTCCTTAGAAAATAAGATCCATAACTCATTTGGGGGTGTTATGAATTGCACTAAGAGTACTTATTACATTCTTGAAGAAGAATTTGTGCTACTACGCGCACTCAAGAAATACCAATTTGAGCCTGGTCTATGGAAGTTATACTTTGATGGATCCAGAAGAAGAAACAACATTGGAGTGGGATTTGTTCTCATTTCTCCTAAGGATGAGAAATTCTTCTTCACTCACAGGTTACACGGAAAGGAGTTGCTTCTCAGTAAGACTTGTGTGCACAATGAAAGGTAGGCCTTCATCTATCTTTGTCAAAAATATAATGATATATTTTCATGGGAGTATGAAGACCTCAAGGGTTTTTATGTAAGTGTTTCTTAACACTCCATTGACCTTGATCTTGGTATCAATCCCTTCAGACAAAATTAGTGACCAATAAATCCAAAGATAGAGCCTATCTTGAGAAAGGAATTATCCAAAATCCTTAAGGAGAAAATTATTTTTCCCATCAAGTACTCAACTTGGGTCGCTAATCTAGTTCCAGTACATAAGAAGAATGGTGAAATCAGACTCTGTGTAGATTTTAGAGATTTGAACAAGGCTTCTCCAAAGGATCATCAACCTTTTCCTTCATTGGAGTAGATTCTACAAACTGTGGATGGCACGCAAAGATCCTCAATGTTAGATGGGTATTATAGTTTCAATTAAACACTGGTCAAGGAAGAGGATCAATTCAAAATAGTGTTTACAACTAAGTGAGGAACATATGCATATTAAATTATGTCCTTCAGCCTTTCAAGTTCAGGTGTGATGTTTCAACAAGCCATGGATTTTTTCTTCAAAGGTCATATCAACAAGTTCATCTTGGTTTAACTTGATGATATTACAGTCTTCTCAAAGCAAAGTGAGGATCATATGGCACACCTGGAGAAATTCTTCAAGAGATGTAAAAAATTTGGGTATCCCTTAACCCCAAGCAGTGCAATTTTTCTATGACATAAGAAAATATTTTGGGGCATGTGGTTTCCAAGGATGGCATTACAATTGATCCTGAGCACGTTTCAGCCATCCTAGCTCTTTCCTTTCTGGTGCACACAAAATCTTTGAAATCCTCCCTCGATAATATCATCTTCATTAGGTGCTTCATTCCTAACTTTACAGGACTAGTTAGGCCCATCACCCTAATGCTAAAAAATGACATACCCTTTAGATAGATGATACAAGGAAGAGAGAGCTTCAAGAGAATCAAGAAAGAAATTATTTGCACACCACCACTCATCAACCCAGATTATTCAAGGTATTTTATCCTTTATTCTTATGGAATTAATGTGAGTGTTGATGATGTCCTAACACAAAACAACAATCAAGGGATGGAACAACTAGTGGCTTTCTTTATCCAGATGATGAAGGATTATGAATTAAAATATATTCACATGGAGAAGCTAGTCTTCACCATCATGCCCATGCTCAAGAAATTAAAAATTATTCTCACCACAAATTATATCAAGGTGTTAGTCTCCCACTCTTCTGTTAGAGACTTCATCATGGGAGAAGAAATCAATGAAAAGAGAACATGATGGGTGACAAAAATAATGGAATATGATGTGAATATCAAAGACACAAAACTTATAAGAGGAAGCATGCTCTGCAGGTAGATTTTTGAGGATGCACATAATGAGCTTGAGGATTCATTATTTCCTGATGGGGATCTTCCATGCGTAGAACTTGAGAAAAATATAGACCCTGGCGCGCATGACTGGATGAAGGACATGATCCCCTTCCTTTCTGAGGGTACATACTCTCATAATTTGAATAAGGAAAAGATAAGATATATGAGGTTACAATCTATCCCTTATGTTTTGATTGATGGAATTATCTTAAAAAGGAATTTTGATGGCATGATGTTTTTTGTCACCAAATCACTACACCCTCTGAATTCCTAGAATGTGAATAGGACATTTGGTGTGATTGAGACACATGGGATTACCTCTCAAGATGTGGGACTTGGGCTCAAGGTGAACCTATAGAGAAGGTTGAATTCCACTTCCTAAACTAAGTTTTGTACTACTCCTAGTGTAATAAAATGGCTATCTAGTCCTATACTAACATTTTCATGGATTTTAAGGAAAGTGATTTTTAGAAATGACACTATACTAGGGATGGTGATGCACCCAATACAGGGTGTTGTAAGACTCAAGAAGGGTTCATTTGAAGAGGGTGTGTGCACCACAAGTCACCTTCACCTACTGCAACTTAGAGATGGTACAAAATACCACAGGATAGGAAGCACCCGTTCCCTTTGTTAACCTTGATCAAACAAACAAGTTATCATTCTTCCAGTGAATAAGGACAACCTTGAGAAGGGTGAACAAGTACCAAACCTCCACTGCATGCAATGCTCCACCACTTGATAAGCATAAAACCCCAAGATCTTGCACTAGAAATGATACCTTTCACATTGTACCTGCAAGCATGACACAAGGAAAAAAGAAGTATAGAAGGATGAAAGGATAGGGATCAGTCACAAAAAACATACTTTTATTTCTTCAATAATGTGCACAATGCATCATACATTCAGAAGAGGAAATGGTTTCCATTACAATCCTATAACAAATATTGACAGTTCCCTCAACATACAAGGACCACTTGTAGCAGAAAGAGGACTCTTGAAAAGCACACACCTTGCCTAAGATGTCTAATTTTCCAACCTATCTGACCCTCTTGGAACCCTTTGGAATGAGCTTCCAACTTACATTTATAGAAGATTCTGTGAGACAGAAGAGGAAAGGTCATAATTACATTCCTAAATTGAAGGCACATGATGTATTTATTACAGTTGGTTGAACCACTTTGAGAAGCTTCCATCATGTGCCATTAATTTCATGTTGTCCTGGTTTTCCTTAATTAATTACATAAATATTTAAATTAAACATTTAAATAATCATAATAAGTATTATTATTAAAATATTTAAATAACAATATTAAATTAGTTAAACAATAATGTGGGACCCTCAAGTTGAATGGTTTTCATTGAGGATGCGGGCATCATGTGGAAAAGGCCCAAAAAAGAGCCCAAATCAGTGGTAGGCTCACTGAGCCCAACTCACCAAGCTAGGCAATGAGATCCTCCATTGGGCTTACTCTCCACCACTACGATCAAGCTTCAAATTGAGTTCCATCCACCTAGCTCCTTTACCTTGCCACATCCAACCCAACACGCTCAAACACATCTAAATAATTCACCATATTTCAGTCATATTTGCTGACTCTACCCCCGCCAACTCAATTCAACATCGAGTCATGTGACAATGAGTTCAATGCCATTCCCCTTACTTAATCTATTGAGCTCCAATTTTTCGATCTCATGTCTACATTGGTGCTTATACAACATGTGACCACATCTGATTCACCTACACCACATCATGCGGCACTCTCACAACCCTCGTCTCCATCTTCTCCAACATAGATCATGTATATGTTTTACATGCCAAGCCATTGATGTAATCACCTTCATTAGGTCGAGTGCTTTCCTCTCCTGACCAAGCCATTCCACAACACCCTAATGAGTTTACTTGAGTTATCCAATGTGACTATCCTTTACTATGACCTTTCCTTGAGCTTGGATTACACCAAGACCGAGCCATTCGTAAATTTTCACTGTGTTGATCCCCAACGAGTTACTCCATGAGAAGATCTACCTTTTTTTCATTTCTATCAATTTGATAGCTAGCCACTTTGATTTTACCTTCCCCAGACATTTTATTTGGTCCCCTCACTTGGCATCATAGTTACATAGGTTTGTGACTCATCACATCCCTTGTAGCTAGTTGTTTAATGTTGCCACAGAGATCAAAATCTGAGCTTACTGCTCACTTCTTCAATCTATATGCAACAAACCGTGAGCTTGCCATTTCACCTGCACACTTGACCTAGGATGATCGAGCTCATCTCCAATAACCCATGCTGAACTGAGTTCAGTGTTAAGATCCTCTAGCTGAGTGTTTTGTATCATTGGTCCTCTTATAGAAACCTCATCCTTTCGATCTATTTCAACTCTTGTTGGGTCTGATATTTTTTGTATTATATCAAATCCGATATTATTAAATTTGACCTCCATCTTAATGACTCATGATATTTGGGCTTAATATAACACTCGAGCTACACCCTGCGAATTAACTGAGTTGACCATAGCCAAGCTCACATCCAGTCTTGAGCTAGCCTTATTGGACCCATGCTCACTTACTCCTCCTCATGGCTTGACCTTGGCTATCCCATCTACACAAGTTTTCCAGACCAAGATTCGTTAATGATGTAGCCTTCACCTAATTCTTATGATACCGAGCTATATGAATTGGTAGAGCTCGAGCTCAATCTCATGAGCTATCAAATTAATCTCATTTGATAGATGCTTTGTTACTTCTAAGTTGCCCATGAATCCCTCTCTAGGTCAAGTTTGATCTCTAAGTGTGAACACTATGAGTTTGAACCAATTAAGTGGATCTATTTCTACTTTACCGAAGTGCCTTGAATCAAGATCCCATATTCTAGCTACCAAAATCCCCATGTTGCATTGAATTGAGAGCTCAATGCCTTGACCGAGTCTCCCAATTCCTTAGCAAAAAGACTTAGGATCTTCATCTTAACTCGGTGCATAAAAAACCACCCATGTTGTGACTTGTCTTATTGCACTGACCTACCTATCAATTTTTTCCCAGTTATCTTCATGATCATGTTCTTACTATACTCTCTGTCATCCTATGACTCACCTAGAAAATCACCTAATGATTTGGAAAAAGACTCAGACTACCCATGTTAATGCTCTGAGCGTAGAATTACCACCTTGGCCTGCCACTTTCAAAATCCTGATCTTGGCAATCAGAATGAATTTCTCCCACATGTGGAATTCCTATGTCGACTTTCCATCTTCAATATCACAAACTTGGAAAGCTAGATATCAATCCCTGCTAACTCCTTCTTTCCATATTTCCCCAATAGGTCCCAAACTCCGTTGGGCATGACACCTTGGCCTAACTGCCCCGAATCTCCACCATGGCTGCATTGGCTCAAACTCCCCATTTCCATGTCAGAAACATAGGATTCAGGTGCCATTTTTTCCACTTGACTGGGAAATGATCTCAAAATTCCCCTAAACTCTCCTCACTCCCCAATTCAGCATAGCTCGGTCATATATGTATCCCTTTTTGGTCTATAGACTCTCTTTCCATTTCAATGAGCTCTGAGTTTGTGTTGAGTTACGAAACTTTTTCGTTGTTCCCAAACACTCCATTCACATTTTCGAGCCCCTTAGCCTATTCTCCTTAAGTGCTCCATGATCTTTGCATACTTAGCTTATCGTTTTTCATACACACCCATCATCCTACAATTATTCAATGCCTCCTAATGGTAGGCTCATGAGTCAAAATGAGTCAATTTACAACTCAACTTTTATATCTATGACTATCTATGTGCACATTTATCTCCATGAGCCTGATCTTTCCTCACAACCACCCTATAACCCATTATGATGAGTTCATCTACATCATGCATTCCATGTTGGCCTTCGCGAGCTCACTCAACCAACTCTCCATGAGCTCCTCCTTCATGTCGCTGAGCATTCAAATGACAATTTTCCAGGTCTCACATTTCGTTGTGTCTTCTACGAACTTATGTGCGAGCTCAACATTCTATATCACCATGACTCATTTTTGAAGAGCTTCCTGTGTACCTAAGAAAATTGGTTTCACTCTAAGTTTCACATTTTGAGTGGCTTACCATTTGCAATTTCCTGCGAAATCACCTATTTTTTCCCAAAGCTCACCCCTACTCTGCAACATTTTTGGGAGCTAGTGAAGTTTGATTTAGTCTTCCCATGTTTACTTTTTTTCAAGCCACCTACTTAAATTACTCAACCCCCGATGCCAAGCCAACCATGACTTGATCTCAAGTTTTGAACTACTCCCTTGCCTATTTTTTAATCTTTTTGTTCATTCATTTCATTTGAATGCTAACACTACTTTACTCTTATGAAACCAAAACCGACTTGCTCACTTCCGTGAACTACTTCCTTAACATTCATAACTTAGACTTACATCATATAATCTCGATTACACCAAGTCATTTGACAATATCTTATTCATACCACTCTACCACCTATATGATTCATCCTCCACCAGCTCCATATTGAGCTCATCGCCAAGTTTTCATGAGCTCATCCTAAATACCAATTCCCAGAGCTCTCCTAAGCTTGGCCACAACTTAGCCTCACCATCTTGTTTCCTCCATGTAATCATTGGCTCATCCCTATATATGACCTTGAACATGCCTCAGTTGTGACTCTAAGCATAAGCTTTTCTTCCTCATATGAGACTCAAGTAAGCTCAGATCACCATCACATGAATCTACCCGAGCCCATTCTCTACATTGGCTCGGTATTGATTCCCTTGGCTTGAACTCGATCTCATCACCATTCTCCCAAGCTAAACTCATTGGGTTCACCCAAATCATGTAATATTTTTTCCCCCATTCCAACTTCCATTACTAGGCTTGACCATTGACTCCTTGAGCCATCCTATCAACTCATCACTCGTCTTTAGCGTCAGTGAGCTATTTCTAGCTCAATGTCATGTTACTTTTTACATATGACCCTATCCCAATTTTTTATATTATGGGTCTTTTTATCAAAATCTGAGAGTTATGGAAATGTAAAAAAACCTTTTAAACATAAATTATCAAATTTTATTATAACTTGTTTGTGTTGAACGAATGCGGGCTTGCCAAGGACTAATTTTTTGCTCTGAGCAAACTTGAAAAATTTAAGAACCAAAATGAGGAAGGATAGCTCAAGATGAATCTGAGACCACGTGGGATAGCATAAAGGTTACCTAAATGTAAAAGTTTGACCCAAATGTCCTGGAATACCTCATGAAGGATTTTTTCAGCCTTAGGTCATAATAGGATCCTGTTGTCCAATTTTGTCCAAAAGCGCAAAAATTAACAACATTTTTGGCAAGCTCTCAGGGATGATTTCCTGCTAAGAATGATTCATGTAGCCTTAAGTCATCCATTGGGCATGGATTGAATGTTTTAACCTTGAAAGTGATTTGAATATTTGTGATACACCCTGAAATCTTCTTAAGTAAATCCAATCTTGGACCTCCTTGAAATGTTAGGCATGAGGTATATTGAATCTGTTGAATGTTTGGCATGATGAATGTTGTAGAGTTTTGAATGAAGAAGACCATGAGAATCCTATGGAAAATTTAAAACTTCCTTCCATTAACACCTAAAATGATGAAAAAATGTGTAATAACAACACAAAAAGCACAACAACAAGGAAAGAAAAATACCAGTAACACACAACAATGTGCGTAAGCACTTGGATGAAAACATCTAAATAACTATAAAGGGGTGGAATGCTACTAAAAAGAAACCTTTGAGATGTATCCCATGCACATGAGTGGTAATTTATTCTCCATTGATCCTAGATAGACGAAATGAATTCACCTCTTTGTAACTCGTGATGATGTATGGACCACTCCAGAGAGTGTTAAACTTAGCATGCTTGCCTGACTTGACCATGTCTTCATCCCATTTGAGAACTAAGTCTCCTTCTTGAAAATGAAAGTTAGACGCCTTCTTGTCAAAATATTTATTAACCTGAGCCTGATGTTACTCCAAGGTTCTCATAGCCTTTTTTTGTACTTCCTCTAACTCCATGAGTTAAACAAACCTTACTGTCACAAGATCACTCTCCATAAATTCAAGTTGTTGAGATAACTCCAAAGAAGTTAACTCCAAGGAGAGTGGAAGTTTTTCTTCTCTTTCGTATACGAGAATGAAAGGAGAATTTCCTATGGGCCTTTTAGGTGTGATCCGATCTGCCCATAACGCGGTCTTAAGTTGTGTATGTCAATTCCTCTTGTTAGCTTTCATCGTGCGCTTAATAATCCTTGTGAGTTTTTTGTTACTAAACTCAACCAATCTATTTCCTTGCGGATAGTAATTGGATGAAGTATTTTTGTAGACCCCATTCTTAACATCCCATTCACTCAACTTCATACCAAGAAAATCCATCGCCTTATTTGAAATGAACACAAAACCTTGTCATTATATTTTCAAAGAAGTCAAGAACTATTTTCTCATTGTAGTTCTTTAATGTTATTGCCTCTTTCCATCAATTAAAATAGTCTATTGTAGTAAGGACCCATTTATGTCCATCACTGGATGGGGGATTAATCATTCTGATGAAGTTCAACCTCATTGAACAAAGGGTTGATCCAGTTGGATTGGATGTAGTGGAATACCTTCCAACTTCTTCTTTCTAGTGAAAAAGGCACATTCCTTACATTTCCTTACCCATAGATGAGCATATTTGAAAAAACTGGCCAATAGTAGTCAACCCACATGTTCTTGATAGTTGTTGTTTGTGCAGAATAATGTCCTCTAGATAGGCCATTATGAAACTCTTCTAGTATCTTACTTACCTGTTCTGGTCCTATGCACCGAAAGAGAACACCATTCAAATCCTTTCGAAAGAGAATGTTATCTTCAGAAACATATGGAATAGATTGAATACAGAAAGTTCGTCTTTGGTTTTTATCCATGTTCACAGGATATACTCCTGAGAAGAGGAAATCATTCATTTTGGATAACCAGTCAACTTGATCATCACTATCATCACTCTTTAGGAGTGTCATGTCCTCGTCACCTTTTAATTCCATGTCTGCAGCAAGTTTTTGACACAAAACCTTAACCTCTGAAAATTTTGGTAACCTTGATATGTAAATCATAGTCCATAACCTTCATGATCCATCCAGCATGCTTTCGTTCATCTCTTTATTCAGCAAAAATTCCTTGACACTTGGATGAGACACCATCAGAGGAATTTTGTTGTTGGACAACATGTGCTTGAATTTCTTTAAAGATCGAATAACCACAAGGACTTGTTTTTCAATGAATGAGTATTTGATCTCATAGTCTTTGAGGGATTGACTGAAGAAATCAATTGGTTGCACCATTAGATCATCATTTTGTTGGGTGAGGATCCTTGAAATTCTCTCTTGACCTGAAAAAGCATAAAGGATAAAGTCTTTGTCAAACCTGGGGTTCACTAGAGTGGGAGATTGAGAAATTTCTATTTTAATGGCTTCAAATATTTCTTATCCTTCCTTTGTCCATGAGAATGGCATATTTTTCTTCAGCATGTCTGTTAGCGGTTTAGACAATGTTGTGAATTGAGGAATGAATCTATTCACGAAGTTTATGGTTCCTATAAAACTCTGGAGGTGCATTTTGTGACTTAGAAGAGATAAGGACATAATCAAATGAATCCTAGTTGGATCGATATATAGTCCTTCCACTGAAACAACATGCCCTAACAACTTTCCCTTGTGTACTACAAAAATAAACTTCTTGGGATTAAGTGAAACCAAAAATTCCGTAAACCTTCATAAAAACTTCCTTAGATGCACGATGTGATCGTCTACAAGCTTAGAATATAAAATTATGTCATATAGGTAAACAAATATGATATCATTGATTAGTCGTTGGAAAGGAATGATAACCAGATTGTGCTAAGCCAAGAACACAGATGCTAATCAAACACCATGATCAATCAGATGAAAGTAATTCATCAGAATAACTTTACATAAACCTTTGCAAACAAATGAGCATTAATATCATATATTATTATGGATCCCAATACAATACATTAAGAATGGGCCTTGCTTAAATAGGCAAGGAATAACAATCTAAGAACCAGTAAAAGTCATAGATCAAGCCATAAATCAAGGAAATAACTAGTCATCAAAGAACTAGTCAATACCATAGATTTAGGAGAGAACTAAACATCAAGGATCTAGTCAATACCATAGAACAAGGAATGAACTAGTCAATACCATAGATCAAGGAAAGAACTATACCTAACAACTAGATAATATCTCCTAATATCTAAATAAGATAAAAGAAATTTCCAAACACATAAGTGGGTGAGGATAAATACAATTAAGGTAAATAAAGTACCTAGGTGAACATGAGCTAAGGTAAATACCTACTCTAACACCCCCCCTCAAGTGAAGCTAGGGGCCAAAATAGAAGTGGCATGTCCACAGTATGAGTCCCGAAAACTAGGCCTGATGAGGTACTCATGTACAGTAATTGGGAAAAAAGGGACACCGCAAGGTACCCAAAACCAGTAACAACAAAGTAAAGAGAGTAAAGACCCGATCCAAGGCATACCAAGAAGCTCGGCTCAAAAAATCATACAATGTTGAAGAAGTGTGGTGTGCACTATGGTCTGAATCCACTACTCGATCACAAAACTCAAAAACAAATGACATTGGGTTTCACCAGAATAGCTCCATATAAGGAGACTGTCAACGGAGTGATGTTGAAAGTGCAAAAGAAACACCAAACATAATTTTATCAACTGCTGCAAATAGGTTTGCCACGATCCAAGAACAAAAACCAAAGCAACAAGGTAAGGACACAAACTCCAAAGTGTCACGATCGAAGAAAAGCCAAGGTAACAAGGCAAGGACACAAAACCCGAAGAAGAAGGATCAACACCACACCCTCCCATACTGTTGAATGGGTGGAGTGACACTAAAAATATGTATGAGTTGTCAAAATAACTACTCAAACATTGACAAACAAACACTGGGCTCCACCAAAATAGCTCCCCCACAAGAGAGACTGCCAACATGCCAAAAGTGGTGAAAATACATATACAAAATCTCTCAACAAACAAGAGAGATACACCACACCTGCTAAAGAAAAATGCTCAAAACAAGAATCATCACAATGCATAAGGTATAGAAAGTGAAGAAAGAGGCCGAATGGGGGAGGAGCCATGCCTGTAGATTCCTCTCAATGAATGCCTATGTTACCTCCACGAGTGATCATATATCCACCCCAAATCAACATGGATGGATGAAGAAGATGCCTGCATATGACTTGGTGCAAAATGCACCATGGGTGCAAGCAAAAGAACATCAGAATGTGTGTCAGGTTGATCATGTCTGACAACTGAAATCTCAGGTTTCTCAAGCCTGGGTGAAGGTGCAAAACTCATGTGTTGCTCATGATCCTCAAAAAGAGTTGAGTGAACAGAAAAATGAGCTCTGTCAATGTGTGATCCCAATGAAGTATCTGCTTGAAAACCAATGTCATGACGAGAATTCCACTTAACATATGGAATAGAGGGAAAAATACCCTGTGAATGTCTACCAATAACTCCTCTAGTGAGACCCATAGAATGGAGCATGAAAGAACTGAATGTAGTGGTATGCTTCTTAAAAAATCCATGCAGCTGAGCAGAAGTAGGATGCACAACATGTGGTACTGTAATAGGCACATATGTGGAAGAGCATGTAGTAACAAGCTTCATAGGTGTATGAGCATAAAGAGTAGGAACAGACTCAAAGACTGACACATCAATGTCAGTGGGTTTAGGAGCAATAGCTTCAAGTGGACTATGAGCATGGATATGGCTGTCCACAATATGATGGTGATGTTGTAAGATATCAATTTTGTTCTGCAGGAAGTGTATTATTGTATCCTTATCGTGAATGAGTGATTGTAGAAGAGAGTTTCACTTCTTGAGTGATCTATTTTCTTCCAAAAATTTTACAATATCCTCTTGAAGTCCACATACTTTAGAGAAAAGCATATCATTCTCAGAATCCATGATAGGTACAAACTACAACTCCCAAAAATTTAGGACGTCAGGCTCAGCTGAGATTGCGTCCACAATTGATTACAAAACTCCATATTTGGCACTTTATAATTATAGTGAAATTCTAATAATAAATAACTCCAATGGAAATATCATGAAAAAATAAGCACTTTTGCAACAAACGGCACTCAAAACTGAGTTACCAATTAAAAGATGCAAGCTTTTTACTATTTTGCTCTGTTATTTATTGTAGTTGCCACTAAAACAGAATAAATTGTTGTTGCCTTCACCACACAAACAAAATTAAAGGGGGCTGAAGCTAAGCACCTACTAGTAGGAAACACAAGTTTTAAGCCCTCATATGACCATACCATATGACCAAGGGCGCAATTCACCAATATCATATATTATTATGGATCTCAATGCAATACATTGAGAATGGGCCTTGCTTAAATAGGCAAGGAATAACAATCTAAGAACCAGTCAAGGTCGTAGATCAAGCCATAAATCAAGGAAATAACTAGTCATCAAAGAACTAGTCAAGACCATAGATTTAGGAGAGAACTAGACATCAAGGATCTAGTCAATACCATAGATCAAGGAAAGAACTATACCTAACAACTAGATAATATCTCCTAATATCTAAATAAGATAAAAGAAATATCCACACACATAAGTGGGTGAGGATAAATACAATAAAGGTAAATAAAGTACCTAAGTGAACATGAGCTAAGGTAAATACCTACTCTAACATCATTTAAATGCCATGTCCATGGCTCTTTGGAAAGTATCCTCAACATTGGATAATCCGAATGGAATTTTTTTATAGGCATACATGCCCCACTTGGTAGTGAAATCTATTTTGAATTGGCTGGATTCTTGGATGAGAATTTGATTATAACCTGAATATCCATCGAGAAAGTAAAATCTTTGAGCTCCTACCACTGTTTGAAGAATTTACTCCATTAACAAGAGAGGATAATGGTCTTTCAACGAGGCATGGTTTAAATCCCTAAAATATACACATAACTTAATCTCTCTATTCTTCTTCCTTATGGGCACCAGATTGGCTACCCAAGAGGAGTGCTTGATGGGAAAACTAATACATGATTCGATGAGTTTGGTTAGCTCCTTTCTCATTAGTGGCTCGATTTTGGGATTAATTGGCCTCTTCTTCTGATAAAATAGCTTGGAATTAGGATCTAGTTTGATGGTATGCTATGCTAGACCTAGATCAAAACCACGCAGATCTTTATATCTCCACACAAAAATGTCGTGATACTCTTGAAAAAGTTTTATGAAAGCTTATTTCTCTTCGGAAGTACACACTTTTCCAATCTTCAAAAACTTCTCATTTTCCACGTCAACTTCCTCAAAATATTCTTCTTTGACCATCATGTTATAGATTTTTAGTTTGGCTTGATCATCTGAATTGAAAATAGATTCCAGAGTGATTAAGCCTTTTGGTAGTTTTTTTCTCTTCAATTGTATAATTTGATCACCATATGACTCTTGCAACTTATCTTGATTTCTTGCAGAAAACTCTGCCTCTTCTAGCTGGAAAAAGACAATTTGTTTTTCGCTGTCGAACACTTACTAGCTACTCACATTATCAGGGGCTGCAAGTCAAACTACTATTTTGAAGAATTGTTGCCCTTTTTTCATGATATCAACAGGTATGTCGTATTGCGAGCCAATTGTAGCAAGCCTATCAGCATCTTTATTGTAATTTCTAGGAACTACATGGATTCCAAAAGTTTCAAAATCTTCAATCAAGTCCCAGACTCAGTTCTTGTATGATCTTAAAAGATCATTCTTGTATGCATTGCGTGTCATCACTTGATGAACAACTAACTCACTATCTCCAAAAATTGTCAGGGATTTGATCCCCTTATTTTGGGCTATTTGAATTCCTTGCTCAAGGGGCTCGTATTCAACAACATTATTAGTGCAACTAAATTGAAACCAGAAAGATGAAAAGCACTTATCTCCCTCTAGAGAAATTAACATAACACTAGCACTAGATCCATTCTTACTTCTTGAGCCATCGAAGAAGAATTACCATAGTCCTTCTGAATCACTTGGTGTTTTAACAAGTTGTGGTATGATTGTATATTATTCATGAATACAGTAGGTACCCAATCTCGTTTCTTCCAAAAGTAGCAAACCAGCTTCTTCTTCTACCAACACATCAACATAGGGATCATATTGATGATCTCCACTTCATCAAGCACAGTATCAAGGACTTCTTCAACAAGAGTGGTTGGCTCATGATAAAAATCTTCCTCTTCCAGATCTCTAATGGTGTAATTACCATTTATAGTACTAGAAGTGTATGGTTCTACATGATTATGGAAGATTGGTTCTGCCCTTATAGTCACTTTAGCTCCATATTGAGTCCTGAGAATCATATGTTACCAATTGGATAATAGATAGCTGCCCATCTTGGTAGTGAAATCTCTTGATAGGAAGATGTCGAAGAGAGGAGGAATATCAATGAATGATATGTCTTGGGTGAATGAAAAACTTGGGCATGCATGGATGGTAAGTTGAAGTCCTTTGATAACTCCAACATACTTAAAAGCTATACCATCCAACTAAAAAAATCCTCTTACAACCGGCACATATTGTATGCCTAGTATATCTCCAATTTATTTGGGCATGACTATGCTACTGGCACTAGAATTGGTAATGTAATTATGCACCAAGTGGTTGCCAATGATCAAGGAAATATAGAATGGCAGTCATTTTTGGTCTTTAGGAATAATTTTCCCTTCCGGTTGACACAAACTTGTAGCATTTTCTACTCCACAACTTGACAATCCTTTGGTTGTGTGATGCCCATTAAAAAAACCCACTTGAGACCCAAGAAACAACCTAGGGTTAGTTAGAAAAATTATGGAGTAATTTTTTTTATTAGAAGTGTCCACAACTAGGTTGTAAGACAATAGTTGACACTAACAGGTTCCGGAACAAGTTTAATCTACTAGAACATACTTTTCTTTTATTAGCAATTATCAAAGGTCACAAGGTCCAAATTTTAGGGATAGAAGTTTCTACTAGGTTCAGGGGGTAAATTATCACCATACCCACTCTCTAACAGGCTCAAAGTTTCAACTTGATTTTTCTCACACTTAACATATTAAAAAATTTCCTAATTCATTCCCATTGCATAGGAAATTTTCTCACCTTTCCGAAAATATAAAGAAGTCCTCCTAACTCCTTATAAAACTCAATTTATGGGTGGGTAGGATATGGGAGTCAAATTTCCCCCAAAGGGACATGTGTCGAGTGGGGGAAAAAAGCATTTTCCGGGTTGGCGGGTCACAGGGTAGTGTTTACAAATTTTCCCTATGCAGGTGCAAAGTCCACATCTCTCCTGCACCTCCACGGGTCCTCCAATGACATGTGTTGGAATCTAAGCCAAGGCGGGGAGAGGATGAGGAAAGGGGGGGCAGTGGAGACAGCTAGAGCGGGGGAGAAAAACAATCAGCGCCCTCATGCCCACAGGTCTGCCAGGGACACATGGCACTCAACAAGCTGAAGCGGGGGAGAAAGAGAGGGAGAGGCGGGGTGGCAGGGGTAGTTTGTGAAATTTTCCAAAGGGAGGGAAAAGGGGTAAATGGTGCGCATGGGTCCACGCATCCATAGAAAGGTCTCACTAGGGTGACGGCAGGCGTGCGGGGCCGTGGAGGTAAACTCCAAAGATTTCCCAAAAACAAAACTTAAAAAAAACAAGATAAAGTCCGCAAAGGTTCCATCCCTCCATCGTGCCACATGGCAGCCTTTGACTAGCTGTGGGTTGGAGGAGGAAATTTTTTTTAAAAATTCCAAGAATTTTACAAAAAAATTCTAAGGATTTTTTAAGGGATTTTTTCGGGACGCGGGCCTGCCAGGGAAAATTTTCCCAAATTTTTCCGCAAAGGAAGTAAACTTCAGAGGGCCATAAATTTTGCTAGGAATCTCAGTTTTGTGAAAACGAGGACTTTCTAGAAATATCTCAACGCCTTCTTTGCACCTGAATCATAAATTTTACATTTTGATAATATTTAAGGGGTCAATTTAATGAAACATTCTACAGGCTTTTAAAACACCAATCGGTAAATTTTAACTTATAAATTTGGTCCAATTTGATCTCCTCCTTCACTCAACATGCCAAAACAACATTGAGGATTATTCTAGGGAGGATTTAAGATGTTTTAGGAAGGTAAATTTTCTCAATTGATTCCAATTTGATTTTTTTTCAAACAATTGACAAAAACAAAGACTGCAAAATAACTATGAACGGTTTTGGCCTAATTTTGCAATGTTTTGAATTATTTCCTTAAGTGTTTCTGTCAATTTGATTTCATTAATGTCATAGCATGCTAAATTTTATCATCTCAATGTTGAATTTTAATTGCAGGTTCAATCTATGTATTTTAATTAAAATATTTTCCAGTTTTAAATTCAAGATAGAGATAAAATTCCTAAAGGATCTGGATATCAATTTCTTCATCCATATATGAAATTTCATTTCTCATCTATTCTAACACATTTAAATGATTTAAATCAGCTATTCTAAACCCAAAATGCATCTCTGATTTATATTTTATACACTTCCAAAAGATACAAAATACTATATTATTCCCACATACATTTCTTCCTTTCAAACAGAGATTTAATTATCTCCTTTTCCATACAATGAAACATTTAATTCATTCCATGCTAAACTTAAGTGTTTCTCCTTCTTCAATCAATCATTAAAAAAAGAATCCAGTTTCTATCTTTCCCAAAATCATATATTTTAAACAAGGCAGAATAATACAATTTCATCTCGAGTGTTTCTTCCTTTTTCCATTTTTTCCAAACAGGGATTTCATTCACAATCTGATATTCCAATTTAAATCAACAATGCAAATGAGGGAAGGTCTTGCAATTATTTATTAATTCTAAAATAAATACATCTTTACATTCTTACTTTCCTTGAATGCAATTAGCATATTTCACTTTCTTTATTTGAAATGTACAGAACAGATTATAAATATCTTTCACAATTAGAATATGCAACTTTCATAACCAGTTACATACATATTTTCTTCACAAAATACATTAAAATTTCATCCACTTCAAAGTGGGAAAGGTTACAATGAAATATATTTCACAAGGGACTGGAAAAACTGTCTTCTTCTACTCCAGAATAGCTACATGCAAGTTTCCTTTTTCTTCCTATTTGATCACAACAAAAGTGGGGGAAAGGCAATGCTCTCCACCCAACCAAGAAATCCAATGAAAGGAGAAGATATCCTTCATCATTGGCTCCCAATCCCCAACCACAATGAAATAAGAAATGGATATCAACGCATGGCAACAACAGGCTTCCACAACACACAACATTCTTCAAACATGCATATTCAAATTACAACAGAGTTCAACACTAGACAACAGTTTACAACTGCATTAGAAGAACATTCAAATAGAACTTAGGATTTATCATGCAAGCCAAAGGATCAAGGACTATGGGGGAAGCTATTTATGCCGTCCAATAGGAATTGGGCATCAACCTGTAACAAACTGTCAAAATAATTCATCACACATATTCTTATGCCCCCCACAAATTAAGAAATGCAAGCTATTTCTTTTCCATAGTGGATCCCAAACCTAAACTCCCTCCACAAGAATTCTTATGCCACTAGCATTCCTTATGCCCCCCCCCCACATGAATTCCCCATAGCCTTCTCTTACACCATCCCTATGGCAGTCTACCCAAACAACCAATAAACACAAAAACACATTCACCATTCACACATACACAAAAAGAAATAACAGCATAAAAGAAGAGCTAAGCTCCTACCTCTCCATGGTAGCTTTTGTTTCCAAACAGAAAGCTTCAATGCCAAAATACATTCCCAAAATAGTAACCAACAAGCATGCAAATTTTTCTAAGCTTCTTCCAAAAGAAAGAGCTCCAAGCACAAGAAAATTTAGCCCAAGGAAGCATGCAAAATGATTCAACAACCCAAAACAAGCAAAGATTTTGAATTTTATAGAAGAGGTAAGAGAAGAGGATGATGTGGACCCATGTAGAAATCCACATCACACATCCTCAACTCCAACACAAAAGTCTAAAATTTCATTCTCGAAAGCACAATAAATAGGTGGGTTAAAATATGACAATTTACTTGCACACTCCAAAAATCCCACACCCCAAAGGGATGTAAAATTTAAAACATGAAGAAAGTGCAATTAAAACATGCAACATGATTGATAAAAAAAAATGCATTAAAAAGGGCTAAAATCAATCCTCCAACCATAGGTATGGTTGGTAAATTAAATTAAGAGGTATGGGACAAGTTTTACTTGTCTCAAAAGCCTCCAAAAACAGCCTCCAAGGACAAATTCGAATTTCCAAGAAGGTGGAGTGTTTCATACTCCAAAATCTGACTTACACAACTCTTACACAAACTTACACATCCCTTACATATTTAATACAAAGAGCCTACAAATTCCATTATTAATTTCTCATATCCCACTTTTATTTATTTAACTTTTAACCATCTATTTTCTCACATTAATCTACCACAATTTAATTAAATAAAATAAAGGGACACATCACTAATAAAATACATGCAAACAATAATAAAAAGGAACCACATTATAAAATACACCAAACCCATATTCACATTTAAAGGTGATCCCCCCCATGGGAATCCCTAACAAATAATAAACACAACACAATAAAACAAGTTGTCATGGTGATCATGTTGAATTCCTCTAGAATTCCAATGTGGTTGGTCTCCAATCCCTCGATGTTTTTTGTGATATTTAACCTGCAAAACAAAAGTACCTCCTTTGGCCTCATGGCCATATCGAAACATCCAAAATGAATATAAATATAATCCCAAAATCATCTATATAATTGAATCACAAAAACATCGAAGTAATAACTATATCATCATCATATAATGTCTATTTTCTAGGTCTACTCACAATATCCAAAATCACATGTCCAAACAACATTCATAAAAAATCCATGTAAAATAGTATATCATCATCCACATATGAGTGTCTCTAATAATCATCGTGAATCATAACCAAATCAAAATCACAATAATCCACGATCAAATATCTAACATCATACTAAATCAAAATCATAATAATGTCCATAATGTAATCAACAATATCAAGATAGTATCAAAAGGGTGTTAAAGGGAAGTGGGCACTATAGGTTGTACCAAAACTATTTGGAGCCTCTCACAATGAATTTCTTTGAGAAGGAATTGAGAGTGTGTCCCACATAGTAATGCTCAGGTTGGTGTTCTTCATTTGTTCTACTATGTTGGAGGGAATAGCTCCAACTTTTCTAACACTTCTTTAGGCATTGGGATCCTCCTTTAGAAAGTGTTTGTTGGGTATTGTGATGCATGAAGAACCATATTTCCTTGCAACTTGGCTAACACACATTTCTGGTGGTTTCTTTCCCACATATTTATCAACTGCCACTTGTGTCTAAGGCTATGAAGTGGATACTTGATCATATTTGGAAGTTTGAGGTTCCATTGCTCTCTTCTTAGAACAAGTGTTTGCTGCCACTGATGAGGAATCCATATTCAAACCGTAAAAATATTTTTCTTTCCTGTTTAGCAAAGTGTTTTCTTCAGGTACCTATGGTTGATCTTTTGTTTCTTCTGTAGATGTGTTCTTTGTTATCTCAGAAGGGAAAGACACACTTTGAACCATAAGGACCTGGACAAGAACTCCATTGGGATAAATATTTGATTGTGGGGTTGAGAACAAGGATAACACCATTTGTAGTCTTGAACTAGATTATTCTAGACAGGTACTATGGCTCTAGATGAGCTAGCAGTAAGAGGGTTCCAAAAGTTCAAAGGCCTGACATTCACAGCTTGATTTGTAGCTTGATTTTATGGCTGATTGTTCCCTTCAAAAGGAGGATGGTTAGCTTGATATGGGTGATTGTATTGAAAATATTTTCTCTTTAGTACAATGAGCTCATTTTCAAAAGTTTGCAGCAGTGACTTGACTTCAAAAAGAGTATTTGAAGAGGTAGGGGAAGATTGAGTTGGTTGATTAGAGGTTGTTGGAATAGGAGTAATGATAGGCTGATTGTTTGTAAGATCTAGAGACAACGGCATTGGATTTCGTGAAGCTATCTTTCTAGTCTGAATCAAGGAATTTTCCACTCTTATGGCAACATTGTAGGCATTAGGTAATGTATCCCCTCCCATGGACTGGATCATAACTACTACATCACTATTCAAGGCTCACAAATAGTAAAAGAATGCATCATGTATAGAAGGATTTATAAGTTCCAGAATCCTATTCTAGGTCTCGTGGAATCGTAAGTTGAAATAACTCATGTATTCTTGGGTAGCTGTCTTCATGGTAGTGAGTTGTTCCAAAAGTGATAGGTGATCATTCTTGTCTTCAAACTATTTATAGATATTTTCTCCTAACTTGTCCCATGTGTCTATACTACTAACACTTAACCCTCAAAACCATTAAAGTGCTTTTCCTTTGAAAGAGGTAGCAACAAGTATAATCGAAACATTGTCTTCCATGATATTATGTACGGAAAAAATGTTGGCTACATCAAGAATATGTTCTACTTGAGAAAATTGTGTTTCCCCTGTGTAAAAGAGTAAATGTTTGAGTTCCACATAAGGTATAGGCTCACATTAAGCCATCATAAGAGGACTTCTTGTATTGAAAGGGGGTATAACTTTGTTTCTTGACATAGTAGCAAGAGGCTGATTGTTCCTTGATTGAGGAAACCTTATGTATGGAGGATTTAAATGACCCCTACGAGGTAGAGATGCAACTGGTGATGTTGAAATGCCTCTTCTTCTTCTCTTTCGAGGAGACAAGGAAAGTTTGATATGCTAATAATTTCCTTGATTTGAAGAAGCTCTTGTCTGAATTCTTCGCATAAGTTAATGCACTGAGATTGGAATCCATAGACATAGAGTCACTAGGTACTTTGACTTGAGTAAGTTAGAAGAGAAGTACAAACTGTCTGTCCCATCGGGCATGCCAAAAAAATTTGTCACCAAATCACTACACCCTCTGAATGGCCAGAATGTGAATAGGATGTTCGGTGTGATTGGGATACATGGGATCACCTCTCTAGATATGGTACTTGGGATCGAGGTGAACCTTCGGAGAAGGAAAACTTCCTCTTCCTAAACTAAGTGTTATACTACTCCTAGTGTAATAAAATCGCTATCTATTCCTATGCTAACATTTTCATGGGTTTAAGGGAAAGAGATTTGTAGAAAGGAAACTATACTAGGGATGGTGATGCACCAAATCAATGATGTTTCCAGACTCATGAATTTTTAATTTGAAGAGGGTGTGTGCACCATAGGTCAAATTCACCTACTGTAACTTCGAGAGGGTACAAAATACTACAGGCTAGGAAGCACACGATCCCTTCATTAAACTTGATCAAAAAAACAAGCTATCAGTCTTCCAGTGAAGAAGGATGAAATTTAGAAAAAGCACCACAACTCAACTGGATGCAATTCACCACCACTTGATAAGCACAAATCTCAAAGATCCTACAATAGAAACATGAACTTACATAATGTACTTGCAATCATATAAAAAGGAACATAGAAGTATATAAGGATGAAAGGACTGGGATTAGTCACAAAACCCACAATTTTATTGCTTCAATAATGTACATAATGCATCATACATTCAGAAGAGGAAATGGTTTCCATTACAATCCTAGAAAAAGGCTTGAAAGTTCCCTCAACATACAAGGACAACTTGTAGAAGAAAAAGGACTCTTAAAAAACACACGCTTACATAAGACATCTAACTATCCAGCCTGTCTGACCTCTAGGAACCCTTTGGAAAGAGATTCCAACTTAAATTTATAGAATAGTATGTGAGAGAGAAGAGGAAAGGTCATAATTACATTCCTAAATTAAAAGCACGTGATGTATTTATTACAGTTTGTTGAACCACTTTCAGAAGCTTCCATCGTGTGTCATTAATTTCCTGTTGACCTAGTTTTCCTTAATTAATTAAAAGAATATTTAAATAATAATAAGTATTATTATTAAAATATTTAAATAAAAATATTAAATTAATTAAAAATAATGTGGGACCCTCTTGTTGACTGGTTTGCACTAAGGAGGAGGGAATCATGAGGAAAAGGCCAAAAAAGAGCCCAACTCAGTGGTTGGCTTGCTGAGCCAACTCACCGAGTTGGACGATGAGCTCCTCCATTGGGATTACTCTCCACCATCGTGACTGAGCTTCAAATCGAGTTCCATCCATCAAGATCCTTTTCCTTTTCACATCTAAGCCGACGAGCTCAAGCTCATCCACATACTTAAAAAAACTTAGTCGTATTTGACGACTCTACCCATGCCAACTCGGTTCAACATTGATTCATGTGACAAAGAGTTTAATTCCAGTCCCCTTGCTTAATCTACTGAGCTCCAATCTGTCAAGCTCATGTTTGCATTGGTGAGTAAACTGATTTGACCAAGTCTGATTAACCTAAATCACTTCACGCAGCACTGTCACAACCCTCGTCTCTATCTTCTCCAAACTAGATCATGTATATGTTTCACATGCCAAGCCATTGATCGAATCACCTTAAGCAGGCTAAGCACTTTCCTCTCTTAAATAACCCATTCCACAATACCTTGACAAGTTTCCTTCAATTATCTAATGTAAATATTATTTACTGCGACCTCACCTTGAGATTGGATTACACCAACACTGATCTATTCGTAAATTTTCATTGTGTTGATCCCCAATGAGTTACTCCATGAGAAACTCTACCATTTTTGAGTTTCCATCAATATAAAAGTTACCCACTTCGATTTGACCTTCCCCAAAAATTTTACTTGGTCCCCTCACTTGGCATCATAGTTACACAGGTTTGTGACTCATCCCATCCTTTGTAGTTAGTTTTCTAACATTGCCATGGAGCTCAAAATCCAAGCTTACTGCTCACTTCTTCAATCCTTATGCAACGAACCATAAGCTTTCCATTTCACCATAGTAATTGACTTGGGATGATCAAGCTCATATTCGATAACCAATCCCAAACCAAGTTCAGTCTTAAGATCCTCTAGCTGAGCGCCTTGTATCATTGGTCCTCATATAGAAACCTAATCCTTTCGATCTATTTCAACTCTTGTCGGGTCTGAGATTTTTTGTATTATATCAAAGCTGATCTTATTCAATTTGACCTCCATCTTAATGAATCGTGATCTTTGAGCTTGATATAACACCTAAGCTACACCCTGTGAATTAATAGAGTTGACAATAGCCGAGCTCACATCCAGTCTCAAGCTTTCCTTATTGAGCTCGTGTTCACTTGCTCCTCCTTTTGGCTTGACATTGGCTATACCATCTTTACGAGTTTTCTGGACCAAGCTTCCTTAATGATGCGGCCTTCACCTAATTCTTGTGATGCCGAGATCAATGAATCGGTAGAGCTCAAGATCAATCTCACGAGCTATCTACTTAATCTCATTTGATAGATGCACTATTACTTCTAAGTGACCCATGAATCCCTCTCTAGGTCATGTTTGATATCCAAGTGTGAACACTGTGAGTTTGAACCAATTAAGTGGATCTATTTCCACTTTATTGAAGTTCCTTAAATCAAGATCCCATATTCTAGCTTCCAAACTCCCCATGTTACATTGCATCGAGAGCTCAATGCCTTGACCAGGTCTCCCAATTCCTTACCCAAAAGACTCAGGCTCTTCCTCTTAACATGGGTCAAAAACAACCGCACATGCTATGACTCATCTTATTACACTGGCCTACCTATCAATTTGTCCCTAGATATCTTCATGAGCACATTCTTACTACACTCTTCATTGTCCTCTGAATCACCCATCATATCACCTAATGATTTTACAAAAGACTCGGACTCCTCACATCAATGATCCAAGCGTAGAGTTACTAGCTTGGCATGCCACTTTCAAAATCTTGATCTTGGAAATCAGAATGAATTTCTCCCACGTGTGGAATTCCTATGTCAACTTTCCATCTCCAATATCACAAAATCGGAAAGCTATATCTCAATCCCCACAAACTACTTCTTTCCATATTTTCCCAATAGGTCCCGAACTCCCTTGGGCATGACACCTTGCCCTAACTACCCTAAATCTCCACCATGGCTGCGTTGGCTTGAACTCCCCATTTTGATGTCAAAAATGGGATTCAGGTTCTAATTTGCCTACTTGACTGGGAAACAATCTCATAATTCCCTAAAACTCTCCTCACTCCCCAATTCAACATAGCTTGGTCATATACATATCTATATTCAGTCTATAGACTCTCTATCCATTTCAACGAGCTTTGAGTTTATATGTTGAGTTACAAAAATTATTCATTGTTCACAAACACTCCATTCACATTACCAAGCCCCTTGGCCATTTGTTCATAAGTGCTCCATGATCTTTACGTACTTGGCTTGTCATTGGTCATACACGCCCATCATCCTACAATTCTTCAATGCCTCCCAATGGTAGGCTCATGAGTCAAAATGAGTTGGTTTACAACTCACCTTTTATATCTATGACTATCAATGTGTAATTTTAGCTCCACGATCCTGATCTTTCCTCACATACACCCTATAACCCATTGTGATGAGTTCATCTAGGTCATGTGTTCCATGTTGGCCTTTGCGAGCTCACTTAACAAACTCTCTATGAGCTCCTCTATGTCACCAAGCATCAAAATGATGATTTTCCAAGTGACTTGGTCTCGAATTTTGTTGTTTCTTCTATGAACTTCCTTGTGTGTGAGATCAACATTCTCTATCTCCATGAATCATTCTCAAGAGCTTCGTGCGAACCTGAGAAAATTGGTTTCACCCTAAGTTTAACATTCTAAGTGGCTTACAATTTTCCTTTTCCTTCGAACTCACTAGATTTTTTCCAAAGCTCACCCCTACTCTATAACATTTCTGGGATCTATTGAAGTTTGATTTAGTCTTCTCATGTTTACTTTTCCACCAAGCCACCTACGTAAATTACTCAACCCCCGATGCCGAGCCAACCATGACTCGCTCTCAATTTTTGAGTTACTCCCTTTCCTATTTTTTGATATTGTTGTTCATTCGTTACATCTAAATGCTAACACTACTTTACTCTTGTGAAACCAAAACTGAATTTCTCATTTCCATGAGCTACTTCCTTAACATTTATAGCTTGGACTTACATCATCTACTCTCAAATACACCAAGTCGTTTAACGATCTCTTTTTCATACCACTCTACCACCTATACGAGTCGGTCTCCACTAGTAAAATATCAAGCCCATCACCAGGTTGTCATGATCACGTCCTAAATTCCAATTCGCAAAGCTCTCCTAAGCTTGGCCATGACTCAACCTCACAATCTTGTTTCCTTTTTGATATCACTAGCTCAGCCCTATATATATGACCTTGAACATAACTTGGTCATGACTCTATACATAAGTTTGTATTCCTCATATGAGACTCTAGCGAGCTTGACTCACCATCACACGACCCTGACCAAGCTTGTTCTCTACATTGGTTGGCATTGATTCCCTTGAATTGAACTCAAGTTGATCACCATTCTACTGAGCTAAACTCATTGGGTTCACCCAAATCATTTAATATTTCTTCCCCCATTCCAGGTGCCATTTCTAGACTTGAACATTAACTCCTTGAACCAACTATCAACTCATCACTCATCTTTATCTCACCGAGCTACTCGGTGAGCTATTTCTAGGTCAATCTCATGATACTTTTTAAATTTGACCATATCACAATTTTTGATATTCTGGGTTTGTTTCTCAAAATCGAAGAGCTGTGGAAACGTAACAAAACCTTTTAAACATAAATTATCAACTTTGATGATTACTTGTTTGTGTTGAATGAATGCGGGCCCACTAAGGGATAATTTTTTCTCTGAGCAAACTTGAAACCTTTGAGACCTGAAATGAAGAAGAATAGCTCGAGATGACTCTAAAACCACCTGGGACAACATAAAGGTTTTCTAAATGTAAAATTTTGACAGGAATGTTTTGTAGTACCTCATGAAGGAGTTTTCTAGCCTTAGGTCATAATAGGCTCCCATTGTCCAATTTTGTCCAAAAGGGAAAAAATTGACAACAATTTTAAGATGTATTAATGAAATGTAGACTAAAAAATTATTACCATAATTTCATGATTGATTCTCTAGTGGACACTTCTTTTCCAAAACTATAACAATGAATGGTAGGTATCTTTTGGACTACCCTATTTGCATATGTACATTAGTGGGTCACAAAATGTAAGGAATGTGCTTTCTTCATAGGAAAGAAAATATTGGCAGCACTTCCCCTCCTATCAATCCAAGTGGATCAGCCTTTTTTGCAATGGGGTCCCGACTTTATAGGAATGATCAATCCACCTTCAAGTGGTGGACACAAGTGGGTGTTAACATCCATAGACTACTTCACCAGATGAATAGAAGCTGCCACGCTCAAGGAATCAATTGATTCAGTCATCCTTAAATTTTGTGAGGGTATAGTCACAAGGTTTAGCATTCCTCAAACCATTATCTTTGATAATGAAAAATCCTTCCTTGGAACAAAAATCATTGATTGGGCTCTAAATCTAGGCATCTAACTGAAGAATTCTTCCAACTATTACCCTTAAGTCAATGGTCTGGTAGAGTCAACAAACAAGAACCTAATCAGGATCATGAAGTGCACAATGAACATTACCCAAAGACAGTGGCATACAAAGGTCTCGTGTGTGCTCTGGGCATATAGAATCACAATTAAAAGGGAAATATGAAATTCACCTTACAAGCTTGTATATGGAAAGGAGGCCACCCTTCCTTTGATGCTAGAGGTGAACTCATTGGCACTTGCCCAACATCTAGAATTTGAAGGCACAAACTAGAGAGAAATCTGAATGGTAGAGCTACTTAATATTGAAGAATCAAGAAACTCTACACTAATCAAGCTATAATAACATCAAAAATCAATAAAGAAATGGTTTGACAAAAAGGATAGGCCTCAAGCTTTCTAATTCAGGGACTTAGACTTAAAATGGGATACTAACAGAGCTAAACCAGGGTTCCACTTAAAGTTTGATGCACTTTGGAGTGGCATGTACATCATCAGTTCATGTAAAGAGGATAACTCTTTCAAGTTAACTCATCTTGATGGAGGCGTGCTGCAAATCCCGGTAAATGGGATCTATTTAAAACCCTTCCATTAAGTTTTGTACATCTTTTTTTATATATTAGAGTATTTTTAATTCCTCCAAGTGTGTTACATGCACATTGTTTGTTTGTACATAGTTCTTTCATCTTGTGTTCTTCTTGTGCATGCTCTTCCTTTGCTTCTAGGGTTTCAATCTTCTTCTTGTAGTTTTTAAGCATTTATGATATTTAGAATAGAATCAAGAAATGATCTTTCAAGTGACTTCAGGGGTAATTATTCAAATCCGTAGATCATAATTTCATGATTACATAACAAAATCCATGCCCACTGGATGCTTCAAGCTACCGATCTCCTTCATCTAGCAAGTAGATGTCCCCAAAATTCATCAAAAATTTTATCCAAATAACTCTCCCAATTATTTGGGTAACTTGTATACTATTTATGGCTTTTAATTCTTTGTTGCAAGATGGTGTGCACTCAAGTTCACTTGGCACTTTCCCCTAGTTGTAGATTGCTCATGTTCCTCCCTACATTTTCTCACGTACCCCTGTGTGCTTCCCTTTCTTCCCTTCCTTTTCCTTTTCCTCTTTATTCCATCTTCCCCATGAATTCCTTACTTCTTCCTCCTTCCCACGCCACATTCTTTCGTGCTCATATCTTTGCACCCTCCTTTGTGTATTTCTGTAACAGGTCATCCTATGACACACTTGAGTGTGCCACATGTAATGAGTCAAAGTGTGCCAACATGGCACTATATTCTTGCAACAACAAAATGAGTGATAGGTGGAAGAAATGACAACAACATTTGCATAGTTGGCTGTATTTTTAGCCAATACATATGTGCCACGTGTCTTACATTCACAGACAACTCTGAAAAACTTCTGATAGCCTTATCTCTTGTTATAGAGCTTTGATCAGCGCATGCCTAGTCTTAATTGATAGCTGCTAACATAGGCTACATTGTTATACATTCAAATTCAAATTCTTGGCAGATCTGGTAGGTGAGAAATGGGAAAATGTCTTTCGAAGAATTAAGATGTAATTACTCCGACCACCTGATTTGATCTTATTTTCCCTCCTTCCTTCTTTAACACACCAAACAGACTTGGGGAAACATATTTGATATATTTTTAGGTGGATTTATAGGCATTGATTGCTTCTTGTTGGAGGTTGTATTTCAAATTCAAGTTTTCCATCCTTCTTCTCTTCTTCATCCATGGGTTCATCTATAAATGTAAGAGTTGGGATCATTATTAACATTGGACACTTTGGATCCTTACACACTTTTCTAAAGACTTCATATTTTCTATATTTTGAGTTACATACCTCTAAATCCGGCTCTTGCATGTGGATATCAACCTCTTTCTCCATTATAGTAGTTCTGTGCATTTCTAGAAGTATTAGAAGCATCATTTTGTGACTATTCTTTATCCTAATGTTTTTGTATTCCTTATGTTGGTGCGATTTCTGGGTTTGCACGCTTTGCCTTAATTTCCATGTTCCATTTTTTGCTCCAAAAAATGTTAATTTGTTCTATCTGGTGGCCTGTAATTCATGTTTTCCATTTGAATGCATTGAAAGTGCCCTCATATTGCCCTAAATTGAAGCAAAATCCAACTTTCCCCTTTGATGTGCCCTAATTTTTTCATTTACACAGGCTGTGTCATTTTTTCCTTTCCCTAATCATGAAAAAAATTGAAATAGATCAAATCTGAGTTATTTGTTGGTAAAATCCTAATCCCTAGGCCTAAACCATTGTGAAATCATGATTCATTGGATTTAAAATGGAAAACTCTACCCTCCTTATGAATTTTTTCAATTTCTAGGGAATCCCCTACATTTTTAATGTTTTGACGGGCATATGGGTGTCATCTACCCATCAAAATTATCCTTGCATGTTATCGCTAACGTGGCAAGTTGCTATTGGCCAGAAGTGGTCAAGAAATTATTACAACTTGTCATTTTTTGACTTTTAGCAAAAGGAAAATTTTACTCCGTGGCCCCGCATTTGCTACAGTAGTATGCCTACGTGGCATGATTTGATTGGTCAGATGGACCGGCGGGTGGTGGGGGTCACTTAAAATTTTTCTTCAATTTTTGAAAAATTCTCAGTGTCAATTTTTGACCCGAGGGCCCTCACCCAATGGGAAGTGGACACATGTCTAGGGAGGTCAAACAAAAAAGTGGGGACTTAGAAAAATTTGAATTTTTTGGCTTCAAAATGCTAGAGGAAAATATTTTCCTGAGAGCCCGTATCGAATAGGAAGAGGACACATGTCCTAGATTTGGCGGAGATTTGGAGTGTAGAAGAAATATTGGAAAATTTACAAAATTTGGCGAGAAATTTCAAAGGGAAAAATGAACTCGTGGAAAATTCGGAGGTGTCCCCCCACAGCCAATTAGGGGGAGACACGTGGTACTATTCAAAAGTTAAAAAGGGAAGCTTGGGCCCGCGGGAGGATTTTTTACTTGCGGAGGAATGAAGGAAAAAAATGAGGGGTTGGCTCCACAGTGAATGGGAGACCGCCACATGGTGGAGGAAGCAGCGGGCGTTCGGGCCCATGGAGGTTCTCAAGGAAATTTTCCTTTTTTCACAAAAGGAGAAAAATTTGTTATTTTGGCCCGCTGATCTTGGTAGGGTCCACCTAGGGACACGTGGCGTGTCCAAGGGGCATGCAAGGAAAATTTTCAAAATTTTCCTGAGGTCAAAAAAGGTTCAAAATCCATAAGATCATGTATGATCATAGAACACCCCTCTTGACACTCTTCTTTGACGGATCTAACTACCAAAAAATGGGGGGGAAGTATCATCATCATACCTCCCTGGGGCTCCCATCCCCTATCATTCAAACTAAACTTTGAATGTACTAACAAAATGTCCGAATAATAAGCTTTAATCATGGGTCTCTAAATAACCATTATTTTTGGTGTTCAAATCTTGGACATCTATGAAGACTCACATCTTATCATCAATCAAATCAAAGAAATTTATCAATTCAAAAATAAATCTTACAAAAATATAAAACCATTATTGACTTCCTCCTAGAGGAATTTGATACTTACACTATCTAAATAGTTCTGTGATCATTTAACAAATTCATATACACCATGGCTTATCTATCATCTCTCATCCCCTTATCAACTAATGACTCAACTAATAACTCTAAACTATTCATTGTTGTCCACATAATCGATCAACCATCCCACAAAAATGAACTTCCAACTATTAATATTATCAAAAGCAATCTGGCTGACCTTTAGTACACTCATACATTTGACTATCTGTCAAAATAAAAAATTCCTTGTGATCTATCTAGAAACGCTAAATGATCATTCCTCCAATGTGCTACCTAATACGTCATCGTAAGTGGTGTCTTATATAAATGTGGATTCAATGGCCTCTTATTAAGATGCCTTAAGTCTCATAAATATACTAAAGTTATTCAAGAAGGCTATGATGGTATATGTTGTGGAAATTTCAATGGTATAGGTGTCACTAAACGTGTCCTCCGAATCATCTATTAGTGGCCTACTATCGACTAATATTGTTGCACATACATTAAGAAATGCATTAAATTTAAAAAAATATTGAATCTCACTCATATCCCCAGTCAATCCTTATAACCCATTCAAGACCTATGGATTTTCTCACAATGGGGGCTAGACCTCATTGGCACTATCAACCCTTGTTCATCAAAAAACATCACTCTATCATCACAACCACTAAATAGTTCACTAAATGGGTGGAGGTCATTCCCTTAAAATCCACTAAAGCTAATAAAATCATCAATTTCATCTATTAACATATCATATGTCACTTTGGTATCCCTCATAAACTCGGCAATGATAATGGAAAATATTTTTTAAATAAAGATTTAAGAAACTTTGCAACACATTTAACATCAAACTAATATTTTCATCACCATATTATCCACAAAAAATGGAAAAGATGAAGCTTCTAATAAAACACTTAACAAAATTATTATGAAAATTGTTGGCAAAGTAGACAGAAACTAACATATCCAAATCTTGTTTTCTCTTTGGGCTCATTGGGATAGCATATGTAATCCTATAGATTCTACACCTTTCTCTCTAGTCTATAGCTCCAAAGTGGTTTTACCCCTTGCATTTCAAATTTCATCACTCCACGTGTCCCTAAGATATTTTATCCGTAATGAGGATTATCATAAATACCTTCTAGCACAATTAGTATTGTTAGATGAAAAACACCTAACAACTCTTGAACATCATCATGTCTATCAAGAGTACATCAAGTGTGCATATAAAAAACATGTAAAATATTGTGAATTTAACATAGATGATCTTGTTCTCAAGTAAAATAAAAATTTCACTACGATAGAAAGGAGTAAACATGGAAATTTTTCCCCTAAATAGATCATCCAATATGTCATCACTCACAAGTATGGGTCAGGATCTTATCATCTAACCTCCATTGATGGTACACCTGAAAAGAAAAATTTGAATGCCTTGAAATTATCTCCTTTCTACTTTTAAAACCTTGATCTTCATGATAGTAGTTACATCAAATATCTTAATCCATCATCAACCTCTCATTTTCATCACTCTAATGATTTAAAAGTATGTGGTCCTTCGTTACTATCTTCAAAAACCTTAAAGATAAGAATCAGGGATCTGTTCATCACATATTTCACATGGACAAGTTCCTCCTTATCAAGAACCCCGCAATCATTACATCTATCCACCTTGTTTACGAATCAAAGACATGACTTGGGGAATGCATGTGTAGTTTGTGTACACATATTTTCCCCTCATTGAAATTGTCTATTAGAGACTACTCTGAGCATAAAAAGAAAGTAAAAAATATTTATGGATGCATATTATCAAAATAGATGAATCCCTCAAAGGACACCTATGAAAAATTTAAAAAACATACTATCTAAAATAAAAGTGGACTGATCCCTTGAAGGAAAACTACCTAGAAAAATCATAGAATGATCCCTCAAATGAAAACTATTCAAAATCAAAATTAAATCATAGATCAATCCCTCAAAGGATGGATACCAATGTAAAAAGGCTTCCCACATCAATTAGCCTTCAAAAATTCAAAAACATCCTAGGAGAACTTTCCGCATTGATCAATTTTCATCAAAAATTAAATATAAAAGCTATGGCATATCTCTACGAAAACATTAAAAGGAGAACCTACCCTCCTACACAACCTACATGTGTTAAACCTTCCCATGTCCTAGGAAGGTACACATTTTCACTTCCATCTATAACTGAAATCCTAGGTGTGAATATCCATTGATATTTGGATGTTAACATTTGTTGTAAAGTCCAAAGGTGTTAGTACCTTCACCGTATTAATTCCCAAAACATATGTATCAAATCCAATATAAAGAAATCATTTCATGTTGTATTCTTGTCCAAAAGTAAAATACATTTTGATATACATTGTGATCACATTATAGTCAAACATCCAGAACACATCACATCAACATAATATCATTACCTATCAAAAACATCCATGTAATATCGACATTCATTCAAACATGTACACATTAAACATCCATCAATATCACATAGAATCATAAGCAAACCACATCACATTAACATAAAAAACAAAACATGAATCATGAATCAAAATCATCATCATAGTCATATATATATATATATATATATATATGCATGTATAATCATATCAAAAATGTCTTTGTAAAAAATATACATCAAAAATAGGCTTCAAAAAGATCCATATTCATCAAAATACATAACATGTACCCATTAAACTAAACACCCACAAAGAAATCTCTCCTGCGAATGTTGCTCCTATAACATTCCCATTTAAAGACTTTAGAAACAAGGGATTTTTTTTTTTTAAAACACAATGTTCTCTATTATAAATAAAAAATCATTTAGAACACACATTCCATGCCAATAAATCTTGTAAAAGATAACCATAGGCAACTGTAATGACTCAATATGTTACCGATCTCTCATTCCATGACTCGATTACCAACTGATCTCTCATGATTGTCTTAAAGTATAGAATACTTTATATATACTATGTATACTTGGTTTTCCTACCCAATTTCAAGTACTAAGTGATATGTTTAAAGAACCTATCTGAATATTTTTTACCAATATTCATCTGACATCACGTTGCTTTAAACTAGGTGACTCAAGACAATGTAACTAGTAGCTTGCAATACTTTGGCCAAAGGTTTTCAACATACTATTCATGTTTCTATTCCTAGATGACATACTCATCATTTTAGAATACATCCCTCACCTCACTCTTATGTTATCTAGAACGGTCTTTACTAACTACTGTTAGTTCACTTGCCTAAGGTTTGACCCTAGCCCAGGTTAGCAACATAATTTGATTTAGGAAGACGCTCACGATGACTTAGGGTATATGGGCTTACTCGGTCAACCTAATTCAACTGAATGTGCCAAGGTACCCTGAGTCATAGAAATTTATTCCCTATCCTAAACAAGCTACTAACTCAACCTAGAGAGAAAATAAGTTCAAGTCCAGATGTGTGTAGATCTAGATGAACAAATACAGAAGGGTGTTCCCACATGTCAACTGCAACATTGTATCCTCGAGAAGCCCCTAGACATCTCGAAGGTATAGTCCTGCAGTTGGCGTGTACCAACATCCACTAGAAATGATTCATCACGATGAACAAATCCCTTAGTGGTCATTAAATTCATAATCTAATTGGATTAAGATTCATATTTCAGCAACCATGCCTAACCCTAATTCCAACATTCATTAAGTTCTTTATCCATAATTAATCTAATTTGATATTAAGAACTTCATTAACTCATGCTTGCATTGATGTTTATTAACCTGGCTTAATAGGAAGTTATCCCTTAAAACAGTGCAACAAACATCAAACGGTTAATTCTTAATGTAAACTAGTTGTCCAAGAAGGTGTGTCATTCACCTAGATTTAGCTAGTATTTAATTTTTATAAACATAGCACAAGGATTAAAAATCACAACCACCATTCCATTTTTTTTTCATTCTATTGAGAGAGGAAGAGTCTTCCTCAACATGGTTAGATGTTAGGATTAATGTAACCTTTTTATCATTCTTTACTCATATAGTTTAATTGTATTACCAATGCATATTTCATTATTAAACTATAGATGTGTAGATAGAGATGACATCTTATGCAATTTAACAAGTTTCATCATAGTAAAAGTGATTTCACTATCCCCATTAATCCAACTTATTAATTGATAACAGTAATAGTATATGAATAGATATAAAGAATATCGACAAGATATCACTACCATTTCTGTCAAATAAAGTACAAGAGAATTTACACAACAAATTAGAGTCAGTCTGTAAACCTTTCAATTCATCATGATAAAATATGCATTTACAAGACAATGCATTTCAACAATACTGCATGTCAATCATCATTAAGATCATAAAAGAACATCACTTCTCTTTTCCAATACAACTCAAGAATGAATCAAAATTCATTACATAAGATCCAGAATTAAATAAGCCAATGCATCATAAAATTTTTTTCCTTCTTTTATCACTTACGATGTCTATCTGCAAAAATTGCTAGCATGGGTCAGTTCAATGAACTGAGCATGATAAACACTAAGCATTAAAATGAAGTGCATTCCACTAATTGTTCCATTAAAACAACTCTTCTTTAATGAAACAATTAATATACCATAAAAATAAGCATAAGGAATAATAAACAGATAAGAAGTAAAATAATGAGCCTAAATTTACTTTTAAGGAAAGAGCATGATAATGATCCGCAACATCTGCATTATATCATATAGTTTAATTTATCCTATCAATTACTTTGAAACAAAAAACAGATCTTGTCATCTAATTGTTTCATAATTCTATCAAAATAGAAATACAACATTTATCTTTACTATGTAGCAAAAGAATTTATTTACAACATAGCTCATATTAGGATGTTTCATCCTACAACTTAAGAAAAGAATAAGAATCAATACATATTTTTCCCCATACATTAATCATCTGAAAAGGTAGAAACAGGTTCAAAAAACACATAGCTACTTCAGTTCTAGGATAAAAATTTAAGGATTCAACATTAAAGATACAACATCTAACAAGAATCCCAAATCAATCCAAGAAGGGGAAGAGAGTCAAAACAGTCTACCTAAAATTCTTAACAAACTTCTTCCTGTTAGAAGATATAATTCAACGATCTGAAACAAGACGTTCCACAAATCAAAGCTAGACTCACACAAGATTAATCTCTTCTCATGTCCATCCAAGGAGGATTCATAATAAGATAGAGTGCAAAAAGAGATAACCTTCTAATACCAAATCCAAATGAAGTATGACTCGGTCAAACATAGCAGTCGATCTAAACATGTTTATATTTTCTCTTCTACTGAACCGACTCAGCTGTTCTCTTTCCACATCATTACAAAAAATGACTAGTACAAATTAGTCTAAATTGTCCACTAGGAAATTTCCATCTTAGAAGAGTGGTCTCTCACTATTTCCTATAAGACAGAAAGACAAAACCGAACCCAATAAGTCGAGTAGAAATAAGAGAACAATCACTCTATAGGCAAGAAGAGATTCGTGTGACAGAGAATTTCGATCAAATGAACCTATCTTTTCAAAATTTAAAGGAACTCAAATGGAAAAGGTCCAATAAAGAATTCATTTCGTTTCTAATATCAAATGTATTCCATTTCTATTTCCAAATGCAGAAGATATTTTACTAGTTCCCAAAGGATAATACAAAACCAAACTCATAGTTTAAAGAAATCACACTTTTAGTTTCCCTTACAAATCAATACAACCTGGTTTATATGCTCTAATTCATTAAACTCAAGTTTGAGTTCAATTCTCAGAAAGGAGTACACAGTACAATCCCAAACAAGACTACTATCCATAAGAGCAGTATAATCCTTTCTCCTTTTATAGACCCAAAGATTCATTAAATGAATCTAACAAGGAATAGAAATCCCAAAATAGTTTAAGATAAACAAGTTTCAAAAATACTAATGAACTCAAAAGAACTAAAATCCCAATTACAAGGGATTCAAAAAATTAGTAGAAAATAGCAAGTAGTTTGTGATCTAAATAAGAACAAATTAAAGAAATAATCCCAAACCAGAGGTAACATATCCTTTCATACAAGATTGTTCAATTCTTCTTTCCTTAAAACCCAAAAATCAATTAAAAGGAGCTGAAGAGAGTACGAAGACCCAAAACATAAAAATTCAAGCAAGGTCCCAAAGTTACCTCAAACTTGATCAAAACAGAATTCACAACAAAAGGACTTGCACAACTCTATCTAAAAAGATTGCGACAGAGAAGGTGTTTGTTTCAAACATCGATCACAAGGAGTATGCACATTGCATTTCCATAATCCTCTAAAATCGATAATGACTATTTCAAATGAACTCAATAATAAACCAAAGAGTAAATAATAGTACAATAACTAACCAGAGGTTCCTTAGTCCCTCAACAAGTTGCGGTTCCAATCCATTAACCTTCAAACAAAATAGTCAAGCCTTCAACAAGACGCGGGTTTACTCAGAGCAGAAGCGAGAAGTATATCCTTAAAATTTACACACCCTTTTAAGTTAAAAGAAGGTGGTACTGTCTCAAAAATAGAAGTTCCACAACCATTCCAACTCAAGAAGCTACAAGGGGAAGATATCAAAAGGGATAACCAAATCAACTCAAACCAAAACTAATCTCCCAAGATTTTGTGAGCAGAAAACCCCATAAAGGAGTTCTAAGTATTTCAAAACCTTGAATACGAGTAAAAAACAAGTACATAACCAAACACAATGACTCAAATACAAGTTTAGAACACGCAAGTATTGAATACAAGTATAGTGCTAAACACGAAGCTTCGAACACAAGTTCTGAGCAACACATATCTCTAATACAAGCTCAGAACAAAACATAGGGCTCCAATATAAGTTCAGAACCAAACACAAGGCATCATATACCAATTCAGAAAAACAACTACCTTGAACACAAATTTAGAATGCAATACAAGCTTCGAAATACAAGTTTCATATGCTTTTCACCACTGGAATTGTACAGAGAGAAAGTTTCTAAAGGATAACATTATTTAGCAATGGATTTATATCCAAAAACCACAAAGATTCATAAAACCATGAAAGTAAATAACCAAAAAAATCATGAAAAAATTTTATCTCAAGAGATCAAAGTTGTTTTAATGAAACATTTAGAAGAAAGCAAGAAATCTTAATGGGTAGAGCCGATCATGCTTGATAGTTCTTCTGCCAATTCAAAGGAGACTTCCAGTCAAGCTTCCAACTCTTTTTCTTCTCCACGAAAGATCAACCATGAAACAAATTTTCTTTCAATGCCTCATATACTTTCCCTTGATCAAAAATAAACCAAAGAAACCAAAAATAACCATAAAGTAGAAGTCAAACTGCTGGTTCGAAGAACTAGATAGCTCCATGTAGAGAAAAAATTGTAATGCATGCAAAGATAGAATAACCTCCAACAAATCTACCTTCCTTGTTTCCAAGATAGTTTGCACACAAAAACTGAGATCCATTAATGCAATTACTCCTAAATCTCCTGCTTATCTCTCCTTGACACTGCCTCCCAAAATTGGTGAATGCCATTTCTAATTCAGCATGCATTTCCATCTTTAGTGAAGCCTGCACGTATGATTCAACTAAAGTTTACTTGCCTTTGCCAAAACTGGTTGTACCTTCATTCATTTAACCAAATCAAATCAATTAAATGCCATTGGAACTATTGCCATAATGCCATGCGACCCTTAGGTTCCCTTTCAATAGTTTAGGATGGATTTCCCAAAACTTAGGTTAGTCTAACAATAATTACCTTAGGTCTTAAAACATTGCCATAGGTAATTTCCACCTTAGGTTAGATCAAATTCACAACCACAAAGTTTTAGGTATTAGGTTAAAATAGCCTAGCATTACCTTAATAATTTCCCCCTTATTCATTTAGCATTAGAACTTAGGTTAGAATGCCATCCAAACGAAATAGAATAAGAAGCTTAGGTTAGATTAAAACCCAAATAAGTAGACATAGCTAGGAAGTAGGTGTTCTTACCTAGTTTAGGATATTGTTAGGATAATCCTTTAGTTTTTAGGATTTAGATTCCCTTCATAGTCATGAATCAGACCATATTTTGTTTACGCCATTAATGTCCTGAAGAGATTGATCCTAAAGACCCAAACACAAACATACAACTGAATGAAGGAACGATCATACAAGACCAAAGAATTTGTAACATACAAAGTTCAACCCACTACATCTCTCCACCTATGAATGTCAATTTTACCCTTCAGTCCTGTAAGGAGATTTAAAACATTCCCTGGATCACTAGAATTGATCCAAGGATGAGTCAGTAAAAGAGATAAGTTTGCAACTCTCAAGACTATATTGTAACTTACCTACAAGAAGTGAAAGTGGATTCTTGTAAGCCATATCATTTTAGTCCAATGAATCCAAGAGTAGAGATGATTTATCCATAACAAGCATGATTTTAAAAAATCCAAGAAACATACCTCATTCAATAAAATCACATGCCAACGCTTGTAATGCAAAAGAGAAATATAACTGTTTGTCAGAGGTGTTACATACTTCCCTCCTAAAAAGAATCATCATCCCAATGATTATCTTATTTGACCATTGCATTAAGGAAAATCAATTTATTCACTTTCTTAACATATGTTTGTAACATTATTTGAATTTAAAGTTCCAGAAATCAGCATCCGCATAACTGTTTATTCAAAAATAAATAGTCATCTACCCAAAACTGGTAGACTTATTGACATATAAAGATAAAATCATAGATTTGTATCAGTCATCATAGTCAATTCTGATCAAATAAATATGGAAAAATAGTTTTCATATCCTCCAAGTTTTCCCAAGTTACACTTTCTTCGTTAAACTATTCCCACTAGACGTTACATTTTCTTATTTCATGATTTCTTAAATGCAACTAGTGAGTTTCCATCACTCGTATGGGTTTAACCACGATTATTCTTGGGTCTTGGACCTACAAGAAATTCTAATTTAACACATGTGATAAATTTGAAATGTATTTATTAAGCAAAGAAATATGGAAAACATCATGCATTCATGACAAAGCAGGAGGTAATGCTAAATGGTAAGCTATAGGGTTGATTACTTCAACTATCTCAAAGGGTCCCACATAACGGGGTGATAACTTGGAAGCCTTTTTAAAAGTTATAAAACTCTTTTTTGATTTAACCTAAAGAAAGACCTCACCAAGTTCAAATTTCTTGTTAACCCGCTTTAAATTAGCATAATTCTTTTTCCTATTTGCTTCTTCTTTCAAGCGTTCACAAATCATTTTAACTTGTTGTTCTATTTCCATAAGGATTTCAGGTCCAATTACCTCTCTATCCTCAATATTGTTGCAACTAACTGGGGTTCTACATTTTCTTCCATATAGTGCTTCGAAAGGGGTCATCTTAAGAGAGGCATGATATGTGTTATTATAAGAAAACTCAACTAGTGGAAGGTACTCTTCCCACTTATATTTTTGATCCATACAATACATTCGTAACATATCCGCTAAAACTTGATTAATTCTTTTAGTCTATCCATCCATTTCCAGATGATACGCAGAACTAAAATTCAACTTAGTTCCTAGAGTTGCATTAAGTGTTTTCCAAAACCTTGACGTCATTCTAGGATCTCTATCCGATATGATTAATTCAATTACTCCATGTAATCTAAAAATTTCATGTATAAATGTTTTAGCCAATATAGAAGAATCGTCTTTCAGATTACCAGCAATAAAGGTGCTACCTTTGTTAGTTTATCAACTACTACTAAAATAACATCATGTTTATTTCTTGACATAGGTAACCCTTATACAAAATCCATGCTTATTATTTTCCATTTGTATTATGGTATGCTATGAGGATACAATAAATTGGTTAGGTGCATATGTTCAACTTTAACACATTGACATTCAAGGAAATGTGTCACAAAATCAATAACATCCTTTTTCATCCCCTTCCAGAAATATTTTTGTCTTATATCAGCAAACATATTTGTAATACCAGGCGTGTCCCAAAAAAGGTGAATTGTGAAATTCTTCAAGTAATTTCTTTCGTAATTCATTTAGTGAAGGTATGTATACTCTGTTTTCAAATCTTAAGATTTCTTTGTTGTCAAAATGAAAACCTTTATACCTCACATAATTTAGATCTGCAGCAAGTATTGTTTTTCACTTGCTGAAAGTAAAAATTAGATTCCATAACACTTTTTTACTTCATCCTCAAACTGAGTTCTTAATGTCATAAGAGCTGAAATGTGCTTCCTATAAATTAGAGCGTCAGCCACTCTGTTTTCCTTACCTTTGATGTAATTGATATCAAAATCATATTGAGACAAAAACTCTAACCATCTTCATTGTCTTGCATTAAGATTTGGCTGAGTGAAAATACTTCATCCCAAGATGATCACTTTTTAATTCAAAAGGTTTACCAAGTAGGTAATGCCTCCAAAATTGTAGTGCATGAACAATGGTAGAAATATCTAAATCATGTGGAGCATAATTCAACCCATGTAACTTTATTTTTCTACTTTCTTAAGCTATGTCATGATCATTTTATAACAAAATACCTCCTAGACCTTCCCCAGATGCATATGTTACAACCGTGAAGTCTCCATTAGGATCTGGTACAACTAGAATAGGTGTTGAAGTTAACTATTCCTTCAAATTTATAAATGCATATTCACATTTCTTATTCCAAACAAACTTCTTATCCTTTTTTTGTAATGAAGTTATTGGTGCAACCACCTTAGAAAAATCTTTTACAAATTTTCTATGGTAACCAACAAGTCCCATGAAGCTTCTAACTTCATGTACATTCTTTGGTGCAGGCCATTCAGTTTTAGCTACAATTTTAGAAGGATCTACAATAATTCCATTCTTACTTATTACATGTCCCAAATAGTTCACTTCTGGTGTCATAGAAAGAACATTTAGATAGATTACCATATAACCGTCTCTTTCTCAAATTTTCCAAAACAATCTTCAAATTCTCATGATGTTCCTCAATACTTTTAGAATATATGAGAATGTCATCCAAGAATAGGAGCACAACTTTTTTCAAGTATTCTTGAAAAATATTATTCATTAAATTCATAAAAGCTGTAGGGGCATTTGTTAATCCAAAGGGTAAAACCGTGAATTCATAATTTCCATACCTTGTTCTGAAATCTATTTTATGAATGTGCTCATCCTTAATCCGTAATTGATGATATCCAGATCAAAGATCTATCTTATAATATATTGATGCTCCATGCATCTAGTCAAATATGTCATTAATTATAGGGAGGTGGGTATCTATTATTGATTGTTGTTTTGTTTAACATCCTGTAATCAATGCACAATCTAAGTGTTCCATCTTTTCTTTTTCACAAAAATTATTGGTGCTCCCAAAGGTGAAACACTTGGTCTAATAAAACCTTTAGACAAAATTTATTGCAATTGAGCCTTAAGCTCTACCAATTCTATAGTAGTCATTCGATATGGTGCTTTAGAAACAAGCTCGGTTCCAAGCTTGATTTCAATTTTGAATTCAAATTCCCTTTTGGGTGGAAGACTTGGTAACTCTTTTGAAAACACATCACTGAAGTTTTGTAACAGTGGATATCATTCCATGAAATTTTTGTTCTCTTCAGTTGTTTCTGTAATCTTTACTGCATATAGGGCACAACCTTTATTTTTGGTCTTTTTAAGTTACATAGCTGACAGTTTCCTAACAGAAATCTCACGTTTCACACCCTGAATCTCTTCTATTTTCTATAGATAATATAAATAACTAATATGCTTCCCAAAACAATCCACTTGTGCCTTATGTTCATCTAACCAATTAACACCTATGATTACATTATAAGACCCCAAAGGTGCAACATAAATATAAACTTCTATGGAAGAACTAGGTAAGTCAAGGACTACTCCAAACAGACACATACTAACTATATGAACAACATTGTTTCCATAATGTACAGTCCAAGTTTTATCCATGCTTCCATCTTTTATTTTTAGTTTTGAAGCTAATTTACTAGAAATAAAACATTCAGTAGCTCTGATACAAAAAAGAATAGTTATAGGTATGCCAAATAACTTACCCAGAACCTTAATGGGAGTGGCCTATTTTTCAACTTGCTTGTCAACTACTGCAGCATGTATCTTGTGCTACTGATTATGATCATCCTTTTTAAAAGGACATTGATTTGTGTAATGATCTTTGCCACAATTATAATAACCTCCTATAGGTCCCTTTCTAGGCTCGAATTTATTTCCATACCTAGATGTTTCACCATTTTCTTAGATTTTTTCTTTGAAGTGTTGACAAAACAGATAGGGTAATGTGCATAGGAGGAATACCTTTTCAAATGTTGGTTGATGGTTTGTTGCGTGCATATGACTTCCAAATCCACAGCTGATCGTGATAGCTTCCTTTTGGCTAGGAGGAACTACATGTAATGAGCACAAGACCACCAGAAGGAATTATACAATATGGGCAGTGAACTACCTAGCGTATGCTAGATTAAGGAAGTATGGTACTTCCTAGATGGCTGACAATCCACTGTTTTAAACAATTTAATGTTGTAAACAAAGTAAATCTTATTGTTATTTTAAAATGATTTAGGTAATCTCATTTAAAAACACAATAAGAAATAGATCTAATCTAACATGTTAAGCTAGAATAGAATCCAAAGGTCAAATGATTGGTTATGGGTCTCTGCAGGTTTGATAAAGGTCTCAAGTAGATCACGAGCAAATGATAGTGAGGTGAACTTAAGTGGGTAGATATTTGTTCTAGGCTATTGTGGGAAAACACAGAGACCAGTGTCAGTCAGGGGTGACCAATGGTGGTTAGGTGTAACTGGTGCCGGTTACTGTGAGATCTAGAATTGTCACAGAATAAGCTGGGGTCTCCTTTGTGATTACAAAAAAGACTTTGGTTGGTCAGGATGAGGTATTGGGTGACTCAAGTAGGATTTTGCAAGGTTTTAATGGGTATTTGGAGGTGAAAAATGTGGAAAAGGTCAATAGGGGGCAAGGTAAACAATGAATGATAAAATGATGATGAAATGAAATAAACCAGGAAAGTATGATGTTGCACTTACTTGGATTTCATTCCTGAATGCTTGTGTGTGAGGTATGGAGGTGTTTTGATTATGGGTTTGAAGGTTGTAAGTGATCACTAAAAGAATAAAATCTTCTGTATGGACTGCAAGTACACTCCTCTTTACTTGGGTAGATCAGATCATGGCCGGGATGCCTGTGTAAGAGAAGATGCCTCAATCTACTTCCCTAGATGCAAGTTTTCGCTGGAATTTTCTCTTTGAAGATGTGTTATCTCTCTGATATGTGTTCAGGCTCATCAAATTTCTCTCAATGTTTTGCCAACTTCCAAATTCCAACCTTGATAATAAGGTTTTTTTGTGGTTAAAAGGGTAACCAACAACAGTGCGGCTTAACCGCTGACGGTTAGGGGTAACTGACGTCGGTCAAGGCGTGATTTCCTAGGTTTACCAAAATAGGGAGATCCTCCTGATTTCCTTAGATCTTATGTCGCTATCCCATGGATTAGAATAGGATCTTCTTGTAAACATGTGGGAATGTGTGTTAGAGGTAATGTAGGCATTGATTTTTAGGGTTTGGGTAAGTCTTAGTTAGTTATGGTAACTTACTAAGAATATGTCTTAAGTTGAGTTGGCTTGGTGAGGTGTCTAAGTGAACTGTATGTGTGGATATTATTTAAATAAGATATTTAAATAATAAATATAGTGAGGATAAAGAATTTAATTAATTAAATTAATATTAGTGGGGTAAAGGGGGGTTATGGCTAGGTAAATGTAATAAAGGGTGCTTATATGTCGAGGGACAAAAATTGAGTGTGACCTAATTTTAGTGTCTACATTTTGCCCCTTTTTATTGCGTAGCTTGTATTGGTAAGTGACACTAACAAAAATAAGATGTGGTTGCCCCATGTGTGGGTGAAGGTGATCCCCCTCAAACTAGGAACTGACGAGGCAGCAGGCTGAAGTGGTGAGTGGTTTGATAAAAGGTAAATGTGAGGAAAAGAAAATTCAGTATAGGGGAAAAGGGTGAAAGGTCTACTCGAGAAATCTAGGTAATGGGTCAGGGTCACAGGTAGCAACAGTCAAACGCACGCACACGTATAAACTGCATCACACTACTGGGTTGAACAGCAGTCAAAATCTACATCGTCTAAGGTCGATAGGTTTATCTAAACAAGGTTGAAGTGAATCTAGTATCCAATGTATAGGATATGGTCAGGAAACACAACACAGGTTAAGTGCAGGAACATTTAGGTATGTTCCGGTACACCATAGGTAGGGTCAGGATAAATGGTCACGACAATAGGCTAGGTAAGGTCATGAGGTCAATCAACACAGGTAATTTTTCCGCAAGGTATAGCAAACACATGAGGTCAAAGGTCACTAACGATGGTCCAGGTCTAAATATCTTGGTCACGACACCTATAAGGCCAAGGTAGGGGTAAAATAACGAGTCCCCAAAGGAGGAAAAATGGAGGTAGGAAGTGATGAGGTCAGTGAAGGTAAGGTAATGGGTTGGGCAAAGGTTAGAAGGGGTAAAGGAGAAAGGTAAAGGGTGGTGTAAAATGGAAAAGTAAGGGCAATGTAGGTGAGGTTGACTAAGGGTTATCATGGATAACCAACGTCAATATAGGAAAACTAGTGACGGTTAGGTAGGGCACGTGACTAATGTCAGTCAAGGGGAACTGATGTTGGTTAGGTCAGGTTTGCTATAAAAAAGAATCCACATTTTTATTATTCATTTGTTATTTATGAAGTGAAGAAATGACAAAAAAGAGAGAAAAGTGAGAAAAGACTCTAGAGGAAATGGGACAGTGAGTGGGCAGTGTGATTTGACGAGGGTTGGGTTGCTGAGTAGTGGGTCCATGGGATCAAGGTGAGAGAGTTGATTGGTCAGAGGTTGCAAGTAGATATTCAGTGATGGTAGAGGTGGGAGAGGGATAGGGCAGACCACCAGCACAACGTCTACACTTGCCACCAAGACGGTGGTAGCACGACAAGGTAAGCACCCAAATCTATATTATAGATTAAATAGATTATAGGTTGTGGTTATTTGTTATTTATAGGGTTTTTTGTTTTTTTGGGTGGGAAAAAGTGAAATGTCGGTATGGGGGGATGTTATCCAAAATGTGCCCCCTGGTCATTTTGGATGGCTAACTCCTTGTGTTCTTGCCTCTCTTGTGCCTCAGTCTCCATTTTTTGATTTCTAGCCACTTAAATCTATCTGGAAATGGCACCATTGGATAGAGCTCTTTCACAGCTTTCCAGAAAGGTAAATTTTTCCTCCTAACTCCACATAGTTTTCAAGTTATGGCTCAGCGGAGTTTTGGTGGGAAATGTTTCCCTACAAGGCCCGTAGCCGATCAGGAGCTGCCACGTGTCCAAGGGTGAAAAAACATCAAGCGACCCAAACGAAAAAATGGTCAAGAAGGGCCCGAACCCAATCATAACGTGCCATGTGGAACCTGGAGTGGCGGAGCGCGGGGAAAATTTGAAAAATGTTCCAAAGACCAAATGGGTAAAAATTCAAACTTTTTGCCCGCCAATCCGATTTTGGCCTATTTTTGCCCAAAATATTCAAATGGCCATAACTTTCGATCCAAAACTTGGATTTTCAAGTTCTTTATATCAATGGAAAGATGGTGAAATTATCTATAAGATTCCATGGTCAATTTTAAATTTTTGTTCAGATTAGAGGGATAAAATCAAAAAACACTTATGGTACGCGCCCATGGACAGAACTGACGTTTCAACAACCAATTTTAATGCAAAATGGGTCGCATTCTTCTCCAGCATGGTCAAAAATGTCAAGGAATGGGTTTGTAAGGACCTCCATGATTTTTTTAATGCATTTTGGTCAATGGGGAATGGCTCCCACATTTTTTCACATTTTCTATCTCCTGGGCTGGACCCATGCACTGTAAAAGCTAGATTTGGCTCATTTTTCAAAGGTTGAACACCTTTTTGCATAGAAAGCTTTTGTTTTCACCTTCAATAAGTGATTTTGGAAGTATCAGACCTTCCAGGGATTGTAACAAGTTTTTCTACCTCTTTGGTGTTGGAATACAAGGATTTTGATTTTGAAAATCACAATGCAGGCTCTGTGAATGCTTTTAGTCCTTTGTATGTGTTGTTTACTTCATTTCAAACCCTTGATTACAGCTTATCAACCTGTGCATGATGTTTTATGTTGTAATTTCTGATTTGTGTCAGTTTTCATGAAAAAGAAGTGCTCACCACTCCTTTGGTGTATCACCCTTATCAATTTAGTTTTAATTTTTACATTTCTTATCCCTATCTCCTTGCAAATTAGGATAAAATTAGGATCTGAACCACTACAGTTGTGTAAATATAGATCTAATAAGAGGAGTTTGAGGAACCAGCCTCTAATCTCGAGATTCCTCTCTGATCTTGTAAGTCCCACACTTGGAGAGAGGTTTCAATGTTGTGCAATCACACTAGATGCCCTGAACATCAACTTAGAACCTTGATTTGCATCCAGGGGTGCTGCTGATTTGCAACAACAGTTTTGGCACACCCAGCAGGACCTTAGAGGTCTCATTTTCATTGCAGCAAAGTTGATGTGCATCTGCTACAATTTTCTTGCTTAAAAGAGTTATAAGTTGCACATATGGTGACTCCAAGGAAGAAGAATCAGCTGGTTTTAGCAGTGCAGACTTGAAAACTCATGAGAAGAATCACTAAAAGGTCAAGAGCTGGAGAAGAAGAGGCACTGTTTAAATATCTGCAGTTATCTCCAAGAGTAAGGCAAAGTGGGAGGATAATCCAAAGGTCTCCATCTCCACCAAACAGAACTCTCTCAACTCCTCCACCTGGTAGGCCTTTCATTTAGTTAACAAGGGTTTTAAGACCAATTAGAATGGCACAAAACAACCCCTATGTCAATATCACAGGCAGCAGCCCACTTGCCCTCAATGCACAACATCCAATTCCAATTGCAGCCTTGAAGAACATTCCATACTTCACTAGAGAGAATCAAACTACTCCAGGTGATCATGTTAAAGACATTGCCAACCTTTCTGCAATTCATGAAATCAATGAGATGCAAGTGGCTGTCAAATTGCTGGCATCTTCATTCAAGGGGAAAGCATTGCAATGGTTTAGAAGTCTTACCTCAAGTTCTATTCAAAATTGGAACCAACTATGTATAGCACTTCATGAGCAATTTGGAGAGAAGGGAGATAACTTGTCTCTTTTGGAGCAGCTGACAACCATCAAGAGAGCTCCCAATGAGTAGCTGACTGATTTCAACTTCAGATTTCAAAAGACTTGGGAGATAATTCCATTGGTAGTCAGGCCAACAGCAGAAGGTGCTTTTCTCTACTACCTCAAAGCTCTAAATTCTGATATTTCTATGTTGATTCAGTCCATGGGAGGCATAACTATCCCTATGGCTTATAGTATTGCCATTAGGGCTGAAAATTGTTTGATCCAAGCTGGCAAACTAGCCCCTAGACCTCCCATGCCATTGTTTCCAAGTTTAGAGAGCCCAGACACTAATCAAGCACCTAATCTGGCTCCTTCTCCCACTCCTAGGAATCAGAGTTCAAATGAAGCTTCTTCTTCATCTCCCAGTGCCCCAAATGAGCTTCAAGAAGTCATAAAGCAATTGCAAAACCTAGGCAATGAGCTGGTTACTCTCAAGAGGCAACAAGCCCAAGGTTTTAGACCTTCTTATCAGCCCCAAGCTTAGCCTAACAAGCATCCATACCAACCACAAAGACCACATAATCCAGCTACAAATATAAATCAAACAAGGCCTCTTGCCAATAGACCATTTCAGCCCTATAATCCTAATGCCATATCTGCCTCTAAGGCATTGGTGCCAACACAAAACAACTTTTCTCAGGAGTATGATTGGTGTTTTCCATGCAATGAACCTCACAACCAATCCATTTGCTTCAATGGTGCTTTGAATCAAGCATTAATGGTGAAAACTACTGGTGTGGAGGGTGAGGGCAGTCAAGGAAACAACCAACAACAAGAAACATTCCAACAGCAATCAGCCCCAAATGACACCACACTTGTGAACTGACAGGAAGAGGATTTTTGTTGCATGAATCAGACAGTCTCTCAAGGTGTTGCAGCCAACAAAAGGTCAAAAAGAAGGAATTTGGGTGAAGAGAAGCCATTAGCTCCAACCAATCCACAACCTTCCATGGCTCCACAAATGGTTGGCAAGAAAAATCCAATTTCAAATGCACAAGGGCAGCCAAGAACAGCTCCTAGACCAATTCAAATACTAGTTGTTGCTACCCACATGCAAGGAGTGAATGTGCCAACCAAGGGACAACAAAGAGATCCTTCATCACCATTCAGTATTATTGATCAGATGAAGAAGACAAATGTAAATATATCAATGTGGGAATCCCTATCTATCCCAGGCCAAAGAGATTTGCTATAAGCTGCCATGAAGGACTGGCCAACTTCGAATCAGCAAGTTCAGATGTAAGAGAAAGTGCTCACAAATGTTGCCCAGCCTGAGGGGAATCATGGAGGACAGTAAGGTAAAATTTTGAAGCCCCCTCATTTCTATGTTTCATTAATCATTGGAAATCAGTTAGTGCACAATTGAATGATAGATTCTAGGGCAAGTAGCTCAGTGATGCCCAAGCAAATAGTTGATCAACTAGGGCACCAGTATGAAACCATATCCAAAGGGGTATTGCAGCTAGATGGGACAATAGTAACAACAGTTGGAGTGATTAGAAACTTGAGTCTTACCTTGCATGTATGTCCAAATGTTGTTGTCTTATAAGATGTATCAATCATAGACCTTCCACCACTCTTTTCCCTATGCTTGTCAAGGGACTTCACAGCCAAGACTGGAGGATATTTGTCTGTTGATTGGTCACACATGCTGTTCAGAACGAGGTATGGAACCAAAGCTATAATCAGGTCTGAACCTATTGTAAACTTCCACATTGAGCCCTACACTCCAAGTCAGATCAATGCCAATTATTCAGCATTTGATCAAGAAGATCACCCAAGCACTGATGAAGCTAACACCAAGGTTGGAAGCATCCCGAATCTAACTCTTGATGAATGGGCAAACAAGGTGCATGCTTTTGATCCTTATCAAGAAGTAGAAGAATCTGAGCTAGGGCTCTATTGCATACTTCAAGAAGATCATCCCATTCCTAGCATCAGCAAGCCAAACCACAAGGATGGCAATGAGGTATGGCAGCTATTTTTTGATGGATCAAGGAGTAGAAAAGGTGTAGGAGGTGGAGCTATGCTTATTTCACCTCAAGGAGTAAAGTACTATTCAGCTTTTAGATTTCAGTTTGCATGCTCCAATAACACTACTGAATATGAAACTTTGGTGCAATGGATGCATTGGGAAATAAAGAGAGGAATAAAGAACTTGCAAGTCTTTGGTGACAGTGAGTTTATTGTCAACCAGGTCAAGGGGAAGCATGCTGTCAAGAATGATCTACTCAAGTGCTACAAGAATAGGGTATGGGACATCATGGAAGATTTTGAGGGTTTTGGCATCAAATCCATTCCTAGGAAAGAGAACCAAGCTGCTGACAGGCTTGCAGCAGTAGGGGCAGCCTTTGACATTGTGGAAAGCATTCAACAAGACAAGGTACAACCAAACATCTACGTGATTGTGAGGCCTTCAGTGCCAGATAACAATGTAAGTTGGCAAGTGTTTGAGAATGACCAGAAAATAATCCATTTCTTGCAAGAAGAAGCTGAGTTCTCAGCTAAGAATCAAGAAAAATTGGAACAGCAGTATGGTGACCAAGTGGTACAGCTGAGAACTAACAAGCTTCCCAAGGGACTTATCACTTTGGAGTTCATTTTTAATCCCAATGATCAGTTTAGGAAGGAGAAAGAAAACATTCAGGTCAAGAGAGAAGATTCAGTATCCATCTTAGTGGAAGAGAACAAACCATTGCAAATTGGAAAGATGACAACTGAACAAGAAAGGTATTAGTTCATGCAGCTGTGTCAAGAGTTTCCTGATGTGTTTTCTTGGAGCTATGAAGACTTGAAAGGTTTCAATCCCAACTTAGCTCAGCTTACCATTGAATTGGATCCAAATACTAAGCCTGTCAGGTAGAAACAAAGACCAATCAATCCACACATGGAGCCTCTCATGAGGAAAGAATTAAACAAGCTGATTGAGTTAAGGATCATATTCCCAATCAAGCATTCTAGTTGGGTTGCCAACTTGGTTCCAGTTAGAAAGAAGAGTGGAGAGATCAGATTGTGTGTTGACTTCAGAGACTTGAATAGAGCATCTCTCAAGGACCATTACCCACTCCCTTCCATGGAGCAAATCTTGCAAGTTGTGGCTGGCTCCGAGAGGTTTTCACTACTTGATGGCTACTCAGGCTACAATTAGATTATGGTGAAGGAAGAAGACCAGTTCAAGACAGCCTTCACAACCAAATGGGGAACTTATGCATATAAGAAAATGCCATTTGGATTGTCCAACGCTAGTGCTACCTTCCAAAGAGCAATGGACATGGTGTTCAAAGGTTTGATTAACAACATGGTGCTGATATACCTTGATGATATCACTATTTTTTCTAAAAATGTAGCAGACCATCTCTCTCATTTGAGACAAGTCTTCACAAGGTGCAAGAGATTTGGAGTGTCTTTGAATCCTAAGAAGTGTATCTTTCTTGCACATGAAGGAAAGATCCTTGGCCATATTGTCTCCAAAGAAGGATTAGCAATTGATCCAGAGAGGGTTGAAGCCATAAGAGCACTACCATTGCCAAGCCACAAGAAAGCCCTTCACAGTTTCTTGGGAAGGATAAACTTTGTTCGGAGGTTTGTCCCAGATTTTGCAGCCCTTATCAAACCCATCACCAAAATGTTAAAGAAAAGCATGGCTTTCAAGTGGACAGCAGAAGGCAAGGAGATTTTTGAAGCAATCAAAGAAGCCATCTCTCAAGCACCAACCCTCATCAACCCGGACTTCTCTAAGGATTTCATCCTCTATGCATTTGGAGGTAATGATACTATTTCTACCATTTTGGTACAGCAGAACAAGGACAACGATGAGCAGCCAATTTCTTTCTTCAGCCAGTGCTTAGATGACTATGAGGTGAGGTATTCTTTTATTGAGAAGCATGTACTTGTAGTAATTAGAAGCTTGAATAAATTCAATCATTTAGTCTCAAACAACAAGGTCTAGTTGCTAGTCTCTCATGCTGGGGTTAAAGAATTCCTCCTCAACAAGGATTTGAATGAGAAAAGGGTAGGTTGGATCACTCATGTCATGGAGTATGACATTGAGATCAAGGTCACCAAGCTGGTAGGAGGAAAAGGATTGTGTGAGAAGCTGATTTTGGGCAAGTAAAAAGGAGTATGCAATAAAGAAGAGGCTATTTTGACAGTTCAAGATAGCCATGTGCAAGGTAGCACTCAAGAAGAGGATAATGCTGTCCCCACTCCTTGCTGGACCCAAGGTATAATACACTTCCTAAGCACAGGCCTATGCCCTCTAGAGATGAACAAGACCCAAAGAAGACACTTCAGATTGCAGGCTGTCCCATATGCCATTGTTGATGGAGTTTTGTTCAAGAAAGATGTGAATGGAGTGTTGCTGAGATGCGTTAGCACAAATCAGATTCATAGGGTGTTGGAAGAGTTCCATGGTGGACCAGCTAGTGGTCATTTTGCACCGAGAGTGACAGCTCTAAAAATTATGAAGGCTGGTTATTATTGGCCCAAAATTTTCATTGATTACTTTGCATGGATCAAGAGGTGTAAGAATTGTGCGTTCTTCACAGGAAAAGAGAGACTTTCTGCCCTTCCATTGCATCCAATCTCAGTTGACTAGCCATTCATGCAATGGGGTTTGGACTTCATTGGAGTCATTAATCCCAATTCAAGCCAAGGGCACAAATGGATTTTGACAGCCACAGACTACTTCACCAAATGGACTGAAGCAGTAGCACTCAAAGAAGCAAATGAGTCTAGCATATTAGACTTCTATGAGGGCATAGTAACCATATTTGGCATACCTACTAAAATAATCTTATATAATGCATTGGCATTCATTGAATCCAAGGTGACTGAGTGGGCTGTCAAGAACGGGATCTACCTAAGTACTTCATCAAACTATTACCCTCAAGGTAATGGCCAGGCTGAGTCTACAAACAAGAACTTGTTGAGGATCATTAGGAGAACTCTTGACGAGAATCAGAGGTCCTGGCATACCAAATTGAAATCAGCCTTATGGGCTGATAGGATAACTCCTAAGAGATCCACAGGCAACTCTTCATCCAGGCTTGTTTATGGAAGAGAGGAAATCTTGCCCATGTCACTTGAGTTGCCAATATTGGAACTCATGAAGCAATTAGAGTTGCTAGAGTTTGGGTCCATGGAGGTGAGATATGCAGAGTTGATGGAGCTCCAAGAGATCAGAGATTAGACATCCCAAGCAATGGAGAAGGATCAAGCTTTGATCAAGAAGACCTTTGATAGGAAGGCCAAGAGTAGATCTTTACAAGTTGGAGATCTAGTGTTAAAATGGGATGCAGATAGAGAAAAACAGGGAAGGCATTCAAAATTTGATGCCATTTGGAGTGGCCCATACATGGTCACAAAGTGTAAGAACAACAATTCCTTCCAATTGCCTTCATTGGATGGCGAAGAACTGCAGATTCCAGTCAATGGAATCTATCTAAAGCATTGCTACTAGAGGGAAATTCTCCACCTTGTAAATATTAGCTTAGGTTTTCATTCCTCCAAGTACTTGTGCACATTGTTTTGCTGTAGGTTATTTTTCTTTCCCTAAGTCCTTTGGCACAGCTTGCTATTCTTCGGAATGTGTTTGTAGGCCTTGCTCCATCATGTGATATTCCATCTTCCTCCTTGCAACATTCTAAGTCAGTTGGGGTTCCAAATAGAAAATTTGATGACTCCATGCCCAATGGACTGCTTCAAGTAACTGGTATTTTCATCTAGAAGGCAGATGACCCCTCTGAGTTGCCAAAATTGTAATCCAAAATGTGCCCCCTGCTCATTTTGGATTGCTAACTCCTTGTGTTCTTGCCTCTCTTGTGCCTCAGTCTCCATTTTTTGATTTCTAGGCACTCAAATCTCTCTGGAAATAGCACCATTGGATAGAAATATTTCTCAGCTTTCTAGAAAGGTAAATTTTTCCTCCTAACTCCACGTATTTTTCAAGTTATGGCTCAATGGAGTTTTAGTAGGAAATTTTTCCCTAGAAGGCCCACAGCCAATCAGGAGCTGCCACGTGTCCAAGGGTGAAAAAACACCAAGCGACCTGAAGGAAAAAATGGTCAAGAAGGGCCCATGCCCAATCAAAATGTGCCATGTGGCACCTGGAGTGGCAGAGCACAGAGAAAATTTGAAAAATGTTCCAAAGACCAAATGGGTAAAAATTCAAACTTTTTGCCCGCCAATCCGATTTTGGCTTGTTTTTGCCCTAAATCTTCAAATGGCCATAACTTTTGATCCAGAGCTCAGATTTTCATGTTATTTATATCAATGGAAATTTGGTGAAATTATCTACAAGATTCCATGGTCAATTTTTAATTTTAGTTCAGTTTGGAGGGAGAAAATCAAAAAACACTTATGGTACGCGCCCATGGACAGAACTGACGTTTCAACAACCAATTTTAATGTAAAATGGGTCGCATTCTTCTCCAGCATGGTAAAAAATTTCAAGGCATGGGTTTGTAAGGACCTCCATGCTATTTTTAATGCATTTTGGTCAATGGAGAATGGCTCCCACGTTTTTTCATGTTTTCTCTCTCCTGGGCTCGACCCATGCACTGTAAAAGCCAGATTTGGCTCATTTTTCAAAGGTTAAACACCTTTTTGCACAGAAAGCTTATCTTTTCACCTTTAACAAGTTATTTTGGAAGTATCAGACCTTCCAGGGATTGTAACATGGTTTTATACCTCTTTGGTGTTGGAATACAAGGATTTTGATGTTGAAAATCACAATGCAGGCTCTTTGAATGCTTTCAGTCCTTTGTATGTGTTGTTTTCTTCATTTCAAACCCTTGATTACAGCTTATCAACCTATGCATGATGTTTTATGTTACAATTTCTGATTTGTGTCAATTTTCATGAACAAGAACTGCTCACCACTCCTTTGGTGTATCACCCTTATCAGTTTAGTTTCAATTTTTACATTTCTTATCCCTGTCTCCTTGCAAATTAGGATAAAATTAGGATCTAAACCTTTGTAGTTGTGCAAATATATATCTAATCAGAGGATTTTGAGGAACTAGCCTCTAATCTAGTTATTCCTCTCTCATCTTGCAAGTCCCACACTTAGAGAGAGGTTTCAATGTTGTGCAATCACACTGGATGCCCTGAACATCAACTTAGAACCTTGATTTGCATCCAGGGGTGCTACTGATTTGCAACAACAGGGGAATAATGGGAAAAAAAGATGGGGGGAGGGTAGTAAAGTGTATAGGTGTGGTGGCTAGAGGTTCAGGGGTAGTTTAGGTCCTTGTAGGTGGGGCAAAAGGGATAGGTGGGAGGGATTTTAAAAAGGAGGGGTTTGGGAAGTCGCAGATTTTTTCGTGACAGTGACCGGTGTCAGTCAAGCTTGACTGACGTTGGTTAGGTAGAACCAGTACTGGTCACCAAACAGGTGACTAATGCTAGTTTAAGGGTGACCATGTTCGGTAAAGAGGAACCGGTATCGGTCACCAAACATGTGACCGATGTCAGTTTATGGGTGATCAAAGTCGGTTAGGATGAACCGGCACTAGTCAGGATTTTAGGCACAAGGGTGCAAAAGTGATGTAGGTTAGGTGGTTGAGCTTGATAGGGAAAAAATATGGTGGTGGGTAACGATAATTGGTGAATATGGTCATGGTAAAGGTAGATTAATGTTGTGCTTGGATTGGATGTAGGGGAGATCGCAATTACATATGCAGGACAGGGTTCCACCTCTACTAGTGAAATTGCGTGGCCAAGTGACCCCTTTGGAGCTAGAGAATGTGGAGGTAGTGGGATTGAGTGGGATTCGGTGCTACCAACATGTTGTTTGGCAGCCCAGCTTGATGGTCACACTCATCAATAGATGGGACTCCGCGACCAACACGTTCCACCTTTTGACGGGTGAGATGACTATCACCTTGGAGGACGTGTTCTGGATTTTGTGGTTACCCATATTGGGTGCCCAGGTTTACTCTATCTCCTCTGAGGCCTCACAAGAGTTGATCGGGAAAATTTTTGGTGAGGGGGAAATGGAGGTGAGATTTCATAGCGCCAGTTTGAGCTATGGCGAGATGTACCTAGCCCATCCGGATGAGACGAGGCTAGTGGATATATTAATGGAGGCACTGTGATGCTATGCACTGCCCGATGAAGAGGGTGGATATTTTCCCTGATCACTAATGGGGGTGCTCCATGATATGATGGTACATGAGACATGCTTTGCTTGGGCACTAGCATTCTTGGTGTAGCTATACAGAGAGTTGTGGCCACATGGGCAATTGTGAAGGTTTAGCCTTTACTGTACCTTTATACTACACTATTGGGCCTACGAGCACATAGTCTATGTTTGACCTATAGGGATGCCTTGAGTAGATGCATTTCCCATGAGATGTGTGTGGGTGGGATATAGGAGATGGGTGTCAGTTGTAGGAGAGTGGAGATCAGATAGGCCGAAATATGATGTGGCCCATTTTTTACAGTTATTAGAGGGGTTGTCTTGAGTGGACATTATCTAAAGACCATATGTGGGATTCCCCTCATATAGGCACATGCATGAGGAGATAGTTGAGCTCCAACTAGAGAGGTGGATATAGGGTTGCCATGCCGGGGAGGATGAGATGATCCTAGTCTGAAGGCAATTCGGGTTTGTACATGATATTCCTCTGTCCTCCCCATAGTATCAGAGAGATGATGTGGAGAGGCCTCTACCTCTACCACAGCCTACAGTGCCTAAAAGGGAGGAGGAGTAGTCATTGGATTGGTAGATTGATGATGTTGGATGCACATATAGGTATAGGCAGTGGTGGGTGGCTTAGTTATGAGCCATGCCACCTAGACCGGGGCAGCCTGACCTAACTACTATTATAATGCAGAGAGATTCCCTACAGGGGTAGGTAGTGACACTAATCACATAGATAGGTATACTGTAGACATAGATGGAGGGGTCAGAGGCAGAGGTAGTAGAGCTATGAGTACAGGTGGCTAGTCTGTTGGCCCAGATGGTGAAGGGAGGAGATGGAGACAGAGATGGTTAGGTGGCAGCCTTACTAGCTATGGTGGCAGGTTTATAGGGGCTGTTTGGCCACATCCTAGGCATACATTGGGGCCTTATAATCCCAGATATAGGCACAGGGGCAGGGGGGGGTACCACCATAGGAACTGGGACAAGGGGCACAACCACAGGCACAGGGAGCTAGTCCCAGTTCACAAGCTGGTACAGGGCAGGTCACTGTAGGGCAGGTATAGGGGCTAAGACCTATGGGACCACCACAAACCATGCCTATATCTAGGTTATGGAATGCCCTAAGTGAGGTGAGATATTATCAAGATCAGCTCATGGCGGCCGGGATAGACTTCTTATCCTACGGAGAGTATAGGGCACTGCAGGCGTCCAGTGAGAGGATAAGATCCTACACACATAGTGTGGAGAGAACAAGAGGTCAGAAAGCTTTGAGGCCTAATCAAGGAGTGGCCACTAGCGCATGGCGACCAGAGCTAGGTGATGTACGAGTAGGGCCATAAGAGGCTGAGGGTACAAGTGACACAGAGATGGAGGACATCCAGCGAGATGTCTGATATGCTGCCACCCAATTGTTCATGTATACTAGTGATTTTTTGATATATATGTTGGCCTACATGCCGAAGATACTTGTATGGTTTATCACATACCAGCCTGCATGCTGAAGATAGTGAGGATGTATGAGTGTTTTTTGTATAGTTTGAGCATATACCGGCCTACGTGCTGAAGATTTTTTGTATTGATTCATTCATTCGTTTTGTAAATATGAGACTGGCCTGCATGCCGATGACATTTTGTATTGTATATCGGCCTGCATGCCTACATTAGGAGATGATGGTCATGATGAGATAGGCATGTATATTGAGATACATATTTATTGATTTGTATGATGAGATTCATGGTATTTTGTGATGTGTTGATGTGTATATGAGACATTGGTTTTATGGTTTGTGTTAGATGAGATATGGATTTTTTTTTTCAAAATGGTTTGAAATTAGGTGATTTAAGCATGATGGAGTTAGGTTGGTTTAGGCATGCATCGAGTCAAGTTATAGGCATGGATTGAGTCATGTTATAGGCATGGATTGAGTCAGGTTATAGGCATGGATTGAGTTAGGTTATAGGCGTGGTCGAGTCAGGTTTGGTTAGGCATAGATCGAGTCAGGTTATAGGCATTGATTGAGTTAGGTTATAGGTGTGGTCAAGTCAGGTTATAGGCATGGATTGAGTTAGGTTATAGGTGTGGTCAAGTCAGGTTATAGGCCTGGTCGAGTTAGGTCATAGGCATGGTTGAGTTGAAAGTAGGTTTAGTTATGATTCATTATTTTGGTAATGAATGATACTATGGGTCATATGTGAAATGTTCTATAATCTATGCATAGTGATAATAGAGAGATGGTAGTTGTAATAAATGTATGCTATGGGAAGAAACTTATTATGTATGTGGTTTAATTTCTAATTTTGTTAGGAAAGGGGAACTAAGTGAAATGTGATGTAAATGGTGAGTTAGGCATGGTTAATGAATTGTATTAGGGTAGAAAATGGCCAAGCTAACCTCCAAGGGCCCCATGCCCTCAGAGTGTTGCCTACATAGTCCTGGCGAAAGGGGACCTCAGGCCAATGTAGTTCTCCCATGAGATAGGGAAGAATATGAAAATGAGTTGGTAGGTTTTCGGGCATGTTTTGGGTTTAGGTGTAATAGGTGTGGGTAGATTATAGGTAAAAGGATGTAAGTGAAGGTGATTATGGAGAAAGGGGAGGAGTACCTAAAAGGTAAGTAGTGAGGACTAAGTCCTGTATAAGGTAATCAAAATGTAAACAAAGATGGTTAAAAGATAAGAGGGAGAGAAGTAAAGCCACCTAATTGGGTAGGATCATATTGATTAGATCATACCTTAGAGAGGGTGATGAACATACGACCCTAAATACATTACATGATTGACTGTTCTATGGTGAAAGTAGTCACAGGATCACCAAATGTCTAAATTTCAAGATGTCCCTTGAGGCAATTGAGGAAATGAGAGTGGAAATGGTAAGGTAGGTGAAAGGTAGCTAATTTTATATGTTTTGAGTGGAAGGGCTTTTGGGCAAGAGGTCCAAGGTCATAATGGGCAAGTCCATGACTAAAAATATTTTTGTTTTGATAGACCAATTGATGTGGGAAGTCTATATGGGATAAATAATATGGTACTCCTTGAGGTCTTCGTGAAGCTGATCAATGCGGGAAGCTTTGGTTTCTCTCAAAAAAAATTTAAATATTCACATAGCTGTCCTTCGAGGGAGCAGTCTATTTATAGAAACAATTTTGTTGAGAGGAAGATGTCCTTTTGAGGGAGTCATCATTTATTAGAAGTTTGACTTAAGGAGTTTGGTCCCATGTGAGGTCTTTGAAATCATGGACAAGACCAAGGTGGAGGATAGGATTCTTGTTCAAAAGGCAAGGTGGAACAACCATGGGATCTCATCTAAAGGTAGATGAAAAGTATCCATGAGAATCATGTTATGTGCAGTGTCGCGGTACACATATTCAAGAGAAGATAACAAGTGATGGGTACTCACATGATTCTTGTTTAATCATTAGGGAGGTGTATAGAGTGGATAGTGCTCAAGGGATGAGCCTGTAAAGAGACAAATGGTGAGGTAGGACAACGAGTCAACAACAGAATGGTTGAAGATGTAATGTGTTAAAGGGCTTAGGTTTGGGTTTACCATCAAGTGAGGATAAACGATAAGCACCTGATCCATAGGTATGAGTTACAATGTATGGTCGAAGAAAATTAGGAGTGAATTTTCCCCGTTTACTTTTTCTTCTTTGGTTACATGTTGATTTTCTTTCAAAACAAGATCACTGACTTGGAAGGTTTGTTCATGAACATGTTTTTGATAAGCATATTTGATACGTTGTTGGTAAACTTGAAGGTGATCCAAAGCATTAAGATGACATTCATCTAATAAATCTAGTTGTGCCAAGTGGTCTTGACGAAATTCATCATCAGTAAGTATGTCATGGAGAGAAATGCGGAGTGAGGGGATCTAGACTTCGAGAGGAAAAACAGCCTCTGTACTATAGACCAGTGAAAAGGGTTGCTAGTGTGGTATGCCCATAGGGAAAAAGGAATGTTTGTATGCCAATCCTTCTCAGTATCGTCAACCACTTTCATGAGAATTTTGTTGAGGGTTTTGTTACTGGATTCGGCTTGGCCATTGGTTTGTGGGTAATAAGGTGATGAGAAACTAAGTTGAATGCCGAAGGCATCGCAAAGTTTTTGCAATGTTTTTGTTTTTGAATTGTTTTCCATTGTCAGTGATGAGGCGATGAGGAACACCAAAGAGACAAATAATGTGATGGTTAATGAACTCACATATCTTCTCAGATTTTGTGGAGATGAGTGTTATGGATTCCACCCATTTTGTGTAGTATTCGGTAGCAGTTATGATCCATTGATGGCATTGGGAAGAATGAGGATTTATTTCTCTGTCAAGATCCAAACCCCATTAAGAGAAGGGCCAAAGGTCACGAGTGACCTGTAAGGCATGACTGGGTGTATGATGAAGGTTGGAATGTTGTTAAAATTTCACACAATGTTTGACATAGTCACAATAATCATGGTTAAGGTTCGGCCAGTAACAGCCTAGGTGAAGAATATACTTAGCAAAAACAAGGCCACTAAAGTGACCTCCACATATGCCATCATGAACCTCCTTAATGGTATAAGTAATTTCAGAACTTGTGAGGTATCATAGGAGAATACCATCAAATCCATGATTATAGAGGATTCCCCCCAGAATGATGAAATGAGATACCTTTTTGAGGAAGGTGCGTTGTCCGTTACAGGTGAGATCAGGAGGTAAGATGGAGAGGGAAAGGTAGTCAGAGTACTGTTTATACCAAAGGTCACTCGGGTCATGGGTGTCATTTTTGATTGAGTAAACATCATGAGGTAAATAAGAAGGTGAATGGAGGTGTTGTATGGTGACAAAGATTCTGGAATCGGCAGGGGAAGTGGGTATTTTGGAAGCTAAGAAGGCCATGGTATCGACGAATTTGTTGGTTGAACGTGGGATGGTTTGAAGGGTGTAACGATCAAAGGTGGTCAAAAGTATGTCTACATGATGTATATACTTTTGAAGTATCTCATTATGACATTCATACATACCATTGACTTGGTTGACGACCAATTGTGAATCACCAAAGATGTGGATTGATTTGACATCTAGGGCATATGAGGCTTGGAGACCTAGTATGAGCACTTCATATTTGGCAATATTGTTGGTGCATTAAAAGTCTAGTTTGAAAGACAAAGGCATGGGTTCTCCATCTAGAGGAATGATGATAATACCGGCCCCTCCCCAACACTGACACTTGCAACCGTTGAAGAACAGTGTCATTTGGTAAGGGGGTTCATCCAGGGAAAGAGTAGCAATCGACTCATCAGGAAAGTCAAAATTAGAGGGTTAATCCCTGGAAAAAGATGCGTCAACCAATTTTTCGGTGATAGCTTGGCCCTTAATGGAATTTTGATGAATGAATTTGAGGTTAAGATTAGCTAAAAGCATAATCCATCACATGACACACTGATTTTGATAAGGTTTGGCGTACATAAAGTGTAAGGGATCGGTGTTGGTCATGACATAGGTTTTGTGGTTGATTAGGTAATAGTGGAGTTTGGTGGCAATGAAAACTAAGGCTAAGAAAAGTTTTTCTGGATGGTTATATCAAGTTTCATAGTCTAAAAGAGTACAACTTATGTAATAAACCACCTGCTCCCTGTGTTGTTCATCGCGATGAGCGAGCATGGCTTTTAAGGAATGATCGGTAGTTGATATGTATAGGTAAAAGGGGTAATCATCTTTAGGTGGAATGAGTATGGGTGGTTGGACAAGGTATTGTTTTAGGGCCTCAAAAGCTTTGTGGTAGTCATCATCCCATTTAAAGGAGACATCCTTCTTAAGCAGATGATGAATTGGTTGGCACAGATCAGATAATTGTGAAATGAAACGGTGAATGGACTGTAATTTACTTTGCAGGCTATGGAGTTGTTTAAGGTTAGTGAGTGGAGGTATTTCCAGAATGGCCTTGACTTTAGTAGGGTCAACTTTTATACCATGGAGGGAAACAATAAATCCTAGGAGCTTTCCTGAGCGAACCTCGAAGACACAATATTTAATGAGGCGGTCAAAGATGGTTTCGAGCATGGCAAGGTGCTCAGAGTGACATTTTAATTTGGCCAGGAGATAATCCACGTAATCTTCCAATATGCGATGCATGATATAATGGAATATGTAAGTCATAACATGCTGATATGTAGCACCAGAATTTTTAAGGCTAAAAGGCATGACTTGATAGCAAAAGGTTCCCCAAGGGGTGATGAATGCAGTCTTGTGTTGAGTTTTTGGGGAAAGAAAAATTTGGTTATAACCTGAGAAGCCATCCATGAGTGAGAGCATGTCATGACCAGTGGTGAGGTCAACCAGTTGATCAATACCAGGCAAGGGAAAGTCATCTTTCGGGCAGGCAAGGTTGAGGTCACATAAGTTCATGCAAATGCAGAGTCCCCCTATTGCTTTGGAAACAAGGAAAATGTTATAAATCCAACGAGGATAATCAATGGGTAATATGAAGGAAATGGAAAGAAGGTGCTGAAGTTCTTCTTTGACGAGAAGAGTAATGCAAGGGTGCATTTTCCTCAGCTTTTGTTTGATAGGTTTGGCATCGGGAATGGTTATGATATTGTGGACCACTATGGTGGGGGTAATACCAGGCATGTCTGCGTAAGACCAAGTGAAAGTGTGGTTGTGATCTCAGAGAAAACAAGTGATGGCTTCCTGTTCAACAACATCTAAATATTGTTTGATCTTTAGGATATGTGGGTTGTCCTGAGTATGAATGTTGATCTCGATAGTTGATTCATTAAACATGGTTTTCGTCTCAAAGGGTAACGACTAATGAATATATGAGTCTTCTACACCAAGGTAGGTGAGTATGGATTCATCGTCCTGACATTGAATGAAGTTAATGGTAGGTGTGTCATCATCGATCATTTCAAGATATAAGAATGGAAGAGTGGAAGGGACTTCGCCTTCACATTGATAAGTCAAATGCCCCAAGGAAATGGTGTTTATGAAAAAAAAAAGTTAAGGGGGATAGATTCAGGATCCATCGACTCTGTTGGTGAGGGTGGTGATGAAGGTGGAGCCGGTGAAGGTGGTGATGAAGATGAAGGTGGAGGAGGGCTAAGGTCTTCAATGAGTTTAATATGGGCCTATTTGGTAGGAGGTTTGGGGAAGCTGATACCACTATGGTCATTATGTTTTTGGGTGGTACATGGAATAACAGTATGGTGGCCTTGCTCGTAAAATCTAAAACCAAAAACCTTCCATGTACAGTGATGGAGGAAGGTATGGGCGAAACGGTGATTGTTAAGTGATTGGAAGTTAGCGAAAAATGGGTGGGGTTGTGATGGTGGTTTAGGTGTGTAAGTGGTAGTATCAAGTCCCCCATAGGTGAGACGAGTATGAAGATGAGGAGGACCATAAAGGAGGAATTATCCTATATGGTGATTATATTGAGGGTGTTGGTGAAGGCTTCCATACTCATGCGGAGTAAGGAATGTCTTGAAACTATGGAGGTGGTACTCCCCCAGAGTGAGGAATTGAAAAATAGCTTCTAAGGGATTAGTGGTTGGTATGTAGGTAGTTGGAATGGATGATGTGTCAAAGGTTGATGTAGAGGTGGAGTTAATGGATTGGGAAGCTAATGGGTCAGTTGTGGAGGTTATAGCAGTGGTAGGAATGGAAGAGGTATGTGTGGTGAAAGCAGCGGATGTACTGGTAGGTGGAGGTGTAGGTGAAGTGGTATTGGTTGCGGAGGTAGACGGCTTGATAGGTATGAGCACATCATTGGGTTGGTAAAGCATGTTACATGTTTTGAATGGTGATGGGTTAGCTAGAATGGTATAAGTGTGTCCTTCATGTTCAAACTTTACACAATGATGTAAAGTGGAAGGAATGCAACCCATGACATGGATCCAAGGTCTACTAAGCAACAAGTTATATTGGAGTTCCCCCTCCAAAACATAAAACAATTCTGGAACAGTGCAGGGGCCCACACAAATGTGAAGGATGACAGTCCTTAGTGTAGAGGTGATAACGTCATTGAATGAATGCAACATGACCAGATGTTTATGCATGTAATTGTTAGATATGCACATTTGAGAAAATGCATGGGATGAAATGATGATAATGCTAGTGCCTCCATCAATCATCACACGGCATACCCATATGTCATCAATGTGGACGGAGATGAAGAGGGCTAGGTCTGGGTCATCTTTTTGGTGTGGCATGATCTCATCCTCTGAGAAGATAAAGGAGGCCACTTGGTGGACAAGGTGAGGTGAGGATGAAGGTGGTAATTTGGTGAGAGAGACTACATGATGGGGTGTGATAATAGAGGCTATGGGTGTAGGGTCATTGGGTAAAACTTCAATATATTAAATAACCTCCATGAGAGCTTGATGATGAGATTCCAAGGTTTGGATGAGGTCATATAAGGACATTTTGAAGGGAGATTGGTGTAGTTATTTGAGCATGGTGCAATGTGTGACACTATTAGAAATGGGTTATGTGGGGCCACAGATAGTGATTTTAGGTATGGGTGTAGATGGTATGTTGGGTATAGGATTGGTTGGTGGGTTAGTTGTCTTTTCTTTTCCCTTCTGTGCACGTGTAGTGACATGTATCATGCTGATTTGAGGGGATTTGGAAAATGGAGAAGGTGTAGGATGAGTGGTATAATGACATGAATGGAAAAAACCTACTGGAGGAGAAAATCCTTGTGAGGTGAGTTGGGCACAATGACATTTGGGTGGTGGCATGGCAAGTTCTTAGATGCAAACCACGTTAACTTCAAATCTTGGGGATGGTTCTAGGAGAGGTGAGGGTGGAGGTTGTGGTTGTTGAGTGGGTAGTGTGGGAATGGGTGTTGGTGAAGAAGGATCCTCGTCAAAAAGGTTGTTGTCATCAAAGTTAGTTTCTAGTGGATATAATTGGATAAGGACGGTTTTCAAGGCCTTGTAGTTCTCCACATCATGCCCTGGCACACGATGGTATGCACAAAATTTAGTATCATCAAACCCTTTTGGCTTGGGTTTGAAGGGGTCATAAGGTCAAAGTGGCGGTAATGTGATAACAGAAGTCTCGAGGAGGTTGGTTAAAATTTTGGCATAGGACCCTGCTAGTGGATCACAATGGGAAGTGAACGTGGGTTTGGGTGTAGGTGTGGTTGATTTTCGAGGAACTATTTTTGGAAGAGTAGGAATGGGTCAAGTTGCTATTTTAGGTATCGGTCATGTTTGTTTGGGTACGGGCATAGTAGATGGATGGGTAGGAGGGTGTGGGATTGTTTTGACTACCTTGTTGTAGCGTAGTGGGGTTTTGTTTTTAGGTTGCACCTTCTTGGGTAAAGGTGATGTGGGTGTATGAGGTCTAGAAGGAAAAGTAGATGGAGGAAGAGGGTGAGTTACCCACAGGGATAACATGGGTGATGTGAAGGTAGATGACACGGGTCATACTTGGGGTGTGAGGGACAATGACTAAAGTGTAGTGGGTAGTGAATCAATAGCTAAAGGTATTAGAGGTATTGGTGGTAAAAAGACTGCAAGTGCAGGTGTAAGTTATTATGTGTTCTTGGGTAGGTTAGAGGTTTTTGACGAAGGAATGGGTTGTTGCCTTATTGGTTTATGGATGGGTGAAGGTTGCTTGACCATGTTGGGCAGTTGAGGTCTTAAGATAGATGGTACAAGTGCGGGTGTGACTGGTATGGTTGGGGTATGAGGTTGATGAGTTTTTTTCTTTAGTTTGGGTGTCAGAGTAGGTGTGGTTTTGACGTTGGAGGATGTAGCTAAATCCAATTTAATTGGTGGATGAGTAAGATTGGTGGTCGGGGTGACCCCTAAAGTGGTAATAGGTTTAGTTGAGGCAAATGTTGTAGGTGTGGGTTTGGGTTTAGAGGTAGGTCGGGTTATGGGTAAGGGTGTGGTGTGAGTGCTAACGGGTATTGTGGAAGGGGTTATGACAGAAGTGGTTGTATTTGGTGTGATTGGTCAAGATGTGTTTGGGTAGATAGTGGAGGTATCAGTGAGGGATATCTACATCTGTGCTGAGATGGGGAGTAAGATGTAACCCTATAGTAAATCCATATCCACATAATCTAAATGATTGGCCAAATGTGAGAATGACATGTCTGTTGGTGGAGTTGGTGAGGACCTAATGGGAATTCTCGTAAAATGTGTCTTAGAGATAGGGAATTAGCTAGCTTCAGCTTCTGTGGGTAAGAGAGCTGAAAGTACATCTATTGGATTTTGGGTAGCTGATGGAGAATGCTCACCAAGAGGCAAAGGTATCTCAATTGGGTCTATGATGGGTGGAGGAGATGATGGGAGCTCCTCTATAAGTGGAGGAACAGATGTTCGTACCTTTATGGGTGGAGGAGGCAATGGGTGCTCCTCTATGGGTGGAGGAGGTACTGTAGGTAAAGGTTCTCTAAGTGGTGAAGATAGGGGTAAGATGGTCTCAATGTTAGCAGAAGCCCCTCCGTTGGTTATAAAGGAGATGAAAGGTGTTCCTCTATGGGTGAATGAACACAGGAGGTTGGTTCCAATGTGGAAGGAGGATTTCAGGCTAGGATTTCATATATTGAATGGATTTGAGGTAATTGGGAGGTAACAGGTACCTCGTTAAAGATAACATGAACCTCGTGGTTATGGGTATCGTGAGTTGATGTCTCACCGGTTTGATTGGATGAAGGGGCATGGTTGTGAAATGGTTTTTTGAATATTTGTAGATTTTGGTTGGGGGTGGTGTTGGGATTATCCACAATTAAATCACCTTTCTCAAGCATTTTTGGGACAATATTCTTGAAAGTGATGCAGTTGCCATCACTATGACCCTTTACTCGATGATAGTTACATAAATCATGTTCTTTATACCATGTGGGCATGGGGCGAGCAGGGTCAAAATCATTGTGTGGTTTTATAGGTGGAAGGGTGATGGCTCCAACTTTGATAAGATTTTCTAAGAAAGAAGAGTAAGGTTCCCCAATTGGGGTATATTTTTGTTGCTCTCATCTGAATTGAAAAGTTTGGACAAGTGAGAGATTAGATGCGGGTGTAGCCTGATTTGACAGATGAGATGGGTTAGCCTTGAGTACCACTACGTTAGCGGTGCCCTTAGCTTTTGAATAATTGGTTTATGGTTTGGAATAAGAAGAGGTATCACTTGACTTGAATGCCAAATTCTTATTGCATAATTGGATTTTCTTCTCTTCGATGGCCCGAATCTCTAACTTCCGTGCCATAGTGAATGTCTCATCAAATGTTCAGAAGGTTTACACCTACAAGTTTAGGGAGATATGTCTAATGCAAGTTCATGTGAAGAGCTCGATGAGTTCATTTTGTGGTAGTTGGAAGGTAAGTTCATTGATTAGGCTACGCCAGCGAGTGACAAAATCTGTGATAGATTCGTCCTCACACTAACATGTGGAATATAGATCGGTCATGGTAACCTTCTAGATGATATTGATAGAGAAATGATCCAATAAGGCTTGGGATACCTAATTGAATGAGAATATAGAGTGTTTAGGTAACCCACTATACTAATCTAATGCAGGTCTGGTGAGGGACATGGGAAAGGTTCTCAAAAGCAAGGCATCATCATGAGCGATCAGATAACACCCGTGTTTGAACGAATGCAAATGTTGCTATGGATCTTCTTTGCTATTGAAACGATTGAATTTAGGCCTTTCCCAATACACAAGGTATGAATGGATAGGAATGGAAGGGTGAATCGGCTCGTTGTAAATCTCATCGTAGGTGAGAGTGTTGCAGGATCCAGAAACCGATGCCTCCAATGTCTGCATCTAGTCCAACATAAATTTAATCCGATCATTGGTGGGTTGTGATGATTAGATGCTTCCTGTAGGGTGAGGAGGTTGGTTTTGGGCATATAACAGGGGTGGCACTCCAGTGTATGGGGCTGCCATGTAGGGTGGTGGAGAAGAAGGAAATAAAATAGAGGGTATGTACCCAAAATGAATAATGGATGAAACAAGAGGTTGTGGGTAGTATGTATATGGGGGTGGAAGGGTTGTGGTAACCCTAGTGGCAATAGGGGCTAATGATTATGGAATGGAAAGAACCACATTCTGAAATGGTGTAGGGGTCACTGACACTAGAGGTGGGAATGTAGCTATAGGTATGTGTCAAACATTAGGGGCAGATGAGGTTGTGTTTGGGGTATTCATTGAGGGTATGGTGGATGTAATGGGGCCATGGAGGTAACAAACATGGCAGTCATAACAGGTATAGGACCTAACTACGAAATGACTGGGGGTAAGGGGGATGCGGGCAACATGGAGCAAGATGGGGCTGATGCAGGAGTGGGTGTGAGAGTTGGGGAGATAGATATGGGCATGCCGTATATCAACTAACCCAAGGTGTCTTGAGTGGATGAGTGGGAAAGGTAAAACTGCAAGGCGACATGGTTTTGGTCTAGGAGTCATGCGAACTCCTCATCTCTGGTAGTAATAGTAGTAGGATGGATGGGATCTATGGCTGGTGATAAAATAGAAGGTGGTGAAGGACTAGGTAGGAGTGGTTGACAACTGGCGTGGAATACGAGTGCGCTTGCTTGTCTTCAGGTCAGCACCATGTGAACTAGTACTGATCAAGTAGGGCTGCTTCTCTATAAATGACACACAGAATAGCAGGAATAGGTGAATCTGGTGATAAAAAGTGGATGAAAGAGAAAATGGTCACTAGAATGTGAAACAAGATAAATGATGTCGGTTAGGGAAAACTGATGCCAGTCAGGGGTAACTACTTCCAGTCACTGTAGAAAATGGACAGTGAGTAAACAGCGAGGCAGAAGGTAAAATCTGACAAGCATGCCAAATCTGAGGATGTTTAAAACATCAATGGGAATAATGATAGTGACAGAGGCTGTGAAAAGTGGAAGAAAGTGAAGTAAAATTTCCTTTTCAGTAGGTTAGCCAAAGGACTTGGAACTGACATTGGTTGAGTATAACCGATGGCGGTCAGAGGTAACCGATGATGGTTACTGTGAATTTGAAATAGTGTTGAGAGAAAATGGTTGTGAATTAAAATATGATGTAGAATCAGACCCAAAATTATGAGAATGATGATGATATGGCCCAGGCACACTCAGGTGAAGATGGAATACACTAGCTGTGATGAGGAGCGTGTAAGGATGAAGAAAAAAAAGTGATGAACGTGATCTCTCACCTCAAAATGCAAGCCAAGAAAAAAAACTAAGAAAATTTGATGCTAGGAGTGCCTTTTCTATTATGTTTGTTTATCTTATGTTATTTATGGACTGACACATGAATTGTGAAATAGAGTTTTTGGTGAGGATGGCTTCCTAAAAAGAAGGAGATCTAAAAGGTGAGGTTTCAGGTATGTTATGGTGGGGGCGGGCCTCGCTCTGAAGTATGACTCAACAGAGCAGTGATTTGGGTGCCCACTGTGTCATGATCATGTGATCACCTACAACTTCTTCAAGGTAGGATGTTGTTTAAGAATGTATGTATTTTGAATTTTTGTGTGGTTTGGTAAGACTCAGAGAAAGAGAAAAGGATAGAAGTACTTTTCTATGATTCGTTTGTCAACCATTAGCTGGGCATGACTTCCAGCGTATAGGTTTCCCTCAATTAATGTGAGCTAATGCAATAAATTAGAATGGAATGCACTTATTTTTAAGCCCAAATCAAAATGTGAAATTGGATGACATAATAAGATGAAGAGGAAGAGGGATGCTCTTTCACTACAATGCAGAAAACATGAAGAAATGGTTCTTTTTAACTACACCAAAAGAAAAAGTTTCCTTTATAGTAAATAAAAAGAAGAGGTGGATTACTAGGGAATAAAATTAGTGTGTATGCTTTTCAAAAGGGAAACAAACACAATTTTTTTTTCCTAGGAATGAATAAAATGCAAGGAACCTCGGATGGATCCCACCGGGCATGCCAAAATGTTTTACCTTTTTCTTAGATTGTTTCTTTGCAGTGTTGATGAAACAGATAGGGTAACGGGTGTAGGAGGAATACCTGTGCAAATGTTGGTTGATGGGTTGTTGCACACGGATAACTTTTGAATCCACAGTTGATCATGAGAGCTTCCTTTTGGCTAGGAGGAACTACCTGTAATGAACACAAGACCACCAGAAGGAATAAAACAATATGGGCAGTGAACTACCTAGCGTATGCTAGATCCAAGAAGTATGGTACTTCCTAGATGGCTAACAATCCACTATTTTAAACAATTTAATTTTGTAAACAAAGTAAATCCTATTGTTATTTTAAAATGATTTAGGTATCTCACTTAAAAACACAATAAGAAATAGATCTAATCTAACAGGCTAAGCTAGAATAGAATCCAAAGGTCAAATGATTTGTTCTAGGTCTCTGTAGGTTTTATAAAGGTCTCGGTTAAATCACAGGTGAATGAGGGTGAGGTGAAATTAAGTGGGTATGTCTCTGTTCTAGGCTGTGTGGGAAAACATAGAGACCGATGTTGGTTAGGGATGACCAACGGTGGTTAGGTGTAATTGGTTTTAGTTACTGTGAGATCTAGAAATGTCACAGAACAAGATGGGGACTCTTTTGTGATTACACAAAGAAATTTGGTTAGTCGAGACGAGGTATTGGGTTACTGGAGTATGCTTTTGTGAGGTTTTAATGGGTATATGGAGGTGAAAATGTGGATAAGGTCAATAGGGGGCAAGGTAAACAATGGATGATAAAATGATGACGAAATGAAATAAACCACAAAATTATTTTGTTGTAGTGAATTGGATTTCATTCTTGAATACTTGTGTGTGAGGGATGGAGGTGTTGATGATGAGTTTGAGGTTATAAGTGATCACCAACTGAAGAAAATTTTCTGTATGGACTACATGTACACTCCACTTTTCTTGGGTAGATTAGATCATGGCTCGGATGGCTATGTGGGAGAAGATGCTCAATCTCCTTCCTTGGATGCAATTTTTCACTGGAATTTGCTCTCTGAAGATGCGTTATCTCTCTGAGATGCATTCTAGATTGTCAAATTTCTCCTAATTTTTTTCTAACTTCCAACTTCCAACCTTTAGAATAAGGTTGTTTTGGGGTTAAAAGGGTAACCGACGGTGGTGCGGCTTAACCGGTGATGGTTAGGGGTAATCGACGTCGGTCAAGGTGGGATTTCCTAGGTTTACTAAACTAGGGAGATCTTCCTAATTTCCTTGGATCTCGTGTCATTATCCCATGGATTATACTAGGAGCTTCTTTCAATCATGTGAGAAGGTGGCTACAGGGAATGTAGGCATTGATTTTTAGGGTTTGGGTAAGTCTTAGTTAGTTATGACAACTTACTAAGAATAGGTCTTAGGTTGAGTTGGCTCGGTGAGGTGTCTAAGTGAAATGTATGTGTGGATATTTTTTAAATAAGATATTTAAATAATAAATATAGTGAGGATAAAGAATTAATGTAATTAAATTAATATTAGTGGGGTGAAGGGGGGTCATGGCTAGGTAAATGTAATAAAGGGTGCTTATATGTTGAGGGACAAAAGGGGAGTGTCACCTAATTTTAGTGTCTACACTAGAATTATCATTCTGACCTCCATAGGACTTCTTCCTGTTATTATTATTCTTAACAAAGTTGTTCTGTTCATTACCAACAGACTTATTTGTTGTTGCTTTCTTACTATTGTCAGCTGAAAACTTACTTTTCATTCCAAATTTATTCCATGGTCCTTTCTTAGGGGAAAGAGATAATGAAGAGGAGTTGGGAACTTTCTTCCTCACTTCCTCCTTATGAGCAAAAATTTCCTTCAATTTCTGTTCCTGCCTTATGGCTTTTTCAACAACCCCTTCCTTCGTGGTTTGGCTATGAACATCCACCTCTCCTCCTATAACAGGATTCAATCCCATGATGAATTTTTGTATCCTGAACTTCTTGTCAGTTTGATAATGAGGTACATACTTAAGGAGTTTAGTAAACTACTTCCAATACTTAGTTATAGTTAGCTTCCCTTGAGCTAAATTTTGGAATTCAATCATTTTTTGATCATAGTAAAGTTGTGGCAGCCAACGTTTCCTAAAGTAACCTTTAAATTGATCCTATGTGATATTAGTTTCATCAATATTTAACTCATCCTTACGACTGTCCCACCATGAATATGCCTTATGGGAAAGATGATATGCTCCCCATATCACCTTTGTTTCTTCTGAGAAATTCCTTATTGCAAAGTAATTCTCCATTTCCCTGAGTGAATTCTCAGCTCCATCTCCTAATGTGGTGCCATCAAACTTGGGTGGAATTATCCTTTTTATATCATTAGTGAGTTCAACTGTCAGCCTAGCCTTTTTGTTCTCAGGTTGATCAGGTATGTTCACATTGTTATTATCAACACCTAAATTGGTGTTGTCCTCAAGAGGTGGCTGATTATTATTACCAACATCTTCTTCCTCCTCATTTCCCATTACTTTTTGTTCAAGTACAGTTAAATGATCTCTTGTGCCCAACAGGGTAGCAAGGATCTCATTGAGTTTTTGGGTAGTTGCTGCTCCTTTCTCAGGTGGAGGATTATTTTCAACATTTCCTCTTGTTCTAACCATTTTCTATTAACAAGAAAATTTAATTTTCATCAGATTATGGACACAATACGTCCAAGAGCTGCAACCTTCAGCTCTGATACCAAAATGTGAAATTCCCATTTTAAGACTTTAGAAACAAGGTAAAAAAAAATTGAAACACAATGTTCTCTATTCTAAATAAACCATCATTTATAACACACATTCCATGCCAATCAATCTCATAACAGGTAACCATATGCAGCTGTAATGACTTGGTATGTTTCTAATCTCTCATTCCATGACATGGTTACCAACCGATCTCTCATGATTGTCTTAAAGTATAGAATAATTTATGTATAATACGTATACTTGGTTTTCCTACCCTATTCCAGGTATTGAATGATATTTTTAAAGAACCTATTTGAATATTTGTTACCAATATTCATTTGACATCACATTGCTTTAAACTAGGTGACTCAAGACAATGCAACTAGTAACTTGTGATACTTTGGCCAAATATTTTCAACATATTGTTCATGTTGTTATTCCTAGATGGCATACTCATCATTTTGGAATACGTCCTTCACCTCACTCTTCTGTTATCTAGAATGGTCTTTATTGACTACTGTTAGTCCACTTGCCCAAAGTTTTACCCTAGCCCAGGTTAGCAACATAATTTGTTTTAGGAAGATGCTCACGATGACTTAGGGTATATGGGCATAATTGGTCGACCTAAGTCAACTAAATGTGCCAAGGTACCCTGAATCATAGAAAGCTACTCCCTATCCTAAACATTCTACTAACTCGACCTCGAGAGAAACTAAGTTTAAGTCCAGATGTGTGTAGATTTAAATGAACAAATACAGAAGGGTGTTACCACATGTCAACTGCAACATTGTATCCTCAAGAAGACCCTAGACTTCTTGAAGGTAAGGTCTTGCAGTTGGCGTGTACCAACATCCACTAGAAATGATTCATCACAATGTACATACCCCTTAGTGGTCATTAAATTCATAATTTAATTGGATTAAGATTAAGATTTCAGCAACCATGCCTAACCCTAATTCCAACATTCGTTAAGTTCTTTATCCATAATTAATCTGATTTGATAATAATAACTTCATTAACTCATGCTTTCATTGAAGTTAATTAACTTGGATTAACAAGCAATTATCCCCAAAAATAGGGCAGCAAACATCAAATGGTTAATTCTTAATGTAACCTAGATGTCCAAGAAGGTGTATCATTCACCAAGGTTTAGCTAGTGTTTACTTTTTATAAACATAACACAAGGATTAAAAATCACAACCACCATTCCATTTTTTTTTCATTCTATTGAGAGAGGAACAATCTTTGTCTACATGGTTAGATGTTAGGATTAACATAACCTTTTTATCATTCTTTACTTATATAGTTTAATTATATAACCAATGCATATTTCATTATTAAACTATAGATGTGTAGTTATAGAAGACATCTTTTGCAATTTAATAAGTTTCATCATAGTAAGGGAGATTGTACTACCCCCCTTAATCCAACTTATTAGTTGATAACATCAATAGTATACAAACAAATATAAATAATATCGACACAATATCACTACCATTTACGTCATATAAAGTACAAGAGAATTTACATAGCAAATTGGAGTCAGTCTCCAAACCTTTCAATTCATCATTATAAAATATACATTTATAAGACTATGCATTTCAGAAATATTGCATGTCAATCATCATTAAGATCATAAAAGAAAACCACTTCTCTTTTCCAATACAACTGAAGAATGAATCAAAATTCTTTACATAAGATCTATAATTAAATAAGCCAATGCATCATAAAAAAATTTGCCTTATTTTATCACTTACGATGTCCATCTGCAAAAATTTCTAGCACGGTTCAGTTCAATGAACTGAGCATGATAAGCACTAAGCATTAAAACGAAGTGCATTAAACTAATTGTTCCACTAAAAAAAATCTGCTTTAATGAAACAATTAATATATCATACAAATAAGCATAAGTAATAACAACCATATAAGAAGTACAATAATGAGTCTAAATTTACTTTTCAAGAAAGAGCATAATAAAGATCCAAAACATCTGCATTATATCATATAGTTTAATTGATCCTATCAATTACTTTTAAACAAAAAATAGATGTTGTCATCCAATTGTTTCATAATTCTATCAGAATAGAAATACAACATTTATCTTTGCTATGTAGCAAAAGAATTTATTTACGACATAGCTCATATTAGGATGTTTCATCCTAAAACTTAAGCAAAGAAGAAGAATCAATACATACTATTCCCCATACACTAATCATCTGAAAGGCAAATACAGGTTCAGAACATACATAGTTGCTTTAGTTCTAGGATAACAATTTAAGGATTCAACATTAAAGAGACAACATCTAACAAGAATCCCAAATCAATCCAAGAACGGGAAGAGAGTCAAAATAGTCTACCTGCAATTCTTAACTAACTTATTCCTGTTAGAAGATATAATTCAAGGATTTGAAACCAGACGTTCCACAACTCAAAGCTAGACTCACACAAGATTAATCTCTTTTATCATGTCCATCCAAGGAAGATTCATAATAAGATAGAGTGCAAAAAGAGATAACCTTCCAATACCAAATCCAAATGAAGTATGACTCGGTCAAACATAGCAGTCGGTGTAAACAAATTTACATTTTCTCTTCTACTTAACCGACTCAGCTATTCTCTTTCCACATCATTACAACAAATGACTAGTACAAAGTAGACTAAACAATCCACCAGGAAATTTCCATCTCATAAGAGTGGTTTCTCACTATTTCCTATAAGACAGAAAGATAGAAATCCTAACCTAAGAAGTCGAGCAGACCTAAGAGAACAATCACTCTACAACCAAGAAGAGAGTCGTGCCATAGAGAAGTTTGATCAAATGAACCTATCTTTTCAAAAGTTAAAGGATCTCAAATGGAAAAGGTCTAATAAAGAGTTCATTTCATTTCTAATATCAAATGAATTCCATTTCTATTTCCAAATGTAGAAGATCTTTTACTAGTTCCCAAAGGATAATACAAAACCAAACTCACAGTTTGAAGAAATCACACTTCTAGTTTCCCTTACAAATCAATACAACATGGTTTATATACTCCAATTCATTAAACACAAGTTCAAATTCAATTCTCAGAAAGGAGTACACAGTACAATCCCAAAATAGACTACTATCCATAAGAGCAGTATAATCCTTTCTCCTTTTATAGACCTAGAGATTCATTTAATGAATCTAACAAGGAATAGAAAACCCAAAACAGTTTAAGATAAACAAGTTTCAAAAATACTCACGAACTCAAAAGAATTGAAATCCCAATTACAAGGGCTTTAACAAATCAGTACAAAAGAGCAAGTTGTTTATGATCCAAATAAGAACAAATTAAAGAAACAATCCCAAACCAGAGGTAATATATTCTTTCATACAAGATTTTGTACACAAGAGTGTTCAACTCTTCTTTCCTTGAAACTCAAAAATCAATTAAAAGGAGCTGAAGGGAGTAATAAGACCCAAAACAAAAAAATTCAAGCAAGGTCCCAACGTTACCTCAAACTTGATTGAAACAAAATTCACAACAAAAGGACTTGCATAACTCCATCTAAAAATATTGCGATAGAGAAGGTGTTCGTTTCAAACATCGATCACAAGAACGAGTATGCATATTGCATTTCCATAATCCTCTAAAACTTATAATGAATTTTTCAAATGAACTCAAAAATAAACTAAAGAGTAAATAACAGTATAGTAACTAACCAGAGGTTCCTTAGTCCCTCAGCAATTTGTAGTTCCAGTCCATTAACCTTCAAACAAAATAGTCAAGCCTTCAACAAGATGTGGGTTTACTCAGAGCAGAGGAGAGAAGTATATCCTTTAAATTTACATGCCCTTTCAAGTTGAAAGAAGGCGGTACAGTCTCAAATACAGAAGTACCAAAACCATTCCAACTCAAGAAGCTACAAGGGGAAGATCTCAAAAGGGATAACCAAATCAACTCAAACCAAAACTAATCTCCCAAGATTTTTCGAGTAGACAACCCCATAAATGAGTTCTAAGTATTTCAAAACCTTGAATATGAGTAAAACTCAAGCACAAAACACAAGAACAGAACCAAACTCAATGACTCGAATACAAGTTCAAAATATGCAAGTACTGAATATGAGTATAGTGTTAAAAACAAAGCTTCGAACACAAGTTTTGAGCAACACAAAGCTCCAATACAAGCTCAGAACGAAACACAAGGTTCCAATATAAGTTCAGAACCAAACACAATGCATCATATACCAATTCAAAACAACAAATGCCTTGAACATAAGTTGAGAATGAAATACAAGCTCCAAAATACAAGTTTCACATGCACGTCACCACCAAACTTGTACAAAGAGAAAGTTTCCAAAGGATAAAATTATTTACCAATGGATTTATTTCCAAAAACCACAAAGATTCATAAAACCATGAAAGTAATTAAATATACAAATCATGAAAACATTTATCTCAAGAGAGAAGAGTCATTTGAATGAATCATTTAGAAGAAAGCAAGAAATCTTAATGGGTAGAGCCTATCATGCCTGATAGTTCTTCTACCAATTCGAAGGAGACTTCCAGCTGAGCTTCTTACTCTTTTTCTTCTCCACAAAAGATCAAAAACCAAACATATTTTCTTCCAATGCCTCATATACTTTCCCTTGATCGAAAATAAACCAGAGAAACCAAAAATAGCCATAAAGTAGAAGTCGAACTACTGGTTCGAAGAACCAGATAGCTCTATGCAAAGAAAAAATCACAATGCATGCAAGTTCAAACAACCTCCAACAAATCTACCTTCCTTGTTTCCAAGACAGTTTGCACACAAACTAAGGTCCATTAATGCAATTACTCCCAAATCTCCTTCTTATCTCTCTTTTCCACTGCCTCCCTAAATTGGCGAATGCCATTTCTAATTTAACATGCATTTCAATCTTTAGTGAAGCCTCCACGTATGCTTACACTAAAGTCTACTTACCTCTGCCAAAACTATTTGTACCTCCATTCATTTAACCAAATCAAATCAAATAAATGCCATTGGAACCGTTGCCATATTTTCATGCGACCCTTAGGTTCCATTTTAATAGTTTAGGATAGATTTCACAAAACTTAGGTTAGTCTAACAATAATTACCTTAGGTCTTAAAACAATGCCATAGGTATTTTCCACCTTAGGTTATATCAAATTCACAACCATAAAGTATTAGGTATTAGGTTAAAATATCCTAGCATTACCTTAATAATTTCTCCCTTATTCATTTAGCATTAGAACTTAGGTTAGAATGCTATCCAAACGAAATAGAATAAGAAGCTTAGGTTAGATTAAAACCCAAATAAGTAGACATAGCTAGGAAGTAGGTGTTCTTACCTAGTTTAGGATATTGTTAGGATAATCCTTTAGTTTGTAGGATTTAGATTCCCTTCATAGTCATGAATCAGACCATATTTTGTTTACACCATTAATGTCCTGAAGAGATTGATCCTAAAGACCCAAGCACAAACATACAACTGAATGAAGGAGCGTTCATACAAGACCAAAGAATTTTTAACATACAAAGTTCAATCCGCTACGTCTCTCCACCTATGAATGTCAATTTTACCATTTAGTCTGGTAAGGAGATTTAAAAATTTCCTTGGATCACTTGAATTGATCCAAGTATGAGTCAATAAAAGAGATAAGTTTGTAGCTCTCAAAACCAGATTGCAACTTACCTACAAGAAGTGAAAGTGGATTCTTGCAAGCCATATCATTTCAGTCAAATGAATCTAAGAGCGGAGATGATTTATCCATAACAAGCATGATTTCAACAATCTAGGAACACACCTCATTCAAGAAAATCACATGCCAACGCTTGTAATGCAAAAGAGAAATATAGTTGTTTATCAAAGGTGTTACATCTCCCTTGAGCACCACCATCACCACCATCACCTCTGACAGGTCCTTTACTAAGACGTCCTCTATCAGGAATTCTTCTTGACCCTCCTCAATTTGAACCCTAAGGTGGCTAATCCACATTCACAACACTAACGCTAGGTCTCTCTCATCTATGATCCATATATGCTATGTAATGAAGCTCATTAGGTAGCCTTTATATTACTATATCATAATAATAGGACATCTCATCATGCACTGACTAGTAGTTAGCTAAGATAACCATACTAGGTGGTCCCACCTGACCACTAGCCTAAGCCTTGGTTGCCTCTAACTCGACACCAGTCACTTAAGTACTTGTAATCTTGAGAACTCTTCTTGGGGTCTCTCATTGTTATCTATAATGATCTCGATCAATTACCACATGTGCTAGCTACTAAACCAGACTATACCTCTCACCTATAAAACCATCACACTCCACCATCAAACTATCTCTTTCCATGGTCACAATAGTATTCTTAGCTTATAATGTGGCCTTCTCATCCTCCAAACATGTACTACTAGCATCCAAATATTCATTATCAACCCCACAAATATCTCCCTCACCACCTCAATCACCTCTATCACCACCCTCTCCATCACCTTCCTAGTTCCCTCCCTCCACACAAGTTGAAACTTGTCTATCTCCTTAAACAGGCTGAGCTAGCCACCGTGAAAAAAATTCCTCTATAACATCAGCATCATCAACAACAATTGGTTATCCTTGATCATCAACACCCATGGCCCCCTCCTCATCAAGCATAGAATGAGGAACTAAATGTACTAGTAAAGGATTCCGCACATCCCCATCCTCCCGTATATACACTACTAGTGCCTCCACCCCATCCTAAATCAAACCAAACTATCACATGACATGACCAAACTAAATGAGCTTCCTCTCTCCTCCCATCAATCCTACACCTATAACTTATTCTAGGTAGTATTAAGCTCATTGTACTCTCCCTACCACATTGGAAACCTAATGTATGGTCTTTACCTAATGTCACTTTCATGTAACCAAGATAGAATTTGTCTATAGTACTCATCATTTTGTATTGGCCGTGCATCTCCCATATCAGAATTCCATTGAATAAATCTAGTTGGCCTCACTAAAAAAACAACATCTCCACATGGAAAACCCCTAGGATGAGCCAAGGAAATATGCTCATATGCCTAACACTGTAATAGGAAATAAATATCAATCCCGAACCTCTTGTGGATACTCCATGACCAAATATCCCTATAAGTCTTAGCTAGTAATGTAGGGGACAATGCAAACATAACCCTCTGCTTCATCATATCTACCACTACACCTTCCATTATCTAAGGAAACTGACCCCCACCAGAGTCAGACAAAGAAAAACATGTAATCATAATCATCATCATGGTCATCAAATAACGACCCTCTATCTCAATAGTATATAAATCATGGTAGTAGAATCCACCACTATATACTCCATACCATCTGCATCAACACCATATAATATCTCATCACATCCATCCTCTCAGTATTCTCAATCAAGTATATACCCTCTCCATGCATAGGAAATATTGCAATCCTTTGTACATCCTCTGAGGTGATCATCATCTCACATGTCTGTGATGAAAAAGTGCAGGTAGTCAAATCCCTCCTCTCCATCATAGCCAACAACAATCCCTATTGCCTATGGATGCATCTATACTGACACATCGATCCCAAAACCACATATTCTAAGTAAAACCAATCCTCATCTGATAAACATGCCCTAACATCGTATAAAATCACCAGATTCCTATACCTAATATTCAACTTAGCTCTCATCTTCTTCCACAAACCATGAAAGCGTGAATTAGAATAAGTTTTGATCAAAATTTTATCAACTTTACACAAAAAAACTGATCACTAGTGATTCACCCCAATCTCCGAAAATCTGAAAAAATCATCGATGATTGTGGCAGTTTCAAAAACATGCCCCCATATGGACATTAAAAACAAGAAAATTTCAAAAATCACTAAAAAACAAAAAAAACACATAAGGTACCTACCTCTACCTGAGTGGGCCGCCTCTACCTCCCAAATGCCCCTGCGATCTCCATCACTCAAATATCACTCAAAAATAACTCAACTAGCCTTCTAATCTCACAAATCACATAATTCAAATGAAAATTTTCATAGCCCATTCAAATATTTATAGGCATTTATTATCTCGTGTAGGAATCGCCAATGATTCCTATAATCACTGACGAGTCTCCATAATGGCCAATGATTTGATGCAATCACCCACAATTTGTAAAGATCACTAGTGATTCCCCTTCTGTCATGAAAACCACCATTTTTTAGTACCAAAAACTATTTTCAATAACATTATCACATTTACATAACACAATCATCTATAGTGTGCCTCATTTTGAGGAGCCCAAATATCTTTACAACCCAAAATCTATCATGGATTTGTTTTATGACCTTAGCACTGATAAGCCATAAATCTATAGGACATGAACCCCATTGGTTCCCCTATCACTTGGCTCTGTGATAGTTATAATTCTATCATCAAACCCTTGCAAATCATACGTCTATATGACACAAACCCTTTGGTTCCCTTATCACTTGATCCCATGGTGATACCAATCTTGTTTTGATACCTCATCTTGGAGTAGTTTCAAGTGAAACACACATGTCAAAACTATCCAATCAAATCAATTAAACTGGTGATCTTTGCACTATGTCACAATCACCCCCATTTTGAGGGGGGATCACCCATTCAAACACAAAACAAGCCTATCTCACACCGTTTTTATCCAATAGTTTAGCGGTCATAAACTAACTTGACAAAAATGGGAAAATGTAGACACTGGGTTTTCTTCACCCTCCTACTTCCTTCAATAAAATCATTATTTAATTAAAACATATCATTATATCGCTATCCTAAGTCACCTCCCGTCATCTTGTAAAATTAATTCTTACCCCCTCATTAATTACATTTATATACCCTAAACCACCCAACCATCTGAAAACCACCTCAAACCCATTTTATCATAACACCCTAACCTCCCCAATTCAACCTTAACCTCATCCTAACCATTTTCCCTCTAAATTTACTCGAAAACCATGTTTAGGAAGTGGTTTCAACCACTTCTACACTTTTCCCCCAATATTCCCGAATCATCGATGATTCTAACCAATCACATGCGATTATAAAAGGTAGTGTTATCCAAAATAAGCCCCTACTTATTTTTGGCTAACTTTCCTTCATTCCTTCCTTCCTTGTGCCTCAGTTAAATTTTTTCACTTTTCAAGCACTCAAAATTATCTAGAAATGGCTTCATTAGATAGAGAATTTTCTCACCTTTCTAGAAAGGTGAATATTTTCCTTTTAACTCCTTCTATTTTGCATGTTATGGGTCAACGGAGTTTTTTAGGGGAAATTTTCCCTAGGAAGGCCTGCATAACCAATAGGATGATGACACATGTCATGGTGGAGCAGCGGGCATCAGAAGGTAAGTTTAAAAAATTTCCAAGGGATTTGGTGGAGGTGTAAAGTAAATTTTTTTGCCTAAAAGCCTGTAAGGTGATAATAAGGTGCCATGTGGTAGCACGGGTCAAGCCGGTGGAATGAAACTAGAGAATTTTTTCAAAGGGTGCAAAGGGTGCAAAGGTGAAGTTTTTCCTGCGGGCCCACATGGAGTATAAGGAAAATTTTGGCACGTAGACGCACCAAGAAATAAAATGCCACCACGTGTCCTGTCGGAAGTGTGGGAGTTTGAGTGGCAGAGGGACCTTGGATTTTTTTTCAAAATGGTTAATGGTGCACAAGGGTAAAGAATGAAGTGAAAGCCAATGAGCAGCCAGGTGGTGACACGTGTCCTGAGAGCGGCAAGGGCGCAGGAGTAATTTTGGAAAAATTTCCAAATTCAAAAAAGAAGTAAAATGACTGTTTGAGCCTGCAGAGACAACCAGAATGTGCCACGTGTCAGTGGAGGTTGGGGTGGTGGAGATTTTTGGGGATTTTTTTCCCAAAAGTCAAAAAGGGAAAAAAATTTAAAATTTTGGCCTACGAATCCATTTTTTGCCCTAATTTTGCCAGTTTTTTCCTGAATATTTCCAGAGGGGCATAACTTTTGATTCAGAGCTCAATTTTTTGCATTCTTGGTGTCATTGGAAATCTTGTGAAACCCTCTACATGATGGACTATTAAATTTTGTTGTTTGGTGGAGTTTGGTGAGAGAAAATTCAAAAAACACCTTGGGCATGGGAAAAAAGAGCAGAACTGACATTAAACCACCAATTTTAATGCAGTATGGCTTCCATTCTTCTCCAGCATGGTCAAAAATATTGGGGAATGGACTTTTAAGGGTATCCATGCCATTTTGATGAATTTTTTCAGTGGTTAAACATTTTTTTTCAAATTTTCCACATTTCTCCTTCCTGGACTCTATTTTTCATCGTTAAAAGCCAAATTTGGCTCATTTGTAAAGGTTTGAACATTTTGTTTCTTACAAACTCCCTTCTTCCCCTTTGCACATGAATATGAGGAGTTTCAAACCTTCCATGGAACCTATGACATATTTTTTGCCTTTCTGCCAGTGTAATGCACTGTATCAAATTTGGGAAATGGTAATGCATGTTTTGTGAATGATTTCTTTTAATCCTCTCATGCACATATTATTTTTTTCTGGTCTTTCATTACATTCTAGCAATATGTGCATACTTGGTGTTACACCTCTATGATTTTTTTTTATTTACAAGACAAGAATTTCATCACTCCTTCAGTGTATCACCATTTTTACTCAGTTTTTATTTCCTTTTTTTGCATCCTCATAACTCTGCCTCCTTGGAATTTAGAGTAGGAATCAGTATTGAAACCTCTACAAATTCATACATACACCTAAACAGAGGAGTATGAAACATATTTCAATCTATAGATATTTTTCTCACCTTGCAAGATCCCACACCTTAGAGAAAATTCAATGTTGTGCAATCACACTAAATGATCCAATTCTGAACTGCAGATTTGAAAGTCATTTATGGGGTACTGTAGATTTGCACTAATAGTTTTACCATGCCCGGTGGGACCTTAGAGGTCTTCATATTCATTAAAAAAAAGTTGATGTGCATTTTTTGTAAGTTTCTTTCTTGAAAAGAGCCTTGATATGCACATCTGGCGACTCTAAAAGGATAGAATCAACTAGTTTCAACAGTCCTAGGTCTGAAGATTCATGAGAAGATTCCAAACAAGGTCAAGGGATAGAGAAGAGGGATTTTATGAGTATCTGCAATTATCCCCAGGAATAATAGAGAGGGGAAGAAGGATTCAAAGGTCTCCATATCCACCAAATAGAACTCTATCAACTCCTCCACCTAGTAGACCTTTCACCCAATCAACAAGGGTTCTCAGGCCAATCCAAATGGCACAACCCAATCCTTATGTCAACTTCACTGGCAGTAGCCCACTTGCTCTTAATGCAAAAAACCCAGTTCCAATTGTAGCATTGAAGAATATCCCATACTTTACTGGGGAAAATCAGACCACTCTTGGTGATCATGTCAAAGACATTGCTAATGTTTGTGCAATCCATGAGATTGTTGAGATGCAAATTGCTGTCAAATTATTGGCATCTTCACTCAAAGGGAAAGCCTTGTAATGGTTCAAGAGCCTTGGGGCAGGCTCTATCTAAAATTGGAACCAGTTGTGCATATCTCTCCATGACTAGTTTGGAGAAAAGGGGGACAACTTGTCTCTATTGGAACAAATGACAACTATCAAGAGAGCTCCTATTAAGTAGCTAACAGAATTCAATTTCAGGTTTCAAAGGAAATGGGATAGAATCCCAGTGACAGTAAGGCCAACAACTCAAGGTGATTTCTTATACTTTCTCAAGGCTTTAAATTTTGAAATTTCTATGTTAATTTAATCCATGGGAGGTGCAACTATACCTACAGCTTACAACATCGCCATTAGGGCTGAGAATGGTTTGATCAAACTAGTAAACTTGCACCCAGGCCTCCTATGCCCTTATATCCAGACTTGGAAAGCCCAAGCACTAGTCAAGCACCTACTTTAGCTCCTATTCCAACTCCTAGAAATCAGATTTCAAATGAAACTTCTACTTCATCCTCTAGTGCCTCAAATGAGCTTCAAGAAGTTATGAAACAATTACAAAATTTAGGCAATGAGCTGGTTACACTCAAGAGACAACAAGCTCAAATTTTTAGGCCTTCTTATCAGTCTCAAACTCATCCTAATAGACAACCATATAAGCCTAATATGCCACCCAATCCAACTCCAAATAAAAATCAGGTAAGGCCTCCTGCCAATAGACCATTTCAGCCTTATAACCCCAATGTTGCATCTACCTCTAAAGCCTTAGTGCCAGTGCAAAATAATGTAGCTCAAGAGTATGACTGGTGTTTCCCATGTAGTGAACCTCACAACCAATCTATGTGCTTCAATGGTGCTTTGAACCAAGCTTGTATGGTGACAACAACTGGTATAGAGATTGAAGTGAGTCAAGAAACAAACCAATAACAAGGAACATCTCAGCAAACTATAACTCCAAATGAGGCTACACTTATGAATTGGTAGGCTGAATATTTTTGAGGTATGAATCAAACACCTTCTTAGAGTGTAGCAGCTAACACACGGTCAAAGAAGAGGAATATTGGTGAAGGGAAGTCATTAGCTCTAGGTGATCCATGACCTTCCATCACTCCACAAGGTGTTGGAAAGCAAAATGCAGTTCCAAATGTGCAAGGACAGCCCAAGCCACCTTCTAGACCAGTTCAAATAACAGTTTTTGCAACCCATGTACAAGAAAATAATGTGTAGACTAAGGTGCAAAAAAGAGATGTTTCATCCCCATTTAACATCATTGAACAAATGAAGAATACAAATGTGAACATATCTATGTGGGAGTCACTATCCATCCCAGGCCAAAGGGATCTACTACAAGCTGCCATGAAGAATTGATCAACCTCAAATCAACAAGCTCATATGCAAGAAAAGGTACTCACAAATGCAACTCATCATGAGGGAAGGCTTAGAGGACAGCAAGGTAAAGTTTTGAAGACCCTCCATTCTATGTTTCATTGATCATTGGGGATAAACTAGTACATAATTGTATGATTGATTCTAGGGAAAGTAGTTCCGTGATGCCCAAGAAAATAGTTGATCATCTGGGCCTTCAATATGAAGTCATCTCCAAGGGGTTGGTGTAATTAGATGGGACACTAGTAACAATATTGGGGGTAATTAAATATTTGAGCCTTACTTTGCATGCATGCCCCAATGTCACTGTTTTGCAATGTGTGTCAGTGATAGATTTACCACCACTATTTTCCATACGTTTGTCAAGGGATTTCATAGCTAGAATTAGAGGCTACTTATCTGCTGATTGGTCACACATGTTGTTTAGGAAAATATATGGAGCCAAGGCCACAATCAGGTCCAAACCTATTGCAAACTTTCACATTGAGCCTCGTACTCTAAGCCCAATCAATGACAACTGTTCAAAATTTGATCAAGAGGATTATCCAAACACACATGAAGCCGATACCAAAGTTGGAAGTATCCCAGATTTGACTCTTGATGAATGGGCAAGCAAGATACATGCTTTTGATCCCTACAAGAAAATAGAGGAATCTAAACTAGGAGTCTATTACATGCATGAAGAAAATTAGCCTATTCCTAGCATCACCAAGCCAGACCATAAAGATGATAATGAGGTATGGCAACTGTTCTTTGATGGATCAAGAAGTAGAAAAGGTGCAGAAGGAGGATCTATGCTTGTTTCACCTCAAGGCATTAAGTATTATTCAGCCTTTAGATTTCAGTTTGCATGTTCTAACAACACTGCTGAATATGAAGCCTTGATACATGTGTTGCATTGGTTAAGGAAAAGAGGAATCAAGAAATTACAAGTCTTTGGTGATAGTGAGTTGATTGTTAATCAAGTTAAAGGAAAACATGCATCCAAGAATGACTTGCTCAAGAGTTATAATAATAGGGTGTGGGACCTCATTCAGGATTTTAAGGGCTTTGGCATCAACTCCATCCCTAGGAAAGAAAACCAAGCTGCTGATAGGCTTGCAGTAAATGGAGAAACTTTTGATGTTATGGAGAGTATCAAAAAAGATAAAATTCAGCCAAACATTCATGTGATTGTGAGGCCATCAGTTCTAGACAATAATGTAAGTTGGCAAGTGTTTGAGAGTGACCAACAAATCATCAATTTCTTGTAAGAAGTTGAGTTCTCAGCCAAAAATCGGGAAAATTTAGAACAACAGTATGGTGATCACGTGGTACAGTTGAGAACCAACAAACTACCAAAAGGACTTGTAACTTTGGAGTCTATTTTTAATCCTAATGATCAATTTAGGAAAGAGAAAGCAAACATCCAAGTCAAGGGAGAAGATTTTAAGACCATCTCAGTTGGAGAAGGAAAATCACTTCAAATTGGTAAAGTGGCAACCGAGCACGAAAGGTATGAGTTCATGTAACTTTTCCAAGAGTTCCCGGATGTGTTTTCTTGGAGCTATGAAGACTTGACACTTTGCAATCCCAAGATAGCTCAACACACAATTGAGTTATATCTAAATGCTAAACCCATTAGGAAAAAACAAAGACCAGTCAATCCACACATTGAGCCTCTCATGAAAAAGGAATTGAATAAGTTAATAAAGGAAAGTATCATATTCCCCATCAAGCATTCGAGTTGGGTTGTAAACTTGGTTCCAGTTAGAAAGAAGAGTGGAGAAATCAAGTTGTGTGTAGACTTTAGAGATTTGAATAGAGCATCACTCAAGGATCGCTACCCACTTCCTTCTATGGAGCAGATTTTGCAAGTTTTTGCTAACTCTGAGAGGTTTTCATTGCTAGATGGTTATTCATGGTATAATCAGATCATGGTGAAGGAAGATGATCAATTCAAAACAACCTTCAACACCAAGTGGGGAACCTGTGCATATAGAAAAATGCCATTTAGGTTGTCTAACACTGGATCTACTTTCCAAAGGGCAATGGATATGGCATTTAAGGGATTGATCAACAAAATAGTGATGATACACCTAGATAATATTATTGTATTTTCTAAAAGTGAAGAAAATCATCTCTTTCATTTGAGACAAGTGTTCCAAAGATGTAGAAGATTTGGGGTATCCTTGAATCCCAAGAAATGCATTTTTCTAGCTCATGAAGGAAATATCCTAGGCCACATTATTTCCAAAGAAGGGTTAGCAATTGATCCAAAGAGGGTTGAAGAAATAAGAGCACTACCATTACTAAGGCATAAGAAGGCTCTTCAAATTTTCTTGGGAAGAATCAATTTTGTTCGAAGGTTTGTCCTAAACTTTGCAGCCCTTATCAAGCCAATAACTATGATGTTGAGGAAAGGTATGGCATTCAAATGGATAGCTGAAGGTAAGGCAAGTTTTGAGGCAATCAAGGAATCTATCTCACAAGATCCAACCCTCATTAACCCAAATTTCTCCAAATATTTCATCCTTTATGCATTTGGTGATGACGATACAATTTCTGTAATTTTAGTACAATAGAACGAAGAAAAATGCAGAGCAGCCAATTGCCTTCTTTAGCCAAAGTTTGGAGGACTATGAAGTAAGGTATTCCTTCATTGAGAAGCATGTTCTTACAGTGATTAGGAGCTTGAAGAAATTTAATCATCTAGTTTCAAACAACAAGGTTCAACTATTGGTTTCTCATGTGGGAGTTAAAGAATTCCTCCTCAACAAAGATCTAAATGAAAAACATGCAGGGTGGATTACTTGTGTCATGGAGTATGAAATTGAGATTAAAGTCACTAAGCTGGTCCGAGGAAAGGGATAGTGTGAGAAATTATCCTTGAGCCAATCAATTCAAGAAAGCAAAGAGAATAATGTTGTTTTGGTGTTTCAGGACAGCCAAGAACAAAGAGATGTTCAAGAAGAAAATGATGGCATGCTCACTCCTTATTAGACCCAAGACATAATACACTTCTTACAAATAGGCCTATGCCCTCTAGAGATGAACAAAGCCAAAATAAGACGCTTCATATTGTAGGCTATTCCATATGTACTTGTTGATGGCATCTTGTTCAAAAGGGATATCAATGGAGTGTTACTGAGATGTATTGAGACAAATCAGATTAAGAGAATGTTAGAAGAGTTCCATGGTGGATCAGCTAGGGGTCATTTTGCTCCAACAGTGACGGCTCTCAAGATCATGAAGGTTGGTTATTACTGGCCCAAAAAAATTAGGGATTATCATGCATGGATCAAGAGGTGCAAGACCTGTGCATTCTTCACAAGAAAAGAGAGGTTAGCAACACTTCCATTACACCCAATCTCAGTTAACCAGCCATTCATGTAATGGGGTTTGGACTTCATTAGAGTCATTAATCCAAACTCAAGCCAAGGACACAAGTGGATTCTAACAGCAACAGACTACTTCACAAAATGGACTGAGGTGGTGGCACTCAAAGAGGCAAATGAATATAGCATTCTAGACTTCTATGAGGGGATAACAACCAAGTTTGGCATACCTACCACTATAATATCAAATAATGCATTGGAATTCATAGGATCAAGGATCACTAAATGGGCTGTTAGAAATGGGATCTATTTGAGAACTTCATCAAATTATTACCCTCAAGGTAATGGCCAAGCTGAATCTATTAAGAATCATCAAGAGGACTCTTGATAAAAATCAAAGGACTTGGCACACTAAGCTCAAATCAGCTCTATGGGCTGATAGGATAACTCCCAAGAGATCCACAGGTAACTCTCCATTCAAACTTGTTTATGGGAGAGAGGTAATATTTCCTATGTCACTTGAGTTGACAACATTGGAACTCATGAAGTAATTGAAATTGTTAGAGTTTGAACCTATGGAGATTAGATATGTAGAATTGATGGAACTCCAAGAAATCAGAGAGCTTGCAGCCCAAACAATGGATAAGGACCAAGCTTCGATCAAGAGAAGCTTTGATAGGAAAGCTAAGGCTAGAACCTTCCAAGTTGGAGATCTAGTGTTGAAATGGGAGAAGACCAAGCAAAGCCAGGAAGGCATTCAAAGTTTGATGTTATTTGGATTAGCCCCTACATGGTCACAAAATGCAAGAACAACAATGCCTTCCAATTGTCTACATTGGATGGTGAAGAACTATAGATTCTAGTTAATGGAATCCATTTCAAAGCATTGCTACTAGAAGGGAAACTTCTCACCTTGTACATACTAGCTTAGATTTTTATTTCTCCAAGTGCCTATGCACATTGTTTTGTTGTAGCTTAGATTTACATTTCCCTAAGTGCTTTGACACAGGTTTTGTTGTCCCAAGGATGCATCTTTTGTAGATCATGTTCTAGATCAAGTAATGTTCTACTCTCACAATCTTCATCCCAGAGATTTTCTAATGGATTGAGAGTAACAAGCAGTTAAGTTCATGACTCCATTGCCCAATGGATCGCTTCAGATAGCTGGTCACTTCATCTAGCATGTAGATAACCCCTCTGAGTCGCAAAAATTGTTATCCAAAATAAGCCCCTGCTTATTTTTGGCTAAATTTCCTTCATTCCTTACTTCCTTGTGCCTCAGTCAAATTTTTTCACTTTTCAGGCACTCAAAATTATCTAGAAATGGCTTTCATCAAATAGAGAATTTTCTCACCTTTCTAGAAAGGTAAAATTTTCCTTCTAACTCCTTGTATTTTGCAAGTTATGGCTCGGTGGAGTTTTTGGGGGAAATTTTCCCTAGGAAGGCCCGCAACCAATAGGACGATGACACGTGTCATGGCGGAGCAGTAGGTATCTGAGGTAAGTTTAAAAATATGCAAAAGGAGTTGCCAGAGGTGCAAAGCAAAATTTTGGCCCGAAAGTCCACAAGGAGATAATAAGCCGCCATGTGGCAACCCAGGTCAGGCCGGTGGAACAAAACTGGAGAATTTTTCAAAGGGTGCAAAGGGCGCAAAGGCGAAGTTTTTCTCGTGGGCCCACGGAGGAGAAGGAAAATTTTGGCACGAAGGCCCACCAAGAAATAAAATGCCGCCACATGTCTTTTCGGAAGTGGGGGGTCGGAGCGATGGAGGAACCTTGGAATTTTTTTCTAAAATGGTCGATGGCACAAAGGTAAAGAATGAAGCAAAATCCCGCGAGCAGCCAGGTGGTGACACGTGTCCCAGAGCGGTGAGGGCATGGAGTAATTTTGGAAAATTTTCCAAATTCAAAAAAGAAGTAAAATGACTGTTTGAGCCCGCGGAGTAACCAGAATGCGCCACGTGTCAGCAGAGGTCGGGGCGGTGGATATTTTTGGGGATTTTTTCCCAAAAGTCAAAAAGGAAAAAAATTTAAAATTTTGGCCCACGAATCCATTTTTTGCCCTAATTTTACCAGTTTTTGCTTGAATCTTCAGAGGGGAAAAACTTTTGATTTAGAGCTCAGTTGTTTTGGTTCCTGGTGTCATTGGAAAGCTTGTGAAACCCTCTACATAATGGACTATTCAATTTTGTTTTTTGGTGGAGTTTGGTGAGAGAAAATTGAAAAAATGCCTTTGGCATGGGAAAAAGAGCAGAACCGACATTCAACCACCAATTTTAATGCAGTATGGATTCCATTCTTCTCCAGCATGGTTAAAAATATTGGGTAATGGACTTTTAAGGGTACCCATGCCATTTTTATGAATTTTGTCGGTGGTTGAACATTTTTTTCAACTTTCCCGCATTTCTCCTTCCTGGACTCTATTTTTCATTGTTAAAAGCCAGATTTGGCTCATTTGTAAAGTGTTGAACGTTTTATTTCTTGCAGACTCCCCTCTTCCCCTTGGCACGTGAATTTGAGGAGTTTCAAACCTTCCATGAAACCTATGACATTTTTTTTCCTTTCTACCAGTGTAATGCATTGTATCAGATTCGAGAAATGGTAATGCATGTTTTGTGAATGATCCCCTAATCCTCTCATGTGTTTATTATTGTTTTCTAGTCTTTCATTGCATTCTGGAAATCTCTACATGCTTGGTGTTACATTTCTATAATTTGTGTTTATTTTCAAGCTATAAGTTCATCACTCCTTTGGTGTATCACCATTTTTACTTAGTTTTATTTCTTATTTTGCATCCTTTATCTCTGTCTCCTTAGAATTTAGAGTAGGATTTAGTATTAAACCTCTACAAATTCATGCATACACCTAAACAAAGGAGTAATAACTAGCTTCAATCTGGAGAGTTTTCTCACCTTGCAAGGTCCCACACCTTAGAGAAAACTCAATGTTGTGCAATCACATTAAATGACCCAATTCTGGACTGCATATCTAAGGTCATTTAGGGGGTGTTGTATATTTGCACTAACATGTAGGTTTTTTTTATTTCTTCAGGATCTTCAAAATTATTTTACACGCTCTTGCAATTTTTTAATGACCCAAAAATGAATCTTCATTACTCTAGAGATCATCAAATCCCTATATAAACCTCAAGCTCTTACAACAATCCCTTTGGACAATATTATCGTCAATCATCTTCCTAGGAAGCTCAACAACCAGTCATCGACTTTAATTAGTTTAATCCAGCATTTAGAGACATCTCACAACTTATTTCAACATCATAAGGAATTATTCCATTTCATTTCATCTTTTTTATTTCATAAAAACATAAAAAACAACCAAAAATAATCATTTAAAATATTTGTTTATTTTTCTTAGAAAATTTCATCATTTTCACAGTAATCACCAGTGATTATGTGAATCTCCCATGCTTCTCTTGAATCAACTGCAACTCTACCAAATCCATGTGATTCCTCTAAATCACCTGCAATCTATTTTAATTTTCATATTTTAATCAACTTATCATTCTAGTATCACTGTTTATAAAAATTTTGGATTTAACTTGTCTCTTTCAAGCATGGCTCTACATTATATGATAGTACCTAGCTGGTCCCATCCTATCACAAGTATTTGTGACCTTCCAATATTTCAAAAGCCCTTCTTATGAGAATAGTATACCATCCTTCACAAACTTATCGAGTGTGCAATATGATTTTCCACTAATATCGAAGACATTGAAGACCAGTTTGAGTTCCTCCATGAGATTCAACAAGAAATAGAGGAATTTTGGTATGATTACTTTGAGTCTATCCAAATTTCTTCCACTCTCACGTGGGCCACATTTGAAGCTACACAGGACTTAACCTTTAATATCAAGTTCTAAGCTTCTTATCCATTATCCATCTATCTTTTTCATTTGCATATCATTATCATTATTGTCAAACTATTTAATTATATTAAAATGGGTTGACATACTCCAAGCAAGTCCCTTTTGATTCCTGGAATCGACCTCTACCGAGAATCTTGTTATCCCATTAGCTAATCCATTTTTTATTTTTCTCTAATCTACATGTATCTTCACTCTGCGGAAGGAGAAGCACATTTTCCATCAAGCATAAGTATTCATCATCGTGGGTATCGGTAAACCCCACCATCTTCTAAGGTCAAAAATTTTTTAATTTAATTTTATTAAGTTAAACTTGGAAAGTAAAAAATATCTAATATAGAGAGCTCATTGAGAGAAGTAAAATCTGGTTGAAGGTTGTGAAAGTAATATGAAGATGAGGGGTTCACAAATGAAGACAAAAAGTTATGGTTTTTAGAGCTAGGGAATGGGATTTTGGAAGAGAAACTGTGGCCCAAGATTTAAGTAACTAATTTCCAGCATTTAGGGAACATATTTCAAAAATTTCAGGATTTTTTAGTTGACAACATAAACAGTTGCACCAAAGAGGTATCCTATGATCAAAAAGTAACCCAAGAACAAAAAAAAATAAGAATGTTGACAATGCAGCCAAATACTAGTTCTCTAAAATGCAACACCCTCTAAAAGTAGTAGTAGGGAAGCCATGGGTTTCACAACTAAGTGCAAGATAAATGATTATAATCACATAACACAGGACCATCAAGGAGACATTAGGAATGATGTCATGAAGGAACTAACCTAGAGGAGGTGGAAGGAAATGTTTTTATTGATGATAAACTTGAGAAGGACCTAGAAAGCATAGGGGTTCTGCAACTCTATAAGTTGTCATACTTTTGGAAGAGTGAGTGCCTTCATCAATGACTTATGCCTAGGGTGCATATTGAATTCTTCTATTTTACAGGAAGGATAATGCACTTAACTACATAGTTAACTATAAAGGTGATTGGCTTGCGTGATAACAAAGAAGAGATTGGGATCAATTTGGAGGATGATGCACTAGAAGATGACACAACAACAAATTTAAACTACTAAGGGAAGTGCACATTCACCATCGCAAGTATAATTTATCTAGGCACTAGGGTGGTTGTACGCATAGTGAGTTACAAAATGAGAGCTTCTGAGTGGTGGATGAAAGTAAATAAGAAGTTCCTACATGTTGCACAAAAAATGGTGTAGGAGACCATATATAATATAGCTTTATATATTGTTGAAAGAGTTTTTGAGGAAGCTAAGACGTAGGTGAGGAAAGGAGAAAAGATAAATTGAGGTGTCGTTCTACTATTGATAGTGTTATGGGGGATTGGGGGTACTAGCTGGCCAATGACAAACAATATGTGGGTCTATTCAATAGAAAAACAAGTCTCCCACGTTTAGATGTTTGCACAGTTCACCTATGATGGAACTGATAATAAGATCCATATAAGATGTGCATGTTGAGATAGTGGTATAGAAAACTATGTGTGAAGCATTCAAGAACGAGTGGTGCATACCAAGGGAACTTTCTAGCACTGTTGGATAAATAAACAAGAGTTTTGTGGTGCATCAATATTATTGCCTTTTCCAATTCTTACTTAGCAATGGAAAAATCGGGCCTTAGTGAATAATTTTCCTTTTTCCTTCATGGAAAAATATTTTTAGGTCACCTGTGAATAGGATAACTGACATGCGTGGAAGCTAGAACTTCAACATAGCAAAGGGTACATTCTGACTGCCATACCTTGTGCCAAACTTATGTGTATCAATCGAGGTCAGCATATGTGGAGATACAGTGGAATCATAACAACATGGACTTGAGCCCAAAAACTATTGTAGTGGGGTAAGCATGCATATAGATTATATATCTATCTTAGGCCCAATTTGAAGGATGGAAAGTACATCAACGCACGTGACCATCTTTGTCTTCCATAGATCCCCTTCAAAAGAAGTATAAGACATTAGGAATTGTTAAAAGAAGGCGTGAAGAAAACCCCCCTCAGGAAGAAGAGATACAAAGGGAAGAAGATGAAAAGAAAGAATGAATAGGACATAAGAAGAAGATACTTTCTTGGATCAAAGCAAAAGAAAGGAAATGCAAAGGTAGTACACAGATAAGAAAGTCAAGGGTGTGAGAACCTTAGAGGTGCCTAAGGAGTATCCCGTTTAGTAACGGAAAACCACACCAAATACATTTAAGGAAGAAACAATAGTTCAGAGAAGAAGAAACCTTGGGTGATCTATATCAAGGAAGAAGAGGACTTGGAAAAACATGTGGTCAAGGAGATAGCACACAAGAAGTAGCAGTTGCATAGGAAGAGATTTTGATGGTGCATGACTAGGAGCCTACACAAGAAGAATAAGAACTCAATTATGAGACCAAGCAGACTTTAGAAGATGAAGAGGAGATGGGTGATGCACGCCAAAGATGTCCCTAAGGGTAATGTAAGATAATGACGAGTAACATCGAGGTGGAGTACGAAGGAGGAGGGGAAATAAAAGTGACGTAGAGCAACCAGCTAGAGAAGAACTTAGGCATTGCAGGAGGTGAAATGGAGTAAACATGTAACTCAACATTGTTACAAGAGATTCCAAAGAGGAAGTGCACCTGAAAAATAAGTAATACAATGAGAACCTTTATAGGAACCCTAGATGAATCCTATATAAATGATCCCTCAAAGATGTCTAAGGGCCAGATATTCCAGAGCACAGATGCTACTCAAGGACCTATTCATACGGGAGTTAAAAAATGAAGCTAGGGCTCTATTATGAATCAAGAATAAGGATGTTATCATGGAATATGAAAATGTAAATGGAGGACTCGGATTTTGAAGTAAGTAAATAATAATACTCCAAGATGCATTGTTGAAGAAGGATCCAAGTACAGTCCTTTCTACGTCATAGATCCAATAGGGAGCTATCTGATGAACAAGCCTACAATGCACTCAACAAAATGGTTTGTTGAGGTTGCATAATAAGAAATATATAGATAAAGGGGACTGCATTCAAATTTATGTAGGTGGATAAGGAGTCACAAATATAAATAAATTCAGAAGCTCGAGGATTCAATTGAGGGATGAGAATAAGTGGACATGGCGAATGCATTATGAAAAAAGTGGATGATATAGTGAAAATTATCACAAGCGCATGTCTGGAGTTTGTATAACAAGCCCAAAATGAGTATCCCATAGAGTTGTACTACTTAGAGGACCTTTTGTGAATGATGTTGCTGGAGAGGAAGAATGGGCCAAGGTTGACATTTGAAGAATTGGCCAAGTTAAAGAAAAATAATAAATAAGGGGTGGAGAAAAGGATAGCGGAATATGAGGCATTGGCCATAGGGGTGAAACACGTAAAATTGAAGAAAACATAGGTCATGATGAATAATAATAAGACCAAGCATGAGAAGGTTATATAAGAAATTATAGGGAAATGAGAAATCATAAAAGCTCTTAAGGACACACTTGAGGAAATACTTAAGGAGATCTACCCTTTGATTACACACAAAATGTATAAACTAGATGGAGTGACCTCAAACCTATATGTGGTAGTCAAGGAGAAAAATTAGAAAGTAGATGATTTGGCTTTAGAGAAAGTGACAGGTATTATAGGAGTAGTACTATATGAGGCTGACAAGGAACTTAAGGGTTGGAAGGATCTATACACCTTCATCATGTTAAACATAGCTTGTTGTACAAAAGAATTTTACAATCCATAAATTAGAAGTGAATGATTTAGGCTAGGCATTACTTTTGAGAATAAATCTCACAATTTCTTGTGTATAATCTATAAGAACCTTACGATCCTGTTATAAAGTAATGACCTCCTTTATAAAATGATGGTTTGTTTACTGGACTACATAGTAAAATTTAGATAAAGAAGTTTAATTTATATCTTAAGGACATTTACAATGATTTTATGGAGAAGAAGTATAGAGGTGAATAAGAAAACACATGGATGGCCATTATGAGGTGGCATTATCATGAACACTCCCCCTCAATGAAAAATTTGAAAGTCCAAGAATTTCTTAAAACTTGCAAAACTTCACAACACACAATGGCTTTGTGAAGATATTTGTAAATTGATCTTCAATAGGACAGAATTAGAGATCTATTGTTGGTAATAACAAATGGCTACGTATTAGGCATGTGTAGAAGTTTGAGACCACGTGCAAGAGTGCATGTAAGAGATAATAGGAAGGTTATAGAAAATGATGCAAAAAATCATACAAGTGTGAATAGGGAATAGATACAAGTCAATGTGCGAAGGTAAGCATAATTTAAAGAAGAAGGCTAACATGCGAGAGTTTCACACATATGGACATAGAGCTAAGGACTTAGATATTTTCATAGAAAGGATAAAAATAGGAAAACTCAAGTTGATGTGATATCCAAGAAAAGTCTGGAAATAGGTGAACAAAGAGGTAAAATCATACGAAAGAAGGCAATCTATTTATAGGAATTAAAGCATGGTAGATCCGAGGTATTTTTAGTAATAAATATAGTTAAAGAAAATTTGAGAAAACATGCAGTCTATGTTTAGCACATATATTATTAGGGAAAAAATACATGTAATCAGTGAAGGGAAAGTTCCCACCGTATATAAATAGGAGAAACACTCTTGTATTTAGTGGCATTTTTGTGTGTGTGTGTGTGTGAGTAAAGCTTCATAGAGATTTTTTCATGCACACATGGTTCAACACCTAGATGTAATCAACAGTTTTTATGTAATAAATTATTTTTATGATGGATAATTGTTTATGGATAAAAAAGGTTACTATATCTGAGTATGGTGTTATGGGAATCCAAATCTTATTAATCATTTTCTAAGTTGAATAATTTCCTTATTATATGTGTTGCCATTATTTCTTGTTATTATGATGTATTTTCATTTTTTTATGGTGATGTATGCTCTAACCACATCTTAATGAGTGAATAAAGGAGGGACTTGGTGGTTGTGCGTGCTTCAGGTGAGCATTTAGGTCTTGTATGGATGAAGTTCCAACACGCCCAACTCAGCATTGGTTAACAAAAGACTACATCTATATCATTGCAAAGAACCTTATCTTGAATGAAATACATATGAATTTCTATATACTTTGTCCACTAATGTTGAACCAAATTATTTGCAAGAGTAATACAACTCTAGATACCACACAAGAGAGGATTATTTACTTTAAATTCCATGTGAATTTCTTCCAATAGTCTCTTTAACCACATCAATTCTCTGTCTACTTCCATTGCACTTTTATATTTCTCCTTAGTAGAAGAGATGGAGGATGTTGGTTGTTGCTTGCTGCTTGCTACTCCAATTAATGACACCTATACAAAACTTGAAAACATATCTATTCGTGGATTTAATCTCTGATACATCACTAGCATGGTTAGAATCACAATAAACCATACAACTAATCATCATTAGAAATCACATAATATAAACCATAATTTCTTGTATTTTTCATATAATACATTTTTAGCCATTTTCAATGATCATCATATAAATCCTTCATCAATATAGAAGAAGCCTTCTATAAAATAAATATTAGGACTAACACTAGTTATAAAAATTAAATTATCAATATGTTGTTTATACAAATAAGGGTTGAATTTGATACATGCAAGTTAATAACCAAGTTTGATATAAATTGTAGAAAATGGAAATAGGTTTACAATCAATCATGACAAGTTATTTAGCATATTGAGATTTCATAAACTAGTTTCGATCATGGAAACAGTAGCCATGGCAAGGATAATATTCTAGGACACCATCCTAATTTAATATGTGATTAAAATGGTAAGAAAAATATTAGACACAATCAATACTGGACATCTTCAATATAGACATAAAAGACGTCCCCAACTATCATTCGATGTGCATACAATAAGGTTCTTTATTAATCACACACAAATAAAAATTAGAGATTGTATAATATTAAAATGTTTCATATACATATATATTTCCTCAAAAGTATCATCTCAAAGTAGATGTAATCACTATTTTAATGTCATTGAAACACCTATTAACTAAAATTAGAATATGTTTTATTAGAGAGAAATTGTTTCACTATAAAAAACTACTTTTCAAGCACCCAACGATTAATAAATCACCAAAAATACTAAACGTGGGACTAGAAGAAGGGGTCCAGGGGTAGCAATCCCTTACGGGGTCTAGGGATAGCACCACCGACACTAAGCACAGTTTATAACTTAATAAACTTTTGAAATGGATGAAAAATCACCTTCTATGAAAAAATTCCACCCAATTTAGTATAATTTAGGGATTGACAAAAAATAACATTCCAATTTTTTATAATTTTAGTAAAAAATATTGAATTTATTATGTGTTACACCAAAACTATGTTTATTGACAAACATTATGGTGAGAATATAATACAATGGCACTTATATGAATACATATTAGTGAAAGGATAGTCACATGAGCTAATGGAATCATTCATATAACACACACACACACACATATATACATACATACATATGTATGTGTGTATGTGTGTATGTCTGCATGTGTGTGTGTGTGTGTGTGTGTGTGTGTATATATATAGAGTATGTATATGTATATACTATACATACACACAAATATATATATATATATATATATATATATATATATATATATATATATATACACCCAAAAATTAAATATCCATAAGCTACTTACTATTAACTTGTGGTAAGGATTTTATTTCTCTACTTCATTATGTGGAGGTGTACAATCTTTGATGTATTCCTTCAAGATAGTTTAATGTCATGGAGGAACTTTATTATAATTTCGTGTATGTTTTAAAACCCTTGTCATAGACAATAATGGACACAATTACAATATTATACTAATATATAATGCTAAATAAACCACTCCCTCTTTATAATTAATGCAACAAACTTCTCTCAATCTAAGGTCTATCTCGTATTTAGAAAAATCAAGAATGGTTATTCTTATATTTTGTAAAAATAAATTTAAACCATATTAGAAATTTAAACAATTTAAAAGTAAAAGTGTGGCCCATCAAGTGAAAAATTTAATATTGGAAAAATCTTTACTTTGGAGATCTTTGGTAATCCACAAAACTTAAGTGTAACCTCTTTCTTATTTTCCAAATTTTACTTTACTTTACATCTAAGCAATTACCTTGTAAATGAATTCCATTCCAACATGATCCATCATATATATTTATCCGAAAACTTCCAAAGTTTTGTGATGAGTTTTGAGAACCTCAAAGCAACAATATTTATTTAAATCTTGTGTAATTTCTTAACAAATTAACAAATGATTAATAAAATGAATTTTACTTTCAAAATAAAACATATCATAATTCATATATTTCATAAAATTTAATTAGCATTTGCTAGAGTAATAATTATAACGATACATTATCATGAGAGTGCAATTCAACCCTACCCTTCACCCAAAAGAGATCGAACAGAACAAGATTAATTACAAAGAAACTAAAAAAGTGAAAACAAATAAAACTCTCTAAATTTCCTAAGAAATTGGAAGCTTGTATTCATATTTCCAACATATTCCTCCCTTGAGAAAAAATGTGGTATAAATTCATTACCACAGTGGGAACCACCTCACCTTAAAACAATCTCACGTATAAAAGAAAAACAAACATCGTCTATTTTGAGGACAACAGTACATGCATTAATGGATTTTTTTTCTTGGAAAATTTTGATAAACCATTAGAACTATGTCGGCTAACCTGAAGTCTATGTCATGTAAATCGATGAGATAAAAAAAATGTCGAAACAAGTGAAGAAGTGGATGTTGTTTCCTTATGAATATTTCAACTTAGTCATCCATATCAACATTCAACATTTATCTTAACATACTACTTATTCAAAATTTTGGGATTTATTTTCTCATGGCTCAAATTAGTCATTCATTTTCTATCCATGGCTCATTCATCCATAGATTCAATTGTCAATCTAAATGTATTAAATTCTAATGTTTGTAAAGATGTACCATAAGAGTAAATGTCTTGATATTAGTAAGAAGATAAACTAAATGAATATACTCAATATAATGGTATGGAATTATATTTTGAATATAACATATGCATTCTGGTTTGGTGTTTATTTATAGCACATTGAAATTGATTAAATTTAAATGTTTGATGGTACTATGAATTTCAAAATGACATACATAATACTGAACATTGTGAAAAAGGTTGGATTTTTTTATTTTTTTGAAAATTTATGCTTTGACTTGTCAATATTTGAATGCATGTCAATTGCGAATTCATTGGCACCCACATGGCACAAAGTATTTTTCAGTTAATAGTTAATTTTTTTTTTAATTTTGTGGGGCTCTATGATTCTTAGGTGAAAAATATAGATCGTTCACCAACCGTTTATTATTTATACGCATGGAAAACATCCAAAAACACCTAATATGTATGTTGTAGGAAGTATCTGGAATGGGGTTTGATTTAACACAACCATTTTCTTCGATTGCTACATCTTTCATTGATGGTGAAGTAAAACAAAAAAAAACATGTGCTTATTTTAGAAATAAAGGTTTGAGCTGTATTACATTTTTGTTAGTTTTCCTCTCATATGGAAAGGACAATTGATTTGAAAGACATTATTGAGTCTTGTTGGATTATGTAAAAATAAATCTCTCATTATATTTTTTTGAATTTAAAAAATAATCAAATATTCTAGGTGAAAATTATCCTTTGAATCATATTGGTAATGGTTTAATGATCCATATCATGATAAACATATGATATGTTCCTTTAAATGGCATCCTAAAATTTCCACCATTGGAAACATTTCAGAAATGAAAATTTATTGAAAGTGCATATGGAATGCATTGAATATTTTTTTCATTATTTTTATAGCACATCTCAGATAATTTTCCGCCCATTTTTCTACTTTAGAGAAAAATTCATGTGTTTCTGGCATACTTACCAAGTTTGGCTGATCTAGGTCGAATCCGGTTTGATTTAGATGTTTAGCAAGTTCTGAATAAATCGTATCCTATTCAACACTCTATTTCATTATTGAAAAAAAACATAGATCCCTAACCTGAAAAAATTCATCTAAAACTAAAGAGATGAAGTTGATATGTAACAGAACCAATAGAGGAATGATAGAAGCAAAAGGGGAAAATAGAGCTTTCATCAGTCATTTTGCAAGGTCCTCGTTATCCAAAATGTGCCCCAGCTCATTTTTTGTGGCTAACTCCTTGTGTTCTTGCCTCTCTTGTGCCTCAGTCCACATTTTTTGATTTTAATGCACTCAAGGCTTTCTAGAAATGGCACCATTAGATAGAGCTCTCTCTCAGCTTTCCAGAAAGGTAAAGTTTGCCTCCTAACTCCTTATATTTTTCAAGTTATGGCTCGGCGGAGTTTTTGTGGAAAATTTTCCCATTTGAGGCCCATAGCCAATAGGAAGCTGCCACGTGGCATCCGACTAGCAGAGTGTGGGGAATTTTTGAAAAATTTTCCAAAGACAAAAAAGAGGTAAAATTTGAAAATTTTTCCCGCCGATCCGTTTTTGGGCCGTTTTTGCCCTAAATCTTCAAACGATCGTATCTTTTGATCTAGAGCTCGGATTTTCGCGTTCTTTATATCATTGGAAAGATGTTAAAATTCTCTACATTATTCCATGGTAAATTTATAATTTTTATTCATTTTGGAGAGAGAAAATTCAAAAATGGTTCTGGTACGTGTCCATGGCCAGAAATGACATTTCAACAACCAAATTTAATACAGAATGGGTCGCATTCTTCTCCAATATGGTCAAAAATGATAGGGTATGGGTTTTTAAGGTCCTCCATACTGTTTTAATGCATTTTCCATCAATGAGGAATGGGCTCCCATGTTTTTTACGTTTTCTCTCTCCTGGGCTCGACCCATGCACTGTAAAAGCCAGATTTGGCTCATTTCTTCAGGGGAACACTTTTGGCATTGCAAACTTCTTCTTTCACCTCCAGAAAGTGATAGTTGTAAGAATCAGACCTTTTTCATAGTTTGTAACAGGTTTATACCTCTTTGATGGTGGAATGCAAGAGATTTTTACATGGAATTGACAGTGCAAAATCTGTGAATGCTTTCAGTCCTCTTTTTGTATTGTTTTATTTCATTTTAAGACCTCTAATTACATCTATAAGCTTGTGTATGTTTTCCCTTGTTGCATTTCATGAAATTGTGTCTATTTACATGGCAAAAAATGTTTCACCACTCCTTTTGGTGCATCACCATCTTTAGTTTAGTTTCATTTTTACATTTTTATCCCTATCTCCTTGCAATTTAGAGTAGGATTAGGATCTGAAGCTCTGTAGTTATGCAAAATATAGATCTAAATCAGAGGAGTTTGAGGAACCAGCCTCTAATCTGGATATTCCTCTCTCATTTTCACAAGTCCCACACTTGGAGAGAGGTTTCCATGTTGTGCAATCACACTGGATGCCTAAAACATCAATTCAGAACCTTGATTTGCATCCAGGGGTGCTGCTGATTTGCAACAACAGTTTTGGCACACCGAGTGGGACCTTAGAGGTCTCATTTTTATTGCAGCAAAGTTGATGTGCATCTGCTGTAATTTTCTTGCTTGAAAAGAGCTATAATTTGCATATCTGGCGACTCTAAAGGGGAAGAATCAACTGGTTTCAGCAGTGCAGGCCTGAAAACTCATGAGAAGAATCACTACAAGGTCAAGAGCTGGAGAAGAAGAGGTGATGTTTGAATATTTGTAGTTATCTCTAAGAGTAAGGAAAAGTGGAAGAAGGATTCAAAGGTATCCATCTCCACCAAATAGAACTCTCTCAACTCCTCCACTTGGTAGGCCTTTCATTCAGTCAACAAGGGTTTTAAGACCAATTAGAATGGCGCAAAACAACCCCTATGTCAACTGCATAGGCAGCAGCCCACTTGCCCTCAATGCACAACATCCAATTCCTATTGCAGCCTTGAAGAACATTCCATACTTCACTAGAGAGAATCAGACTACTCCAGGTGATCATGTTAAGGTTATTGCTAACCTTTCTGCAATTCATGAAATCAATGAGATGCAAGTGGCTATCAAGTTGTTGGCATCTTCATTCAAGGGGAAAGCATTGCAATGGTTTAGAAGCCTTGGAGCTGGTTCTATCAAAAATTGGAATCAGCTGTGTATAGCACTTCATGAGCAATTTGGAGAGAAGGGAGACAACTTGTCTCTTTTGGAGCAGCTAACAACCATCAAGAGAGCTCCCAATGAACAGCTGACCGATTTCAACTTCAGATTTCAAAAGACTTGGGAGAGAATTCCAGTGGCAGTCAGGCCAACAGCAGAAGGTGCTTTTCTCTATTATCTCAAAGCTCTAAATTTTGATATTTCTATGTTGATTCAGTCCATGGGAGGCATAACTATCCCTATGGCTTATAGCATTGCCATTAGGGCTGAAAATTGTTTGATCCAAGCTGGAAAACTATCCCCTAGACCTCCCATGCCATTGTTTCCAAGTTTAGAGAGTCCAAATACCAATCAAGCACCTAATTTGGCTCCTTCTCCCACTCCTAGAAATCAGAGTTCAAATGAAGCTTCTACTTTATCTCCAAGTGCCCCAAATGAGCTTTAAGAAGTCATGAAGCAACTGCAAAACCTAGGCAATGAGCTGGTTACTCTCAAGAGGCAACAAGCCCAAGGTTTTAGACCTTCTTACTAGCCCCAAGCTCAGCCTAACAGGCAACCATACCAACCACAAAGACCACCTAATCCAACTGCAAATATGAATCAAACAAGGCCTCCTGCCAATAGACTATTTCAGCCCTACAATCCAAATGCCATATCTACCTCTAAGGCATTGGTGCCAACACAAAACAACATTGCTCAGGAGTATGACTGGTGTTTTCCATGCAATGAACCTCATAACCAATCCATGTGCTTCAATGGTGATTTGAATCAAGAATTAATTGTGACAACTACTGGTGTGGAGGGTGAGGGCAGTTAAGGAAACAACCAACAACAAGAAACATTCCAACAGCAATCAGCCCCAAATGACACCACATTGGTAAACTGGCAAGCAGAAGATTTCTGTGGCATGAATCAAGCAGTTTCTCAAGGTGTTGCAGCCAACACAAGGTCAAAAAGAAGTAATTTGGGTGAAGAACAGCCATTAGCTCCAACCAATCCACAACCTTCCATGGCTCCACAAATGGTTGGCAAGTAAAATCCAATTTCAAATGCACAAGGGAAGCCAAGAATAGCTCCTAGACCAACTCAAATACCGGTTATTGCTGCCCACGTGCAAGGAGTGAATGTACAAGCAAAGGGACAACAAAGAGATCCTTCATCACCATTTAGTATCATTGATCAGATGAAGAAGACAAATGTTAATATATCAATGTGGGAAACCCTATCTATCCTAGGCCAAAGAGACTTGTTACAAGCTGCCATGAAGGACTGGCCAACTTCGAATCAACAAGTTCAGATGCAAGAGAAAGTGCTCACAAATGCTGCCCAGCCTGAGGGAAATCATGGAGGACAGTAAGGTAAAATGTTGAATCCCCCTCCTTTCTCTGTTTCATTAATCATTGGAAATCAGTTAGTGCACAATTGCATGATAGATTTCGGGGCAAGTAGCTCAGTGATGCCTAAACAAATAGTTGATCAGCTAGGGCTCCAGTATGAAACCATATCCAAAGGGGTAGTGTAGCTGGATGGGACAGCAGTAACAACAGTTGGGGTGATTAGAAACTTGAGTCTTACCTTGCATGCATGTCCAAATGTTGTTGTTTCACAAGATGTATCAGTCATAAACCTTCCACCACTCTTTGCCCTATGCTTGTCAAGGGACTTCACAGCCAAGATTGGGGGATATTTGTCTACTGATTGGTCACACATGCTGTTCAGAATGAGGTATGGAACTAAGGCTACAATCAGGTCTGAACCTATTGCAAACTTCCACATTGACCCTTACACTCCAAGTCAGATCAACGCCAATTGTTTAGCATTTGATCAAGAATACCACCCAAGCACCGATGAAGCTGACACCAAGGTTGGAAGCATCCTAGATCTAACTCTTGATGAATGGGCAAACAAGGTACATGTTTTTGATCCTTATCAAGAAGTGGAAGAATCTGAGCTAAGGGTCTATTGCATACATGAAGAAAATCAGCCTATTCCTAGCATCACCAAGCCAAACCATGAAGATGACAATGAGGTATGGTAGTTGTTTTTTGATGGATCAAGGAGTAGACAAGGTGCAAGAGGTGGAGCCATGCTTGTTTCACCTCAAGGAGTAAGGTACTATTCAGCTTTTAGATTTCAGTTTGCATGCTCCAATAACACTACTGAATATGAAGCCTTAGTGCAAGGGATGCAATGGGCAATCAAGAAGAAAATAAAGAACTTGCAAGTCTTTGGTGATAGTGAATTGATTGTAAATCAGGTCAAGGGACAACATGCTGCCAAGAATGATCTACTTAGGTGCTACAAGAATAGGGTGTGGGACCTCATGGAATATTTTGAGGGTTTTGGCATCAAATCCATTCCTAGGAAAGAGAATCAAGCTGCTGACAGGCTTGCAGTAGTAGGGGCAGCCTTTGACATTGTGGAAAGCATTCAAAAAGACAAGGTACAACCAAACATCCACGTGATTATGAGGTCTTCAGTGCCAGATAAAAATTTCAGTTGGCAAGTGTTTGAGAATGACCAGCAAATCATCCATTTCTTGCAAGAAGAAGCTGAGTTCTCAGCTAAGAATCAAGAAAAGTTGGAATAGCAATATGGTGACCAGGTGGTACAGCTGAGAACTAACAAGCTACCCAAGGGACTTATCACTTTCGAGTCCATTTTTAATCCCAATGATCAGTTTAGAAAGGAGAAAGCAAACATTTAGGTCAAGAGAGAGGATTCAGTATCCATCTTGGTAGAAGAGAACAAACCATTGCAAATTGGAAAGATGACAACTGAACAAGAAAGGTATGAATTCATGTAGCTATGTCAAGAATTCCGAGATGTAATTGCTTGGATCTACGAAGATTTGAAAGGTTTCAATCCCAACTTAGCTCAGCATACCATTGAATTGGATCCAAATACTAAGCCTGTCAGGCAAAAAAAAAGACCAGTCAATCCACACATGGAGCCTCTCATGAGGAAAGAATTGGACAAGCTGATTGAGTCAAGAATCATATTCCCAATCAAGCATTCTAGTTGGGTTGCCAACTTGGTTCCAGTCAGAAAGAAGAGTGGAGAGATCAAATTGTGTGTTGACTTTAGAAACTTGAATAGAGAATCTCTCAAGGACCATTGCCCACTCCCTTCCATGGAGCAAATCTTGCAAGTTGTGGCTGGCTCCGAGAGGTTTTCACTACTTGATGGCTACTCAGGCTACAATCATATTATGGTGAAGGAAGAAGACCAGTTCAAGACAGCCTTCACAACCAAATGGGGAACTTATGCATACAGGAAAATGCCATTTGGGCTGTCCAATGCTGGTGCTACTTTCCAAAGAGCAATGGACATGGCGTTTAAAGGTTTGATTAACAACGTGGTGCTGATTTACCTTGATGATATCACTGTTTTTTCCAAGAATGCAACAGACCCCCTCTCTCATTTGAGACAAGTCTTCATGAGGTGCAAGAGATTTGGAGTGTCTTTGAATCCTAAGAAGTGTATCTTTCTTGCACATGAAGGAAATATCCTTGGCCATATTGTATCCAAAGAAGGATTAGCAATTGATCCAGAGAGGGTTGAAGCCATAAGAGTACTACCATTGCCAAGCCACAAGAAATCCCTTCAGAGTTTCTTGGGGAGGATAAACTTTGTTCGGAGGTTTGTCCCAGATTTTGCATCCCTTGTCAAGCCCATCACCAAAATGTTAAAGAAGAGCATGGCTTTCAAGTGGACAACAAAAGGAAAGGAGAGTTTTGAAGCAATCAAAGAAGCTATCTCTCAAGCACCAACTCTCATGAACCCAGATTTCTCCAAGGATTTCATCCTCTATGCATTTGGAGGTAATGACACTATTTCTACCATTTTGGTACAGTAGAACAAGGATAATGATGAGCAGCCAATTGCCTTCTTCAGCCAGAGCCTAGACGACTATGAGGTGAAGTACTTTTTTATTGAGAAGCATGTGCTAGCAGTAATCAGAAGCTTGAAGAAATTCAAGCATTTAGTCTCAAACAACAAGGTCCAGTTGCTGGTCTCACATGTTGGGGTTAAGGACTTCCTCCTCAATAAAAGATTTGAATGAGAAAAGGGCAGGTTGGATCACCCGTGTCATGGAGTATGACATTGAGATCAAAATCACCAAGCTGGTAAGAGGAAAAGGATTGTGTGAGCAGCTGGTTTTGGGGAGGCAAAAAGAAGCATGTAATGAAGGAGAGGCTGTTTTGACAGTGCAAGACAACCATGAGCCATGTGGCACTCAAGAAGAAAACAATGCTGCCCCCACTCCTTGCTGGACCCAAGGTATAATGCACTTCCTAAGCACAGGCCTATGCCCTCCAGAGATGAACAAGACCCAAAGAAGACACTTTAGATTGCAGGTTGTTCCATATGCCATTATTGATGGAGTTTTGTTCAAGAAAGATATGAATGGAGTGCTTGCTGAGATGCATTAGCAAAAATCAGATTAAGAGGGTATTGGAAGAGTTCCATGGCGGACGAGCTAGTGGTCATTTTGCACCAAGAGAGATAGCTCTAAAAATCATGAAGGCTGGTTATTATTGGCCTAAAATTTTCAGTGATTGCTATGCATGGATCAAGAGGTGTAAGAATTGTGCATTCTTCACAGGAAAAGAGAGACTTGCTACCCTTCCATTACATCCAATCTCAGTTGACCAGCCATTCATGCAATGGGGTTTGGACTTCATTAGAGTCATTAATCCCAATTCAAGTCAAGGGCACAAATGGATTTTGACAGCCACGGACTACTTCCCCAAATGGACTGAAGCAGTAACACTCAAAGAAGCAAATGAGTCTAGCATCTTAGACTTTTATGAGGGGATAGCAACCAGATTTGGTATACTTGCTACAATAATCTCAGATAATGCATTAGCATTCATTGGATCCAAGGTGACTGAGTGGGCTGTCAAGAACGAGATCTACCTAAGCACTTCATCAAACTATTACCCTCAAGGTAATGGCCAGGCTGAGTCTACAAACAAGAACTTGTTGAGGATCATTAGGAGGACTCTTGATGAGAATCAGAGGTCTTGGCATACCAAACTGAAATCAGCCTTATGGGCTGATAGGATAACTCCCAAGAGATCCACAGGTAACTCTCCATTCAAACTTGTCTATGGAAGAGAGGCAATCTTACCCATGTCACTTGAGTTACCAACATTGGAACTCATGAAGCAATTAAATTTGCTAGAGTTTGAGCCCATGGAGGTGAGATATGCAGAGTTGATGGAGCTGCAGGACGTTAGAAATCAGGCATCCCAAGTAATGGAAAAGGATCAAGCTTTGATCAAAAATACCTTTGATAGGAAGGCTAAGGATAGATCTTTTCAGGTTGGAGATCTAGTGTTGAAATGGTATGTGGATAGAGCAAAACCGGGAAGGCATTCAAAATTTGATGCCATTTGGAGTGGCCCATATATGGTCACAAAGTGCAAGAACAACAATGCTTTCCAATTGGCATCATTGGATGGTGAAGAACTACAGATTCCAGTCAATGGAATCTATCTCATGCGTTGCTTCTAGAGGGAAATTTACCACCTTGTAAATATTAGATTAGATTTTCATTCCTCTAAGTGCTTTGCACATTGTTTTGTTGTAGGTTAGTTTTGCTTTCCCTAAGTGCTTTGGCACAGCTTGCTATCCCTGGAGATGTTTTGCAGTCCTTGCTTCCATCATGTGATATTCCATCTTCCTCCTTACACATTATAAGTCAATTGGGGTTCTAAAAATAATATTTGATGGCTCCATGCCCAATGGACTACTTCAAGCTACTGGTACTTTCATCTAGCAGGCAGATGACCCCTCTGAGTCGTCAAAATTGTTATCCAAAATGTGCCCCAGCTCATTTTTTGTGGCTAACTCCTTGTGTTCTTGCCTCTCTTGTGCCTTAGTCCACATTTTTTTATTTTAATGCACTCAAGGCTTTCTAGAAATGGCACCATCAGATAGATCTCTCTCTCAGCGTTCCAGAAAGGTAAAGTTTGCCTCCTAACTCCTTATATTTTTCAAGTTATGGCTCGGCGGAGTTTTTGTGGAAAATTTTCCCATTTGAGGCCCATAGCCAATAGGAAGCTGCCACGTGGCATCTGACTAGCAGAGGGTGGGGAATTTTCGAAAAATTTTCCAAAGACAAAAAAGAGGTAAAATTTGAAATTTTTTCCCGCCGATCCGTTTTTGGGCCGTTTTTTGCCCTAAATCTTCAAACGATCGTATCTTTTGATCGAGAGCTCGGATTTTCGCGTTCTTTATATCATTGGAAAGCTGTTAAAATTCTCTACATTATTCCATGGTAAATTTATAATTTTTGTTCATTTTGGAGAGATAAAATTAAAAAATGGTTCTGGTACGTGTCCATGGCCAGAAATGACATTTCAACAACCAAATTTAATACAGAATGGGTCGCATTCTTCTCCAATATGGTCAAAAATGATACGGTATGGGTTTTTAAGGTCCTCCATACTGTTTTAATGCATTTTCCATCAATGAGGAATGGGCTCCCATGTTTTTTACGTTTTCTCTCTCCTGGGCTCGACCCATGCACTGTAAAAGCCAGATTTGGCTCATTTCTTCAGGGGAACACTTTTGGCATTGCAAACTTCTTCTTTCACCTCCAACAAGTGATAGTTGTAAGAATCAGACCTTTTTCACAGTTTGTAACAGGTTTATACCTCTTTGATGGTGGAATGCAAGAGATTTTTACATGGAATTGACAGTGCAAACTCTGTGAATGCTTTCAGTCCTCTTTTTCTATTGTTTTACTTCATTTTAAGACCTCTAATTACATCTATCAGCATGTGTATGTTTTCCCTTATTTCATTTCATGAAATTGTGTCCATTTACATGGCAAAAAATGTTTCACCACTCCTTTTGGTGCATCACCATATTTAGTTTAGTTTCATTTTTGCATTTTTTTCCCTGTCTCCTTGCAATTTAGAGTAGGATTAGGATCTGAACCTCTGTAGTTGTGCAAAATATAGATCTAAATCAGAGGAGTTTGAGGAACCAACCTTTAATTTGGAGATTCCTCTCTCATTTTCACAAGTCCCACACTTGGAGAGAGGTTTCCATTTTGTGCAATCACACTGGATGCCTAAAACATCAATTCAGAACCTTGATTTGCATCCAGGGGTGCTGCGGATTTGCAACAACAGTCCTCACACTTAGTGGCACACAAAAGCATTTTGCATTCCTTTCTTTCTTATGAATGTTAATTCCATGAAAGGAATGTAGGTTTCGGATAAGAAAGAAATATGATTATATCTTGAATATTTTGGAATTCAGATTAAGGGACTATTTTTTGCATTATAACTAATAATTCAGATTTTGTTCTTAAATCTTGGTGTGCAATTGTCCATATATGGGATGCATAAGTTCTTACTAGAAAATATGACTTCTTTAAACTAGAAAAAGTAGAGTATCCTCACATTTTTGAATGCATGAAGAACACACATATTTATCTCTATGTGATACCATGTTAAGAGAATCAGTTTAAAATCAATAAAGATTAATGTAACTGTTAAACATTATAATATAAATTAAATAATTAAAGTAAATAATAAACACACTTCTTTACGGTGGGAAAACCTCCAAGAAGTAAAAAATCCACCAAAAATAGACATACATTAATTGAGAAACCATAGTATTTTTACATAGTCTAGTGACTTCTTGTTTCCACTTTTTACTTCTCCTCTTCCCACTTGTTTTTCACATGCCCTCTTGTTTGTTTTGGGTGATGGGTGTGATTTCTGAAACACCCTTTCAGCCTAATTGGTTAGAACCAATTTATATATATATATATATATATATAATATAAAATAAGTGTGTATATATATAATAATAATTTCTTATAGTTATATAGTATTAATATAAATATTAAATATAATATTAGGAACTTATAAGGGGTTAATAACCCACTTAAAATTATGTTGTAACATACCATCTCAAAGCAACAATTTCTGGATATGCCCAGTCTAGAAAAGGCCCAACATATAGTTGCACAATTGTAATATTCTCATCGGCCCATATGTGACACAATGTAACTGTTGTGATGCCATTGTCATGGTTCTCTAATGTGAACCTGTAGAGATATTTGTATAGATGGTCTAATCCACAAATTCGCCAATGCATATTGTGTCCCATGCTCCTCTATATCCTAAAAAATCCAACACATATTCCATCATATAGACACCCCACCACCATCTACTACCCCAAATGATGCCAATAGTACACAGATATACTTTCAAAATTGTGGAACACTAGCCATCAGAACAAATCTCAATACGATTTTAGGCTCTCTAATATGCCTACATCCAAACCAAAATCTTTATTTCTGCCTCATATGGCATGACATGTCTTGGGAAAAATATACACCCTCTCACCTTCAACCGGAAGCTACAAAGTATGATAAACATCCTGTAGTGTAATAGTGATTATCTCCCCTGTAGGGATCCAAAATATGTATGTATCTTCTTTCCACCACTCACATAATGTCATGATCAAATGCCTATTCAAGGGAAATATCCCCAACCTATCCACATACAATAATTTATCCCTATCTAGTATATCCTAGTCCATATCATACAGGCCGAATGCAAATAATGGTGTCATGTGTCATCCTACCCAGAACTATTGTGCATGAATATATCTCTAAAAACACATAGATAACACAACCCAAACATTGTATTAGTGCATCTAATCATGAAAAACATCATCATACATCAATAAAATATACACACAATATCGAAACAAAACCCACATCTCCATGCTTTACTAACTATCGTGGAACCATATATCTTAGATAAGGACCATATGAATCCTATTTGGAAAGGTGTGGTTCGACCCCTTGTCCCAAATCATATCATTTGGTACAGTTTCATCAATTTATCCTCAAATATTAAAATCAAATCAAATTCCTAAAATCAAGATAACTATACTATTTCACACTAATAGATCAACATTAATTGTTCTTACTAGCTTATGGGTTGTCTATGCTTGAATGATATCTCCCACCCACTCAAATTGTGATCAAATGGCCTCTCTAGCTCACAATATCTTCCCAATCTTAGAGATCCTATCACACTCAATATAAATCACCGAGTGAAAATTAATTTTTAATTTTTTTATTACTATTTATAGCAATAATTACATATGACATTAAGTTTCCTAACTTAGTCTCCACACTAAAGCACGAATTACATCATCATAGTTTTGTGACCCATATCTTGGGCCCTATTCATTAGATTTACATGCCATTTACATTTTCATGACCACCTTTCCAATAGATTTTGTATCAATACATTTCTACAATGTATCACACACTCCATATCATTGTGCATAATTTTTTCTCCAATAACTTTGAATTTTAATTTATTACACACATACTACTCCACTAACCCTTACTAATCACTTTATCTGATATTTCAAAAATTCCTAGATATCTCTCCCCTCTATTAAACAGTCACAAACATAGTTTCACCTAATCACTTTAACCTCAAGAGAAATTGTTTCACACTCTCTGTTGGGCCCTAATTTGACTAAGTCCCAAATAAATGGGGTCAACATGCATGAAAGGTAGTACATGAAGAAGGTGTTCAGGGAAAAGCGCGCAAGGGTAACCAATTCTAAAGGGTTTGAGTTGGAACTAGGGCGCACACAAGTAGAGAAGGGTTTAAGGACTTTGCCACTTTTTTTGATTTAACATCGCATGGAAAACACATGAAGGATCGAGTAGGAGTGATGAGTGGATAAGGTGCCAACCTGGAGTCTTCGAGCTTGAGGAAAGAATATTCCACGAAGGGAATATTCTAGGATAAGAATCATTACATTTAGTGGAGGCTTATCAAGGTTTGGCTAGCTGGCGATAACACTCAATCATGGAGGACCAAATTTCCACCTGGCATGCCATATGCTCATGGGTGAAATATGGCGGTGAAGGAAGGATCCATATTCTATTTAAAGGAGTTCTTAGGTCTGAGATGAAGAGAGGTGTTTGGAGGTAATGAAGTGTTGTAAGAATGTTGCGGGTTGTGAATTCAAACGCTTCCATTGATGTTGCAGTTTGTTGTCATTTTTAGTATTAGAGAGATGGTAGGAAAGGATTATGTTATGCATATATGTAGGCACTCAGGTTTGAAACTAGAGCTAAGATAGAAGAACAATGCTAGGGTTCTCTTTGTAGAGTAGTTTTTTAGGGTTGGGATGTTATTCCTTGATGTATATGGTCTAATATGACCATTTTTGATGTAATATGGCTACTATGAATGAGTATAATCAATATATGATGCTTTGTTCCAAATATCTATTTTTATAAACCAAACCCTAGTATGTTTTCATGTTGTTTATGGTTCAAACCTAATTTTTATTATGTCATTGTGATGTTTATGTTTATCTCATGGTGCATTTTTGCTTAATAGTAGTTCCACTACCTCTATATTAGGTTACATACATGTTTCTATTATGCAAATCATTCCTCCATTAATGGCGGAACATTCTCACAAGGCTCACAAAAAGGAGGGGCTCGGTACCTGCCATGCCTTAGGTGATCTCCCAACACTTGGGTGATAGGTTGGTGTGCTTGGGGTTTGAAAGAGGAGTTAGAGGTAAACAATGACTATATTTTGGTTCCATTTTTGGGGCCTCTTTTGAATTTATTGCAAGAGTGGTGAGGAATGGGAAAACACATGACCTTGGAAAACATGGAAACATGGCTTAAAAACATGGAGGTTGAGTTTTCTCATAGATTCAACACTGGACAGGAATTTGATGCACGTAAATGGGTAGAGGAGCATCTATGTCATGAGCTCTATGAAACCTTCTTTTGTTTTTTTTCTGATGGAGCTATATGAGTGGTTATCATCATATGCATTGGGGAGAATTTGGTTGTATCGACCTCGTGTGTGGACTCAAGAAGATTATCAGAGGCTTCATGATGTTGATCTAGTTTGCACTCATGTTGTTGATCATTGGTGGAGAGGTGATTTTACTAGATATACCTTGGAATAATCAGTTTCTACGTATTCTTTTCCAAATATTACTAATTTTGAGTTCTTGTGGGAGCCAGGAGGATTGTTCTTGTGTGCTATATCATTAGCCATTAATATCTTGATCATCACTCTAAGTATGGAGGCATTTCTTATGGATGGATAACTTACCACTAGGATCGAGGCACAGAAGCTGCTTTGGTGGAGATGACAGACCCTACGGTGGAAGCAAAGAGAGAGGAGAGGTGGCTCAAGTATAATGAAGCATGAGAAAGGGAGTTGGTACCTGAGATAGTGTGAATTTGTCACTGTGATGGACTTATGGAAGAAGACGTTATGGGAAGGAATTGAGGTTCATGTGGAGGACACAAGACCTCAACAGTCTATGCTACCCCCTCTTGGAAAGCACGGGAGAGAAACTCCCTTGGATTTTGGTAAGAGCTCATCATATGGAGAAAGGAGGAGAGCCATAGGCTCACATCTTATCCCACATAGAGACCAAACCCTAGTGTTTATTTTTCCATTATTTGATACAAGTAATTCTATTTTTGTTGGTGAGCTTAGTGAGGAAGTAGCATCATGTAGATATCATTTCACATTGCACCCATCTATGGTTGCACAGAAATTTCTGGTGTTTGGAGGAATTTTTTCTAGCACATCATTTTGGCAAGGTGTGGGTTCATAAAGTTTGGGAATCACATATGGAAGTTGCGTGGAAAATACATCTGGGAGTGATTTGGTATCACATATTGTAAGTGCGTAGTTTAGCATGACATTAGGGACTCAGAGTGTAACTACTTCAGGATCTTTCCTACTATGACAGGAGGGTTAGGTGGATCCGGAGGAATAGGAGCTAGTGGATCTAGTTGATATGGTGGCAGAGGAAACACATGAGGGAATCAAGGTCCTAGATCAGGTGGGCAAGGCCAACAACACAATCAATATGTGTTTTATGAGATGTCACTTCATTATTGTGGCCACAAGGGCATTGAATATTCTATAGAGTATGTACACAAGTGTGATTTACTATGCCACGCAAAAGGCATCACTTCCCCAAAGAGGAAAGTAAGTCAGTTTGTAACTACATTGCAAGGGCACACACATAGATTGTACCATATGTATGACCCCCATCAAACGGTGGTGGATTATACCACATTCCACGATGACTTCTTGGCAAAGTTTCACATTCTTGAGTTAGAACAGAAGAGCATCAATGTGTTAAAGCAAATATAACAGGTATGGAAGAGAGCTTGCGGTAATATAATGCATGTTTTAATACTCTCCTTTTAAATTTATCCTATGATATCTATTTGTCCCACCATCCATAATGGTTCATCGGCAGCTTGATCATGCCCTTTAGGCGAGATCTTTCAAACAAAAGTTTTACAAATCCTCGCAAAGCCTTAGAGGTGTCTTTGTGCATTGAGGCCATGAGGAGCATTGAAACTAGTGTGAGTCCATTTTTTGAAGCTTATATTGTTCCATGGCTAAACAACTTGAGAAGATGTCTGCGAATTCAGCTCATGAAATATGTGGTGGAATTTGGTGTACTGATTGTGAAGTGGAGGGGCACATAAAGAAAATTTTCCCATGACATATGGTGTGTGTCGTGTCAGTATATTATGGAATATGCAACGGAGATGATGATCCAAGTAGATTCCCATTGTTGCAACGCGTGATCCACAAGAATGTATCTTTTTATTGTAAAATTTACACATCCACTACTCACGATACAAAGGAATGTTGATTGATAGACCAAATCCATGATGCCATTGATCTCATTGTGTGCTAGACCAACATTGGGAGAAATTATAAGGCTGAGGATCATCAATATGAGGGGCACATGGATGGAGGAGGTCGAGGAATATGTTTTCACAGAGGCTTCAGAGGTTGTAATGGTCGTGGAGGAAGAGGTGACTTTCTCTATTGGACCTACTACGATTATGGATCGCCTGAACACTACAAACGTGAGTGCCCTAAGTTTTTATAGTGCTCATGGTGCGGGAATAAGCACAAGTATGAAGAATCCCCAAAGTCTTATAATAACATGAGAAAGAACTAGAAGAAGGATAAAGGCATGGTGATGGTGAGTGTAAAGAGGACCAACCCACAATATATGACGAGGGTAGCATTTAACTCCGAGCTAGAGCTTGTTTTGGTTGCTACATGTGCTAAGGTTGCATGTTCCCGAGAGGAACCAAAGAAAAATCAGCTCATTACTAGAGAAGAAGTGTTACATGGGAAATATCCTAATCCTACCCATGAAAAGGAGGTGTACCAAGATACCATGGAGGTGATAAGGAATTTGCAAGGAAAAATCCACTGTCTAAAGGATCAATCATGCTAGTTGGAGTAGAAGAAGAGCATTGAGGTTCCTCAGAAGTATATGGATGAGTTTACGGAAGTGTGTCAGATGTTGTGGAAGGAGAACATTATTCCTATGTATGGAGAATGTCTAAGAGAAAAGGTACCACATGCAAGAGAAGGGTGTGAGATACAAGTCCTACATGCTAACCGACCTCCTCACAACATTAATTATGCTAAAGAGATCACACTGAATTTAGTTGTTGATGGGTGACTCTTGAGTAATATATTGATCTCCATAGGCATGGAGGTCAATTTACTTACTCTATCAATGGCCTTACCCTAGATGCATGGAACTAAATTGGGAGGCCCCCATTACAGCCATTTTTGAATGTGTTGTACATGGATAACATGACAAAGGTCATGCCTCTAGGAATGATGAAAGGTGGATCCATAACTATTCAAGGGGAAAATTTTACTGGAGATTTAGAGGTTCTAGAGCTTGCTGAGGCTAAGATTTTCCCAGAATTTATCAGGCGCCCTATTTGTTATGCAAAAAATGTTGACCTAAGTTTCAATAAGGGCTAAATCAGTTTTGAGAACAAGGAGGATCACGTGATCATTCCACTAACTGTTGGACAGTATGTGCCTTATGTGGAACCATTGGGTGAAGAAGAATTAAAAAACAAATATGTGCACACCATCAGGGACCCAGAGTTTGTCTAGCCATTAAAGGAAGGGGTGATTCAGTGGGATGTTGCATAATCTATGAGTGATAGAACCAGAGTTTCTTATCACAATTGGGTGCATGGGACATAAGAATTGATTGGTAGGTATCTGAAGGGTACTGGAACTTGATTTGTTAGAGCATTCTCAGTTAGGTGCTTAGGAGGAAGGAAGTTTCCACGATACACTGGGAAGGGAAACCCTAATGTCTTTCTACGTGAAATAGAGATCCGATGGAAATTTCAAGTAGAGAGAAGGAAAATGCTTACCTATACCTTGTGTGGAACAGTGGTACGTTGGTGGGTGACCAATCGAGACAACCTTCTAGAATGGCACAAAGTGAGAATCACCCTCTTTGTAAGGTTTCTCCATAGAAATGCACCATCTAAAATTTGTGACTATGATGGGAAGGGATCCACCTCACACCATGTTTTGGAGTGTGAGAAGACTTGGATGGGAGGCACGGAAGATTTACCCCCTTCCCTATGGGTGCATAAGTTTTATTCCACCTTAGAATGTTGTGCATGCATATGTTACATCCATTTGGAGTTATGTCATTAGACACAGAATTAGCAAAAGATGACAGTGGATATCATCCAGAATTTTGAGTACCAATCCCCTAAGCAACCAGTGAATGAGGCACTGTAGGTAGTTAATCACCGTACCTCGGGAGATTATGTCATGTCTGAGGACTGAATTTTAGAGTTAAAAGGAAAACCTGAGTTGGGGATGCTTTGTTGAGGAAGAAGTGGAAGAAGTACATCTTGAGCACACCTACATAGAGAAATAAAATGGTAAGTTGGTGTACCTGGGGGATGGAAAGGAGATGGAGAATTTACATGTTGAGCATTCAGAAGGAACACACGAGATCCTGAATAAGGCAGATGAGAAAGCATACACCTACCATGAACCCTTAAAAACAAATAAGGTTAACATTGGTACCAAAGTAGAGCCCAAAGAAGTTATTATTCGAGACTACTCGATAGACCAAGAGGTTTCGAAATTGGTTGAATTGTTGGGTGATTTCCAAGACTTGTTCCTGTGTGGGTGATATGAGTTAAAAGGGGTTCATCCTTCATTGGGAGAAATGTGGATCAATTCTAAAGAAGGTGTTCACCCAAATAGGAAACAACCCTACACAATGAGCCCAAATTTATGCATAAAATTAAGCAGTAAATTGACAAGATGATAGAGTTTAGAATTATTGAGGCTATTGAGGAATCCTAGTGGGTAAACCCCATGGTCATTAGTATCAAAAAGGATGAAAGAATAAGGATATGTGTAGACTATAGGGATCTTAATGTTGAATATGTCATAGATCCTTTCCCAACCCCTTTTACTAAAGAGATTATGGAAGGTGCAGCCAGGAAAGAGATTTATTATTTTACTAAGGGCCTCTCGGGCTATCACGAGGTGAGAATTGTGAAGGATGACCAAGAGAAGAAAAATTTCACCATTGAATCGTGATGAAACCTATAATTCAATACTTCAAGCCCAATAAGACCCTAGGTGCGTTGACACATAACTCAGCCTAGACTATGCGCTCACCCAAAGCACGCAAAGGTACCAGGTCCTCTTTAGGGTGGTTGTTGTAGGATGTTAGCATGATGAAGACTTAACACATGTAGTTCCATTATTAATACATCATTCTACATAGCATGTCAAATCTATATATAAGGGAGAGCAGAATTAAGTATTGATCATGATGAAATCAAGAACATATAAGATCCAATTAAACATATAACTAACACCTAGATTCAGCCAATATCCTCCATTATATTAAATATGACAATTACACAAAAGATTCATTACAAAAATAGTAGTAGACGATCATCCGTGTAATATATTTAGTAGCATAATCTCACTATATTTCAGTTCTCACACCTGTATGCTCTCTCTCTATCTCCATGTATGCATCTATCTATATATCTTTACACAGTTTACTACATACTTATGTAGACACCAAATTTGGGTCTTACGACACCCTATCCCCCACATCTCGTCTTGCAACCTAACCCTACCTCACCACCTAAACCGTACACACTTAATTGTTTATTAATTACCTTATAATTAATAAATCCACATCTCCAACCCTGCCACCTCACCTCACCACCTCACCATGACCTAGCCCTAACCCTAAACTAACCTAATTAAGACCTATAACTTGGTCCAGACCCACACCCATGACTCATCACCCCTCACCCACACCAAAACGAACCTAATAATGACTTGACCAAGCCCACAACTGACCCCTCGGAGAAAAGGAGGGAAAGTTGGCTATTTTACTAAAAATAGCCAACTTTGACCTAACCGACATCAGTCCCTACGCGACCGGGCGTCGGTTAGGTAACCGCCATCGGTTCCCTGTAAATGACCTCCCCCAACCAAAACAAAGGGATCCAAATCCAAATTCATTTTCAAGAGAGGGACAAGTGAGAGAGAGAGAAGAGGTTGCAGAGAGGAGTATTGAGCCCAAGACTGTAACTGAGCAACTAGATCACGGTCACACTCATCCAAACATTGGGAGATTCGGAGGATAGTTTCATCAGCTCACTTCCGATTGCCGGATCATCCCAACTGAGCCTTTCCTTCGCCATTGCATTCCTTGGACCTGCATCCGCATCAGAAACTAGTAAGTAGTCTCTTTTATTACCTTGTATGCTTCTAGACACTACTTTGTGAACTTTTGATTCATAGTGATTATAAGCTCACTCCTAGATCTACCACCCGGCAGCACCCTGCACCTAACCTTCATTCATCCATCTCTATATTGCCCCAAAGACAGCTTTCTCACTCTCTGAGTCTTGTCTATCACCCTACTACTCCCCTCAACCATCTACCAACCTTCTAAACCCCATAACCACCTTACAACCAACCTCCATTTAAAAGCCCCTAAATCACTGCCCTTACCAATATTGGTTATCCCCTACCGATATCGGTTTTATAACCGCAGTCATCGAGTGATAGGCGTCGATCATTGTGACTTATACCAAAAACCAATCTTTCACCTATTTACCTCCAAACAATATCATATCCATCCTTGTCTATCCATGTAACTTGATCTGAACGTATCAATAACTAGTGACCAAACAAACAACATGACATTTTATTATTGGTAGTTTAGTCTCTATTACTTTTAGTAACGAGGTACCTAAATCGTGATTTCGCAATAGCTTCTTTATTATCATTTGCATTAATTTGTATTAAAAGGGAACTGACCACCTTCAAAAGGAAGTCTAATATTTCCTTAGCCCAAGGCAGTTCCCTCACTTATTGTTTAACGAAAATATGGTGGTCTTTCATTCTTATTTACAGGTAGTCCTTCCCAGATAAAAAGGAGCTCTTCACAATCAGTCTGATCTCTCTACAGTACGCGCACACCTTCCCAACACTCAACAAGTATTCCTCCTAGCCCTAATCCTTATCTGTTTCTCAAGAGAATGAAAAGATAGAAATAACTCTATTCTAGAACAAAATTCTGTGTGAAACAACTTATAAGGGTGGGGACTTTCCGTTCACCACTTATCTAATCCCAAAATAGGTTGCATGTTATTATTAGCCACGCGCCATTACAAAAATATCCACACATGCAAGTGTGCTAACAATAGAATATTGTTAGTTAATTGATAGTAGTAGATCTATTCCCGGCATGTGTCCATGAAAAGCACTTCGTAGCTAATCCTCCAAAAATATATAATGCGTGACGCACAATTCTCCAATCGGTTTGAGTGCTCAACACGCTATCTCCAAAAATAGATCCTTGTTGTGAAAATGGATGTCCCAAACTTGTTTTTCTTCTTCACATGCGATCCTTTCCAATACTTCCATGCCTTTGAATACATTCTGTAATCTCGCATGAACCTTCTATATTTCCTTCGCTAAGTGCAAGGGTCTGATTGATCAACATTACCCCACATTAGTTCCATTTCCACCCCGGAAATGGTTTCTCCAAAACGAATCAAATAATATGAATAAAAGAATCTATTGCTTTTAGTAACGAGGTACCTAAATCATGATTTCGCAATAGCTTCTTTATTATCATTTGAATTAATTTGTATTAAAAGGGAACTGACCACATTTGAAAGGAAGTCTAATATTTCCTGGGCCCAAGGAAGTTCCCTCACTTATTTTTTAACTAAAATATGGTGTTCTTGCATTCGCATTTACAGGTAGTCCTTCCTAAACAAAAAGGATCTCTTCAAAATCGGTCTAATCTCTCTATGGTACACACACACCTTCCCAACACTCAACAGGTATTTCTCCTAGCCCTAACCCTTATCTATTTCTCAAGAGAATGAAAAGATAGAAACAACTCTATTCTGGAACAAAATTCTGTGCAAAACATTTTGGCACGCCTGGTGGGACCCTTCTCCGGTTTCTTTCTTTCTTGCTTGTTTTCATATAGGGAGCACACTTGTTGTTTCTTTCTTATAAATATTCACAAAATATTTTGTCATTTTGGTAAAATAACTTGTCTTTCTTTCGCATCTTTGCATTAGTGAAAGTCATCTTCTTAACCTCTTCTCTTTCTTTTCTTCATCGAATATCATTTTTGATTTGGGTTTAAAACACGTGCATCACATTCTTGCTTGTTGTTTTTAATTCTAGTGAACGTAGATTAAGTAACAGGTTGTACATGTGGGGGTGATATCCATGGTATTGACGATAAATTAATCTTACTCTCACTGCACAACACATACCAAATCACATCATAATCTACACAACATCTCAAACATCCCCCCTTCCCGCGGTATTCCTCCGCCCGATTGAGGTAGCCTTACAAGCCAAAACAAACTTGACATCTCCCTTAGGTATTTTTTTTAGGATTGACATCATCTTGCGTCTAAGGCATAAGTCCAAAGTGATTAAAACTAATCCTAGGGTTAGTCTCTTGATTTTCTTGTGTATCTTGCTTGTTTTTTTTTCTTTCAGTTCTGTTTCTCTGTTATACCCTGTCTCAGTGATCACTTCAGACAGTTTGGTGGGTATACTAAGCCTTGTTATCCCCAAACCAGCAGCCTCTTACATTCTCTCTTTACCTTCACAGTGACTAACACTGGTCCTCTTCTACCGACATTGGTTACACTGACCGACGCCGGCTATCGTCTGACCGACATCGGTTACCAGACCGATATCGGTTACTGTGTTTCACAGTTCCTGACAAACCAGTAACCTACCAATTCCAATATTTTGTTGTTGTTTATGTTCCTGATTGACTAATTCCCTGTTGTATCCTCTTGTCCATGGTTATTATCACCCAGCAACAAGCTGCAACCATGGTTTCACATGCTTGTTCCGTGTCTTTACCTGAGTCACCCCCTTTCCATCCTATGGGGAATCCTACAAACACCAGTGCTTTTCCCAAGATCCCTGTAGGAGATCCGGACTTTGCCAAATTTTTGGATGCTAATCCTAGCACTGTACAGTATTATTTGTCTCATACCCCTGACTGTACACCCAACAGTTAGCTACTCTTTGGTATGCCTATTAGTATAGCCACTCACTTAGCCCCTTCCCCACCTAATAACTCTGCCTCACCGTCTTCATCCTTAGCCCCGTCTCCTAGCTCAGTGGCTTTGGTGGTTCATACTGCACCAATTGGCCTTCCTTTGGTTAATCTGGGGCCCCACATATCACTAACATCCACTACCCCTACCTCATCTCTCCCACAGATTGCCTCTTTCATAACTCGCTCTCTACCATCTATTCACACGAGCTTTCCCTCTCAGGCTCCACCCACCTTTTCATTTCCGCAAACTCATCTAGTGGCCTCAACATCTTATATAGGACACCCTTATTCAGCCACCCCAACACATTCATCATCATTACCTTATCAACATTTAACCCCACCATTGTCTAGTAGCGGCTCTTGGCCCAATCCTCCTCCATTTACGACAACAACACCATCATCTAACCCAACCAATGATTTAATCAAACAGATGATGGACAAGATGCAAAATCTTGAGGCTTCTGTTTCAGGAAGCCGTAACACCCTGACATATGAGCAAGTTTGTCAGGAGCCTATTCATCCTTCTGTCCCCCTTCATACATATCCTCCTCAATGGGAATTACTGAAATTTACTCGCTTTAGTAGTAAGGAGGACCCTCAACAACACTTGCGATCATTTAGACATGCCTGCTATCTGATTGCTCATGACGATGCCTTACTACTCCGTACCTTCCCCATGTCCTTATCAGGACCTGCCTTGGAGTGGTACAGTGCTTTAGCCCAGCACTCAATCTTCTCCTTTAACCAGTTAGCCCAATCTTTCTTAGATCACTTCTCCATCAATATTGCCAAAAAGTATCCATTACCGACCTCTATGCCATCCGAAAATTTGAAGACGAGTCTATCACAGATTTCGTTGGACGATGGTGGGGCCTCATCAACCAACTTACTTATGCCTTACCTCAGGCTGAGCTCATCAAACTCTTTACGTGGGCCTACACTAAACACATTTCTCCCACCCTCCAAATTCAAACTTTCCACACCTTTGATGAGGCCTTTACTATGGCTCAAAAACTAGAGATTCGAGCCTTAGAGGAGGAGAAATTGAAGTTGTACAACAAAAACTCAAATTTCTAAACCCAAGACTCCACCAACAAACCCAACACCACCAACTCTCACGCATCGGCTGCTTCAAAATAAAAAGGATCCGTACACGCGGTGACGGTCAAATCTCAAGCACCATCTAATACCCAGCCGAAATCCACCTATAAGTATAAAGCCGAGCCCATCAAGTACACTCCCTTGGGAGAAACTTATGATGTGATCTTGGACAAATTGCTTAAAGCAGGAGCTCTCACCTTGCCTCCTATTAAACCTCACTCTGGGTTTGATTCCGCCCATGCTATACCTTCTTGGTATAAAGAAAATGACTTCTGTAACTTCCATCGCGTGAAGGGACACAACCACGAAAACTGCAAGATGTTGAAAAACATAGTGCAGGAAATGGTTGATGCAGGGGATATAACCCTTGATAATCCTAATGCCCCTACTAATCAAAATTTAAAAATCTTCAACAAACCATTTCCAAACCATTCATCTAACAGTAACACAAACCAAGAAACCTCAGCCGAGGAGAAGAGTGTGCATGAGATCCATGCGGTTTTCAACTCCCAACCAAGGGCTTCCATCGAGGAAATTCTGAATCGAGCCTCTTCACCAACATAGGGGTCCTCGCCCCCTTCTCCTTCATCAGGACAAGAGGACAGCCCCGCTATTCCTTTACCCATAAAGGAATCAACCGCCCAGAGTTCTCTTCTCACAGAAGAGCCTTCTTACACCACATCCCTGCAAGACTGTGAGCGGATGTTATCCAACCTATCTATTTCCCAAACATCTCCTTCCACCACTCTTGCTGTAAAAGAGGAAGGATCACCACTTTTTCTATCATCCTTAGAGGAGAAACCCCTCGAGCCTACATCACCAAACTCCTTAACCATGACGGATCCTCTAGAACATGCCCTCCTCCCTATCGATTCTTCATCGCCTAAATATTTCCAGCGACTGGTTGACCTCTTAACACCCATTGATACAGTGCCTCATTCACCCCCTGTATCACACCCACAGTGGACCAGAATCACAGCCCACTTCTATTCCATACCAAAATTCCCATCCACACATGAAGATTGTCATCCCCCAGAAGATAGACGAGTCTTATGGGAACGTTTGAGTACACCATGCTCTACTCAAATGCAGATGACTAATCCAGACACCTCTACCATATGCCCGAAGTTTTTACAAAAGCTCAAAATGCCTATGTCCTCACCTTCACCCCCCTCATCTCTACCGTATACCTCATCCACCTCTATCAACCTAACCAAACCTTCCCCTATGCTTGGGACTTCACCAATACCCAGCTTGACACACCCACCTAAACGGTTAGATTTATCCAAAAATAAAGCCATCAATCCACCTAGGAGATAGACCCAATCTCCTCGAGTCCAATCTATGCCTCCGCCACAACTAAAACCCTTGCCCCCAATCACACCGGTACAACAGGCACGGTTTCAACCCTCGCCGTCACACCTACCTTCTATATTGGGGCCTCACCCCTCCACCTTGCCTCAATACACCATGCCTCCCACGTCTTCTTTAACACGACCTGCACCTTCTGCACCCATACAGAAATCCATGGGCGTCTCAACACCATCGCCCCAAGTATCCTACCTACCTACCAACCCTAAGAAAACTCGATCATCGAAGGACTTTTTTGTTGTCACTCCTCTTTCCCCGTGGTTGTTTCCTGCCACCACGTCATCTGTGGCCTCATCATCTAACCAGCTAAACATGACTTCTGCGTAGAAGAAGCCATGCCTAGTTAAACCCAATCATCAAAATCCCTTGCCTAAACCACCACCTGTACGAACCACTCGTACCCAACCATTACCAAAACAATCAATAATCTCACCCACTCAATCAATAGCCTCATCTTCATCTAAATTTGACCCGCTCAAAGGATCTTACGCCAAGATCCTTGCTATGTTGGTAGGGGATGCGACCATTTCCCTACCCCCACTCAGACCCTATGATCCATCTAAACCTCAACCTATAGGTTATGATGAATCTAAAATCTGTTCCTACCACCACACACCAAGACACAATGTAGAAGGATGTAAAGCTTTGAAAGCCATCTTTCACTAGTTTCCTATCTCGGATAGAAAATCTAAGAAAGACAACTTATGGAGGGAAAAGCCCTTAGCTTCGATCCCTTCTCCTATACCACCTATCCCCGCCTCGCCAAAATCTATCATCATTGCAACCCCACCTCTCGAGAACAATGACTTATCCCTGCCATCTTCCTCATCTTGTATTCATGAGATCAACATGATTAGCATTGCTACTCGAGGTCAGAAAAACAATGGAAAAGATAAAGAGAGCACACCTGCGGCCTCTCTTTCTCCTTCCACCATCCCGATCACACCACCACCTAAAGTGGTTATTCGTGGACCTACCTATCTAGTCTCTGATGGAGTTTCCCATCACACCATGATCAAACAACTTCACCAATCTCCTGTAAAAATGACACTCTATGATCTCATTCAAACATCTGAATCTCATCGGCAAGCTCTAATTGAGATCCTCCAAGGGATAGAGGTCCTACCTAATGAAACCCTGCCCATCACCTCCATCTTAACACCCAACCACGTCGCTTCTCTCACCAAACAACCTACCTCCACAACCACCTCTGTCCCTGTACAGCAAGCCGTTGCTGTCAGTTTTTCTGAAGAAGAAATTGTCGTCTTTGGTGTAGAAGATCCTGACCCCACTCTTTTCATCTCGGCTTACATCTAGGACATCCAGGTACGTCATGTTATGATCGACGGGGGCACTAGCCTAAACATCGTCTCTTCCAAATCCTTCCAACAGATGAATATCCCTCCTAGCTGCATGTGTGCCAACCCCACCATGTTGCATTCATTCAACGATGCTATTACTTCTACCCTAGGCACCGTGATCCTTAACATTCATGTAGGGCCACGTACCTTGCCCGAAACTCTTCTATGTCCTTGAGGGAGAGTTCCAATACAACATGTTGTTAGGCCGCCCTTGGATCCGGGCTATGGGATGCATTCCCTCCACCTTACATAGATGCATAAAATTTGAGTATGAGGGGAAGTCATACACCATCACAGCTGACGCTTCCCCCTTCAAAACCTGCAATATGTTATACCGCCCTAATGATGTGCTTGTACCAGTCAAGGCACCCATTGATCCGACCCAACCATCTACTTCAACCATGCCTCAACCATCCACCTTAGCCGCACCCACACCTTCGACCAATGAAACCACCGACGCGAATATCTCTTCCTTCCCTGTGGACAACATCCCAACCTCGGATCCCTTGGTAGGTGTTTTTCAACGCCTTATGCTAGGGGAGTACCACCTATACAATGTTAGCACCTTCCATACCCCACAAGAGTATGGACAGTTACATGCGCATCCTACCTATGACCGTCATGTGGGGGAGGTGATCTCCTACAGACCACCTAATTGCCGCACCAACCTAACGTATGGGGGTGTCAACGCATCCTCTGTCACCCCTGAACCTCCCCTTGGTGTGGTTCCCTTCCAATCTGATTTTCAATATCTAACCAACCATCATTTCACCCTCACCTTCCTGACTCACTGTGCTTGGAAAGGTTTTGGTTTCGGTCTTTATGAACAAGGCCGACATACGATCATTCCCATGACTACATGCAAACACAAAGATCATAGTGGTCTTGGATTTTCTGAACCACCTACACTGAAGAAACCTCATGTCAATTGTATCCAGGAAGATGACGAAGTCACCCCTTCCAAACCATCAACACCCATTTTTCCATCTTCACCCATGGAGTCAATAGACCCAGAATCTATCCCTCCTAACTTTTTTTTCATGAATGCTATCTTCCTAGGTCCTCTCACTTATCAACGCGATGGTGAAGACCCATCTTCTCTCCCCCTTTTGTATCCAGACATGATCAAAGAAGACTCACCTTCGATTAATGTTTTGGAGTGCCAGGATGACGACTCCATCCTCACCTACCTTGGTGCGGATGACTCTTATATTCAACGTGCCTTACCATCTGAAACCCAAACCATGTTGAATGAGTCGACTATAGAGATCAACATCCACACGGAGGATGATCCTCACATTGTAAAGATTGGACAATCTCTCGACGCATCAGAACAAGCCACCTTCGCTACCTTCCTCCATGCCCGTAATCAAGTTTTCGCTTGGTCCTACGCCGACATGCCAGGAATCAATCCTGACATTACTGCCCATACCATCCAACAAGTCCATGACGGAATTTGTGGTGGGCACTTTAGTGGCCTTGTCGTGGCCAAGCAGATCCTTTGCCTAGGATATTATTGGCCTACTCTTAATAAAGACTACTGCGAATATGTTAAGCATTGTATTATGTGTCAATAGCATGCCAACCTTCAACATACTCCCAGCCACCCGCTACAGGTCGCACGAGATCTTTGGCCTTTCTCACAATGGGGTTTAGACCTTATTGGTGAGATTCACCCACCTTCTTCACAACGTCAGCATTGGATCATCACAGAAAATGAATATTACACTAAATGGGTGGAGTTCGTTCCACTCATTTCAACCAAAAAAAAGAAAATCATTGAGTCTCATCAATCATCACATTATCTGTCGTTTTGGTGTTCCTCATCGCCTGATAACCGATAATGGCAAATCTTTCAAAAATAAGCTGTTACGAGCCCTTTGTGACAACTTTGGTATCAAACTTAGCTTCTCGTCACCCTACTATCCACAAGCAAATGGTCAAGCTGAATCTTCTAACAAAACCTTAACCAAAATTCTCATGAAAGTCATTAACGATTCTGGGAAAAACTGGCATGATCACATCCCCTTTGCCCTTTGGGCTTATCATACCAGCATTCGTACTTCCACTAATGCCACACCATTCTCTTTGGTGTATGGTACCAAGGTTGTCTTACCTCTCAAAATACAAATCCCTTCCCTCAAAATATCTCTCCAGGATATTCTCACCAATGATGACTTCTGCCAAGAGCAGTTAGCCCAATTGGATCTTCTTGACGAGCGTCGTCTTACAGCTCTTGACCACCTTCAAATTTATCAAAAGCGCATCAAGCTGTGCTTATGATAAGTGAATTCATGAGCGTACCTTTAAGATTGGTGATCTTGTCCTCAAAGAGAATCAACATGTAACCAAACTAGAAAAGAGAAAACGTGGAAAATTTTCTCCTAATTGGATTGGGCCTTACATTATCACTCACACTTACAGATCAGGTACTTATCATTTAGCTTCACTTAATGGTAAACCTGAGCCTAAACCCCTTAATGTCTTGCATCTCTGACCATTCTACTGTTGAATTTAGTGTTACATCACTTCTTATCTACCTTGCGCTCATCCCTTGAGCTCATTTACCACCTCATACACCTTGTTTCATGCATCTCAAAGTAGAATCAAACTCACGTGGTTTGATCATCACCTCCTCTTAAAGATGCCTTCCCCTTTTTAGTCTGGTCCATGACTTAAAAGTATCAAAATAACAAGTTCTCAATTATACAATTCTGGGATATTCTTGAGTCAAACTTCCTACAAAACTAGATGCTTCATGCCAAATGGAACATCTAGACCTCTAAGCTATAAACTAGACTGCTCCCTTGAAGGACAGCTATGTGCAAAGCCGCATCTGCTACTATAAGTAGACTGCTCCCTTGAAGGATAGCTATACAAATTCAGCCTCTATCAAAAGCTTCTCACATTGATCAGCTTCGTGAAGACCTCAAGAACAACAAAATGCATATCCCATATAGACTTCCCGCATCGATCAGTCTATATCCAGAAAAATAAAAGCAGTATTCAAAAGCACTTTTGAGTCATGGACTTGTCTATTTAGGTTTGGTTCTCTTTCGTCAAAATAATCACCTTATAACAAGTTCTCTGCACCCTAGCTATACCATCCACCTCACCTCACCATTCTTCAAAACAAAAAAACTCAAGGGACATGACGTATATCTGATATATTGTGATTATACAACTCTTTTCACCTATCGACTTCTCACCTATGCAAGGTACCTAGGGATTCAAGCTCATCCTATGATAATACGTGGTTTGTTTAGCTCTTTCCAACTATGGGACACTTTTTCCTCTTTTACCCAAATCTAGGATTATGTGTTGACCTTAATCAAGACATGGTTTCCTATGCTTGGGTAAGCTAACCCTCACTTCACCTATACCCACACCAACACCGCCAATACCTTACCAACACCAACAATATTACCCTACCAACATCAAACTTTTACCAACCAACAAATTGCCTAACCACAACCAAATTGTCTGAATTCACCTCTCCCTGGTCCTAAGGGAGAACTACATCGGTCTGAGGCCCCTCCTTGCTTTGTGCAATGGGTTATGTAGGCAGCACTTAGGAGACATGGGGTCTCCCAAGGTTAGCTCGACCATCCCCTACCATAATCTATCATGTGTTGTGTTTTCCTTAAAAATATAAATATTTTCACGTATCAGTTACCTGCTTATTTTAACCTAACTCCTACCCTTATCCACCAATATCCATTTTTCACCACATCGCCTACCCCCAGATTTTCTAAATAGCCTTATTTTGAATTCATCGGCCCTTATCCACCTAAGGCCGCAACTTTCACCACATCGGCCTGACCCAAGGCCGCTAACCATAGCCAATCAGCCCGACCCAAGGCCGTAACCAATCAATCGACCTGACCCAAGGCCGCAACCAACCAATCGGCCCGCCCCAAGGCCGCAACCAACTCAATCAGCCTGACCCAAGGCCGCAACCAACCAACTGGCCCGACCCAAGGCACAACCAATCAATCGGCCTGACCCAAGGCCACAACCAATCAATCGGCCTGACCCAAGGCCGCAACCAATCAATCGGCCTGACCCAAGGCCGCAGCCAACCAATCGGCCCGACCCACGGCTGCACCCAACCAATCAGGCCTAACCCAAGGCTGTACCAATTAAGTACCTCGACCGAGGCCCACCAAATTATGATTCTATCCACCCATCATGTAGCTGTTTGTTCAATCAAGCTCACCTGTTCGTGTTTTAGCATGACTAGGATACTTGAATTGATCAGCCGACCAGCTTTGCCTAGACTGAGACCGTGATGTTTATCTCAACCAAACCAACCATTTGGTACTGCCGAACATGCCTAAACGTTCTGGTACCTTACCCATTATATCCCCTAGAGCTACTTCCTATGCCTTGGATACCAGGATTATATCAACCTTGTTTGGATAAACTATCGACCTTTTCCTATGAAATGCTTGTTTTCTCTTCAAATTGTGTACCCTGGTCACACTACTGCATTTCAACGTGTGTCTGCTTCCTTGAACTTACCCCACCATCTTACCATCATCTCATCATCATTCACCCTTTATCAACCCTATCCCTGATTTCACATCACCTCAATCTGTGATAGATTTGAGGGGGATTACCTATACCCTTAACTGGGGCAACCACTTCTTATTATTGTCGGTGCAGCTTTACAAGACAAGCTACACGACAACAAGGGGAAAATGTAGACACCAAATTTGGGTCTTACGATGCCCTGTGCCCCGCATCTCGTCTCGCAACCTAACCCTACCTCACCACCTAAACCTTACAAACTTAATTATTTATTAATTACCTTATAATTAATAAATCCACATCTCCAACCCTGCCACCTCACCTTGCCACCTCACCATGACCTAGCCCTAACCCTAAACTAACCTAATTAAGACCTATAACTTGGTCTAGACCCACACCCATGACTCATCACCCCTCACCCACACCAAAATTAACCTAATAATGACTTGACCAAGCCCATAACTGACCCCTCAGGAGAAAAGGAGGGAAAGTTGGCTATTTTACTAAAAATAGCCAACTTTGACCTAACCGACATCGGTTCCCTACGTAACCACGACCTTAGGTAACTGCAATCACCCTGTAAATGACCTCCCCCAACCATTTGTAAGGGATCCAAATTCATTTGCAAGAGAGGGACAAGTGAGAGAGAGAGAAGAGGTTGCAGAGAGGAGTATTGAGCCCAAGACTATAACTGAGCAACTAGATCACGGTCACACTCATCCAAACATTGGGAGAGTCATAGGATACTTTCATCAGCTCACTTCTGATTGTTGGATCATCCCAACTGAGCCTTGCCTTCACCACTGCATTCCTTGGACCTGCATCCGCATCAGAAACTAGTAAGTAGTCTCTTTTATTACCTTCTATGCTTCTAGACACTACTTTGTGAACTTTTGATTCATAGTGATTATAAGCTCACTCCTGGATCTACCACCTGGCAGCACCTTGCACCTAACCTTCATTCATCCATCTCTATATTTCCCCAAAGACAGCTTTCTCACTCTCTGAGTCTTCTCTATCACCCTACTACTCCCCTCAACCATCTACCAACCTTCTAAACCCCATAACCACCTTACAACCAACCTCCATTTAAAATCCCCTAAATCACTACCCCTACCGATATCGATTATCCCCTACTGGTATCAGTTTTATAACCGCGGTCGGTTATCCAGTGACCGGCATCGGTCACTGTGACTTATACCAAAAACCAATATTTCACCTATTTACCTCCAAACAATCTCATATCCAGCCTTGTCTATCCCTGTAACTTGATCTAAACGTATCAATAACCAGTGACCAAACAAACAACATGACATTTTATTATTGGTAGTTTAGTCTCTATTGCTTTTAGTAACGAGGTACCTAAATCGTGATTTCGCAATAGCTTCTTTATTATCATTTGCATTAATTTGTATAAAAAGGGAACTGACCACCTTTGAAAGGAAGTCTAATATTTCCTGGGCCCAAGGCAGTTCCCTCACTTATTGTTTAACAAAAATCTGGTGGTCTTGCATTCTTATTTACAGGTAGTCCTTCCCAGACAAAAAGGAGCTCTTCACAATCCATCTGATCTCTCTACGGTACACGCACACCTTCCCAACACTCAACAGGTATTCCTCCTAGCCCTAACCCTTATTTGTTTCTCAAGAGAATGAAAAGATAGAAATAACTCTATTCTGGAACAAAATTCTGTGTGAAACAACTTATAAGGGTGGGGATTTTCCATTCACCGCTTATCTAATCCCAAAATAGGTTGCATGTTATTATTAGCCACGCTCCATTACAAAAATATCCACACATGCAAGTGTGCTAACAATAGAATACTGTTAGTTAATTGACAGTAGCAGATCTATTCCCGGCATGTGTCCATGAAAATCACTTCGTAGCTAATCCTCCAAAAATATATAATGCGTGACGCACAAGTCACCAATCGGTTTGAGTTCTCCACACACTATCTCCAAAAATAGATCCTTGTCGTGAAAATGGATGTCCCAAACTTGTTTTGCTTCTTCACACGTGATACTTTCTGATACTTCCACACGTTTGAATGCATTCTGTAATCTCGCATGAACCTTCTATATTTCCTTCGCTAAGTGCAAGAGTTTGATTGATCAACATTACCCCACATTAGTTCCATTTCCACCCCGGAAATGGTTTCTCCAAAACGAATCAAATAATATGAATAAAAGAATAGTGTAATGCCACGTTTGATGTTTCCCCAGTTCTTGACATGATGACCATGTTGCTAAGCAGGGGAGGGTTATGTGTGTGTGCCCTTGTTGACCGTTGTTGACTTTGTCCTTGTCATAGTGAAGATTTTGCACCCTCCCTCTCCTTCTTGCTTTTTCGGGTCGTTGTCGGCACCCCCCAAATTGTGGACCTTGTAGTGTCATGTGCGATTATCTAGTTAAAGGAAAATCTAGTTCTCACTTCTTCGAGCTTGCCTAGTTGTTTCCTTTAATATGATTAATAATAATAATTATTATTGTTAGCTGTAAAATCATTAAAAAAATGTTTATAATAATATTATAATTTATATTGTCGATTTACGACCATTTGTTTTAGTGTCAATTATTTTATCGCTATTAGTATGGGTTACCTTTAAGATGTTTTTTTTATTATGTATTTACTTCGTTTTAGGGGTTTTATGTTTTTTTTTAGTTAAAACAAAAATAATAATAATAATAATAATAATAATTAAAGAAACCCATGAATGTTTGGGGCAGTTAGCGCAAAGGGGGCTCCGTATAGGATATTTTTGTTTTATTGTTAGATGAAGACAAGCAGCCTCCACCACCATGGAAAGGAAGCTTCAGACTAGTTTTTTCTGCACACCCACCAGATGTTGAAGAAGGTGTGAAGGAGGAGGATTTTTTGGTTGTGTAAATGGAAATGCGTAGGGTCTGTTGGGAAAAATGCTTGAAGGAAATGTGGTTTCACGGATTGCTACGGTTGCAGGTTTTTTACACATATCCATTTGTTCAGGGCGCCTTTTGTTTTTTTTTTAAGAAATGCCTCGCCAGATGTCATCTCATGGAATGCCATGGTCACGGCCTGTGCTAGCATTCTCCCAACCTACGTCAAACACAAACCCTTGATATGCGTGGACATCTAACAATGTATAAAAAGATAAAGGGGTATTGTCATATGTTGTAGTTTCAAATGCTTTACTGGACGTGTGAAGTTTCTCCATTCCAGGCCTCCAACCTGATCAGTTCATCCTTGCCACGTTTTCCCAGCTAGCGCCAAAATGGTGATTTGTACCATTTTTTGTAGTTGTGAGTGCCCTGACAGACCTGCCTACAACGAGTGGACTCATACGCTTGGCATATGCTCTGTGCTTCTAAATGCTTGAAACGTGGCATGAATGATTGCACTGATGGCAGAATATGTGCAAATATGCATGGCATATAAATGTTCCAAATGAATGTCTTTAAAAAAAACATGGTCTTATGGAAAACATAGACTATAGGATGTATACAAATGGGTTTGTTGAACAAGATTTAGAAACTTTTAGAAACTGTAAATGACAGATCTAAAGCTAGTTTCCATAACTTTTGCTAGCATCTCCCATCCTGTGCTAGTTGCGAGTTGTGGAAAACATTATGGACATCCTTCAAAGTATGAAGAGTAGAGGAATGATTTCAAATATGTAGTTACAAATTTTATGAGAGACATGTATGCAAAATGGTGGAGTTATGGATGCTCGTGAACTATTTGACAAAATGCTTACGCGAGATGTTGAACAGAAACCTACGGGTTTGATCGACTTCGTCCCTCCAGGCATGGTTCACCTCCCCTCGTTTTTCATAACTCTCGTACTTTAGTTTTTTGTTTGCAACTTAATATAATTTTAAAATATTAGGATTATAATACAGTTAAATGTTTCTATCAACTCGTTGCAAAATAATGAAATGTTGTGTCATAACTCATGAAGTCAAAATAACTCGTTTGCATTAAAACATGAACTTCCACCCTCATTTTGAGGTGATTTAGAAAACTTCCTACCCACATAGATCGCTACAATATTGGTTTATCGATGAGACGAAATCGACTTCCCAGTAATAACATTGATCATCTCCCGATTTAAATATATAATTTTTGCATTTTTCAGAGACTCATTAAGTACCCTTTGTAACTCTGAAAATGAGATGTTAAGCTTCATTTGTGTACCTTGTTACGTGAGGAGTCACTTGACCTCTGGATTGACCCCGAATGAACATATGTGATCTTTTGACGCTCTTATAGGAGCCCTGCTACACTGTTTTACAATAGTAGAAATTTCTTAAATCTAGAAAGTTGGCTTTCATTTTGAACCGCCATTTGAAACCTGGATAGAGAAATTATTAACCGTCTTCGTAAACCTCTAGTGTTTTTACTAGACAATTTCTTGGAACATTTAGTTTGGGGAAAAACACTTTTTTGTATAGTTTGGCAAAGCCATTTTGTAGGCCTCCGGTCACAGTTTGACAAGGTCAAATTGGACCAATTCTTCTAGTCGCTCCAGAAAACTGGTCGCTGTTTGAAAATGGTTTTCTGGTTCTCACTTCTGTCAACTCTGATGAATTCTCCTTATATATGGGAACTTGTAGGAAGTTTCTTGTTGCATGTTCATGCATCAAATGTCATTTTTGGACATGGATTTCTAAGCCCTTGCACTAACTTTTGTTCATTTGCAACTGGGTCAACTACGACCAGTGGCCCCGAAAAACTAGCTGCCAAACGTAAACCGTTCGCTAGTTCCAAATTCCGTCAGTTGCTATGAACTCTTGGTATATAGGTGGACACGTATAATTTTAATTGTGGTGTGTGTTCTCATCGAAAGACAAATTTTGGAAGTGGTTTCTTAGCCTCTGAGCCTGTTTTGAACGGTTTTGTAGCTAGAAAGAAAATGTAAAAATAGAAAGTTGTGGGACCCTCGTCGGGTTCCTAAACCACCGTGGAAACTCTTGACACATGTAAATAATTTTTTAAAACTCTATAGTGTAACTTGTGTGAAATAGGACTTTTGAAAAAATGGTGTTTTCTCTCTCTTCCCTTCTCTTTCTCTCTCCTAGGTTACAAAATGAAGTAAAATGAAATGTAATGAATACATCTCTCTAAACCTTTTATTTCGATTGCAAATTGTAATTATTATCATATGTAAATGGGAAACTAAAAAATGACAATTATGTTAGATTAGGGTGGATGCCATGCCAGCGATTTATCGCTGATATCATGCTCACATGGTTTTTGTAGGATGAAAGAATGACGACAAAAAAGCAATGTGTAATTCATTAATTATCATTATAAATTATATAGTTCATTGTTAAATGAATAAATGTATAATGTAGTCTTATGTTACAGAAGGTTATATTTGATAATTTATTGATATGTATGAGATGCTAGTTTCAAGGACATCTAGGAAATGTGCATTTAATCATAGGTTCAATTTGATTCAGAGTACACATGGTAAAATGGTTTGATATTTATATAAGGTAAATGAATTTGAAGTAATATCTTGAAGTGCATTTTTAGTGTTCAATAAATGATTAACGAGTCATCTTGTGCATTCATACTTTGTAAATGTAATAAAGAGATTTAATCAAAACACTCTACCCCTGTTCAATATCAGAGCATAACTTGTTTTCATGTGTGATACTCCTTACCGTAGAAGACATTGAAAACTGTAGAATGAAATTAAACTCTGCACTCGATGGAACCTCCTAGTTTGAGAAAATTAGAGCCCAAGAATGGGATTATCGTCTTAGTCAGTATGTTTAGTGACATTGTCATAAACCCATCCGATAGGAGTGACACAATCAAAATTTTCTTGGAGTATGTAGAGCTAACTCCTCCCTTGTAGCCTAGCGGACTACCTTGTCATCTAAAGATAGATTTGAAATTAAATTTATTCATCGAGTGAAAACCATGTTGGATCCAGAAGACATAGATGGAGGTTGTGACTTAGTTCCTCTAGGTCTTAAACTCTTATTAATGAACTCCTTAGCTCCGCTCAGCTAAATGTGTTACCTTGGTTTCTCACAACATAACACCTTGGTCCTTTCTTGAAGGTGGTTTAGCATAAATTTTTCCTCTCACTTAAAACTCATATATAGTTGAGGGTTAGAACCTTAGGTGAAGCTGGAATTAATCTAAACCTCAGTTGATTTGGATGTTAACTTAGGGTTTGTGTGTAGCTTTAGGTCTTCTAATCATATATGTCTTCAAGAGGTTAGAAAAACAATTTGTAACTCCTTTTACAAGACAATGCTAATAATAAGACCATAATGTGACGTAGAAAATAAAGCATATAAGAGTAAAAACGAGAGTTAAGATTTGGAATCAATGCCACTCTTGAAGACCTTATAACTCAATTAAATATATGCATTTGGTTCAAAGAATATGAATTTCCTTGGTGTGATCCAACTTCGAGAAAACAAAATACATATATAAAACAAAATGGAATTTCACAAGTCATTGAATTAGAATAACTATGGTAGGGTGATAACTATTCCATGATCGAGAAATATTTTTGGTAAAAAGCAATCTTGTATTTAAATCTCCGTTAAATCCTAATACTGCTATATGGACACCAAGTCACATTCACTTGAGTTGTAAGAGTAAAAAAAGGTAGATATTGAATATATGTTTGAGAAGAATATTCTTAACACAATAACAAGATAACTAAGTATTTTATATGCATTTGAATTATGCCGAATAAGTATGCAAGTTATGGAAAATTTTGTAAAGAATAAGAAGCCATCTAAGAAGGTTCGAACGGTGATTTAATTGCGGAATTAACTTAAGAATCTATAGGTGGGAAAATGAGAAATTTTATCCTTACACTATAATGTTCTTGGAGTGTTAATCTTAACTAAAATACAATTAAAGAAATGATGTGTTGAGGGTTCACCATTCCTGAATTCCTTCTCTTGCGGTTGAGTCATTGCTAGTACCCTTTCCATTTGGGAAAAGTGTGGCATCGACAAGCCTATGTTTTTTTCATGTGTCTATGTGAGTCAATGACTTATGTGATTTTTGTATGTGAGTCAAGTTTCTGTACTTAGATCCCTTGTTATGTTGTGTGTAGTGAGAAATGTAAGTCAAAAAAAAATTATCCTGGTATTTTATGGTTGTAATTGTGTGTGTAAAATGTGGGAACTACAAATAGAAATAATTTGGATGAATGAAAGAATGCGTTCAACTTTTTGTATCTTCCTCTATAATTGGAATAATCAATTCTGGATATTCCTCTTTTATTTCCACCTCTAATGTCTATCAGTCACTAAGCACAGCCTCTACCTTCTTTGGAATATCCACTGCAATTGATTCTAACTCATCTCTTGCAATCTCTCCTTTTTCATTCTATAATACCAACACAATGTTGGACATTTTAGTCATTTTTCCTTCCAACAAGTCCATCTTCTGGGCAATGAGTTTACTAAGCTCATTCTTGAGCTATTGTAAGGGCCTCACACTTCTTCTTAACAAGTGTTAATCATTTGTATGGCCCAATGTCTCATCCTTCATGGCCTTCAGGACCTCATTGTCTTCTAAAATGGTCCTTGTCCTTATAACAACCTCTGGTGCTGTAAAATTATTCAAGGCTTGATCCACCTTTTTTAATTACTCCTGTAACCTCTGAAGTAATCCTTCATATGATGCAATCTTCTGCATCACTAAAGAATTTTCTTGCTCGACATATTTTCCTGGATCCTTTGGCTCAGGCATGCGTAGAGGATCATCTTTAAGCACTAAGTCCACCAATGTACTTACATAATACATCGCCAAAGGAAACATCTTGGGTAACTTTGGCTCCAAGTGTGGCCTAGCCTTCATGATTCTATCACCAACTTCCTCTGCCATGCTGATAAACATTGTGTTCTTCTTCTGTGCCAAGTGTTTTTTCTACTTTTAGGGCACACTATCTCCTCATCCTTAGTCTTGATATCTTCTCTCAGTGCCCTAATTATGGCAGTTTTATCTGTATTGCGTTGTGCCACTTCTTTTGAGACTTTTACCAAAGCATTGTTTACTTGTTCATCAGACATAACAGTAAGATTTACTATTATGTGTCTAGCCTAAGGTGTCTTTTTCAACCTCCTCGACATGCATGACTCCTCACACATATCAAAATCTGGTTCATCCATGTGCATGTGCATCGACCATGAAAAATGTGTTCTTGTGTGCATTGCTTTCATATCCTCATCCATTAACTCCCAGTCATATAACTCCTTTTGTGTCAGTGTGCTCTAGAAACGGGTGCGGAAAATTTTACTTATGTCCTCATCATAACCCTTGGCTAGTGGAATGTATTCCCCACTTGTTCTTTTTAATCTATGTTTCTTAGGAACTTGGGCTTCAAGATTTGGAACTTATGCAGCTATGTCATGAGCAGTTTCTATTGTTGTCTCATCTATCCCTTTTTCTTCCTCTTCTCCATCCTTCATTTCTTCATCTTTTTGTTCCTCTACATTCTCCAAAGGTGTAGGATAATTGGGTGCACTTTCCTCAGACTCTTCCACTTCCTCATTCAAATTAAATTTCCTTCTCCTCTTCTCAGTTTTCTCCCTCTGTGGAGAGAGTCAAGGTGATCTGTGCACTATTTGTGGAGTAGCACCTTGAGTCCTTATTCTCCTAAACACTCTTTTGAATCAGAAATCTCCTTCGTCCACACCTAAGTCCTCATCATCCTCCTCTTGTGGCTGCGGTGGTGTAGTTGCACGCTCAGCTTCATCCTTATTTAGAGAATGTCTTCTACCTCTATGTTCCAAACCACCACTATCCTCATGCTCCTCCTCTTCATGATCAACCTAAAATATTTCTATGGGCTTGTGTGTTGGAACATTTTCCATTATATGCTTACCCTTTGGTGGCCTTGAGAGCGTGAACTCATTCTCCACATATTTTGCATTCTCTATCTTGGGTTTGAGTTGTAGGTACACAAAGCACTGCTCTGGTGTCCCCATATACCAAGCTGATAGGTTTCATGTTTATAATATCTAAAATAAGTCTTTCAATGTATGCATTACACCCTAGATATACATACTTCTTCCTCATAGTGAGGTAGTCATAATCTACCTTTTCTGCAGTGAAGGTTAAGCGACGCGCATCTGAAAACTGATGAACCGATGCTTGAAAATACCTTACTGTGAAGGTATATGGTAGTTTGCACCATGGGCTCCAAACCCCATCCTTCATCACAAACCGCGTGATGCAAAAGTGTTGGTATATAGAAAATTGAACTACCTTACCCACCATTAAAAGAAAATCCTTGGGTATGTGCCACTCTTCCTCAAACACCACACAGAGTCTATCATACCACATCTCCACCCTCTACTTGAATGGTCCACTCATTAGTCCATCGCACAAGTACTTGCCAAATCTCTCCAAAGGTGACTTGTGTTATGTGGGGTACTCCCAAATCTTGTCCTTTGGCCCATCAGACACCCCAATCTCCATGAAATCTTAGGATAATAATATAGCAAAAAAACTTATTTTGTCACCTGTCTGTGCTTCTTCAATAATTTTCATTTCTATGTGATTTGCAATGTTATAGACCAATCCTTTCGACATCTTCTTGGTGATGTGTAATCACATTCTGTTTACCTGTAACCACCTCCCTTGGTCATTTAATTTTGTCATGAGGTGTGTAACTACCTGTAGTACTGGGTACTTCTTCAACTTGTCAATGTCCATGCCGCACGGACCCTTGGTATACCCCATCTCCTTCCTCATCTCCAGGATTTTGGATTTATTAGTTAAATCATTATCTAGATCTAACCCTGAGGCACTCGGTCCTGTCGCTGTTGAAATCAAGGCAAGTGTAATTTTCACCCTTCGTCTGACAAAGTATAAGAATTCCTCATGGAATCTGTTCATCAACGACCGATACAATGGCTCATACTTTCCAAAGTATGGTAGCTCATACAACTGGTGGACTCCATTCTATTTCTGCAACTTCTCTCCTGCATCATCATATACCGATATGTCCTTTGTCATGTGATTGTTCATTTTTGTGCTCAATAACACATCAAGATCCTTCTTATTATCTGAAGTTCAATGGTTGTAATCATTGATTTTACATTGGCAAATTATGGAATCCCATTCTTGTCCCACAATCATGCCCTCTGGATACTGCATTTCTAAAATATTGCTCTCAGGAGCAATTTCTTCTTCCACTTCAACCTTCTTCTTCCCTTTATCTCCTGATGTGAGTGCTTTCTTTGGTGCCATTTGAAAAATCTCTCTCTTTTCCTCCTTCTGTAATTGAGCAAGTCGAAACCCTAGTTGAAATATATGTGCCCTAGTGGAAATTGTGTGCCCTAACTCATTTGTAACATGTCTACTTCACTCAAACCATTCTCCTATGGGAACACATGCTTCTCTAGTGCACAACCCTTCTCCTCACATCTGGCTTCACACTCTTTGCACCTAAACACAATTTCTTGGATCGTTTGCACTTAACCCTTTTCAAATTATCTCAATTGTAACGGTAAAAATGAACTTGCATCCCGTCCTTATATAGAATTTTAAAAATTTAGTGCATTGATGGCTCCTCAACCTACCAACAATCCTCTCATTAATTTATCATTTTTATTATTTCCATGTGGTACATATTCACACCCAATCTACAACCTTCTAGTGTGTGCTCCTACCTTTCGGCTGTAGAATTCTCTTCAGCACGCTTCCCTACGCCTGAGTACCTCATCAATGTGCCTTCCACTTGTAGTCTTCCTAGCCTTTTCTTACCTCGCGTTATACTTATTTCTTTATTCATCTCTTTCTATGGTCCCCATATCTAGAAGCAATCTCTATTTAGATTATTTCAATCTCCAACCTTGAACATCACCTGTACCAGTTTGTTCCTTTCATGTGGACTTATTTTCAATAGTCCTATACCTGGATATCAACAAATTACCCCACACTAAGGGTATGTGCAGTCCTCTGTGCATAAAAATTATTCAAATAGTAATTAGCTTCTGGTGTGTAAACGTGCTTATAACACAAAACACACCAACTAAATTGACAAAGCATAGAGACAAAGAAGGAAACACATTAAGGAAATGCAGAATTGGAAACCTAATCTAAATGGAAACATTTTCTTATTACAAACACCATGAAGACTTATTTATAGGAGGGCTTCAGCCTACTCCCGTTGAAGTAATCGGGTAACCACATTGCATCAAGTTCCTCTAACTAAAAAACATTGGTTTCAAGTAGGTGAGTGATAACATACAACCCCAACCAATGTACCTTGAGTTTTCTTAGATGGCACAAAAATTTAGAATCATAGAAGAGCACCATTTGTCCTGTCTCAAGATTTTTATCCCTGATGTGTCTGTCATGCCATGCTTTCTGCCTGGCCTTCTCTTGTTTTTGACTCCAATGTGTTATGGCACGTCACTCATCCAACTTGAGTAACTTTTCAATCCACTCTTCTAATGCTTGCTCATCAACAAGACCTCTAGCATGCACAATACGTAAAGAAGGTAACATAAATTCCATAGAAAGAACAAATTCTATGTCAAACACTAATTGAAATGGTGTGGATTTTTCAACCTTTTATATGTTTTCTGATATGCCCAAAGTAGTGCAAATACTTTATCATCCCAATCCTTTCTTCCAACATCATAGCTTTTTGTCAATGTTTGGCTCAAAATTTTGTTGAAATCCTTAGCAGTTCCATTTTCCTAAGGCTGATAGGGTGTAGTCTTATGGTGTGCAATCATGAATTCCTCCAATAAAATTCTGATTGTCTCATTAAGAAAATGTGTGCCCCTATCACTGGTCAAACTTAAAGGACATCCATACCTTGTAATAATATTTTCCCATAGAAATTGAGTTGTTGTAGTCATTGTACGGTCCTTTGTAGGTGTTTATTTTTCTCACCTTTTCAGATAATCTGTGCAATTTATGATGTAGTGTGATCCAATTCTATGCACGGATGGTGAAATGGGACCCACAAAATCTATATCCCATTTCTTAAATGGTTCTACACTAATGATAGGTCTCAGAGGAATTTCATCTCATTGACCTAGTTTTCTAAGACATTGAAAATGATCACATTCCTTACAATATTTATATAGGGTCTCCCACCATAATCTAGCGAGTAGAATCTTGCGTGCAGTGGCATCACCAACATAGTGGCCACCTGCAATAACACCATGAGCCTCTTCCATAATATCTGTGTGCTCATGTTCTAATACATAATGACACAATACCTCATCTCGGCCCAATTTGTACATGTCACCACTGATTAACATATAAGGTGCGGTGCGTATAGCAAGTTGTTTCTTCTCCAAGGATTTCATTCCTTCTGGTGCCATCCCTGTTTGTAGAAAAAAAAAATGTGCTCTAGTTCTGATGGCACTCATTATAACCTGTATAACTATACATCTGGCATGGTATCCTCAATTGCATGTGCTTCTTCTCCTGATCGTATTCTTGATAGATGGTCTTGTCCAGAATTACTTTTCCCTAGTTTTACGACAACTGTGAATTCAAATTCCTGAAATAAGAGCATCCATCAACATATATTCCCTTGTAAAATAGGTTTATTTACCAAATACTTCAATTCCATGTCATTTGTATAAAATATGAATGGTGTAGATAGTAGATACGGGTGGAATTCATGTAGCACTTAGATCATTGACAAAGCTTTATGCTCTATAGTTATGTAATTTTTTTTCTGTAGGAGTCAACTTTCTACTGGAAAAACAAATAGAATGATCTACAATACCTTCTCTAGGTTGAGCTAATACTGTGCCAATGGTCATTCCAGAGGCATCAATATGTACATGAAATGGTTGGTACCACAAAGGAAAATGTAGAATATGCATGGTAGTAAGTTTTTCCTTTAACGTCTCGAATGCACACTGTTGTGGTTATCCCCAGTAGAATGTACCTTTCCCTTTCAGTAACTCTTCCAAAGGTATGGAAACTTTGGCATATCCTTTGATAAACATTCTGTAATATCCTATATGACCTAAAAAATCTGTGTACCTCACTCTGACTGGTAGTCTCCCTTAGGCCTATAATGACTACAATTTTTGTTGGATCAACCAACAAACCTTCCTTACAGATTATGTGTCCTAAAATTATCCCAAATGGTGTATAAAGTATGTACTTATTGATGTTCAAAGAGATACTCAACTATTGACATTGTTCAAACATTAAGTGCAAATTATCGCAGTGATCCTTAACTAATCCATAAACTATCCAATCGTCTAAATAGACCTATAAGAAGTTGTGAATAAATTCCTTGAATACTTAGAACAACTATATGCAAAAATAACACAAGCACATTTTTCAGGCCAAAAGGATTAATAGTAAGGTGAAGCTACCCCATTCAATAGTAAACATAGTCTTTTCTTGATCCTCTTAGGCAATCCTAACCTGATGATACCCAGAGAACCCATCTATAAACGAATAGATTTCATGCCCTGCAATGCCTTCTAGTATTTCCTCGGTGAATGGCATAGGAAATGGATCAATTACACATGCAACATTCAAATCCCTGTAGTCCACGCATATCCTAATCAACCCATCCTTCTTGATATTAATCACCATTGGACTAATCCATTCTGACTCATCAAGGGGATTGATAATCCCAAACTTTAACATTTTATCAATCTCTTCTTTGAACTTTTCACGCAAGTTGGGGTTCATTCTGTAAGGTATTTTTCTAACTATGTGTGCACCCTCTTTAAGATTTATCTTCATCTCCCCTAACAATTCATGCACGCCTTTAAGTTCATGGTACCCCTAGGAAATAAGTCCTGGTAATCCCTTAATAACTTTATGATTTTTTCCACTTCAGATTCTAACCCATAGTCTCCAATTATGGCTTCCTTAGGCTCAGTATCTGTTCCACTATTCACCTGATTTGTCTTCATAGGTTCATGATAGGCATGCATGGTCTTCTCTGTACTATCCAATACCTCAGGCCTCCCTATTGAATGGTTTACATCCAGGTTATATAATTTTTTTTCATCCACTAAGTATACCATTTTTCCTTTCTCTTTCTCAAGGAAATCATGTTGAATTAATGTTGCATCGGCCTTTGGTTCTTCATCAAGATGCATTCCTGAGTCTTCTTTATCTAATAAATCATAAAGGAGTTCTTCAGCCTTGGTACTCTCCTCCATAGTTAATTTCTTGATAAATTTCAATAATTCTTCCATCGGAGGCTTTGTAGAGAAGAATTCAAATGTCTGGGACATTCCTACAATTAAATTCTACCAATTTCTAGTTTCTCTATAGATTTCTACATATAAATACCAAGCACACATGTAGCCTTGTAAAGTGGAATAAAACTTGTGCACCCATAGCAAAGGTCATAAGGCTTCCTCCCCTTCTGTCCAAAGTATCTCACACTTCTTAACATGGTGTTGGACAGGTTAATTAGCATGATAAGTGCATATTTGAGGAGGTGCATTGCTCCTGAAGAACCTAGTAGCAAGAGCAATCCTAATTTAATTCCTTCCTATAATATTATCCTTGTGGGCCACCCACCAGTGTACTGTTGTTCCATGTAGTGTATATTGTAGCATATTTCTTCTTTCTAGTGGGTCTATCCACTGTTCTTCCATGGCACTCAGGAATACCATAGGATCTCCTTCTTCGGTGTAACAAGGTACCGAGTTGTTACCTATCCTCCTGACATAATGTGGTTTACGGCCTTAAGGAAATATGTTCTTTGCTTCGTGCCCTTCCAACTCATTAGTGTTATGAGCCCAATTATCACAAGCAACACTTGTAGTATCGCTTATAGATTATGCATCCTCCCACTTAATTAGTCCTTATTTGGTCAGCTCAAGTATCTTTGGATCTCGGATGGTGGGTACATAAACCCTATTAATATCTTCTTCACTTAAGGGCTCAACATAGGACACATATTTTCCATCTATTAAAAGGATAATAAATCTCTCCTCCTTGTTTCAAAACTGATATATCCCTTGTTGAACCGAATATCGGCATTATTTGCATAGCACCAAAGATGCCCCAATAGAGCTAGGAAGCTATCTGACTCTACCAGTGCTAAAAATTCAAAGTCTCCACTAAACTTAGCTCCTTGTATGGTAATGGATGCATCTTTTAAAAATATGATGGGAGTGGCCTTAGTCTAATTAGCCATGAATAATACATTAGATGGTGATTGTAATGGGGGTCTTCCCATTTGTACCCATACATCAAAGGTAAGAAAATTGACTTCCACACTTGTATCAATCAGTATATTACTCAATAGCCACCCATCCACAATAGCATTCAAAGTGATTTCCTTGTCATAATCTAGGCTATAGGGGGGAAGATAAGCTTGCAGTATATTTCGTTCATTCTCAATAATTGTGTGTTGAGTGTTTCCTTTTAACCAATCCCATAATAATGGAATGATACTTTCTTTTTCTCTATCTTTTGTGATTTCTCTTTTAAGTATTGTATCTCACCCTGAAGAATCCTAAGAACCTCCATGGTTTCCTGATAAACCTCCTTTATTTAGGTAGGATCTGGGTACCATGCATGTAGAACCTCATCCTTAGTGATGGTAGGCTTCTATTGTAATGCTTCTCTAGCGTGTGCCGCCTCAGGATGGGTCGTAATATTCACTTATAACTCTTTAGAATCTGCTGCCAAATTTGGAATCCATTGATTTTCCATAGCACATTGTATCCTAACCATCCCTGAACCTTTTTTTTTGTTTATGTTGCTTACTCATATTCTCATACAAATCAGGGAACTCCTCATAGTTATGGTTCTTTCCACAAAAAGAACATGTAATATTCTGAGGACATTCACACCTGTAGTGGTCAAGAGAACCAAATGTATAACATGTTCCATGAGGGAACTCACTTCTTCTACCACCACGACCTTGTCCTCTAAATCCACCATGGTATCCTCGACATTTGCCATGACCACCTTCAAAATTACCTTCATTGCAATCATAGCGTGCCTGAGTGTGATCCATGTCTTGATACTCATTCTTTCCCTTAGCGTTATCTAAAACTCCTATCTATCATACACCAATATCTATAGCATCATGGATCTGACCAATTAGCTAGAAGTTTTCCATGTCATGAGTCATGGACGTGCAGATTTTACATTAGCTTGAAATGTTCTTCTTTATCATGCATTGCAACAATGGGAAGTGGATAGCATCATTGTTTTAATGGAATATCTCATAATCCATCAATAACGATCATACTGTTCTATGAGGACAACTATCCTTTGTGTGACCTTCTACTTCATAATCTGTGCACCAAATCCCTGTGTGTGTCTCGTGTTGAATTTATTGATAGTTTCTCCAAATATTTTTCTATAGTTGTTATTTGTGCTTCTAAAAATGGGCTCACCCCAGTATCTATGCTTCCAACTACCTCATCACGTAAGGCTACTTCAAGTGCTTCATGCGGATTAGTTTATGTCTTATGTGATAATGCCCTCCTAAAAGGGCCAATCAAGCCCCCAAAAAACCATTGTGCATGCTAGCTTGTGTGTATTTCATAAGAAAGATTTGATAACAATGTTTTAAACTATGCATCATACTCTCTAACACTTTCAGTAGTGCCTTACTTAATATCCTTGAGCACACTTATACTCTTCTTCTCCAACTCAGGGATATGAAATTCTTTAAGGAATGCATCCTTTAGAGATGTATAATCTACGTAACTCTGATCAGGGTCAAAATTTATGTACCAGCTATGTGCATGCCCTTGTAACATAATAGCAAATTGGATTTCCCTATGTTCAGAAGCCATGATTCCTATTGTGCGCCACAATATTGCACACATATGCACATGTTTAGCAGCATATTCTATGCCCCTATACTTTGGAAGACAAAGATACATCTCCATGTAAATATTCTAGGGTTGGTGTGGACCATGCCCACCTGATCCAAAACCTCATGTGTTTCCCCTGCCTCCAAAACCTCCAGATCTGCCGGAACTAGAGCTATCTATACCTCCTGATCTCAAACCTCTAGTTGAGGTTGGACCAGGATATGTACTTCCTTGTGTCTTAATAGTAGAAATAAATTGTACCCTGACAATCTGCGAAGTGTTACTACTCCCAAAATTAATTCCAAAAATAAGCGCACTTGTATTTTATGCTGATGATGCACCCAAAAAACTGCTCTCATATTACAACAAATCCATTTGCACTGCCATTATTGTGCCTCTTATAATACTCGCTCTTACTCTTCCACCACTGGAATTAGAGTGTTGACTACTAGTTATACTAAATGCTAGAAAACTAAGCACAAGGACATGGTTGTCAGGTGGATTTAGATGCGCACCTTCTGCCCAGGTCGTCTATCCTGGAGTGTTACTACGTGAGGCTGAGGAGGGTTCCCTATCATGTTTTCCCAAATGGGAGAATTCCTTAGGCTTAGGTTCCATGTCTTCTGCATGAATTTCAACTCCTTCTTGAGCTATGTTTCTCCATAATGCAATTTTCTTGGTAACCTCCCGCTGCTTCTCAATCTCCCTCTCACGTGCCTCATTATACTTAATCCACCTTTCCTCTCTCTGCCTTTCTGCTACTAGCTCTTCCATCCTTCACCAAACCTTCTTCTTCCCCCATGCTTGGTGAGGTTTAGTTAGCCATCGGTTTACCCTCCAAATTTAAAGTTACCATCAAGATCTTGATTTCCAGTGGAATTCTTTGTAGGTAAGCTCCCCTTGAATATTGTAAAAACTAGAATTTAGCTACCTCTGGACATGAATAAGTGGAAATTGAGTACTCTAAGATATAACTGTTGAAAACACCATGGAACCAAGTATCCACAGCTTGATTCCAAATCAGATCAGCATCATAAAGGGCCTAAAATTCTTCTTAGATCTAGACAAGTGCAAAATACCTCCAATTTTTCTTAGATGCAGAAGTAATTGGCCACTCATACAGTTCTACTAAAAAAATAGTGAAAAATTTCTCATATAAACTGTCATACATGTTCTGTTCCACCCATAGACGTGCATTCAAATTAGATCCAATGTTGAACCGTTGTGTGTATTATTATTCCAGATCATGTATCCACTCTTCAACACTTGCTAAGGTCAACCGGTATGTCTTCATTCCGAACCATCCTGAAATAACTAAAAAAGAGGTCCTTGCAACGGAACCAATGATGTAGCCTAGAATTTAGTACTACAAGCCCAATAAGACCCTAGGAGCATCAGCACATCACTTAGCCTATATTGAATGCTCACTCGAAGCATGCAAAGGTACCAAGTCCTTCTTTAGGGTTTTTTTTATAGGATGTTAGCATGATGAAGACTTAACACATGCAATTCCATTATTGATACATCATTCTACAGAGCAGGTCAGATCTATATCTAAAGGATAGAAGGATTAAGTATTGACCATGATGAAATCAAGAACATATTAGATCCAATTACAAATAGAACTAACACTTAGATTAAGCCAATATCCTCCATTATATTACATATGACAATTACACAGAAGCTTCATTACAAGAACAGTAGTATACGCTCATGCACGTAACCGATTTAGCAACATAATCTCACTATTTTTCAATTCTCACACATGTATGCTCTCTCTCTATCTCCATGTATGCATCTATCTATATATCTTTACACAGTTTACTACATACTTATAAGGGTGGGTACTTTCCCTTCACCACTTATCTAATCCAAAAATAGGTCACATACTATTATTAGCCACGTGTTGTTACAAAAATAGATACACATGCAAGTGTGCTAACAATAGACTATTGTTAGTTAACTAACAGTAGCAGATCTATTCTCGGCATGTGTCCATGCAAAGTGCTTCATAGCTAATCCTCCAAAAATAGCTGATGCGTGATGCACAAGTCTCCAATTGGTTTGAGTGCTCTGTATGCTATCTCCAAAAATAGATCCTTGTCGTGAAAATGGATAAGTCCCAAACCTATTTTTGTTCTTCATGTGCGATCCTTTCCAATACTTCCTTGCCTTTGAATGCACTCTATTCTCCCATGTGAACCTTCTGTATTTCCTTCGCTAAGTGCCAGAGTCTGAATGATCAACAAATCAAGAATTTTTTCTTATATAGTCATGCATTTTGGACTGAAGAATGTGCCTATTATGTTTTCGTGCATTATTGACCAGGCCTTTCAAGACCTCATCGATAAATTTCTTCAATTTTACCTAGATTACTAGATGGTGTATGGGTTAGTCAAAGATCATTATCATAATCCATGGTTGATGTTTGAGAGATGTAGCTAGTTAAGCCTCTTGTTGAATATTAAGAAATGTTTTTTTCTTCTCCTTTTGGTACATTGTTGGGACACATTATCTACAAAAAAGGCTTTCTGGTAGACCTCACAAAGGTTTTTGTTATAGTAGGATTGGAGGATGCTACCAATAAAATATCATTGTGTAGGTTCCAAGGGCATACATGGTACTATATGAAATTTATCATGGGATATGCTTGGATTTCTGAGCCCGTAGAATATTTATTAAAACATAAAATTAAGTTCTATTAGAGAGAGGTGGAGCAAGTATTATTTGACACACTGAAGGATAAGCTTACCATCGTGCCCTTTTTACATTTTCCCTCTTGGAATAGGCCTTTCCATGTGCATGTTGATGCATATGGTATGGCGATTGGAGTGGTATTAGCACATCTTGGAGAGGGTATTATTGACCATCCATTGTCTTTTGCTAGCAGAAAGTTGACCATAGCAAAACAAAATTAAACTACCATGGAGTTTGAGGTATTGCCAATTATCTACGTATTGCACAGATTTAGCCATTTTTTTCTTGCAACGCCTTTTATTTTCTACATGGACCACATGACATTAAAGTACTTGGTGAATGATCTTGTTTTACAAGGGTGCATATGTTGGTGGGTCTTATTGTTTCAGGAGTTTGAGTTTACAGTTGTGGTAAAAATAGGGAAGATTAATTTTGGACTTGATCATCTATCTTGGATTGACTCAGGAGAGGATGCGTAAAGCATCAAAGACACGATGCTAGATGCACAATTGTTTAGACATGTGCCCTCTGAATTATAGGATATTGTTATTTTCCTATGAGTGGGTGTGGCACCAGAAGGAATGAAGGACTTGGAGAAAAACTAGTTAGCTATATGCACCTCACCCTATATGTTGATCAAAGGAGACCTATACAAACTAGGCCGAGATGAGGTCTTGTGTCGATGTGTGCTAGAGCGTGAACATGTTGCAATTATAGAATAATATCATGGTGGTATTGCATGAGGTCACTATGTTGAGAATGTGACTACGTGTAAAATATTATTGGAAGGCCTTTGGTGGGAAACATTATATAAATATTGTATTGAGTATTGCAAGGCTTCTAACCATTGCGAGCACCTTGGTAAACTAGGACAAAGAGATGAAACGCCACTAAGACATATTGCTAGTACAAAACTATTTGAAAAATGGGCAATTGACTTTATGGGCCCTATTTCCCCAGCTGCGTGAAGGACATGTTTGTGCTACATTATCACTTGCACAGATTATCTTACAACATAGGAAGAAGTGGCACCTAGAAAGGATTGCACAAAATCCATAGTAGCTAGGTTCTTATGGGAAAATATAATTAGCAGATATAGATGTCCGTTGATCTTAACAAGTGATAAGGATACACATTTATTAAATGAGATTGTTCAAAGTTTGTTGGCAGAGTTCATGATGGTCCATCACAAAACTACACACTACCAGCCTAAGGCTAATGAGAATGTTGGGGCCTTTAAAAAAACTTGAGCCACACGTTAACAAAGATTTACAATGTTGGGAGAAGAGATTCGGATGATAAAGTCCTTTTTAGTGCTATGGGCATATATAATGACTTATAAAAGGTTGAACAAGGCCACACCTTTTCAATTGGTGTTTAGTGTGGAGGCATTTTTGCCTATAGAATTCATGTTTCCATCTCTACATATTGTACACACAGGAGGATTAGCGGATAAACAATCATTAAAGGAGTGCATTGATAAACCTATGGAGTTGGATGAGAGGCATGCCATTGCCAGATGGACTCAGAAGACGGAAAAATCATGACAAAAGGCATGACATGAACATCATATTAAGAAAAAAAATTGAGGCTGGGTAGATGATTCTATTATATGGTTCAAATTTTATACGCCATCTAGGAAATCTCAAAGTGTATTAGTTGGTCCATACATTATCACTTACATACTTGATTTGATTGCTTTCCAATCAGAGGCATTTGATGGAACAAGGTTTCACAGTTACTTTAATGGGAGTAGGCTAAAGCCCTAATATAAATAACATTTGTGTGTTTGTAAATAAGGTAGTATTACCATGTAGCTAAATATTTCACTTACTGCAGTTTCCTTTCTATGTGTTTTCCTTCTTCGTCATTTTGTCTTTTTTTTTTTTTTTTTGTCGGTGCGGTTGCATGCCAGTAGCTAATTAATTTTCCAAAGGTTTTTTATGTGAAGAGGACCACACATCTATTTAGTGTGGGTTGGAAGGTGTCAAATGAGAGTCTCTGTGAAAATTTTGGTAAGAAACAAGTTTTGAAAATGATGTGGATTGGTGACCCAAGTGGACAAATCAAAAGCGCATAAGGGCAGAAGAACGCGCATAGCATAAGTGTATATGGGTGAAGTTTGGTGTCAAAAATCTTGATTAAAACCATGTACAGGTATAAAAGCATAAAGAAACATGAGGTAGGTGGTGTTAAGAACTAGGATATAGAGGAAGATTGACTTCGGCGTTGGGAGCATGCGTAAGTATCCATTGTCAATGCAGTTTTTATGCGCCAGAAGGTTGTGGGGCTTTTGCACAGGATTGGGTGCACAAAAAAAGTGCTAGAAAAAACATGTAGATGGATGGCGTTGTAAAAATATGAATTTAATGTGGTTTTACATTGGTATGTGGCATGAGATTTTGTGCGGGAAAAGTAATAAGATATAAATAGAAGGTCAGGGTAACTTATTTCTTTTTACCTTGCATTTTTTGTTGAAGAGCTCTTGCAAACTAGAACATCCTTGTGAAAAGAAATTTGTGGAGACTTGCATTCAAAGTGGAAAGATTTAGAATATTTTTTGAACTAGAGTGGAAAGGAAGTACATGGGCATGAGAAGAGGAGTTAGTTTGCTGGATTCTTGTGGATTTTATGTTTTCTTATGGAAGGAAAGTTTTCCATGTTACGGTTTGCAGAGCTAGGGAACATGTTTTGGAGGAATTTAGAAGAGGACTCAAGCTGAGGGATTGAGAAGAGCTAAAGCAATAAGAAAAGAATAACTAATAAGGACCAGACAAGGAAACACGGCACCAAGGAAATGATCAAATACTTCACCTAAGAAAGGAAAGGGTAACGGAAAACTAGCTACGTCAACTAGTTTCAATGAAGAGTGGTACAGGAAGATGCAATAACCTGATGGCATTCTATCTTGTATGGAATGGGTGTCTCACATGCAGAAAATGGTTGTAAGAAATTATAACCATAGGACAAGCACCGTGGAGAAGGAAATGGCATTGCAGTTAGATCACTCTATCGGGAGAGAGGATGCACGATGATAATCTTGTTTACGATGAATCATCGAAAAACCACATTACAGAAGGTTGGACTCTTGCAACTCTATGAGTTACCATATTTTGGTAAACCTGACAGGTTGTACCAATGGTTGATGTCACACGTGCATGAGGATTATTTTTACTTTTTAGGAAGGAGAATGTTCTTATACTACCCAATTTATTTCTAAGTATATTGGACTTATATACATGGGAGAGTTATTGGATGATGATTTGGGTGATAGGGATGCAGTCAAGGAAACGACCACGAAGTATTAGTATAAGAAGGGTTCATGCTACTTTGATATTAGAAAGATCACCAACCCAGTTATGAGGATGGTCGAGCACTTGCTAACCAAGGTGAATGGACAAGAGCGTTGGACACAAGTGGATAAGAGATGGTTAAATATTTGTAGGAATATTTTAGAGGGAACAATATACAACCTCTCAGACTTCATTACAGAAGATATCATAGATGCAGTGTGTGATGGGGATAAGATCATGTATGGTAATTTCCTTCTTGCTATTTTGTTTTTAGAGATTGGAGTGTCCAACGGGAAAAATATCTATGTTTGAGAGTAGTCCTGCCCCCGCAAAGAGGTTTGAAGCATATAATTGTGACACAATAACTACTGCACATAAGCTGCACGTGGAGAAATGGTACAAGGAAATGCACAATGCATTCAGGGTAGAGTGGAGAATCCCTAAGATAATTTTCAGCATTGGTGGATGGTGAGGTTGAGTTTGCATGTATATGAACACTTTTATATCAACAATTTTATCTGACAACATGGCACCAAGAGTCCTTGGTGTAAGTTTTTCTTCTGTTTTATAGTGCAGTACTTTCAAAGCATAGTAACCGGTTTAAAGAAGTAAATAATCCTATATTTGATCTAAGTGAGGTGGATCAAGACATACCGCATGTTGCGCTAAACTTTGGTATCTTTGAAAAATCTTACTTATGTCAGAAAATTATGTCTCTCATGACGTACATATGTTAAAACTAGTGACACTACCTATTGCGGGGAAGACATTGGAAAGGGTGTATACATACACCTAAGGACCAAGTTCATGAAAAGGTAGAACATATTGAGGATGATGTATCCATCCCAGAAGACCCCTATGCAGGAGAAATAAAGTAGTGCTAAAGAAGAGAGAAGAGGAGACTCCTGTAAAGACAAGGCACCTAACACACATAAAGTTCAGACTGTTGGGGCACAGAAGTCTATGTGTGGGAAAAATGCACTTACACTCACAATAATAATTCCACCGTAAAATATTCTCTTGAGAGGTAAGATTCACCCAAGAAAGAGAAGTCCCCTATATTAGAGGAGTCTCCAGTGAAGAAGATAGTGAAGGGTGGCACAAGGTTTGGACTTAGAGGATACAAAAAGCATGAAGAACAATGAGACTGATGAAGAAGATGAGGATCACGTGGAAGGTGAGAATCCTCCTATGTACGATGTACATGAGTTTGATGAAGAAAGGAATGAAGAGGAGAAGGATGTTTGGAGAGAAAGGATGAAGTGAGGAAGTGGATATGCATGCTCAGAAGACCTCAAATAAACCGACCTAAGAATGCATAGATTAAGATGACAAAGTGGAAAAAGAGGTGGTACATGTATTATACAACACTTATTTGAGCATAAAACACCTAGATTTGAAGCCCCTACTAAAGGAGAAGTACAAGTAAAGATGCAAGCATAGGAAAGGAATATGGGAACATGGGTGGAAATCCTAGTCTAGCATTTTTCATCCATGTGGCACCGTGCACCAGAGTAGCAAAGGCACAACAGTGGAGAAAGGACACATGACTTAATATTAATGATCCAAACAAGGTCCTCTGTGCATAATTCCATAGTTAGGCTCCCACAGACCAACTCCTTTTTTGGTCGGGAGCATTTGATGAAGAAAGTGTGTACCCGCACAAAAGGAAAATGCTATCATGGGCTTTCAAATCCCATGTTGATGAGCCTAAAATAAATGTTTTCCAGATTGGGAACAAATATGCAATGATGGAGACGCCAAACATCTAAGTTGAAGGAAGAATTTCCTATTTTGGATGCCTAGAAGCTATCTTGATGAGAAGATTGATGTAATGCGAATTAATCAACTATCTATAGAGGTGGAAGTGAGACTAATAAGAAGGAATGATAGAATAAGAGTCCTGGAAAATGAACTAGATATGCTAAATAATGAGGAGATTTACTATTGATGAGAGACCAGAGATCAAATGGAAGGAATTGATTCAATAAGACAGTTGAGGCATGATACTTGATGGAAGAAAAGGTGAAGGTGCACAAAGTCTAAAATTCATCAGGTAGAGGTTATTTCAGGCATGCCATTTTTTCGTAAAGCACCCATATCTTTAGCCTCTCGTTTGAGATAAAAGTATGAGTTCTCCATTCACTTCTTGGAAGAATTGATGCAGAGTAATTCACAATGGAAAGGCATCCAATTGCATTGTAGTCGGAAGAGGATGTGATGGCGTGATAGAAGGAACAAGAAAATTTGAAGATTTGGGAAATGCAATAACTCAATACTCTAAGTTCCTTTCCTCTGTGAAAAATGTGACACGTATGATTTGAAGTTGTCTAGCGATAACGTGTGGAGACAGAGACAGAGTGGAAAGCCATATTGGTCACTAGATTTCCATGAGGTGAAATTAACGGAATTGTCAAGAGAGGAACAAAGGAAATAGGTTGTTAGCGGGACTAGATCATGGTTGAGGTAAAGAAGAAATATGAGGGAATCAAAACCTTAATGGTCTCAATCAAGAATAAATTGAAGGATTTGTATCCCCATGTGACTCGAATGGATGGACATGCTTGACAACCTTAGATCAGCAGATGGAAAACATTGTTGATACAATCCTTACCAGATTGATATCAGGGTGAATAATTGTCATCTGAAGAAGTCAATGCACTTATAGGGGGATATATTACAACAAGCACAGAATAAACTATATGCTTGGAATAAAGTTGAAGCATCCGTGAAGAAAGACTTTCCTCTCCTTATGCAGTAGTAATGGGATCCTTTTATTCTCGTATTATTTATTAAGTTGCAGATTGTTAGGAAATAAGGGATAAAATATGTGGAATAATCCCTCACAGAATCGCAACAGTAGAAACTAATATGTATAAAATATTACAGATCTCAAATAAAAGTGTAGAATAAAATAACACAACACAAGGAGACAATATTTAACGTGGTTCACCCAATTTGCGCTACGTCCACTAAGAATCACTTGCTGATATTTTATTACAAGCCACCGCTCTCTCAATACAATACCCAAATCTATTTGGAGCTATGCTCAACAAACTATAAAGAATTCACACCCAAATTCAAAGCACATCTGCAATGTTTACATTATATCTACGATATGCACAAAACCATATAAATAGACAACTGTTTAAGTAGTTTTACAAAACCGTGGGTATCAAAACCATGGGCCAAAACCGTCCCATAAACCTATGGGTTAAAAAATCCACCCATATGAGAAAATCACATTTCTCGATATATCAAGCACATTTTAAGGCCCCAAAATTTTTTTTGGGGCTGCACCCCCAAACCCCTACTACCGGGGATGCTGAGGGCCCGGCTCGACCCTAAACCCCAGTGAGATAACTATGGAAAGTGTATAGTACTCTTAGTGTATAGTCTTCAACACTTTCATCACATGAAAATAGGCTCCACAACCTAACAATCTCCCACTTGGAGACTAGTTTTCCTCTGAGAAAGCTTCTCAACCCTTCACTAGTTTCTGTGAAGACCAACCAAAGCTGAACACAGCTTCAGTTTTTCCCTTGTGACCACCTTGGTCATCATGTCTACAGGATTCTGACTAGTATGAATCTTCTCCAAATTCAACTTCTCTTCCTCCAAAGTTGTCTTGATGAAATGGTACCTTAACTGTATATGCTTTGTCCTAGAGTGGAAAGCAGAGTTCTTAGCTAGGTGTATAGCACTCTGACTATCACTATGCAACTTTCCTTCCTCCTGCTTATGCCCTAACTCCTCAAATAATTGTTGTAACCAAATCATTTCTTTGCTTGCCTATGTGGCAACAACATACTTAGCCTTCATGGTTGACAAAACCACCAGCTTCTGTAGTCATGAAATCCATCTCACTACTGTCCCACCTACAGTGTAAAAATAACCTATTGTGCTCCTCCTACTGTCTACATCTCTAGCCATATCTGAATCTACATAACCACACAAAGTGGTGTCTGATCCAATGTAGCACAAAACTGTCCCCATGGTCCCTCTCAAATACCAAAGGATCCACTTTATTTCCTACCAGTGATCTCTACCTGGATCACTCATAAATCTACTCACCACTCCCACTACATGGGAAATATTAGGCCTAGTGCACACCATGGCATACATCAAACTACCAACCATTGATGAGTAAGGTACCTTGGACATCTGGTTTCTCTCCTGCTCTGTCTTGGGACACTGTTCCTTTGATAACTTGAAATGGCCTGCCAAAGGAGTCCTAACTGGTTTAGCATCCTACATATTAAACCTCTCCAAGACCTTCTTAATGTACTCTTCCTAAGATAAATTCAGCTTCCATTCCTTCCTATCCCGAGATATCCTCATACCAAGGATTTGTTTGGCTGCCCCCAAATCCTTCATAGCAAAGGATTCACTTAGCTGCTTCTTGAGTACTTTTATTTCCTGCATGTTTTTACCTACAACCAACATGTCATCCACATACAGACAAAGGATAATATAACTTCCATCCTCAAATTTCTTTGTATACATGCAATGGTCAGAATGACATCTAATATAACCTTGCTCCATCATGAAGCTATCAAATTTCTTATACCATTGACGTGGAGCTTGTTTCAAGCATACAAGCTCTTCTTCAGTTTACACACCATCTCCTCTTTACCTTTGACCTCATAGCCCTCTGGTTGCTGCATATATAGTTCCTCCTCTAAATCACCATGGAGAAATGTAGTCTTTACATCAACTACTCTAAGTGTAAGTCTTCTGCTGCAACTATTCCAAGAACAGTTCTAATAGAAGTCATTTTTACTACAGGAGAAAAAATCTCATCAAAATCTATACCTTTTTTCTGTGCAAACCCCTTGACCACCAACCAGGCCTTGTATCTTTTCTTGCCTCCTTCCTCTTTGACTCTGAACACCCACTTGTTCTATAATGCTCTTTTTCCTTCAGGTAGCTTCACCAAATCCCATGTCTAGTTCTCCATGAGAGCCTGATGCTCCTCATCCATGGCTTGCTCCCACTTCTTCCTGGCATCTACCTGCATTGCTTCATCAAAACTCTCTAGCTCTCCACTATCAATGAGTAATAAATAATAAAGAGAAGGAGAAAAAATTCAGGTTCTCTTCTTACCCTAGAAGACCTCCTCAATATAGGAGTTTGGGGTTCCTGTTGAGGAGGTTCCTGAACTGATTCATGTGTCACTTTCCCATCTGGAAGATCCTCTACTACTGCATATTATTTCTTGGATTCTTCCCTATTTTCCTACAACTGCTGCTTATACATGACTTTCTCATTAAATACCACATCCCTAGATCGAATGATTTTATTGTCCTTAATACTCCAACATTTATATCCAAAGTCATCACCACCATAACCAATGAAAGTACATTTTTCTGATTTAGCCTCTAGTTTGGTCCTATCATCCTTGTCTATATGGAAAAACACCTCACATCCAAAGACTCTAAGAAATGAATAATCAAATTTCTTACCATACCAAGCCTCTTCAGGTATGCCTCCATCCAAAGGCACTTGAGGGTCCTCTGTTTATCAAGTACACAATTGTGCTCACCGCTTCTACCCAAAAAGAAAGAGGCAGTCCTGCATGTAACCTCATGCTCCTAGCACGTTCCATTATTGTTCTATTCATCCTTTCTAACACCCCATTCTGCTGTGGAGTTCCTGGAACCATCTTTTTCCTATGGATTCCATTCTTAGAACAATAATCATCAAATTCATTGCTGCAATACTCCCCTCCATTATCTGACTTGAGACATTTTAGCTTAAGACTTGTTTCATTCTCTACCAAGGATTTCCATTTAACAAAAGTGTCAAATACATAAAATTTGTTTCTAATACAATAAACCCAAACTTTCCTTGTTGCATCATCAATAAAAGTAACATAATAACTTAAACCCCCAAGAGATGATACCTGAGTCGGCCCCCATACATCAGAATGCACCAACTCTAACTTACTCTCTTTCTTTGTAGGTCCAACCTTGAGAAACCTTACTCGCTTTTGTTTCCCATATATGCAGTCCTCATAGAACTCCAAACCCATTTTTGTATATCTAAGAAAATCCTTCTTTATGATCTCCATGCCCTTATGGCTCATATGACCGAGCCTATAGTGCCACAATGTTGTATCTACTTCTGAAGCCACAAGATTACAAACATTTGTGCTATAAGTGGTTAAATACAAGGTTCCAACCTTCTTACCTCTTACCACCACAAGAGTACCCTTGGTAACCTTCCAAGAGTCTACTATAAATATCATAGTACAACCATCACTTCCCAACTGCCCTACCGATATCAAATTTCATCTTAATGTAGGCACATGTCTGACATCCTTCAATAGCCAAGTATTCCCATTCTACATCTTAACCTGAACAAAACCTTTTATAACTATGTTGTAAGGCTCATCATCACCAAGAAAAACATGCCAAAAATCTCCTCAAACATAATCAACAAAATAATTCCTATGTGGAGTAGCATGGAAAGAAGCCCTCGAATCTAAAACCCAAGATTCAGTAATATTGTGCAAAGAAAGAATCAAAGCATCTTAACATACATTACCTATTGCCACATTTTCCTCCTTGTTTTCTTCCTATTGTTTCTTCTTGTCCTGAAGTTCCCAACAGTCCTTATTTGCATGCCCAGAATTTCCACAGTGCCAACATACTATCTTGCTTTTTGATTTTGACCTTTCCCGATCCTTTGATTTGTCCATGGCTTCCTCTATTCTTCTGTCTCCCTCTAGTTTCCACTGTCAAAGCATTCTCTGAAGTATAAGATTCCCCAGAGGTTTTTCTTCACATTTCCTCACTTAGAATCACCCCTACAACATCCTCAAACTTCAACTTTGAGTTAGTTGGAACCAAGTTGCTTACTACCATTACCAAGCTATTCCAACTCTTAGGTAAAGAGCATAGAACTAATAAATCCCTAACTTCTTCATCAAATTCTATTGTAACTGAAGCTAGCATATTTACAACCATATTAAAATCATTTAAATGACCTACTACTGAACCATTCTCAGACATCTTCATATTAAACAACTTTTTCATTAAAAATATCTTATTAGAGGCAGAGGGTTTTCATACAACTTCCCTAATGCATCCATCAGTTCTTTTGTAGTCTTTTCCTTTTTAACATTAAATAATACCAAAGATGCAAGATACGGCTGGATTTTCCCAAGTGCCTTCCTATCCATAAAATACCATTCTGTATCTATCATGCTCGAGAGTTTATTCACCTTCTCAGACAATAGAATATAAAGTATCCTTCTAATAAAGGTAATCTTCCATCTACATCTTCCAAATATTGAAATTCTACCCGTTGAATTTATTTCAACCCTAGATCTTCCATCATCTATCATAGCTCCCACTCAAGATAAAACTTTCCCTATGATTCAAAACTTCAGCAAACCAAACCAGGATCTGATACCAATTGTTAGGAAATAAGGGATAAAATATGTGGAATAATCCCTCATAGAATCATAACAATAGAAACTAATATGCACAAAAATATTACAGATCTCAAATAAAAGTGTAGAATAAAATAACACAACACAAAGGGACAGTATCTTAACATGGTTCACCCAATTTGGGCTACGTCCACCAAGAATCACTTACTCAGATTTTATTACAAGCCACCACTCTCTCAATACAATACCTAGATCTGTTTGGAGCTATGCTCAACAAACTCTATAGAATTCACACCCGAATTCAAAGCACATATGCAATGTTTACATTATGTCTACCATATGCACAAAACCATATAAATAGACATCTGCTTAAGTAGTTTTACAAAACCGTGGGTATCAAAACCATGGGACAAAACTGTCCCATAAACCTATGGGTCAAAAAACCCACCCATATGAGAAAATCACGTTTCCTGATATATCGAGAACATTTTAAGGCCCAAAAAAAAAATCAGGGGATGCACCCTCAAACCCCTACTACTGGGGGCACTTGGGGCCCGGCCCGGCCCCAAACCCTGGTGAGACAACTGTGGAAAGTTTATAGTAATCTTAGTGTATAGTCTTCAACACTTTCTCACATGAAAACAGGCTCCAAAACCTAACATATATTATTTCATTTCTCCTATTCTTTATTCTTTAGTAAAAGAGAAGAGTGTTTCGGAGGACGGACAATATGTGTAGTGTGGGGTAATGTTGGGCCCTGAATTGACTAAGTCCCAAAGAAAAGGGGTCACCACACGTAGAATAGGAGGAAAGAACTTAGGGAAAAGTGTGCAAGGGGAACCAATTTTGAAGGGTTTGAGTTGGAACTAGCGCGCGCACAAATAGATAAGGGTTTAAGGACTTAGCCACATTTTTTTATTTAGTGTGTGAAGACTTGAGTAGGTATGATGAGTGGATAAAGTGCCAACCTACAGTCTTGGAGCTCAAGGAAAGAATATTCCATGAAGGGAAGATTCTGGGATAATAATCATTACAGTTAGTAGAGGCTTATCAGGGTTTGGTGAGCCAGCAAGGGCACTCGATCATAGAAGACCACATTTCCACCTTACATGCAATATGATTATGGGTGAACTATGGCAGTGAAGGAAGGATCCAAATTCTATTTGAAGGAGTTTTTGGGTCTGAAATGAAGAGAGGTTTTTAGAGTCTACGAAGTATTGCAATAATCATGTGGGTTGTGAATTTGGGGGATGTTATTGATATTGCAATTTTTTGTTGCTATTAGTATTAGATAGAGGCTAGGAAAGGATGAGTCCTATGCATAGATGTAGGCACTCGGTTTTGAAACTAGAGTTGAGATGGAAGAACATAGCTAGGGTTCTCTGTGCAGAGTATTTTTGTAGGGTTGGGATGTTATTCCTTGATGTATATAGTCAGATATGACCCTTTTTTATGTAATATGGCTACCGTGAATGATTATAATCAATATATGAAGTTATGTTTCAAATATATATGTTTACAAATGAAAACCTAGTTTTTTTTCATGTTGTTTATGGTTCAGATCTGATTCTATTATGTCGTTGTGATGTTTATGTTTATCTCATGGTGCATTTATGCTTAAGAACTAGTTCCATTACCTCTATATTAGGTTAAATGCATGTTTTTGTTCCACAAATCATTCCTCCATTAATGGTAGAACATTCTCACAAGGCTCACATAAAGGAGGGGATAAGTGCCTGTACACACCTCAGGTGAGTGCCCAACACTTGGGTGATAGGATGACGGTTTGAAATAGGAGTTATAGATAAAAAAATTACTACACTCTCTCTTTCTTTGAAATGGGGGAAATATATATGTTAACCATACAATGTCATCTACTCTTCTACTCCCAAATTAGCACAACATCTAATGGATTGGTCATAAAAATTCATCCTCATTTCCATACATTACACACTAATCAATGAATGTAATGCCTTAAGTTATTTTCCAACAAATTAAAGATTTTTTTTAAAACCAGTAATCTTCTATTCAGCGACATAAGTGAGATAAATTCAATTCAGAGCAATCAGTTAACAAACTTGATAATCAAGTTGTTAGTCTAGTTTTGTCCATCAAATAAATCTTAGGTGTATAATCCTTGTGCATCTGAGAAGGGTTTATTATTTTCTCCCTTCAGTCCACTCTACAAGAGTAATCATACAATCTTTAGTATATTCAATTTTACCTTCTTCAAGGTTGAGACAACTATGTTTTCCATTATTAAATGTCTACCACACAATTCAATCTTCATATTTTGGTATCTAACATATATAAATAAGGATATGGTGAAAAGACAAAGCAATCAGATATTTGTATTTCTTTAGCCAACGTTTCTCATTGTGCATAAACAACATATCTCAAGACCACAAAAAAGCCTAGAGATATAGTCTTCCATCACCAAACATTTATCTCGAGACAATTATTTGGATCTTTTTGTTTATGAATATAAACATATTAAGGAGGAATTTTTATTTACAGGACCATCTTCGTAAACAAAAATATCCACAACTTACTCGGGGTTCTTACGGAAAAGGGAGAGACCACATAACGGATTTATTTCCATTACATCCTCTTTCCTTTTTCATAACTACCCCTAGTTATTACTATGTCAAGGTAGGTGTATGACGATGTGATATTATATTTAATCTATGTTGTGCTTAAGATTTACTACCACATCTACCCTACGTCTTGCAATTATTTCTTCATGACTTGGGATATTTCTAGTTAACTGAATCTTGGTCGTATGAGATTAATTATGGTTTCCTAAACTCAATCAATTACGTAACCCATTACTTCATAATTTAATTTTGTTATGGATTAAATCATTTATCATCACATGTAAGCCCATCTTGATATGGTTATAAATTTCTAAGTTAATTAATTGACTTAGTTCACTAAACTTATCTATTACTTAGATATGCTAGCATCCTTCATTCATAAGGATTAATTTAATAATTTCTAAGGGAATAATGACTCACGAATATTTGTTTTGTGATAATCATACTTCTTTATTCTTAATTAGGATTATATTATGTGTTCATTGTCATAATATTTTTTCAATTATAAAATAAAGATAATATCATTACCACTTAGGTTTAGTATACATTTACTTCATAAACATATTAATGTCCCATATTTTATTTCGTGTTAGCCTATTTGGTTCAAATCCTTGTTACTACTAATTCAAATTAGATCATATAACTAGTTTCATCATTCATTCATAATAAGTAATAACTTATTACTTCACCATAAGGGTCTTTTGACCACTTAATAATTTACTAGATAAACAAATCATAAAAATTATAAACATTTACTATAAATGTATAAAATTCCTACCAATACACATATTATGATAAATAGGCCATCTCTAGCTTTATTAGCACCAAAAACTCTCAATGTTGTAAAACAACTTTCATTACAATCTATAATTATAACTTTACATTTGGTTCATAAGCCCATATTTTCATTTAGGATTTCATCTGGAAATCATGTAATACAAACTAGAGACTTATAATAAATAATATTCTTTATACAGATGACCATATGGTCATATTCATCACATTTATTAAAATCAATCCAGGTATTCACTTCATATCTTCATTATTTACTTATATAATAATTAGAAGAAAGAATATACATGTGTCAGTTCATAAGAGATTGCATGAAAAAACGTCCTCATTTTCTATAACATAACCATTATAAAATGATAATAACATACAAGGTTTGACTTTATGTTACATAATACTAACATTCAACCTATTAACTATTTCAAGCATCAATCATAACGTCCTCATTTTATATCGATCTGAAATTTAAAAAATCGAGTCAACATATCATGATGATCTTGAATTGTAATTTATATACTCAAATAAATATTACCATAATTTCCTGAATTTAAACTCAGACCAGACAATATAATATTCATTATAATTCAAGAATGTATCCATATATTGCTAATATTAAACTCATTACTGAATGTAATAATTTAGCTAGAGGGTATTAGTATTAAAAATGTAGTCACAAAATCATGCACTTGCTATTACAATTATATGGCCAAGTATGTTATTTAGATATGGATATCAAGTAAGAAAAATATTCACTTATGGCTCATCCCCTAGTCTTATCATCATTTTTTTCGGTCATTGTCATTAAGTGTCTTGCACGGTCATCAGTTGTTTACACAGTTCTCTCCGTCTCTTAGGGAGTCTTAACTGAAATTAATTACTTATTTTTTGTCTCTGTTCTTTGACTAGGGTGCCATGGGATGGATTAGGGTGCCCTACTAGAAGAAATTCAAGAATATATAATTGAAGAATTATAGATCCACAAATAAATAGTTGAGGATTATAGATTATAATGTGAAAACATTAACCAAATGTTTACATATGAATATAATAGTTAACATATCATTTCATATAACAGTTAACATATCATGAATGAAAGCAAATAAAAATTGCTAAAAGTAAATGAGACAAGAGACACCAGATTTAAGTGGAGAAACCCAAAGGAAAAAATCCACTAAAAAATCATTTTCTTATATTAAGAATTTATCAGTTTAACCCAACACTTCAACTTCACTCCTCGGTATCACAATAAACAATATCATACTTTTTTCTCACTGTGTAAATTCTCACAAAAGTAGCTAAGATTAGATCAATCGGTCTATTAGCACATTAGCTAAAGTAACATTACTAAGAAGTCAAATCCCGTGAGGGATCATCCTATTTATATAGGATGGGTGAGCGGTTATACCACTCCACTCTTATAGTTGTGAAGACCCACTAATATTATTAAAAATAATCTTTAAGACAAGGGTTTTCTAAGTGGAGGTCCACCAAATGGTATTCCCACTTGACATTAACAACCCAACACTCCCCCTTAATGTTAAGTGGGGAAAACAAAAATAGACATGATAACTCTACATTTTTCTTCAAAAGGATTTACAGATCCTTGAATCAGCAACAGTGATCCAAGATAGCATGCAAACAAGAAAAATCAATTGATCTTCCCATGAAAAAATTCTTAAGACAAGTGCTTTACATATGAATACTTACATTAGATTATGGATCCTTTTATAAACTAAGGCATACCCACAACTAAATATTCACTAGGATTTACAAATAACTTCACATAGAGTGACACATTTACTTATTACAAAATGAAGGAAATATTAAAATTTTACAACATTCATTAAGATGTGAAATTTCCATGCACACTCCCCCTCAATGGAAAATATGATAGGCCCAACAAGGAACGATACTTGCAAAACTCCAATGCACACAATGGCTTGGTGAAGATATCTACAACTTGATCTTTAGTAGAATAAAACTTGAGATCAATATCACCATTTAGGGCTTTGTCTCAAATAAAGTGATATGAAATTCAATATGCTTGGTCCTTTGATGATGAACTGGATTCTTTGCAAGAGCAGTGCAACTCTAGTTGTCACATAGAAGAGTAGTACTCCCTTTGATGCCCATGTGTAGTTCATCTAATAGTCTTTTTAGCCAAATAGATTCTGTTATGATCCTCATGTGTGGATTTCACTAATTCCTCAAGGTTTTGGTGTAATGGTTCGTTACATTTAGTATCAGAGCAACCACCCATGTTCAAATCCCACTTGATTGGTTACGCCGTGTAGCCAGGGCCTGTGGGGAACTGTACATACCCAAAATTGTATGTACTGTACAGTCAGAAATTGGTTACAGAAGCCCCGATGATGATACAGGTCTCCTCGCAAGGTGTTCGGGATCCGAAAAAGCCTTCAGAGTATGCGTTAACATCCCGCATGCCCCGCTTAGCCCTCGTGCCCTTTGTTTTCCCCTTTTTTCCCTCTTTCCTTGGCCTCTTGACCTTCAGTGACGAAACCGCCGCCCTGAACAGGGCGGCGGTCCTGTAACCGCTGACCTGCTCAGGGCGGCAGTCCTGTACGCACTTTCCAGAATGTTCCGACGATCGCGTCAAGTGTGAAAATTCAATTTTCATTCGCATTTCTCAACCACTAAAGCTTGTATTTATGTTTTTGCTAACTGAACAATGATTTATCTTTGTTTAATGGTGGGAGAGTTCAATCTGAACTTGCCTTCTAGTCATTGCAAATGCTATAAATATGCATCTTGTTTACAAGTAAATGGTCTTGGTTCTTTGGTCTAGAGTCTTCATTCTTGAGTTTCAGTCTTCAATACTCAGTCCTAGATTTATTTTATGAACCATTTTATCTTTAGCATAGATTAGAATTTTGAATATTTAGTTATGCCTCATTGTACACCGACAACGATCCTGTTAGGAATCGTATAGGCCAAGCTCTGTTCTCTTGCACCATCCCTCTCCTACTTGTACTTCGTTGTATTTCTTTGAAGCTGCTATTATTCATTATTTGAGTACCTGTTGTTTATCATTTTGTTTTATCATTGCTGCAACAACCCTGCTAGGAATCGCATAGGCCAAGCCAATTCACTTGCGCCATCCCTCTCCTACTAGTGCTTTGTGCCATTTTTACTTCAAAGTAATTGTCATCCCAGTGTCTTCCCTTGCCGATGTTGCTATACTCCTACTCTTTCTGGATTCATGTGAACACGCAAGAATGAAGAGATCACTCTGAGGGGACAAGCTACAACACAACTGGATTTGCCTCTGCTCAGTAAAATCCAGGTTTAAATCGTCAAAGTTATTATCAAATAGAGTAGTGAATCATTTTATTTCAGTTAAGCTCACTTTCAATATTGCCAGGGAAGCTGTGGGGAATGATAGTTTCTGAGAAACTATGATTTGTTCCTCACTTCTGAGGTAGGGTTGAAGGTTTTCAATTAAGTTAATTAGCTGTCTTTTATTTAGATTCACACATCTGCACAGGTGAATAACCACACTAGGTTATCTCGCTTGTTTATTTTTAGTATAAATTAGTTCAATTGTTTCTTGTAATTATAATGTTTCAATCATATATTTTGTTTAGATTAGTTTTCCTTTCAATAGTAGTATAAATTGTTATTTTCAGTTTAAGTTAATTTGGAGACTTCATAACTAGATTAAATGCTTAAATCCTAGTTAGGAGGATAAATCACTAGGGAATTTATGTTACCCACTCATAGCCTCTAAATCTCCCCTTATTCATTTTAGTTACCAGGAGATCATACTACCAAATCTTAGTCACTGATCCTCCCATGGTTAGCCATAATAAAGTTGCTTGCCGATTCTCATCCTCGCTTGTAGCTTTTCTATCATAGAAAACTGACCATAATCCCGGTTGTGACTTCATCTAAGTCACCCGCATTTCAAACCACTGGCTGTCTCGGCACGACCTCGGGAGGTCGGGTACGGGGAAGGTCACTTGTCGATTATCATCCTCGCATGTCACTTTTCCACTGTACAAAATTGGTGAACCCAACGTGAAACTTACAATTGCTTCACCTTCTCTCTGAGAAGTTTCATCTTATCCAAATCACCTTCGCTCCTTCCCATTATTCTTCAGGTATTCATATACCCCCCGAATATGTCGGGATTCGATGCATATGGCAGACCCCTCCTGGGTCTTGAGGCATATTATGCCCAACAGAATAGACAGTCATCACCCTCACTCTCAATGTGGGGCAACAACTATTCAACTAGTCAGTTGTCAACGCAAACTCCAAGGACTAGATATAACTCGTCCTTCCAAGAAGAGGGGTTAGAACAACTCGCTCAAACACAAACAGAACCTTCAGGTTCCAACAATATGACATTTACAGGAGAATCTGGTTCATCTCCTCAAATGTTACTCAGACCACAAATTGGTAGGCAATCAGATCTATACCTAGTCTTAGATGATGGACAGTCAGCACGTTATCCTAGGAGTGAACAACACTCCCGAGGAATGTACCCATCTATAGGAGGTTTACAAATACAACCCGAAATCTCTTTTCAAGAAAATACCTCTATGCCACTGCATATAGGAAATATTCTGGGAGAAACTTGGCAAAATAGCGATCAGTTTATGACAGGATATCATGTACCTTTACAACACCAAGGTATACAACAAATGCCACTCAGGAAAAGTATTGTGGCTTCACCAAATGAAGTCATTTCAACGTTAGTAGAAAGAGTGAGAGGGTTAGAACTAGCTCAAGCAAGTCAAAATTCTCCGTTCATAAAAACAGGAAGTTCCAATCCTCCATACCACTCTGGTCAAGTAGATCTCCTTACGGGAGTAGGCACGTTAGGCATGCCTCCTCAATATCCACAGCAAACACCAACAAGGCCTATCATCTCTAACACTACTCCTCCCGGTCTAGTGTCGAATAGTCCGTTCCTCGACAATACCCCGTCCTATTTAAACATGTACTCTAAATCACCACAAGGAGATATGTTCTCCTCTCCTGGCATGTTTGCTCCAACGCAGGGACCTCCCTATGCCCCTGCCAACGTGTACGCTGCACCATATCAACAACCTATCCCACCACTCCCCTCAGCAAACACCATCAATGGTCAAAAGCTATGCGATAGGGACGTATTCAGAATATCTAAAGGAACCCTTAGATTTCACCATACGAAGCGTCATGCTTCCAAGACCTCTCCCTGATTTTCCCAAGTTCAAGGGTGAAGGAGATCCAAACGCGCACATCAAAGCTTACGCTACAGCCATACGAGAATTACTCCCTTGGGATGTGGTTGTTGCTAAAATATTTCCCAAAACCTTGGAAGGCATCGCTCTCGATTGGTATTATAGAATACCTGAAGCTTCCATACATTCATTTAAACAACTTGTGTCTAAGTTCATCAAAGCCTTCGACATGAACAAACTGTTAAGGACAGGAATCAGGGAGTTCTTACACATCAAACAAGAACACAACGAATCTGTCACCCATTTCATCCAAAGGTGGTGTACAGTCCTTTATTCCTCGGCAAGTGCTCCAAATATGGATCAGATGGAACTATGTGATTTATTCCTTCATTCTCTCAGCAGAGAGGTGAAGGAAGAAGTCCAAAAGTTCCCACTAAGAACTTACGATGAAGTACTTGAGAGTGCTCTTCAAATAGATCAAGCAGCGATAGATAGTGGTCGTAAGACATATGGAGCAAATGGGAGGTTAATCACCCCCAATCATAACACTACAACTTATCCTACTACCACGAATGCCGATCAAGGACCCAATATCCTTACTGAAAACCATGGCGTTACAATAGATGGAATCACTGATCAAGTCAGAGGACCAAATGTTGTGAACACCCCGGCACCTGCTAACAATCAATGCAATAATAACTTCACCCCAGTGATCAATACGGGGGATTCTAATCATCCTCCACAGCAGCAAATCCAGCCACAAGGCCTTGCTTGGGCCCCAGATGGATATCAAAACCAAAGCCAAAGGCCACAACCTCAAAATTTCAACTATAACAAACAACAGCCCAATCAGAACTTTGGGCCACAACAGGATTCAAACCGAGGACCACGGAACTATAATCCCAATCTATATTGTGGTTTCCACAAAATCAGGGGTCATAATACTAGGACTTTCCATGACTACAATAAATTCATGCAACGCTTGCCAGAAGAACAAAAACAACTTTTCATAGATATGTTCTTGGTAGATCCTGCGTCACCAACACCAAATACTTTTGCAGGGGCAGTTTCCCCTCAAAATGCACCTCTCAAGATCTTCAATGATTCTTTCCCAAATCACTATAACAATAACATGTTAGATCCAAATGGGAAAAATAAAGGTATCATAATAAGAAATAACAATCAAGACGCCTCAACTCCTGACAACTCTAAGGTTGCTCCTAACCTAGGTTCAAATGGTAATACAAAAATCTTGGGATTAGTTGAGCTAGAGGTTGAGTGTGAAAATAATGCAACAACTCAGACAAAGGAGTATGTTTCACAACCCCTACTCGATATTTTCTCCACACGAGATGAAGTTCCTACAAATGCTAAACCGGTAGGATCCTATGATTTAATATACGAGGTGGCAAAGACAAATAAAGATAAGTCAAATTTTGTGGAAACAGTCTCCACTAAAACCACAACAAGAATTATGAAACTCTTGGAGAATGATGAGCCAATATTTCTCCCATTCGAACCACAGGGAATGGGTAGTCTTCTCGGTATAGCACCTCTTCCCGCCGATGACCTAAATCTAGATATAAACATGATAGAATTAACAAACGAAGAAGGGAAATTTAAAATTGAAACGATGCCTATCAAAACCATCTCTAGGCACTACCCTATTCTAAAGTCTAGCTTTGACCCATGCGTGTCTAAAGCTAAGTTTTCCCTATCCATGGGGCAAGACCTCATCATTAACACAATGCTCGCTATGAGAGAGAAGGTCGAGTAGTATAGTCATGCTCACCCACATGCCATCTCTCAAAAACATGACAAAGAGGTATGCAAATGCCTCTTTCAGAAAAATGTTTTTAATAATGGGACATATACACCTCTAGGAAAGGGTTGTAAGTTCAAACCCAGAATGTTAGGCCCTCATCAAGAAAATGAAAAATTTGAGGATAATGGTTCTCCACTGTGTACTTCTAGGGGTGAAGAATTCGATATTCGTCAACTTTCTTCACCTTAGACATCATGACATATGGGTCCGCCTGCATTTTCATATGTACATGGTTGCAGTTGCATTACATTAGTAATTTAGTTGGTTCATTTTGTTCACTCGTTTCATAAATATTGTAGTCCAGGAACTTACTCTTAAGCAATCTGTTACAAATTTCTGAAGATATTGGCAAAATTATTCAAATCATATCTCTTCAAACATCAAGAAGTACTTTCAAATCTTCTCATCAAGTTTGACAGACAAACATTAACGGAAACCATACCAAGACCTGCATACTTGGCTTTGCTCTTTCTTTCTACTAGGTAAAGTTGTCCTTGCCTACGGTCTGTTCTAGAAGCTTCTTGGTGTCACATCTATCCCTCTTAAAATCTCTTGGAACGAAAGGATATCCCAAGGTCATAGATCAAAAATGTCAAAATCAAATGCAATCAAAAGCACCAAGCAAACAAAATATTTTATTTTACACACTTCTGTGCCCCATCAACCTTCGGTGATAAGCCCACATCTCTTACTGGTGATGTGAGGTTGGGAAAGGAAAGAAGTGCCCTTACTCACCTATATCTTACCTTTGGTGACAAACCCATGCTTCTTATAGTGGCAATGAGGCAAGGTGTGGGGGGGTCCAGTCACACAAACTAACAAATCTTGGTATGCTTAAAAAAAAAAAAAAAAAAACAAGTCAAATTCTATTAAAAGAAGGCAAATATCAAAACATCCAAATTCCAAAGAGATCAAATCCTTAAAACCAGATTTTGTCAACCAGGTTGCCATTTATGAATCTAAGTCTAGATAAACTGAAAAGTAAGTGGCCTTCTAAGCTTGGTAGTAGTTCTGAGTAGGGTGGGTGTGTAGGTCAAAATTTGGTTCTTGTTCTTGTTTTGTCTGTCTCTCATCATTCCACTCAAATCAAACTCATACAACTTGTGCCCTTCTGAATTCTTGGTGTTGAGCCCTTGCATCTTACTAGTTGCGTGGATTTGGGATTGGGGCAAGTTCATCTCTTTATCACTATACATTCATCACATTTTGCCAACATAAGAAGAAATCACAGACATTGTCTAAAGAGGCCAAAAGTTCAAAACTACATGATCGTCATCACATATCAGCATTACAAAAGCAAATAAAGCAAAAACATTATGTTTAACATTTGTTTTCACTTGTCATCCATTGCATACATTCTAAAAAGCATGTGAAAATCGACAGCATTTCAATACACGGGTATGTCAGGTATAGCCTCAACTCCCCATTTTGGGACCGCCATACTTGGACCCAACGTTTTATGCCTCTTCATGGCTAAAACGCTTCTCCAAGGGGGCAATATGTACGTACCCAAAATTGTATGTACTATACAGTCATAAATTGGTTACAGAAGCCCCGATGATGATACAGGTCTCCTCGTAAGGTGTTCGGGATCCGGAAAAGCCTTCGGAGTATGCGTTAACATCCCGCATACCCTGCTTAGCCCCCGCGCCCTTTGTTTTCCCCTTTTTTCCCTCTTTCCTTGGCCTCTTGACCTTCAGTGACGAAACCGCCGCCCTGAACAGGGCGGCGGTCCTGTAACAGCCGCCCTACTCAGGGCGGCGGTCCTGTACGCACTTTCCAGAATGTTCCGACGATCGCGTCAAGCATGAAAATTCAATTTTCACTCGCATTTCTCAACCATTAAAGCTTGTATTTATGTTTTTGCCGACTGAACAGTGATTTATCTTTGTTTAATGGTGGGAGAGTTCAATTTGAACTTGCCTTCTAGTCATTGCAAATGCTATAAATATGCATCTTGTTTACAAGTAAATGGTCTTGGTTCTTTGGTCTGGAGTCTTCATTCTTGAGTTTCAGTCTTCAATACTCAGTCCTAGATTTATTTTATGAACCATTTTATCTTTAGCATAGATTAGAATTTTGAATATTTAGTTATGCCTCACTGTACACCGACAACGATCCTGTTAGGAATCGTATAGGCCAAGCTCTGTTCTCTTACACCATCCCTCTCCTACTTGTACTTCGTTGTATTTCTTTGAAGCTGCTATTATTCATTGTTTGAGTACCTGTTGTTTATCATTTTTTTTATCATTGCTGCAACAACCCTGCTAGGAATCGCATAGGCCAAGCCAGTTCACTTTCGCCATCCCTCTCCTACTTGTGCTTTGTGCCATTTTTACTTCAAAGTAATTGTCGTCCCAGTGTCTTCCCTTGCCGATGTTGCTATAATCCTACTCTTTCTGGATTCACGTGAACACACAAGAACGAAGAGATCACTCTGAGGGGACAAGCTACAACACAACTGGATTCACCTCTGCTCAGTAAAATCCAGGTTTAAATCGTCAAAGTTATTATCAAATAGAGTAGTGAATCATTTTATTTCAGTTAAGCTCACTTTCAATATTGCCAAGGAAGCTGTGGGGAATGATAGTTTCTGAGAAACTATGATTTGTTTCTCACTTCTGAGGTAGGGTTGAAGGTTTTCAATTAAGTTAATTAGCTGTCTTTTATTTAGATTCACACATCTGCACAGGTGAATAACCACACTGGGTTATCTCGCTTATTTAGTTTTAGTATAAATTAGTTCAATTGTTGCTTGTAATTATAATGTTTCAATCATATATTTTGTTTAGATTAGTTTTCCTTTCAATAGTAGTATAAATTGTTATTTTCAGTTTAAGTTAATTTGGAGACTTCATAACTAGATTAAACGCTTAAATTCTAGTTAGGAGGATAAATCACTAGGGAATTTATGCTACCCACTCATAGCCTCTAAATCTCCCCTTTGTCATTTTAGTTACCAGGAGATCATACTACCAGATCTTAGTCACTGATCCTCCCATGGTTAGCCATAAGAAAGTTGCTTGCCGATTCTCATCCTCACTTGTAGCTTTTCTATCATAGAAAACTAACCATAATCCTGGCTGTGACTTCATCTAAGTCACCCACATTTCAAACCACCGACTGTCTCGGCACGACCTCGGGAGGTCGGGTACGAGGAAAGTCACTTGTCGATTATCATCCTCGCATGTCACTTTTCCATCGTACAGGAACCTAAATGTCGGTGAAGCAGGGCTTGTACGTATGGGAGTGTGGGCACAAACCCAGTCCGAGTTGAGCTCTATGGAAGCATGGTGGGATGTTATGATCCTCATGTGTGGTTTTGTGTGTAACGGTTCGTTACAGATTATTTTGTAGATTCCATAACACTTCTATACTCTTCTTTAATAAAAGATATAGACACTATTGGTTGCTTCTTGCTACTCCAAGTGATGGCACTTGCACCCAACTTGAAAAGCTATCCAAAATTAGACTTTCTATCTGTAGCATCACCAACATGATCAGAATCACAATAACTAAATAAGTGTGCATCATTACAAGTAGAATAAAAAGGACCATAATTGATTGTTTCTTTAATATATTTCAATTTTTTTTTCCATTTTCCAATGATCCTCATAAGGTTTTTGCATAAATCTTGAAACTAATCCTACTACATAAAAAATATCAGGTCTAGTAATAGAGTAGGATAAAATTTAGCACATTTTGGTTTAGGATCTAGCTTAACACCAACTTCAATAGGAATGACAACAGGCTTAGAGTCAATCATGTTAAATCTTCTAAGAAAATTCACGACATACTGAGATTGAGATGCAACAATATACTTATGATCTTGAAATATAATCATGCCAAGAAAATGATTTAATAAACCTAAATCAGTTATTTCAAAATGTTTTTTTAACCTTTCTTTGATTCTAACAATTAAATTTCTATCACTACTAGTAATCAAAAGATCATCAACATAAAGAACAATAATGATAATATGATTGTTATCAAACTTAACTAATAAATCATTATCAGAACAATAGTTATAAAATTTCCAAGCTCTTGAAAGAACTTATTAACTGTATCATACCATGCTCTAAGAGCTTGCTTAGGACCATAAAAATACTTTTTAAGCTTAACAGACATAATGTTCTTTACCAGGTTCTTGAAAACCTTTAGTTTGAATCATATGTCTTTCTTCTTTTAAGTCACCATTCAAAAAATATTTTTTCACATCCATTTGGTGAATCTCCCAACAATATTGGGAAGATAATGCAAGAAGGACTCTTACAGTAATCAGTCTTAACAACAAGAGAAAAGGTCTCAACATAATCAATATCATCTTTCTGAGTGAAACCATGAGCTACCAACCTTTCCTTGAAATTTTCAATCTCTTCTTAGAGAGTTATATTTGATTTTGAACAACCACCTAAATCCTACAATGTTTCTTATAGAAGGATGGACTAGTTCCCAAGTGTCATTTTTTATCAAGGCATTATATTCATACTTCATAGCTTGAAGTCATCTATCATCTTGAGATGCTTCTTCAAAGGATTGTGTTTCTACCTCATAGAGGGTCATCAAAGAATGATAAGTATGTTGACTTCTAGTTAGCTTTCTAAAATTATTAGGCTGAGATTTTTGAACAGGATTATGAGCCTACTTAGGAATATTAGGTTGCAAGACATTTTGAGATGACTCCCCATCAATCTCCATCATATCTAGATCAGAATGATTGACCTATTGAACTTCTATTTCTATGGGAGAAGAATTATTAGGATCTATCTTTAGAGAAACAGAGGAGGGTTCATGAGGATCATCAGAGAAAGTTCTCTCTAAGACTTGCACATTTCAATTTTCAATAATGTCATGCTTGAATGGATCATAAACTCGTAATAATTTAGTTTTACATCCATAGCCAGCAAAAATATAATAAAAAGAGGTTGGATCAAGCTTCTTCATTTTTTCTTTTGGAATAAATCTAGAAGCGGGACTACCAAATTTTATTAAGTGAGAAATATCTGGTTTTTTCTTTTTCCAAACTTCATGAGGAGTAGCTTGATGAAGATCTTTAGTAGGTAATCTATTAATAATATATACATTAGTGTTCATAGCTTCAGCCCACAATAACTTAGGTACATTGGAAGCATGAATCATAGCTCTAGCCATTTTTAAGACAATCCTATTATTTCTGTATGTAATTCCCTTTTGCTGAAGGGAATAAGGAGTAGTCAACTCTCTTTGAATATCAAAAGACACATAAAACTCATCAAAAAATTTGCTGACATATTCACCTCCATTATCTAGTCCTAATTCTCTTAATTTTCATATTAGTATCATTTTCAACTAGAGGTTTAAATTCTTAAAATTTAGATAGGACATCAGACTTCTTCTTAATGAAATAAGACCAAGTCATTCTAGAGTAGTTATCAATAAAATAAACAGTTTACAAAGCACCACTAAGAGCAGGAACCTCAAGTGGACCTCTCACATCACTATGAATCATTTCTAATAACTGAGAGGAATTTGGGTCATGATGTTTGTGAAATTTTTGAGCATGTTGCTTACCACGTAGGAAACTTTCACAAGTTTCATGACCTAACTTTATCTTTGGAAGACCAACAACAAGATTCAGTCTATACATGTCATATAAGATTTTGAAATTTACATGACCAAGTATTTCATGCCAAATCTTAATAGAATTCCTATAAGAAGAAGAAAATCAAGATTTAGACACAAAACCATCAAAAATATACAAGTCATTTTTCTAAATACCAAAAGCAATAACATTTTTAAACTTATCTTTCACATACCACTTATCTTGCAGTAAGAAAACTTTACAATTTTCTTTAGTTAGCTGAGAGTAATAAAAAATATTATTTTTCAGCTTAGGAACATACAAGACATTCCTAATTACACCATTTGATAGCTTAACATTGCCACAACCTTAAGATCTAATGATTGAGTTAACACATAGATATATATTCTCTTCACATTTAACTACATCTGAAAAGATACCAGGAGTACAATTCATGTTCCTTGAGGAAAAACTATCAATAATCCATTCATTTTCATTTGAAACTAAAAGGGTAGTATACAAGGCAATAAACAACTCAACCACATTTGCTTGAGTTCGCTTCTAATTTTTCTTATGATTATTAGGCTTTCTTTTCTTAGCATTCTTATTTTATTTGTTATTCTTCACCCTAAAATCAAAATATTTATGCCCAAATTTTCCACACTTATTACAAGTTCCATTAAATTTCACTTTGAGGTTCTTATTGTTCTTAGTAGAATTAGTATTAGGATTTGTTTTTAATCTAGATCTAGTATTATCCTGTTGATTATAATTTTTTTTATTTTTATTATGATCTGACTTATGATTCTATGAGAATGGAGCTTGAGAAGCATTCTCTTTTGAATCAAAGTTCTCCATGACTCCCTCTTCTTAAATCAAAAAAGAAGACAAAGTGTCCCGATCAGGCAGATCATTCTCATTTTGATACTTAGAATTGAGAATTCAGATGTAGTTTTCTAAAATTTTCATGAATATTAATCTGAATTATAAAGTACAGAATTTTATCTTGAAATAATTCATAGTTGTATCCATCTAATTTATCTTTAATGTTCTTAATTTTATCTAAATAATTGACAATTTTCTAATCCCCCTTCATGGGTGTTGTAAACAACTCTAAAACTAGTTTAATTATCTTAGACAACATATTTCCTTCATGCATAGTTTTTAATTACTTTTATGCATCTATAGGCAAGTCCATATGTCCTATATGCATTAAGAATTAATCTATAATGCTTTGCAATAGGATGGATAGAGCTTCCTGAGATATCTGGGAAAAAGAATAAAGGTTTTCAAGGGTAGCTTGTCTCCTTGTGGGACATTTTTCTATACCATTCACAAGATCTCGTAGCTTTCTAACCATGAAACAAGATATTAAATGCACTCTCCAAATGCTATAATTTTTTCCATTCAAGATTTGAGACTTATCCAACGAAAAACTAGCAGAACTGGCCATTTTTAATGCTCAAATGGAAATGAAAACAAATATAGCTAAAAACCAAATCAATGAAGCCAAATGGAGGAAAACAACTAGCTGCATATCTTCTTAATAGATATATGAATGCAAAAAACTCAAATTTAATCAAAAAATACTAGCTTTGATCGAGATTAAGACTGATTTAAGATATTTTAGTTGGAGTTGAGTTATAGGATCTCTACGATTTATTTAGCAACTCGACGGGGTGAGCTCAAAAATTAGATACTTAACAAATGAAAACAAGAGAGACACATGATGTCTTTAAAATAGATCCTTGGATGGACAGAAAGTCTTTAAAAATTAAATTTAATGCCTTTTTGGGTCTGCAAAAAAAACCAAATAAATATGTGTCAAAGACTATGACAATACTAACAACAACGAAAAAGAAATACACGTGTTACTGTTTAATTAGCTCACATTTCGCAATTTATCTAATAAGATAGAAGATAATTAAATAAAAAAAATGTATACATGTGTCTTAAATTGAATGGATCACTATTTTTCACTCTGACACAGTGCGAAATCAAAGTCTTAGTCAAACAGATCCACTTGTTGAAAAATTAATGGCTAAAAAATTGACACTTGGAAGCTTTCCGCCAAACCTTAAAAAATTTTGTTAGGGGGACTAAGGTCCCCGAAATGAAGCAAACTTAAAATAAAGTTTGGTTCCAAAAAAGTTACAAGACATGTGTCACAATTTAAGAGGCTACGTCAAAGCAAAACCTAACAAATTGACACTGGCAAATGCTAACACAATTAAAAGATTAATATACATTTAAAAAAAATGGTTTGCACTTCAAAAATTTGACAAATACTAAGCCAAAAATAAGATACGTGGAGCCTTTTAAATGGCTCTCTTTTCACAAGACTGATAAACACTAACAAATGTGAAAAAGGTGGCTAATTCTTGTGTTCAATGAAAGGTTTTGCAAGAGCTATTGAAATGGGGTAAGAAACACTCAAGAAGCCTAAAGCTTTGTGAAAAATCCCATCAATGTACCATATGATAAGAAATGAGAAAGTAATCCTATTTGCATGCATTAACTTGAAGTAAAAAAGGAACTTTAAATAAATGAAGTTAACCTCTATTCTTGAAAGTTAAAGTAAATGAACCTACAAGGATCTAAGCAATCAGTTTATGCTTCGAGAGAATGGGATCTCACCATTAATGGCTTCAAGGAAAATGGTTAACCCTATTTACTTTATGTTATGTGATAGAAATACAAAAGCAAATCAAAAATCTTAATAAAAGGTCCTAATCCTAGCAATAATACTATAGTTTAGGTTAGAGGGAAGAAGTGTTCTTAGAAATGAGAGGGAGTAGTAGGCTATTTATAGTTTTCCTTTTGGGAAATGGGAGGCTTTTTGGTGCATGTGGGACTAAAATGGAGTCAACAAGTAAATTAGCAATTCAAAGTAAGATTTGACTAGTTTTAGAGAGACGTTGATCATGGTTAAGACTAGCTAACCATGTTTAGAGGGTAATCAATCCTATTTAGAGAGAAATTAGGTTTATGGGAGGGTTCGGAAAGGCTTAATCAATCCAACAAAGTGGATTGATATTCCAAGGAGCTAATAGAGGTATTAAAGAAGAGAATATTTATCCAAGAAGAGGTTATTATAACTTATTTAATTATTTTACAAGAGGAATATGACCAAAAGAATGTCGTAAGAGGGGAGTTAGATAGATCTAATTGAAAAGATGTCACAAATTTGTGAGGGAGAGAATAATAAGTGAAATATTAGAAATAATAGTGATTTGATTAAACTACAGGTGTCTACATTTTCCCCTCTTTGGGGTGATGTAAGCCACGTCGCTTCAAAGAAAGTAGACAAGCGTAAACGAGTAGAAAATTTTGAAGGGGTAGAAGAAAAATTAATAGGATGAAAGATGAAGGATGCCCTCTCGAATGTCGATGGGGTGATGGAGAAATGTGATCAATGATTGAAAAAGAGAGTAGGAGAGAAAGCAAGAAGAAAGGAGATGAGAAAGTCAAAAGGGATATTGAGTTTTTTACAAACCAGTGCCTTATAGAAACAATATAGAATCATCATTTTTCTTAGAATCCTCATCATTGGTCCTTATTAAAATGTAAGCATACGATAGAGGAAAAAAATGACATAAAAATCCAAGATACAAATAACCATTCTGTGCTAAAAATTACCAACACTGTGCAACATACACGAATGCAATGTAATATGAGAAATAAACAATCTCACTTAACTAGGAAATAAGCACAATTTTACACACTTTTAAACCAAAAACGTTCAAGATAGTTGCACAAATATTTTTTTATCAAGATGTAGTACCAAATGTTCTGATAAATGACAAGGGTGAAACATGATGCCCCAAGCAATGTGTATAGTGCAAGAGAAAATATGGAGGACACTTGGGTCCAGTGAAAAAGTAATGTGCATGACGAAAACAATACCAGGAAACTGATAGTGCCCCAGAGTACAGACGAAGTTAGCAACATAGCTTGTGCAGGTGATTGAAGATTTAGATGATTCACGAGTCGTTGCTTCAAAATATTTGAAAATGTAAGCAAGATATGGGATGAGTGCCATGCGAGAGACACAAATTTCAGCTGTAGATGAACAGTTTACCAATTTTTAGTTCATTTTTGAAGTATTTCAATGTTTTTGGTTTTTTAAATGGTTTTAAATTTTTTTAGATTTTTTGATTGGTCAGCAGAATTTATGTAAGAGATAAAATATCTCATAAAAATATGTGCAACTTCCTAAAGGCAAAGGAAAAGGCGTCAGGGATCACAGAAAGTGGCCCGACGAGAAGAATTACAAGTCAAAAATAATTATTTAATAAAAATAATCATTACAATAGGTGAAAAATAGAGGGAAAAAAGAAGAAAAAAAGATAAGAAATGATGCTTGGAAAATGCGTAAATCATTCCAGTGTAATGAAGAAGTGACCACAGGGTGACACTAAGCACCCAGCATGCGAAAAATGAGTAAAAATAATTATTTTCATAGAAAAATAATCATCTCAGCAAATAGAAGAAGGGTTAGAACGATCATGCCAGAGAAAACATCCCCTTGGGGCATCACAGTAGCCTAATATACCCACTTGGGGGGTAAATCAATCACGACCAACTCATTTCTACCAGATTTCTTGTGAATTTTTACCGCGAGTGAGAGCAATAGCCCTGGAGTGAGATGGCGAGACTACCGAGCAAGAGGAGATGAGAAAATCAGATCCGAGAGTTCATGTGAGATCCAACCGATGGAACCTACATGAGTGGTATATCCCTGTTTGTGAATTACTCATTTAATCCAATATTTTTTTAGGTTTTTAGGCTAGGTAGAATAATGCTGACATATGCGCACATGCGTCGAAACAAGTGGGTATGCATAAGCATATTCATCAAAATAAAATAGATGCACACATGTGTAACCATTGGAGGAAATGATAGGGGCACATATGCATGTCTGTTGAAAGGGAAGCGTACACATTCTGGGTGGGGAATCAAGGACGCACGTGCACATGTGGATAGACCTGTGCGTCAGTGTCAAACTGGGCACATAGGCATCAGGACGAGTGAGAAAAAAATAGAGGGGCGCGTACATGCAGCGATAAGCGCGTATGCATTGGGATGAGTATGGAGGCATCGAAGGAGCAGAATTTTCCTCCAGAAAAATGGCCAAGGAGAAAAGAAGACAAACTTAGAAGAAAGTGAAATTTTTTAGGAAATAAGATAGAAGAATGGCGATCTACTAGTAATTTTTAGATAGAAGTAGATAGAAATGTTAACTGATACATGTGTTTTTTCTTGTTTGTAGCATATACAACCCATCCTCCTGACCCATGAGTGATATGGTCGACTAGAAATGATAGAGGCCCAGTTCGATGATGATGATAGAGTGGCTTTGGATAGCCTTCTTTATATTATGAGATTGGCTCATGTGGTTGAGATGCCCCATATCACATTAGATCATGGCCTTTTGACAGCTATAGTAGAGCGATGGCACAGTGAGAGTCAATTCTTTTAGATCCCAACCAAGGAGATCATGATTACTCTCAAGGATGTGTGGTGTATTATGTAGGTCCTAATTCAAGGTCAGATCTTCCAGTCTACGAGCCGCTGGACTGATATTCAGTGATATATCATAGATTTGTTTGGTGTCCTAATGATACCATGGTGTGGGATGACCATTAGGCTATCACGGTGTTTTGAGGACTTAGAGCTAAATCGAGTAGTGGTTTATATGATGGTCTTCGTCAGTGGAGTCTTACTCCCTGACAAGACCAGTGCTTCATTTCTACTCAGCCTCCTTAGAGTGATACACGGTTTGGTAGAGGGAGAGACCTACTACTGGGGTCAGTGAATTTCAGCACATCTATATTGGGACCTTCATTTGATTACCTACTACCGTCAGAAGACAGTAGGACCAGCCCGCTTGCTTCAGATTTGGGCATGGGACCATATTTGCACTGGTCACCCCTTAGGTTTTTTGAGAGTTTGGGCCCCCGAGGAGCCTTCTACGATGGGTTGGGTCCCAAAAAGGGATGATGTGCAGCCATATAAGGGGGATGCATATCACTATCACCATGACCTTGATGAGCTATAATAGGCTTCCATGGTTTGGAGGCCTTACAGACATTTCCAGTGGCCCGAGGATGGTTTAGAGTTCAGTACTTCCATAGTGGAGCATTTTATATTAGGCATACGCAACTATATGCGGGAGTTGTACAGGGTGGATCAGTGTCAGAGGTAGTTTGGTAGTACCCAGGATGTTCCTGGGTTAGATAGGTGGTACGCTCATAGGGTATGAGAGTACATTGATATGGGTCCATAGATCACCCATGATAGAGCACTGGCCAGTTTCTGACAGGTGGTACCTACTATGTGGGTGCCACCGAGACAGATTAGAGATCTGGGTACTACACATGACTATACATAATGCTACCATGATGTGCTTCCACGCTATTTGACTATTTCTAGGGTGGCATATAATGTCGATGTGAGATCTCCTCCAGTGGGGCCTCCTAGTGGTGGAGATGGTGGAGTCATTGGTAGTGATAATAGTGATGATGATGACAGTGGTCCTGAATCACACCAGTATGTCAGGGGCAGGGGATGAGGTCCAGTATTACAACAACCATGGGGATAGGGCCCCAGGCCTGGGCCAAGACAGGTGTTTAGGGAAGCTAACATAGAGTTTCCCCGATTAGGCATTCCAGCAGGGATATAAACCCCTCTTTAGTAGGTATTTCCATAGCAGGGCCCGTCACCTCATGCTCTAGGTGGTAGTGGTGATGGTGGATAGATGGCTACCCTTCAGCAGCAGTTACAAGTAGTGATTAATGTTCAGTTACAGGTGGTTGGAGAGAGAGATGCAGCCAAGGCACAAGTACATGCTTTCTCAGTAGAGCAAGATCAGGCACATGCTCAGGTATATATTTTGACATTGGAGAGAGATCAAGCTAGAGCACAGGCCACCCAGGGAAGTGATAGTACCCTATGGCATAGTCAGATTAGTGAGATAGCCACACATAGGGCTCAGATATTGAGCCTTTTACATCAGTCTTAGACCCAGGTGAAAATGGTTATTTCTTAGAGGGACCACACCCAGGAATAGTCACAAGGTTATATTACACAAAGAGATAAGGCAAAATCCCAGGTGCACGTTATTACCGCAAATAGAGATTGAGAGGCTGCTGCTTCTAGACATGCTCAGGTTGACAGTGGCAGGTTGATAGGTGAGTGAGATGCTGCCTTATAGGCAACTATAACTTCTGGAGATGATGATATGATATGTGATGCCATGAGGTCTAGGTGGTGAGGCCTTATATTATAGGACTGCTTACTTCAGGGAATTCCTAATAGAGCAACGATTGGTTCCTTTTGAATAGTCATATGTGAGTGTGATAGACTCTAGGTCACAATGACTAGGCCACTCAATTAGATCATTTTGATAGCCTATTGTAGAGTGTCTAGCTAGACAACAGCCAGCCAGATAGCAAGGTGATACCCCCAGTGTTGGTCAATCACAACCATCACTCTTCCGTCCACCAAATCATGGACCTGGAAGCCCTGGCAAGGGCGAGAGTTGTGGTTGAGTTCTTTAATTCTTGTTCTATACAGATGTATTGTATATATGCCTCTGATGAAGGCTGATTTTGATGTATAGTTTTATGTACCATTGTTTTGATGACGCCTCTTGATGAAGGCTCGTTTATTTTTGACACATGCCCATTTTAGATGGCATATTGTATCAATGATGTACAATTGAGCATTGACTTGGATAGTTATACATGTATCATATGGAAATTTTGATGATGATTTTGTCATGTTATACTATGATTATGCTTTATATGAGTATTGATTATGATGTATGATTTCTCTTTCCTTTATGTACATGGCATACCTTAGATTTAGAGAAGTGTATGTTTCATGCTTTTATATTTTTATATATCTGTAGATAGCACCACGTGTTTTTATATTTATGAGATGTTTCTGAGTTCTTATTCTAGCACTTGAGATGATACTAGATTATATTGGTTTGGGGGGGATATATTTGTGATTATTTGCAACCCCTCTTGCCCCCATTGATGATACGATATGTCATGATTAGGTTAGCATATATGCATGATGCAATACTTATAATTTTTGTATATATGATGTAGAGGATTATGTTTTATATGTGATGATTGATATATGATAGATGTGATAACAAACAATTGTGAAAGAGATAAATATACAAGAATTTTTGTGAAAAATCTAAACAATTATACCTATACAACACAACACAACTTATGTGCAAACACATGATTTTCCAAAGCATACTACAAAGATCAAAATGACACCTTAATCTAAGTAAGTAAAATGAACCCTAATAAATGCATACAAGCTACAAATGAATCAAATTCCATACATAATTATTTCAAACAATACCTAACCTATGCTAAGAAAATAAGTCACAACATCACACAAAAATGTATTTACAACTAAAACTATACAAACCAACAAATAAAATCAATTAAATTATTACCTTGTTTTTGCGGGACAACATTGATATATTTTCTAATGTTTTTGGGTTTATCTAAAAAGATAAATTTTAAAGGCTACTGTTCACATTATTTTCAAAAACAACGTTGCATGGTTATCATAGTTTCATCCCTAAAAAAGGGATATTTTCTAATGTTCAAGTTTTTTGTGTATCCCTTTTTGAGTGTTTATGCATTTTCTAAGGTCATGTTCCAAAAGTAATGTACAAGAACAAAGAAACGTTGATGCCCCCAGCATGATGTGGGAATATATAAAAGGAAGAATGCCATGTGTGTATGTATGAGAAGGTGAAAATGTGCAGGTGCCCTCCCTAAGTGTTAGATGGGAGTATGTAAAGGAAATGTCCTTCATGCAAATATAAGAGCAAATAAGCCAAATCATGGTGCAACAAAGGTGGCTTTAATAGGGTTTCTAGACCTAGAAAAGGAAGTCATATCTAGAAATTGGTGACGATTACCCATCCTGCTATAAGAGTAACTTGTGGCTAGTGAATCTTCCTTGAGCACTAAAAACTTGTTCTCACCCAAATACCTATCCACTGCGCCACAATTGTGTGGTTTTCACATGTGGACGACCTAATTTTTCTTTACTGTTTTCTCAATTTTCCATTTTTTTGCTTGTTTTTTCTTTGTTTTTCTATATTTTAGTTCTTATCTAATATTCTTGTCATGCTTAAGCATAGAAACACTTGAGGTGAATTACATTCATAGGTTTTGGAAGCTCTTCACCATCTGAATATGAAATTTTATAGGCTTTTGATCCAAACTTTGAAATTACCACATAAGGACCTAGCCAGTTAGCCTTAAACTTAACTTTATTTTCTCTATCTTTGACGGTGTTCTTCTAATTTTATTTTAGAACTATATCTCCTACATTGAATTCTCGATGATTGATGCATTATTTGTATCCCCTAGATACCATGTTTTGATAGAATTTCAGGTGATTGAGCGCTCTAATACACTTTTCATCTAATAGTTCTAACTCTGTCAGGCAAGCAACTTTGTAGTTCTCGTCTTTATCAAGATATTCTCTGAGAGATATTATCAGGGAAGGAAGATCCACTTCCAGAGGTATGATGGCTTTAGTGTCATAGACGAGTGAATATGGGGTCACACCAATAGGAGTGTGGATGGAAGTTCGATAGGCCCAGAGAGCGGAATGTATCTATAAGTGCCAATTATGGATGGTTTTACTGACCATTTTCTCCATAATCCATACAAGGGTTTTATTAGTAGCTTCTTCCTATCCATTACCTTTGGGGTAATAGGGGGTAGACCACTTGATTTGGATATGGAAGCATTAAAATAAGGTTTTAACTGTTTTGTTTTTGAAGAATTTACCATTATCAGTGACAATGGCTGAAGGGATCCCGTAATGGAAGATGAGATGGTTCATGACGAATTTTGAAATTTATGCACCAGTGACATAAGTAAGAGGGACAACCTCTACTCATTTGGTAAAATATTTGGTGGCAGTAATGATGTGAGTATTACCATCTAAAGAAGAAGGATGGAGCTTCACTATGAGATCCAGGCCCCATTTAGAGAATGGCCAAGGTGTTGCAATAGGTTACAAGGCCTATGCTAGCACATGTATTAAGTTTCCATATTCATGGAATAGTTCACACTTTTTAACAAAGTTGCCGCAATTTGATTCCATGGTAGGCCAATAATAGCCTACTCTTAATAGCTTCTTAGCTAAGACTATGCCATTGTTGTACGCTCCACAAATACCACCATGTACTTCCTTAATGGCATGGATAGAATTAGCAACATCCAAATAGTGAAGCAGATTCCCATCATAGCCAAAATGATAAAGGGTGCCTCCTAGGAGGGTATAATGGGCTATACAGTGGATAACATATTTATTTTTCAGAATGAGTAATGTCTAGTGGAAAAGTGTCATCTTGTAGGTATTGAAAGATTGGATCATAACAAGGGGATAAGGGACCAACAACTTCACATGCCAAACATGACTCTAGCATATCATATGCTGGTACTTGTAAATTCTCTATGAAGAAAGGCATCTTAATTTCCTGAGGGGGAATGTGCAATAGAGACCCAATAGTAGCCATAACATCCGCAGATCTATTGTGTGACCTTGGTTTTTTCTCAACTATGATATATGTAAAGTATTCCTTCAATCTTTCGACCATATTTTTATATGGAATAAGCTTCTCGTCTTTAACATTTTACTCATCATTAACTTTTTTAATGATAATTTGAGAGTCTCCAATGACTCATAGTTGTGGAATGTTCCAAGTAATATCTAGGTTAAGGCTAGTGATGAGTGCCTCGTACTCTGTAATATTGTTGTTGCACGTAAATCCCAACCGGAATTCTCTTGGTATGACATCACATGTGGGAGTGATGAGCACCACGCTTGCTCTAGATCCATGGAAGGTGAAATATCCATCAAAATGGATCTTCCATTCTATAGACTCTTCAATATACATCATATATGCATCTTAAAAATCTAGGCACAAAGGTTCCATCCCTGGGAGAGGTGCTTCCACCAACTGATCAGCCAACACCTATCCCTTCAAGGATTTTTGACTCACGAAATCAATATCAAATTCACTCAGGAGAATGATCCAATTATCCATTCAGCCTGTGAGGGCAGGTTTGGATAAAAGGTACTTAAGAGGGTCAACTTTGGATATGAGTTTAGTTTTATTATTCAGGAGATAATGGTGAAGCTTTTAGAATGTGAAGACAATTGCCAAGTAGGCCTTTTCTATTTGGAGGTAATTCAACTCGTACGTGATCAAGGTGGGACTAAGATAGTAAACTGCTCTCTCTTTATGGTCTAAGTCATATTGGGAAAGCACTGCACCAATAGCAAACTGGGTAGTGGAAATGTATAAGAGGAGAGGTTCACCTGGGGTAGGTGGCATGAGTACAGGTAGGCTAGCCAAGTACTATTTTAGTAGTGCGAAGGCCCTTTGACAGTCAGGTCCCCAATTGAATGTGACATCTTTCTTGATAAAATGGGTAAAGGGGTGGCACTTATCCGTAAGTTGTGAAATAAAGTGACAGATTTCCTAAATTTTCCCTTTTAGATTCCTTAGTTGTTTGAGAGTGGTAGGTGGTGGCATTTTTGTGATATTCGTAACCTTTGCAAGGTCCAATTCAATCCCTCTTTATGAAACAATGAACCCTATGAGATTTCCTGATAAAACACCAAAGACACATTTCTTAGGGTTCAAGCAAACCTTATAGTCTCGTAGACGCTGAAATATATGCCTCAGTACTTCAGGGTGCTCTCTTCTACTATTGGATTTCACTAGGATGTCATCAACATAATCTTCCATGATTTCATTTATCATATCATGGAAGGTAACAGTCATGGCCCACTGATAATTAGCCCCAGTGTTCTTGAGCCTGAAAGGCATGACTTTGTAGCAAAATGTTCCCCAAGGGGTGATGAATGTTGTTTTATGCTGATCTTCTTCTGCAATCCGTATTTGGTTATAACCTGAAAATCCATCCATTAAGGACAACATTTCATAACCAGCAATGGAATCAACTATCATGTCAATGTTAGGTAGGGGAAATTCATCCTTAGGAAATGCCTTATTAATGTCACATAAATTAGTGTAGATTCTTATGCTGACAAGATTTTTCTATGTCAGGGCTATGTTAGAGATCCATTCTGAATAGTCAATGGGTTTAATAAAATCAGCAGTTAACAATTTTTCCAATTCTTCTTTGACAAGGAGTGCCACCTTAGGATGCATCTTTCTCAACTTTTTCTTGATGGGTTTGGCATCCGGGTGCACAACGAGGTTGTGTACAACTAGCTCTGGGTCCAAACCAGGCATATTTGCATATGTCCATGTGCATATGTCCGCGTATTCTCTTAAGATATCTATAAAGTTCTTTTGTTCCTAATCTGAGAGTGAAGCCCCCAACTTTATCATTCTAGGTTGCTCCTTTGAGCCAATGTTGACGTTGATTGTTTCCTTAACAAGCATCTTAGAAGCATCTTCCATCCGTGTAGGATCAAGGGGAAGAGTAAGATCGACCTCCTACGGTAGCTCATTATCATCTTTAAATGGATAAATCACTTCATCTTTAGACTCTTCGTTCTATTTGTCTATGATTTTTTCAAATATTTTGTCACTGTGAGATTTCCATTTATCCTTTTTTTCAGGATTCTCAGAAGTGGTTGTACTCTTATTTACTATCTTCTTATCCAAACATCCACACATATTTGCTTCTTCCCCGAAGTATGTATAGGTGTCTAGTTGAATTGCAAATCCTTTCTTGTGGTCCCCAGTTGGAATAGAATCCCTAAGTCCTATGAACTCCGTAAATGCCTCATCATTTTCAAAAAAGTCTAGGGGCACATTAATTTTTTGATCCCAATCTGTAAGTTCAAGATATATAAGGGCTACTTGATAATTGTTTAAGGGGATGGATTTGGATAAGGTAAGGAACATTGAATCTAGGAATAGGTTAGTGAAAGAAAGATCCTCATAGAGGCTACATTGGGAATCTGCGTCGCTATTAGAATGTGATGAAACATCCACACGTTCAAAAGAGGTGGCGTCATTCTTAGAGGGTATAGCATTATGAGGCCTTATCCCAAGGCCATGTTTATTAGACTTAAAACAAGGGATGTGAATTGGATCTAGCTGGCCTTGTGCATTAATGCCACATCCAAACCCACTATAGCCCATGACAAACATCATGCAGTGACCTTTGATGTATAGGGGTGCTTAATGGCATGAAGCCATGGTACCTTCTGGCACTCTATTGGTAGGATCTTCTAATATTTTCTCCTCAGATAGAAGACCACCATGGACAAAATTTTCCAATGGTTTAGGACACTGCTCGCAAGTGCTCTTGAACTGAAAATAAGGCTTACCCCTTATTTTGGTAGATAGTGATAAATCTAATATTAACAAAGCCTATTCAAGAGTGAATGGATCACCTGGGCCATATTTTGCTGATGTTTCCTCCCATGAAGAGAATGGGTTTACTAATGAAATAAATTCTTGATTGTAAGGCATGAGGGACTCTGAATCTATCCATTTTTTCATATCTTCTATTTGTAGGGGGGCAACAACATCCACCGAAGGAAACTCATAAGCTACACAAGAAAAACCATGTAATGCCCTATAATGTGTGAATGGTTCTAGGTCGCCCAGAATGGTAACCACTTGACCTTCACGACATAACTTGATGCACTCATGAAAAGTCAATGAAATAGCTTGCATGGCATGGATCCATGGGTTCCCCAGGAGCATGTTTTATGGAAGGTCCAAGTCAGGGACATGGAATGTCATGTCATGACAAGTTGGGCCTACTTCTATGGGAACTACTTTAGTAGCCGCTGATTCTCGTTCTTCATTGTCATAAGCTGTGATTGTGATAGTCTTAGATCCTAGATTTGTTTTTGAATGGCCTAGCTACTTAACCAGATTTAAAGTGTAAATTTTTAGACCAGATCCACCATCCACAAGTACCCTCTTGATTTTGCGATGGGTAACCACCACTTTGAGATACAAGGGTAAGTTATGTTCTGGGTTGTTATGTGAGATTGCAGTGCAATCAAAAGTAATATGATCATTGGAGTCTAGGCGTGCAATCATGGCTTGAAGGTTTGTGGGGTCTACATCCCTCGAAACCCCTGAATTTTACAATTTTTTATACAGTATGTTCTTGTGGACATTATATATTTTGAGGATATTAAGAATAGATATCCTAGTAGGTGTTTTCTCTAACTGATCTATTAAATTATACTGACCTTCCTAAGGGATAGGCATGGGATCTGGTATGACTAAACAATCACGTCTCATCCATATTGCGTAACTTTTTTTCTAAAATATAGATGGTATTGATATGTTCATTAGACAAGTTAATGCATTCTATGAGAGAATCAAAAGGACTATCATTTGTAGGGTAAACATAAGTGGCAGTTCTATAGTCGTTGGCAGTTTTCCCATGATCTGGTTTCCTCTTCTTTTTATCTACATGATTAGGAAAAGGTTCTTTGTAGATACCCATTTTCTCATTTGGACCTTTTCCAGATTCAGGGGGAGAATCCACAATGATCTTTCCTTCCTCGATGAGGTTTTGTATGTAATTTTGTAGTCTCAAACACCTATTTGTCTTGTGTCCTTTAACACAATGGAAGTTGAAATATTCATTGTCTTTGAACCAACTAGGTTTTGGAGCATCCTCTGGGTATGGTAGCGTTGTAGTTGGATATTTCACCATTTTTTCATCATCTAATTATCTTAGGATGGCATACAAGGACTCCGTTAAGAATGTAAATGTATGTTTAGTAGGTGCTTTGGGACAAGGTCCTTGTGAAAGCTTTAAAAGTGGGTCTATCTATACAGCTTGGACTCTCTTGGAGTCTGTAATGCCATCAACAATAACATGCTTGTTCTTATTGAATAATTTAGGTTTGTCTATGGATTTGGCTTCATGTTTGTCTTTAATAATAGACTTAAGTGTTCCTTGCAATGAGGGGTTTCTCAATTTGACCACCTTTCTCTATGACCTCTTTGAAGTTTGAGCCATAGTGCATCTGTAAATGAAAGACTGTTTCTGGGTTTAAGTTAGAAACAAAAATGCTCACTAGCTATTTTTCTGGTAATGCACAAGGGAAACAATTGGCTAACCCGTGCCATCATTGTAAAAATACTGCAAACGTCTCATTGGGTTTTTGTTTTATATTGCATAAATTGTTCATTGTGATGTCGCTTTCCATATTATAAGAGTAATGTTGTACAATTTTTTCCACTAATACAGGCCATGTTGTAATGGATCCCTTGGGTATGCTATAGAACCATTCCAATCCCATGACTCCTAGGATGTGAGGAAAAAGTCATATTAAGAAATTATCGCTATATGTGACCTCTTAGAAATCCATGTAAAAGTATTTTATATGATCACGAGGATCACTTTTACACTTATACTTATCAAACTTGGGAACAGTAAAGTGTTTTGGGAAAGGCTGTTGAAACATTTCCTTATCAAAGGGGTAAGGGCATAGTTCTTCATATGAATACTTTCTATTTTGACCTACATTTCCCTCTTGTAATGTAGTAAGTGTATTTTTCATTGATTGTAACTTTTTCTAAATGAGTTGCTCTTTAGTAGGAAACATTGGTCTTTATACCTGAGTCGCTTACAAGGTATGGTCCGTGTGTGGATCAAATTGAAACTCGCTAGGTTTATTTTTGTCTTTGTCTTTGTATATGTTTCTTCTTGAAGAGCCTAAGTTTTCTAGCTTCTAGATCAACTTCAAGATCTATTTTTGAAGGATCTCCTCTTCAACCAGGGTGTCCTCTTCTTCATCAAATTTCAAAGGAGGGGAATCTTTACGATCAATTTTCACTTTACGTGAAGCTTTATAGTGAGGTCTTCGTGATGTGTCCCCTTTGACATTGGCCTTATATTTCCCAAAAGTGGAAGCGTATCCCACATCAAAAGGATTATATATATATATATATCTAAGAGGAATCTTCGTTCTCCTAGTTTAGGGTTAATGACCTTTGTTTCTTCTTTGTGCACTTGTGGAAGTTTAGCTCCTAATTCTAAGACTCTTGCGAGTACTTGATCTTTATTATAATATAGGAGTTCATCAAATCTACCTAGGTCTAACCTTTGTTGTTCTATGGAAGACTCTGACTCTTCTCCACTATGATCAATTAATGGCTCCGCATTCTTGACTTGAGAAAAGAGAGGTGCTAAATTTTTTCTGCTAAATGGGAAGGTTTTGAAAGGGTTTTCTCCTATGTCATGCTCATTTGATTTGGTTGCCATATTTGCAATTTTAGGCATTACTAGCCAATGTTTGTATGCAGCTAGCGTGACCCCTAAGTGTATGGGTTTTGCAAGCCGTTCAAGGTGATGTTTGAACTATATCATAGTGTATCATAGATGCAGTGTTATATAGTCATTTTTTATCAAGGAACACTCATATACACACCTAAATGTAATGATCACTCAATTTTGTTGTTAGAAACCCTATGCCCTAAAATATATAACGACAATATCGTATCAATATGTACGTCAATCTAGAATTCCAATAAGGCCTAAGTACTGACGTGGTGTTGATGCAATCCCTTGATGAGGTACACTAAAACTAGCTTGAATGTCGATGAAAGCCAAACCTTCTGAAAAATGGAAGTCGCGACTAGATATAGCATAACAATGTCATCATGATACATAAACCAAGCAAGCAAGGTGTTAGTATCATGACAACTTTATCACGATATATATAAGGTGTTATCAACACTTTTCAAAAAAACTCATATGACATCGAAACCGAAACCAAGTGATAAGTATAACAAGGATTTTTTTATTGTGTGAGAAGCGTAACAACGCAATAAAGGGACTTATAGCATTTTCTCATAAAAAATGAGAACACAACGTAAATACCAAGATTGTGCATATAGAATGTGAACAAAACTATCAACTCAAGAAGAGGATAATGATGAACTGAACTCGCAGTGGTGAAGATGATCTTCAAATAAATATTGAAGGAATTTTATCAAAGATACAAAAAATGTACCTGTGCACTTTAGACATTTAACAACCTAGCCGCAAACATGGATGGGCATAAACGAACAAAAAAGTGGCGAGCACTATCTCTGATAAAAACATGCAAGGTATGCACCTTTCTCACACCGAAAAATGGGCGGTGAGAATGAAAGGGTATAAATCAAAAGATGAAAAAAAACTAAGTTCCACTAGGGCAGAGTTTCGCCTCGTCCGAAGACGAGAATAAAACTAAGCTAAAGTGGGATGTAGTTTAATTTTGTGATGAAAGAAACTTAGATCAAAATTACAAGGATTCTTTGCCTTGTTCAAAAAACAAGGTTCAGATTCCAAATGAGTTTTCACTTTGTGATGGCTTGACACAACAATGGACTAGAAAAGTGGGCTCAATGACAAAATGGCCTCCTTAAATAAGTTCTCTCAACTAGGTGTTACAAAGTTGTCTTAAGGGAGTGTGATTTACCCAAATAGTCACCTTGACTATCTTGGGAGTATCTCAGCTTTACTTTACCCCCTTCATGCACAATGGGTAATAAATGCATCCATGTGCACTCTCACTGGGGTCACCATACGGAAAACTGGTAACACTAACTCACAAGGAAAAACTAGTCAAGTGGGTAAGCAGATGCTTCCTATTTCATCAATGAGGTTACTCAACAGTGGATTACTTTAGGGTTCCTAGAACCACCCCCATTGTTGTAGCTTAAGGCATTATGCCAAAGGGGTTATGTTCTAGTTAAGAAGATAGGGACATACTCTTTTTCAAAACCTGCAATAAAGTGTGATGAAATTGGTGTGTTTTTTATCTTTCTTAACTTAATGTGGTTATTAAGTAGCACACCCATTTGGAAACCTGCCATAAAACATTTGTATTAGAAGTTTTGTGTCTTGTTTTTTATGCCTTTCTTCTACAAGCGTTGGTTCCTGTAGACAACAAGTTTTAGTAATTTTCCAATTTCATAGATTGATGTCAAGAAATAGAACTTTACACCTTTCTTTTTATTCCTAAGATCACTAATAGGTGCGAAGGAAGAGCATACGTAATGTGAAAAATCCTACTAAATCACCTGAAAGTTTACTTTATCCTTTATAAAACAAGTTTTTTTAACATTCGAGACAAGTTTGTATAAGTGTTTATGATCTCCAAGTTCACTTTTGAAGGCACGAGGAGAGAGCATATGCACTTTTACAAACCTAGTTTAAGCTAAGAACTGAAAACACTTCAAGTATGCAAACTAAAATACCAAAGAAAACTTTGTATTTAATGTGTTAGTCCCTAGAAACCCTCCGCCCCACCGCAAAGCATCAGGAAAAAAGATTTTTACATATTGTAGAAAAAAAATTTCAATTTTAACATGGACACCTGCACGCCCAAACTGACACCAGCGCATCCCATCCGATGGGTATGAACCTAACTCAACGGATATGCCGTACAAAACAAGATTAGTAAAATCCACAGTATACCGAAAAACACAGACATGACCAAAAAGATAGAGACATGTGAAACGAAACATGGACACTCTAGGGTTCAATGAGACATGCCCAAATATATAACAGATAGTTTTAATTTTTACATAATTGGGTTATTTATAGAGACACGGCCAGAGATACGAAGATGCTGACCCACCAACAGAGACACGTACGTGTCCTTGTAGATAGAAAACCTGTCAATGATAAGTACATCCAGATAGGTGTGTTCCTGTTTTGACGGGAATGCTAGGGTTTCAATGTGGATGCACCCCCTTACAACACCTATGCATACCCTATGAAAAACCTATAAAACTTACTAATTCAAAAAAATTTAAGAGCAAATAGGTTAGTTTTTAGTCATTTAGTATCTTATTTCTAGTTCAAACTCACAAAACATATACAAATAAGCATGATTTAGCTAGTGTTAAAAATAGAAATGAGCAAATAACAAGTTGTTTTAACTAAAAAACTTGAAAATTAATTTTGAAGAACTCAAAAGACCTCCATTAATGGAGGATGGACATAAGTGTCCCACCAGGTGTGCCAAATGATTTCAATGAAAGGTTTTGCAAGAGCTATTCAGATGGGTTAAGAAACACTCAAGAACCCTAAATCTTTGTGAAAAATCCCTTCAATGGACCATATGATAAGAAATGAGCAAGGAATCCTATTTGTATGCATTAACTTGAAGTAAACAAGCAACTTTAAACAAATGAAGCTAATCTCTATTCTTGAAAGCTTAAAGTAAATGAACCTAAAAGGATCTAAGCAATCAGTTTATGCTTCAAGAGCATGTGATCTCACCATTAATGGCTTCAAGGCTAATGGTTCTCTCCATTTACTGTATTTTATGTGATAGAAATGTAAAAGCAAAACAAATAACTCAATAAAAGGTCCTAATCCTAGCAATAATACTATAGTTCAGGTTAGAGGAAAGAAGTGCTCTTAGAAATGATAGGGGGGTAGTAGGTTATTTATAGTTTTTCATTTGTGAAATGGGAGGCTTTTTGGTGCATGTGGGACTAAAATGGAGTCAACAAGTAAATTATCAAGTCAAAGTAATATGTGACTAGTTTTAGAGAGAGGTTGATCATGGTTAAGACTAGCTAACCATGTTTAGAGGGTAATTAATCCTATTTAGAGAGAAAATAGGTTTATGGGAGGGTTCTGAAAGGCTTAATCAATTTAATGAAGTGGATTGATATTCCAAGGAGATAATAGAGGTGGTAAAGAAGAGAATATTTAGCCATGAATAGGTTATTATAACTTATTTAATTAGTTTACAAGAGGAAATACAACAAAACGATTGTCGTAAGAGGGGAGTTAGATAGATCTAACTGATGAGATGTCACAAATTTATGAGGGAGAGAATAATAAGATAAATATTATAGATAATAGTGCTTTGATTAAAATACAAGTGTCTACAATTCTTATTGGATAAATATTCCCACAAATTAAAGAAAAAGAAATGCAAAATATCAAACAATTCGATTAGCTCAGATTTCACAAATATGAAAAATGCCAAATAAAAATATGCTTGGAGTAATTCTATTGGATCGTATTTCAAAAATGACAGAGGACAAAAAATACAAGTCTGACAATGTGGAGATGCGTGTAAAGCCCCTTTTGGCTCACGTTTCACAAAGAAAGAAATGTCTATTCAGAAGATTGAAAATGCAAAGCTAGCTGAAGAAAATGATTAGCTCAAGCTTCGCAGTTAAAAGAACTTCGTAGAAATGAAAAAAGTCAAATAAGACTGACAGAGAGAAGATAGATGGCACAAAATGATTGGCCTAAGCTTCGCAAAGACAAAACTTTGTAGAAAAATAAATATCTAATAAAAAAGATGTCAGATTGAAGCCACTTGGCTCTCTAAGAGTGGGTAAGACTTGCACAAACATGAAAAAAAGGACAACAAAGCTATTTGGAGCAATTTTATTGGTCCAAGCTTTGCAAAACCGAAAGGATCTTAACACACAAATAACAAAGCAAAGCCAAATGGTGTAAAATGATTTGATCAAGATTCACAAAAGTAGATCTACTAAAATATAAAGATTTATAAAATGGTACGGATTTAAACACTCAGAATTAACATAGATCTAAAGAGATCTTTTGGAACCATAGTCAAAACACAACCCAAATGGCTATAAATGGCGTGAAAACTTAAAATAAGCTCACAGATGATGGATTCAAACCATAAACCGACTGAAACAAGATGCAGAAGCAAATATCTAAGCATAAAAAAGTTTAAACATGATCTAAACAACCATTTAGCTAATATTTCACCTATATTTCAAAAAACTATTTAGGCGGGGATTGGAAATTTAAACACTGGTTAGCTTGAAGTTGTTAGCTAAGTTTGTAGGGTTTCAAATATAAAAAAAAATCTTCAAGCTTCTTCGCTATTGTAATCTAGAAAACATTCAAATCTATCTCTGCACACACATAACCACCAGCTCTGATACCATGTTAGAACAAATGGGGGAAGATATAATTGAAGAACTATAGATCCACAAATAAACAGTTGAGGATTATAGATTATAATGTGTAGATTTTAACTAGGTGCTTACATATACATATAACAATTAACATATCATGAATGAAATCAAATAAAAATAGCTGAAATTAAATGAGACAAGAGACACCATATTTAAGTGGAGAAACCAGAAGGAAAAAACTCCACTAAAAAAGCATTGTCTTATATTAAGAATTTATCAGTTTAACCCTACACTTCCACTTGACTCCTCGGTCTCACAGTAAAAAATAGCAAAAAATTTTCTTGTTGTATAAAAACTCACATAAGTAGGTAAGCTTAGATCAATCGGTATATTAATACATTAGCTAAAGTAAGATTAACAAGCAGTCCAATCCTGTGAGGGATCATTCTATTTATATAGGATGGGTGAGTGGTTATACCACTTTACTCTTTTAGCTATGAAGACTGACTAAGATTATTAAAAATAATATTTAAAACAGGAGTTTTTTAAGTACCGGTCCACCAAATGGTATCCCCACTTGACATTAACACCCCAACTCGCCCATGGGCGCACCGGTCCTTATTTTTAGACATCTTGATCCCAGTTATATTTAAGTCTAATTTAGAGTTTTGAGGTCAGTTTTTAGGGTTTTCCCTCCCATTGTCCCTAGGTACTATTCATCATGTTTGGTCATTAGTTTCAAAATTTGAGCAAGATATCTTTATATAAAAATAACATACCTTTTATCTTATGGGCAAACTATCTACTACCAAGGGCTATCTATCTACTAAGGTAAGGGACTATATTTTGCCATCATTGCATCACACACACTACATAGGAAAGGGAATTATATTCTATTCCATCCACCATTTTGCATTTTATCTAGTTATTGCACCTATCTCTTCATCATTGACACTAGGGCACCCTAGGCACACTATTGGACACACAAGCACACAAAACTGCATTGGTTTTAGAATGCAGTAAAGTGCTTAGTTGTAATTCCATCATTGTGGCCACTAAGAATAGTCTAACCCCTTCATATGCATCTTTCTCTTTTTAGGGATTTAATACTTTGTATGGGGTTTTGTTGGTGAATCTTCATTGCAGGTTTACAACTTCATCAACGAATCTAGTGTGACAGTAATGCAACAAAAGGAGAATCATTGCAAAGATCTAGTGACACTCCCAGATTTAGGTTATGCATTGTTCTGTAGACCATGGCATCTATATTGTAGACCAGGGTGCCCACATGCGCCCTAATCCTCCCCAGGTGCCTCATTTTTGCTAAATATTTAGCTTCTACAATTTCCTGAGGTGTTCTATCATACTTTGTTCTGTCTTCTTATCATCTTGTTCAGTACCAGAACATAACGAGGTAATTCATTTATAGGTTAGTACCTTTACCTTCCTATTTAATTTATTTCATTTCATTTCAAAATCAAATAAACTATCTAGCATTCATATTTTAGTTTATACAAATTATTTCATTGTTGTTCCTAGTTCAGATTACCTTATATAAATTCATATTTTAGTTAATCATTTTAGTGAATCTGTACTTTAGAATATTTTCCCTAGTATCCACTTCAAACCCTAATGGTTAAGGATAATTCATCTTCTTCTTTGTCAATCATGTCTCATTTTAGTGTCAACCCAATTTATAATGAGGTTTTCATTGCTGATCTTGCGGCTCTCTATGGTAATACTACTATCCCAACTAAGCTAAATCTACTATAGAACCATAAAGATAAAATCTTATGGGAAAGAAACTCTTCAATGCATATTGAATAAATCAAATTAAATGCTAATCCATTTTCTACTCTTTAATATTGCTAATCAAAACATGAACCTAATTAGATCATTTAGCAATCAAAGTTTATTGTTGTTTTCCTCAATAATTGAGGATGAAATCTCACTGAGAAATGGCTACAAGGCCATTTTTTTATCTTCTCATACTAATAACATTTGAGTGAATGGATGAAATATGAAAGGGCTAATCCAAATAAATGGAGAATGCTCAAGATCAAAATGCCTATTGTTTTCATTAATGCAAATGAGGTGTGTGTGTGAGATATGAAGGATCTTGGTCCTTTATATAGCTTGCATGTTTGAGAGCTTTACATCTTAGTGCATGTGGGATAAGGGTAAAGAAATATTACAAATAGATAAACATGCTTTGGAAAAGGTAAGTTTGATTGAGGAGAGTTTAATTTATCATTAATAACTCATGGAAGTTTATGGATGTTTTAATTAATCAGGTGTGGTTAATTAATAGGTAGATGTAAGATTATAAAATATAATCAGAGGAAAATTGGTATGATTTAGGGGATGTAAAAGAGGAATTTGATCCAATAAATGGTGATTTATTGATTTAGGGTAGCAAGCGTAATTATTTAATAATAATTAATTAACCTAAGTAGAAGTAGACATTAACTAACGAAATTTTGTTAATCGTCATCATAAGTGATAGGAAGGCTAATTAATTATTGAAATGTAATTAATTAATGGGAATAGAGGGGAAACGGTGGTTTATTGATGAAGTGTCATCAATTTTCCAAATTACAGAAAAGAAGATAGTGCAATTTAAGTATTAAAATTTCTTGATCGAATTCTAGGTGTCTACATTTACCCCTCTTTGGGGTGGCGTAAGCAAAGCCACTTCAAATATAGTAGACAAGTACAGATAAGTAAATTTTGAAGGGATAGAAGAAACATCAATGGAGTAAAGGATGCCCCCTCGAGTGTTGATAGGTTGATGAAAGAGGTCGATCGATAATCAAAAAGATGAAAGAAATGGATAGAATATTGAGTGGGAGAGGGGATAAAAAGTGATCACTGCTACCCCATGTGTTTTTGAATAAAAAGTTTTATCAAATAAATTTATAAGGAAGAAAAATGAACATGAAGAGAATGGAGATAGCTTTCATCCAGTTGATGTAAAAACAACTTTATTTCATCATTTTACTTGGTGATCTATGTCATTGGATCTTATTAAAATATACGCATACAACAAAGTGTATAATAACATGAAAATCTATAATACGAACATTTATTCATTGATAAACCACTAACTCAATGAAACATACATAATGTAATGTAATATAAGAAAGTACAAAGGCTAGCCTAACAGGGAACAAGTACAAACACACATACTCAAACAAACAATGTTCACGATGGTTGCACAAATGTTTTTGTTATCAAACTTCAATTTTGACCTGTGTGAATTAACGACAAGGGTTAAAAATGGCACCAAAAGCAAGGATACGTGTGAGGTGAATATACAGAGGAAATAGGGGTCCTATGAAAAATCAACCATGCACTATGAAACAGTACCAAACAACTCGTTGTGCAAGGGAGTACAGACATAGTAAGCAAACTAACTTTTGTTGAAGGAGGGTAGATCCAAATGATCCATGAGTCACACACAATAACATACGAGAATCACAGAAATATGTTTTGTAGAATAATTTTTTATGTTTAAGTACAATGCATTTGACATGGGCTTTAGCTACGTGCATGTTTGCTACCAATTTTTTTGACAAAAACTAAATTTTACAATTTTTGGGATTTTTTAAATTTTACCAATTTTTTTGGATTTTTGATATTTTCCAAAAACTTTTGAGTTTTCGGAATTATACCATTTTTTGGATTTTTAATGATTTTTTACAATGTTTCTAGGGTTTTTCTAAAAGTTTTTCAAAGCTATGTATAATAAAAACAAAGATGCAAAGATTCCCCCAGCGAGAGGTGAGAATGTACAAGGGAAACTCTCACACATATATACAAGAAGAAGATAAGTTGGATCAAGGCCACAAAGGAGAGGTTCAACATTATGATGAACAAAACCAATGACGTGCCAAGAGGGAGAAAGCATGCCCCTAGTGCAATATGGCCAAGAAACATATGATAGAAAGAAGGACAAGATTGTTTATTGAAAGGAGGGACAAAGTTTCCCTCAAACATGGTAAAAAGGAAATCTTATACACTTGGATGTTCTGAATGAAGTAGATGAACAATAAATGTTATGAAAGGATATGGAAAATGTAGCTAGAATATTGGAAATGAAAAGGTAATTAGCCCAAGGTACAAATCATGAGACAAAATAATGACAAGTAAGAGTTTGAACAAGGTCCAAACAACACATGATAACATACTAATCCTATTTTATCATAGAGATACATTGTGTGCATGTGGAAATTAATTACCTCTTGTAGTGAAGATTTGATAGGAAATAAGTGAAAAAAAACTATCCAATGTGTAAGAATGATTTATTTTCATAGGTAATTTTTGAATGGAAGATGGAAGGAGATTCGTACATTACTTTGTTTCCATCTAAGAGTCCATAGCCCCAATGAAAATGTATTTGACTCTAGTTGTAACATTTCTATACTTCAAGCTAGGCATCCATAGCCCCATAGAGATACTAGAAATACCCCAAGAGAGAGTTATATATTGATTTTATTTTGATTTTTGATTTTGTGATTGATTTTTCACTTTTTGAAAATTATTTCAGCTCTCTCAACTATTTTTATAAGGGGTTAAGAACCACTGATGGCTTGATAGAAGCATGTGGAATTGATTGTGATGACGACATTGGTTAGTGTCAACAAATACGTCTAAAATTTCTTCACAATAATTTTTTAAATTTTTGATAGTGAGAGAATCTCTAAAAGGTCAATCATTCTTTAATTTACCAAGGTGACAAAAATCTAAGGTTAAACAGATACCATAGAGATAAATTTCTCAAATGAGTGTGAATAAACTAACCAAAAGATCACCTAAGGGATGAAAATGGTGGGAGACATGGAGAGGAATGGAAATAAAGGCAAGAAAGAACATCCATGTGTATGTAATACCTGATTGCAATGTTTGATCTTTGTACCTTTGGTTTTTTGTAATATTTTTATGTTTTTCTCATTTTTTTGTATTTTTTAAATTGTTTTCATTTTTTATAAATTTTGGGAAGTTGGGACCAACAATGTGACTCTGCATGATAAAATTCAATAACAATGTTTGTGATTTATTTTATAAGGGATACTGGGATTTTTTTCTTATCAAGAGTGATATTATCTCCCATCTCAATGACCATGGTGAGATCATATTTGATAAGTGACTGTGACTTATATTTCAACATGTATTTTGTATGTGGGATCCTAAGTTACCTATCTATAGGTTTTTTCACTTTGCATCATACTTGATGGTTCTATTAGTGTGCATTCTTGAATCAAATTTGATTTTTATATTTGTGAATGTTGGATTTGCTTCGAGCTTTGGAGCTCTTTGGATTTTTGATCTTAGCTTGATGAAGAAACTGTTTTCATTTCATATAAGTGAATGTATGATTTTTCTAATCTCGAGAAGTGGGAGAAGAAAGTGGGTGTTTAGGATTGATGAGAGGAGTGGTAGGGATGATAGTGGGATTTCCACCATTGTTGATATAAGGAAGATATGATGGATGAAGAGGATATGGTCCAATAATTGAAGAGGATGGGCTACTGGGAGGTGAGCCACAAAAATAAGATGAAGGAATACTAGGATGTGGCCAAAGGATATAAGATATAAGATGAAGGGATAGTAGGACGTGGCCCAAGTATAGAAGAAAATGGGCTACCAGGAGGTGTCCCATAAATAGAAGATGAAGGACTACCTGGAGGTGTCCCATATATGGAAGACGATGGGCTACCTGGAGGTGTCTCTTAAATAGGAGATAGAGTTATAATAGGAATCAGAATAAGTATAGAAGGTGAGTGGATATTAGGACATGGCTCAAGAATATAGGATAATGGGCTACCCAGATGTGACCCATAAATAGAAGATGGAGAGATACTAGGAGGTGGCCTATAAATAGAAGAAGATTATGGGCTACCAGGAGGTGACCCAAGGAAGGGTTATGATTAAGGAATTGTGATATGTAAATAGTGATGGGAAATGAGAATATAGGATAGATATAAATGACAAAACTAGGATTTTCTCCATGTAATCGGGAATGTGAAGATGTAAGAAAAAGAAGAGGATCAAGGTTGAGGATCTTAGGATCTTCCTCTATTTTCTAACAAAAGGAATCAACTTCTTGCCCACAATAAGCATATGCATTAAGGTCAAAAGATAATCCTCGCTCATGATCCTCTAAAGGAATCTAATCATGTAGCCCCATTATTTCTCTGATTCCTTCTTTGTTCTGAAATAAATCGATTGGTATGGGTCATTGTTGGCCAATGATAGAAGGTTGATTGGAAGAAAGAGGTTCAACTAGTGTGGGAGATTTAGAAGGTGTTTGATGATGATTGATAGAAGAATATGAATCAAAGGATGAAGTAGATTTCGATTTATATGTCTCGTGAGTGGATGAAGATGGGGATTTGGAATAGGTTGGTATAGGTTTTCCTAGAAAGAGACATAGTGTAGGTAGAAAAAGAGGATCATGTAGCCAGTTAGTGGATTGCGACGTAGGGGTCAACTTGGATGATTGATTAGAGGAATGTTGAGTCGAACAAATATTTAACGGAGGAATAATTCGTTGAGGCGACTGGTAAAGGGGGGTCTTATGAAGAAAAGGAGGACCGTGACTCAGGATTCGAATTAGATGAATGATGGGGAGAATTTGGTGGTGACACAAATCCTTAGAGGATTAAAACTTCATTTAAGTGATTGCTTATTTAGAATAAAGTCGATTGGATGAGTCTCATGAGATTGAGAGGAATTAGAATAATAGTTTGGAACAAAACCATCTGAATATTGAGAGGAATAAGAAGAATAGTATAGATTAGAAGCATCAAAATCATATCACTGACTATGAGATGAAGGTGGGAAAAGGGGTAGCCGAACGGGTTCTCTAGTGCAAAGGACCAATCGAAGTATAGTCATGATGGGCATATTTCGATGTGAATGACTAAACCTAGGTTCCATATTTTTTGTAAGTGTGAGGAACCATGTGATAGTCAGTCATGGTTGACATCGGTGGGTCCAAATGCCTAGACCTAGATAATATGATTGAACTCCTTCAAATGCAAGGAATTTCCACATCGATTCGGGCAACGTAATGACAACCAAATAGACATTTTCTAAATAAATATGGGATGCTTGTGTGATTTTCCAAAGGGTATCTAAGGAAAACAAACATATTGATGACACAATTTCGACAATCCAACTAGGTTTAGATGACAAATTTCGAGTGTAAATTTCAAAATGGTTGATCAAAATTTAGCAACATAATAGCTGCAAAGGAAACTTTTCTAATGTTTAGATTATCTCAATATTTTATTGATAGGAAACCGTTGTTCTAATTTTTGAAAAATATGTTTGAATATTATAATGAACTTAGGAAAACACAAACAATGTAACAATTTGCAAAGTTTTCTATGAATGTCAAATAATCAAGGCAAACAGTCCAAATAATAAGTCATCAAAGAATCAAATACTCAAAGTATTGTCCAAGGAAACAAATTTATAGGATGAAATTTCACAAGGAACAATCATGCAAGTGTGGAAAACCAATCCAATCTACAAGAAACTACTACCTATGTAAAATGTATCTCAACAACAATTTGATGCAAGATGATCAACACAATGTTAATACTTTTGTCAAGTTTAAACTAAACAAGGTGTAAGTATTAACAAGGGGTTGACGTGGCTTCTGACTCATAGTATACTATAACCATTTGGTTACCACAAAAAACTAGCACCCTAAGATTTGGCATTGCATATCTCTACTTTTTTCTAACATGGGACCATCTCTGAAGCTGTGGGACTTGCGAACTTGGATGGACCTTCGGAGAAGGCCAGCTTCCTCTTCCTAATATAATGTTAAACCACTCCTACTTTTAGAAAGGAAAATGCAACTAACTAAACCTAAACTAGCCATGCTAAAGGACTAGGGAGAGAGAAGGGGGGGTTAGAAAGATGCATGAAAGGGAAATCCTAAGATAAAATGCAGTGATAGCATCAGAAAAGGGGTGAGAGACACTCTAGTGAGGGAGAAAGAGAAATAAATGAAGAAGGGAGAGGCCATACATAAGTGACATGAACCCAAAGCTTCATTTACCATCTATTCTCACATGAAACATGACATAATGGACTTTCAAGGAGAAATACATGCACAAAATAATGAAATAAGTAAAAGAGAGGCAAGGTTGTAGCTAAAATGAGCAAAGATAGACAAATGTGTCACAAAACAAGCTTTATTGCAAAGAAAGGCACAAGAACACATTGTGAAGCCCAAAATGAAGGTTTGACTGCTCACAACTACTTTGGAACAAATTTGACAAATTTCCATTACAAGTTTTCAATGTCCATCCTTTCAAAATGAAATATTTTACAATATATAGCTTGAATGAAAGAGACGGAAGAAAGAGAAGAGGGAAAAGAGAAGGGGCACAATTTTTCCGGACTTCAACCACCAACAATATGCATTAAACTCCTCTAAAAATCACATGGGCAACTTGAATAGTCATCATTCATTCTATTACATCCTATAGAAGAAAATGATGCCATGCTTCATCAATTTTGGTGGTTGAGCTACCTAATTTAATCATTTGTGTGCCCAAATAGTCTTCCTTTTCCTCCAAAAGCCATGTTTTCCATTTTTACCCAGTAAATGCCACCAAAATCAGATTATGATGATTTCAAATTGAAGGGATTGAGATGTTTCCAATGATATAAGATTTGTTTGATTTGGAGCTCGGGATCAAAAGATATGGCCATTTGAAGATTTTCCTGTCAGGAGGCAAAACAATTTGACATGTGGCAGTCTTTAATTGGTTCTGGGATTAGCCTCTACTAGCATGTAATGGCTTCACATTTTTCCAAGTGTTGGTCTCCCGCTTGTTCGCAATATTGGGCATTACTTTCCTACTTGCCATCTATCCTTGTCATTTTTACCTTTTCTGGGCTTTAGCCTTTATGAAAATACAGGCAAAAGAACTTCGCTACATTCCTTCAAGAAGCCAATCTATCCTTAGACCTCTACCAGTCTCTATGACACGTGGACAAATGAAAAGTATCCATGCTCTTTCGCATTGCAGACCTTGTCAGATCCCCTAGAAATGAAAGCCAATAAGAAAATACCATGTTTCTTCATAATTTTCCCCTCTACTGACCATTGTGAAATGCGATCCAATGGGAAGGCTCCACGTACTTTGCATGTCAGTCCCCTGTTTGATATCTAACCTCTAACAGCTGTAAAATATTTTATCCAATGAGGAATCTCCACACCTTGATGCATTGTCAGAATTTTTGATAGCCCCTTCTAACAATTTGCAAAGTGCGAGCCAATATAAAGGCTCCACGTACTACGCGTTGTTAGTATTCTATTTGATATCCACTGACAATTGTGAAACATGAGAAAATGAGAATGATACATGTTTCCACAGTGTCAGAACCTGTCAGTATACTACTTTGTGCTTGGATTTGATTGGATGGGCCTTCACATTTTTCAGATTTGTGAAAGAAAAGATAATGAAATGGCGCCACATAGCTCTTCGCATCATAGTTTGTAATTCTGGGGGACTTAGAAATTTTTTCACTTTCAAGTTGGCCTCTAGCTGTTTCATGGACCTAGAGCATTGAGTTTTTTCCATGTGTCCCCCCCTGAACTTGATGGGTATTTGAACTTCAGTCGGATTTTATAGCCAACCCACCAATGTTTTTAAACTGTGCTCCCGTGGGTTTTTGAATACCAACATCCAGTGCATTTGGAAAGTGCAATTTGATGGCCGTTTAACCTTCACAAACCTATAAAAATGGCTAAGTCCATTTTTAAAGCTTGTTAAAGTAAAAATTAACCCGAGGGGTAATTTTGGATAACAATTTAGTGACCTCTTGGGGTATTCTACCTACTAGATTACATATGTAGCCTTATACATCCATTGGACTTGGAGTCAAGACAAAAACTTAAAAATTGATCCGCAACATTGAAATTTATTACCCTCAGGCCATATTGAAGAATGAAATGAACTTAGGAAGGTCTGGAAGCTTAAGGTTGATTTGTGGAGCTCCAAATCAGAAAAATCTTATATCATTGGAAAGCTTTCATCGAGCCCTTTAATTTGACATCATCAGAATCTAGTTTTGGTGGCGTTTAGTGGGTCAAAAAGGAAAACATGGATTTTAGAGGAAAAAAGAATACTGTTTAGGCATGTAAACGATCAAATTAGGTAGCTCAACAACTACAATTGATGAAACATGGCTTCATTTTCTTTTGCAGGATGAAATAGATTGAATGATGGCTTTGTAAGGTTCCCATGTACTTTGCTGAGGATTTTAATGCAGATTGTTGGTGGTTGAAGTCTGGAAAAATCATGCCCCTTCTCTTGCTTCCTTCTCTTTCATTCAAGCTATATATTTTAAAAGTTTTCATGTTAAAAGGATGGACATTCAAATGCTATAATGGAGCTCTGTAAAATTTGTTCCGAAGCAGATGTGAGCCTTTAAACCTTCATTTTAGGCTTGGCAATGTGTTCTTGTTCCTTCCTCTACAACTGTAATGGTCTGTGCATACTTTTATTGCAATAAATCTTGTTTTGTGACACATTTTTTTGTCCTTCACCATTTTAGCTGTAACCTTTCCTCTCTTTTATTTATTGCATTGTGTTGTGCATGTATTTCTCCTTGTAAGTCAATTATGTTGTGTTTCATGTGAGAACAAATGGTAAATGAAGCTTTGGTTCTGTGTTATTTATGTCTGACCTCTCCCTTCTTCATTTCTTTCTCTTTCTCACTCACTAGAGTGTCTCTCACCCATTTTTCTTATGCTATCAACACATTTTAGCTTAGTATTTCCCTTTCATGTATCTTTATAACCCCCCCTCTCTCTCCCTGGTCCCTTGGCATGATTATTTTAGGTTTAGCTAGCTACATTTTCCTTTCTAGAAGTAGGTGTAGTTTAACATTAGATTAGGAAGACGAAGTCAGCCTTCTCCGGAGGTCCATCTTAAGTTTGAAAGTCCCACAGCTTGAGAGATGGTCCCATGTTAGCAAAAAGTAGAGATCTGCATTACTAAATCTCATGGTGCTACTTTTTTGTGATAATAGTTTTGGCATACCCGGTGGGACTCAAAAATAATTTGTATTTAAAGTTTGCCACCAGTTGTCTCATGGGCTGAGACCGTTGAGTGTATGCCATGTGTCCTCGTTGAAGTTGATGCTGAACTTAATAGGATTTTTGAACATCAATTGGCTTTTATAGCCAGCTCGTGAATGTTTTTAAACTACGCTCCTGTGGATTTTTGAATACCAACGGCCAGTGCATTTGGGAAGTGTAATTTGACGGTCGTTTGACTTTCACAGACCTTTAAAAATGGCTAAGTCTATTTTTAAAACTTGTTAAATTCAAAATTAACCTGGGGTAATTTTGGATAACATAGTCTAGATACAAACAAGGCCTAAATCCAAAAAAGTGGAAGTTATAAGTGTGAGCAACACAACAACACCACTTAGATACGTTAATCAAGCTTTGTGGAAAAGTAATATATTAGTATAGAAATGATATTGGTATGACGTGAACAATGTAACAACAACACTTTTCAAGGTTGAGGTAATGTTTGGAAGGAAACAAGGTCAAAGTGTACCATAACGGTACAATCTAGAAACTTAAATCCTGTTTACACAAAACAAAATGTAAGTATGAAAATTATATCAAGATAATGCTAGAAAAGTAACACCTAAAGGGAAGATCGATGATGAAGTAATACTAACTATGATGAAACCTCTTGGCGTGGGTATCAAAATAAGGCTACTCAAGATATGAGGACATACCAACACACTTTCAACACTTACTATCGCAGTCACAATAAGAAAGGATGTAAGAGGGTGCAAAATTGGTGGACACAATCTTGAGTAACACTTCGTATGTATGGTTTCTTTTGTCCCAAAATGGAAACAAGAAAACAAAGGAGTAGACCAAGTGGTGATGAAAAATTCTTGGCGCAACTTTGATGGAGTTTCTCCTTGTCTTAAGACAAGTGAAAAACTAAGACAAAGTAACACTTCACAAATTTTGTGATGAATAACACTAGGATCAAACTTTAATGGACTCTTCCTGTGTTCGACTAACAAGGTTTTGACTCCAAAAAATTTCTTAGTTTGTGATATCTCTTTGAAACATGATTGGTTTTGGTAAATTTGGATCCTGTGTAAAATGGTTTCATATTAGTTCACTCTCTAGGTGTCATAAACTATCTCTGTGAGTGTAAGTTTCCAAGAAATTCACAATGACTAAATCAAGGAGTATCCCGAATTTACTTTACCCCCTTCAATACAAAGAGGAATAAATCACTTTCAGTTTTATCTCACTGGGGTCACGTGAAGATAATTTTAACGCTAATCTCACAAAGTCATACTAGTCAACTGGGTAAGCAGAGCGCTTCCTATTTCATCCACCAGTTCCCTCAAGGCATGGACTACTTTGGGGTTCCTGGGATAATCTTGATATTGAGTTTATGGCTTATGCCAAGGCACTTCCCCCAGTTCAATTGGACGAGTCATATCTCTTAACCAAATCTAAAAATACAATGTTTTGAATATGTGGTGTTTTTTATCTTATATCTTAGTGTGGTTTTTTACACCGTTGGCAACTTGCATAAAATTTTATTAGTATTTGTTTAGATCCTGATTCTTTGACAAGCGAGTATTGGTCCTGCATGCAAAGTTTATTATTTTTCCATAAGATCAAAACATTGTGAAAGAGGGTTAAATGTTGTTTTTTATTCTCAAGATTGTCCTAAGACACAAGAGAAGAGCATACACAACAAGTCGCCCAACTATATTGAAAATAGAAAATCTTGTAAATCAAAGGACTAGGAAACACATTTTAACTAGTTGGTGTTCATTCCCTTAACCATGAATTTAATGAAGTGTTTGTAAATGCAAGAAGCCTTAGAGTTGTTTCTGATTCCCAAGATCACCTAAAAGGTGCGAGGGAAGAGCATACACAACTCTATCCTAAGATATGAAATCATGAAATTCATTAAAGATCATCAAAAAATTTAGAAAAAGATTGATCAAAACACCATGTAAACAGAAGTTAACATTAAAAACTTGCAAAATTTTAGAAATATCAAAGACCAAATTTTAGAAATCATTTAGACCTGTTAGAAAATGAATAGTTTTCTAATAAAGGAAACCATAAATTTTTTGTAAGTAAAAATCATAATCTTATGTTTCCATTGCGTAGTTCACTTCAATAACTTTCCAATACAAAAAATGGAGTCATTTCGAGTTCAGAAGAAAATTTTATGGGATCTGGAAGATAGGTTATTCACACAGATTGACACTAGCGCACCCAGATTGACACTAGCACACCCAGAGTGGTAGTAGCTTGCCCCAGGTTAGTAGTAGCATGCCTGAGGTTAGTAGTAGCGTGCTTGAGGTTAGTAGTAGTGCACCGCAAGTTAACAGTAGCATGGATATGGATGTAATATTGCACCCCAAGTTAGCAGTAGCATGGATAGAGATGTAGTGGCATGCCCCAACTTAGTAGTAGCATGTCCAAAGATGCAACAACGCGGGGTAGGGTGCGTGCAAGTGTGATTTTCCTATGTGATGTCATGAACATGTACTTTAGCTAAGAACAAACTCAAAAAGGTCAATTTTTTTCATCTTATCCCAAAATTAACAACAACCCATCTCCTTTAAACATAAAAAAGAGACTCAACACGTGTAAAGTTAGAAAAATACATCAAGGAATTCAATTTATTTAACATATGCATAATAAGGGTTAGCCAAAATTTTGACAAAATTAACAAAACTTGAAATCAAATGCTAAGGACAATGGAGCAAAGTCTCACCCAGAGTGTCAAATGTGAGCATAATAAACTTGCAATGCTATTTAAAAGAGACTAACACCTAGTAATCTCAAAACAAATCCAAATCTACTATAGAACCATCAAGATAAAATTTTATGGGAAACAACCTCTTCAATGCATATTGAATAAATCAAACTAAATGCTAATCCATTTCCTACTCTTTAAGATTGTTAATCAAAACATGAACCTATTTAGATCATTTAGCAATCAAATTTGATTTTTGTTTTCCTCAAAAATTGAGGATGGAATCTCACCAAAAAATAGCTACAAGGCCATTTTTGGATCTTCCCATACTACTCAAATTTGAGTGAATTGATGCAATATGAAGAGGCTAATCCAAATCAATGGAGAATGATCAAGATCAAAATGCCTATAGTCTTCACTAACACAAATGAGGTGTGTGTGTGTGTGTGTGAGAGGAAGAAGCTCGGTCCTTTATATAGCTTCCATGTTTGAGAGCTTAACATATTAGTGCATGCGGGATAAGGGTAAAGTAAGATTAGAAATAGATAAGCATGTTTTAGAAAAGGTAAGTTTGATTTAGAAGAGTTTAATTTGTCGTTAGTAACTCATGGGAGTTGAGGGATGTTTTAATTAATCAGGTGTGATTAATTAATAGGTATATGTAAGATTATAGAAGATAATAAAAGGAAAATTGGTATGATTTGGGGGACGTAAAAGAGGAATTTGATCCAATAAAAGGTGATTGATTGATTTAGGGTAGCAAGCGTAATTAATTAATAATAATTAATTAACCCAAGTAGAAGTAGAAATTAATTAACAAAAGGTCATTAATCGACATCCTAAGTGATAGGAAGGATAATTAACTAGCAAAATGTAATTAATTAACATGAAAAGAGGGGAAATGGTGGTTTATTGACGAAGTGTTGTCAATTATCCAATTTACAGAAAAGAAGATAGTGCAATTTATGTATTAAAATTTCTTGATCGAATTCTAGATGTTTAAAGGTTCATATGTTCATACCGCTTCCATGCCACATACTTCCACCACTTCACACCACTTCACACCACCTAGGTTTCTGGTAGGTGATTATTATAATCTTACCCATCGATGACACACTTGTGTTTTTACGGTTCTTACATGGCTGTTGAGGGTTTTCTATAAGAAGTTTTCATCACTCGCTTTTTCATTTCATCTTGCGCACTTAATCATCTCTCAATGATGCACTCTTGCTATACGTGGTTCATTCTTGACTGTTGAACCTCATTATCTACACGCTGAGGGGCATTTCTAAATCTTCTCGCCCCTATACATCACACTAACATACTACGATCACATTACATTATCACGACACACATTCATCACAACACATTAGTTCAATAATCATACACTATCTATTTTTAAATATATTATAATATCATCATTACACTAATATGCTTTACAAATTACATTCAAAAAATATACATCTTACTCAATTTATCAAAAACAATACATACGATATCTATCATCATCTAAATTAAAAAAAATTATTTTTCATCATAGTGCGAGCATTACAACAATAAACACTAACAATATACAAATACAACACTAATCACCAAATCATAAAAAATATGACATCAATACACCACAAATCAAGCTAATCATATATAAATCATATATAGAGAATACAATCATCATTAAAAAAATGTCTCATCACTAGGGAAAACTCCCCTACATCATATACAATAATACAAATAAAATCTCATCATCATTATCGATATTGGGTACAATGATATCCCTCAAAATCTATGCCTCACCACTAACTCTACGTCATTGATCGTCACCAGGATGCCTCTCAACATGCCTTCGTAATAGTGTATTCTCCGTAGAATACTCTAAAAACTGTCGTTATAAATCCACGTATCGTGCGAACACATCCTGTTCCATGGGACCACCACTAACCACCTCTTTAGCTCATCAAGTCTCCTCATGTGCCTCGTCCCTCTCACCTAGCAACACATTACATGTCTTCGTTGTTATTGCCACTGGCTCAAATAAATGGGCATACTCACCTGCTTTATCATCCACATGCTCAAGTATACCCCCACCAAGTACATTGGTCAGCACGTTCCGCATCAATGTGTAGATGGACATGTCTACTATCAACAACCAATATGCATCACCTACAAAACAAATAGCACAACATGTTAGACAACCATTGCTATCACATAGGCCACCAAAAAAATACACAACATAGATATGTATAGATAGTCACGTTCCGCTACAACCACTGCCACATTTCTGAGGGTATGTGTTTCCCCCTCTCCTCCTCCTCCCTGTGGTAATCTCGCTACCTATTTAAACAACGAAAACAAGAATACCCACTGATTTTCCACCCACGATGTGTGGTACTCCTCTGTGCAACGCGCATCGTCTGATTCTATGGGATTTATCACCGCATCTACCTCATCTAGCCCAGGAGGTACTAGCTACTCTCATGTGGGCCTTGGCCTCGCTCCATCCCTCCTAGGTGCTTTGATATCTCTCAACCATATATATGACTCTAGGGGCCCATCCTGATCCATACCGAACTATCGCAAAACTCTCTCTACCTAAAATAGCTCCGCTACCCCTGGAAATTGGTCCTCCAGCCACATAGTCCTATGTATACACCGTAACTCTGCAACATCCTCTCTAGTCATTCTCCATAATCACAGTGTGGCCTCCATACAACTATGTCAGGTCCCATCCTATTTATCAATTCCTTGTAATTATCTATGTCTATCTTGTACCCATGAACATTAATCCACCTCCACACATATATCTTTGATCTAGTTCACTCTCCTTATGGACCTTCAATTGGCTCAACACTATTATGTGCTCATAGGCCCATACATGCAATGATGTAATAGCTCCTATCCCACCTCCGTGCTCATCAAGAGTAAATCGGTGTCAGTTTCTATATAGGTGGGCCAACACACACCATACCCACGCATATCTGGTGTTCTCATCCTCTATTTGCAAACATATCTCATGTGTCTTGTACAATATTCCCACACCTCCTCCCTCCATTTCGATAGACAGAAGTAACTATGACAATGAGATTCTGCAAGCACGGAACCCCAAACCTCATGATAACATCCAAACTGATATGGGCCTCGGTAGGTACCTGAGTCCCCATAAAATATCATCTAGCATCATGCATTTATCTCTCCATATCCTCCAATGGCATAACCTGTACTCTCTCGCTAACAAATGGAAGAGTAATATGTTGTAGACATCCTCCAAATTAAATTTCGTCTCACCCGTAGGTAGCCAAAATGTAAAATTATCCACACACCACCTCTCACATAATGAAATCAATATAGAAATATTGTGGGGCACATCCCCTATCCATGTTATGTGTCGCAGACCGGCACGGTCCATAACATCCCAATCCTCATCTGAAAAATCCTAGCCTAAGCAAAGTACTCAAGTGACGACCTCCGTAAAACTCCCTTAAGTGGATATCCCTCTACACAACACAAAACAACATCAAAAACAACATTATAAAACTATATAAGTACAAACACACTCACCCATCACATTCTTACATATCCCAAATCACATTTACACTATTACAGCCCAAATAAAAAACATTCTGGACCAAAGTGCCCAAGAGCAAGACACTATCAACTAGATCTAGGTGCTCCTGTCCCAGGGGTAACTAGCGCCTTCACTGTTCTTTTCCAGGTCTAAAATGCCAAAAAAATCTAAAATCTAAAATTTGCAAAAAAATTAACAAAAACGACTATTATACACACATTTCTTTAAAAAACATTGCACTTATCAACTCCACCGTCGTACGTGATGCTACAAAGTAACCACCATCTCAAATCAAATAGGCCGTGTTGCTCTCACTTGCGGTATCTTTCCACACTCATAGCTCAATCTCACTAGCATAAAAAGACAAATGAAGTGGTCAATTTTTCACCTTATTCTCGTAACTAATACATCTTACACAATTTTCGTCATATCTTGAGAATTTTTACTCCAATTTACACCCCGTTTATAGAGCTCTTTTCTAAATTCCACCTACTATTGTATCATACACCTAACCTGTGCATTATATCTCTCCTCAACATATTTTTCACTTAATATATACACATTTTTATGATTTCTATCACATTCTATCTATTTCATGCTAACTTTTAGGTCAGCATTTGTTCCTATCATCACTTCTCCTTTCACCAAAAGGGGGGTATATAATTGGTGTCACCTTACAATTCCCCTTATATCACCATGCGTTCAAAAAAATACTACCAATTCGATAATCCCAAACATTTACTAATCAACTATGCAACATTTCACCATTAATTCCCTCTAATGACCTAACTTGGGGGAAACAAACATACAATTTCTATATGTGAGATTTCATCACTTCCCCCTAAAGACCTAACCTATAGGGAAAAATTGTTGAAATATTTCCATGAGATCATTCAACAATTTCTATATTCGCCCTAATGACCTAATCTGGGGGAAACAAGCATAAAATCTCTCTATAAGTAATCAATCAATCAATCAACGTGTTCAAATCTTTAAATCAAGATTATATCACTCAATCAATACAATATAAAAAAAATTTCCTCTCAGATGACATAACTTGGGAGTTACATGCATTACTTTCCCATATTACCTAACTTAGGAAGTTATTATACATTTCACGTTTTCCCATCATACATTTCATGTTTTATTCCAAATGACCTAGCTTGGAAGCCATCAAATTGCAGTGACACCTATGGAGTGGGGGAAAAAGTGCCTTTCCTAGATACCACTCCTATATGGTTCTATTGTTTGATCAAAATTATTTGGATCCAAAAACCACAAAATTTTGATCTAATTCCATCTGTAGCATCTAGATCTTGAGGATATAGGTACATGTTGTAGAATAAAACACCATTCTCCTTACACTCTTCCTCTAGCAGCAGGATGACCAAATCCTCCCTTTGAATATTCATATACACACAATCGGGTTGGGAACTGATCACTCCCTAACCCATCTCATCGCCATCATGCAACAATATTAGAAATCATCAATCATATAACATTACAATCATCAATCACATTTAGTACACTTCATCATGACATTACATTTCTCGCTACGTTGCATGGATCAATATGTTGATCCATGGTTCAACACACTATATGTTTCTTTTGGTACACTTTTACTACCACATCAACATGTGATCTACTACAACATGGGCTTCTTTACGTATTTCTCTCAGGTACGCATATCTATCTACTTTATGTTAACGAGATTTACTGCTCACCAACATAAAGTGGGGGAAAATATAGTCACAAAAATCAGGACACTTACTACTATAATTATACCTGCCAAGTATGTTGTTTATATATAGATCTCGCCTGAAGAAAATTATTCACTAATGGCTCATCCCCTAGTCCTATCATCAGTCTTAGTTGGTCATTGTCATTAGGTGTCTTACACAGTTCGTCATTTTTTTACATAGTTCTGGTTGTTTCTTGAGGGAGTCTCAGATGTCACTAATTACTTAGCTATTGTCATCTTTGGTCTCTGATTAGGTCACCTAGGGATGGATTAAGATTCCCATAGGCACCCTCAGTCTTTATTTTTAGCCTGCCCTAGTCCCGGTTTCACTTGAGTCTCATTTAGAGTTTTGAGGTCAGTCTTTATGATTTTCTACTCCCATTCCCCTAGGTAGTAGTCATGGCATGTTAGGTCATTAGTGTCGAAATTTAAGAAATAGGTCCCTATATAAACACAACATATACTACTATCTTAATGTAAAAACTATCTACCACTAAGGGATATCTATCTACTAAGGCAAGGGAATGCATTTTATACATCATTACATCACACACTAGTGCATAGGAAAGGTAAGTCTATTCTATTCCATCCACCATTTTTGTATTTTATCTAGCTATTGCCCCTTATCTTTGTCGTCATTGGACACTAGGACACCCTAGGCACACTATTGCACAAACAAGCGAACACAAAAATACATTGAGTTATAGAATGTAGTGCAATGACTTAGTTGTAAGTACACCATTGTGGCCACTAAGGACAGTCTGACCCCTTCATATGCATATTTAATCTGTTCTAGGGGTTTGATGCTTTGTATGGGGTTTTGTAGGTAAATATTCATTGCATGGATCTACGATGTCATCAACGAGGCTAGTGCGAAACTAAACGTGACAAAAGATAGAATCTATCTGAAAAAATCTAGCGACCCTCCTAGACACATGTTCTAAGTTTTATCTACAGACCAGGGTGCACATACTATTGAGCAAGGTGCCCAAATGTGCCCTAATCCTCCCCTAGGAACCCTAGTTTGGATATATATCCTCATCTGCTGACAATTTCCTGAGGTGTGCTATCATACTCTGTTATGTCTGTTCATCATCCCATTAAGTCCCAGTTTCACAATAAGGTAAGTCATTTTCAGGTTAGTACCCTTACCCTCCTATTTCATTTATTTCAATTCATTTATATATCTAATAAAATTAGTTATCATTTATATTTCATTTCATATCAGTTATTTCATTGTTGTTTCTAGTTAGACTAACTATATTTAATTCAAATTTTAGTTAATCAAAAAAGATAATGACCAATATTTAACTATCTACAATTGTTTCAAATAAAAAAAGAAACTATAATGTTCCTTACACCTTGTGAGGGAACCAAATCCAAAAAAGAAAAAGTAAATAACCAATAATTCCTCATTTCTTTCTTTATTTATCCTTACAGAGAGAAAAACACAGTCAATACTATATAAAAGTTTACAATATCCTTTAACATGCATACCCATTTACGGTTTTTGTTTATACCATAATATCACATGCATAATTTTAACTTAAAGCAAAGATAATTTGATATTTGTCAAGAATCTAAAATCCAAATGAAAGAACAATGTACTTCCTTAAGACGTAGTCAACACGAGTTTTGCATGTTTCTTTTGATATCCTTAAATAAATGCACATAATATAACGACGCTTCTTTTACCTTTAATCATCTTATTTTCAAATCAAACAATCCAAATACAACACAGTTGAGAGTTTTATCTCTTTTTTTCTCTTACACGTTATCATTTTTGAATCCTGTAACTACATATTTACACAAATACTTATACTCGGGTTATATCTCAACCTGTGATACCTATATCACAACCTTGAGTGATTATGTGTTGATTAAATATAATTGGGCATGGTATATGAGGGTAAATATTATTTACGTCCCTATTTTTTATGGTTATATCTTTGTATAAGTCTGTTGTTGATCTAATTAATTAAGTGCACCAAAGGACTTTAGATGTGTTATTATAACATTACATAATTTAATCATTCACTTAAACTAGTCTTATGATTAATTAAGTAAGAACATTGGAAAGTATGTTGTTGGATACGATGTTTATCATGGGAATAATGGTATTGATCATTAATTAAATATTGAGTAAAATGTATTTGGCTTCAAAATATGAAGGTATGATGATAGTAAATGTGATTAATGAACATTTATCTGAAAATAAAAGGGGCATGGTTAACTGAAATATATTGGGCTTAATCATTATCCTTTATGAGTTAATATGTCAACTATCGAAAGCAAATGGTATTATATCCTTTATTAAATAGACTAGCGGATAATGAACAAAACCATCCTTTGACATGGGTGACCTATAACAAAATCAAGATGAATTCACTAAAGGGAAACTAATATTTAGTCCATAACTCGAATAAGTTATTAAGGCCCTCTTGGAACATAATGAATGACTTAGAGGAGTCTTATAAAAAGACCCCTCGACTATAACTTTGATGAATAATGGAATACCTTAAGTTTCGTAGGACTTTCCGCAATACGAAAATTTGATTGTGGATAAAAAAATTATTACAACGTAGATTGGATATAATATCACATCATCACGCAAAAATATAAGCATAGTGCTAACTAGGGGTAGTTATAAAAAATGGAAAGAGATTGTAATGACAATAACCCATTACATTGTCTCTCCCCATTCTATAAAGACCCTGAGTGGATTATGGTTTTTTTTTCATTTATGGAGATGGTCTTGTAAAGAACACACCTCATCATTCTTAACATGTTCTTCTTCTTTACAAAAATATAGATAATTGTGTTGAGATATTTGTTTTGGTGGCAGAATACTATGTCCCTAAGGCTTTTGTGCGGTCTTGGGATAAATTGTTTATGCACAGCTGAAGACTTTGGCAAAAGTAATGCAAGTAGCTGATTGCATTGTCTATTTGTTGTATCCTTACTTTATATATTTCAGATACCAGAGTACAAATTTAAGTAATTAAATTTCATGGTAGACATTTAAGGATGGCATAGTTCTCTCAACCTAATAAAAAGGTAAAAATGAACATACTAAATATTTTATGATTTCTCACATATAGTGGATGAAAGGGAGATAATGATGCCCCCTTCTTAGTTGCACAATGTTTATACATGGAAGAATTATCAGATGGATCAAACATAACTTAATAAATAGTTTTAAAAATTTTAATTGGCTTGTACTGGGTTAAATCTATTGCATACTCTGTTGATTAGCTTGTGGAAATCAAATAATAAAAATTCTTACTTCAGTTTTGGGAAAATAAATGAGGTGTTACATTGAAGGAAGGAGAAAACAACAACAAATGAGTCCAGAGCATAGCTCAAGAAGTCAAATAGAAAGAGGAAAAAATAATGTCTAGCAGTAGTTGTTTATATGAAAAAATTTTGTATAGTTTTTGTAATCTCGTTGTCGTTATAAATATAATTTTTTTGTGCATACAATTGTGCACAAAGCAATAACTTTGTTTTATTATTTTTGTGTCTATCTTGTCTTGTAAAAGCTCTCTCCTTCTCTGTTTTTTTCAAAAGATATTTTCATTGAGCACCTGGATGTTCCTAAGCCCATCATGACTTTTAATTTTGTTTTCCCGGTATTGTATTTATTTTGTTTCACTTAAAGCCTTGCAATTTTTTGTGAGTTACAATTACTTTGATTAGGGATAAATAATGGTGGCGTGGTTTTGAGTACAATAGGTTGTTTTAATATCGATTCATATAACTTCATCGTTAATTTTAATAGTGTCTTCAAATTATGTCTATGTTTTTTTAAAAATGATGCCATATGAATGAACTAAGACACATGCCTAGAATGCTTTTGATGTGTTATAAATTAGGTTTTTCTTTTCTTTTAGTTAGGTAGGTTTTTTAGCTTTTCTCATTTTTGCCTTGATAGAAAAAATTGAGGCTTGTTTTCAGGCTTGTAAGATTTGAATGAACTAGGTATACGAAGAGAGTGCCTTTAGTGCATTAGAATATAGAGTATCCTCTTGTTTTGGTAGCTTCTATGACCATTTATTTTATAAATGTTAACAACAACAAAACCCCGAGCTTTGTGATGCATGGAAGCACATTGTTAATACATGGCTTCTTGATTAGATTTCCTAATTGAGTTGTTTGGTCATGCTCAGAATTTATGAGTAACAAAGTCATATCACCTGTGTTATTTGAATATGTAACTATTATTATTATGCTCCTCTCTTTTTTGTTGGGTTGGGGGGTTCTTAGGGAAACTTATCATATTCAAATAAAGTTATATAATACTCATTTGCAGTTCAATTTTTTTATTTGAATAGAGAAATAAATTCTCACAAAAATAACAAAATTGAATGCTTACAATCTCTAAAAAATAAATGCAATTTCTATTATAAACTTTTCAAAATATATCAATTCAAGTCTATATATATATATATATATATATATATATATATATATATATATATATATATATATAAACTACAATCAACTCTCAAAAGGTATTTGTAAATGATTACTAGGTATACATTTTTATAGGTATATTAATCCGATCAAGCACTTAAAGAAAGGAATTTTATACGAAGTCAGGTGAATCAAATTATAAATATGAGCACCTATGAACCATTCACATACACCTTTTTTAAGTGTTTAACGGGAGGGATACACCCCTTATCATCAACCCTATTAACATATTGATTGTAATATTTTCAAATTATACTGAAATTGAATTTACATATAGAAAATCATAGTTAGTTCCATATCTAAATTCATGATGGCTAGTCAGAACTAAACTATCTAGCCAGATAACTTTAGTGGTTGTGGATTATATATATATATATATATATAACAGCCCGAGAATAATCTACCAAATATCTAGAGTCTCACATTGCAATAGTTGAAGACAAAAAACTATGAACAATATAACTCTCTACCAAGTACCGTTCTCTTACAGTTGATTGTTTAATTTGATTGGCATTGCTATCATAATGTAATTAGAGATCCCAGAGATCTGAAGAAACCGATTCACTAAAAGCTAAACAAGACTCTTCCTCCTCCACTTCTTGTTCTAATTTAACTGGGTGGTGCAACCTCATCATTTCTGAGTTCCAGAAGAGTTCGTTGTCTATCATATTCAGCAGAGTGGTGGAAGGAATACTATTACACGGTTGGAGATATGATGAACTGTTCACTGTATTCCCTGAAGTTTCAAAATTACTGTTATCAGCTGCCCCTCCTTGTGCAGATATGGCTGAACCAGAGATTGAGGGGCACAGATCAGACCAGATTGTGAGAGATTCAGTAGATACATTTTCAACAGATGTTGTTGTTGAGGAATTATGAGAACTAGCCGGTTTGAGGCAATATGGTGTTTCAACAGTATTATCCTGCTTTGCTACTTTAGATATGATCTCCTTATTAATGCCACAGCAAGAATGTAGAATGGGTGCGGGATTTCTCTGTGGATCACTGAAATTGGATAAACTAACGTTAGCAACATTCTTTTCTGCAGACACATCTGTTATATTCATTTTGTGGAGATTGAGAGAGTGTATTAATTGATCTGCCGCAGGTTTTGAAGTTGTGGTACTGGATTGGATAGGCTGGTGTGTCTGGGGATCTAAGCCCATGTTGCGAAGCTTCTTCGTCAGATGGGTGTTCCAGTAATTCTTTATTTCATTGTCTGTTCGACCTGGCAGTCGTCCTGCAATCAAAGACCACCTGGAAGTGGAGACATACAAATATTTAAGTAACTTAATGGTTTTAGGGATAAAAATATTGACGTATGGAGTAATAGAATGGCGAACCTGTTGCCCAGGAGAGCATGCAGCTTGATGATTATACGATCCTCCTGTTCAGTTATATTGCCCCTCTTGAGATCCGGGCGAAGATAATTCATCCATCTTAACCTGCAACTCTTGCCACACCGCAATAGACCTGTAGTCCCACACCTTGTTAGTGGGATGGTCAACTTTTGAAGATTTTAATGACAATTTCTGATATCAATTTAAATATTTTCCACTAGTGAGTAAGAGACTGCAATCACTCAAACAAAACAGTATTCTTTTGGATCGAATCAAGTTTATTTATTAGTTTCTTTTGAGAGTGGAATCTCCATCCTTGAATAAATTAACCACTGTTTGATTTTCTGTGTTGGGTGTCTCCAAGCTTTACACTCAACAAAACTTGATTTCCAGTAGGATCATTGAAAGCCATACAACAACACCAATACACCAATGACCCTTCAACAATTTTTAATAATTTTGACAACTAAAATATTATTTATATAACAAATATTTTAAAACAATTGTGACTGCCAACATATAATTATTGATCATAAATTAAAAGTTCAACATATAACATAATTGATAAACTAGAAAAATAAATTAAATAAAAAAGATTTAGACATTTTTTTTTTTTAATATTTTAATATCTCAAATGAGTATACAATTCATAATATCCAATTCAAAATATACAAATAATAAATATTCTATGAAACAAAATGTATGTTTCTAAACATATTATTAAATATTGAATATAATGGGAAAAATGACAAAAACGATTCAATATAGACAATCTAAAAAAATTATGTATGTAATATAAAATTTAAAACAACTGTCACAAACAACCTATAACTAGATATACCTTCAAAAAGAAAGATAGCACTCCTTTGAAAATATAATAAACTATAATTTTATGAATTAAAAGTTCAAACAAAAAATATAATTAATAAATGAAAAACAAATAAAAGAAAAAGTGGACTTAAATCTTAACCTTTTTTTAATATTATAATAGTTGTTCAATAAAATACAAATTTAATAGTATTTAATTTTAAGTACACAAATATGTTAAAGTGAAATATGTATTTCATATTATTTAATTCAAAATACACCAATAATATATATTATAAGAAAAAAGAGGATATATATATATATTTAAATATATTATTAAATATTAAATATAAAAATATATATATAACAAAAACAATTTAATATCAATGAATTTAAAAAATTATTATTTATATAATAAATAATTTAAGACAATTGTCGCAACCATATATCTTCAACATGCAAAATATAAATTTATAAATTAAAAGTTCAATGCAAACATAGTTTATAAAGTAAGGGGAAAAAAGGACAATCTTTTGTTAATAATATAATTTTTCAAGTGCAACATGCACTTAATCTTTGATGAAGTACACAAATAATAAATATTGATAATGAGTCTTGAGTATATTGACAAAATATTACGACCAAAATATTATTTATATAACAATCTGGTTTGGAAATTTCAAATTATATGTGCTTCTCAGATAAAAATCTGGGGAAGTCCTAATTCTTTTAAGTAGATATAAATTTCATTTTTTCCAATACTAATTTTTACAGATATATATAAATAAGTTATATATTTTCACATATTATATATATAAATAATTAGAATAGAAAAAATTGACATAAACAATTCAACACAGACGAATCTAAAAACAAAATTATTTATATAATAAATAATTTAGGACAATTTAAAATTGTTACAGAAAAAAGAAAAAATTCTAAAACTAGACATATGATGACCTGCAGCTTTTGGAAGAGTCCTCCAAGAGCCTTCCCCATGAGATTCAATGAAGCGTATGAGACGAAAATCCTCTTCGCGCGTCCATGGCCCTCTGTTCAGCCCAACTTTGTCACAGCACGGCGCTCTCCCCATCTTCAATAAAAAAATAACAACAGTGCCTTCCTCACTGTAAACCCTGCAATAATAACGCTGTTCAGAGATAATTAAAGCAAGGAAATGAAGGCCATGCTTTTTGCGCCCTGTATAAAAAAGGCGACGACAAGGACTGCGTGGTAGCGCTTTTGATTGACATGAAAACAGTGTGCGACGCCATTAAAAATAAATAAAGGAAAATAGAAATGGAAATGGCTGAGTCCCCACAGTGAAGGCACAAGTCAAGCTTCTCTGCATTTACTGCACTAATAAACGCCATTCATTGTGAATTCTTTTTTGGGTGCCATAATTTATCGCAGAAAATGGGGAATTGTTGAAGAGTGATTTTGGGAAGGCGAAAATTAATGAGGAGGTGGTGTGAATGTTAGAGCGATGATGAAGGCGGCATTCAAGGCAATCAACCCAGCGTGGCCCTCTCAACACTATTCCTCACTGATTCTCTCCATTTAAAGACACTATTTTAATTTGAAATATGCTCAGTTTTTCCCCCTCATAAAATAAAATGTTTAATGTATTTTATATAAATGTGGAATAAGCTTTGTTGGGAATTTTTTTTTTTTTGTTTTCACCCTTTGTTGATGGCATTGACTTAATCTTAGGGTCACTTGGGTCAGGTATTTGGAGCACATACCTCATGAAATCTTCCCCTATGAACGGTTTGTCATTGGGAAGATCTACTAGAACCAAGTTGTCATATTCTTCTCACATGGGAAGAGATGTGAACAAAAGATGGGTGTAAATGAGGTGAATATATAAAAAGATCATTATTCGTCTTTGATTTAAACATGTCTTTGCATGATTGGAGGAGAGGCCATTAATGCAAGGGAACACTTTTTGAGTTTTTGAGTGTCACATCACTATCCCTTCTATATGAAAAATGATTAGAATCTTGCACCCATCTCTCACTTAAAGGCATTTTTTAAAATTTTGGAAAGGCATTCCAAGTTAAGGGTATGTGTAGGCTTGAAAACCTCACTCCATCATGTGAGATATGATAGGAGAGCGACATGTATTCTCCATGTAGACATAATCATAGGAATTAGGTGTTGGATGACTCATTTCCAAAAGCCAGCCTATACTACCAACCCTACCAAATGACCTTTGATTTTCTCTCAATCACAAGTTGGATCTACTTATTCATCATAGACTATTAATGATTATAAATCACCAAGTGTCAATCTCAAATTATCCAAATCCACAATTCTAGATAATCTCGACTAGCCCCTCAGTCCATGTTCTCTATTTTGGTGAAGGGACTGGAGATGACCCTTGAATTGGCAATAAAATTTGTTACTTTATTAAAAAATCTTGGATAGTGGCTTATTTCAAAACATTGGAGAGAGCAACAATTTTGTAGGGCTGAAGAGAGAATGAAGTTTTGTCTCAAGTTACTTGCTCTTTTCTTTTTCACACCATTTGTATGATGGGAAAATAGAGGTTCTCACTTAGGTTCTCAAATGTAAGGATCTAATATAAGACTAGCCACACCGTGTAGATACAAAGGTGTTCAAGTAGAATTAAAGTCGTAAATCTAGTGGATAGTAGTCTTAACTCTATGATGGATATAGGTTTCCAAGGCTTACAACCAAGATAAAGATAGATATTCTACTAGGATTCTGAAGTAGAAGAGGGACAACCTAGGAATGGATAAAGCCAAGGGGTGTAATAGTAATAAGACAAAGCAATAGATCAAATCAGACCTAGAACTACTCTAATCTATAGCAATGAATGACCAATATCAATAAGAACATACATACATAATGAAAGACTAAATAGGGTTACCTATACTGTGTGTGTCACCATTGATGCATAATTCTCTGTAGAGAAAAAAACACCGAGAGAGTATCATTATGGGCGGAGAAGGGGAAATCTCAACAAGAAGATATCCAGTCTTATCTCACTATGGTGACCCAAACGCAAAAGAGGTAAGCTCCAAGACTCCAAAGTACATCAATAAGTGCAAAGTTGTGTGAAATAGTGTGAGAAAGAGCAAGAATGAGTGTAAGAAAATGTTTGTTTATTGGGCATATTACTAAGAAACCATGGGGTATCAATGTTGGATGTCATCACCCACCGACGATGGTGTTGGCTACATAAAAGCCAAAACAGATGCCATCTTCTATGGGCGATGATGTCGGTCTTGGGGATTCCCAAAGGTCATGGGCTAAAAACATGAGGAATGGAAGCCAAAGAATAAATAGGGATTCGTGATGAAGGTCCAGAGTGACCAAAAGTAAGGGTAACAACGTGTAATAAGAAGAAACAAGTAGACATTATGGGAGAAGTAGACATAATGATTGTAATATGTGAACAAAGGGAGGAATCGAGGCATGTATAAGGTGACTAAGGCTAATAGCGACATCTCTCAAACACTATAGTCTATCCTACATGATCAAATCCAATCATACCACAATCCCAACAAGCCCCTTAAGGAACCCACTCAAGAGAAGAATGCATCAGTAGTCACTGCACAAAAGAAATGATTAGCAAATGTCTAAAATATGGTGTATACATATGCCCCAACCATAGATCATCACATATCACAATAGTGAAACATGATATGTTCTGTGGAAAAAGATCTATACAACACAAAATTGAAAGGAAATGTTGAAAGTAAAGCTAAAATGAAATTGTTGAAAGGAAGTAATGAAATGTTATACATGAAATATACCTACCTCATGTGTACCTGATGGTGTTGTTTTGCTTGCTTATGGCAGGGGCAAAAGTTTTTTGGAACCGTGAATAAGAAAGACTAAAAAGAAACACTATAAGATAATCAATAAAATAAGACATAACCTAGGCTAGGAGGTCATAGGAGGGATGATAGCCAATGTTGAAATGATGGAAAAATAAGGATTTTGGCAAAAGGAAGTGTAGAGAAGTGTAATAGGTTGAAATGAACAAGTCACTTCTAGGAGCACGGTGCAATTTATGAAATGATTTTAGGGTTTGTAATGTGAAAGATATTAAGATTTGAACATTTGAGGAAATCCTGACGAAACCTAGTTATAAAAATTTATTATAAATAGTAAAGAGGGAAATTCATTTGTCACTTTACTAATTTAAGATTAAGCCATATGAGTTCTGAATAACCCAAACTGAGAGATTTTAGTGGTGATGATGAGAGTATGAGGTGGTGGAGAAGGAGGTCAAGACATGGCACATGCCAGTGTGAATCCTGTGGTAGGTGTTGTTTTTAAATTTGGAATGGGTAAATAGTCGAAAAATGAAAAAATGTATAGTGGGGAAAATTGAGCTAGTGAAATTTTCACCAAAGATAGTCAAAATATAAATCGAGTTAAGGTCTAGGTGAGTTTTGGAGAATTTTTAAATTAGAAGCCATTATGTTAGGGTTTTGTAATTAATGAATGAGATTTCATGTGATCCTAAAATAGATGGGATAATCCATGCTAGAATGACATATCATAGCCTGCCTAATGACATCAGACAATTGGGAAATTTCTATCATGGATGATGGTGTTTTTCCAGTAGGGACGATGGCGTAGGAGAGTTTGGAAATTTGGTAAGGGGCTGATGGAATTTTTTCCAGTAGGGATGATGTAGTAGGAAAATGGTGATTTCTGTTTTTTGGATGTATTTGGATTATTTGGATGATGGATTTGTATTGGGAGCTGATGAATACTTGTTTGTTATTTTAGAAATGCCACAAAGGATTTTTCTATGGAGATCCATGGATGTGGCATGGTTTCGGGAGGTTTTATGGAGATTGTTTACACATGACATTACACTATTATATAGCCTTGATGGACGTGTTATGAATATGGTATGGGTCTCGTTAGATGTAGATATGATATGTATGTTCTTGATCCATTAAGATTTTATCCCCAATACCTGTAGGTGGAGGCCCGATGGTCAGATAATAGAGGCTGCATTTACATTATAGGATGTACATGCCATTTTGGGACTATTGATTCAGGGAGTCTGCATGTACTACCCCACCATGCATACCCTTTCAGTATGCCTTCTCGAGGGCTGTCAAATCGTAACACAATCCTCTCAAAGGGTTCTTTTGTTAAGATAACAATGTAATTTTCGAAGATCATTTTCATCGATCATCATACGAAATAAGATGAAAAATAAATGATTCTAAATAAAATGTATTTGTATACTACGAAAGAATTTAAATAATTAAATAAATATGCATAATAATAATAATAATAATAATAATAATAATAATAATAATAAAATTAAAGAATAAATAATTTTATTTTGAAATTAGGTGTGGGTGATATTTAAAGGATGGTTGGTAGAGAAATTACAGTGGCTGGGGAAAGTGAATGGAGGCATGGTGCTAAAGGTGGAGCCTGTCAATTTTAGCAGGGCATGGGTGCCCTACCAAATCTTTATTCTATTTCTAAATGTTGTAGCCAACATGCCTCCATCCTGGTTAATTCACCTTGTCAGTACTCTACCAGCCATGTGTAATTAGGAGCCTTAGAATGGGGTAAGGCCATCCATCAATCATTATGGAGAGAAACTCATCCTAAATGACCATTCTGATCTATCATTTTCCTGGCATAATAATACACACGCTCCATTCTTAATCAATAGGCATTAACCATGATAAAACACAAGTTAACGTTGTAAATTTATAGAGTAATCAAATGCTTACATTGTGTGTAAAGTTCTGCACTCTCATAAATAAATAATCCAAATGTCAGAGGGAAATCTTATAAACAGTTATCTCTCCAATAGCCATCCTAAAATTTTTCCATTTTGGGTTAGATAATATGTAACCAAAATATCTCCTCATTTTTCTATATACAATAGATTGATCTAGGTCTTTATTTTTTTTTAAGCAGATTCAATTGTTTATGAGAGGAAAGGAACTAATAACTGCCATTGTTTTATTTGTTATATGTAAAATAAGAAGAAGTTGAGGATTAAAAGGCAGATGTTTTTATTTTGCTTCATTCAGGCATAATATGTTGTACCATTCATGGGTAGACATTAGCTACTAATTTGTTTTCCTTCTCTTTATCTTTTATTTCGAGTTGTTATTGTATTGAATAAGTAATTGGAACTTCCCTTTCCTTTCATTCCACTTATATCTTGTAATATTTGTATCTTTCACTCTTTCCCCTTCATGAGACCCTTTGTATTCATCCATTCTCAGCCAAAGTACCTACCTTTATCACCATGTCCTCATCTTTTCAAAATGAAATCTTACATCAGGGTATGGGTGTCTTATAGAAGGAAGAAGTGGGCTTTGCTAGATATGATAGTTTCAATTATCCACATTCGTCCATTTGATATAATGTTCAATAGATAAATTAATTACTTGACCCTTGTTCTAACAACAAGATTTTGGATATAGGTGAGTCATGGTGTATGATGTTAAAATGATGTATGTGAGCTATCTTCTTTGCAGTGGATCTCATATCATTCAGGACCCTTATATACTAATGAATCTTTTTCTTGTGTTCAAGATCATCAAAACATCATGAAACATGGGTGTCTGAATGCTAGTTATCTACATCGGAGAATGGACAAGTATTTTATATGATGTTTTAGCTATAAATTTCGGGTGTTTGTGTATGAAAAAATTGGGGATGTGATAATTGTTTGTCTAAATTCCTAAAGAAATGTGGTCTCAGGATTATACCCAACGACGTAAGATTCATTTTCATTTTTTAATAGGCCTAAATCAGGGTCTTTATCTTCCCAACTACTTTGGGAAACTCCTCACATTATTAGCAAAGGGTCGTTTAAAATTGTGGTGGTTACATGTAATTCTTAACGTTTCAACATTCTAGGTAACAGTGGTTATCATAAAGAAACTATAAAATTCTTCAATCAATGTGTTAAACAAGCTTGTGGGGTTAGTTGTGTTGGGTGTTGCTTGGTGCTTGAAATGTGCATAAGGAACATAGAGCTACCATTTTATAGAAACTTACCTACATCAATATTGGAGGTGAAATAGATTAGAAACCAAGGTAAGAAACTCATACAATGTTCAACTAAGCTTGGACATACCCCACTTCGTTCACAAATAACCAAGTTTCAGCTTAGCTTTGTCTTTTATAAGTATCATATTTTAAATCTTCATTTTCAATGAGATAGAATTACAAACCTTTTATTATTATATAATTGGTTATTTTAAACAAAATTTTATTGTAAAACAATGAAACTTCACCTCATGACTTATGCAAATCCGGACTAACCTTGGGTTGCCAACCATAGTCTTAAACTCTTTACATTTTGGATGTTTTGGGACTTTATAACTGAACTATATAGCTGCAACCCCCTCTAGTTCACTAATTGAGTTGAGTTCGCCTTTAAACCTAGCTATCGTCACTTGGTAAATGTTAGTAAATCACAATTTTTGGATACTCATAAAACAACCTTCTAAAACCAAGAAAAGAGATTTCAAGTTTTTTCTGCGATCCTTGTTATGTGGGGAGTCACATAAAGCCTTAAATCAACCTTGAATGTTTTTTTGTGATCTTTTTTCCACCCCTTAGGAGCCTTTTCACTCCATTTTGTAGTTTTAGAAAGCTATTGAAAGCAAAAATTTGGGTTTCATTTTGGCTTGCCATTTGGACCTTGAAAAGAAATGTTTTTTTCCTTCAGAAACCTCTAGTATTGTTACCTGACAATTCCTTGCAACCATCAATTTAGGGAAAATTACATTACTAGCTAGTTTTGCAAAGGGGTTTTGTAGGCCTCTAGTCATTGTTTGACTAATTCATACTAGTCCAATTATGATCGATAGCTCCGAAAAACTTGTAGCTATTTGTAACCCATTTTCTAGTTCTCAATTCATTCGACTCCAGTGAATTATCAGTATATAGGAGAGCACATATGAATTTACACGTTGTGTATTTTCCCATCAAAAGACATTTTTTGAACGTGATTTCTTAACCTTCAAGATACAATTGGAAATTTTCACAACTAGTACGAAAAATGTAAAATAATGTGGTAGGACCCTTGTCAAGTCCAATAACCTCTGTGCAAAATTATTGAAACTTATAAATAACTATATGAAACTCTATCTTGTGGCTTGTCTTAAATTTGACATTTGGAAAATAATGTTTCTCTCTTCTCTCTCCTCTCTATCTCTTTCTCTCACCTTCTGTAGTTAAGAAATGAAGTGTAATGAAATAATTATATATATCTCTAATCCTCTTTGGTTTAGTGTGAATTCTTCTGATTATGCAAATGAAAAAAAAATAATGTTAATTATGCTAGATTAAGGGGGATGCCATGCAAACATTTTTTTGACCATGTGGTGTTTGCAGGTATCGAGTCATGGAGGGAGTGAAGTGTTATTGATAATCTCCTATTAGCATGTTATTTGGAAAAATGAAATTGTGGAGGCAAAATCAACATTTTGTGATATAATGGAAGGTTTATTATTGAAATTTTGTGATAAGTATGAGTTTCTAATGTTTAGGGGTGTTTTAGAAAATGTGCATTTAACCATGGGTGTCATTTTGATTCATAATTATGTATTGTAAAAAGGTTGAATAATTTTGTTAACTCAAATTAAATTTGAGATCTTATAGTGACTTTTCAGTTTGAAATTAGTGATTAAATCTCTGGTGTGTTGTGTTGATGAAATATCCCTTGTGGGATACCACTTAAAAATACACAAAATAATGAAAATGTGTAGCAAGAGGAAATACATATTTTTGTAGATTTTAATAGTAAGGACAATGAACTAAATAAAATTAATATCTCCCAAAATATCCACTCGAATTACTTTAAAAATTAAGGAGGGCTTGCTAATATTATAAAGGACATAATAAAACTATTTTTAGAATTTTACAGAAATTAAAATGTTGTTAGAAAAATTACAGCGTGCCCTAGGCAGATGGAAAACTTCAGAGGTTTGTAACTCACAAAATATAAGAGCAAAAATGAAGAGTATTTGGAAATAACATTAACAAATATAGGAAATGACATTTAAACCTTTATATCTGAAAGGCTCCAATTGTAAAACCCTCCAAATAAAGGCTACAAGTAGCCTTGCTTGGAAAGGGGTCAGAAACTGATGGAGGCACCTTCAAAGTGATGCTAAGCCCAACCCAAATGGATGCCGTAAGTCTAATCTAGAACCCCTCTTATTATCTTCCCCAAATGCCCCCAAAAATCCTCAAACCCTTCCTCTAAACCCTCTGATAATATCTCTGTAACACAACCCTGAGAGCAGCTCCAAAATGACAAACTAGTGTAGATATCTCACTACCGAAGAATGCCTTGCTAGCTTGGGACGCGTCTCTCACCATTGAAGCTAGGGTCCATGTGGGATTTCACTCCACAAGTTGTGGATGTAAAAACAACAGTTGCACATGAAGGTAAATAAAATGTATGCTAAAAGTCCCTTTTCCTTTCTCCCCCAACTCCTTATATACTTCTCCAAGGAAAAAGAGCCCCACTAAACCCTAGACGCATTTCTTTCCATGGAGGGGCCAATAAAATAAAAGTAACTAGAGTTACTTTTTCCTGTTTAAGTCGCCATGGTCCAAAGTGACCCCCAAACACAAAACGTGAATATTAGCACCATGCGGCCCCTTCCCAATAGCTCCCAGTGTCCACAGCCCCTTGGGTATGACCACGGCTTGGACTCAACTTGACTCTTAGGCCTTTGGCATAGGAAAGGGGACATTACAGTTGGTTACCTTGAAAATGTAGAAATGAAATCTAAATAAAACATTCAACCCTAGTATAAGACCCTTGCATGACTACCCTTCTTGTGTGATCCTTCATAACATAGAAAACTAAAACCTTAGGGTGAACCTAGATCATTATACTTGCTGACACTTTCTAGCTTAAGGAAATAAGATCCCAAGTTTGAGATTATCATATCCTATATGCTTAGCGACATTTTTGTGAGCCCAATAATTAGGAATAGTAATGGTTAGACTTTTTCTATAGTATGTGGCTTCCTCCTAGGATTGGTAGTCATTTGTGTAGCAATGAGAATGTGTTCTCTTAAGATAGTACTCCATGGGAAACCAACTTTGAATCTAATGCAAACCCTCTTGGGATGGCACATGAGTATAACGAAAGGATTTAGGTGGAAAATATCATTAACTACCCTTTGAAATTCATCTTTAGGAGTTGGGGTTATAAATGAATTCCATACCCAATTCCAATTATTGTTTGGGTTCTATAATACAATGTTAAGAGTTAGTTATGGAACTTAACAAAATTTTAATAACTGATTAGTTTGTGAAAATGTAACCATGAGATGATGTGCTAGGAGAAAACTGAAATTTACATCTTTCATGTAATGTGTTTAAACCATCTTGTTATGAGAAACATAATCCATGACATGTAAAATTTAATGTGAATGTTAATCTTTAAAATGAAGGACTATTCCCTCTTGTTCTCCCACTTGTCCTTTTGTGCAATGAATGTATTATGTGAAACCATGTAATCATGTTCTTAGAGACAAATCCCTAGGACAAGGACTAGAAGTCTCATGTGCATACAAATGTCCCTATTAACAAATGGGTTGCACAATTAATTGCAAAATGCATGTGAACCTAATCAAGAAAACCCTTTTTAAGTTGAATGTAAAGCGATACTAAGGAATTTTAGTCTAGAAAAAATAAAAAGAGAAAGTATGTTGTCACTTTAAGTTCCTTCGAATCCTTAAACTAATTATTGGAACATAACTATGATAAAATTATAATTAGCACTTTGCCTTTGGGAGTGTATTCATGAGATGTTTTCCACGAGAAAAGTGAAACTTAACCTTCCTTATAACGTGAATAAACCTTCTTGTCATGAATAAATACAACTATGTCATATAATACTTAATGTGGACAAAATCAATTATTAACATATAAATAAATGAAAGAATCATGACCCTTATTCCTTAAAACTATGAACTTCTCCTCTTTTGGTCTTACACTTGTCCCTATTGTGTAACAAAGGTATGATATAAAACCAAGATGCATGCCTTTAGGAACAAATCTTAGGGATAGGACATAATAGCCTTGTGTATATAAATACCCATATTAACAAGTGATTTAAACAAGTAGTTGCAACATTGTACATGATCTAGATTAACTAAAAAATACCTTAAGTTTAATGTTAAACAATGTAAAGGATTTTTAGTCTAGAAAATAAAAGGAATGTATGATTCGCATATTATGGGCCTTTCTAGACCTTAAGTTAAAGTTTGAAACATGGTTGTAATGAATTTGTAGTCGTATAAATGTCATGTCGTGCGAAGATCATATCCATAATTTTTTAATGTGGTTTGAATTTTCTTTGTGCCTTCATCAATTTGGGAAATGTGATGATTGTTTGTTCCTTATCATTTGGGAAATGTAGTTATGATTTGCATCATGTGTATCATGTGGTTTTTGTATTCTTATTTGGGTGAGGTGTCATCATTGTTTATTGGAGGAATAAGGTGTAGCTAGTGAAGGGAGGAATAAGGGAAATGTGTGCTTTTGTTTTAGAGGAAACAAGCAGATTCCGTGGCTAGTCTTAGTGGAAGTATAAGATTGTGGTATGTTGTAGGGAAAAGGGGGGACTATCGAAGTTGATATGATTTTTGTACTTTAGAGGAACCAAACGCTATCTAGGGATCCCCTTCTTGGAAGGATAAGGGGTAGTTTCAATGATGACCTCTCCCCTAAGTGAGCCTCTTAGGTAGGCTTGGTTATGTACGTTGCCTACCCTTTGTGAATCCAATCACTTCTCACCTTGTGATACATGTGGGTCCATCTTGGTATAAATTTCTTGTGTGATGTTGAATTACCCAAATCATTCTCATGTGGTGTCATCTATACAACAATGTAAGTCAAAAAGAAATTATTTTTGGTATTTTTACTATTGATTTGTGGTGCTTGATTTTGTGGGCATTATATTTGGTATCAGAGCAGAGGCTCATGCTCTCAAACCTCTAGGATAGATTTTAGTTCTGATGATTATGCATGGTGGTGGAGGAGATGGGAAGAGTAATGTGATATATGTTATGATGTGACCAGTGTTTTACTTGTGATCTTTATGAACGTACATGTTGTGAATGCTTCTTAGTGAATATTTCTTATCATGTTGATTGTGTTTCGTGATGAGAGTATTATCTCTCTTTTTCATTAATTCAATGAGAATTTCACATGTGATGTACCTCCTTTTTGTGTAGAAAATAATGTTATTTTGGAATACAAAATGTTGGAGTGTTTTTTTATTCTGTGATATGTATGTGTGATAATGTGTTGTATGTCAAAAAAATTTGCACAGTGAATTGGAATGTATCATGATGTCGACACCATATTGTGATGTATCGTGTTGTTTCACCTATGTTGTATTACAATTATTTATTGGTTTTGATGTTAGTCACTATGTTCATCATACATATATTTCATGTGTTATGTGATGGATTTGAGTCATGAAAGAGAGGGGCATAAGGTGATCGTATGACCCCTATTGTATTTTTACTACAATTTGGGTGTGTTATGTGGAAAGGTAATGTATTGTAAACCATTGAAAGTATTGATAGTGTTCTAACCTGTAAATATTCCATATGTGAGATGTTATTGTTGATGTGCATGAATCACCATTGTGTTAGTAATGTAGTTATGTGTTATGTTGTGAACCTTACACTAACTGACCCTAAGGGAAGCAATTAGTAAAAAGTGTATGTGTGGAGAGAGGAAATGAGTATTATTGACCAGTCACTAGTGACGAGTATGAGACAGCAAGTGGAGTCTTACATATACTAAAAACCCACTTCTGTTCATTTGTTATGCATGACAATTTCCCAACAGGGGGCCATGTATATTGTTTTTCATGAATGCATTAGGCTCAGTAGATGGAGGGCTTGTACCTTTATATCTATCCTTAGATGGTTGTCGTATAATGACCTGTGTGTACCTAGTGTATAGTTTGACCAGTCACTCGAGCCAAGTATGAGATAGGAAGTGGAGTCTTACATACACTAAAAACCCACTTTTGTTCATTTGGTATGCAGAATTTCCCAATAGGCACCTTAGGCTCAGTAGATGGTTGACTTGTACCCTTTCCTCTAAGATTATGTTGAGCCTTGTGGGAGTATGGAGGGATGATTCAGACATAGATTATGGAAATTATTATTTATATTCCAAGTTGCACTTCATGGCCAAACGAGATCCTGAAGTACTTGTGATGTTGATTTTTATATATATTTTACAATTTGAGGCTCAATATTTGAGTTTTAGGGACTCAATGAGTACCCCTTTTGTGGTTGTATAAGGCCACAGTGATTGTGATGTGATATTTCTCTATACGCGTTTTTATTTGTAAATTTGACTTTTTTTTTCTCTCCCTTTTCTGGAGCAAGAAACATTTTCTATTTAACTATTGGTTGAGTTATGGTTTACAATTTTTGGCATTTTATTTAATTGTTGCACTAGCATGATGATTTGATAATTAGCCATTCATTTTTCTTGATTGAAAGTTGAATTTAAGTTAAAAAATTTCCTTGAGTTTCAATTTATTTTCTCACTTTGTCCCAAAGTAATTGAATTTGAATTCCACTCTTGGTAATTTTTCTTATTGTTTTGGAATGTTGGTTCGAATCTTGTTATGTGTTGTAATAGGGACATGGTTCACCAAGGATTGGTTGGTACCTATGGGCCTGCTTATTTTTATTATTATTAGATAAGGTAAAAATAGGGATCGGCTCCCAGAGGCCATATAAGAAATATTACATCATGTGAGAACACCAAAAATATGCAGAAGGAGAAATAGGACCAAGGGGAGTTAAACATGATTAACTCCAAAGACAAAAGATCTAGAAAACCAGCCTAAGAGAAAACAAAATAGACGAACCAAAAAAGAAACAAAGATAGTTTGTTTAAAAGTCCTCCTAAAGTTCAGGCATAGATACAAAAGCATTAATTTTTCTTTTGGCTTTTAGGAGGCTTTCCCCAACATGGTAGTAGGGATCTACCTTGTTATGTTCATGCCCTAGCTCTTTCTGGGTCTTCTCTCCTCCTCTTCCTTGTCCTCAGATTCAGTCTCAGTCTCTTCCTCATCCTCAAATCTGTTGGCATTGGAGTGGTATGGCACTTTTTTCTATCCATCTTTCACCGTTTTCCAGCCTAGCCATCATATCACGAACAAGTTTTTCTAGCTCCAGTAAATTCTCCCCTGATGTTCTTCTAGGAAATAGCCATCATATCACGAACAAGTTTTTCTAGCTCAGTAAATTCTCCCCTGATGTTCTTCTAGGAAATGCATATTTTCTTTGTAGCCTCAATGTTGTCTAGCATGTCTTCCCTGATGTCAAATTTTTCCTTCTCCATAACCTAAACAACAGTCTCCAAATGTTGCACCCCTTTTCTTTAGGTCCTTGTAGCTCCGGGTCCTCATCCACAATCATTTTACCTTTTCCCTTCAAGGGCCTGCTTATTTGTATGGGGGTATACACCCAAGGAGTTACAAAAAACTAGTGGACATTGTTAAACCACAGGTTTATTATGTCACTTGGGTTATAGGTGTTTGGACTCTATGTGCCTAGGGTCATAGGATGACCAGCCTCTATGGTTAAGTGAAAAGGAAAAAATTGTCTTCTTTGGTGGAAGCGAAAAAAGGAATTTTTTTTCTTTGAGAGGTATATGGATTTGTTTGTGAGGCTTATGGAGATTAGGAGGTGTGTGGGAGTTGGTATTATGATTTATGTGTACTCATGTGAGTGCTGGGTTATGTTTTTTTTTATTTTGAGGATTCATGCTCCTCATTAAAGGTATGATGTTGATTCCAACTTGACACTATGTAGCTATAGTTATGGTTTTTGAGTTGTTTAAAATATGTGTATTGTGTATGATTGGGAATTCCATGTTTTTATAAGTTTGTTTATGTTACGAGTAATTTTGTGTCAGGGGCATGTGTGTGACAATTACTATGTTATGTGTGTGACAATGGTTTCGGTTGAGTTCTTGTAATGTGATACAGTCAGGAAAGGACCTATTAGTGTTGTGTTTGGTCCTTGTGTGACATTGTGATGTAAGTTTCCCGATGGGCACCTACAAAAATAAATAAATTGAAATCCTAAGAATTGAAATATTAAGATCTTGAGATTAATAAATACTATTAAGGAAAATAATTAAGTAATAATGTAGTCTTGAACTATCAATCTTCACATAACATTAACAAATTGTCAAAAACTTATCTTCTATCTTATGGTCGTGTTCTAGTGACAGAGTTCTTTTCCTTAGACATGAATTGTTGTTGTTGACTTCTTAGCTTATATACCCTTGTAGCCTCATTTGTATGTCACGTCGAGGATGATGATGTCATAAGGGGAGGGAGATGTAGTGCCCCAGCCTGTGTACCCTTTTAGTATGCCTTCTCGAGGGTTGTCTTAAAGGGTTATTTTGTTAAGATAACAATGCAATTGTCACAAATCATTTTCATTAATCATCATACGAATAAAATTAAAACAAACTGAGTCTAAATAATATGTATTTGTATGCTATGAAAGAATTTAAATAATTAAATAAATAAACAAAATAATAATAATAAAATTAATGAATAATAATTTTATTTTAAATCTGGGTTTAGGTGAGATTTAAATGATAGTTTGTGGAGCAATTTTAGTGGTTGGGGAAAGTGAATAGTGGCATGACACTTAAGGTGGAGCTTGTCAATTTTTGTAGAGCATGGACGCCATAGCCAAGCTTTATTTTGTTTCCAAATGCTACAACCAACACGCCTCCATCCTAGTCAAATCACCTTGTCATTACTCTATCAGCCACTTATAATTAGGATCCTTGGAACAGGGTAAGGCCATCTATCACGAAACATGGAGAGAAAATCATCCTAAATGACCTTTCTCTTTTTTAATTTTCCTTGAATAATAATACAAGCACTCCATTCAAGATTGAGAGGTGTTAACCACAATGAAACCGGAGTTAACATTGCAAATTTAGTAGTAATTAGATGGTTGCAATGTGTGCATGGTTATACACTCTCATAATTTAATAATCAGAACATTTCAAGGAAATTTTCTACGCAAAGATCTCACCAATAGTCTTCCTAAAAAAATTTCCATTGTGGTTTAGATCAGCCCTGCACACAGAGATAATCTGTAACCTGAATATATCTTCTCTTTTTATATACAATTGATTGATCTAGGTTTGTATTTATTTTGGAAGTGGATTCATTTGTCTTTGAGAGGAAAGGATAATTTTTCCTACCTCTATTGTGTTGTTATATGTAGAAGAAGAAGAATATTGAGGATTCAAAGGTGTTCTTTTAGGCGTAATGTCTAGATGTTTTGATTTTTCTTCTTCTGCACCCCTATTTTGTGTGCATTATAACCATTACAACATTGTTCTTGGGTAGACGTTGGCTACCACTTTTTTTTAATACTCCTTATATTTTAATTCAAGTTGTTTTTCTATTGAATAAGACAATATAAGTTCCCTATCCTACCTTCCCACTTATGTCTTTGCAATATTTGTCTCTTTCACTCTTTCTCCTGCATGAGACCCTCTGTTTATCCATTCTCATCCAAACTCCCTACCTTTTCCATTGTGTCCTCAGTTTTTCCAAATGAAATATTAGATCTAGGTATAGGAATCCAATAGAAGGAAGAAGTGGACTTTGTTAGATGTGATAGTTGTAAGCAACCACATCTGTCCATTTGAAATAATGTTCAACAGATAAATTAATTATTGGAGCTTTGTTGTAACAACAAGATTTTTGATATAGGTAATTCATGGTGTATGGTTTTTAAATAGTGTATGTGATCTATCTACTTGGAAGTGGATCCCAGATGCTTCAGGACCCTTCTATACCAATGAATCTTTATGTTGCATTGTTTAATATCATCAAAACTACATGAAACATGGGTGTTCAAATCCTAGTTATCTACATTGGAGAATGGATGGGTCTTTTTTCTGATGTTGTAGTTGCAAATACCAAGTAGTTGTGTATGTAAAACTTGGGGACATGTGAACTATTTGTATGAATGCCTAAATAAATGTGGTCTCACAATTATGCCCAATAATGTAAGCTTCATTTTCATTTTTTTAACAGGACTAAATCAAGATCTTTGGTTGCCAAACTATTTTGAGAAACTCATGAAATTATCATTAAAGGGTTATTTAAACCTATGGTGGTAGCATGGAATTATTGTCCTTTTAACATTCTAGGAAACACTAGTTATCATAAAGAAATTGTAAACCTCTTCCATAAATGTGTTAAATAATCTTGTGGGGGTAGTTTTGTGGGTGTGTTGATTGGTGCTTGAAATGTGCATAAGGAACAAAGAGCTACAATTTTACAGAAACTTAGCTACCTCAATCATGGAGGTGAACTTGGTTGGGAACCAAGGAATGAAAATCATACAATGCTCGTGATTTGGGTAACAATTTCTCTTGAGTGGACTCACGACTTGGGACCGTTCAACTAATCTTGGATCCCTCATAACCCGCTTCGTTCACAGAAAGGCATGGTTCATCTTACCTTTGTATTTTATAATTCACAGACATGCATGGTTCAAATTAGTCAATCATTTTTCTCTCCTTAATCTCTCTACATATTCTAATTTTCAATTAAGAATGTACATTTTTCTATTTCATCCTATTCACTGAAGTGACCCTCAATTCAATATTATAAGAGTAATTTTTTGCTAATAAGAAAAAGACTCGCTTCATAGGAATATGATGGGGGATAGATGAAGAGGCAATTTTTAATTCTATAAATTGGAATTGGTTCTCAATTCTAAGGGGTTATCAATTATTTATTGAATGTATATTGTTGAGATTAGCAATTATACATCAAGCAATAAAAGTTAAAATTGTGATATTTTTTGTCTTATGTTCCTCTATTCTCTCTTTCCAACTTTGCATACATGATAATCTTATAAAACCAAGAAAGGTTTCTACACCTTTGATAAATGAGTATATGGAATTTTGTGTCTGTGATTTATTGGTCTTATCATTTCTTGAATTGTTGTGTTCTTCTAGTTGAAAAAGGTGAAATAGAACATAAGATTTACATGTCAGAGAAACAACTTACTGACATTTTTACCAAGCCTTTGTCAAAAGATAGGTTTGAGAATTTGAGAGGTAGTTTGGGCATCATTATTGTTCATACATGCAGCTTTGGACTTAATACATTTAACTCTGGACCAGATAGTAGTAGCTCTAGACCATTTAAACCAACAACTCCAGAACAATTAGATAGGGATCTCAAGGCAAGTTATATGGGAGCTTTAGACTAGATACAAGAAACTCCATACCAATTATATGGGCAGCTCCAGACTAGTGTAGAAGTATCTCTCGACCAGTCAAAAAATCATCTTGGGACCAGTGTAGAAGTAGCTCTAGAACAGTTAAAGAAGGAGCTCTAGGATAGTATACAAGCAACTTTGGACCAATTATATGGGAGCTCTAGACCAAGCACAGGAAGCTCTAGATGAAGCGTAATTATCTCTAAACCATCTAACTCCAAAATTCAAAAATCATTTATTAAATGAATTTTTGTTGTATAGGCTCAAGATTAAGGGGGAGTTTTGAATATTATTTAATCTTGAGCGCTGCACTATTTTTTTATTTTTTATTTTTTTCCTCTCTCCAACAACTCTCTTCTAACATTAACTGTTGATTTTGGGCACCAAGATTTGAAATCCCTTTTTTTAGAGGGAATTGCATTTATTTTAAAAAAGCCTATTTTTGTTTTGTGTGTAAGAGATGGGAATAGATATACTGGGGTAGGAGAGTAGAGAAGAAGCTCAATAAGGTATAGAGAAGATAGAGAACAAATAAAATATAGAGAATACTACAAAACAACAAGGGAATAGAAGATTAATGCATGGTAAAAAACATAGCAGCATCTCAAGTGCATATAAAACAATGAACAAAAAAATATAGAGGGAGGATTTTCAGTTGTATTAAGTTGAAAATAGAGCATCGACTCTAAAATTTGTGTATCAAGTTATTTTGAATCAATATATATTTATATTTGTGTTTATTTTGGTTTTCATTATTGTTGTGTTTCCTTGTTCCTTGTTCATTGACACTACATTTTTCCAACATATTTGATGCTTGATTCACAAAAGTAGTTTGTAAATTTAGATAAACATCCTCGCTATCAATCAAAGGAACAATAAAAAAATCAATTACAAATATATTCCTATGTATAGGAAATTATGTAGATGCATATAAAGTTAAACATAAATTACCAGGGAGGACGATATTTATCTATTAACTAGATGGAAGCATCGTTCATATGCCCAAGTTCTATCTAAACTTGTTCTAAAAAGTATAATTAACTGGTAAGCAACTAATTGGATTTTCCCAAGCATTGTGGCCCAAGATGGTCCCAATGCAAAGATGGCACTCCTACACACAGGGTCCTGAAAGGTGAAAAGATAATGTTGTACACAAGATTCCAAGAGACTAGAAAAAAATGAATCAAATTCAGACATTATGATGTTCAAATTTGATGAGTAAGATAGTTCTCACATAAATACAAGTGTTTATAATGGAAGAAAAATTTCCCTATTCTTAGGAACAAAGCATAAATTAAGATCTCTTGAAGCTTGCAGGAAATTTATGTCAATATTGGGACATTATTTTCCTTTTTTATGGCACCTCGTGATTTTATGAATGAAAGATTTATTTTTTAATTCAAAATATATGTCAAGAAACAAATGATACTTCTTGTATCTATTAATATTTTTGTTTTCAATTCATCAAGGAATTTTTATAAAACACACAATGTGAATGCTTCTTCAGACCTACAAAGAACAAACCATTAACATTGAAACTTATTGTGTGGGCATGATAGATAAATATATGCAAAGGCACTTCAAATATTTTATAAGATCTTACAAAATTCAAATAGTGACAAGAAATTAATATTTTATCAATTTCAAAATAAACAAACATTTCTCTAAGACAAATAATCCATTTCATCTTAAAACTTCAAAATCCATATCTCATTGACTCCTAATTTCAAACAGAAAAAATAAGAGTAAAAGCGAAATCCAAATTTCTTGGGAGAAATCCTTTACTATTGCATTTATGAATTTCTTCAAATTGAGGTTACCGACTTTTGACTTATTCTCCTACAGAAATCTCAATCTTAAAAAACAAATAACATTAGTCACCACCATACATAATCTTCTTACATTGTGAAAACAATCAAACGTTGAATATTCCTGCTACGTCCATACACATTGCCTTTGATAATTACATTTATATTAAACATTAAAAAATACTAATAATAAAGCATGGAATTGAACTGTAAAAGTGTTGCTAGTAACTTAGGTCCGTCATTCCTTATATTTAAATCTAAAAATATCTAGAAAATATGTTGAACAAGATGATGAAAGACAAAAAAATCGTAGTGGTAATTGGCCTTCCTTCCAAAAGTGTAAATTGTTTGGAATAATCTTGACACCACCACTTACGGTGTCGCGAACTACGATTTCTTCTCCAACACATCCACATAATGCTTTAACAGTATTAACAATCCTCCTTTTAGTTATCTATGTAGATGAATTTACATTTTCCATAGATTAATTATCCATAGCTTTCACATGCACCCAAGAGTGGAAAGCTTGAAAGTAATTTGAGTCCCACAAAACTATAACAAGTTGATTCATACAAATTTGACTATCAAAATAACATCTAGTTTTCTTACCATCTTTACACCTCAAGAATCGGCTCAAATTATCTTCCTTTATCCGTTCTTTATGATATTGTCTTCATGTGTGTTACTTAGCCCTCATGAGTGTTGTATTAACCGAGAACATTGATCTTTCACAATGTGGTTAGATTACACAACAAACCCTCTATGATTTCTTATAAATTCCCTTTCAATAAAAGTGTAAGAGATGACACTTACATTGATCTTCCCAAGACCACCAATGCCAAAGAAATCTTGCCCTTGAATAGAAGAAGAAACATACCCATAGCTGCAAGTTTTCCCTTTGGACCTATAATTCCTCTTAAGGTATTTTTTATGATGAAAAACATATGGCTGCGATATAGGAGGAAACAAAAAATCATAAATATGGTCATGATTATTATACCTTGGGCTGTCCACAAGGAGCTCACCCTCATTTTCCTTCACTTCTACAACAAGTGACAACAAGTGAATATCTTCTGGCCTTGTCTCCTTCCATATTTTGTGGACATATGTATGGTACATCATCATTCTTCTTGCCGAAGTCAATAACACCATCAATTTTCTTTCTTTTGATTCTTACTTAGAAATTTCTAACAATTTGAACATCATCATTAACAACCGGTAAATGTCTTTTCTCATGTGTATGCCCTTCAACATGGTCTTCTTGGGACTCCCCCTCAAAACCCTCATCCAGATATGACTTTTCTTTTTCTTTGTTTAATATTTACCCCTTTGGGTTTGGATCTTTGGTGTGTTCTTGTGGTCTAGGGTTTAACCCTACCATCTTCACCCATATATGGGTTTTCCATTTGTTGGAGCCATCAAATGTGGAGAGTGTCACTTTCCCTTGCTCATCCTTATGAACTTGGCAAGTGAAATAACATCACGTATCTCATTCAGAAGAGCCCTATATTCTTCATATCTAGGTGCAATGTTGTTCCCTACTGAATGTTGTGTATCAACCTTTCGAGTAACTTTGTCCCTTGGGAGGAAGGTAAGCTAGAAAATATCTAGTTATAGGATCCATCACGTACCCTCGGAGGATTCACTTAGTAAAAGTATATAACACGTTCATTTGAATGGTATTAAATAATACCTTTTTAATGTTAATTTTTACATCTAATTATTTAATTGATAATACCTCCTCCCATTATATTATTAGAATGAAAATAACCCATATTTTTCCATGTACCTTACATATCCATATTGTCATTGCAATTTTATTTAACCCCTTTTATTTATACCCTAATATATCAAATAGAAAATATATCATGTTTCCTACTCAATTATTATTTTCTTAATATGCCTTTTCTCATGAAAGATATTTTGAATCCAATAATTACATGTTACATATTACCTCAATGTTAAGCTTTTATCATTTATAAATAGTTCTTCAAAAAATTAAAATCCATGTGAAATAATATCATTTAAATTGAAAAATATACTCAATCCTAGTCTTTTACCATCTTACTGTTACTTATTTAAGAAACTCATAATTTCGATAATTCAATTTTCTTATTCAAAGAGAGATTATAATTTAACTTTATGATCACACTCCTTTTTCAATTTTAAGGTATTTAGTTTTAAAAACTAGGGTTTAAATGTTCTATTTTTATATTAAAAATAATCCTACCTCTTTTGGCCAACCTCTCTAACATACCCCCAGTACCTAATTAAAAATATCAGTAAATTAAACCCTTAATGTCTACCGGTATATTGATTTTACTTTTATAAATTTTGATTACCTCAATGTGAATGAACATGCTAGGTTATGTAGTACCCACTTCCCTTCAACACTTTTGATATTGATCATGATACTGTTGAGTATATTATGGACATTATTGTGACTTTTGATTTAGTATGATGATTAGATGTTAGATCATGGATTATTATTGACTCTGATTCACATATGATGCATGATGATTGTTAGAGACATTTTATATAGATGTTGACATGTTGTTGGACATGGTTATATATTTATGGATGTTTGTTAGGACATGTGATATTTGGATATATTGAGTAGACCGAGAAAATTGAATTTAAAATTGATGATTATATAGTTGTTGATGAAATTGTAAGTGATATTGTTGATTGTTTGGATGTTGTTGTGATTCATATATATATATTGATGATTTTGAAATTATATTTATATTCATTTGGATGTTCTGATATGGCCACGAGGCTGAAGGAGGTATTGTTTTTTATGCAGGTTAAAAATATCACAACAAACATCGGGGGATTGGAGACCAACCACATTAGAATTCTAGATGAATTCAACAAGGTCACCATGGAAACTTGTATTGTTCGTGTGTGTGTGTGTTTGATTGTTAGGGATTCCCATGGGGGGATCACCTTTAAATGTGACCAAGGGTTATGTGTATTTATTTATTTGGTTCTTTTTATTGATGTTTGTATGTGTTTATTAAGTGATGTGCTTTGACCCTTTCATTATTTATTAAATTGTGGTAAATTAATGTGAGTAATCATGTTGTTAAAATTAATTAATCGAAATTGGGTCATAAGAAAGTAATTATTAGAGTTGTTGGCCTAAAATTAAAGTGTTGTAAGAAATGTGTAAGTGATGTGTAAGAGATATGTAAGTTGATTTTGGAGTATGAAACACTCCACCTTCTTTTGAAATTCGAATTTGTCCTTGGAGGCTAATTTTGGAGGCTTGTGGGACAAGTTAAACTTGTCCCATACCTCTTAAATTTACATACCAACCTTACCTATGGTTGGAGAGTTTAAATCTAGCCTTCATTATGCATTTTTGTAAGTCAAGTTGTATGCTTTTATTGCACTTTCTTACATGCTTTTAATTTCAGTCCTTATGGGGTGTGGGTTTGATTTGAGTGTGTAAGTAAAACTGTCATTTATTCACCTACTTATTTATTGTGCCTTGGAGATTGAAGTTGACTTATGAGTTGGAGTTGAGGATGTGTGATGTGGCATCCTACATGGATCCACCTCATCCTCTTCTCTTCCCTCTTCTATATATTCAAATTCATTTTACTTGTTTTTGGGGTTACACCCTTTTCATTACTTCACTTTTACATACTTCATTTGGGGTGAATTGCTTTTGGTTTTTGAGAACTCTTGTAAATTTTGGAGAAAATTGGAGATTGTTGCATGCTTGTAGATTGTTGATCTTGGACTTTGTTTGCATTGGAAAGCTTGTTGTTTTGGAACTTGGAACAAACTCCATCATGGAGAGGTAAGAGCTTAGCTCTTGGAAATGCACTCTCCTTTTATTTATATGCATATGTGAATGGTTGAATGTTTGAATGTGTTGTTTTATTTGTTGGCATGGTTGGGTAGATGGCATAGGGATGGTGTAGGAGAAGACTATGGGGTATTTTGTGGGAGGCATAAGTGTTTTGGGGAGGTATAAGTGTGGAGGGAGTTGGGATTTGGGTTCCACCTTACAAAGAAATAGCTTGCATTTCTTTACTCATTATGGGGTGCCATAAGAGGTTGGGGAGGCATAAGAAAATGTGAGGAATAAGGGGTATTTGGGGGAGGCATAAGGGCATGTCAGGGATTTGAAATGATATATATTTTGGTGGTTTGTTCTCAGGTGGTGATACCCATTTCCCCTTTGGGAGGAATAAGAAGCATCCCCCATAGTTTCTTGCTCCTTTGGCTTGCATGATGAATCCTGAGTGTTGTTTGTTGTCTTTATTCTGTGGTTGAAACTGCAATTTTGTTTTGGACTATGTTTTAAATGTGAAATTTGTCATGTGTGTTGTGGAAGCCTATTGTTGCCATGAGTTGGGAAAAAATCATTTCTTATTGTATTGTGGTTGGGGCTCGGGGGCCAATGAAGAAGGATGGATTCTCCCTTTTCATTGGATGTCTTGGTTGGGTGGAGATCGTTGCCTTTCCCCTACCTTCTATTGTGAACAAATTGAAATAAAGAAAATGGAGGATATTCATGTTGTTGTTCTGGAGTTGAGGAAAAAGACAAGTTTGACAGTCCTTGTTGAGATTATTTCTTATTGTAACCCTTTCCCACTTTGAAGTGGATGACCTTGTACATTATTTGTGATGGAAAGATGTTATGTATTGGCTATGAAAGTTGTAATTCAAAATGTGAAAGAGATATACTCTGTTTTTTAATTTTGAATGAATGTGAAAGAAATGTATTCTGTATATTGTAATTGAGGAAGAAGACAAGTTCTGACAGTCCCTTGTGAAACTTATTTTGTAACCTTTCCCACCTTGAAGTATGATCTTATATATTATTGTGTTGGAAATACTACTCTGTTTCAGCTATGAAAGTTTATAATTGATTTGGAATCTGAATATATCTTGTATTCAACTTCTGTTGAATGTGGAAAAGAAAGAGAATGCATTTGGTATGTTGTATTTTGAAAATAAATGGGAAAGAAGTTGTAAGAGATTCCTTTGAATTAATAGAATTGAAACTACATTCTTGTTCATATGATATTATTTCAATTCGGAAATATGTGTTTAATATACAGGTAGTTAGAAATCTTTGTTTGTAAAAGTGAAAAGGAAGCACTGTATGAAGAAATGTATTGCATTGCTCTGTCTCATTTGAAATGTTTAATTTTGTAAAAAAATTGATATAGAAGTTTGCATTCTTGTCTCTATCATTTAGTTGAAGGAAAGAAAATTATTTACAAAACTAGCATGGAATGAAATTCATATGTTTTTATTGCATGGAAAATGAGATAGTTTAATCTATTTCTTGAAATGATTTTGCAAACTTCCATGTTCTACTTTCACTGTATACTTGACAAATTTTTTTCATCAAATGTCCAAAACAATCCCCTGCAACATCTATAAGATGACCAAATGAAATATTCAAATTGGACATAATGAGATCAAAAGGATCCCCAAACTAAACTAAAACACTTAAGAAAATTTTTCTTAAGAACCTTTCAAATCGGGTAAAGGTGAAATTGCAGGTATTCTGCTTCATGTATAACATTGGTAATTTTCAAATGCAAATCAATCAAACAAATTTAACCTTGCAATTTATCCTAAAATACTTCCAAGTAAAATCCTCCATGTCTGTTTGGCATGTTGAGAAAGGAAGAAATTAATGGCAAATTTGAACAAAATTTATAAGTTAAAAATACCTAGTTCACTTTCTAAGTGACAGAAAGACATTTTCTCAAAATTTACCCTTTAAAATTTATCAAAATTAAATTCCTAAGGTTTTCCTGTGAAAAGAGGATGTCAAGAGATTTCCAGAAAGTCCTCGTTTTCCAAAAACCTAGTTTCCAATCAAAAGTTATGGCCTTCTGAAGTTTTTACTTCATTTGGCTTAAAAAATAATCTAACTGTCAAATTTTAAATGATTAAAATATTCTTGGGCAGACCCGCGGGCTAAAAATTTTCCTTTTTGCTTTTTTCCTTACAAAAGGTGGCAAAGTCATGAAGTTTCCCACCGCTCCGGATTGATCTGCAAGCCTTCATTTTTTCTAAAAATAATCTAAGTTCAAAAAAGGAAAATTTGGTAAATTTTTCCTCCGCAGCCCCATCCGCCCCATCGCCAATCATTGATCAACATGTGGCTTCGTTGGGCATCGGCGAAGGCTCAGATTGATTTTAACTTAAGCACTTTAAAAAAATAAATTTGGAAAAATTTCAAAATTTCTTCCGTGGCCCCGCCACCCCACAGCCAATCAGGTGGTTACCACATGGCTTCTTGAGGCATCAGCGGAGGCCCGTGGATCCTTTTAAACCTTAACTTTCAAAAAAACTTTTTTGGCAAAATTTCCTAAATGTATCCCACCACTGCCTGCCAAGACCATAGCCAATGGTTGGCTGACACGTGGCATCTTCTAGCGTTAGGTGGAGGTGCAGAGGTTTTAAACCTTTTTGCCCTTCTTTTTAACATAGTTGAAAATTTCCAAATTTTTCCCCGCAGTCTATTTTCCCTGCACCAGGGCACACGTGGTGCCCACAACCAATAAAGAGCTTACCACGTGGCCTCCCTAGGCGTTGGCGGCGGTCCCTTTATGGGCTCTCGGGCAGGTTGCGGGTGTAAAAGTTTGCACTTTTGTCCCAAAAGGGAAAAAGCGCTAAATGCCTTCCCCACTCCACCGGTCCACGTCTGGGAAAAGTTTATCTTCCCCACTCCACCGGTCCGCTTTTCTCCTCCAGGTGAATTTTCTCTCCGAAGTCCGCAGGCCCGAGTTGGGGAAAATTTTCCTCCCCAGGCCCGCACAGGCCCGCTCTTGGGAAAATTTTCACCCCAAGTTCCGTGGTCCATAACTTGAGAAATATGAGGAGTTAGGAGGACTTCTTTATATCACCAGAAAGGTGAGGAAATTCCCTATCTAATGGGAATGTTTTCAGGAAGATTTAATTGCATTAATCATGGGAAAAATCAAATTGAATCTTTAAGAGAGTTCTGGGAGTGGGTAAGTAAGAATTTACTCTGATGATTTTAAATATGTATTCTTTTCCCCCACTGTAATTAAACCTTGCTCTTGTCTTAGATCTTATGGAATTAAATACCTTGGGTATTTAATTGTTTTGGTCCCTTAACCCTAAAATTTTAATCAGGGAATATTTAGCTAAAATGTCAATGTAATCAGTGATTAAATTAATCCCTAAGGAGATTTGAGCTAGGTGTGGACTTATTACACTTGTTGCTTTATAATGTGGAATTAGTAATTATTATAATGGGAAAAGTTATCAGTTGAATTTAATTGTCCTTGAGACTTTGGTTGTTAACACTTTAAAAAAAATAATTATTCCATAATTTTGTAACTAAACCTAGGTTGTTCATGGGTCTTAAGTGGGAGATTTTAGCGGGTGTTACACTTGGTATCAGAGCCGTGGGTTCAAAGCTTGGACCCTTGGGCACACTAGAAAACTTGAGACATGAACTGTAAACCTAGCACACTTTTGAATCTAGAAAACAAACTTGTTTGAAAATTGAAAAAGAAATGCGTATGAAGAAATATTACATTACTCTGTTCATTTGAACTACCAGAATTAAAATAATAATAAAATAATAAGTTGTTTGAATTGTTGTACTTGCTTAGTGGCATTTTGTCTAAACCCAGGTAACTAAGAATGTCAAATTAAATTGATTTTTGTGAACTTCTAGTGTAGTGGAAACTTGGTTCCCCTTTGAAAATGTGTTGTTTTACAAGTCCTAAAACTTGATTTAATTGTATGATGTGTTAAGCCCTTTTTGAGACCCTTCCTTATTGGAGTTGTTGGAATGATAAATTGTATGGTGTGATTCTTGTGGTTGGACAATAGTGGTTGTGTCTAGGGTCGGGAAGAGTTAATTAGAAGTTGTTTAGAGCTTCCTTCCTTCAGTGGTTAGGAAAGTTGGTCTGGTTGTCAGTTTTTCATTTTGTTACCCATATGGGAGAGTGGACATTAAGTCTGGGTGTCGTTTATGACCCAATCCTGCGTATGTGTCCTTGGAACTGACCTTGAGGTAGAGTACCCCTATTGGCGGCCATGAAGGGCTACGAGTGAATGTGGTGTTAACATTTTATATTTTACATTCGTAATCTTGTGTTATTTTATCAAGGACCAACATCTTATTTTATGATTGGATTGAGAAGCTCTGAGGCTCTTTTAGTTATTTATATTTTTGCGAGAATTTTCAGACTTTGCAATGCGGCTACTTAGCCACTTTCCTTGATTGCCGATATTTCTTGGACTTTATTTTGATTGGTGACTCGGAGCTCGTTATGTTGTTGGCTACTTAGCTAAATGTTACGTGATTCCTTCTTGCATGATTGATGAGTTGGTTCTATGTTGTTTGTATTGTGACATTTTTTCGTATGGGGGTACACCCTTGGTGTCTTGAATGTCTTCTTAGGTGCTTAAAGTTATGCCTTGGTTTTGGATGCACGGAACCTTGAGTGTGTCTAGGATCTTAGAGTGACCTTTTTCATTACTCGACCTTGCTAGGATAGAGAGTTTGTTGTGTTGTGCGTTCTAGTTGGCAGTCTGTTAGCGGTGGTGGTGATTCTCTTACAATCCGGTAAGAGCTTGAACCTCGTCGGAGTAGAGGTGTTTAATTGTGGGCTTGATGAATTATGTTAGGATCAGATTTTGCTTTTGGCTGGCTGTGGATGTTAGTGGAAAAGTGTTTGTCTGGTAGTGGCTTCTCTTCGATGGCATGCTAAGTTTTATCATGATTTCCTTATTTCATTATATAAAGTAGTGACTTGTGGATTGTATGCATCTTGGTAATTATGGTTAGATTTAATCCCATTCGAGTATTGTGTGTAAATTAAGTGTGTTTTTTTTCCCTCTTGACCTATAAATAAGTCTACCCTTTCCTTAACTTTTTAAGTTACTATGAATAACACTCTATGACCTATTAATTTTGGATTACGTGGAGACACTTATGGATGCTTTGAGTCTTTTGGACCATGCCACTGGTGATGTTAGTGTAATTAGACCTTGATAATTTAATCTCGGTGGTATTTTATAATGTGATTCTTCTTGTGAAACTGTAACTCTTGGTCGTAAAGCCATGTTGAATAGATAGCTGATTGTCTGCTTACATTTGATGCTTTCTAGTGAGTATGTGGTGTTCTTATAGTTAAAATATTTCCTTGTCATTTTGATTTCTTGGTTGGTGGTATCCTGTGGTAATATGGGTGTAGATTTGAAAACTTTCCTTGTCTTATCAAGTGAGTAAAATGTTTTCACCAAAACAACAAACATTGTTAAACCCTAGTAGATCAGTAAAAGTAATTATGCTTCCTTAATGGGCCTTCCTTGTAACTTCTTTTGAGAACTTGTAGAAACCCACTAGGAATGTTTTATGATACTTGTAATTAGTGGAAAAATCTCAAATATTGTTGTGATCCATGTTGGTTGATTGTTTCCTAGTTCTTACAAAATTAATAATGTGTTTTCTATGTTGAATGTCCCTTGTTTTCCTTAGAATTAAAAATGTGATGTGTTGATTTACCTCTCTCTCCCATAAAATTAATAGTGTGATATGTTTACCCTTCCTTCTCATTAAATTTTTAATTGACAAGTTGACTCACCCAAACATCATAAAACTATAATTGAGGAGATTTGGCCTTGAAGCTTAACAAATAAACTGGAACATAGAAAGAGAAAATGGTCCTTGCTTTAACCTTGGTAGATTAATAGAAGAAATAAAAACCATGTAGAAGAATAGAAAGGGGAAAACTTTTGTCCATCTACCTCCCCTAGGAGTAAAATAAATACTTTTTCTCTTTTCCACCTTTACAGAATGGCGAGATATCATGCCCCCTTAGTGGTGTTCTTATAACACAAACATGTGATATCATAATAAAAGGAAGTTTTAATTAAGAAAACTCGTAAAGGAATGTGCTTAGCAAAACGAAACTACAACTTTTGACTTAATTAGTTGAGTTATAAAATAAGTAAGATTTATGTGTATTGAGTGCAATGTTTAGTTGAACCTGTAGTTTTGTCGCCTACCTGAAATTGTGAAACACCTGGTGGATAGTAATGTGTTCTAGTTGCTTAGTACTTTCTTATTCATAGATGTATGTGCCTTTCTTTGTGGGAGTTTTGGGTCATCATACCCTTATCGTCCCATAGCTCGACGAGTGTGAGTTGTGGTCCTTTTGGATTGAGACTTATCTCTTGTTTAAGAAGCAACCTCCTTGCGTGTTGTCTTGTCCTTGGAGACCTAAGTTATTGTAATTTTAAGGCAACATATGTTAAGGATATAATAATAACTTTGGGAAGTATTCTTTTCTTCTATTCTTCTTGAGACACATTATTGTTGTTTCCTCTCTTATCATTGGGAAGGAAAGTACAAGATGTTTTCGTAATTGTTACTCACTTTTGATACGATACACCCTTGGATTGTAGTTAGACCCCGTGTTACTTGTTCTTCTCCCTAGTGACCTTGAGTGCTCCTTGGTGTTTCTTGTGCTCTCTTTATGGTTATTCTGAGCTTGAGTAGGAAATAAGATAAATAAATCCCATTGTGTTATTATGAATGGTACTTCTTGTATTGATATGTTAGTTGCTAGAGGATATATATATATATATATATATATATATATATATATATATATGTTTTTCTTTTGCTAAATGTTTGACATCTCTACATTTGGCTGGTGTGGTGTGTTCAATTCTTTAAAAAAAAGTGTCAAATAATCATACTACAGGAAAACTTGTGGTCTTTACTTTGCTTGTATTACCATGAAAATTTAATTGTACCCTCTCGAGTTATAGAAGTGCTTTCCCTGAATAGTTCCTGTGATTTTAAATGTTTTGTCTATTTAGGTGTCCTTGTTGATTAACCTCATCTTGTGTGATCCTCAAATTGTGGGACCTTGAGTAGACTTGTTCCCTATGAAAATTTTGGTCATAGTTGATTTTTTCTAGCCTTGTCTAGACAACGAACCTTGAAATCATGGCTTAAACTTAGTAGAAACCTTAAATTTTGTTATTGTAGTATGCTGTATTCCTTGGGAAACTATGTGGTCATTCTCAAACTCATGGAATTCTCCTTATTATTCCTCTACTTGGTGGTTACTCTTAAGACTCTTTTGAACTCTTCATGTTATATTGTTATGTGTTGTATCTTGGTTGATAGCGTAAATTTACTCTCTAGATTTAAGTGTTCGTAGCCTTGCATGCAGAAAGTTTAGAAATCATCCCTTGCAATCTCCCTTCTTCTTATTGAATTGCATTGGACCAAACTTAGGTTCTGTAGACCCACACTTGTTTGAAGCAAGCAATCCCATAATGGAGTGATCCTTTTTCTATTGCATTTGTTCCTATCTCTCTTTCCAGTGACTTCCAGGAGGAAGTTGAGTCTAAGGGGAGGGGGATGTAGTGCCCACTTCCCTTCGACACTTTTGATATTGATCATGATACTACTGACTATATTATGGACATTATTATAGTTTTGATTTAGTATGGTGATTAGATGTCAGATCATGGATTTTTGTTGACTCTTGATTCATATATGATGCATGATGATTACTAAAGACATTTATATATTGAGGACGATATAATGTCTGAAATGGTTGTATTTATGGATGTTGTTAGGACATGTGATATTTGCATATATTGAGTAGACCGAGAAAATTGAATTTTAAAATTGATGATTATATAGTTGATGAAATTGTAAGTGATATTGTTGATTGTCCTGGATGTTGTTGTGATTCATATATATATTTATGATTTTGATATTATATTATATTAATTTAGATGTTCTGATATGGCCATGAGGCCGAAGGGGTATTTGTATTGTGCAGGTTAAAAATATCACAACAAACATCGGGGGATTGGAGACCAACCACATTGGAATTCTAGATGAATTCAACAAGGTCACCATGACAACTTGTATTGTTCATGTGTGTGTGTGTTTATTGTTGTTAGGGATTCCCATGGGGGGATCACCTTTAAATGTGACCAAGGGTTATGTGTATTTATTTATTTGGTTCCTTTTTATTGATGTTTGTATGTGTTTATTAAGTGATGTGTTTACCCCTTTCATTATTTATTAATTGTGGTAAATTAATGTGAGTAAACATGTTGTTAAAATTAATTAATCAAATTAGGACATAAGAAAGTAATTATTAGAGTTGTTGGCCTAAAATTAAAGTGTTGTAAGAAATGTGTAAGTGATGTGTAAGAGATGTGTAAATTAATTTTGGAGTATGAAACACTCCACCTCCTTTTGAAATTTGAATTTTTCCTTGGAGGCTGATTTTGGAGGCTTGTGGGACAAGTTAAACTTGCCCCATACCTCTTAAATTTGTATGCCAACCTTACCTATGGTTGGAGGGTTTAAATCTAGCCTTCATTATGCATTTTTGTAAGTCAAGTTGTATGCTTTAATTGCACTTTCTTACATGATTTCAATTTCAGTCCTTATGAGGTGTGGGTTTGATTTGAGTGTGTAAGTAAAACTGTCATTTATTCACCTACTTATTTATTGTGCCTTGGAGATTGAAGTTGAATTATGAGTTGGAGTTGAGGATGTGTGATTTGGCATCCCACATGGATCCACCTCATCCTCTTCTCTTTCCTCTTCTATATATTCAAATTCCTTGGCTTGTTTTGGGGTTGCTTCTTCACTTTTATCATTTCATTTTTGGGGTGACTTACTTTGTGTTTTTGGAGCTCTTGCAAATTGGGAGAAATTTGGAGATTGTTGCATACTTATTGATTGTTGATCTCTTGGTTTGTGTTGCATTGGAGTGCTTGTTGTTTTGAACTTGGAACAAACTCCATCATGGAGAGGTAAGAGCTTAGCTCTTGGAAATGATCTCCTTTTATTTGTATGCATATGTGAATGGTTGAATGTTTGAATGTGTTGTTTTATTTGTTGGCTGGTTGGGTAGATGGCCTAGGGATGGTGTAGGAGAAGACTATGGGGTATTTTTTGGGAGGCATAAGTGTTTTGGGGAGGTATAAGTGTGGAGGGAGTTGGGATTTGGGTTCCACCTTACAAAGAAATAGCTTGCATTTCTTTACTCATTATGGGGTGCCATAAGAGGTTGGGGAGGACATAAGGAAATGTGAGGAATAAGGGGTACTTGGGGGAGGCATAAGGGCATGTCAGGGATTTGAAATGATATATATTTTTGGTGGTTTGTTCTTAGGTGGTGATACCCATTTCCCCTTTGGGAGGCATAAGTAACATCCCCCATAGTTTCTTGCTCCTTTGGCTTGCATGATGAAACCTGAGGTGTTGTTTGTTGTTTTGTTCTTGTGGTTGCTAAAACTACAGTTTTGTTTTGGACTGTGTTTTGAATGATAAATATATCTTTGTGTTGTGGAAGCCTGTTGTTGCCATGTGTTGAAAAACATTTCTTATTGCAATGTGGTTGGGGCTCGGGGGCCAATGAAGAGGGCAACTTCTCCTTTTCATTAGATTTCTTGGTTGGGTGGAGAGCGTTTCCTTTCCCCCTTGTTCTGTTGTGATCAAATTGGAGAATGATGGAAATTCATACTGTTGTTCTGGAGCTGAGAAAGAAGACAAGTTTTGACAGTCCTTACTGAGATCATTTCTTATTGTGAAACCTTTTCCCACTTTGAAGTGGATGACTTGTATATTATTTGTGATGGAAAGATGGTCTGTATGGGCTATGAAAGTTGTAAATTGAAATGTGAAAGAGATATACTATGTTCTTTGTTTTGTGGAATACATGTGGAAAGAAATTGTATTATGTATATTGTAATTGAGGAATGAAAGCAATGTTCTGACAGTCCCTTGCGAAAGATATCTTTTGTAAACCATTTCCCCACTTGATGTGGATGACAATTTAATATACATGTTGTGCTTAAGAGTTACTATGTTTTGAAAATGAAATCCCTTTTGAATGTGAAACAAATATACTTTGTATTCTATTTGTAAAAAGGAATGTAATGAGAAAGAGTTGTGATTGTAAAGTTGCATTTGATCAATTAAAAAAAAAAGGAAGTTGTAAATGAAATATTTTCAATTGAATAGATGTTGAATATACCTTATACAATGAAGTTATCATTATTGAAAATATGCTTTGAAAATGTTGTACAAATCTCTATTCGAATGTGGGAAAATGTATTCAGGATTATTGCATCCTCGGTGTTTTGAAAAACACTTTTTTTTTTTAAAGGAAATAGAAATTAGCCTTCTTGTTTCTACATTTTTATTGAAGGAAATATAACATTGTAATATTGTATTAGTTAGAAATCATATTTTAAAGTTTGGGAAAATCTAATGGATCAATTCGAGTTGGAAGTTGGAGAGCTCCGTTAGATGATTTTCAATATGGCAAATAATTATCAGAAAATGTGCAGAACGAACCTGCAGGCTAGGAAAGACATTTGAAACATCAATACAAGCTAATAAATATCAAATGATCCCAAAAAAACTATAATACTTAAGACACTTTCATAGAACCTTTCAAAATCAAGCTCAAAGCAATTTCTTAGTCATTTTGTTGCTATTAAATTGGGGAAATTTGAAATTGATCTTCAATCAAACAATTTAATTCTTGAAATCTATCCTAAATTCCTCTAATATCGATCCTCCATGTTTGTTTGGCATGTTGAGAAAGGAAGGAATGGTCGAATTTGAACAGAATCTTATAAGTCAAATGTTACCAGTTTGTATTTTAAGTGACCTGTAAATCGTTTTCTCAAAATCTGACAATTTAAAATTTATCAAAATTAAATTTTTAAGGATGTCTGTGCAAAGAGGACATTAATAGCTTTCCATAAAGTCCTTGTTTTCCAAAAACCGAGTTCCCAATCAAAATTTATGGCCTTCTGACGTTTTTACTTCATTTGGCTTCAAAAATATTATAATTGTCAAATTGAATTAGTAAAATAATTCTTGGGCAGACCCGCGAGCTAAAACTTTCCTTTTTTGCTTTTTGTCCAAAATGTGCAAAGTCATGAAGTTTCTCGCCCCTCCGCTAATCTGCACGCCTTCATTTCGTCTAAAAATGATCTAAGTCCAAAAAGTTAATTTGGTATTTTTTCTTTCGTGGCCCTGCCACCTCGTAGCCAATCATTGATCGACACGTGGGTTCTTTTGGGCATCGGCGGAGGCTCGGATCAATTTTAACCTTAAGCTCTTTCAAAATTAAATTTTGGAAAACTTTGTAAGTTTTCCCCGTAGCTCCGCCATCCCGAAGCTAATGAGGAACTACCACGTAGCTTCCTTAGGTGTCTGCAGAAGAGCAAAGTGCGTTTAACCCTTAAGTCTTTCCGCTTCAAAAGTCAATTTTTTTCCTTAGCTCTCCACTGCCCCGCCACACCGTAGCCAATAGTTGGCTGACACGTGGAGCCTCTGAGTGTAGGCGGAGGAGCGGAGGAAAACTTGATTGTTTTTGCCTTGTTAAGATAAAGGTCAAAAATTTTCTTTGTCTTTACCGACCCACTTTCCTGCCCTGGTTAAAATTTG